>OV816026.1:84509836-86909836 GCA_929113105.1 Agrypnus murinus | reverse complement strand
GTTATTTTAATCATTAAAAAAATAACTTAGTTTTAAATAAAACTTGTTAGGGATACTTTGCTAAGTATTCCCACTGGAAATTCTAATTCTGCATTTGTTTTTCAAATTTATAGCGTAAATATGTTTGGCATTTTAAGAACCGTTGTTCAACAGTAATATCAACTTTAAAAAATAAAATTTTACTGTTTCCAGTATTCAAATAAATCTCTTTTGGACATGCAAATAGAAAGAAATATTTATTATTTTACATATTTAATTATAAGAAAATATGAAAAAATCAGTCAAATAATATAAAAAACAAAATAGAAACAAATTATTTAAAAAAAAAAACCAAAAACACCAGTTCGTCCTATGCTTATAGCTTATAGCTGCTGGGGCCTGGTTTCCAGGTTATGGGTGGTAGCAATTATTATTATTATATAACTTTTCTTCGTGGGCGTTCTCAAATATTGTTTGTATAAGATCGGCAATACTAACATCATCATTTTCTTCTTCCCTACCGAAATATTTTCAGTGTTTTGTAACCTCTCTGAACGAAATAGTATTGCACAAATAGGGGAAGTCCTGCATTTTAAACAACTAATAATAATAAATTGCTTCACTGAGTTCATACGATTGCCACATTTAAATGGGAATCGAAATTTAATTTTTATAATCTTGGGATTTAACATGTATAATCCCGGAATTAACAATGCTCAGGATCCCGGGATTGGATGCTCTAGTACTGACCCACTTCACATTTTCATAATTTTGCCCCCCCCCCCAAAGAATTTCCTGGCCACAGGCCGGACATTTTGTAAATAATTTTACGTCTAGTGATGGGTAAATTCCCGGAATTTAGTTTTTGGGGAATATTCCTGGGGATATTTCCGGAAATATTCCCAAAGTTCATATTTTATTTTATAAAAGCTTTTATCATAAGAAAATTGTTAGAAAAAATCTTTTGAAATACCTACATTAAATCTTACATTTTATTATACTATGTATATTTCTGCTGCTTGATGGTATTGGCTGAAACGTAATTGATTCCATCATATTTGCATTTAGCACTTTTCTCATCTTATATAAAAGTTACTATGGACCTCTTTATCTTGTTTTCTGCAGAGCTGGAAAACCCTGATGTTTTTGGAAGGGTCCGGTTTTGGGGTTGGCTCCAGTAAAATATTTTTAACAAGATTTGTTTCCAGTCTGGTTCTACAAAAAATTAAATTGGAATTCTGGTTGCAGGGTTCAGTTCTGATTTTGTAATTTCAGTGGGGCTCTTGGGGTTCAGTTCGGTTTGATTTTTCAGCTTTGTAACCTATACATCATCATTTGTTTTGATTATTGTCTTTTAATATTTTATTAATGTTTAATTTTAATATTTTTCTCTCAAAACATGCATGTATTTACTTAAAATTGATTACCTTCTATACTCCACTAAATAGTATAAATTCTATGCTATAATATATCGAAACAAAAAATATACAAACCAAACGTAAAAATCATAAATTACTGCAATAATTCTAAACAGAGCCTTTTTCTCTAACTAAACTCATTAAAACTTGCAAACTAGAAAGAAGAAACATCTGCCTACATTTTAAAGTGCCAACCTTAACGCTGCTGACCTTATCTGATACATTTAAAGATGGAACTCTGAGAACCTTGTTTCAATATAAGGCTTTCAGTTCGTAACTATTAGGATTAAGGAATTAAAAAATTTTAGAATTAAGGGATTAAAAAGTTTTAGGCTTTTTGCATATAATAGCCATAATTCACTGCACTAGTGATAAATCTACATTAAACACATTCAATTCAACGCTATAACCGACGATGTGTTGGTAGCAAGTCATCATTTGCAAAATTGTATTAGGCAGTAAGTATGCTTTAACAGGCACTCAATTGTATTAGACAGTAAGTATGCTTTAACAGGCACTCACTTGCGTTTCATTCAATGAAGAATAAATAATAAATCCCCATTTTTTGGAAATTAATGATTTTTCTAAATTCCCAAAATAAATTCCTAGGAGGAATATTCCCATTGCCCATTACCAAATCAACTACAACAGCCTCTGAACATGAATTTGTATTCATCTTTGAACAAGCCAGAAAGCCATTTATTATTTTCCCTTTCCCAAGTCAGAGTGCAGACATTTCAGCAGACAGCAGTTTTAGTGGTTGGACACTACCCACTGGATATAACTGAAGTGTTCGATAGCTAACAAACCTGGAAGTGCAATGGATGACATCACAATAGTGGTGGATGAAATTTCTGCAGCATATGGTAGGTGTCACAAACGTTTTCACAAAACCCTGCGAAAACCATGACAGATTATAAGAATGTAGTCAAAGGTAGATTAATGGTACATTTGGACCTTGGCTAAGGCTAACCCCTTTCAGCGTGAAAAGTTTTTTGAGATCATAATACGTAGACTATTTTGTTGGTTTATAAAAAAGTCATGTCTGCTAATTTTAAGTTTGTTAAAGAAACATGCATTACTTTTGTATTTTAATATACAGTGTGCTCATTTAAAAACTTTCTACCTTGAATATCTCCTAAACCATACAAAATATCAATTTCAGCAAAAACATGTCAATTTATTTTTCAAAGTGGTCATTAAAATATAGCATTGTCAAAATTTTGCATCTCACCTCCTCAATATTTGACAATAATCTGACGTTTGCATGTGAAATAATTTAAATGATATTGAAGGGGGGTTGTTAGAAGTCTTCATCCTGTATCTCAGCAATCCATGATCCGAATTTCAATTTTTTTTGTATTTCTATATTTTACGCCAAAATATTACATTTTTATTCCTTTTAAAATAATGTGACAAAATGGGGGAAAGGTTGCAACATTTTAAAGTTGGTGGGTTGAGATTCAAAATTTTGACAATGCTATATTTAAATTAACGTGTTTTTGCTGAAATCGATATTTTGTTCAGTTTAGGAGATATTCATGGTGTGAAGTTTTCAAATTAACACACTGTATGACAATAACCATAACTATCTAAGTAACAAATTTAGATTTAAATGAACATGTAAATTCTGTGTATGTGTTAGCAGTGGCGTATTTAAGGGGGGCTAACGGGCTTTAGTGCCCCTGAAATTGTTTTAATGGTCCAGGTAACTTATTACAAAATCTATGTTATCTGAAAATCTAAGTATTTTGATGCGGAATTTTTATAGAGTAGCACCCCCTTCCCAAGAGGTGCATGGTATCAGGAATGACTGAGAAACAGAGTCGTTTACAGGACCTTAACCTAATAAAAATAAATACATATTTTGTCAGCCTGAGCAAAACTAGAAATGTGTTTTTAAGGAGCAATAGCTCTGCAGCACCTGAAGAAAATCAACCTCCTATGCATTTCTATTTTCTACGAAGTTCTGCTCAGGACAATGTAATTTTTTTTTCTAAAGATGATGAACGTTTTCCTTTAAGTCATATGAAATATATAAATTATTTTATACCGAGTATCCACTCTCAAAGCCGATTATAGGCAATTAACATTATACATTTTACTTTTATGTATTTTGCTGTACTTCTACTAAATCAATATACAGGGTGTCTCATAGCCCTTGCACCAGACTTTACCAGCGCATTTATGATGGCTTTTGGAACAAAAACTTAATAAAGTTTATTGATTAGAGAAAGTCCAAATTTTTAATAATTTTGACTGACGTTTTTATTAAAGTGCGTATAAAATTATATATATCATTAATAAAAAAATAAAGTTAACTGTATATGTAAGTGCAAGACAAACATGATGAGATCACATATCACTGTGTATTTTTCTAGTCTAAACCCACCATTTTCAAGTGTTCAATTGTGTTACATTGTACTATTGCAAATTGAATCGCTTTGCTTCGTTGACATAGTGGTTTTTGCTATGCACTAATTACTAAAATGCACGTCTCACATGATGACAAATTGTGATACAAAACTGTGTATTAAGCTTTTAATTTACCAAATATCCAGTTACACCAATATCCGTTACTTAATTATCTGCGTTCGCGGAATTATCAAAAATGCTCATGTTGCAGAATCAGCAATGTAAACATAACAAACCATAAAACATCTTGTTTGAAGAATATAACAAACACTACTGTATTTGTTAAAAACATTATACCTGTCTTTATTTGCATTTTTTCCAAAAACTACGCTTCTGAGAAAAAAATGTTATACACTGTAAAAAACTCTCTGGTAAATTTACTAGTATTATCATTGGCTTCTTGTGACCAACGATAATTAGTAAATTTAATTTCCAAAAGTAATTTTACAAGACGTTATTAATTTTACGTATTGTTAGTTTTATTTTTAATATGTATATTTACGAAATGTACGTAAATCTACTGTATAATTTTACAAAATGTATGTAATTGTACTGTGTAAAATCCAGATATTCATGTAATTTTACTATGTGTAAGCACAAATTGTATGTAGTTTTACTGTGTAGTATATATAGCCTTCGCTTATGACGACCTGGTTCTTCCAACAGGGGTAATATTTGCTGCTTCCATCGGCCGAATCTGTAGGAAAAGATTGATTTTACTACCAAGCCTAACCACCATTTCTATGAAAGTATTGATATAAATCATATTTTCGAAAGGCATAAAACCTCTGACGACAAAGACCAAATTGAAACATATTAAATAAATAACAAATCTGAACGCAATAATAATTATTCATACATACATATTACAACTACACTGTATTAAATTGTAGGAGTAACACATGCACGCTACATAACTTCATAAACTCTTAAAAACACTGCCTCTGTTGATAAAACGCCAACTTGCAAACAATCGAGAATGGCATGCAGACAATGCACGGTCATCAGTCTGGTCTGGAACTTTTACATGTTTCTACATGTAAATATACATAATTAACAGTAAATTCACAATTTATATTGTAAATATACTTACGATATTGTTTTTTACATGATTACTTAGTATTTTTACTTACATAAATAAAAAATAATGATTTCATACTTAAAATTACCATTTTCTATTGTAATATTCATTAAAAATATTAATTCACCTTTAGAAATACTAGACTTTTTATGTAAATTAGTTTTACTTTAAAAGAATAGTGCAAGTTGAAAAAAGTGCAAGTAATTTTGCATGCTCGTATGTAAGAATTTACAACTATAAAATCAACAAAAGCTGTCATTATCAAAGGTAATATAAATATAAACAAACGCGTCGCTAAGGTAAATACAGAAAATAGGTAACTATAGATAAAAAAATACCCTAGTAGCACATATGTTTTGTTTGTTTTTGGTCGAGGAATCAGGATGGCGGAGCATCCTTCGTACCTCATGGCACCGATTGCTATGATCATTTGGCCGACCCTACTAGAATTTAGCCGAATCTGGGGGAATTCCACCTCCAGTAGGGATCTTTATCGTGCCAAACATCGCATTGACACGGGACCTACAGTTTTACTTCCTATACGAAAAGAAGGCATGTTTTAAATTTTTCTCCGAGTAGCACATATATATTATATAAATATTCGTTTCGACATCCGCCTAAATATTTAGCTAATATATTACTTAAAATATTTCTCTAATATTTTAATATTATTTATATATAATACTTATATTTATCTACTACATTCTCTCGATATAATAATAATAAAATATTTGTTTGATATTCGTTTCAAGATATTAAAAATTAAACACAAATAACATATTTATTTAATATGTATATCAATATATTTCTAAACATTTCATTTTCAATATTTTATAAATATCTTTCTAACCTTTTAAATATTTAAAACACATATATAATATTTATATTTTTTAAATATTAAAGAAATATTGTGTGCTACTAGGGTAAAAATAATCAGAATTAAATATCTAACACTTCCAGTAACGGAGAATTACTGAGCTCAATCTGTTCATTCATTAAAGGTTAAGGTTAAACCTTAAATTGTTGTGTGATAGTAAGTTATATATCATTTTTGGTTCATTAATATAAGGATATAGGAAAGACATTTTTGTGAGGGAACGTTTCGTGTTTTTTTTTGTCAAGAGAAATCTAATACAATGCATTTTTAGGGTGACTCGGGACATGCTCTGCAAATATTTAAAAAGGCTTGGCTCAAAGCCATATCAAAAGTACGATAAAAAACTCTTGAAAAAGCTATTAAGGAAACGGTAGAGAAAGGTACAGCCTATAAAGAATTGGATTACAAGTACAGTATACTAAAAAATACAATTAATCAGCATGTGAATAAGAGGATTTTTAAAAAAACCTTGCGGTCAATATTAGCCATAACGGAAGTAGAGGAAGAAAGAATAGTTAGCTCTTTAAGAGCGCTGTAGCTCAGCTGATCGAGGCCTGAAAAGCCACCAATACACCCCTCAGAACCCACAAACTCAATAATTAAGAAAAGACGTTTGCTCTTTAAATTATCGAATGCTGAAGACGCGTAACGTTTAAATTTCTTTGTTCGCATGTAAGGTCGTCAGTGTTACAACGGCAACAGCGCACCCACGTGACTAGCTCTTTTACAAGTGGTGGTAGTACAATCTGCAATTGAGAATATCATTCGATCAACTTCAGTAACTCTTTTAACTTGATAGGGTTATGCTAACTATTTTATTAGTGGATGTCGTATAGCGAATTTGAAATTTTGACCAATTTTTAATACGAGTATGCATATGTACTTTAGGTAATTAGGTGGCAGTACTCTCCTTATTGAATTCAAATGCTAATAGTTCTTTCAGATTACCATAAAATATTGAAAAAATGGAAAAAGCAAAACAGAAAAATTATGAAAAAACCTTTTAATATATAATTTAAGTTGTAATAAGCTCCAGGTTAAAAAAATCAAATTATTGTGATGATTGTTACTGCATTGATTCAAGCAAGACATCATGAAAAAATATAAGACTTACATTGGTCGTTTTTTCCTTAGAAAAAATGCATTTTCTTAAATTTTTATTTTATTATAAGTAATATAGAAATTCCGTTATACTTTTTAGTAGTTTTGAATCGATCAAAAATTTTTATAGAATATGACTTTTTGTTATAAAATCAATAATAAAAAAGTTTTTCCTCTTGTGTACCGCATCTGGGGGCACACTCAAATACGGGTACTTGCAAAGTAGTTTCTCAGCACGTGATACACGAGATTTTTCTTACTGACTTCTGTATATTTGTCAAATTAAATTAACTTGGTTTAAGGGCTAGCACGAACTATGGACTGAATTGTTCAACAGCAAGGTCCATTCATGTGTATGTATACCTAGTACACATACACTTGCTTTCAAAACTTTCGCGTACACCTATTTTTCGCTGTATTAAATCAGGGTTGTAATTAATCAACTTTGACGTTTAAATTTTTGAAAAGTCAAAATCATGTTTTGTATATATAAAATATTGTATATATAAAATATTTGTATTTATTGTTATATTCGTTTTAAATAAATTTGTTATCTTCAAACACTAATTACTGCCGAATTAGGTATTTGTTTTGTAAAAGTTACTTTGTGTCATTTTTAACCTAATTTTAAAATTACCCATTCACACAGCTACAATTTTGCAATATTATTGTTACTTGATTTTGAGTGTGTACGTGAAAGTTTTGAAAGCAAGTGTACATAGGTCATCTCATCAAAGTTGAGACGGCCATATTTGAGCCCAAGTTCGATCTGTCAGTTTCTGACATAAGTGAAACGCGGAAGTCTATTCCCCAAAAAAGACTGGTTGTAGTGCACCAAACTGTTCTAGCAATTCCCGGAATGGTGCAAGTTTGTTTCTTTTTCCAAAAGATAGGAAAATAAGGCAAACTTGTTATAGATATGCGTAGAAGTCAGAATTGGGAATTACTGAATACTCAAGGTTATGTAAAGTAAGCAAGTTTGAGTCTTAATAAAATTACATGTAGAAATAATATAAATTATTTAAGCATAGAGAAAGGATAGTCTTTAGATTACACACTCTTTTATTACCGTTTTACATTTCCCCTAGTTCCATTTTGAAGAAACGCAATTTGAAACAAGAAGAAAAGATGAATGGTAAATATTGAAATGAAACACAATTCCTACGTTATTTAACGTTTCTAATATAGTTACAGTTAATAAGAAACGTAAAAGATTAAATGAAGAGATAAATGTAGTTGCAATTAATAAAAAAAATTAAAACTTTTAAAGGCAATAAAGGAAACAGGCCATCTAATTGCCAAACACAATCATCAAATAATACTGGATATGTTAAAGAAAAGCCTAAAATAATTGAAGAGTGTGGAAGGATTGAAAGAGAGAGCCTCGATATACTTTAAAAGATAATACTACAGCACATCTCATGCAGATTCTAAAAGGAACAGAGACACTATTCACTTCAGGTTTTAAAAATACCGATGTGGCCGCTGGAAATTTTGAAAATGGCAGTACAAATACGATTTGCAGGATAATTTTCAATTACCTACTTAATATAATGTATACTTAATTTTTAGCTGGTTGGAAAGATTACAAAAGCTTAAAAAATAGTTGCAGCATCCACTGGCATCATACTCCATTCTGTACAGACATTTACAGAAGTTAGATTTCCGTCCACGGCTTTTACATGGCTTTCTGCCATATTTGGATAACAAAAAAGAGAAACTCAAATACTGTTTGAGGAGGATACCATTAATAAATTAGTTGTATCGCAGTTAAAATATTCGCTTTAGTTGTTATTGTTGTTTTGTTCATATAACTTTTGTTCATATAACCAATAAATCTTCGCCATTTTAGACCATCATTTTTTAATGTGTTATAGTCCAGGCAACGAATGCTCAAAAAAAGGTATAGAGGGAAATGCTTGGAACACAATTTTTGACTTCGTAACGTTGTTTGAACTAGTTAGGAGGTGAACATATCAAAAGTCCCCGCCCGTAGCCCTTTAGCCGGGGGGGGGGAGGGGGGTTGAAAGTCTCATTTTTCGTTTTTTTGCTTATATCTCAAAAACTATGAGTCCTACCGACATGACCATTCTATACAAAATGAAAGCTGATTAAATTTGCTACACCAGCCACACTTCGCGCTGGCACAGTCTTTCTTGCATCGGCAGAAAATCATTTTCAGGATATCGTCCGGTGCAGCTGCTAATTCACTGTGCACTGGGACCAGGCAGTTGTTCTCAACCTTCCACCCATACATCTGAGGAGGCAGGTCGTTTCCCAGCCACAGCTGAACTTGGTGGAATGTTTGGAGGGAATGCTGTTTTACTGCTCCCTCGGTGGGAGGAAGACAAGAGATATCAGGCTTGATGATGGCCACCGATTTCAAGAATGACTTGTACCTGTAGGCATTGAGGGAGACCTCTTCCACTGGAGCCCCATACTACCTCAAGATGCAGGTTTCACCTGCCTTTTGTACTTGGGCGGTGGTGGAGGAAGGGTCTGAAAAGACCGCTGCTGCTTTCTGGACCTCTGGCGACTTCAGATACAACTTCGCAAATGCGACCTTGCTTTTTCGAAATGCGGAAGATGTTGTGTCGCATCCAGTAAATGCGTGCAAAAACAGCACGTCCTTGAAACCTTGTTGCTGAAGCTCTTTGGACGAGAATAAGGAATCCCTTGTCTTCCCACGTCCAGGCTTGATGAAAATAATGTCCTTATGCGCATCAGCTTTAGCCATCAAGATGACTATGAGGTCGACATCTTCACCCACAATGCCGACAGCTGTTGTTTCCGACATTTCCACAGCCGTATCCACAATCAGAACGTCCGCATCACTTTCTGCTTGAAGGGTCCTGATCTCATTGTCCTCGAGCTTCACCTTAAGCATGTTGATGAGCCTGCTTTTGTGGAACTTGTTCGACAAAAAATCTTCTTGTTTGACGTTTATCTCGGTGTCTTCGGTGAAATGGATGTCAGCAGACTTCCTGAGTCGATAGCGCCTTTGCTGCTCTGCTACTTTCGTGCTTGAGGTTGATAAGGAATAGCCGTCAAAGACTACAGTACATCTCTTTCCGTGGTAGTTCTTCGTGATAAAGTGGATGTAGCTCTCGCAGATTGTCGATATCTTGGCACCTCTTTGCCAAATTACTTTATGGAGGAGGAGCCCTCCGTCAAATACGATGTGTAGCTGTGCGACATGTACATCCTTGGTCGTAGTGTTGAATAGTTTATACAGCGCTGACTTAGTCGATTTCCTCATCCCACTCTCACTGAATAGGGCTAATGGGAACGGGGCTAATTCGTATTCCATGTATAGCTTTAAATCTTCGTCTGTTTCTTTGCTGATGGATATACGTCGGAATAGCAAGAATTCAATAGACGTGGGAAGACTAGGGATTCCTTATTCTCGTCCAAAGAGCTTCAGCAACAAGGTTTCAAGGACGTGCTGTTTTTGCACGCATTTACTGGATGCGACACAACATCTTCCGCATTTCGAAAAAGCAAGGTCGCATTTGCGAAGTTGTATCTGAAGTCGCCAGAGGTCCAGAAAGCAGCAGCGGTCTTTTCAGACCCTTCCTCCACCACCGCCCAAGTACAAAAGGCAGGTGAAACCTGCATCTTGAGGTGGTATGGGGCTCCAGCGGAAGAGGTCTCCCTCAATGCCTACAGGTACAAGTCATTCTTGAAATCGGTGGCCACCATCAAGCCTGATAGCTCTTGTCTTCCTCCCACCGAGGGAGCAGTAAAACAGCATTCCCTCCGAACATTCCACCAAGTTCAGCTGTGGCTGGGAAACGACCTGCCTCCTCAGATGTATGGGTGGAAGGTTGAGAACAACTGCCTGGTCCCAGTGCACAGTGAATTAGCAGCTGCACCGGACGATATCCTGAAAATGATTTTCTGCCGATGCAAGAAAGACTGTGCCAGCGCGAAGTGTGGCTGCAAAAAAGCAAGCCTCAAATGTTCCCCAGCATGCCAAAATTGCCAGGGGAACTGCCTGAATGGGGTCCCTCAAGTTGACTCCGAAGATGAAGAAGAACAGGAGGATCCTCTGACCGTTTCCCTACAGGGGTCCGACGGAGAAGATGATAGAGAAAAAGAAGATGAAAACGAAGACGAGGATCAAGGTCCCCCCCCAAGACAGCAAGAAATTGACTGAATGGTACCTACTATTGTAATGTTTTATGTTAATTTACTTTTCTATGTCAATAAACTTCGTTTTCACTTAATGGCTGTGTTTTGTAAAACTATCACAATGTCTTATAGACACTCATATATGCACAAACATGGTCATAGCAAAATATTTTCCCATTAAAATGGTCTAGATCTTCTTTAATTAAGTGTGAGGAACCTGGTCAGCGAGCCTACAAGTATATATTATAAAATAAGTATCTGTGCTATATAGACGTCCAGTACTGAATATGTGTACATAATGGTGCATATTTCGGCCAATACGTTGACCGGGAATGGTGAGAAATTGATAGATTCATTAGTCGACAGTTGTCGCAAAGTTTCAGATTTCACGCTCAACACTGAAACTGCTTTAACATTTGAAGGAAAATAGATAAAATAGTAAAGTAATATATATTATCGAAAAAAACTTAATACTTTACAACCCTATGACCAGCATTTAGTTTTTCGGTGCATCGTTGAAGAGTTATCCGGTCAGAAAGAGCAAAAATGTGAAGCAAAATTTTTTTTACAAAATTACAGACTTTCAAGAGCGGATATCTCGAAAACTATACAAGATATGAAAAACCTTGACTGAATAAAACTTGTAGCAAATTTAATCAGCTTTCATTTTGTATAGAATGGTCATGTCGGTAGGACTCATAGTTTTTGAGATATAAGCAAAAAAACGAAAAATGAGACTTTCAACCCCCCTCCCCCCCCGGCTAAAGGGCTACGGGCGGGGACTTTTGATATGTTCACCTCCTAACTAGTTCAAACAACGTTACGAAGTCAAAAATTGTGTTCCAAGCATTTCCCTCTATACCTTTTCGTTAGCTGGGCTATTAATGTTTTCGTGGTTTTATTCAGTAGTAGTAGTTAATATTACTCAATAACAGAAGATAATTCGAATGCCTAAAAATATTATTTGTTAATAAGTTAATACATAGTATTATTGATTTGTTTTAATTAAAAAACTCGTAACCTTTTCTGTATGTTATGTAAATATTTGATTTGACAAATTCATGACAAATTAAAATTGCCGCCAAAAAGGCGCCATTTTTGAGCCCATTTCAAAAGCCAATAGTGGAAATGGGTGGGATAACCTTTACTTTGGATATAACTATGCATGCATCAACGGACCTTGGTTCAACAGTTTCGACAGTTCGATCGACAAAAGTAGAATCTGGGCGCATTAACGAACGAAACTGTTTCTTGTCCGAGTTGAGCGCGCATACGAACTGAACTGTTGTGTCGTGTCATGTATTCCATTCTCAAAATAAATTTGGTAGAGGTAGTTTCCTTCGCGGTGTTAGTTATTAGACACCGAGAAAATCAAAACAGAAGATATTGAGTTCATCCAATAACCTGCCAACGCTTACTGAAGGGTCAGTTTCAAAAACTCTACGAGGATTTGAGAGATTTTTGGGATTCTATAGAATGAGCATCACAAGTTTTGACGAAGTATTAAAAATTATTGGACCTTCTATAAGCAATAAATAAATTTTTGGTCCAGTCCAGTCATTTCTAAACACAGTAAAGAGTGTCCAAGCGAAGTTCCGTGCCTATCTAATCATCTAGTGCGCACAGAGATATTCAAATCCAGGTGTGTCGGCCAACAGTTCAGTCGTATTCTGGTTTGTGACAAGATTCAACAGGAAAGTTGAGTAAATGTGCGCATCTCCGTATGTTGCAACATATCTCACTCGCTCGACTAAACTGTTGGACGAAAAAAGTTCATAGTGCGCGCTAGCCCTAATGATTATGGATATGAACGTCTTGATAAACATAATGTATATGGTAATTAATCTTCGATTAGGATTAACAGAAGCTAGTGCAAATGGCCATAAATATTCGACATTATAGTTTTTTGTGTTGATAACACTAAAAGATTTCAATCTTAAAATCGACATTTCTTATTTCTTGACATTCTTTAATAATACTTTTATATTTTTGTACACAACTTCTGTCACACATTTAATGCTAAAAATACAGGCTTTAAAAACTGGAATGGTCTTTCAACAGGTAATGCGACCAGGGCCTATTTTACTATTAGGCGCGTGCCTAGGACCCAACGGCAAGAGGAGCCCGAATTGGAAAATAAAATCATAAAAATGCACAAAAAAATTTTTCGGCTCCGAAATCCCGAAGTCTCATTTTAGTGTTTTTACTGCACTTTTGTTGAGATTTCGTTGACGTTTATGTATTTGTTTGTTTAGTTTTTGCGACACCACATTCGTTTCAAATGGAGGATAGGAAAAAATGTATACTATGTATGTATAATATTTGTACTCTCGAGGAAAAAAATGCACCATTTGAAAACGCACCAAAAATATCAAAATTTCAAACCGTCATAACTTGGCGGATTTTGGATGAAAATGGATGACCCTTTGCGTGCTAAAAGGTCTGAAGTGTCTAGTTTAAGGTTGTGCGGGCGAATGATATGTTTAAGCTTTTCGCCTCTCGCCTCCCCGAAGAAAAGAAAATTGATTAGAAAAATGTCAAATTTTAACAGCTTGTACGGTGTACCAAAAGGATTCAATTGACTGACAGGACAATAAAGTTCAGTTCTTTTTCTGTAGAGTTTTCAAAACTTTGAGTGCCTACGATTATTTGGCGCGAAGTTATGAATTTTTGAGATTCACCCTGCATTTTGTCGGATGTTTTTCCTCTTCTGCGAGCGATATTATTATCGCATGAGTTTGAATCTTTTCTTTCCAAATTTAAAAAATTTTGAAAAATGTCGAAAAATGTTTTTAATTATTAAAAACATTCTTTTATTAACGTTTATTTTTTTAACGTGTATCCGACGACACCGCCGTTAACCCTATGTGCAAGTGTCTAAATTAATGTTTTGATTTTTATTTTACTAATGTTTTGAAATTAATCAGTACCACAAAGTTATTCGAAGCGTTACAATGTCGTATTTAACGGACATTCAACGTGCACAAATTGTTGCTCTTTTGGAGCTAGGAGTTAGTATGCGACAAGTCGCATTGAGATATTGGAGTTTGCCATAGTGCTGTATCTCGTATGTGGTCCCGGAATTGAGGGACGGGAACTTTTCGTTGTCGTCAAGGATCTAATCGTCCTCATTCTACCAACGTCGCGAGGACCGAAGACTTGTGAATGCAGCTCGACGGGATCCTGTGACAAGCGCTCACATGATTGCAGCAGACATGGACTTGATTTTATGAGTATCCGATAGGACGGTACGAAATAGTCTGCATGAAGGTCAGCTTTGTACTCGTGTTAGAGCTAATGTTTCTCACTTGACGCACCGGCATCACTAGGAGAGAATGCAGTATGCACTACCGACATTGGACTACGAGGTAATGGCTAAAGGTCTTGTTCAACGACGAAAGCTGCTTTTGCCTATTCCATTTTGACGCACGAATTCGCGTATGGCGTCGTCGAGGAATGCGATTGGATCGCAATCGCGTCAACCCGACGCGCAATTTCAACAGCGGATCTGTCGTGGTTTGGGGAGGCGTTAGCTATGATGGTTGCACCGATCTGGTGATTGTACCAACTCCTGGATTGACAGCGTTTCGGTACATCAACGAAATTCTTCGGCCTCACGTTCTGCCCATGTAACGTCGGATGGGACGAGCGTTTGTGTTTATGCAAGACAGTGTGCGTCCACACACTGCTCGTGTCACCCAGGAGCTTCTCCAGCAACACAACATACGCGTTCTTCGTCATCCGCCTATCAGGTCAGACCTCAACCCAATTGAACATGTGTGGGATAAAATCGGGTGTTGTCTGCGAAACCTGCAGAGACCACCAACTACTCTCCGAGGATTGAGAACTGACGCAATTGTGGAACAACATTCCCCAGAAAGAGATTTGCGCAGTTCTGAACATGCCAGCGAGGTTTACAAGAGGTACGCCAGCAAAAAGGAAGAAACACACACACACACACACGATGTGCAAAATCCGACCGACAACTTCCTCATGGTGTACATCGGGTAATGCTGATGTTGATTGTACATGTTAAAAAAACTAACGTTAATAAAAAAATGTTTTTATTCATTTAAAATTTTTTGAGTTTGGCAAAAAAATGTTCAAACTCAACCGGTAATAATGTCGCCGGCAGCAAACGAAAAACTTCCGACAAAATTCAGGGTAAATTTCAAAAATTCATAAATTCGCGCCATATTATCTTAGGCACTGGAAGTTTTAAAGAATTTACAGAAAAGGTCTGAACTGTATTGTCCTGGCAGTCGATTGGGTCCACGATTTCTTTAGTATACCGTACAAGCTGTAAAAGTTTGACATTTTTTTTCTGCAGGGATTGCTGGGAGCGGAAAGGCTTAAACGTAACATCTGCTGACACGTCCTTAAACTAGACACTTTAAACTTTTCAGTATGTAAAAGTTTATCCATTTTTGTTCTAAATTAACCGAGTTACGGCTGTTTGAAGTTTTGGTATTTTTGGTGCGTTTTTTCGCTTGAGAGTATATGTCGTATATTTTTTGGGAAAACTAAAAATATTTATGGTTACCGATAAAAAAATAAAATAAATAAAAATTAAAGGAACAAATTAAATTCTTGTGTTATGATTTTAGTTCCTTCAACAGCGCAATTTGAGAAGTTGTTTAGTTTTAAATCAAAATATATTGCGTTTATTTTTTTGTTTTTAAATATATATATTTTATTTTATTTCATTTTTTACGCCTGTTTGGTACTCCTTTCACTCGAATACGGGGCCTGCAATTTGCTAGCTGAACCTAGGGCCCATCTCAGTTAAAAATAGGCTCTGAATGCGACTCAGTGACTGAGTGGTAAATCAAAATTACTGTCCAGCTCCATGACGTATATAATAATTCCTGTATACAATAATTTTGTAGTTTGGTTACCTATTGCTCTACGTTTTTGAGCTACTTCTACCCTCAGTTGATTTAGCTAGAGCATACCGATTTCGATGATCAAGATGAGACTGATTCCATATCGGTCGCCTATTATATACATTAGTATATTACAGTACAAGTGGAGAAACTAAAAGTTTTACGTCACTCGTGTGTACGAGGCGAAGCCGAGTGTGGAACGACACACAAGTGAGTGACTGTTTCCCACGAGTGCTGTATAGCGTTTTGTTCAATCCTGCTATTAGAAATTAAAAAAATAAATAAATAAATTTAAATTTTTAGAATAATTGCAGAAAAATTAGGAGGCGGTTTTCGTTGTTATGGTTCTCATCATTCGTCATCAAACAAACAATCAATTTGTCATTATTTGTCAACAAATATTAGGAGAACGAGGTGGCCAGTTTACGAGAACATTTTCCTTTACCGATCCATCTATTCGGGTATTGTTGATTTAAATGTTGCGGATAATTAATGTGAAATGAAGGGGTGCCTCATCATGCATGAAAATATATCTCGACAAAGTCCTAACCATAATGCAGCCATAATGTATGGCTGCAGTGAATGGCATGCAAATCAAATAAGTTTTTTTTGCCTAAACTATGGTAGATAGCAAGATCGAACAACAGACAAAAAAGTTAGAAATTAGAATAACTATCTGTAGAAAAAGTTAGAAAAATATTCACCCAACCTTTAAAAAACTTGAGCTTCTTTACACGTAGATGATCAAATTTTGACCACTTACGTAACACCCACTATTAAAAAAATGTTGCCAAAAAAACTATTTTTTTAGTACGGAAATCCCAAATTTCACCCCCACTGCTAAAAGCAAACTTTTGTTATTTAGAAAAATAGAAATTTTTTGAAGATCTTTGACATTCGATAGGGCATTAACGAAGCACTTTTGGATAGAAGTAATTTTGGTTGAAATCGTCCTATTTTGGTCTCAGGAAATGTATTAGCGTTTTGAGCTACAGGCCTTTTAGAGACACCATATATAAGTAAGTCTCAACACTTCAAGTCAAGTAAGTAAGTCAAAACACTTCAACTTTTCAAAAAAACCTTCATCTTCATGTTGTACCGAAATAAAAGAACATAAAATAATATATTAGCATAGCAAAGTCATAGATTCTATATAATCAGTATATAAGGGAAATTAATATGTTTAACTGCTAATCATTTTATGGACAGGTTTTTGGATTTAAAAATTATAAAATAATACCTCCTTGCAGCAAAATGTTTTGGTTAAAAATACTTAAAAATATCGAAAATAATAATCGAGAATTTAATTTAGAAAATTATTAGATATTTTGCCACATAGACAACATTTTTTAAAAGATTTTGTTGAAAACCGTATCTTTCTATCTCAATTTATAACCATGTTACAGGTAAATTGCCAATACGATAGGCAACAGAGTAGAAAAGTTATAGCTTTTAAATAAACTAATACCTTGCGGGTTGTGGCTTATAATTTCTCGCTTTATTAAATCTTCGAAAGTGTCCATTGTTTTCTTTTAGTGGAGTTGAATGTTAATAAATAGGGTTTGAATAAAAGCTTTTAGTCTTCTCCACGAAATAATTTAAAACATAATAAATTTTAAAAGTTGAATTTAGTTTCGGCTTACTTAAGATGAAGCCATTCTCAAAACAATATTAACCCAAAATATGTATTAGGAAGAAACGTTTTTTTGAACACTCCATGTTTAAATATACCTATAAAGAAAATTAAAACTACTACATGATCTGGGAACAGAATAATCTGATATCTTGCATTTCTTTCTCTTTTTAAAATTTTTTATCATGATTTTTATAATTAAAGAAAATTGAGTAAAAATCATGAGAAGTGCAAGTTGCTTCTACAACTTGCTAATAACAAAACATGGATTGCATAAAAAAATGTTTCTTCTTCCTAATATATATTTGGTTTAATAATGTTTTGAGAATGACTTCATCTTAAGTAAGCCAAACTGCAGTCAACTTTAAAATTTATTGTTTTAAATATATTTCGTGGATAAGACAAAATTTTTTATTCAACCCTATTAATTTACTCTCGCTTTATGTTTAAGATATTTTCATTTGCTGCTAATAGTAGTTAATTCGTATATTATGATCAAGTACCTGAGATCGTAAAATGACAGTTAAAAAAATGTTTTTGTCATCAAATCATTTTCAAAAATGATTGCAAGTCAAAGCAGGAACAAAATACTTAGGTGTTTTTAAATAAAATCTTTAAACTGCGGTTATTGTTTGATATTACATTTATATCACTGTTATGAATAAGCTAATGAAATGTGATCCTGCAACTTACCACATTTAAATTATCGCTTTAGCTCCCAACGCCAAACCTTCATGTCCAGCGTTGCCACATAAAATTAACCAGAGTTTAGTTTCGAAATATAACAGGATGGCGCCACTTTATTGAGTGCTTAAAGAATTTATGGGAATTACGTGCCATTTAATTGTTAAAAGGTTTCTGATCAAAATCTTTCGCTTGAAGATTATAAAATGAATACCTGTGGCATGTGGCAAAATGTCCTAAAGCCAGAAATACTTAAAAATAAGCAAAATAAAAATCAGAAATCTAATTAACATTTTTTTAGATATTTTGCCACATGAAGAAAAATTTTTAAAACATTTTGTTAAAAACCGCATCTTTCTATCTTAATTTTTAACGATGTGATAGGTAATTTGCTGATACGGCGCGTAGAGAGCGCTCTTAATGTGTGTTGCACACTGAGGATTCCCCTTAGAATCATTTGACGTGCGAATTTTGGTAAAGCAATATTATGACAGAATGGATGTAAGCATAAAAAGATTTATGTTTCACTTGCATACTATTTGGTAATTATACCTGTGATACGAACTATATTTATAAACAACTCTATTACAACTAGGCAATTATAAGCGGGCGTTATAGTCTATAACGCCCGCTCATTGTTTACTTTGCAATCGGAGCCGGCGTTATGGTCAATAGTAATTCAGATCATTAAGTCAAATACAATACTCTGTACTATGTTTGCGTATGAGTGTGTTGCTACACAACAAATAACAAATATTTGCAACGTAGTTTCTGCGCGCGTGATCTACGAATTCTTTTGTGCCGACTGGATGAAATCGGTTTTATTCAGCCACAAAAATTGCTTAACTGTAAGACTTTCTGAAAACATAAAAAGGGCAAGGGCAGCAGTTGACTGACACCCAATAAACTTGTATTTTGACGAACTGAACATATTTCTAGAAAATATTCCTCCCACGTACAGTTGCGATCATTCGCTAAGGAACGATGAAAAAATAGGGAGTTTTGGTTTTTCAGTTTTTTGTACAATGTACGCCGTAACTCGGCCTGATTTATGAACTGGGTAATTATAATGTTAAAAAATGAAATATTCTTGCATACCATATACTAAACTTGCATTTACATTGTACAAAACACTGAAAAATCGGCAGTTATAATTTTTACATCGTTCCTTAGCGAATGATCGCAACTGTACATTGTAAACTATGACGAAACCAATTTTGCTGACGACCCTAGATGCCAGCAGGTTGTCGTTTGTAGAAGCAACAAACCTGCGGGTCGGATCCTCGATTCCACCGCTACGTCTCTCATGTTTACCATTAGTGGATCTGGTGTCATGTTGCCGCAGTTCGTGGTGTTTAAGTCTGAATATCTAGACGAAAACTGAGTAAGAAATGGACCACAGGGTTCTAGATATGGCAATACGAAAAGTGGACGGTTCGATTCAAACAAATTTGAAGAATGGTTTCTTACCATTGCTTTAGCTTACTTCAGAAGACTTGATGGGTCTAAAGTTTTGATAGGTGACAACTTAGCTAGCCATGTTTCACAAAGTGTCATAACGGAGTGTAAGAATGATATTAGATTCGTATTGCTGCCTCCAAATAGCACGTACCTTACACAACCCCGTGACACCGCATTTTTTAAGCCAGTTAAGCAATCGTGGAGGGAAGCGTTGGGTGAATGGAAGAAGAAAAACAGAGACGTTATCCCAAAACCTAAGTTTCCAGGACTGTTAAAAAAAGCCTTGGAAGCTATTGATGAAAGGTTGAAGTCAAACATAAAGGCTGGTTTTCAGGGATGTGGCTTTATTCCACTTGACAGAGAACAGGTTTTAAAACGTTTGCTGCTGGAGGCTGTTCAAGAAGACGATGCCACATAGCTTGGACGGAATCATTAACGAATTTTCTAAAAACAGCGAAATCCGGCAAATAAGGCTAAAGAAAAGAAAATTGCAGTAACGCCTGGTAAAAGCGTGATATACCCGACAGAATGTGACTCCCAGTCCGACGATTTATCGGAACATAAAAGATCTGACACTTCTTCTGAAAGCGCAGAAAGCATAGAACCAGACGAAGAATGAAGCGACCCTGGACAAAATGTAGAAAATGAAGATGAGCCCGGGGAATTGGCTGATTTGAAGATAGAAGATTTCGTAATTGTAAAGTTTAGACAAGGAAAACTTTCAAAAAATTTTGTTGGAAAAATCATAGACAAACCTGATGGAAAAATAAATGTAAATTTTTTAAGAGAAAGCACTAAAATAAAAAATGGATTTATTTTTCCCGCAATTTCTAATGAATGTGTTGTGAACATTTACCAAGTGGTTGAAAAACTTCCCAATCCTGTTCAACTTCGAAGAGGTGACGTCAAATTCCCATGTAATGTATTTATATTACAAATTTAAGGAACTAGTTTTTTAGTTAAATCATGTAGTTTTTAAGCTTATTCCAAAGAAATTGCTGTTTTTATTTGTTTTATTAAGCATTTTCATGTATTTTATTACAAAATGTTAAGACATAAATGGTTTATTTTTTAAACACTTTTACTGGTCTATTCTGTAACTAACAGTTCACGAATGGCGCCGTTCGTGAACGGCGATCGTTAGCGACTTCCTCAGCGGCAGCTTCAACGAGAATCGATAGATAGGCTATTCTGCAACACCAACCGTTGGCGAGATTTCTAAACCTAATGGACTTTCTTATGGATCTACATTGTAGCGCCGTGATTGGCTGTTTACGTTCCCACTAGTGGACGGCCTTCGGCGCTTCGAGAAGTTTCATAACCTGCTTGCCTTCATCTTTACAATATAAAAGTCACAATAATTGGTGTCTAGTATTTATTAAATACTGTCGTGTTGTTGCGCTATGATTGTTGTGTGTTAATGATAGTGTTAATCGTACGTAATAATTAGATGACTACTTTATCTGTAGATGCATTTAAATGGTTTTTCTCCAATTCTCCGAAAATATGTATCATGATTTCTTTTTAATTTAATTTTTTATTTAACTTAATTAATCGTCAGATTTGAATTAAGAAACTTGTTACTAGTTTGAAACAATTCGATAGATTTAATAGTTTCCTGTACATATTATCTCACACACGAACTATAATTTATTTTAAAGAGCTTTACATTAGATTTCCTTCTTTTTTAATTTAAAATCCTTAATAATGTACTGATGACATTTATATTTTTTGATATATTCTGCAAGTTTAAAGGCTTTTTCCTTGCAAGCAGTGGTGATTAACTTCGAAAATTATTTAAAATATTGATATTTATGTCACATTTAATATTAAAATTAGTCCTATTTACATAATAAATTTCTAAAAATGTGAATGACCACAATCTTCATAATCATTTGAAAGAGATGATGGGTTCTGATAATTCTTGCAAAAAGTTTAGTCGACCCTGCTGTTTAAATTATTGTGACACAGTATTCGACAGCACGAAATCGATTATATTATTTATTTAAAATATCAAAGCTTCTTTTAATAGTTAAACCTTTAAACATCTATCGTTATAATTAATTCTAATTAATTAAAACGACTTATTAATTAAACTATTATTAAGTCACAAAAAGGATTAATATGCACTCTACTATAAAACAACATTGAATTTATCTAAACACGTCAGTTGTTATGATAGTTTTCAGAAGCTGACCAATCACGGCGCCACAATACACGTCCGTAAGAAAGTCCATTAGGTTTAGAAATCTCGCCAACCGTTGAGCTATGCGCACTCTCAACGACTGTCTAACGTTTTCTAAAAAGGTAATACATCTTTGCCGTTAATATAGATACAGTTTTACTTTTTAAGGATGGCATTTATGTAAAACATGTTACATGTAAAACATAGTCATATTTCAAAGCACACCAAACGCAAACCAATAATAATATGTTAAAAATTCAAGTAGCAGTGTATTTGCAAGAGTTATATCTAGGTCTCCTGTATAATGTTAATAAAATGCTTGTCCAAATGATGTCATAAAAAAATGTTAGAATTTGGTAAGTTATGACAGCTTTGTGTGCTCTATTATTCTTAAAATATACTTCCTGACTTAATAAAAAATTAGCAGAGGCTCTAAAATACAATTTCTCCTTTACACTCGTAGTTGAAATTTGACGAATAGTGAATTACTTTTTGAATGGCGTGCTTTAAAAAGTAAATAGTGCTAAAACCAAAATAATTTCACGCCATATTTATTTTCTGGAAATGAAGAGCAGATACCTGTTGATTGCTGTTCATATTTATCAGTTCTTAATTCGGACACTTAAAAATAGATAGCGCTAATATCGAAACGTATTCAAAGAACGTATTAGGGGAACCCCTCGTTGGTTCAAATTACATCATATACCAGCGATTCTCAAACTTTTTCAATTTCAAAAAATCTACATTACAGGTTTCATAACTATGTTTGTATAACAAATAGATAGTAAGAGTCCAAAAATACATACAAATACACGATGTAAGTCAATAATTGTTTGAAATCCATTTTGGTTTACCATTTTGAAATCTATGAAAACATAATATATTTTACTTTTTAATGAAAATTAAATATCTCCATATGCGGTGTAAGTTTTAAGGGTCATAATTAGAAATGAAAAGACCAAAGTAATTATTTATTAGTTTATTTAATAAAAAAATATACATACGTAAAACACAAGGATGATGTAACGTTAACAACTACAGGGTGATCCACTAGTGTGGCAAAGTTTGATATTTATACTTTGCCTGACAGAAATATTAGAAAAATATATTATGGAAAATAGTATATGAGATACCCAAACTCCATCGTTCAATTCCAGTGATATGAACAAAACATGTAGTTTTTGAATTGATGCATCTTGTTTTATTGAATTTTTGAATACTCCTGAGATGATAGCTAATCTTAATGGCATATCATGCTTAGGTTCTAAAAAGTGATTACTTTGGAGCTACACCCATTTGAAAATCACCAGTATTTTCAGGAAAATGCCAAAATGCGAAATATCGATCTGTATTTCTACAACTTTCTACAGTACCCTGTATAATTACAAATATGACTATATTACTTTATTTTATATATTTCACATATAGCCCTGATCAGAATGTGACTAACTAACAAGTTGCACAAAGTTTTTATACTGTTGGAATATTACAGGCAATTTTGAACCTAAGCTGTATGCCATTTTATAGATTATAGAAATGTCTATTGTTTAGTATATATTTTAGTTTTACATATTTTAATTCCAAGCAAAATATTTAAAGCTTTTGCTGTGACACACGGTACAGAAATTTGAAAATTGTTTTTTTTTCTTTGACTTTTGTATCACTTTTCCTGTGAATATAATTACCACAGCATTTTCATCGGGTATTTAAAACTTTCTACTATTAAACTATTAACCTCTCAGAAAAACAACTGATCAAATTTGTGAATGTATTAAATTAATAATATTAGGTATAAATGTTAACTGTAATTAACATTGTCGAACCACTGGAGTATGAATATATACTTGTACGTAATATATGGCGGTGTTATACTTAACGTCAACCACTGGTAGGTGTCTGTGTGCTTGTCGAGACTGACTGCTTAACGTGCCCATCCGTCAACAAGGCGAACTGTACTGAGACTTTGTATATCAACGAGAAAAATCTTGATCAATCTTTAGTTTCCCAATAACACTTTTGATGAAGTCTGACTTTATTTCAACAACATTAATTGATAAAAACGCAGCAGCATTACAGAACTCATGAGTATTGGAACCGTTATTATCTTAATAACATTTTTTGTCTCATAAATATGAAAACTGATTTAACAAGCTTCAGAAAAAACAGTGCCATTTAAGGAAATTATTTTTAATTTTTGTCAAAAATTTTAATTATGAGTGATCAAAGCCATATGCACCACGTTCCGCAATTCTACTATGTATACATCTTTATGTATCTCCTATATAGCAAAGGAATTATTAGACTTCGTCCCAGTAACGGATTACCCAGTACAATAATAGGGTGTTTCTCCCGAAAACCACAATTTGGATGTGAAAAATTCTCGGAAAAGAAAATTGTTGAAATCTGTTTTTCTAAGAAATAGTATGATTAATTGATTGTATATAACACATACTGTTGATTAGTAGAGCTTAATCTGAACATTTTCGACCTTTACAATGTTAAAATCCTCGTAAATGATCCAAATAACATGCAAATGACAGAAAAGATTATATTTAATAAAAAGACTGAACTTTAATATTATAATAAAAAGATATTTCCAACACGATAATGCTTAATAATTGCTTAGTAATGGATAACAAGTAAAATAAAAATTAGTAATTTTTATTTTATGTGATATGACAGTCATCATGTTTTAGCGACTCCATTTGTTTCTTTTCTGTATCATTTTTAATTTTTTCTCTTCTTTTCTTTACATTTACATTTACGTAAACAAATTGTAATACGTGGAATTATAAATCCACGTGAATGATGCAATGAAAGTGCCACGCGAATGACTATTAGAGCATTAATATAACATAGCGCCTAGACTATTTTCTCTGGAGGCTTCATACTAGATATAATGAAACAACACAAGTAGTGTATCAACTTACGAAAAATTCATTTCTAAATTCAACATCAGTAAGAAATTATGATAACCACGTGAATGATGCGAAATAAATGTACTCTTACATCAAACCATATAAACTACCTCTATAAAGTTTATATATCAACTGAATCAAACTCCTTTTTACTTTGAGAATACATACTAGGGACATGCCACGTGATTGATATATGACATAATAAAGTTTACTTTTTATTGTGAAAAAAATAGGTCAGTTGTTAATATATACTTGGCTAAATAGACTGCTATTGCATCTTCACAGTACTGAACTATCAGGTAAAAAGGTATTCGTAATATATTATTAATTAAACAGGGACAGTAAATTTAATATTTCTGAAGAATTACCCAATAACACTGTACTACAAAATTGGACTTTAAAAAAATTCCCAGGTTCTAATATACTTTTTCTAGAGGCTTTTAAGATGCAGATCATGAATCTGCTATGGGTTTTTTCGGGTCAGGTCAAAGTTTAGTTATATTCCAATTTGTTTTCAAATAAAACTCGTTTTTAAATGCATGAAAGGGTAGGCAAACTTTTACGTTTAACAACATCCTGTATGGCTACCTGAATCTGCAGGTACAGGTACATCATACTTTGTGTTAAAAGTGTGTAACTACCATATTTAACCATTTTTCTACTCTTGTTCCCAAAGGCTTCCCAAAACGAAACTTACACCAAAAAGAGTCTGCACCTAGCTGTATAACATACTGTATTTCTAAAAAAATTGAAGGTACACTTTCATAGAATTCAAGGTCAAAGGTAGTTACTTAAGTAAGTTACTTGATGTCCTCTACCATCCTACTAAATTTCACGAAAATCTGAGATGGTCAGGTTGAAAAGTTCATTTTTCTTGTGATGATTTGGTATGGAATGACACAAATGATATCGAAACAACAGTATTTGACCTTACCCGAAAAAAGTAATAGCAGATTCGTGATCTTCGTACCAAGAAGCTGTAGAAAAACCATATGAAAACCTGGAATTTTTTTGTGTTGTAAAGTGTAATTAATGTTTTTGTGCCACTTTCTTTTGTGCTTCTGTAATTGAAGGTGGGTCTCTACATTTTAAATTTTTTCCTCTTCTGTTCAATATTATTTCTGGTACAACACAATCTGTATAAAACGTTTTTAATTTTGGTAGCATGTCATTTGTCCATACTTCCTCGCTGTATTCGATTTTCTCGACGAGCAGGTTATTTTTTTTGACCACTATAAATAACTAAATAACAATATTTAGCACAAGTTATTGCCCACTGTCCTTGAATCTACAAAATAATGCAACTTATTACATAACCCGTAGCTACAATTATCAGTAGTACACCAACCTGGTAAAAGTAATTATGGTTACGTTTTAACCTAATTTTGGACTCGCGTATCTCCAAACAAGGAACTTGTTTTTTAATTACTAGTTCTAACAAATCTTTGCCAGATACAGCCACTCTATGCAGACACTTTACTTTGACTAGCTCTTGCTTGCTGATAATACCTGCGAGATGGGGAAAAATATTAATTTTACTACTAAATAACTAAAACCTCTAAATGACAAAATTACCATCTGGTGATGCTGCTAGATACCCAGTTTCTTCATGTATATAAAGTCCAGCTGGGTCAACCTTTACCTTGTGAAGTTCCTCGAACATACTTATTGCAGTTGCTTCATGTATTATTCCATATTCTGTAGCAGGTGTAGAAAAATGTTTATCTTTTAATAGTGTTTTGACCAAACTGTCACAAGAAGTACTTGGCCTTCTTTTGATAACAGCTCCAAAATGGACATTGGAAGCTGTAAGCCTCAATTTTTTATATGTTAAATACTCTGGGTTATTAAATTGCCCAACTGTATTTCTACTAATGTTTGTTATTTCTTCCTTTGATACCTGAAACAAATTAACAGTGCAAAAAGTTGTACCACTGAAGCAAATTTATGATATTCAAGTAAAGGTTGGTATAAACGGTCACTTTTGACACTAAAGAACTGTCTTAGAAGACTGCTCTTTAAATTAAAAAATTACCTTCATTTGTGAACAATTTTTATAAAACCCCATCATACTTTGTTGCTTTTATTAATTATAATTAAAACGCATATGTATGATTACTTACCAATGTAGAAATAGATTCAAATTCACAAAACTAATACTAGTAGACACACACTATAAAACTAAAATTGTCACTATGAAAATTGTCAGGGATAATATAATAAGTGGTACGCTTATTATCGATAATTTTTTTTAATGTTACGAATGCCAATCCCAACGACGAAAATACAACGAGTGCGAAGCACGAGTTGTATTTTCCAAAGAATGGGGCTGGCATGAGTTGACATTTGTAAAAAAATTATCGATTCTTAAGCGTACCACGAATTATATTTAGAAAGAGAATATAATAAATTAAAATGAGGACCACAAATGCACATTTAAGAGAAAAAGCTTTATTTAATTAAGTACATAATATTTTATTGCGGATTGTATTTAAAGGAACACTATTGTTTATTGCGGAATTAATGCCACTCATTGATGTTTCACCCCAACGAGTCATTGCGCGTAACACACTTAAAAAATGTATCTGACGTTTCTAAATTATTTTATTTGACAAGTGAAACAAACGCAAGTTAACTAATACCTAATCGATAATAATAATTGTTAGTCGCTTATTGTCACTACGGTACAAGGTCCTATTGGTCAATATTTTAAATTTAAGGAGCAACGATTGGCTCATTATTCAATGTATTATATTCTCACGGAAATAATGCACTAATTAAATAATATTAAAATTATCACTATGAAATGAAAATGAAATAACTAACTTAAAAGTACAGATAAATACACAAAATGTTAATTAAAAATAACCAACAGAATACAACTTTCAACGGGATAATAATATTAATAACTGTATTCAACCTTGGATAGACCAAAACTAAAAATGTTTGGAATCATAAGGAAGGGTAGAAGCGTGGGTAGCAGGTAAATAAGATGTCCAAACATGTTTTGTAGTTACACCGACCCGGGATTCACAACAGTAAAAGTATCTGGACAACTGGATAATCATTCTTTCATGGTCAAAATGAATTCCTGAAAGGAAATCTCTTTTAAACACTGTATGATTTAAAAACATTAAAACATTACAGCTAGTTCAAGATAGATAGCAGTACCTCCCTAACCATTATATGAAAACGATAAATTTCGCGCCTAAATCGCCACCTTAAGTATATATTGCATAATATTTATTCTTTCTGGAGAACGCGCCAATTTTGTAAAAATGTCTATTAATCTCTATACGCTGGTGAAAGGTTGGATCTCGAAGGGTGCGCTGTTCACTAACGAGTGCATAATAACGGTGGTTGTTTGCTTACAGAAGGTGCTTCCCATTGGGCTGATTTACTGATCTGATGTTACGCTAGAGTCATCTTGTTCACTTATTGTTGTTCCATTGGCCCTGGTTCATGATGATCCAAGCTGATCTGTATTACCTCCCTCCCCCCTTGCCCTTCAAGCACGCAGTTTTTGAAGTGTGTATAGTGATCTGTGGAGGGAAATAATATCAGCTGATTGTGGTTTTTGAAATAATAACCTCTAACAATCTGAAAGATTTCTCAATTTCATTCGAAACATATTATGGTTGGTAGGTACTTAGGTAGTTAGTTAATAAACTCAACAAAGAAATTATATTAATTCAGATTGTTTTTTTGTACTATTTAGAACTGTTGTAATTAAAGATTCCCAATTGCAATACCAGAATGAGTTTACCATTAGATTTGTTTGAAGCCGAAACTAATTGCCATTATCGGCTTTTCGTAAATGAGGAAGATTTGAACAGAGCTCAGAATGGTAAGTATCCAGTAAAATAATAACGTTCAGGTATTTAATATCTTGTAAAAGAATGCAATACCCATTACGAAAATTTTTAGGAATGAGTTTGATTATAGGATTTACTTCTCTTTGTGTTTCCTTATACAAAACCTATTTACTATTAAGTACATCCAGTTGAGCAGTAGCTTGATAAATTATACAGTTTTATGCTTTAAGCAAGTTAAATTAATAAATCAATGTTATTTTCAGATGTGAGATTTGCACAGTCACTTTTGTTTCACGCAAAGGTAAATCAACTAACTGTAAATGAAGAAGAAAATGAAGGTGCTGATCGTTCTAGTGTGACTAAGAATGAAAATAATAACCCTACCACAAGCACAGGTAAGTATCTTGTATACTATATGGGCTAGGTGTACTTCGTCAGCTCCTATTCACTCGGTTAACATGGGTTAAGCTTGTTAATAAACTGTTTCTCTCTTGATTTTATAATTCTTAAAATTAATAATACATAAAAAGCCGGTGGATTTTGAGTAGTTGATTTGATGACCTCGTATAATTTTACAAAGGTACCAAGAAAAATTTTTGATTCCAGATCACGATTACACATATAATGCAGATAACCAAAATCTAGAGGACAATCTGGAATGTAGTTCCAATGTAGATGCATTTGATTTAAATGGACCTAGTTTAGAATCAGAAGGTATAAAAATTGGTTAGAAAAGTATACAACAATGTGAGATTTTGTCTTTTTTAGATTCAGAAAGTACTAAACATATATGGGGTTTTTATGAAACAATATGTCTTATCAACAGCATGGAAAGTCACATGGACGATTTGGCTCATGCAACAAAACGTAAACACGTATGGCAAAATGTAGCTAATGATTTAAGCAGCGCAGGTTACAGTGTAACGAATGTAATATGTCACAATAACTGGAGGAACCTACTAAGGTGTTACAAATCTGCAAAAGACAACAAAACAAAAACCGGTACAACAAAATCAAGGTTTCTATTTTTTGACAAGATAGACAATTTACTTGGTGAAAAACCAAGTAACTCCTCCAAGCATAGCCTGGAATCGAGCAATTTAGAGGATATTGAGGAACCAGATTGGAATGATGGGGAAAATGATACCACCAAGCCTACCTTAACCTCGCCAAATCCAAATAGTAATAGCCGTAGTGAATCCTCCACAGAAACTCCTATTAGAAAAAGAAAAAGGGGCAATGATACAATGACATTTTTAAGACTGAAAGAAGAGAGAAGGCATGAAAGATTTCTGCAGAAAATGGAATTACAAAAGCAAAAACTTCAACTTGATGAAAAAAAAATAGCACTTTTGGAAAAACTAATAGAAAGTAATAAGTGATGGTATAGGGCATATTAACTATATATAACTTGAATTTTCAACAAAATTCTCCATGGTCCAGTTAGGGAGTTTAAGAGTGCAGCAAAACACTTTAAGGTAATATGGATAAGTTGATCTCATTATCAAAATAAATCATTTTGTCCTCTTTTTATAGACCATTGGTGATCATCAGGAATTCCTAAATGCATAGAATTATTATTATTTTTATTAGAAATATTATTATTATTATTATTATTAGAAATATTATTATTATTATTATTAGAAATATTATTATTATTATTATAGAAGCTCTAAATTTCTTTATTAGTGTACTGAAAAGTACTACGTTACTATGAGTTCCATATTATTTTACTTATTTTTATATATTTCGTTTTAATAACTTGTTACTCAACCCGTTTTTTTAATAAATAAATTCTATATTTGATATATATATTTTATTGGTGATTACAATTATTTTTGAATGAATAACATTGCATGAATAGATAAAGTTAAAATTTATAGAATTATGATAATTGTTACCACCTTCGTGTGGTTTTACTTGTGGTTGCGGTTATGTTACCTTATTTAACCTTTACTTACAGCCTCAAACTGTAGTTTATGCAACATACACTTCCTTCGAAGACTAGGTTCTTGCACTCAAAGTAGTAAGAAATTAAAGCAGAAAGATTTTAAACAATAAGTTTATTACATTTAAGAAACAAAACAAAAAAAACCTGAATAAACAGTAAAATTACGAATGAATGAAACAATAAACAAATGAATGAGTGAGAACTAAAACAAATGATCAAATATACTTACTTACTATTACGTTACACATTATTGCCAAGTGCTGTTCAGGCTTCAATTGACAACTACTCTGCTAAGATCAAACAACAAAAAGCTTCTAATATTAAAATGAAATATCTTTTTACATCAATTTGAAAGTTACATTCTATGTTAAAATTAACAACACATAATCAATGAAAGTGATTTCCAATATATTTTCACAAGTATTCAAAAAGTTTCATAGTATTTATTAAATTATAACCTGACAATATTGTTTATCAAAGGTTGTTATCAAAGGTAATATAAATATAAACAAACACGTCACTAAGGTAGATACAAAAAATAGGTAACTAGATAAAAATAATCAGAATTAAATATCTAACACTTCCAGTAACGGAGAATTACTGAGCTCAAGCTGTTCATTCATTAAAGGTACCCTGAATTTGTATATCTCAAAAGCTTCTAAAATGTCTAATTTGCGTGTTATTACAAAAATGTAGGAATTTAATATTATTTTCAGGAGTCATTGTGTGATTTTGTTCTAAAAGGTGTTTGGCATAATTAGATTTTTCAGGATGTTTATTTACAATATATACCACACTACAAAAAGAACAATTTAAATGGTAAATGCCTGATTTCATATCATGTGTTTTGTCTTTAGCATTAAATAAAAATGAAAAAGCGTTAGCGTTGGTTTTAAATGCTATTTTATAATTGTTGGGTTTTCTTAGTACGAGGGTAGATCAGTATTTACGGTCCCTGACATAGTAGGCTTTGCATGATATCGTCACTCATTTTTCTATGAGAACTGTCATTACTAATTATTTGTTGTGTCAAGTTTTGCGTAGGTGCGTGTTGTTCTTTGAAAGTTATTAATAATTAAGCTGGTCGATAACAGACAATTTTTAAAAATGGAAAAAAGTGAAGTCAGAGCGGTGATAAAGTATTTGCAAAAAAAAGGATTAACACCTACTGAAATTCACAAGAATATGACAGACGTTTTAGGGGACTCTGCCCCTTCTTACCAAGTGGTGAAAAATATGTCTCGTGAGTTTAGATTAGGCAGAACAACTTGCGAACATGCGAAAGGTACGGGACGTCCAGTCTGTGTCACCGTTGACAAAAACATCAATTTGGTCCATGATATGGTAATGGCAGATAGAAGACTGACTATTCGCCATATCGCGGAAATAACGAACATCTCTTATGGGTCAGTTGAAAATATTTTAAGAAATGTTCTTGATCTCAGAAAAATTTCGGCGCGTTGTGTTCCAAAGATGCTGACCGTCGATCAGAAACGCTCTAGAGTGCTGCATTCGGAAGCCAATTTGGAGTACCTGAAGGCCAATCGGAAGCAATTTCTCACTCGCTTTGTGACTGTGGATGAAACATGGGTGCACCATTTTGATCCTGAGACGAAAAGACAAAGTATGGAGTGGCATCACAGAGGTTCTCCACCTCCACGCAAATTTCGAGTTCAACGGGCGGCTGGAAAGATTATGGCCACAGTGTTCTGGGATGCAGAAGGAATTTTGATGATCGATTATTTGCAGCGTGGACACACAATAACGGGTTCTTATTATGCAGGGTTAAATCCAAAATTGCGCGAAAGCATCGACCGAAAAAGACCAGGAAAGTTGGCACACAAAATTTTGTTCCATCAGGACAACGCTCCAGTCCACAAGAGCTGCATTGTCATGGCTGCCATACAGAACGCTGGCTTTGAAATTCTAGAACACCCTCCATATTCACCAGACCTGGCACCCAGTGATTACCATCTATTTCCAAAATTAAAGGAAAACCTGCGTTGAAAAAAATATGGAGACGATAATGAAGTTATGACCGCAGTAAATGGCTGGTTTGAGGAGCAACCGGAAAACTTCTTCCTGAAAGGCATTGAAGCATTGGAACATCGGTGGACCAAGTGCAGTGAAGTCCAGGGAGATTATGTTGAGAAATAAATAAATAATGTTTTAAAAATTCTTTCTCTTTCTATATCAGGGACCGTAAATATTGATCTTCCCTCGTATATGTGCAACTTTTTCAGATATTTTGCCAAAATGTGATATAAATGTGTATATCTACTCATTCGACTCTAGCATAGCGCATGAACATTTATTTATTACAGAAAAGGCTAATCAACGGGTATTGATAGGACCCACTAACGATTAGCACATAACGTAGAAACAAAAGTTTACATTTATGAAGGTTGATTAAACATAAGCCTAACTAGGTAGGTAAAAAAATGTTAAATAAAAACTTAAATATATAAGTATCACTTATATCATAATCCTATACTACTAAAGTTGATTTGTATGTGTGTGAGTGTGTCCGAGCCCCATTCTCGCTTTCTATAAGGGCTGGAGAGATGGGCTTGGGCTCATTCGACGCGTAATTTGTCGCGTAAAATTTTTTAAATTAGGTCATGTTTTAAAAAATCGATAAATGCTGATTTTATCGTACTATTTAGTGCTATTTTTGGTACTAATATGTGCTCTATCGATAGGGAATCGATTGGAGATTTATGTAGGTCATGTAAATACTGACCTACTTTTAAAAAATCGATAAATGCTATTTCTATCATACTTAAGTGCTTAGGCCCGTAGGGCCGATTATCCTAGTAATAAGAATATAATAATGAAGAGAGAATTAAGAGCAGCACAGCAAAATTAACATTTGAGTATTTAACGATAATTTTTATATAGTTACAATTATATAAACACAAACTATATTTAAGAGTTTAAAAAATAAATTTTTTATTAAAAAATTTATTACATATTAAAGGTCATTAAACAATTTTTATTATTTAAGAGTTTATACAGATATATTTAAAGTAATGGCAGATTATCTAAATCTTAATATATAACCATAATAAAAAAATATACATATGCTGAATATACACACATATACAATATACATATTTGATTAATTAGCTATAACCAAAATTAAACTAGTGCAGAGAAAAAAAAACGAATATTAGGAGTCAAACTCAAGAGTAAGAGCAGTTATCTATTTTACTCAAAAGAGTAATTTCTAATAATCTAAATAACAAAATAAAAAGAAAATGCATACCAGAGAAGTTACTAACAAGTGTTAAACTGGTAGTTAAAATATCTGAAACTGAGTTGTTATCAATAATCAGAGAAAAAAAACAACCTAAACATCCTTAAACATTTCTTCAAATACTAATTCTCTCCTGTTTGTTCCTTCAGTGTATTGCGTCCAAGGTTCTGCATCATTATTTATATCAGCAGAAATATCATGCACTTCAATATATGATTGGTCATTAAGCTGTATACAAACGTTGTGCAATACTCAACACGCCATTACAATTTTTACCGCAGTATTTATATTTTCATTGACTATATGTTTCAAAATTCTGAACCGTCCTTTCAACAATCCAAAACTATGTTCCACCACAATTCTTGTAGAGGAATGTCTATAATTAAATAATCTGTGGTTTGGTGTCAACCTTCCATTATCTTTAAATGGTGGCACTAACCAAGCAAGAGAAGGATAGGCTGAATCACCAACTAAAAATTTATTTCCAAAACAATCTGGGTTTTCTTGTGCTTTCCTGTATAGTGAAGATTTTCGCAGCAATCGAGCATCATGAATGGAACCAGGCTCTCCACAATAAACGTCACTAAATTGCTTATCTGCCATGACTACGCCTTGAATAAGAATACTGTGGTACCCCTTTCGATTCACATAAGCATCTTGATGATGTTTTGGTCTTTCAATTCGTACATGACGTCCATCGATTGCTCCCAGAACATTATTTATGGCTTTCCGTTTCTGAAACGCACTAACAGTGGTTGCAACTCGTTCGCCAGTGGGCCATCGAATATATTGTGTCCTTAAGGACAAAATAAAATTTAAAACCCTTAATAGTACTCTGTGAGCCGAACTTAGAGAAACATTGAATCTATCAGAAATTTGTCTGAATGTTTCATTATTCACTAAATACCACAAAGTAAGAAGAAATGATTCTTCAACGGAAATTTTTTCTCTTCCTCCATGCTCACCAGTAGTGTTGTATTTCTCAGGTTTCCTCCTTTCAGTAGTGTTCGTTTAATTTTAGGATAATAAACACTATTAAATCTATAATATATTTTATTTAATACTTATTATTATGATTGAAATAGAAAATGAATTTTGAGTTATTCTCAGGACTGGTGGCAATCAACTGCCTACAAAAGTGATCTATGCATTGAAAAGAAAGTTATTATTAATTAGTTTACAGTTCAACGTTCATTAAGGAAATTTTCTAAATACAATATGCTGTCTGTAAATATAAATATTATTTAAAAGTTAATATCAATTATGTTTATCTAACATTAAATGGAAATTCTGTGATTCATTGTATGGCAATCATAAATAGTTTTAAATAGGTCAATGATAAACAATTTATAATTAATTGTAAATGAAACGAACTAATGATTAAATGCTATAATAGATGAACAGGTGATATATGTAATGCTAATCTTAATGAAGTATGAATGTTAATAATATTAAAAGATATTAATAAAACAATATAATAATTATAACTACGGAAATAGTGTGTATCTAACAGTAGGTATAAAATTAGTTGATGCTAAACGACCTGAATAATAATAAAAATGGTTAACATTTACCGTTCTACAGATGCTGTAATACCAACCAATTAATATTTCAGCCGTAGTCCTTGTCATTCTAAAATGACTTTGAAAAGTTATATCGCTATATTCCTTCACAACTAGCACAATATAACCTTCGTTTTTTGGGATAGGTTAGGGTTTTTCTAATAATTTATCTTCAAAATCGTTATCACTAGATTCGTTACTGCTGCTGCTATCATCTGATGAGACTGTTAGAAACATTATATTTTCCTGTAAAAAACCTTTATTTCACACTGTCCGGTAAAAGGGTATTTACCGGACTCATTTGAGTCCTGTAAATGAATTATTACGTTACAAGGCCGGTAAAAAATTTTACCGGACTGAAAATCCAATTTGAGTCCGGTAAAAAATTTTACCGGACTGAAAATCTAATTTGAGTCCGGTAAAAAATTTTACCGGACTGAAAATTTTAAATGCATTTTTTTAAAAATGAACAATGTGAGGCAGTATGAAATAAAACGCCTTACGTCATACTTCCGGTAAACCATTACAGTAGCTCGTTTCAACATTCGAGACTCGGCTCCTTCGTCGCCTCGTCCCGAAACGTTTTCAACTCGCTACTGTAAACTTGGGTTTACCGGACTTATAACGTAATATACTATTAATATAACAATGCCCAATGTAATTTTTCCCTCATTTATTTACGTTATTCATAACTGCAACAAAATTTCACTATTATAATATCAATGAAAAAGTTACTTGTTTGATGCTACAGAGGTTAGGTTTTTATAATCTGTCAAAATTGTGATCTAAAGTTGTTCCATTGGCAAATTATTATTTTTCTGTCATTAACTGATCTTAAGATGATCTGATCATATAGAACTGGATCAGTAGATTTTCCCTATGGAAAGCACCTAGAAATAGCTTTAGAGCGAAAAACCTTTCAACCAACGATAACCGCTCCTGAACGGTGCTTACAGAATAGACCCCTAGTTCTATCACGTCTCACATCTAGCGTGCAAAACTGAGGCTTGTCCTTAGCCACTCCGTAAACGGGGTGAACCTTTTTGAACTTTTTGAAGTTAAAATAAAATACTTCATAATTTTTCAAAAATTTTATTTTTCATAAGCATGTTCCCAAAACATGTAGAAACGTGTAGAAGGCTTAACATTTTTTAGGGTAATGCCAAGAAGGAGTCGTTACGATAATTATTGTGTACCTACACGTGGCCGGCTTGATTTTTTGAATTTTTGATGGTCTAACATTGTTTTTAGATTTACATTTCGAATTTCTAAAAGTTCGATTCTGTTGAACCTTTTGAATTTTTACTCTTAGTCCAAATGATAAAAAATATTCTCTTTTATCATCAGGGGATGCTATTGGAGGTGGAACAAAAGATGATAATAGACCAGATTCACCATCAGAAGCTGAATTCTTTGCAATCAACATTATGTCGTTCTGGCATCTATAACTTCATTTGAGCCAACATTCAGTCTTATATGCAAAATGTTTCTTCAACAGCATCTGAACTAAGTCTTGTTAATACATAATAGAATCCAGATTGCTCTAGCATTAATTTTATATACAAATAAGTGCTTTGGGCTGTATCTGTCTGTCTGACCTACTGCTATGAAAAAAATGACGATGAAATCGCACCTTTTGAAGAATATATATCACGATCTAAAAATCAATTTCTCACATTAATCTTTGTTTCACGCCACGTCAAGTCGGGAGTATATTTACACATGTTCTCCGTATAGAGTGTACAGATACACCGAGACCCGCACCGAACACTTTAAGGGCCCTCTGGATAGGGTTTTAGCTTCCATTTGTAATTTGGAAATGTTCTCGCAGCATTATTCGATAAAGGTGTACGATACAAATGACACTTCATAAAGTTTATGTATATTTTAGTTTCATATACCTAAAAATAAATTATATTAGCTTTAATAATTATTAACAATACCTTGAAATTTAACAACAAAATAACAGATTTATTTATTGTACATCATTTATATATGATTTTACATTGATTTTATGAAGAGAGAAGTTTTATAAAATTTTAATTGTCGATTAAATTTTAAATAGTTCTTCAGCAGTGATGCAACAGTTTGCATGCATTTGTGCTAGCAGTTGCGAATACCATAGGCAACTATAGTTGCAGTGTCTATTAGGAATTTGAATATTTGATATACTATTTCAAGATGGCTAAAACCTAAACCAACAACTATTTTTAAATACTTTGAAAATCCCCCCTTTTTCATTACTGTTATAATGCATCTATTAGCAACTTTATGGACTGTTGAGAGATAATAAATACTATATACAGATCGATGCATCAGTAATATTTATATTTATTAATGGTATTTTGATTGTATTTAGTGCTTGATTGTGTCTTGATTTGGTAACTAAATATTTTCATATTATTAGTTCATATTATTGCTTCCCTGTAAATATTATATAATTTGTACGTATTAGGTATTAAATCTGGTATTAAATTTGGGATTTGAATATGGTTTGTTTGCCTTATTTTTAAGAATATTAATTTTACCGTTTCTAGGCTTTGGATTACAAATAACAGTTTTGTTATAAAATAGTCAATAACCGCTGTACAGCACCAGAGTATACGAGGTCGACAGGTAGATTCCGGTAAAGACATTTCCTGCTATATTATGTAAACTATTTCGACCGGCCTCCTGCCTTTTTCTGAAATCATGCGATTTTATTAAAAAAGTTACTTGTTTGTAATTTAAAGTACATAATGGCTATTACTGACAATTGAAAAAGCTCATATTTAATGCAATAGTATATTGTGTTACAAGTGCAGAAAAGTGCCAATTTCTCATGAGTGTGAAGAAGTTGCGGCATGAGACGAAGTCCAATGCCGCAATCACACGAGTGTGAAATTGGCGTTTTTGCACACGTTACACACTATACTTTATCTACGACAATAAAAAAAGTAATAAACCACCAAAAGCTAAGAAAAATATTTAACCTTGAATTTATATATTCGCATTCATATTTTTTACGTTGCAATCTCTGACTATAAATTAAGAGATGTAATGTGAGCCGCTTCCGCGATGTTTGGAGTTGTACAACGGTACACCCCATTTCCCCATCATCGGATTCACTAAGATACATCGAGAATTTCGAAAACGACAGAAGTAAATATTAAGTTTTTAAAGACAGTAGTAATAATACGTTTACAATCTGTATAATTTCAGTCAATCCACTATTTAGTACTTACAGCTAAATAATCATGCGTATGTACTCCTTTTCAAAAAGTAATTTTTATATAAACAACCACAATTCGATTATCAAGGTTTACATCTTTACTGCGAAATGTCAAAATATTCTAGCATTCCCAGGTATTGTGATGAAAAGCTACGTAGCTTTAAAAGTTAGATGGCGCTTGCACTTTGTGAATAATTATGTAGCAAATTATAAAAGCTTTCATGATTTTTATTGTAATTTAGCAATAATAATGAATAATATTATATTAACAATTATATAATAATGTAAAAAATTAATCAGTTTTATGTTAATTAAAAAAATTTTTTAATAACTTCTTATAATGAGAATAACCAACTCATGTCGAGACGGCTACGTTGCTTAACGGTAGAGGCCTGGCCTAGCAATCAGACGGCCCAGAGTTCGATTCCCCGTGAAAGCGATAATTTTTCTAGATGATTTGCATTTAAAATATAATTTAATGTAAAACAATAATTAAAATAAATTAACCTTTAACTAAAATTTATAAAATTTTTTATTTTAAATAATTAATAATATTATAATATTGCAAGTGCTGACATCTATGGCGTTTTAATAGAACTGCTGATTGTGAGAAATGTTTCCTCACGGTCTTTACAGTTCTGTTTGGAGATTGTTTGCAATTGGTCGTTTCACGGTTACTAGATTGTGCGGAATCTGTAACTTTCTATGGTGGTCGTAGATAATAGTATATTGTGTTACAAGTGCAGAAAAGTGCCAATTTCTCACGAGTGTGAAGATTTTGCGGCATGAGACGTAGTCGAATGCCGCAATCACACGAGTGAGAAATTGGTGTTTTTGCACACGTTACACACTATACTTTATCTACGACAATAAAAAAAGTAATAAACAATCAACAGCTAAGAAAGTTTTTTAACCTAGAATTTATACTCGCATTCATATTTTTTACGTGAAATATTTGGCAATAAATTAAGAGATGTAATGTGAGCCGCTTCCACGATGTTTGGAGGTGTACGAGTGTACACCCCAATTTTCCTTCATCGGATTCACTCATGATACATATAGAATTTTAAAAACGACAAAAGTAAACATTAAATTTGTAAAGACAATAGTAATAATACGTTTACAATTTGTATAATTTCAGTCAATCTACTATTTAGTACTTACAGCTAAATAATTATGTACTCGTTTTAAAAAAATATATGTACAAAAACCACCATTCAATTGTCAAGGTTATTTACCTCTGCGCAAAATGTCAAATATTCTCGCATTATGCAGCAAATTATAAATGTTTTCAATGTTTTTATTGTAATTTAGCAATAATAATAAATAAAATTACATTAAAAATTATATAATAATGTAAAACATTAATTAATTTTACGTTTTAATTGAATAACAATCATTGTAACTTTATATAATGAGAAAAAAAATATCATTGAAAGGCATCTCGATAGCTCAATGCTTACGCTCTAGCTACTAACCGAGCGATCCGGGTTCAATTCCCCGGGTCTGACCTTAGCTTTTTTTCTAGATGGATTTCCATTCGAAATATAATTGAATGTAAAATATTAATTAAACAAAATAAATTAACCTTTATCTAAAATATATAACATTTTATATTTCAAATAATTAATAATATTATAAATATTGTAAGTGGTGACATCTATGGCGTTTTAATACAACTACTGATCGTGAGAAATCATTCCTCACGGTCTTTACCGTTGAGTTTGGAGATTGTTTGCAATTGGTCGTTTTCACGGTTACTAGATTGTGCGGAATGTGTAACTTTCTATGGTGGTCGTAGATAAAAGTTATGTTTAGTACACCAGCGTGGAATTTTAGAATATGAGAACAAAGAGCATTCTAACTGCCCAAGTACAGGTAGAAAGGATTATGCGGGTAATAAGGGTTGAATAAGTAGAAATTTTGAGTTTTCTGGAAAAGTAATTAGCATATCTAAAATATTTTTGAAAACTTTTATTAAATGTTTATTTTTTATTAAATCTATACATATCATTATCATTTGTTATTCATTCGTAAACAACACACAACATTTATTGTATCTATAAAACCTGCTCTTAGTCCTAACAATGACAACAAAATGTGACACTTTTTTAATAATTTATGAGCCGTGGAAGTGTGCGTAGACGTAGATGTTATTATGACAATTGGTCTATAAATATATGTCATTCTACTAACTTGTAAAACAAGTACAATTACAAGTCAGCTGTCAGTTTTATAAGTCAGTAGCTGGTAAAAGTAACTTTTCGTCGTTTGTGTAACTAATAAAATATATAACCATACAATTCATTGCAATACTTCGTTATATTAAAATGTCGAAAGAAATAAAATACAAGACTTGATAAAATATGTGTTTATTTTTCTATGTTGTCTCAAGAAGTTGTTTGTTTTTTCGTTGCCCGGAGTAATGTAGTGATCGTCAACTAATAAGATCACTATATTTACCCCGCGCTCACAGGAAAAAAGCTTCACGTAAGTAAGACTTTTGTAAAAGACCGATAAGGTAGGATATGATAAAAAATAGTAAATAAATAAGAGCAATAAGTAGTAATATTTAGAAAAGGAACGCGAGCTGACGTGTAGCTATAAAAAAACCTGTGATGTACTATAAGTTATAACTAACAGGTGGTAATAATAATGATAGTAACAATAATAATAATAGAAATTAAGGTATGATAAGTATAAAACAATAATAATATTAAACTGTAAAAAATGGAAGCAAGAAAAATTGAACCTCTTGTAAAAGAAAACTTCAATAAAACGATAGCAGGCTCTCAGCAGCAACTGAAACAAAAAAGTAAAAACGGATCAATAGTGTACAAAGATATTTAAATTAAGTTACCATAAAAATAAGAATAATACAGAAAATTATAAACAGCTAATTAAAATAAATATGAATAATACAGAATATTATAAACGGCTAATTAAAATAAATAATATTAATTTTGCAAATTTCTTGATACTCCTGATATCCCTTCATTTTATCTTGGTCATCTTGGATGGATAATCGGACATTCCTTGATATAAGTTGCAGGCATAAGTGTTTTCACTGTGAAAAAAGAAACAATCCAATAGGGTTTGATAAATGCGCGGATAATTATGGACTAACTCACACGTAAGTACTACGTCATGTAAACCTCTCTTAGATTTCGCTGGCGACTCCTAGGATTTTAATATTTCAAATGTATTTAAAAAAATATTACGGCCTTTATAAATGAAACGACAAACCGGTAAATTTCTGAAAACGCTATGCATTTCTTTCAATACAACAGATTTTATAAGCAGCTTATAACTTCTTGGTAAATTCTAAAGTATTTCCAGATGTCCAGAAATCCACAACAGCAATATTTAAAAAATATAAATAAATACGTTTACACATGATCTTGTTTCTTAGTTTACCCAAGCTATTTGAGCATCATATTTTTAAATATTTAATTATATTGTATAATATTTAAGTACATTTATATTATTATATAATTATATAGTATTATATTTACATAGTACATTATATTGTATTCAGTACAATGTACTGAAATATCACGTACGCTACGGGAATATATTATGTTATGATATAATTATGATACAATGAAAAGGGTACTCCAAGGGTACTACAAGAAAAATTTCCAAATCCTTTTACAGCTACGGCTTTTGCAAAAGCCATATAGTTCTTGAAAAGTCGGTAATATTTTATTGTACTTATTTATGGCGTCTTTACTCATGCACCCCAAGAGCAGGTATAGGTACAACACTAATTGTAAGAAAGAAGTGTACAAAGAATGATTCCTTCATTTCTTTCATATTTGATTTATTTTTGATCAAAATTCTTATTCCATAACGTATTTTCCCTTTTATTAAATTCAAATTGTAATGATGGTAAAGTTACTAATATTGAATGTGTATTTTATTAGTATAAAAAATATATTTTTAAATTTCAAATCATTTTTAATTTAATTTTTTTAATTTATAATGAATGCTAGAAATCAAGACATGCAATTTAGATAGTTGGGTATTAATTATTCTACCGTTTTTTAAATTATTAGTAAACTAGCTGACCCGGCGAACTTTGTTCCGCCTTATAGGCAATAAATGAGCATATTTTGGATTTTATTAAGTTCAATTTTTTATTAGGATAATAAATATAAATAAAAAATCAAGTATTTTAATGATTCTTTATTGGCCATGTATTTTAGTGCATGGGTTGCACTCTTCAGTGAAGCACCTTGTGATAGACGACATTTTTCGTTTTATTATCAGGCGCAAGAACAATTAACGCAGATGGTCTTCCGACCCGTGAGCATGCCACATATAATTGAGAAGCACGAAGTCGAGCCATACTAACGTGGCACTCTTCACGTGCAATTCTTCTTCAGTCCTTTCATTCGCAATGTTTCGAATCCTAGTTGCATTGTGGCTTTGTCGAGAAAGATTTGAACGTCTTGGTCGCGGGATGGTATTGTTAATGATAATATCGGCACAATAAGCTAATTGAAACTCGAAACAAACACATCAACCAGTCAACTCCAAAATTTCAAATTATAAAATTTTCAACCATACTTAGGGGTCTATTCTGTAACTAACCGTTCACGAACACCAACCGTTGAGCTATGCGCACTCTCAACGACTGTCTAACGTTTTCTAAAAACGTAATACATCTTTGCCGTTAATATAGATACAGTTTCACCTTTTTAAGTATATATTGCGCAGGCCATATTTATTATTTCTGGAGAACGCGCCAATTTTGTAAAAATGTCGCAGTTTTGAATTGATTTCAAAAGAGTTGAGAAGGCAACAATACATCGTTCTTGGAGGAATTGCGAGTAAACGTACATTTTAGGTGCAAGAGAACACCTAAAAGAAACCCCCCCGCTGAAGAGAACATAGTACAATTTGTATAGTTATATATTAAAAGTATGAGTTGGTCCTTTGTTTGAATTGGTTTTTATGAAATAAATTAATTACAACTAATATTTATTTATTAATTATTTATTTAATGTGTTGTTTCATTTTTGGGTATGCAATTAAAGTTAGTTTAGTTTAAACGTATATTTCGATCGTTTTGGATTTTCGTTAGGAGTTTATTAGCATTAATATAATAATCTTAATACATTAATTGGCAACTTAAAGTGGTTGTATGTTAAAGTTGATCTAACCCTGACGAAGATTAAAATATAGGTTTTAACTAAACTTACCAACTTTAATTGCATACCCATAAGTGAAAAAATACAAAAGAAACACATAAATTAATTACATATAAATTTATTACGATATCTTCGGCAAGTTTAATAGGTAGTGAAAATACTGTTTACTAATTCTCAATTACTTCAAGAATTTAAAAATATGAGTACCTATAATTATTTTTATTTTTTTAGAACCCTATTCAAATGTAGTAAGAAAATTTTACAAATAAATTCCTGGAAATGTTTAAAATACCCCAACAATAGTAAAATTATCAACCTGCAATAGTAAATCTTTCTTCTCCCATTTCATTGAGAAATATTCTATCACTATTATTATACCTTCTTAAGAGATTATTTTTAATAATAAGAATCATTTTGTAATTTTTATTACAGGTGGTTTTTCACCTGATTTAAGACCACCTCTGGTGAGGTAGGTACTACCTGAAATAGTTATTTAATAAATTAGTTTGTTAATGAAAGCGATTAATGATCGAAACTGTTTAAAGCACGAACGAGCGATAGGGAGTGAGTGCCTTTAATAGTTGAGATCATTAGTTGCTCATTAACAAACGAATTGATTACAACAGTTTTTCGTTGACCGTAAAATTCTTCGATTTTAAGATAGAAAATTTCAAATAATACCGAATCCAAACTTGTGCGTATATCTGGTTGCCCAAAGTAAAACATCATCAAAACGTCAAAATCACAAACGGGTTTATTAATGAAAAAGAGTGTATTAATGAGGTCCATTAATGCATCCTTTTTTCACAAAACAGTTACTTAATAAAAAAGAGTGTATTAATGACGTCCATTAATACATCCTTTTTTAGAAAAAATCATTCATTAATATTGACATTAACAAACGGTCAACGAAAATAACAATTTATTCAAAGTATGTAATTGCTACTATCTCCTAATAAGCGGCTATTAGTAATTCTTGATTCATCTCAACCAAGTTTTTGAGGTTAGATTAATTAGCGTCATATATTTATTCTTTCAAATTCATTTACAATTGGATTAAATAAATTACTTTCCATTTTAATACTCTGATAAAATTAATACAACAATTTCACATATAAAATTTCTTTTATAATTATAAAAATAAACACGAACGTTGGCTAACGTCGACTAATCTGCCACCGTTCGTGAAAGGTTGGATCTCGAAGGGTGCGCTGTTCACTAACGAGTGCATAACGGTGGTTGTTTGCTTACAGAATAGCTTTAGAGCGAAAAACCTGTCAAACAACGATAACCGCTCGTGAACGGTTCGCTCAATGCTTACAGAATAGACCCCTTAACCATAGACAACATTACGTTTAGCTGTCAGTTGTGTTTTGTTATTCCATGTCAGTTGCGTTTTGTTATACCATTTTTAACAAATGAACGGCTATGTTTTGACTGATTAATTTTTTGTTTTGCTTTCAGTTGCGTTTTGTTATACCACGTTTTATGTCACGTTCCTCGGGAACGGGATAAAAAGTCCTATGTCCGTCTCCTGATTCTAAGCTACCTCCCTACAAATTTTCAGCCAAATCGGTTCAGCCGTTCTTGAGTTATAAATAGTGTAACTAACACGACTTTCTTTTATATATATAGATTGTTTACATAAGTATAATGGAATGCACTATTACTGGAATTACTATTTTGTTAGACTGTAACATTGGTTGCCTATCTTTTTTTTTTGTTCTATTAGGGAGTGTCACGATTTTTGTCACCTCTCCAGAAACCCCTTAAGCACGTTTTCCGACATTCACACGTTCCTGAAGAGCCTTTTTTTACATTTACAGGAAATATATTTTTTCTACTTCTACCTGTAAATCACCCGTTTTCTTCACGTTTCGCGCATTGGAAATGTATGCAATTCCAGTAAGGTGTACGGATATAATTTCATATCCGTACAGTGTACGGATATGAAAACAACCAATCAACGTAGTCCAATTTGACACTTCTTTATTTGTAATTAATTTATTGACAACTCCTGTCATAAATATAGAAGTAAAAGTAAGTTAAATCAATGTTTCCTTCTTTCAATAACACTTAAAGTATTTGAAAATAACGTGATTTGTGAAATTGTAGCTTTAACAATTATACTTTTATAATTAAAAATACATAAATATTAAATCATTTAAACAAGTACAACTTACTTTTATAATAAGTAGGTATAGGATTTCTATGCATTTGCATGTTTTTTCTGTTTATAGCAAACATATGCAGAGTTATATTTCTACATGTTTAAGCCACATACTATCCGTCCACCGAAAGATGAGCTCTGCGTCATCTTTGCAAGAAATTATCACAGAAAGCGTTTTGTTGTGCTTTACTCTCATTATCTACAAGTATGACGAAGACAGCATTACATTAGCACTTCTCTGGGTTGTTGGAAGTTGATTTGACTAGCTCTGTAGAGTGTAGAATACGGAGTGACCAACCTTACAAATAAATTCATAGATCAAATTAACATATTGCCACAAAAAACAAAAAGAATAACCACATTTATTGGCAAAATTATCGTGAAAACATTGATTGTCGTTACTACAGATAAAGTTGATGAATTTTAGGGATTCTTTAAGGTATTTCACAGATTTCTGGAAGAAAATGCCAAAATCATAGGCAATGCTGTATGCGGTTATGAACATGTGACTTTATTGTAAAACATGTCACAGGTATCTCTGATACCTGTAGACTGTAGATTTGGTTGGCACAGGTGACATTTGCTGAAGTTATTTCTTACTTACATGTGTTTCGCGAGTGTTATAGTATTGCAATAATAATAAGCAACAGTTCTTTTTAGAACTAACAGAGAATCGCAATTTTACCTAATACTATAATACATATTAATACATATTATGTCAGTATAAAAGAAGACACTGCAATCGCGCTTCATCAATTATTGCTGAATTTACTAAACTATAGTTCGAGAGGGAAAAAGGAAACCGTGGAAATTTACTTCCTTTATTTTGTGTACAAGAGGTAAGAAACGTTAATTATTATTTATGATCATATTGTACTACAATTGTTTGTTTATTGCAGCGAGCAGCTGAGGCTTTAGAAATTAGTATTTCAACTGTTAAAAGGGGACCCGTAGTAGAAACCAGCCAGTTTTATCTAGTTCTGGTCAAAAAAGACAACGCAAGAAGTTGAAAACTGCAGACCTAGCAGATTCTTCTAAAATAGTCGCCAGAGAAAACGTACATAAGTGAAAGTAAGACGTTTGATAAATTTTGATTTTATAAAGTCTATGTTTTGTATAGTTTCAGAAAAAGCGAACATACAGAATGACAGACAGATAGACGCTGCGTTTTATGTACTTAATATTTATAATAAATAAACAAGAGAGGAGATGGATAAGCAAAATTAATATTAATTCTATTGTAATTTTTAAGTTGATTAAAATATTAAATAGCAGAGTTTTGTTAAATGTAAAACTGTGTTTGAAAAGAATATATTTCTCCATATTGAAGGTATTATACTATTACAATTGTTAGAAATGAATTAATTTCTTAAATATAAGTGAAAGTGATTTCTTGTTTTTTAGTACTTGGTAGTTTTGTAAAAATAGAGAACGTACAGTACTAATAGGTATTTGCCAAAATCTAATTCTTATAGTTTCCTACTGAGAATGTTTTAAAACTTTCCAAAACAACAAGTATCAATGTTTAAATTTAAAAGAAGGTTACAAACGTCCAAATTCCTTATCCCTAACCTCAAAAAATCGCCTGCTATGACATTTTCGTAAACATGGTAAAAATCAATAATTGTCAAACTATGGATGCTGATTTGACTAGGAGTTTTTTAATATTATACCATACAGAAAGCATCGATGACCAGCGCTCATCTTTAGCTGGACGGATTATATGAATCACATATGTCAATTTGAAAGTGCATATAAATGCATATTTAGGTGTTTTTTATAAATGCATGCATATTTTAGCATTTTTGAACGAGTGTGCATATTTTACCACTTTTTGAGCGTTTTACATGCTTTAATTATGAAATTTCTAATATTTTTTAAATAATTTTAGCATTTTAGACAACCAACCAAGGGCGGCTTAGTTGAGTCTAGGGGAAACCCATAATTTAAGCTTATTGTTAAATACTAGGCTTTAAAATATTTTACTGCCTTAACCATCTGTGTACTTGTTAATATTATCTAAGAAAAAGTTTCAACTAAAATTTAAATACTTACATCCTGCGGTATTGTGATAAATAGTGTAACGTTCTTTTTCAAAATAATAATACAAGTGCTGTTTAAATCGTCTATTCACAAACAAATATTTATTTCTATACACTAATGAATACACTATAAATTAACGCTATGATTATAAACCATTAAAAACTATTATTTACAGACTATGAGTTTCTAATACAACATTTATATTCACTATTTATTTTGTAATACACAGTTAATGACTTGCTGTTGACTGCCTCCTTTTCTCCGCGACGTCGACTTTATACCATCCTATAAACGTTCCAGAAGTCGCCCGAACATACCATGTATTTCTAGAATACACCAGAATAAACCGCATCTGGTTCACATGCCCGCGCGATGCGTCATTCTCTCGAATGCGATAGAACACACCATTTGTTGCTCGAAAAGAGGTTCTTTCTTTTTCTCTCTTGTTACACTGCCCCCCTCTTCAAGTCTGTTCTGTCCCAGAACAGGTTTTATGCTCTGGTTCCTGTAGAACGGGTCATGACGATATCGACAGTCTTCACCTCGACTACACGTTCCATTACGGTAGAAATAACAGTCTACACTCTTCGTTGGCCTTAATGCGGGTTGTGGGTCAAAATTGCAGACGAAGATCTTGACGTCCGTACCTCTAAAGACAACTTCCAGCATGTTTCTAACGATTCTCCAATCCAGCTGGTCCCGCCCACAGCCGAGTTTGGGAACTGCCAATTTGTTAATTCCCCTGGTAAGCAACTCGATCCTCAAATTCCATAGTGCCCTCCACAAGTCGGCGTAACTCGGTTTCTGGTAGTAAAACTGCTTGGTTACCAAGTAGTAAATGGATCGGTCAAGATCAGGCAAGCGTAAGGATTTACCAACAGAGGGATTTTGTTCTCGAAGTTCATTCAGCCGTCCAAATTTATTTCTAAACACTACTGCGATCCCCCTGGACATACGGAGATCCGCGGAGACACAGTGGGCAATGGAATAATTACCAGGGACCCGGAAGAGATCTTGTTGCATCTCAGTCGTGACTCCGAATCGCGCTTTTCTAGTTCCAGAGAACGCAGCCATAAATTCTCTAAAGGTTGTCTGATCATCTTCAGGCCTTACGGTATTGATAGCCACCTCAGCCTTATCTTTCCGATCCGGGACTGCGTCATTATTTCCCTCATAGTGCGCCAAACGATTGGAGTGTACCACCTTTGGTTTCCCCCTTGGCAATTTCTGGATGCGATAAATCAAGTCATTTATTCGTTTCTTCACCTGGTATGGACCCTCCCAATTTCGCTGTAACTTTGGAGAATAGCCACGACGCCTTTGCGGGTTGTATAACCAGACAAGCTCTCCAGGTTGAAACCCTCCTTCTTGGGCTCTCACATCGTACGTAGCCTTCATCCGGTCACTCGCGATTCGACTATTATTTCGGGTTCGGTCGTGAATATCCTCCAACTTCTTCTTTAAGTTGATGACATAATCATTCCCGGCTACCTCCTGCTCTATAGGTGGAGACCCAAATTCCAGATCACACGGTAACCGTAACTCGCGTCCAAACATCACAGACGCTGGTGACTGACCGGTTGTTTCGTGGACCGATGCACGATAAGCCATCAGGAACAGATGCAGGTATTGGTCCCAGTCTCGTTGATGATCGGAGACGACCTTGGCCAAATATTTGCCCATTGTCCGATTCATGCGTTCTACCATTCCATCGGACTGTGGATGTAACGGTGTGGTCCGAGTCTTGCGAATGCCCAACAATCGACAGACTTCTCCAAAGAGTACAGACTCGAAATTGCGGCCTTGATCCGAATGCAGCTCCATGGGCACTCCGAAACGACTGAAGAACTCTTTGACTAGTACGTCAGCAACAGTCGCAGCTTCCTGGTTTGGTAGGGCATATGCTTCTGGCCATTTGGTAAAATAGTCCATTGCCACTAAGATGTATTTATTCCCATCGTCGGTTTCGGGAAATGGTCCGGCAATGTCTATAGCTATTCTCTCCAGAGGACTACCCACATTGTACTGCCTCATAGGTGCTCTTCGCTTCCCCAAGGGTCCGTTACCAGTGGCACATAGTTCACATTTCCGGCACCACTCCTTCACGTCTTCTTTACAGTTGACCCAATAAAAACGCTCTCTAACTTTCTCCAAAGTCTTTTTCACACCGAAGTGTCCTCCTGAGGCACCGTCATGGAGATGTCGCAATACTGTAGCCACTCGGCTTCTTGGAACCACGAACTGAGACCTAATGGTGGTGCCATCTTCACTCTCCAGTACTCGCTTCAGGAGATCGTCTTCCACCTTCAAGGACTCCCATTGGGCCCAATATGCTTTGAGCGTTCTGTTGAAAGGGCTGACGGCCTCCCAGGCAGGCCTTTCTCCCACGCGCTTCCATTCCAGTACCATTTTTAGTTCGGGATCAGCCTCCTGCTGTCGTTGCAATTCTTCCGGCAGCCAATTGTCGTTGACGATGGTAGTCCTTAATACTTGGCAAACCCTCTCCTCCAAACGAGAGCAATGACGGCAATCCGTTGGACAGGGTCTTCTTGAAAGAGCATCGGCATTTCGATGACTAGTGCCCGCTCGATGTTCGGTGTCAAAGTCGTATCCTTGTAATCGTTCGATCCACCTTGCGACCTGGCCTTCAGGATTACGGAATTGTAGAAGCCATTTCAACGCTGCATGGTCCGTCCTCAATAAAAACTTCCGTCCGTACAAGTATTTGTAGAAGTGCTCAACGGACTTCACGACGGCCAATAGTTCTTTTCTGGTCACACAATAATTCCTTTCGGCTTTCGACAAAACCTTACTAAAATAGCCGATGACCTTTTCTTGTCCATCCTGTATCTGAGAAAGTACCCCCCCCAATGGCCAGATTACTTGCATCTGTGTCAAGTATGAATTGCCCTTCTGTCCGTGGATAGCTCAATATTGGTGCTGTTGTCAGGGCACGCTTCAGCTGTTGGAAAGCTGTTTCACACTCTCCGCTCCAAACATACTCGCGCCCATCTTCAGTTAACCTTGTCAGAGGTTTCGCTATATTGGCAAACCCAGGAACGAAACGCCGGTAGTAAGTACATAACCCAAGAAAACTACGAACTTGGTGTTTATCTTTCGGTGTTGGCCACTCTTGAACTGCACGAATCTTATCGGGGTCGGCTGCCACTCCATTTTGTGATACGACGTGCCCGAGATATTTCACTTCCTTTCTGAATATGTGGCACTTTTTCGGACTCAGTTTCAGATTGGCTCCACGTAGTCTTCGGAACACTTCCTCTAGGTTTTTCAAATGTTCGTTGAATGATTTTCCGACTACAATCACATCATCTAGGTATACCAGGCAGGTCTTCCACGACAGCCCTCTCAGGATGGTCTCCATTAAACGCTCAAAGGTGGCCGGAGCGTTACATAAACCAAAAGGCATAACCGTAAACTGCCATAGTCCGGAACCAATAGTGAACGCGGTCTTCTCCCGGTCTTCAGGTTCCATTTCAACTTGCCAATAACCACTCTTCAAGTCCAAAGTCGAAAACCATCGTGAACCAGACAGGGTATCTAACGTGTCGTCGATGCGTGGTAAGGGATAGCTGTCTTTCTTGGTCACGTCGTTAAGCTGCCGATAGTCCACACAAAATCTCGTTGACCCGTCCTTCTTACTGACCAGGACCACCGGTGATGCCCATGGACTGCTGGATGGCTCGATGACCCCTTGTTCTTCCATATCAGTAATAATCTTTTCGGCTTCTGCTCGCCTTGCTAGAGGTAGACGCCTCGGCTGCTGACGGACAGGCATAGAGTTGCCTGTATTGATTTTATGTTTTACTATATTTGTTCGTCCCTTCTGGCTATCGTCAAGAGCGAAGATATCTTGGTATCGGTGAACCAAACCCTGTACCTCTTTCACTTCCGTTCTGTTAAGGTCTTCGCACGAACTAGTAACCATACCCACTAATTTTCCACCATGGTCTTTGGGCACTGGTTTTGGAACATCAGCCATACACCTGGCTACTCGGAATACTGGCACACACTGTCCCACAAGGGTACTCTTCTTCAATGTCACCGGATCCACATTAACGTTCATAAGCCTCACCGGTACAGTCTTTCCAACCTTGATCAGCGCTTTTCCCACCAATATGCCACTATGGATCTTCTTATCACAAACAGGCTCCATCATTCTCACACATCCTACCCGAAGATCTCCATCCAAACCTGCCTCGACAACCATCTCGCTTTGACCAGGCAATATCACATCTTCTGTCAGCAAAACCCTTACGACAGGATCTTCTCGTGGGTGCAACGGAAGTTCTTCGTTACCAACCCTCAAAACACCCTCCTTCAAGTCCAATGTAAAACCAAATTTTCTCAGGAGGTCCATTCCCAAGATGAATTCGTCAATGATGTCGGCTACCAGCACCTCATGATCACGTTCTTCACTTCCAATACCAATCTTCATCTTCACCACTCCGCGTGTTGGTATCACTTCACCTGTTGCTGTACGGAGTTGAGTAGTTGTGGGTAACAACTTAATACTTGATCGTAGAACATCAGGGCGTACGATGGATTTTGTCGCCCCCGTATCAATAAGTAGTGGAACAGTTCGGTTAGCAATCTTCCCATCTACGAACAAACTGCTGGTACTGTTCTTCGATGTTACGGCATGGATGGTAATCTCTGGGGCATCTCCACTCAAGGTCAACGTTCGCCCCCTCTCGTCGACCCCCTTTAGTTTTCCGACGGCTGAACTTGTTTGGGTTTAGGGCAGCGGCGTCGTATGTGCCCTTGTTCACCGCAGTTCCAGCAACGGGGTCCTCGAACTTCTTGAGGATTCTTTTTACGGTTCTCTTCCTTCTGAAGAACTCTCATTAATAATTCTTCTAGGCGATCTTTAGAACCTTCATCTTCTTCCAAAACGGTCCGAACACGTCCGTGACCTCGGGACACTTGTTTTGCAGCTTCAAATTCTAAGGCGTGAGCAAGCGCATCATCAGTTGTTCTTGGTCGTGCCAGCCTCAATGATTGTTGTGTTTCTCCGTCTCTTAACCCATCAATGAAGGTCTGCACAGCCAGTTGTCCCAGAAATGAATCGGGTGCCGTAGGGTACGCCAATCGGACAAGCCGCGCAACATCGGCTTCAAACTCCTGCAAGCTTTCTCCATTCTTCTGGATACGATTCTTCACTTGCGCGTGATACACTTGTTGAAGATGCGCGTCTCCATATCTCATTTCCAATCTAGACACTAACAATTGGTAATCATTTTCCTGTCCTGCTGGGATTGTTTGCAGGACGTTCAACGCGTCTCCACGCAAAGCCACAGTTAGAGAAACGGCCTTTTCCTTGCGTGTCCATCCGTTGGCCCCAGCGGCCGCCTCAAATTGTTTGTAGTAGGTGGACCAAGGTATCTTTCCATCGAACGTGGGTGGTTTTACTTTTATCCCTACGGCAGGATCCTTTTCTTCTTTAAATTGTTTCTTTACTTCATTGAACGGCCTCTCAGAAGTTGAGGGAAACCGTAGTTGCCTCATTCTATCTTCCAGCATTTCGGCCATATCGTCTTTCTTAGTTGTTGGTGGTAATTGCATTTGGGCTATTTTCTCTTCTACCATCTTTATTACCTTATCTTGTTCCGCCAATCTACCTTCCAATAGTCCTAACGCGCTGGCATTCTCCAAAAATTCTTCGAAAACTTTTTCTTCTAACACCTTGACATTGTCCAGCAATTCTTCTTTAAGCCTTCTAGAACTTTCTTCGGACTTTTCTAGTAATTCTTCCTTAAGCAATCTTGTGTTTTCTAGTAAATCTTCTTTAAGCCTTCTAGAATTTTCAAAAACTTTTTGTTCCATCTTTCTAGCATTTTCTTCGGACTTTTCCAGTAGTTCTTCTTTTAGCATTCTTACATTATCTTCAGACTTTCTAGAACTTTCCAGTAACTCTTCTTTTAATATTCTAGAATTTTCTTCAGACTTTCTAGAATTCTCTTCCATTTTACTTAACAACACGTTAGTATCAATTGCGGGTCCAGGTATTTCGAAGCGGTAATTTTCAGGATCTTCCTTCTGTTCTAAAAGCCATTCTCTTAGCCGATTTATCAAAACTTCTTTCTTTCCATTACTATCCAAGTCCCTCTCGTCCAATTCCCGTTTTAAATCTATTACTAAGAGATCTTTCAATAGTTTCATCACCATTTCAATTGTTTGTTGAAATTAATTTTAACACTAAAAATTTATTCTCACAGCACTTTATTTAATTATTACGCGATTTTATTTATTTTAAGACACCACACCTGACAACACTGTAACGTTCTTTTTCAAAATAATAATACAAGTGCTGTTTAAATCGTCTATTCACAAACAAATATTTATTTCTATACACTAATGAATACACTATAAATTAACGCTATGATTATAAACCATTAAAAACTATTATTTACAGACTATGAGTTTCTAATACAACATTTATATTCACTATTTATTTTGTAATACACAGTTAATGACTTGCTGTTGACTGCCTCCTTTTCTCCGCGACGTCGACTTTATACCATCCTATAAACGTTCCAGAAGTCGCCCGAACATACCATGTATTTCTAGAATACACCAGAATAAACCGCATCTGGTTCACATGCCCGCGCGATGCGTCATTCTCTCGAATGCGATAGAACACACCATTTGTTGCTCGAAAAGAGGTTCTTTCTTTTTCTCTCTTGTTACAATAGGTATTAGGAGATTCCAAAGACTCTTTGACAACTTCCTGTTCATAAAAAAAATTTTGCCTGTACTTTTGTTTACTAATCTTGTAATCTTTCAATTAAGACAGTTCAGAAATTGCAAACTGCATTTCAGTTTGAAATTTTAGAGTGTAAAGATGGGTAAAGAAAAACGGTCTGTGTCTGTTACACTTCGAAGTTATGTTAAGGAATTCAGTGTTCTTACACCTGACGATAAGGTGTTGTATTGTACAGTGTGCGACGATAAAGTGACTGCAACGAAACGCTTTCAATTTACACAACATCTGAACACAGTCCGACATCAAAAGTGTGTTGCCCTGAAATAAAAAAAACAAACATTGTTACCGGGGTACCTTAATAATTCGCGCGGTGAGTCCAGCAAATCGATCGAATTTAATGAAAAACTATGTAGTGCATTAGTGGCTGCAGATATTCCGTTAAGTAAAATTAATCACTCAACATTTCGTAATTTTCTGGAAGAAATTTCAAAAATGCCAATACCCGACGAGTCTACACTCAGGAAAAATTATTTATCTCGTTTATACGAAGAGACCATAAAATAAATTAGAAAACATGTAACGAATAACTACGTATGGGTTTCCATTGACGAATCTACTGACACTACTGGAAGGTGCGTAGAAACTTCATTTCCTTCGTTTTGTTAGTAAAACTTAACTAATTAAAGACAGCAGAGCAATTTACGGATGTTTTATTTTCTATTTTGTTAGTTACATATTTAATCACAACAATATTTTTGCTTGATTAAAATATAATTTTTTTTTAAATAACTGTTTTGCGCTAATTGCTTGTAACCGACTAATTATGTAGTTCGATAAAATAAAAATCAAATTTTTGTTTTCAGATACGTGGCTAACGTTATAATTGGCGTTTTAAATTCGGAGAACAATCCCAAATCCTATCTATTAGCAATGGACGTTTTCAAGAGCACCAATCATTGTTCTGTGGCAAAATTGTTTAATGATTCGATGGCTATTTTGTGGCCGGACGGCATACAGTACAACAAAGTACTCCTGTTCGTCACCGACGCGGCACCGTACATGATCAAGGCTGGAGCAGACTTACAAGTTCTGTACGAAAAAATGATCCACTTAACTTGTCTTGCCCATGCAATGCATAGAGTTCCGGAAAAAGTGCGGGAAATATATCCTAACGTAAACTCTATAATTTCAGATGTAAAAAAATTGATAGTAAAAGTAGTAAAAGATGTAAAGCTCCATATCGCATACAAATATTTAGGGAAACTGCTCAAGAAGTGCCTCTCTCACCTGAGCCTGTAATAACAAGGTGGGGTACTTGGCTTTCTGCAGCAGAATATTATGCAACTTATTTTGATATTATTAAAGCATTTGTAAATAAACTTAATAAACACGATGCACTATGCATACAAAGCGCACAGGATGCTTTTAATACTAAGGAGGTGACGGCAGAATTATTGTTTGTTTTGACAAATTTTGTGCGTTTAGCTAAAGTAATTCAGAAATTAGAAAGTCAGGGAAATTCATTAGATGAATCTCTTGAGCATGTAAAATTGTTAGGTGTTTCTTTGAATAAAGTAAAAGGGCCAAAGGGTTTGACTATAAAACAAAAATTTAAATCCGTTATAGACAAAAATCCTGGTTTTCACTTAATTAAAAGCATAAACGATGCATTATCTGGCCAAGACATTTTAGACGAGCTAAAACATTATTCGCTTGTAGAATTAAACAATATTAAGGATGCCCCAATTACGTCTTGCGATGTGGAACGGAGTTTCTCAAAATATAAAACAATATTTAGGGATAATAGGCATATGTTTACTTTTGAAAATTTAAAAATGTACGTCATTGTACACTGTAACGCTCTATGTTTAGAAAATAAAATTAATTAAATTATTGCATAGGATGTCTAATTAAAATAATTTCTGTAAATAAAATGTAAATAACGCTAAACAGGTGTTTTTTAATAATGAAAGTGCATATATGTGTTTATTAAAAATTTCTAATAAACGCATATTTCATAATTTTTAAGTGCATATTTAAGTGCATATTTCACGTTTTTATAGTGCATAAGTGCATGCATATTTCAGCATTTTTAAGTGCATACAAATCCTATACCTAATAATAAGTATAGTACACAGAGTCTGTGACAGGGCTGGGTAGCTCAGTCGGGTAGGAGCTAGGTATAAAGTGAAGCTGACCGACGCAGGTTCAATTCCAGCTGGGAGAATATTCTTTTTTAATTTTTTTTATAAAACAAAATTTAAAATAATAATTTTCTCTTCGGAAATTTTAATTTCTGCAAAGTTTTAATAATTCTCTTAAAAATTCTACAATGATAGAGGGATTTTACAAACCATATTTTAGCATGGATAAAAGCATAGGTTAATCCTTATGTTCGATTTTTCAAGGAGACATGCAATCTATTTTGTAATTGTTTTGCTTAGTCGAAGAAAAAAGATGCTGTACTTGGGTAGAATGCCTATATCGCCCTCGAACGACTGAAGCACTTCGCATTCGGCGTCGTGCCTCAAAATTCGTTCTCGTGCGATATAGGCATCATATCCACCCTTGTTGCACAAACTACTATTAAAATGGTGCCGGGGGGTGCTTTTGGCGTAGTGCGAATAGCATCGAACCCATGCCTCGTTTTCTGCCAGCTATATTGCTCAGGATTTTGTACACTGCCACACCACATCGCGACTTGGTGGTACTTTCGCAGCTTGGTGGGCTCGATGCTATTTGCGCTACGTCAGAAGCAGCCCCCGACACCATTTTAAAATCGATATTCTGTAAATGTAAAAAAGGCAAAACGCAAGAGCATGTGGATGTCGGAAACGGGTTTAACATGCTTGGTGCTGTGTCTTTATTGTTACGGGACAGCATGCGAAAACATTCCCGATTTGGTAGCAAATTCCGATCCGGAAGACCCATAGAGGCTGATAACGTACTTGATTCGTTAGAGTGGGTGTTGGAAGAAACGGGATACAAACACAATTCTGAAGTTAGTGAACATAGTCATCTAAGGACATCGCGTAGTGCAAAACGATAGAAAACGCGCTTAAGTTTGGAGTGTAGTCGTATGGATTAGATCTACCGGGGATACCACGTTAAAAAAACCCGCCGCTCAGCACTACTTCATGGGTGGTATGGAAACGAGTTGATAGAAGCATTGGTTTTTATTACTTTATTGCATGAAACTACTTTAGATGCGCTAATTGTTAAAAAGTAGCGTGCAAATGCCGCTTTTCTGTGATTTTAAAAAACTCTACCTATTGTTCGGCCCTATAACTCGGAAAGTATTAGTCAACACGCTGACAAAAAAATGTATAGGAGAAATCTTGTATCAAATTCTATCCTCTCCAACTTTCCAATCAGAAACTTTTTCTCTCAAACCCACACGAACCTAGTTATATGTTAAAAACTGATTTTAGGCGTCATTTCTTCAAAAGATGACCTATCTTTCTAACCTTGCCTATACACTTACGGACCTTACGGAAAGTAGGTATATGCAGTTTCTGGTATAAATAATATTAAAGTACTTGTTTGCTCTCTTTACACTTGCATCGCTGCTGGAGTTCAAAGAGTATACTCTCTATACTCCTCAGGGACGTCGGAAGTATTTTCACTTAGGGAGGGCGAATTTCGATTTCCTAGATAAGATCGGGACGCACCAAAAATTGATCTGCACTCTCACGAGATTTTGTTAAAAGAAATTATACGTTAGCTCTGTTGCAATGTGTATAATCACCAGCACAGTAAACATATTATTGAGAGGAATCTATGAATGACAATTCCATTTTAATAACATTTCAAAAAATATAAAATCTAAATATTTCATCACCATTAAAATACAACATAGCAAAAACAACCGCTAAAAACTACGTCATCAACTACCGCATATTGAAGACATTTTGATGTTGTACAACGCCATTTATATATTTATTTGCGCGTCCCAATATGGTAAACTTACTATAAAGTTCCAATAAGTAAAAAAGGATGATATAATATTTTCCCACTTTTCATTACCCTCTATAGAACCTAGTAGATGTGTTATGTGTGTTGTAGCGCAAAACCGCATGTTATTTTCTTATAAAGGTTTATTTTACATTTTAAAGTCATCCGCCGGCGTTTATTGTTTATCGACAACGATATCGTTTTGTTTATCGTTTGTCGATCGTTCATCGATAAACGATATCGTTTTTACCATTTGTTTATAAATGATAAAAACGATATTGTTTTTCGATAAACGATAAACAAAACGATATCGTTTATCGATGAACCATTGATAAATGATAAGAACGATACCGTTAACGATATACGCCGGCGGATGATCTTAAAATGCAAAATGAACGTCATAAGAAAATACATGCTATTCCGTGCTAGAACCCACATAGCATATCTACTGGCCGTACTTATAAACTTAAGTAAAAACCTGTGCGGAGTACAGAGACACCGCAGTTAATTGTTCACACTGTAGTAAGTCGAAAAACTTTCCATTTGGAAATTTCCGATTGGATACGGTGCACGTGCATCTTGTATATGTGCGTTCCTAAGACAGAGAAATGGCCGAACTTACATTCAACGGACACTAAATTGTTGATACAAATTTTAAACTTTTCGCCAAATTTCACTTATTTTATTTTGAAATTATAAAACAACTTATATCGACGTCTTTGCACTTCCTTCAGTGAAATCTTTCGGCTAGCTGCACTAGCGGCTACACATATTGTAAAATTGAGGCTCTGGTAACGTACTGCTGTCCATTTTGACGTACGTTTCGTCATCCATAAGAACGCAACAAGTTTTGTTTTCGATCAAAACGCAGTACAACCTTACATATAGTTTCTTCGAACGTATTTGTTGCTCCTCACTTCTCTTCTGCAGTTTTTACTTTCTGTAAGTCAGTATATCTCTTTTTGATATTTTTTCCAGTACCTATGCTAACGCCTTCCTTTTTAGTTATTTTACGTACAGCAAATATTTTTCTGATTTTAACAGCTTCATAACATTCTTCTCGGCTCTTGCATTGACCAGGCCTCTTCGGCACCGTGATATAGGCAAGTCATCAAGCGTGTGGGGCTTCTCATTTTTTTGATAATTTGTGAAATCGCCAACTTTGAACATTTTGACAATGTTTGTAATTTTTGACATCGTAAAGATAGAATGTTTGTCGCAATCTTTTTTTCTTATTTATTATTTTAAATAATATAATAAAAATAATAACATGATAATATAAATAATTAATAATATAATATTATCAAAGACGAGCAAAATAGTTAGTCTTGTTATTGAAACCCTTTTATGACACATTTTCGTTGGCGTTACTTTAATACTTCTTGTGGATTTCGATAAGGTAAAATTAAGTATTAATATTTGAATTCAATTTATTAAAATCATAGCCACGCCAAAATATTTATTTATTTCAACGCAGGTAGTCGTTAAAAACCTTTAAAGAATATATGAAATTATATTTAGTTTAAGTTTATATTTAGTTAATTTATTCTCAAAGTAAATTTGATTTAGGAAATAAAAAGTTTTATAATACCGGCCATAAGAAAAAGTAACTAAGAGAAAATAAATAAACAATAATGAAACTGAATTTATTAGTAATAATTGTATTACTAAAAACAAATTAATCGCATAATTATTAATTAAAATAAATAAATATATTCATACTTTCATCCTTGTTTCTAGGGGGCGCGGCGCCCCCCTGTTCTAAGACAGAGGGGCTGCCCGCCCCCTCTGACCCATACTTCCGTCGTCCCTGATACTCCTCACTATTATAAACGAACGTACGTTCATGCGATATTTGAACCAATTCTGAATTCTTGTTCTCATTTGTTTTTAATGACGTCGATATGCGGTAGGTGATCATGCAATGAGATGCATGTTTTACCTGCAATATAACCTTCAAACTTTCCAATATGATAATTATGTATTTTACCGCTATAATACTTTAGAGCGCAGGTCAATCTGTGACGCGTCCCAACCCCAATTATGAAAGTACATGTTATAAACTATTTCTCCTATTCGTCTTTTTTAGCCTAATTTGCTCGTACTGTTTAATGACTTTATTTATATCATCGTACCTACTTAACAAACCAAATAGCTTTTATTTTGCTTTACGATATAATCCTATTGTAATCATTTTTGTATACATAATACATATACACTGGTACATTTGAAGCCGGCATGAAGCCGGTTTACCCAGCGATCGCTCTTATGGCCGGTCGTTCGTCCCTGAATATAGGAATATTTTGTTTTCAGGCTACCCTTCCGGTGGTGACCTGGGTTAAACACACCCACCTTACAATTCCGCATTTATCCGGTCCTGTCTTTATAATAATAATAATGCATTTCGTACTTTTTCCAACAATGGAAAAAACTATTCCAATGGTGTGGCAACACTGATTTTCTGATTCTTTTCACTTTAGACTGCGGGCTTGACAGGTTGATGACGTCTAGTTTTTAACCGCACGTTTTAATTATTTCTTTCTGATTAAAACTATTCATACAGAAAAAGAAGAAACTATCGAATAACGTGCAAGATTTGTGGTTGAATTTGTTTACTTCTTAATAACATAAATCACGGTAAGGCAATTTCTTTTAGTTAATTAGATCCAAAAAATTAAATATTTTTATTTAATTAATTGGTATTGATTCATAACCTACGGTCATTAAAGTATTATTAGGTGTATATAATATAAAAATAAATAATATTAAACAAAATGATGGTCTAGTAATGTTTTTATTTGAACTTGACATTTTTTTTATTATATGTATATATACAACCATAACCTCAATGACGAATTTTTAATAAATAAAAGATCAATTTGTTTAATATAATACTATTGTACAAACTTAACATTCTATTTGATAATAATCCTCGTCTAAACATTTACACAATTAATGAGCATATACATTTATAAGTAAACTTCCAATAATGCAAAGATATACATTGAAATCTATTGAGACTTTTTTTAAGGGCAGTTCTTGCTCATCACTTTCGAATTCATTCTTATATCAAAATGTGTCAATGAAAACTTTTGTTCAGAGTTTTGAGTTATAAAAATATCTTAATCTGACTCTTGGGACATTTTGGTAAATTTCCGTGTCGGAAATGGATAGTATTGTTGCTTCGATGTATTATGGTGGCATCTGTTTGCCTTTATTGTCTATTTTCGTTTTAATTACACAAGGTGATGTAAAATAAAGAATTTAGATAGCCATTTTCTATAATCTTTTCAAATTGGGCACATTACTGATGATTGCTTTGTGTATATAACGTTTATAAATTATCTTTAAAAAAAATGTTTCAATCTTTAATTTATTATTCTTAAAAAGCAGTTAATATAAGAAAATTATTTCAAATTACACAACTTTAATGTCGGTGACTAAATACATAAGAGATCGATTTTTTATCGAAAAATGTTATTTTCACAGAATTTTTGATATTCATTATGAAACGAAGTTCCAAAGCATGCCCTCTATAGCAGGGATGAGCAGGTTTTTTTAATTTAACTACAATAAGGGCCCCCCCTTCTAGGGTGTTCATAAATAAACAAATGTTCTAACAAAAATGGAATGTAATTCTTGTCACTTACAAAATAATTTGATAGTAACAAAATAAAATATTAGAAATGTAAATAAATAGAAAAATAAAGGTTCTTCTTGATCGGGTGATAGAAAAGTTAGTATAATTTATTGTATTTGAGCTCATGAAAGTTGTGTTGAACTGATTGTCCGATTATTTATCAGAAAGAAAACAAAAAGTAAGATATGGTAATGTTACCTCGGCTACATCCAATGTTGATATTGGTGTACCTCATGGTAGTGTTTTAGGACCTCTTCTTTTCATCTTGTATCTAAATAATATAAATCTCTGTAAATCCTGACTTTATTAATTTATATGCATAGAATACCTTATCAGCTCGTTATGATTCAAACCTAGGAAATGCTATACCAAAGATGAATTCTGCACTTAATTCTGTTAATAAATATCTGATAATTAATAAATTAAATGTGTCTAAACTTCACTCTTAAACTTTAAAATCGTGGTATGAGAATTTTTCTTAAAACAAATAAAATATACAGTGTGGAAAAAAAAGTATGGATTACCATAGAGTTACTAAATGAAAACTGTGTTATTTTAGAGTTAGGACACGGATGTCAAAATCTCTTTTTCTAGGCCAAAACTAAGCTGTCTGAAGCAGAGATAAACTTTTTTCTCTCTTTTTACTTTAGTTACAATATTCAGCATCTGTCAGTTATACATTTTAGGTTATGCTGTCATGTTTATTTTTATGCATGTAAAAATTTTTAATGTGCACATTATCATTTATTTACTGTTTGTAGAGAATTTTTGAAACTGTTATAGTACGTATATCAATTTTACCACAGCTTTTAATAAAGTATTAATTATACCGAATTTCAGATTTATAATTGTCATACTGACAGTTTAATTTATTAAACCAATTTTCATGATTACCAACCTTCTAATAAATAGTTTCAAAATATGAAATGTCACTAGGAAAATTTGACACGCGTGACAACTCTAAATACACAGAGCTCAGTTCATATTTAGGAACTCTAGATTACCCCTAATAATTTGGTAGTCTTCAGGTTTTATGGAAAACGCTTGAACACTTCAATTTAGTATTCCAGTTTCCCACATTCTGATAGAATTCACTTGTTTTTTTATTGACATCTGTCAAAATATGACGTCATCGACATTTTTCTTAAATGACAATATATGGCATGTGATACATCATTTGAAAGCTCTTATTTCACTCGGTACGTTCCTAGATGTTTGTGCGATTCTGTGGTGCCGTTTCAAAATGGCGACCGTTCAATTGTGAAAATTATCTTAACTTAATTCCCTGTAAAAGACTAACTCTTTCTTGTTTTATCAGAAAATAAGCAAACTATCAATCACACTAAGACAATCCTAAGGCTTTATCATTCAATGCCTGTCCTTACATTAAGTTTCTTGGCCTGAGCTTCTTTTTAAATCCATGGTGGAAAAAGAAATTCGATATCTCAATAGTAGTTTTGGTCCATAGTAAGCTTAGACAAACCAAACACAAACAAAAATTAACGTCAGTATTGACAAGTGGTAAGGTTGAACATTAGTAAGATTTAACTGTCATTGCGTTGTATTCAAAAATTCCTTTTTTAATAAACTAAAAATGTTGCTCAGTGAAAAAGACCGTATTGAAATTCTTATGATGGTTGGTTACGGAGATCGTCGCAGATCTACTAACGAGGTACATGAACTTTTCAATGAAATTCATCCAGACCGAACGCCAATTTTGCAATCCACCGTTTGCAAGATTTTAAGAAAATATGAAGAACATGGCCATGTTAAAAATTTACCTAAAAAACAATTTGGCACAAAGAAAAATACCACCCGTACAAACTCTGCCCGGTACAAGAATTAAATGAGGATGATTTCGACCGAAGACTGCAATTCTGCAAAATCATGCAACCAATTTGTAATCAAGATGAAAACTTTACCGCAAATATCTTATTCTCAGATGAAGGAACTTTTTTACCTCAATGGTACTGTAAACAGGCAAAATTGTCGATATTGGTCCAAAGAAAATCCACATTGGATTCAAGAAGCTCAATGTCAATCACCTCAGAAACTTAATGGGCCAGCATATTGAAAGATATAGGGTCTTAGGACCATTTTTCTTTGAAGAAAATCTTACTGGTGAAGCCTACTTGAATTTTTTGCAGTTTGAACTTTTGTCAGCTTTAGTCACTCTTTATCCTGACCACAATAATCCCGATTTGCCCAGTCCAGAAATTTGGCAGCAACAAGATGGAGCTCGGCCCCACTATGCAAGAGAAATTCGAAATATCTTGATTTGATGTATTGGAAAATGTATTGGCCGACAGGGTCCCATTGAATGGCCAGTCAGATCACCTGATATGACCCCTTTGGACTTCTTTTTGTGAGGTTATTTGAAATCCAAAGTTTTTTTAAATAGACCAAGAGATACTGATGATCTAAAGTGCCGCATAAGAACGGAAATACGAAAAATGGGTACTGTCAAGTTGTCAACGGTTATCAGAGGTTATATTACCTAGTTATGGTTTTTATTTATAAAATATTAAATAATCTAGCTCCTTCATACATATGGAAATTTATAAATTTCATTTTTAATATTCATATTTATCAGGTATTGAACTAAGAAAAGCTATTTGTGAAACTGGTTGCAATTACCATTCATCAGGTAAGCCCACCTACTGGCCTACTGATCCTACAAAAATTCATGATCTGCTAGATTTCTTCATAACAAGAAAAGTGACAAAGTGAACAAGTAAAAGAAAAGAAAAGTAAAAGTTAATTTTTCTGGTTGCTTTTCATAGTGAATAGTCAGTTTCTATTTTTACTGATAGGTTTTGTAAGTAAGAACCCATAGCTGTAGCAAAACTACCACCCGGACAGCCTGGGTAACATCCGGAGTCCCAATCTAAGGGAGACCCCAGCTTAAAAGAAATTTTTAGATTGTCAAATTCATTATGTCAACTCATTAATAAAAAACAGCTTTGGTAGTGTAATGTCTGGCGTGCCGGACTTTCACCCAAGCGGCCCGCGATCGACTCCCGGCGCCGGCAGATCTGGTTAAGGTTTTTTGCAGTTTTCCTTAGCTGTGACACAAATGTGGGATTTGCACTGTTCCATCTGTAAGTCGGCTGCAGCCGCACATGGGGCCTACATAATAATAATAATCGCCCCCTCCCTCCCGCACAAGCTTATATGTTTTTGATTTGTTCGTATCTTCTTTTGTTTTGTTGCCATAGCGACTAACTTTTGCATTTTTTTTTTCATTTCTGAGAAGAGTTTATTTTTCTCTATTTAGTAATGCTAGTTTGCAGTTGATCACTCATTTGCAATAGTAACTGACAAAAACATCAAACTTTGACTAGTCGCTGAAAATAACCTTATTTCAGCCATTTTTGTCCAGGATAACTATCATTTAGCCCATGCCACTCGTTGTTGTTCTTGTTTCTCGGTTAGAAATGGTTTTTCTTTGACTGAATACAGAAAACGTGTTACAAAAATATATCCAAGTTTAAAGATAACTAAAACCTTATAAAAAACTAAGGACAAATTTGTGTGTCAACTTCTTACAGCATCCCCATGACATCTCGGCCCCAAATTTGTTACTTCATTCCAAAGGGTCATAATCTCTCTTAAAGTAGCGCAGCAAGAACTTTACAAATTTCCACCAACATTCTTAGATGTCGATCAGGCACTAATTTTTTTAGACGATGAGAATTTTTTCCAACCACTTCAATAGTTTCTTCAAGATGTTGTTGAAGTTTGGAATATATATTGTGTCTGATTTTCTATTTTAAAATTGCAACTCTCCCAATATTTAATTGTCAGGTCTCATAATTAGTTTTGAGATGTATTAGAGTAAAATTAATGGTAAGTCTTCTAGACTTAGAAAAAGTTTTAATAGTTCAAAGACAAAAGGTGTAAATAAAAAAATACTTATCAGACTATTGATTGTCTCACGTTGAGATTACAGTGTGTGTTCTTCTCAGGGTTGGCAAAAACCGGTTTTTTTTTAAACCAAAAAAACCCGATTTTTTGGTTTAAACCGGGTTTTTTTGGTTTAAACCACTTATTGAATTTAAATTATTTGTCAGAATTTCTACTTTGCTAAATTAATAGTAAAACAACTACTTTTTATTTACAAATTATAATGTGACATAAAACTGAACGATATAACTGAAAATATAAATATAAAAACATAAAACTGAACTATAAAAAAATATATAAAAAACACAAATATACTGGCTGGTTGACTACATATTTGTCAAATTAGAAAAAGCATTTCAGTCTTTTTTACAAAAGAATTAAGGATTGGCACTGTTATTAAACATTTTAAATAAAAACGCTAGTTTAGAGGCCTTTTCAGTTCCCAGTTTGTTTCTGAGTTTTGAATGTACTAGACCGAAAGAAGAAAAATTCTTTCGACACTCGCTGATGACGACTGAGCAGTCAGCAGTGTTCAATAATTGAAAAAACATCGGCATTAACAGCTTCAATCGCCTTTTTTTGGCTTTTCCATTTATATGCAGAAACTTGAGTGACCACAGATTCGTTGAAAAATGATTCCACGAACAGAGGAGCTTTTGCTTGAAGCTTAATTATTAAAGGGAGAAGAAAAGTTGATTCATACTTTGAGCTTGCGAAATCCAGTCCCATTTTATTCTCAGTTTCATCAAGTTGCAAATGGGGATCATTGTTAACAATCTGCTTTGGGTCCAGGATGTATGCAAGAAAATGAGCTGGAGATCAAGCCATGTTATATCTGTTGACAATTTTTTTTCTAAGGTCTTCATTTTGTGTAGCATCCCAAAATTTTTTTTAGTTTTTTTCAAAGACACGGCATGGACGATAGAACATTCATTGCTTTGTATTTCATCAAGTGTTATAGCGATAGGCTTTAAAATGGCAATCATATCTTCTATATTCCGTTTCAACATAACATTGGCAACTTTTCCTTGAACATTACTATCAATTTTACCTCGATTGTCTTCACAGATTTTCAGAAGCACAGGCCAGCCTTTGATGTAAGCCTCCAGACAATCCACTAAAGTATTCCGAGTTTCAGCTGGCATAATAAGTTTCGGAGCACCTGACTGCTTATAGAGAGCATTTGCAAAGTGGTTGTTACGAAAATATTTGACAACAACAAGAACATGTTCCTGGATGCTAGGAAACTGACAGTCATTAGCAAGAAGATTCAAAATATGTGCTGAACAACCATACGTTATTATATTTAAGTCATCACGATTTTCTAATATCTGTCGCATTTTTGTCACATTATTAGCATTATCAGTCACAACTGAACGTATATAGCACTTGAGTTCTTCTTCGCATTTCTTGATGCTGTTACAAGCTAACGTTGCCAAGTATTCTGTGTGTGAATTTTCCGATGTGTCAACGTTGTTACAGTTGTTACAGTAACACACACAATTGGTTCATTGTGAACATTTGACCATCCATCAATCCCTGCACAAACTGTTTTATATTGTAACATATCTGAGCGCCTGCGTTTTTCTTCGATGTACACTGTATCCAGTAAAGAACCTCCAATTGCTCTTCTGCTTGGAGGATTATATCCGGGACGTAGTTGTTCCATTAATTTAATAAACTGCGGATGTGCAACACTACGAAATGCTATATTGGTAGCATAAACAAATCGAGCTACTTGAAGATCTAATGAATCTTTTTGCTGTGATGTAGTTTTAACAACAAATGTATCTAAGGAAGACAAAGCAGTTTTCTTTGCCGTACTTGGAGTGGGTTCTGTTAATTGGCTGATACTTCTTGATTCACTGCTTCCGCTTGCAACACTTATACCTGACCTGCTGTTTGATTCTGGAAAGAAACAAAGAAAACTTGTTTTTCTGGCCTGTATGCTCTTGGATATTTTATATCTATTTGTTTGAAGGAAGGAAACGAAACTGTAATATTTAATATTTTGATTTGATTTTTACCGTATTACATCATTATTTATTATTACTAGCTGTATAAGCACTCGGCTGTAGCAGTGGAAATATATTAGGATTTAATTGTTAGTTTTGAATGTAAGAGAAATAAGTATTAAAATAACACTTAAAAATGTCCCCTGACCTTATGTTAAAAAATTAAATTCATATCATTTACCATAATCATCACTATTGGTTCCTCCTTTACACCTTTCTAAATGTTTTTTCATTCTGCTTACTTGGCCTTCTAATTCATGCTCACATTTTTTACACTTAGCTCTATGTCCTTTTCTGTCAGCCGCATCTTTCAGTTCATCAAAATATAACCAAACTAAATCACGTTTTCTTCCACTCATTGTAAACTGCACAGTTCACTTTCTGATTGTAAAAGAATTTTAAACTTTCACTCCCTATCATCGCAAATTAGGGTAATCCCCTAAGCCTCTAAACAAAGGCATTGTGTATGTAGGACACAATGAGGGGATTCCCTCGCTATTGGCTAGTGTTGTCACTAAAGTAGAAATTTTAATAAAATAAATCTATATATATATATATATATATATATATATATATATATATATATAAAATACTATTGGCTCAATATCGTCCATCAATCCATCAATTTGTCACATGTTACCATTTTTCCGCTGTCACTTGAACGTACGCTTCACTAATTAAATTTCGAACATCTCCTTCTTTAAATGTGGTATTTTTTATAGCGATATACTGTTTTACATCACCCCAAACTAATTCAATGGCATTTAACTCGCAATGGTACGGAGGTAATCTTACTATTGGAATGGCATATTCTTTTGCACATTCTTCAAGAATGTATTTGTCGTAATTAGATTTGAAAGTCTTCATCACGTCCAATAGATCTACTTTCAAGTAATCATCGTCAAAATATATATCTTTTGACCAAAGCCATGATCGTATTTCTTCTTTTTTCCAAGACTGATTTGGTATCTTTTCAATTTTTTGGCAATGGTATGGTGCATTATCCATTACTACAACTGATTTTGCATGTAAATTGGGCAACAAAGAATTTCTAAACCAAGTCTCAAAAGTAGCTCCACCCATTTCATCATGATAATCCGCACTGTTCTTCTTTGCTAGAAAGGTCAACTCTACCCCATTTATAAAACCTTGTTTGCTGCCAGCATAAAGTAAAGTAAACCGAGGGCCACGCTTTGAATGCTCGAATGAAGGCGTCCTGATATGATTTAATTGACATATCCACCCATTGAGCTTTGACGCTGTGGCCAAGATTGACCCAAGATTCATCAATATAAACTATATTGTAATCCTCTTCTCTATATTTTTTAATTTGTCTTAAATAACGATGACGCCATGCAATTCTCTCTTCTCTTTTAATTAAATAAGATCTTCGTCCTCTCTTAACATACTGGAAATTCATATCACTTAATAATCTATTCAACGTACTTCTACTAAAGTTGGGCAAGTTTTCATCGTCATTTACAGCTGCTACAATATTGTTCATCGTTGGTGGTATATTTTGCGAAACAAACTTGTGCACCTTTCTTCTAATTTCACTCCTAATTCCATCACAGTAGGTTATATTGCGCGATTTTGAAGTATTTTTATTCTTCGCTATTTTTCTTGGAGATTTTATTCCATCAGGTGAAATACTTTCTTGACGTACTGAGAACAAAGTTTTTTCGCTAATACCTGTTTCTTTAGAAACTTGTCGAGTAATTACTGATAATGACTGCCGGGTCTCAGTAAGTCGATATTTTATCAAATTTGACAAAATCTGTTTTTCACCAACCTTTAATACACAACCCATTCTGTTTTTAACAATATCCGTCATACTTATGTATAATGTACTATGTGCGTTATGTAATACTACAATACGAATAGTTACAACAAACAACACGACAATGTTAACAATAATTACAAACGATAAAACCCAAACAACTAAGCGAAGATTATAGATGCACAAGCTATCAAAATTTGAAACCAAATAATTATTTCTGTATTAAGAAATTTTCTTATATGCGTTCGGTGACAAATAATAGTGCCAACAAAAAACGTTATACTATAATTTCAGTAAGTACAAACTGTATTATGTAGTTCCGCGAAGTAAAAGTAGAAAAAACCAGAAGGGTTTATTGTTTACTAAAATTCTTTGCATTTACTGCTAATCCTAAATTTCCGTTTTTGCAAGTTTCTTTTGAAACAAGTTGAAAACAAATGAATGATTTTATCATGATGAAATCATTTTACCGTTAAAATTACGTTTGGGACTTCCTGTATTTACCTGTGAATTAAAAGATTAAAAAGAAGCTACAGAAGCTAACCAGCCGTTATTTTTATTTTGAAAGAATTTGAAGACGAAAGAATTAAACAAAAAAGTATAAGTAATAACACCCGTAATGTAAATAACTATTATGTAGACTGTCGAGTTAAAGCTATATCTTTTAATTCATTATTAAGGGAATTATAAAATACAATAGTCTGAACAACGATCTCAAATATATTGTTAATATAAATATTTTTAAAAGAGAAATAAAGAACCTTTATTTAACGGCATAGAATAAACGTATTTCTTTTTTGTTAATTTTGATTTTTTGTTTCTTTCAAATTTGTGTATGGTATTTTGTTATTTAATTTGTAAGAATAATGTTTTACATTTCTGTGATAGTACAATGTATTAGTAGTTACTGAATAAACACAATATTATTATCAAATATCGGATATTTAGATACATGTACGATGTAAAAATTCCAAGTAATGTTTAATAAAATAACAAATACATGTTAATAAGACTTTCTTTTAAATTCTCCTTTTGTATAGTTACGATTACACTTTTTCGGTTACTGCTTTCAAAGGTTTAGAACTTCTGGAATCTTAATCCACATCTCTATAGATTCATACAGTGAAATTGGTGGCAACAACGAAGCACAAACTACCATAAGAAATACATTTGCTATCTTTCCTTGACTGTAGTCCCAACGTGAGACGGACAATAGAAATAGAAACGATATTCATATTGTACAAACAAATAAAAGAAACTCAGTGAACTCTTTTGTTTGTTAAAGGTTTAGGCTAATACAATAAATTGCCAAACATTAACTTTGTTTGACGTTAATATTCAGAGTACTAAATATTATTATTCCACATTTGATTTTAGATGGAAAATTGGGATGAGGAGGATAAAAGTGTCCCAATTGTAGTCCAAAATCATTTTACTCCTTTCCAAAATACTGATCGAATAGAAAGTATTGAATTCCATAATCGTTCAGGACGAGCAGGAGGAGGACGCTTTCCACGAAATAATGATGGAGGATGGTTTACACGTAATAATGAAGGAGGACGCATGCCACGAAATAATGACGGAGGGCGCTATTCGCGTAATAACGAAGGTGGCCGCTATCCACGAAATGCTGATGGGGGATTCCCTCCACGAAATAATGATGGAGGATTTCCTCCACGAAATAATGAAGGTGGATTTCCACCACGAAATAATGAAGGAGGAGGATATCTTCCTCGAAATAACGATGGAGGTCGGCCTCCACGAAATAATGATGGAGGATGGCCGTCACAAAATAATGATGGCGGATGGCCTCCACGTAATAATGATGGAGGATATTTTCCACGAAATAATGATGGAGGTCGGCCTCCACGAAATAATGATGGGGGATGGCCTTCACAAAATAATGATGGCGGATGGCTTCCACGAAATAATGATGGAGGGCGTCCTCCACGAAATAATGAAAACAGACAATACAATAACAATAGATCGTCAAATTGGCGAAGCGAGTCTTCAGGTTCTGAAGCTGTTCAAATAGAAGTTCCTAGTAAATTTGTTGGTCGAATTATAGGTAAACTTCCATTGTTTTTTCAAATTGATCTATTATTCGGCTGATTCTTTTATTTTGAAGGAAGAGGTGGTTCAAAAATTAGTGACTTACAATTTGAAAGTGGAGCAAAAATTAATGTAACCAAGGAAACAAATGGGGATAACACTATTGTTAAAATAAATGGATCACCTGAAGAAATTGGGAAAGCTAAAGAAATGATTGACGATTTGACTAAAGAGAGAGCACCACCTCCTCAACTTGCATTTGGTGACAGACCACAGTCAGATGTGCCGCCAATACCTTCATTCAATGAGATAAATTGGAAAGAATTAGCTGAAGAATGTGTAAGTCTTTTGCAAATATGTAAAATAATTCTGTATTTTAAATTTATATTTATTCATCTAACAGGATGCACATAGCAAAGCGTATTGGTCTAAAGCGACACCTATCGCTAAAGTCTTTTATGAAGAACATCCCGATGTAACCAACATGAGCCCTCAAGAAGTGGCTCGTTTTCGTGAAGAAAACAATAACATTGTAGTTTCACGTGTACTAAAAGATGGCGATGAAAACAAACCAATTCAAAATCCTGTTACAACATTTGAACAAGCATTCCATAATTATCCATTAATACTTGAAGAAATCAGGAAGGCTGGATTTCAAAAACCATCACCTATTCAGTCACAGGGGTGGCCAATATTACTTAGTGGTGAAGATCTTATAGGGATTGCTCAAACAGGAACAGGAAAGACGTTAGCCTTTTTACTTCCTGCTCTTATACATATTGATGGGCAACCAGTTCCTAGAGAAGAACGTCAAGGCCCTAGTGTTTTAATTATGGCACCCACTCGAGAGTTGGCTTTACAAATAGAACGGGAAGTGAATAAATATAGTTACAAAAATATTAAGGCGTAAGTAGTTATGTGAAGACTATGTTGTATTGTTACACAAGTGACAACCTTTCCAGGGTATCTATCTTCTTAAGATTTTTGTTACATTTCAATATTTCAGAGTATGCATATATGGAGGTGGAAGCCGTAAAGAACAAGTAAACATTGTTACACAAGGTGTAGATATTGTGATAGCAACTCCAGGACGTCTTAATGATTTAGTACAATCAGGTATGACAAAAAATTATTGTTTAAATTAATTTTTCTAAATTGTTTTTTGTAGGTATTATATCAGTAAAAAGTATTACCTATGTAGTATTAGATGAAGCTGACAGAATGTTAGATATGGGATTTGAACCACAAATTAGAAAAATTTTGTACGATATTAGACCTGATAGACAAACTGTTATGACAAGTGCAACTTGGCCTCCAGGTGTTAGAAGGCTTGCAGATTCTTATATGGAAAGACCTGTGCAAGTTTATGTAGGTTCATTGGATTTAGCAGCGGTTCATACTGTAACACAAACAATTATCATGATGTCGGATAATGAACAAGAAAAGTTTGATACGGTAAGTTGAAATAGTATGAGATTAGTTGGAGTAAAGTAACTGAATTATAATTATTGACAGTTTATGGAATTTGCTTCGAACATAAAGCCTGATGAAAAAGCGATAGTTTTTTGTGGTAAAAAGGCACGTGCTGATAACCTCTCTTCAGAGCTTATTTGTATGGGAATAGACTGTCAATCTCTTCATGGAGATCGTGAACAAGTAGACCGAGAACAAGCATTAGCTGATATTACAGATGGTACTGTTCAAATCTTAATAGCTACTGATGTTGCATCTAGGGGCATAGATATAGAGGATATTTCGTAAGTATTTGATCTGTATTTGTAAGATAGATACTTGTAAATTTGACAGTATTGGCTAGTCTAAATGTGATGACTTTGACAATAGACTTAACTGAAGATATACAATTTTCAATGTGGAGCATCTCTGGAGCACACAAAATAAATAACATGCTAAAATACAATGTTTAAATGACATCAGTGTTTCTATTTTTGATTCTAAAAAATGTTTATGTACGACTCATTATAAAGTACTGTTTATAACATAGTTTTTGCTGTAAAGTAACTCTTTATAGTACTAGTAAAATAAAGTCTAGTAATAGCAAAAGCACACTATAACATACGAAGTACATAGTACGAAGGCCATAAATTCTGGGCCTGATATAGAAAAAATAAACTGGTAAAATATAATAATTTTTATTTTTCAATATAATCTCCCCTAATGTCAATACACTTATTACAACGTGGAATTAATAATTCAATGCCCTTGTAAAAATAATCTGAAGTTTTTCCTTCAAAATGTTCAATTACAGCTGCTTGCAACTTGTTCTCGTCCTTAAAACGACGTCCCCTAAGATCATTCTTTAAATTGGAAAATAAATAATAGTCACTACGAGCCATATCCGGACTGTACGGTGGATGATCTAATGCTTCAAAGCCGCATTTACAAATCGCAACTTGTGAAATTGCAGCAGTGTGAACGGATGCATTGTCCTGTAATAATCGAAAACCTCTTGTCAATTTTCTTCGACGTTTTTCATTGTTTCTCAATTTATGCACTAAAGACGCATAATATGTACTGTTAACAGTTGTATTACGTTCTTTAAAATCAATCAGTAAAATGCCCTCACAATCCCAGAATATTGTTACTATAACTTTCTTTGTCGATTGAACGACTTTCGCCTTTTTGGGACGAGGTTCATCGGGTCGCCGCCATTCTATCGATTCCTTTTTTTTTGCCCATTCCATTGTTTCATCTCCAGTGACTCCAAAATCGGGTTTGGGTCGCCTCCACACTAGTTTAAAAAAACGAGCGCGCACATTTGACGCGACGTTGACATTGAACAGCAGAAAGAAGACGTGGTACCCATCTTGCACTAATTTTATTCATACCCAAATGGTCATGAAGAATTCGGCAAACACTTGTTTCCGAAATGTCAGACATCACTGCTAACTCCTTAACTTTCAAACGGCGATCTTCTAATACCATTTCTTCAATGATTGCAACTTTTTGAGGCGTTACCGCTTCAATTGGCCGACTGATGCGCTCATCATCTTCAAGAGATTCTTGTCCCAAACGGAAACATTTTGACCACTTTTTTACAGTGGAATATGAAGGAGATAAATCACCATAAACGCCATCTAAACGTTGTTTGATTTGATTAGGTGTGTGCCCTTCTTTTGTTAAAAATTTAATGACAGCACAAGTACTCAATTTTCGTTAGCTGCGACATTTTCATGCACTCATTACGATGCTTGAGTGGCTACTAAAATCTATTACGCTTCTAGCCTTAATATATATAGTGTAGACCTCTTACATGTTCAACTATGCCTGCCGAGAATTTATGGCGCTTACCTCGTAAGTATGTAGAATTATGAAAACAACAGTACATAAAAAATCTAGTTAAAACTAATTCACAATTCTGGACTAATTAAAGACCATTTGTTGACATACAATCCATTTTTGAAATCAACTCTTACATAGAAAACTACCCCACGTTCGTCCCATCTTAGATTATTGTTTTGACAGTTGATTAGTGAATTTTTTGAAAATGCTTGGTAATGTTTGATACTCTTTTTTAAATACAAATAAGTTGTAACAGCAACTATAAAAAGCATGAAGTTACAATATTTATAAAATAACTGCCAAATTCTAATTTTTAGGCACGTCATTAATTATGATTTTCCAAGAAACATAGAAGAATACGTTCATCGTGTAGGACGTACTGGCCGTGCTGGCCGATCAGGACATTCCATAAGTTATTTTACACGTGGAGATTGGGCACATGCCAAGGAGTTGATTAGTATTTTGGAAGAGGCTAATCAGGTAAGTTCAGTAAATGTTTTTATCAACACTAGAGTACTGTTTCTCTTCATAATCTAAGATTAAATGACTTATCTGTGAAGAAATTTGATCAGGATTACATGAGGAACCACTTATAAGGGAGCATTCAAGTATTACGCAAGCATTATTTTGACGATTTTAATCCCCCACCCCATTTGTAAGAAAAAATAAGAAAATCACAAAGCCTCCCTCCCTCAAAGGATAGGAGTTTTTTGTGCTTTTTATTAGATATCAAAAATCATAGAAATTAAATTTCTATTATTTATTTTTTAAATTGAATAAATAAAACTTAGTCAAATAAAACACTAATCAGGATCACAAAACTCTTTACCGACTAAGTGACAAGATGAGAGTACAATAAGCCTAAGCTGCTGGGTTCTTACCCCCTTCATATGTCACATACAAACAAACAAACAAACTCATGACATTGAAATCACTCATTTTGCAATCGATAACAATGGTTGAAATCGCATTTCAACCTCTAGAGGTTGAAATTATCGGACTACCGCGATTTTGAATTTCAAACTGTTCGACATTCAATTGCTGACGAGAGAAATGTCACTTTAATGTCATGTTTTGTCACTTAAATGTAATATTTTTTTCTAAAGTGCATTAATTTACTAAAAATTCGAAGAAAAAATAGTATATGGAACGCGTGGCTGATAAAATTTCAACGTCTCGAGTTACTTTTTTCAACTCGCTGTCGCTCGTTAAATGACATTGAAATCACTCATTTTGCAATCGATAACAATGGTTGAAATCGCATTTCAACCTCTAGAGGTTGAAATTATCGGACTACCGCGATTTTGAATTTCAAACTGTTCGACATTCAATTGCTGACGAGAGAAATGTCACTTTAATGTCATGTTTTGTCACTTAAATGTAATATTTTTTTCTAAAGTGCATTAATTTACTAAAAATTCGAAGAAAAAATAGTATATGGAACGCGTGGCTGATAAAATTTCAACGTCTCGAGTTACTTTTTTCAACTCGCTGTCGCTCGTTAAAAAAAAAACACTCTCAACGTTGAAATTTTATTTCAACCACTTGTCCCATAATATACTATTATTGATTTGAAGTAAGTATTTGAATATTATTTTAAAAATTAATAATTTTGTAATTTTTAATGTAAGATTTTTGTCTCCCTCCCCTCTTCCTTTGTCAGCAAAAATAAGGAAGAATTTAACCCCCCACCCCCTAAGCCTGCTTACATAATACTTGAACGCCCCTAAATAGACCAACAGGTAGATGTTGCAAATCTAATAATCTAAAATCTGTTACCTGAATAAGGTGCTAAATAAAACCACATCACAGTTTCTTGTTATATCTTGTACTAGCTAACCCGGCGAACTTTGTTCCGCCTTAGAGGCAATAAATGAGCATATTTTGGATTTTATTAAGTTCAATTTTTTATTAGGATAATAAATATAAATAAAAAAATCAAGTATTTTAATGATTCTTTATTGGCCATGTATTTTAGTGCATGGGTTGCACTCTTCAGTGAAGCACCTTGTGATAGACGACATTTTTCGTTTTATTATCAGGCGCAAGAACAATTAACGCAGATGGTCTTCCGACCCGTGAACATGCCACATATAATTGAGAAGCACGAAGTCGAGCCATACTAACGTGGCACTCTTCATGTGCAATTCTTCTTCAGTCCTTTCATTCGCAATGTTTCGAATCCTAGTTGCATTGCGGCTTTGTCGAGAAAGATTTGAACGTCTTGGTCGCGGCATGGTATTGTTAATGATAATATCGGCACAATAAGCTAATTGAAACTCGAAACAAACACATCAACCAGTCAACTCCAAAATTTCAAATTATAAAATTTTCAACCATACTTAACCATAGACAACATTACGTTTAGCTGTCAGTTGTGTTTTGTTATTCCATGTCAGTTGCGTTTTGTTATACCATTTTTAACAAATGAACGGCTATGTTTTGACTGATTAATTTTTTGTTTTGCTTTCAGTTGAGTTTTGTTATACCACGTTTTATGTCACGTTCCACGGGAAAGGGATAAAAAGTATTCTATGTCCGTCTCCTGGTTCTAAGCTACCTCCCCACAAATTTTCAGCCAAATCGGTTCAGCCGTTCTTGAGTTATAAATAGTGTAACTAACACGACTTTCTTTTATATATATATATATATATATATATATATATATATATATATATATATATATATATATATAGATTATAAAAAGAATCTTGTTTGATTCGTTTTTTATTTTTGTTTTTTTTACATAAAATAATACCTTAGTATAGCAAGCGCCACGAAACTTGGCGAGAAGGCGGGGTGTGTAGTAGGCTCTTTTTTTTTAATAACTCCGCCCACCGGTGTACTTACCCCTACAAGTCAGAGTACAAACAAGTGTTTATTAAGTTTTGTTAATTGTTCAGATTTTATAAATTTGTTAGTTTTTTTTGTTAGTGGTTTTGTAAGTTCTATAAGGGCCGGTATTATAAAACTTTCTACTTCCTAGATAAAATTTACTTTGAGAGTAAATTCATTTATTCTGTCAATTTGCATATTAAATTGACAGAGTAAATTAAATTAACGTCCAAGTGGATTTTATCTAGGAAGTAAAAAGTTTTATAATACCGGCCCTAAGTTTGTTAAGAATTGTTTATGTATGTATAAGTTTGATTAAATAAGTGTTGTGGTTATTTAAGACAGATACAATGACAGAAAATAAACGCCATAATAAAGTCCTTGGCAGTCAAGCCCGAGAAATAGTATTTCAAGTTTTTAAGTATTTTAAATCAAAATATTCAGCGGCAGAGACATTAATGCAATTGAAAATAAAAGTGTCAGAAGCTACAGAAGTATCGGTGAGAACTATAGAAAGAATAGTAAAAGAAGGTAATAGGAATACAACGTAGTGAGATTTTTAAAAGTCAGGAAAGAAACATTCAAGGAATTCGTCATTCCAGAATACAAAATAAATGACCTTCGTGATATGATACACAATTTTCACACAACCGAAGGATCTCGTGTAACACTAGGAAAACTGAAAGAGAAAATGAAAGAAGAACTGGACTGGCATGGATCTAACACTTCTCTCAGAAGAATTCTACATAACATGGGATTTCGTTGGAGAAAAACACAAAATAATAGAAAGGTTCTGATTGAAAAAAATAAAATAAAGTGTTTTAGAATTAATTATTTACAAAAAATGAGATACTATCGGAATCAAGGGCGACCCATTGTATATTTAGATGAAACGTATTTGCATAGTATCCATAATTCGTTAAAGAGTTGGAGCGACGAAAACACCAAAGGTTTGTTTTCGAATATCTCTAAAGGAAATAGGCTGATCATAATTCACGCAGGTGATGAGATGGGCTTCATACCTAATTGTCTTTTAATGCTCAAATCTGGAACTAAGACGAGTGATTACCACAGTGAAATGAACTCCGAGAATTATGGTAAATGGTTAAAAGATAAATTTATTCCAAATCTACCACGATAGGCTGTCGTAGTTATTGATAATGCGCCCTATCACAGTGTTCAAAATAACCCGCCACTTACATTGAAAACCAGGAAAGCTGATATGATAGACTGGTTAACGGCGAAACAAAACATACCTTTTCATCCCAATATGATGAAACCCTAGCTTTATGAGATCATAAAAAGGCATAAAGATCGTTATAAATGGAAGAAAAGGTGCCAACATGTTATTGCAGTAGAAGATAAATACCTCAGTCGAGAAATACAGTTTGAGAAATTTACGAATGTTCAAGATATTATAATTAATTTAGGTGAAGACAGTAATACAGTTCCTCTTCCTCCGATGAAGAATGTTATTTATAGCATTATTCCAGGATGTTATTAATTTATTGTTAATAAATGTATGTGTGTGTATAAATGTGTTGGAAAGAACATTTCAGAAATTTATTACATGAAACAGAAGAAGAAGAAGGAAAACAAGAACACCAAGAAGTAGATGAAGAAACAGAAGGGAATGAAAACGAAATAGAAAAGCCAAACTATGAGGAAACGAGAGAAATCATACACAACATTAAAAATGGGAAAGCACCAGGAAGCGATCAAATAACAGGGGAGATGCTGAAATATGGTGGAGAAAAGCTACACAAAATAATACATGAACTAATAAACAAAATCTGGGAGCAAGAAAACATGCCGACTGAATGGGAAATGGGAATAATAATAACAATACCAAAAAAAGGAGATGTAGAACAATGCAAAAATTATAGGGGAATTACTCTGTTAAATACGATATATAAGATATTCACAACAATACTTCAAAGGAAACTAAACAAATATGCAGAAAAAGAAATCGGCGAATACCAGATGGGATTCAGAACGGGACGGTCAACAATAGATGCTTTACACGTTATACATCAAATCATGGAAAAATGTTACGAATTTAACAGAATTACACTTACTATTTATTGATTTTGAACAAGCATTTGACAAAATTAAGAGAAGGAAACTATTACAAATATTAAAAAGAATGAATATACCAGGGAAACTAAGAAGATGCATACAGATGACTATGAAGAATTCAAGAGCGGCAGTAAAAACAAGGGAGGGACAAACAGAAACATTCAATATCAATAAAGGAGTATGACAAGGAGATGCCCTGTCAGCAACACTTTTTAATATGGCGTTAGAAGAGGCAATAAGAAATGCAAATATTCAAGGGAACATAAGAAATAACGAAGTGCAGATTATAGCGTATGCAGATGACATAGTCATCGTATCAAGATCATGGAATAAATTAAAAGAAGCATTTAGAAGATTAGAAATAGAAACAATGGAAGTAGGACTAGTAGTAAATGAAAAGAAAACGAAATACATGAAGTGTCGGAGAAGAAAAATAGATGAAATAAGAGAAGTCCAAATAGAAACGTATAGAATTGAAAAAGTAAGTTCATTCAATTACTTAGGTATACAATTAACGTATAACAATGACCGCAGTGAAGAGATAAAAGAAAGAATTCAAATGGGATATAAAACGTTCTATGCAAACCGAAATATACTGAAGAGTAAACAAATAAAAATGAAAACTAAAATACGAATATACAAGAGCCTAATTAGACCAGTGGTACTGTACGTGGCAGAAGTAATATGTCCAACACAAGCGGAAGAACAACTGCGTGTATTTGAACGGAAAATATTAAGGGCGATAATGGGAGCCAAAAAATTGGAGAATGGAGAAAAAAGACAATATATGAACCATGAACTATTGAAAATAATGGAAGGAGAAGATATTGTGAAGGTACTAAAAGCGCAATGGATTAAATGGCTTGGGCATATAATGCGAGCAGAAGACTCAAGAATGATAAAAACAATAACAATATGGAAACCAGATACAAACAGACCAAGAGGAAGACCAAGAAGTAGATGGTACGAAAAAGTAACAGAAGACTTGCAAAACATGAAGATCAGGGACTGGAAAGAGAAAACAATAAATAGACTATTGTGGAGGAAGATAGTATGGGAAGCAAAATGCCACCAGAAACTCTAGAAGACTTAAACCAGAAAGGAAATCAGGGAACTAATCCACCCCAACAAAAGGATTTTATACTTCGGAAAGAAGGGGCGATATTCTATCATAAGAATGAAAGCCAGATATATATTGCTGTATTATTCCAACAGTGGCTCATTTATTGGTATTGTTAAGTTTTGTGTTTGTTGGGCAATACATAATTTTCTTTATGTATTAATTGAGTTTGTGTTCATTAATTTAATTAATCTTACTAAAAACTCGGTTAAAGGAAGATTACTAAAAACTTGGTTAAAGGAAGATTAAATTTTATAGATAGGGAAAATTGTTCAAAGGAAGTTAGCTAGATAGGTAGTGCAGAAACACAGTGTCAGAATGTAGAAGGGGAAAAAGATAAGAAAGACAAGTAATCGAGAAAAACAAAAAAAGGGGATGTCAAAAGATGATAGAAGGAAGAGAATTTTGATTTTTGGAAAAGAATTGGAAATAATTTGATAAAATAGCTTTTTTTTGAATGCAAAAACTATAGAAGAAGAAACAATAGAAAAGAAAAGGTAGTTGTGGAAGAAAAATACAAGCAGACGAAAAAAATAAAGAAGAATAAAAGATCAAAATAAAAGGTTTGACATAGAACAAACTGCAACATTTAATTACAAGGAACGAAGAACTTATTTAGCCCCAAAATATGAATTGGAAAGGATAGGAATACGACCTTTGATGAAGTTAACAATTCTAGATGCAGATATTGGAACATAACATACCGTATTTACTCGAAAATAAGACCCCCTCAATTATATGACCCCCCTATATTTTGGAGCGAATTTAAAAAAAAAGCTTTTGTATGCGAATATTGGACCCCTAAAAATATAAGTAATATAAGATATTGAACATTTTTCAGTTTTATTTTGTTAACAAATTCAGTTAGTTATGTTCATGGAAAAAATTCTACCCTTTATCTCTTTGCGAAAACAAAGCCTTTGTGGAAGCAGTTTACCTGAATTCCAGGAAAACTTCTAAAATTGTAGGAAGTTCATTCAAAAAGTGGTCAGATGTCACTCCAATAGATAATAAGATTTTGCACACTTACTGCAAAGATTAAGGTGCTATTATTGTTAATAGTTAGGTAGGTACTTAAGAGATTACAATTCTTCGGAGGGTACTATGAAAGGCTTAATTGAATTTCTTAGAAATGTTTTCACCATCACTGGGTTTTTTCACTAATATCCACTCTGTCAGTTGTCAAGCTTAATTTGTAAAACCATTGTTATAAAAAAATATATTATAAAGGTTAATAACGATCTTACAGGTGGTGATGACTACAATGGCCATTCTGACTAGGTGCTAAGCTAACAATAATTGTATATGATTTCATAATTTTCGTAATTACTGTAGTTGTTGCAGTCAATAAACTTTGCTTATCGCTGGTTTCACAATGGCATCATAGGTTTACATGCATCAATATCGGCTAAACTGCAGACAACCTGGCGAGATGTTATATTATTAAACAACAGAACGCTATTTTAGATGTTATTCTATTGTAATACAATTTTTATTATAAATACTAGTAAACATTACTCAGTTACACTCATTGTTTTCACATTTTATTGAATATATCTTTTTATACTCGATTATAAGACCCGACTCGAATATAAGATCCTCCCACATTTTAGAGCAAAAATCTAGGAAAAAAAGTCTTATTTTTGAGTAAATACGGTATTTAAATAAGACCTTTTATAACCCAAAGTGATAAACTGTGAAAATTTTATTAAAACTGTAAGTAAAGAGTAATTTTATAGGAATTGTTACTAAAATTTAATCTTATTCCCACATACCCTGAATGTTGTTGTGTTATTTGTTTGTGTTCATGTTTATTAAATAATTTTTTTTTGTTACAATAAATGAGAAGCTGTTGTGTTAAATTTTATTTATTTATAAAATATACTAGGTGTAGCACTACATTTTAACAATATACAGGGTGGGATTAAAGTATGGAATATTTAAAAAAAAGCGAACTCAACCGGTTTTTTTTTAAATGCTGAAACAAGTCGATTTTGTTTTTTAAAAATACACCTTATTATGTGCGTTTAACCTTCCGACTGTCATTTGTTTCTAAGTTAAGTTATGACGTCATCACAAAAAAATTTAAATGACAATATAGATTTTTTATAGTGGAATCCGACAGTGATTTTCCTTCCCTTTATGATCATGCAAATAAATCATAAGGTTGCATAACAAAAATTCTGAGAAAAATCGAGTTGAACTTTGTAAATGTTTGTTAGTTGTGACGTCATCAGAAAAAATTTAAATGACAATATAAATTTTTAGTAGTGGAATCCGATAGTGATTTCTCTTCCCTTTATGATCATGCAAATAAATCATAAGGTTGCATAATAAAAATTCTGAGGAAAATCGATACGAAAAAAAAAATACTTGTGTATAAATTTCTTTCCCGAAATTGTACGCATAGTAAGACATGGTATCTTACGCCCAAGGTCCGTTAACGTTTAATTAGAATTAATAGACCTTGCCCTATGCCCCCGCCTATGGAGAATGTCAGTACCAATCACATTAAAGTTGGGCGTGACCAAAGCATCCCTACCTCTCGCCACAATTCGTGGCACTTACTATAATTAGAACAAATCAGGGACTTGAACCAAAATAGAATTTCCATGTAAAGAAGTTCATAGTGCCAGTACAAACAAAAATTAAATAAAGGTTCTCATCCCGGTTCTGTGTCCATCCAACAGCTCTGCAATTACTACGTACAGTGTGTTTTACTTCACTACTTGACACAATTTGATCAACAAAATAAAGTTATGAAACAATGAAAGTAATAATGACAGAAACAAAATTAACAATTGTCATCTTTTCATTTTTCATAATGGGCTTTGTTTTGAATGTGCGAACTTTATTTTGTTGATCGAATTGACAGTAAGAAAAATCAAACTTTGTTTTGACAACAGTTTTTGAATACAGCAGAAAATTAACTGATTACAATTGTATCTAAAAAATATTGAAGAATTTTAATGTATATGTTATTTCAATAATTTGGACCACATAGGGTCCAAAGTGCATTGCGTAGCCAGAAAAACAATTTAGTCAAATTCATTTCTTTATTTTTCTATATATCTGCTAACAATACATTCTAAATTCTCCCAATTATAATATAAGTGCAACAAAATATTTGCTAGAACAAATTCAGTATGGAACAGAATCATCTTTAGCTTTTAACAGTTTGATTATATTGTCCAGTATTTCCAAATTTTCTTGCGCTTCAGCCTGAAACAAAAAACAATAACATTGTGCATTTTTTCTACATTACATACATATGGGAATACCTTTTGCCGTTCTAGATATTTTAGTTCTTCTTCAAGATTTTTCTTCGTTTTCTCTCGTTGTGCAATCTTTTGTTTTAAAATGTCTATTTGTGTAGGCTGTTTGTTAAGTGGATCAGCACTATTTACCAGATCTTCATTTAAGCGATTTAGCAACTCCTCCTTTCTTTCGTTATCCAATTTGATAATTTTCCATTTATCTTCCTGCATCTTAATTTGATCTTCTAAAGTGGAAATATCTTCAGTTATTTCTTTTAATTTATTTGCTGATGGTTCTGTAATTTCTTCATAACTTGCTTTTAGTCGATTATATTCCATTAGAATTGGTTGCATGTCTGCTGTATAAGTCCGTAATTCTTCTCGAATTTGAGCAGTTTCAGCTCGTACTTGATCTGTCTCTGTTGACATTTTTTTGACTTTATTTTTTAACTCATCTGAGTCACTTGGTAGTTGTTCTTGAACATCTGTGTTTTCAATCTTTTTCCTTAACATTTCATCAGCTGAAGGATCCATTAGTTTTATTACATCTAATGTGCGTGTTAAAATACCTTGTTCAGTTGTCAAAGCACGCAGTTGAGATTTATATTCTTTGTAAACAATATTATTTTCTCTTAACTTAGCTACGTATTTCTTTAAATTATCTCCTTGTAACAAAGGTCCTCCAACCAGTGTTGTCAAGACTTCCTCCTTTTCAGAAATCTCTACATCGATTGCATTAATTTTATTTTTTAAATCCATAACAGCATTAGAAACCTCTTGCTTTTTATTTGCTATAATAGCTGCTTGATTACGAAATGGTCCTAATTCACTATCAGTATTACTATTTGATGCCATTTTACGTTCAACCAAAGTTTGAATTTCATTATTAATTTTTGTGAGTTCATTATTTAATTCGTTTAAGTCTTGCATTGTTATTTCTGGCCCTTTAATTACACTCTCATATAGTTCATATTCTTTCTTCATAAGTTTCATTTCTTCTGGTAATTGATTCTCAAGAATTTTATTAGTACGTAACTCATTCATCACTTGTTGCATCGGTTCTAAATTTGCTGGATGACGAGCCTTTTTATACGCTAATTTATTTTTTAATTCTTTTATTTCATTTTCCATTTGTACTTCAAGATTTTTCTGTTCCATGAGTTGTTCTTCTAATTTCTTTTGTTCATTCATTTCATTTCTGTATGCTTTCACAATCGTAAGTAAAACTTCCTTATTAGGTATATTATCAATTTTCTCTTTCTGTTGTTCTATACGTTGAACTAACCTAGTAGTATCATCCTCCATTTTTGAAATATCCTGTTGCAATTCTTTGGCTTCCATTGCATTTCTTTTTTCTTTTCGATTTTCTGAATAAGCTTTCCAAAATTCTTCGATAAGATTTTCATATTGTGTACGCATTATACGAATATCAGGATCATCTAACATTTCCATTGGACATTCAACTTTTTCTACATATTTAGCCAAATAAGCTCTTTTTTTAACTTGCTGAGGATTCAATAATAACCAATACAGGATAGGACGAATTGTAATTCGATTCCCTAATGCAATACCTTCGCGAAATTCTTCCGGAGTGACATCTTTTGAAGGTGAGTATTTTATATTCTGTAAAATCTCCAAGATTATTATTATAGCTTGTTCAGGATTCTTTTGAACATCAATCAGAGACATTGCTCCTAAATGTTCAAGTGTATCACAAAGGATTTGTAATAATTGTTCTTTAGATAAACTTTCGAATGATGAAAGATTGTAATTTTTATTAAAGATTTTGTTCAATTCTGTTATTACAAATTTAGTTTCTTCACCCATCTTGTTTTGTTTTTATGAGTAAAATAAGAAAGCATCTAATTAATTTCTTTTAAGTATTTGGGTGGTAGTATTGATTTTAGTGGTTGCTAAGGAAGTCTCCATGGACAATAATAACAAGTAGAATTACAACAGAAACTTGTATGTCAGAATTAGCATATTATTTCTCATTACAGTAGAATTTTCATTTGTAAAAGTTTTTTAAAATTGGAAAACATTTGAACATTTTCAGCATTTTGAGAATATTTAAGAACTTAACTGTTATCATTGGTAACTTTTCAAGAAAGCTGCAACTTTTGTAAGGATAATTTTTATCTTGACATTTGAAGGTTGAAATGAAAGTTATCAAAAGTAATTGTGTAGGGCAAGGAAGTCAATTATTTTTACACTATAAGATCTACTTTATTTATTTATTTATTCAATGCTTCCAACAGATGAACCAATAATAGGAAGCAAACAAAAATAAACATAAAACAGTAATAAAAGTAACCAAATACGTACATATCAAATATTACATGGAAGTGCTCTAATTGCTAGAATCATAATTATATAAAACAAACCTAATGCAACTGCTCACAGAAAAATATATACTTTATTTGATTACATTTAACTAATCAAAATATAAACTAGGAACAATAGTACTCTTGTCCATTTGATTAAATATTCTTAAAATGATTAAACAAAGATAATCAATTCAGTAATAAAAATTACTTGTCAGAATCACTTGAAATGAGTACAATTCTCGTTAGCTTGAGCATAACGCAAGTCAAAAGAAACAAATAAGTATTTTCAAAATGATTATTGAAATGTAATCTATCCAAAAAAATGTTAAATTCATTTTGATTATCTTATTGATTTTGTACTCAAAATGAATATATTCAACTCTCGGATAATTCTATAATATATTATACTCAATTTTAAGAAATAATGGTAGTGATGAGTACGTAGTATCTTTATTTGAATGCTTCGTTCTTATCTGAGCAATAAAATCAATATAAATTATCAAAACAACTACACGATAGTATATTTTAAAAATCATGATAAGTTCAAATTGAGCATATGAACTAATTATCATTAAAGAAGAGTAGGAGTTCAAACGTGTTTTTATTGATCAGATGCAGATGATGAAGCTTGCAGCAGAGGTTGCGTTTGCACACTTGGTTTTAAGTTTTTATTATAATAAAATGACAAGAAAACGCTTAGAGGAATGGGGGTGCCCAGAAAATATTGTAGAAACATTTGTCAGTACTTAAGTATGTATACAATAAATTAATGAACTGATTTGTTCAAAGAAAGGAACTATTCCATTCCATCGAAGTGAAGAATAGATCAAACATTTTGCTCTTCTCATTTTAACGTTCTCTTAAGTTTCGTTTATAAAATGCTAGCTGACGTTTGGTTGGACAGTTCTACAAACAAAAAAATAAGAGACATACAATAGTATACAATGTATACCACCTCTTGATTTTCCAGTTATTTGTTGATTACGATCGGAACGGTAGATAGTATAGCTGTCATCTATGATTTCCGAGTTCTAGACTGAATCCTTTGCCCATGTTTCAGTTAGACAGCTTCATAGTTTTCAGCGAGTAGACTTGTATAAATATCATGTGTCTTCGAACGTAGTCCTCTTACATTTTGAAACAAAATACTAAACTGTTTTAAATTAATGCACGTCATTGAAATCATTATGTGACTTTATTGTAACTTACTCGACTCCCTTCATTCTTACGCATTAATATTTTACAATTTTTTACCCACAAAAACTTTATTTGGATTTCCTTTTTAAAAATCTTAGCCTTTGCTAGAAGTTGCTTGTTGTACACTGTAAGGGACTCGTTAATAAATACCGTGCTATTTTCTTTCGCATGTTTTTTTATGTCTTCGTGTAGATCGCTGACGGTGAGATTGCGTTTGATTTTGCGACGCCTTATAAATTCTTCTTTGTCTAATCTGCGTACAAATTTTAAAATAATTCCTTGAGGTTAGGGTTTTTTTTCAGGCGATGAGCTGCATCGATCATTGATAGCTCGAATGGGAAAGCAATCGAGTTGGAGATAGATGCCACGACACTGAGTATATTTTCACCAGGAGCTTCTGGTACCCCTGCAATTTCTACACAGTTGCTTCTGGAATACTGCTCTAGATCATTTATTACATTTTTAAGTTTTTTGTTTTCTTTTTTTAAGGATTCATTTTCAGAAGTTAGTAGTTCGATCTTGTTTTCATCTTGTTATTCGAAGTTGTTCATTGATTAAAGTTTCTTGATTTTTGAGTAGGTTGTTATTATCATCTATTTTTTGGTGGCAGCTATCTAGCGATTCCATCATATTTTTTTGGTGGTTTCCTATTGCCTGCAATTTGCTCAGGATTTCTTTAATGTCAGTTTCATCTCTGGAGTTACAGGATTTATTGTTACATTTATAACATTTCCAGGAGTGTAGAATGCTGATGCATTCTTGTGTAAGACTAACACAGGAACCACGATAAAAATTTCTACAAGATACACATTTAATTTTAAGCACTTGTCAAGTTATTTCAATTTTGCATGTTCCACAGTACCCTGACATGATATAAAGAGAATTATTGTACTGGTAATCGGAAGAATTTACACCAATGATAACGATAAAGAATCCAATACACAGATATATTGTAGATAGTTATTATAAATAACTTACTGTATTTTGTCACTGTATTGTTACTGTATTAACTTTGAAAATTATAATTTTTACTGAGCTTACACAAGACACATCTGCTTTCGATTACTTCAAAACATTTCCATTTATCTCTATAGATTCATCCACAACCTACTCTTTTCAAAAATTGGGGCATAAGAGGATTTTTCTATAAAAAGATAGTGTTATGAAAACACAACCTTGGTTACCAGTCCCACCAACTCTCAACCACTAATGGTAGTATTGTTTCCCATTCCCTGATAGATATTCTCTCAAATTACTGGGTATATGATCTTTCATTGATTAATTCAAAGTAGATTTTTATTCCTGCATTGCTCTATTATTGGGCTTAAAGTTTATTCTCAGCAATTTTGTATATATGACGATTTCTTCGATTTGACATCTTTTATATGACTTATTCCTTTGCTAGTTTTTGATGTTCTTCACTTAGTATCACTAAGCTGGGAGATGGATGCATTCAATAATTTAATTTCATATGGCGCATTCGTGCAACCAACGGGTGCGTTAAACATACACTTGGCAGAATGGTTGGAATGTTTATGACCTGTAATAGGTGGGGGAGTGGGTGGTTGCGTGGTAAAGAGTTCAACTCTTACTCAGACGGGCCTGGGCGATCTCTGGAACCAGCAAGTGAATTTTTCTTGTCAATAAAGCCTCAGTACACTTCGCCATGCTATCAGATGGGCACGTTAAGCAGTCAGTCTCGACAATCACATAAACATCTTTTTGTGGTTGTCGTTAAAAATAACCGCCCTATACCACGTACAAGTATGTACAGTAGGTGTTCATCGAATTAAACACTTCTACATTATTAAAGAATTTAGTACAACTATTGAATAAAACAAAAGGATAACTTAGTTGAGATTGGGGTTGGGAGACTTGTGAATTTTCGCTTTCAATAGTGCCCAGACATTTTCGATGGATGAGACATGACTGATTCAGTCGTAACTCGTCCCTAGAACCAACAAAATTAAGATCTGTACTGAGTTTGAATAAAAAATTTGATGCATGAATTAGTGCAATTGTGATATTGTAAATGTGTGTAATTTCTACCTACATATTTAAATCTCTGCACATCCAACGTAGGAATGGCATTGGAGCTCAGCTTTTTTGTTTCTCATTTTGAAAAAAACAGGCATCTTCAAAATGTTTTGAACACATAACTATTAGATTATTAGGCTCCCACTCCTTTTTTTTGTAAATTGAATCCACGCAGCTCGCAGATGAGGCTTCTTTGGAAATCTGAATAAAAGAGAGAAAACTTAAAGTACCTACGCCACTGCTGACAACTGATCATATGTTTAAAAGCAAGTAATATTTTGTATCGCAATAATGATAGAATTTGTAGATTTTACACTGTATAATTGCATAATATACGTACTTATGGAAAGATATTCCTTTTTCTTTAGATTTGTTGGATCGCGTGCGGCCACAAACCACACAACTAACCATTTTGTCCTCTTGTTTCACCACAGCACTTCACTTTACAATAATATATAAATCTATTAACTAATCACTAAATTTACAGTTCAAGTATTTACACACCTATTTACAGATTTTATAAAAATACTCAGGTTGCGTTAATGCTATTCAGTAAATCCAGAAAAGATAATTCTTTTCACGAAGTGAATACCAAGATGGAGGCATAAACAAAACTGACCAGCTCAATAAAGGTTGCGGCAAGCAGTACCCCTTCCGTCACCTGTCCAATCACCCTTCATCTATACTCTTGCTGATATGTTCTCTCCAGATCCTTTCTCCCTCCACGGTTGTGCTGGATTCAAACATTAGTAACTGATCTACAAATCCCTCTTCTGAACCAATATGCAATATGATAAAGCGTTTTCCCTTTCCTAAATGTAAATAGTCATATTAGACATTCCAATGCATTCAAAATAACTAACAATAAAAGCATAAATATTTACCTGATGGAGTTTTGAGGCCCGGCGAAAGACCATGTAAAAATGCCTGCCTGTATGATGTAACAGTGGTATCAACCCATACTTTTTCTACCGTATGATTTGCGTTGATCCATGTTTCATTTAAATAGTAAATTGTTTTACCAGCAGCTCGAAATGCTTTTATTTGTCTTAAATATTTACGCCTCCATGCAACTATCTCCTCTGTTTCTTGAATTAAGCTAGACTGCTTTCTTTTTGATCACCTGCAGAAGATAAGTTGTAGTAAAATTAAATATACAAGAACAAAAATTAATACTAACCGAAAACCCATTTCTTTTAACAATCTGTAAAGTGTACTTCGTGATATTATTACACCTAATTCTTCTTTCCTAGATAGTGCAGTATGTATTTTGTCCAAGGTAGGTGGTTCATTACGAAAAAAAAATGAATGTTCTAAGCGTCATATATCACTCTTCATTCCATCACATACATTATCCAAAATAGCTCGGTTGCGATGATAATGCTTTGGTTCTTGGAATGTTGATTCACTTTGATATTCTTTCAGTACTTTGTACACGCTAACCACACTTACGCCTGTGATAAAAAATATAAAAAATGGTATAATAATGACATTTGCTTAAAAACATTATAATATGGATACCTACCAGTAAATTCTACACATTGTTTTCGAAGCGTCTAAGTTATCTTCACTGTAACTTTTGAAAATATTTCTAATGGTAGTTTTGTCATCAACTGTAAAATGTTTTGAAGTTCGTTTTTTAGGGAGCGACAAAACCATATTTCCCTCGGCCATATTCAATATAATTACCTACAATACACAATTGGCTTACATCAAATAAATTACAATTTTAATTATATGTTTACGTACCGACTTCAAACTCCAACAACAACGAGATTGTCTTGAAAAAGGCAGTTTTTTGAAAAATAAGAGACAAGCAATGATAAAATAACAAAATAACACCAGGATCGAACGTAATAACAAGAAGAAGTTATGTTACAGGCATCCGTCAAGTGTCAAGTCTTATGCATCTCACAATTACCGATGTTGCCATTTATTTACTTGTTATTGACAATATGCGTATTGTTTTCTATCGAATTATAATATATTACATTGGTATAATATAATATATTACAGATTGTTTGCTGTCTAAACAAAAACTGATATTAATTGCTTTAATTTGTTATCTAATAAAATAATTCACTGTTTTCACCACAATGTGTGGCAACTTTTAGTACAAACTGGCAATTCTGTATGAACTGCATCCAATTATCTCTACACCTCTTTTTATTGGTTTATAGGCTGTGTTATATTTTCTAGTGTAAAACTGTCCTACCAATTACACAACAGCTTTTTAAATGCCCGCTTTTAAGTGGGCGTTTTATTTACTCTATCTGTTCGTGAAATGGACTTTAATGGTTTCTTAATTTTAATATTGTTTTCATTTTTACAGTATGTGCCAGAAGAACTGAATCAAATGAGTGAACGATATGGAGTATGGAAGGCTCGTAAAGATCAAGAAAGGGGTGATCGAAATCGAGGAGGTGGAGGAGGAGGAGGTGGTGGCAGATTCAATGGAAGCGGCGGTAGAAGATGGTAATAATCTCACCAAGCCCTTTTGTAAAAAAATTTTGATCATTTAAATGATGTAATTAGATATCTTTGAAATGATAGTTACTTTTTTTGTATTCCTCTAGATTGTAGAGTATTAATGTTTAATGTTAGAATATTTTGTAATCATGTAATCTGATACCAGTTTAAAAATAAGTTCTTTACTATTAATTATTATTAATCTTTAATATTATTTTGTTTGATATTTAAAACTGTATTATTTTTTATTTATTTTTTTATTATCTATTCATTTATACTGGATAAATAGTGATTTATAATATTAAACACTACTAGACAACACAAAATATTAATAACTCTTGTTTATCTCATTAATAATAAGAGAGCATGATTTATCGAAAAATATTATGTTGTTTATGATTAGAAAGTTATTTGTGTTTAAGGTGACATAATTCACTTGAAAAAAAAGATGTGACAAAACCACATATAAAAATAAAGATTAAAAGATATCTTTGGTGTATTATTTATTATTATTAGTCTATAGTTATTATTATAATTAAGTCATTTCTTTAAATAAAACAGAATACAATGACCCGGAGCGTCGAATGCTCAGACCGTATACATCACACAAGTGTCGTTTCATACCGATTAATGAAAGTACAGCAACACAAGCATATTCACGCACAATTTCAAACAGATACACGCGCAATTTGAAGTATATTCACCCAGAATTTCAAACAGATACACGCGCAATTTGAAGTATATTCACGCACAATGCGCAATTTGAAGTATATTCACGCACAATGCACAATTTGAAGTATATTCACGCACAATTTCAAACAGATACACGCGCAATTTGAAGCATTCACGCACTTTGCGCAATTTGAAGTTTATTTACGCACAATTTCAAACAGATACACGCGCAATTTGAAGTATATTCACGCACACTACGCAATTTGAAGTATATTCACGCACAATTTCAAACATATTCACGCACAATGCGCAATTTGAAGTATATTCACGCACAATTTGAAGTATATTCACGCACAATGCGCAATTTGAAGTATATTTACGCACAATTTCAAACAGATAAACGCACAATTTGAAATATATTAATGCGCAATTTGAAGCATATTAACTCACAATTTCAAACAGATACACGCGCAATTTGAAGTATATTCATGCACAATTTCAAACAGATACACGCGCAATTTGAAGTATATTCACGCACAGACGTACATTATATAGTTATAAGTACGTATAGTTATAATGTATATAAGTTACTAGATTAGAGAAACAGAAGCAGAAACATTATTATTATTATTACTCAACCAGGGTTTCTCAGCTATTTATTGAAGCATTGAACCGTGCCAAGGGTGAATTAAGGATGATTGATAAGATGACGGGCATCTAGCCAGGGTTAATTAATGATGAAGGCGTGCCGTGCTATGATGAATGACGTCTAGCCAGGGTTAATTAATGATGAAGGGTGATCGACAGGGTGATGATAGACGTAGCGCCAGGGTTAATTAGGAGTGGCCTGAACAACATGTTAGTAACGAAGAGTTGAACAAGGACAGGGCTACCGGTACAGTTCCAATTAGTCATTCGTCGGACTTTATACGTGTTATTATTTCCATTTCTCCCGAAGAAATACAACGAAGAGATCAAGAGGCGAAAATATGACTAAAACATTTAGAACTACAGTCGTCATAGAAAACAGCCTATGATCGTATATAACTGTATTACGTATGTATATGGAAACTTGTACTAAATAAATGTTTGTAAACTAAATGCATATGTTTTATTTAATACACTATCACATCCATACTCTGATTTCTTGTATACTCTAACCTAGAAAAGAAAGCAGCGCGTTCTAACCTAACAGGGGGCTCTGTCATTTTTGTTTCAAAACTTTGTCAATTTGATTATACGGTCTAACCTAACGATGTAGAACGTCTAGCCAAGGGTTAATTAAGGATGTCTAGCCAGGGTTAATCCATTAAGGATGACCTGAAGAACATGTTATGTAACAGGTCACTCGTTGAAAGATAAAATACTCGCTGCAACAACAACATCGTTTTTTACGTATTGTATATAGGAAAACTATAACGAATAAACGCTTGTAAACTAAATTTATGCGTTTTATTTAACAATCAGTTGAAGGTTTCATACCTAAAAAAAAAAGGAAATCCTAGGTTTTGACCTACTAAGTATGCCTGAATGGCAAAACAGTAATCAACGAGATCTAATATATATATATCATAGTATTATTATAACAGATTAGGTGACCTAACAAACTTTTAAAGAAATGTTTATTTACATGTATGAGCATGAAACTCGTGCTGATTAACTATAATTTGATCGAAAGTGGAAATTAAAAGGTTAAACTAGTGTCAGACCGAATTCAATAGTTATCATTAATAAAAGTAACTTCTTCAGTCAGTCATGTATTAGCTACTATACTATGAAACGTACATTCTATATACCCAGATAGCATGAAAGTTTTCAGCAAATTTGCCTTTCACTCAACTTTCATTTGCGGACAGGAATTTGCGTTGGCAAATTTTCAGCAAGTTATTTTTCGATTGTCCTGACAAAGATGTGCGCGTCGAAAGTAGTTGCGAGTTTGTCCATGCTGTAAACAAAGCATCAGCAGCGCCCGTGGCACCCACTAACTCGCCATTTTACGTTGTCGTGTCAGTCTAATAATAGTATCTTATCTATGGTGTCAGTTGTGTGTGGTTCTTATATCGGTGTGTTATCCACTAATTACAGATTGAAAACAAGTGAACAACCGTTCTCAGTGCATTTGGTAAGTACGGAATGTTCTATTACTTATCTAGTTAATATTATTTTTGCTTAAATAACTGTTATATTATTAGGGCTATCCTGTTAAATTGAAAATTGATTTATCTTGTTGAATCCTTTCGTCCATGTGCACAGCACTTTGTTCATTAAAAGAATTATCACTAACTTAACAGAAAATCTGATTTAATTTAATATTTAACTTTTATAAGATATTAAAATAACCTTTTCATGCAAGACATCAATTTATTTTAAGAATCATTGCTTTATAACCTAAAAATCAACATTGTTTGATTTTGTTGATTTTGTATTATTTGAAGGTAAAAATGAAAATAACAAAACGGTAAATAGCTGTATGGGGATTTACATTGTTGTTGTTGATGTCAGGTGCAAGTTTTAACAGTTTTGAAAATTATAGTGGACCTGTGCAAATGCACTTTCATTACTTTGAGAATAAAAGATAAAAGTTAGCAATTGTATCTAATTTTTAACTTTTCTTAATTGTAAATTAGAGGTAAAGTTCTTTGCATGAATCCAGCATTAGGTTTAAAATTAAAATTTATCTACTTGTATAGTTTTATTCCTTTGTTGTTTTCAAAGCTTATGTTGAGTACCGTATTCCATGTTAACTAGATTGAAATTAATCTTTTTGATAATATCGAATATCCGATAATAATTTAAGTTATTATAAATAAAGAAATCATGAAAATGAAAAAATAATTACTTATAAAGTCTTTACACAACTTATAAGGTTCAACGTGACAAGAATAAGCAACATTTTAGCAATTATCTTTCATTTGAATTTCGAATTGATTCGTCCAATAACTCAATTTATCAGGCCAAAGTGGCAAACAAATTGAATGTTAAATCTGTGTACCGCTTACAAAAAAAAACTACAATAACTGAGATACATTACAAAGATTAAAAATAGATGATCACCAAATATTAAAACAAGGTTCAATTCCTACTTTATTTTAATAATAATCTAGCAACTTTGTAGTGATGTGGCCAGAGCTTTATAAAGTTGGAAGCTGCTAAAACATATTAATTAATGCGGTAAGCAGAGCGAGGAATGCGAGTTCTCATGCCTCGCCGAAGGGATGATCAAGTAGTAGTAAAGTCCGGGCATAAAAGAAATAATAATGATTAAATTTATTTATCATTTTTTGTAGGGGAAGCAGTGCTTCCCTAGCTTTTAAACTTAAGTTTGTTTATATGATTCATTGAATCCGTTGTAGACTCTAGATGAGACATAAGTTGGATCAGTTTCACAAATGGGTAAATTTTATTATCTTAATCGCGATTTTGGTTTTTACACCATCATCAGAAGACTGAACGTTTAAAAAAAATTACAAGAATATATTCTTGATGGTGTAACAACTGAAATCGCGATTGATTAAGATAATAAAATTTATCTGTCTGTCAAATTTAGCCAAGTGTTTTTATTTACCTATTAAGTTTGTTAGTTGTTTGTTGATTGTTGTTTTTCCCTCTAGATGACAGATGTCTTACCGAAAGCCATTTCTGGAACTAACAGCTCAGGGGAAGAGGAAGCGTTTGAAAAAGCAAGTTCAAGAATTACAAAATTCATTCCCAGAATGTAATGTTGAAGGCCCAAAACCCTCTAGAGTGGATGTTAAAGATGGAAATCAATCAAATGATGAAAACCAATCAAATGATGAAAACTGTCAAGATGATCCTAATTTTGATCAAAATAATACCTTGCCTCCTATATCAATGCTATCGCTTACTCCACCTGACCCAACAGAATCTGCTAAGATTGTTTTAGAAATTCTGGAAAGTTTACCATTAAGTGATTCGGAAGATGATGATGGGGGCTATCTTAATAATAATGCTCTTCATGAGCAATATCGTAAAATTAGATGTTGGAGCATTGATTTCAAAATCAGCAATGTTGCTCTTTCTGCTCTACTGTGCATTCTTAGAACACATAAATGTTATGAAAGTCTACCATCTGATGCTCGGACATTTTTGCATACCCCTTCTTCTGTAAACCTCTATCCTGTTAACCCAGGCTATTATAGTCATTTGGGTTTAGAAAATGGCCTGAAACTTATTTGGAAAAAAGTTGTCGAACGTGTCACATCTATAGAGTTGTTGATTGGTATTGACGGCCTTCCTTTATTTAGCAGCAGTTCTGGGGAGCTATGGCCTATTTTAGCATCTGTCTTGAATATACCATCTTTGATCTCTGACGTGTTCCCAGTAGGAATCTACTATGGGCCAAAAAAAACCCTGTCGTGTACAAATTTTCTGAAAGATTTTGTACAGGAAATTACAAATTTAATCAATAGTGGCATTGAGCTTAATGGGGAAAAATTAGTGTTATATTCAAAGGTTTGTGCTGTGATGCTCCAGCCAAAGCATTCATTTTAGGAGTCAAGAGCCATACAGGATATTTTTCATGCACAAGGTGCAAGCAGGAGGGAAAATATTATAACAATAATCAAATAATTATTATAATAATAAATATTATAATAATTTATCCAACTGCTGTGTCATATGAAAAAAGAGAAAAGTACACAAAAAATGAAGTACAACCTGGGAAGGAATGGCCAATCTGTTCTGCAGTAATACTGCGAAAATATAGTAAGTATAAATAGTATATTGCTGATTGCTTAAATTTTTACTGTCATGCTACTTTTAGGCCAACATGTTAACACAAAAAATTTTCTTGTTGAGGTATTTTTTTTCTATATCAAGTTAATCATACCTATTTAATTGACTAGTTTGGTTTGAATAACAACCCATTGTTTTGAGAACCTTAAAGGTAAATTAATGTAACTATAGTTTTTTGCCATATAAGATACATATAATAATAATAAATATCCCATTGTTGCCCCCGAAAGCTTTAATTTTCTCCCAGATTTTCACATGTAAATTACTTACTTTAAAGCTATACTTTTTGAATTAACAGAGTTTGATTTCCTACATCTGAAATTTATTGAAATCATTGAATGTTTCTTAATAATCATTTCGTTTGCTATAGGTAACTATGCATCTGCGAGATTAGACCTTCCGAGATCGGAACTGACATCGAACCTTGACTCTGACGAAGATGGAGTGAAAATGAGAACAAAACGAAAGAGGATAACAAACAAAATGCTAGTCTATCCAGGTGAGCCTGATAGTAGTGACAGTGAAAAGGAGAACAGTAATAAAAATGTGAAAGCTTCCGTTTCCTTTCCTAAATTAAACACTTTTATTTTCAAATCCACTTCCTCTTCTCATACTTGTATTAAAAACAATTCCACAGCAAACTCATCAGATTCCCAGTCCTCCAATTCACATCAACATTCTGAGCCAGATCTAACTCAAATCCAAGATTCTCCTGCTAACCAACAAATTTCACTTGCTTCCGCCAAAGATTTACCCCAAAATCCACACCATATTGATGTAAATCTCGACGACAGCACAAGACTTAAGTCACCTGGTAGACTGTTTAGCAAACCTGTGGAATCTTGTTTGGCCACATCCAAGTCTACAAGAAGTATCGAATATTCTCCACAGCCTTCAATAAGTGGTAAGATTTCTTATTTTTGCATGAGTGTGCATGATTCTGTTGAATTGAAAACACAGTGCCCCATACAGCTTAAGTAGTATTTGTTACAGTAATTCTCTGAATGTTTTAATTCAGTTACAAAATTTAAGAAGATTTTTATTGTTTCTCCACAGATGAGCAGATCTATCAGGGAATTCTTAAAATACAGGCCACCATGACAGATTTTTTTTCAAGAATAAGATCAGTCGAAGAAAAAGTCGATAGACTTCTTCAAAACTCTATATTGAGACAAGATTCAAATCCTGTAGAAACTGAGGATGCTACAGAAATTGGTTTATTAAGTTTGTTTCCACTTATGTGCAGAAATGATTTCCTGGCTCTGGAAAATAAACTGAAGGAAACTCCATTGCTACAGAAAAAGTTTGTAAGTATTTAGATTATTTATTTTTTTGCTAATACTTTGTGAGGAAAGCAATGTATTTGTTTCCTTTCTTCAGGTTAAGGTAATTATGGCTGTTGGAGGGAGGGACATAAAAAGCCTGGCCATAAACATAATGCGAAGATCAATGAGTGATCAACTTGCCACTGCTTTCTCTTATACTGAAAAAAAGGGGTATAAGGAGGAGAAAACAGAATCATTTGGAAATACCGAGATGTGTAAACATATTCATGGTGATTAAAATTAATTAAATTGTGATATTCAATATTTTAAAATTTTGTAATCTCCACCTCTCGTTAGAAAATCTATTAACAAATATTTATCCCAATATTGATCCCTCCTTGAGATTCTATTATGTACGATTGTATATTATAGAATAAATATTATTATTTAAAACCACTTGTTTGATGGTCTTTTGCAACAATAATAAAGTCACACGACTACATTAGATTATAATTAAGCCACTATTTTCAATCCATACATTTTTAAGCTCTCCTTCACTTTAATTATGCTAGTGCCTCTTGAAACAGAGGGAGTCTCAATTCACCAGCCTGTAGCCTACTGTTAGACAGTCAATTTTGGTTCGAGTGTCCTTTCTGATTAATTTTCTTCTAAAACATTTTAAATAATAAAATATAACACTTAAAGGATGTCATCCTAAGTAGTTGTTTAAATAAGTAATTTAATAGATAACCGTTTATTGTTTTCAGTTATATGTTTTTGTTTCGTACATTATATTTTGTCCTATTAAGTTTTTTCTACAATGTTGTTTAAAATTTGTAAGTTTAGTCGAAATTATATACTATTAATAATGCTTGAAGTCTATTAATTATTTTTTGTTTTTTTTATTGCAGCTGCAGTTCAGAAAGTTTACCCAAATGCTACTAATTAAATTATCAAGAAACAGATCATGGGATTCCTTAATCAAGCCAAGACAAGGTTGAGCCGTAGGTGAGTAAGCTACATTAATTAATTATTTCAAGCTTTTGCTGACATTACACACTTAGTTTGTTGGGGCATGTGTTTAGGCAAGTCATTGTTAAAATGTATAGCATGCCTACATATATTTTTTTACTGGAAAATCTGGGAGACAAAAATCCAGGAGTTTTCAAAAATCATGCTGGGATGTTTTTCTTTAAAACAGTTTTATCATTGTGATTTTGAATTTTGAATTATGAATTTTTTATATAACCGGGTATCTCATATAAAATAATGGAAATAATTAACTAGGAGGAACTCATTTGCTTAGAAACTTTATTTTAATCTATATACCTATGTATCGTAATACATAATACATAATCCATTCCCATTTTACTGCATTCTGCATTGTCGGATTTCCCCACAAACTCTTATACGAAGGGAGTACAACAAAGGAAATGGAGCTATTGTAGTAAGTACATTACGCTCCCCCATACTTTATCACTCGTACAACTTTCCTACCTTATCGTAAGAAGCTCAGATTACACTATTTTCTTATTCAATGGGACTCCTAATTTGAACTAAGTGGGACCTGTTGAGAATAGCAAATTTTAGGTTCATTCCTAACTAAAAACATAGGACTAAAAGTTTTAGTACTTATGCATAGCATGAGCCAACAATATAGGAAGCTGTCATGATGTATTTATACAAATAACGGCATAATATATGTTAACCAAATTATATTTTCTTTATTAGTAAAATGAGTATGTGTTAGAATGCAGTAATCTTGCCAGTATTAAAATAAAACGAATGAATTGGTTATGTAAAACGTTATAAAATTTTATTATTTATTTCATTTTTTCTTAATTTTTTAACAATATATTTGGTTTTGTAGCTTTAGGAATGTAACGTTTTCCCCAACTTTTCTGTTTCCCTAAACCTACAGCCTTATTTTGTAAATTTCTTGTTCAGGTTATCCCAAATTTTGAATTATCATGGTCCAGATTAACACAAATCCACTGTATTATATATTACTATGCATTATCAAAGTAAAAAGAATATACAACTCATTACAATTTTGTGTTTCAGAGAACAAGACAAGCAAGCAGTTGAGGTGGAAGGAGCGGATGATACAAATGATAAATAGCAACATAAAATATGATTATACATTCTATAAATAAATATATGATTTATAAATCAATTTTGTCTGTTTATGTTTTCCATAATCGTTGGTTTAAAGATTTTCAGTTATGATTGCTAAAATGTAGTAGTATTTACTTTGTTTGAAATGCATTTTTCTGATTTTTGATGATAACAATATAAAAACCAAGTGAAGAAATTTGTTGTAAAATTTGTATAAGAACTTCCAATACTTGTTAGTACTAAAAATTTACTTGCCAAAATATTCTCAATGTAAAGTTTTTGTTTCAATCCTTGTAACAATGGATAATACTATATTTTTCATAATTTTATAAACTGAAATAAAAATAAAGTTTATTATAGATTTTTGGTAAATATTTGTAATAAATGTTTGGTAAATATTTGTAACAAATTTTTGGTAAATATTTGTAATAAATGTTTGGTAAATATTTGTAACAAATATTTGCTAAATATTTTATATTGCTTAAAAATTTTATGCAAATTTTCACGTTTGCGAAGACAACTTTTCTGCAAATATTTTGGTTTGCAAAGGCATATTTTTTAAAGTTTGCTGCAATTTTTATTTGCTATGTGGGTATGCTTCTTATTTCTTTACCTCTCTCTCTCTCTCTCTCTCTCTCTCTCTCTCTCTCTCTCTCTCTCTCTCTCTCTCGCTCTCTCGCTCTCTCGCTCTCTCGCTCTCTCGCTCTCTCGCTCTCTCTCTCTCTCTCTCTCTCTCTCTCTCTCTCTCTCTCTCTCTCTCTCTCTCTCTCTCTCTCTCTCTCTCTCTCTCTCTCTCACAGTAAACGTTCTGGTAGATGATCCTTTTGAGTTCCTACATCATCTTGATACGTTTTTATTTCATAGCATTACCAGAGGCAGCAGCATCAGGAGTTTTCCAAGACCCGCAGAAGCTTCTATGCCAGCTAGAGAGATAGTCATCGTCAATGCTGCCAACATCGTTCTGGTGCTTTTGCTTTAACGGCGAGATCAATGTTGTCGCTACTATTCGAAAATAAAGGGTCTATACCATCAATAGTAAAGTTAACTAAGCTTAAAAAACTAAAACATAACCTCAAGGAAAAAGATAGTGCTTACCCGTAGGCTCGTAATCATACGTAGCGTCCTGCATAGTATAATTACTCTGTAAAGACGTTTAATCATATGGAGCATAACATAAACCGATTGTACCTACTCCTGTCTCACCGTTTGTATAATATAAATTATAATCCATGCAGATTAGGATCATGTACCCCAGCTGTTATTTCCATGAATATTTGTGTTTTCACCATATATAATAGGATTAATTTTTATCTCTAATTTTATATAAATATATATGGCATTTTGTATAGATCAGGAGTCTCAGATAATTTATTGTCATATACTGTCTTTGAATATTCTAAAACAGATAAAGCTATCCATGTTAGGAATTTTTAAATAACGAAATTTTTATTGAATCAGCTAAGTGGTGTGTACTTATAAGTGAAGCTCGCTAGCAGAGCTCAGCAGCTACATTTCATTAAGGTTTTCCTCCAAAACACTCTTCACTGTAAAAGAATAATTTTACTTATCAGGCAGTATATTATTTTCATATATTAGTATGACTTCGTAATGTCACCCTATAACGTCATCGGGATAAAAGATGGTCGTTGATGAGTTTCAGTACATCATAGTTGAGTCTAATGCCTTTTACTTTACATACTGTGAAGTAAGTGCGGTATATGGGACTGAATATAATGTAGCTGTAGTTCTTAGGACAACCAGAGGTAAATGCTACTATACAGCTACCTGGGCCGTAGTCTTCTAGCCCATCGGTCATTTCCCCAAGCTCGATCCCGTTGGTACATCCCATTCTCCTTTTCTGCTAATGTAAATGACAGAATCCGTATCGTAATATAGCACCCTATCTCCAAGACATTCCAAGTAGCTGTACAATTTAAGATGGGCCTAGGTTGTTGTGTACAAACCTAAATCTAACCTAGAATCTAGTCGTAGATCGCATATAGTGCCGATCTGGAAGAGGCATAATTCTCGTTTTCAGGGACGTTAAACAAATGCGGGAAATAAACCTTTGCTGCCAGGAAAATTGAATGTTTTTTTTTTGGAAGTTTGCTCAAAGACATCGGCATGAAATTTAGAGAATCAATAAATGTTATGTTATTACACTTTAAAGACATAATTTTGTTCCGTTAGAAATAATTTTGGGATTTATTTCCCTTCATAAATTGTTGACTAACGACGCACTGTATTAATTGTTGAATCGTTAATACGTATTGCTATACTTTAAACAAACAAAAACCATCAGTTATAATCTGTAAAAGCATTAGTTTCTTGTTTAAAAATAATTTATGTAGTGTCTCTTGAGTTGTTAACTATAGTTCCTGTGCGTATTTATATTTATAAAGAATGGGCCGGCTATTTTTCAATTGATTTAAATTTAACGTTTTTTTATAATTTTTCGTTAATTTGTGAAGTGGTTTCTTGTTAACTACAGCTAATTTTAACAGGTATGATCTTTCATGTTTATATTCAGATGCTAGAATAGTTTATTATGGAAATGAATGCTAATATTTTTTTAATTATAATCTCCCAATTAATTTTGTTAGAAAACACGTCGTTTGTTATATAGCCGACATAATATAGCCGGTGGAAATCGTAAAAAATTAAATAACGATAACAAATATCTCTGTAATAAAGGATTTCTTAAATTAATTTTCAACATTACTTTAACCTGTGTTAATTATGCCTTTTGGTAAATTGCGTTTTATTTAAAATTTCTCATTGTATACTCTGTATTCTAATGAAATCTTCTGATTATTACCGTTAAGTGTGTGATAGAACTCTGTATAATTCTTTTTATTTCAAATATTTCAGCCTTTTGGATTGTTGGTAGAAAGACTGATAAAAGACCGCATCTATACCGATCTGTCTATAGCAACACAACAAAAAGGTAGGAACCGTTTAAAGAATTGTTTTTATATTATATAAACTATATTTTCGTTTGCCAGAATTGATAGAATTTTAAAGCATAATTATTATCGTTAAATTAGTTGCATAGTTATTATTAACTTTCAATTTTGTTTAGAGTACACTTATTTAAACATTCATGTAAATTTAATGCGGTTATTTAAAAACTTTTCTAGGTTGAAATCTTGATTGAAATGAAAATGTTATTAAAAATAAATATTAGCTATTAAGTAAATAAAATACTAAACTAGTCTGCCCGAAAACCAAACACTGCATTGTTTTCAATGTCAACACTTCATATAAACCTTGTATTGAATTGCCTCTGGAAGAATATGCATGAATCAACATGCTTAGCTTAATGAATTAGTTGACAGGTTAACTTATGACACAGATAAACCTAACCGTAACCTAACAGATGCACAGCCAAATGGGGTAAAATACGCTTGCTTTTTAGTTGCAGTATTTTTCGACAGAGTGCGCTACATGTAGAATTCATACGAAATTTAAAGAAAGAAATAGGTTTTGCACGAGTGAATATTTAAATGCCATCGTATTAACCACGCGGTGACGTAAGAGAGGAAAAAAGTTTGAGACAATTTCTTTAAATCTGCAATATGGAATAAAGTGGAACCTATGTAATAAATAAATTCATTATAACCTTTCTAATTAATTTTTTTGTTAAATATTTTGAAAAATTGATATTAATAAACACCAAAATTAAATTATTATAATTTTATATACGTAGTTATTGCAGTTGATGACAAAGATTGATTTCTTATTACCAGTTAACTCCAAACTTAATTAAGATGATTTTAAGTATATATAATTTTCAAAGTTGTTTTCATCAAGTTAACTACAATAGTATATTGTACAACTAGTGTTACAATGACGATGTTTGTAATACGAGTATAAGTTTGCTTAACGAGCCGCGAGACGGCGAGTTAAGCAATATACGAGCATTACAAAAAGGAATTGTAACACGTGTTTTACATACTACTTTGTCTATTTCACCTTAATTTACTTTAAAGAAATTGGAAAATGTACACCCGGGTATTTTCGATGTGGTAATGTTGGTAATAACTGATAACGCATACAATGGCATCCACTGTCATTTTGAAAAAATCACGTAGGCAGGAAAAAATTCAAGTTTAAAAAAAGGTGACAGCTTAGTTGTTTCTTCTGATATAAGATAAAAAATTTCTATTGTAATAGAAACAGTAAAACCTTGATTGAGTACATGATTGTCTTATCAAAATAATTATTTATAATAAAAATAAGTGTGTTTCATTATTCTCATTTTCAAAACGGCGCCAGTTAATGAATACTTATTAGTACCTATCGCAGACAGACTGACAGAGTAGGCTGGCAGCAAAATTTACTTACTGCCAGCCTTACAAATAAAAAAATCACTACTTCCAGTTGCACAAAGTAGCACTTTGTGTAACTGTTTTTCGCAAAAACAGCGTCACAAAGTAACCTTTGTATACGCGAAATAGACAAAGTATTTATTATGGTTAATAAATGCAAAAATATTGTTGCAATTAACATAAAACATAAAATTATTCAAATTTACCATTGTCATATTGTGATGATATTTTTCAGTGTGGAGGTGATTCTAAAACTGAATAAAAACTATAAAGTTATGCTCATAATTCTTTATACAATAAAATAAAACCAATAAGATATGTTTGAGTTGTGTTTTATTAAAAATATATAATCTTTGTGAAACCGTACGCGAAGTAAACACAATACAGGCCGCGAAATCCAATTTCCAAGTAACTTACAATTAGTACCATAGTTCAGGTAAATAAAGTTTTGAAAAGAAAAAATTTGGGAAAAGCTGAAAATTGATATATACGCTTAAAATGTGGTGCTGAGAAACGTATCACAACTCCTCATGCGTGGGTGATCAAGGTCCTTTGATGCATGCATAATTCTATCTAAAGCACTAGGTATACATACACATGAATGGACCTTGGTGGGTGATGAGCCGGCTGCGCCATCTTGGAAAAATGGCGGACAAAATTGCTTTTTCGCTAATATTTCAGAAAGTATTAATTTTATGGGCATCAATGATCCGAATGAAAATGTAGCTGACAAGATTCCCCACAATTTAATTTTTTATCGAACCTCGTACCTTCAATAGTTTCTGAGATAGAATTTTTTTCAGCAACTGTCATTTTTTGACATTCCGAAAAGTGCCGTTTTTTGCGCGTTTTTCGTAAATATTTCAAATTTGGCTACTCCTACGTACAAAATGGATTTTATAAACGTTAACGAGAATTAAATTTCCTACAAAAAAGTTGGTTATTGAATGTCGCGCAGCTATTTTCGGATATATGATTTTGTAATAGTATATTAAGTATCAAGAACAGCAAGGACAGTTTACCGATCGACGACAATTATTGGAGGAGATCGGTAAACTCCTTACTGTTTGAGATGCTTATACTATTTTTTGTACGACCATTATGAATACAAAGGTATTAACTAAGGAAATATCCCCGAAAAAAATAGATTTAAGATAATTTATTTTTGCCCTGTATATCCACCAAACATTAAGTAGGTTTTGTCGTTACCACGGACACGTTTGTAATTACTATTATTTTTGAATGTCACGATATTTGTCAAACTCGTGAGAATGAGTGAATCTGAAAACGAATATAATTGGGATATTGAAGAGGCCTGAGCAAATTTAAATAAACAACATACATTTTTTTAAATAGTCCAATTATTTAGAAAATAAATGATTTCTCGCGAAAGAGACATCTAAAGATCATGCATTTATTTTATAAATTACATATAATTCTGTTTTTGACAGAACTGAACGGTAAGTAATTACTTACCGACGCGTTTTTGCTTAGCAACCAGTAAATATAACCTACTGTTCTAAAACCAAGTATGGTAAACAATCCGAAATAGCATGGTCGTACAAAAAGAAAATTGTTATCACGAATGTTATGAGAATTACATATTTTGACCACTAGTAAATAAAAAACGGTTAGTCCGACATGGCTAATTCCGTGCCAAATCACATAATTTAAAAACATATCTCAGATTTTGTTCAATTCTTTCCTTGCATTGATACATACGAAATTATATTTTTGTACGACCATGCCATTTCGGATTGTTTACTATACTTGGTTTTAGAACAGTAGGTTATATTTACTGGTTGCTAAGCAAAAACGCGTCGGTAAGTAATTACTTACCGTTCAGTTCTGTCAAAAACAGAACGGTAAGTAAATTATATGTAATTTATAAAATAAATGCATGATCTTTAGATGTCTCTTTCGCGAGAAATCAATTATTTTCTAAATAATTGGACTATTTAAAAAAATCTATGTTATTTATTTAAATTTGCTCAGGCCTCTTCCATATCCCAATTATATTCGTTTTCAGATTCACTCATTCTCACGAGTATCGTGACATTCAAAAATAATAGTAATTACAAACGTCTCCATGGTAACGACAAAACCTACTTAATGTTTGGTGGATATACAGGGAAAAAATAATTATCTTAAATCTATTTTTTTCGGGGATATTTCCTTAGTTAATACCTTTGTATTCATAATGGTCGTACAAAAAATAGTATAAGCATCTCAAACAGTAAGGAGTTTACCGATCTCCTCCAATATTCGCTTCGCTCAGTCGCCAAACATTGTCGTCGATCGGTAAACTGCCCTTACTGTTCTTGATACTTACGAGGGTGGTTCAAATATAAACCGGAATTTTTGAATAAACGCGCGAAGAACTGTCTTCTGCAGCGATATGCAGACGAAGGAGACAATTTATTGCAGCGCATATTCACCACAGACGAGACTTGGGTGCAGTACTATACTCCGGAGAGTAAACGCGCGTCTATGGAGTGGAGGAAGCAAGAGGAAGGCGCGCCAGTTAAAGCGAAGGTTACACTGTCAGCGGGAAAGGTGTTGTGTACCGTGTTTTGGGACATGAGAGGAGTAATTGCGATCGATTTTCTCACTGAACAACGAAGTGTGAACGCGCAGTATTATAGTAACCTTCTAAAACACACGGTGAAACCTGCCTACAGATCGAAACGACGCGAGATTCCAATCCGAACTGCGATATTGCTGCAAGACAACGCCAGACCGCTTACAGCTCGGCTTACGATGGAAACATTGCACGAATTGGGTTGGGAAACACTGGAACACCCTCCTTATAGTCCCGATTTGTCGCCATGCGACTATTATTTATTCGGTCCATTGAAAGAGGCACTTGGCGGACAGCGATTCAAAAGCAATGCGGAGGTAGAATCTTTCGTGCGCGAATGGTTACGTGACAAGCCGAAAGATTTTTACGAAAAAGGCATCCTAAAGCTTCCGGAGAGATGGCAAAAGTGTGTAGAGTGTGACGGAGACTATCTAGAAAAACTGTAAAATATTTCAGCTCTGTAACTTAATAATAAAATTTTTTACAGCAAAATCCCGGTTTATATTTGAACCACCCTCGTAATATACTATAAATTAATTTTTTCAGATTTTTTGGATGACAATGGCCGAAGTAGAAATTTTTTGAAAAATTTCGATTTTGATGCACATTCTGCTACCAGAACATTATCTTACCAAAATTGTCATAACTCTTGTTTTATTTCTTGAGTTATCTGGCTCATCCAGGTGTCAGATTCAAGCTAGTTTCTGGATCTTCAGAGAAGCTGATACTTTTTTACTCTGCAAAGTCGTTGCATGTTTCTAGATATAATTTGAAAGATCCAAGAACTAGCTTTAATCTGACACCTGGATGCCCAGCCCAAGCCCATCTCTCTAGCCCTTATAGAACGCGAGAATGGGGCTCGGACACACATACAAATCAACTTTAGTATACAAAAAATCAACTTTATTAGTAGTAGATTTTTAAAACATAACCTAATTTAAAAAATTTTACATACAAATCAACTTTAGTAGTATTGGATTCATGAAGACAAAGCTACCGGTCCCTTTTTCTCGGCCCCCAGACCACTTGCTGTGGGTGGTCTTATCTTGAAGCTAAGAACCGCCTGGCGTCACGGATTGGGATTTTTGTCGTTTTTTTTAAATTCATGAGTGGGAGGAGGAGACGGAAGGGGACATTAAAAGTTTTGCTTTTTCAGGGACAGTTTGGTGCCGCGAGTTAGTCATCATTCCGACCTTATCGGCGGCGATTTCCACCGTAGTTTAAGTTCACCTGTAGAGACCGAAGTGAGTGTGTTTAACCCAACCGAAAAAAGGTGGGTCGACCGAAGCTAGAGACGGTGGCGCAGGAAAATAAGACGGAGAGCTACAACATAAGAAAGCGCCACCGTCTCTAGCTTTGGTCGACCCACCTTTTTTCGGTTGGGTCAACCACACGCACTTCGGCCTCTACAGGTCATTTCTACCTACTGACCCATGGAGACAGAGAGAGATTTGAAATTAATCTTAGAATATAAATATTATGTTTAATATTCTAAACAAACGAATACTTAATTACGAAATGTAATTCCCTTCTTCTTATTTGCCGAGTTTGAGAGAAAAGCAGTTTTAGGTAGTGTCTAATGGCAGTCAGTGTGACGTCATATCCGTCGCTTTTAAAGCTCATTGCGCCGTGTAGTTACGCTCCTTGATACAGTTTTATATTCTAAGAGTTTATGAGATTTCCATTATGTTGGTTTTGGCGTGATCTTGAAACTAACAATTAATAGGCTAATAGTTACATCAAAAAACCATAAATATACGAGTTATGAAGCATAGTTTTTACAATGGCTGACTTCGGGTTAACCTGGGGCAAAAAACCCATATGCATTTGAAAGCTTATAAAAATTATTTTTTATTGAACTTCTTACCATGATTAGTTTCCGAAATAGGTTTTTCGAAATTTCTTAATCTTCAGAATATACGGTGATATCGGAGTTTTTGTTAAGCAAGCTCGTACAATGATGCAAGAAAATAGATATTTAAGGGAGTTGTGGTGGGATAGTCTGAGCCAAAAGTTATGGAGCTTTGCTATTTTGACAAATAGAAATAATTACATAGATTTGCTTCAAATAATGGATCAAACGATACTAGTTTTATTAGAATGCATCTGAAAGCAGTTTAGTTATTATTTATATATGTTTTTAATATAGTCTTTCTAAACTCAGATATTAACTTTTGACTGTCTAGTCCAAGCTTAAGAACGTGAAAATATGACGAAAAAAACAATTATTCTAATCAGAAATTTCATTCAAGTTTACTTGAGTACCGCGCGGTAGATTAGATTTTTAACAAAAGAATGGCACACGCCTAATCAAATCAAACAACGTTTAGACGACGTTTATGATGATTTATCTCCTTTATATTCCACTGTAAAAAGTAGTCAAAATGTTTCCGTTTGGGGCAAGAATCTCTTGAAGATGATGAGCGCACCAGTCGTCCACTTGAAGCTGTAACGCTTCAAAAAGTTGCAATCATTGAAAAAATGGTATTAGAAGATCGCCGTTTGAAAGTTAAGGAGTTAGCAGTGATGTCTGACATTTCGGAAACAAGTATTCTCCGAATTCTTCATGACCATTTGGGTATGAATAAAATTAGTGTAAGATGGGTACCGCGTCTTCTTTCTGCTGTTCAACGTCAACGTCGCGTCGAATGTGCGCGCTCGTTTTTAAACTTGTGTGGAGACGACCCAAAGCCGATTTTAGAGTCCATTGTCACTGGAGATGAAACAATGGTTCTGTATTATGATCCTCTATCCAAAAGGGAATCGATGAAATGGCGGCGACCCGACGAACCTAGTTCCAAAGAGGCGAAAGTCGTTCTATCGACAAAGAAGCTATGGCAACAATATTTTGGGATTGTGACGGCATTTTACTGATTGATTTTAAAGAACGCAATACAACTGTTAACAGTACATATTATGCGTTTTTATTGCATAAATTGAGAAACATTATTCGTGAAAAATGTGGAGGAAAATCGACAAGAGGTGTTCGATTATTACACGACAATGCACCCGTTCATACTACCGCAATTTCACAAGCTGCCATTCGCGAATGCGGCTTTGAAGCATTGGATCATCCACTGTACAGTCCGGATATGGTTCCTAGTGACTATTATTTATTTTCCAATTTAAAGAAAGACGTTAGGGGACGTCGTTTTAAGGACGAGATCGAGTTGCAAGCAGTTGTAATTGAACATTTTGAAGGAAAAACTTCAGATTATTTTTACAAGGGCATTGAATTATTAATTCCACGTTGTAATAAGTGTATTGACATTAGGGGATATTTTATATTGAAAAATAAATTATATTTTACCAAGTTAATTTGTTCTATATCAGGCCGAGTATTTATGGCGCTCACCTCGTACTTTTCGGAAAACAGTCCCTACAATAATGGATTTTTTTTTTTTAAATTTGATATGAAAAAGGCCTTTAGCGGGACTCTTTTGCAATTTTCTCAGGTTTTATGAGGTATACTTATAAAATACCTCAAAACAAAGTTGAAGCCTACAAAATGTATTATATTATTCTTTGGTGTGCAATAACTGTCGACCGATAATGTATGTTCGAAGAAAAGTGCGTTTCTATGACACTTATGCACTCATTTTCATGGTTAATTATATTTTCCACAAAATATATACTTCCACAATTTTTACGGACGTTTCAGAGCTCATTCTACATGATTATTACCTTTCGAATAGGCCATTAACCATACTTTTAAGATGGATAGTATTCGAGTTACACGATGGCGAATATACTTGTGGTCCTTGACGACTCACTCCTTCAATTCACAATGACGGTTAGTCTCTCTGGAATGCGTTCTCACGGATTTCGGCGATGTACGGTGGTATAGTCGACGCTATATTCCTCAGCTACAGTAAACCTTCAGTGTGAAACTTCATGAAGAAAATTCTGACAGCGACGAAAATGATAACGCCGATTCTATTGAAATTCTAAATTTCAGCAAATTTCCTAGAGAAAATCATTTGTAATAATTTTTTTATAAATATTGTGTACAGTAATTTGTAAAAAATGTTTCATGTTCTATTGATTTCATAATGGTCTAGGACAGCAAGGTTAATACAATGCTATTTTATTCTTTTTTTTTCAGTGTGAATCGGTAAATGCATAGGATAAAATAATAAAAAATAGCTTCATATTAGCTCTGCTGTCCTAGATCATTATGAAACCAATAGTCCTTTTATATTAATAGTAATATTTCATTTATAGCTTTCATGTTTCTTATTGTTATTATTTATTATTACGTCACTAATTCAAAATTTTCACGATTTTCTGAGTAAACGAAAATATACATTTTTTACAAAATAATATCTCAGGAAATATTGCTTGCATGACATTCAATAACCAACTGTTTTATAGGAAACTTAATCTTTTTAGCTTTTATATAATGCATTTTGTACGTAGGAGCAGCCAAATTTGAAATATTTAAAAAACGCGCAAAGAAACAGCACTTTTTCGGAATGTCGAAAAATGACAGTTGCTGAAGAAATTCTATTTCAGAAACTCTGGGACGTACGAGGATTAATAAAAAAGAAAATTATGGGGAATTTTGTCAGCTACATTTTCATTCTGAACGTTGATGCCCGTAAAATTAATACTTTCTGAAATATTAGCGAAAAAGCAATTTTGTCTGCCATTTTACCATGATGCTGCAGCCAGCTCATCACCTACGCATGGGGAGTTTTGATGGTTTTTAGCACCACTTTTTAAGCCTATATACCAATTTTTAGCTTTTCCCCAATTTTTTCCTTTATATTGCTGAAAATGATTAATTTACCTAGGCTACCGTATATCCAACAGTGTTGGACAAAATTAAATCTTACTGGCAATTGACAATTAAATTAATTAATTGTGACTATTTTTTATTTTGCATGATTACAACTAATTAATTGTTAGTCGATCTGGCAATTAAAAATTAATTAATTGTTAGTTGCTCCGACAATTCACAATTAATTAATTGTTAGTTAAAATTATTAATTGTAATTGTCATTGCAATTAACAATTGATATTCATTATGATGACAATTAACCTGATATTTATTAAAAAGATGGCAGATTGCTATATAATAATGGATCCCTTAAATAATCAGATGTTTTTTATTTGTAACTACAGCTGGGACATACGTTTTCTTATTAAAAGCTTTTTACGATTTATATTTTTATCGAGATTGTGCAGATAATACATTTTTAATAGTTTACAAAGTTTATTTGTGCACCCAATATTACAATACATGCATAAAGATATTTCAATTGCTCTTTTTATTTATAATAGGGTTTGTTTAAAAGTCTGGGACAAAACTGAAATGCGATCTGCTGTTATTACAAAATACTAGAAGGATCTTCATAGTTATTTTCGACGAACAAAAAGTTCGTCTCTGAATTCGTGAAGTCGGTCTGTCTGTCGGTCTGTCGCCTTTTTCCCTGTTGACTTTTTTGAATTTTCCTTGGAAAATCTCTTTTTTGGAATCTTATAGTACATTGGATTCTAAGAAACTTTTGGTTGAAACATTTTTCGTATCTCTTCGGGAAAGTGGTCAAAATGACCACCGAAAATTTCGGTAAATTTTTGAAAAATGAAAAAGTTTTAACAACAAAAAAAAATTTTGTTCGTCATGGCAATGCTAGCTCTGCGCATTCTCAACTAGTTTTATTTAAATTTAAAAACTTTCATAAAATTGCAGTCTGCAATTAAGAGATTAATTGCGATTAAATATAATTGCAACTGAAATATCATAATTAAATCTTCAATCAACTGATTGATTAAAAATTTAATTGATTGATGCCCAACTCTGATCTCCAGTCGTTTTTACGATTTTTTACGAAACTAATTGTTTTATGTAATTTCCATAGAAACGCTGTAACCTATTCGCCGCCGCCTTTCTATTAACAATGAATTAAATTGTTGATTTTTTAAAAGCAATAGAATTTGTAATTACATATTTTTTAAGCTTGCACAAAAAATATTGTGTATATCTTGTCCGCGAAATTATTTAAGCTTAATAATCTGAATAAAAATATAAACAAAACTTAATTGCGAGAAATCCCAAGTCAATGCCCATCTAAAAAGTTGATAGGTACTTAAAGAAAGTGCTATATGAAATATTGAAGCAATCTAATATTTGCTAATGAACTAAACAATATTCTAATCGAAGCTAAGCAGAAACTTTTTAAACTAAAACAAATTAAGAAGAAATACGTATTTATTAATCGACTCCGCACAAATACTGCAAATCCAGTCAAAATATCAAAGCCAAACACACTAAGAACTGCTTCGCTGTGAGACAAATAACATTGTTAAAATTTCTTCCCTTTTATGAATTTAACACGAATAATTTTCCACGTAAAAGTCACCACGTGCATCGGCCTGCCGGCTGTAATCTTACACATGCTATATAATAACGTTGCATTCGACCAAACAATTAATGAATATTACTTCATTATTTGTATGAACAAATGTAGTTGCCCAGAGCTCAGTCACGCCGCCTAGTTCAGTTGCACGAACTAACCAAAAAAGTAAGCGTATTTATTTTCAAGAGGCTGCGTATCTGTTTATTATCTGTGCTTATGAGTAATTAATTTGGATATTTATCTTGGATATCTAATCTGATTCTTTTAATTGTTAATTTTTTCAGAACTACTGTAGTGCTGGTAATGTTGCTTAGTTTTTCAATTAGCGGTTGCTTGATATTAAAATTCTTTTCTGATAATGTATGTCAATATAAAATATATTTAAAAGCAAATTTGCATTGCTACCGCAGTAAATGTAAATGTAAATAATACTCGTTTTAACTTCTATTCTATTCTATTATGGGCTATTTATAATAATATCTGTTTTGCATGTGTTAGTATGTCTTCGTTTTCATACTTTGCATCCGTTTACATGATTGCATGCGGTTAAATATATTATTTTATAGTATGTGTACTTACGTGTTTATATGTATGTATTTATATGTGTTCATATGGATTACTATGTCTATGTTTGTATGTGTTTATATGGATTCATAGTCCTGCTCCTCATGTTTATAGTATGTATGAGTAGTTTGAATATATTTATAGTAGGCAAACGTATGTGTTTATCTGTGATCGTTTAAATGATTTGTATTGATTAATGTCTGTTTATATGTGTATTTATACGCCTTCGTATTCATACTTCATACTGGCTGATAGTAAATGTGGTTGTTCAGACAGTTTTGGCTAATAGTATATCAGTCTTCTAATAGTATTTGATAGTTCATAACTTGTTAATAGAAGTAACTTATAAGGTATATAATCTCAGCAAACCTTTATTGTCTAGCTAAAAAGCATCATTTCTTTAACTATCTTGCATACTATAATCTTCAATATTTTTTTCGCAGGTTCCTAGGGAAACTACCTAGGGAAATTCTTAAATTTATTGGCGCATCTTTGCATCGTCTTCTCGGTAACACCTGTAGAGGGTATATAAGAGACATCAACATCCCGCTAGCTCATTGTTAATACAACCTTCGTGTTGACAACAGGGGGGAAATGACCGATGAGCTAGAAGAATACAGCCCTGGCAGCTATATAGTAGCATTTACCTCTGGTGGTCCTAAGAACTACAGCTACATTATATTCAGTTCTAAGTATCACACTTACTTCACTGTGTGTAAAGTAAAAGGTATTAGACTGAACCATAATGTACTAAAGCTCATCAACTTCCACAGTATGAGGCAAATGGTTACATCCAAGAGCCTGTTGATCCTCTATACATTGCCTCTTTGAATATACGACTACAAAACATCACCAGGTGATCACCAAAAAAGGAGCAAAGATCTACAGACCTAGGTCAGAAAAACGTAAGTTTGACGACAGTTTCGACTTTGTTCCCTATGGACATAAGAGGCCCTGCATTTAATAACATACATAAGTATACGAATAAATGTATGTATTCAAACACTAGAAAAAGTTGTATATACATGTATTTAAGGCTGCAATGTATCATAGTTAAATAAAATAAAAAAGCGAGTCGGCATTGTGTGTGTGTTTTATTTAAGAGTAATTTTGTCATTAATACGTTCTTTCAGGGCTCATAGCAGTGATACAGTTTTGTTAAGAAGACATAAACCATGTCGGAGAAGAATATGACCTTTACCTATGTATGAGCAGTAGCAGCATACAAATCTCTATTAGATTCAAGTAACTATTGTTCATTTATTTATAAATGTGTGTTAAGACAAATACATAGTTCCAAAACATTTAACAAATTCCATATAGCATCTGCATAGCAGAGCAGGCATGAGAGCTACCGTAGAAGCTTCTATGTCCGCTAAAAAGATGGTCATCTAAGTTGCTCGACAGAGACCTACCATAAAACCACTAGACAGAAACATGCATAAAAGTCCCTAGGTTCCACAGAGATACGTCCTAGATCGAAAGAGACTGGTGTCACCAGTCGCAACAGTACGATTTAGCAAAGACCCGAACCTGTTAAACAACAGCAGCACTATTACATGCATAGCAGAGTCTCGAACCCGGCAAGAGTTACTAGCCTCCTCTATTAGACCCTAGCAATTTAGCAGAATCCTGAACCAACACCTGTAATATAGAATCTTGACAAGTCCCTAGATTCGAGAAAGAACGACAAAAGACTAGCAACACCAGTACAAGGTCGGTAATACAGATTCCGTACTTCGACACTTAACGAGACGAAAGTCCATAGATTAGAGAGAGATCGACATAAAAAGTCCCTAGATTAGAGAGAGATCGACATAAAAAGTCCCCAGATTTAACATTAAAGACACTGGCGCCATCTTTTTTCCCTACAGGGTGTCCCATTTAGCCGAGTGACGAATCAAATTCCGGTAATACAGAAAAGTCCCTAGATTAGAGAGAGATCGACATAAAAGTCCGTAGATTAGAAAGAGATCGACATAAAAAGTCCCTAGATTAGAGAGAGATCGACATAAAAGTCCGTAGATTAGAAAGAGATCGACATAAAAAGTCCCCAGATTTGACATAAAACGACACGGCGCCATCTGTTTTCCCTACAGGGTGTCCCATTTGGCCAAGTGACGAACCAAATGCCGGTAATACAGAATATCGGTAATACAGTTTCCGTACTTAACCACCTGACTACATCCCCCTCAAAAACGTCTGGGCCAGGTGCCGCATTACCTACTCTCCTTCTTCCACTCTCCCGATTTAACAAATTCATTTAGAGCTATTAAAATTTGGTTAGGTTTATCACAGCTTTGAATGTCTTTTCTGGAAAGGTAATCTGCGGTTACATTCAGTTTTCCAGCCTTATGTTTTATCTCGAAGTTATATCCTTGTAGAAATAGAGCCCATCTATATAAACGATTGTTAAGAAAATTCTTTTTTTCAAGAACGATATAGCTGAATTATCAGTCTCTATTAAGAATTGATTCCCTAGTCATTAAAATTTCAACTTTTTTATCTCGAAGATAATACTTAACATTTCCTTTTCCGCTACCGTATACCGAGTCTCGCAATCTTTTAAAACTCTTGATATGAAACATATCGGTAATTCTACTCCATCTTGGATTTGTACTAACTCAGCTACTACTGCGAAATCGAATGCGTCTATTCTCAGAATGAACTTTTCATTGAAATTAGGATATCTTAACAGCAATTCTTCATAAAAAACTTTCTTCAGATCTTGGAAAGCCAGCAGCAGTTCAATTAATGGAACAGTAATGGAGCAGTAGCAGTTCAATTAATGGAACACAAAGTTCAGACTAGTTTGGAATAAATCTTTTGTAGTAATTTAACATCCCAAGCAAACCTCTTACAGCCGTACTTATAGAGAAATTACACGCGTGTAACCTTAATATTTCTTATATGTTATACGCGTGTAATTTCTCTATGATTACGGCTGTTAATGTTTTTAAATTCTTGGGTCGAGATAGGTTCTTTAGTTCTTCAATTATTTCCTCATTAATCGATACACCTTGGTTTGAAATAACATACCCTAAATATTTCACATTTGACTTAAAAATTCACATTTCTTACCATTAAGTTTTAGTCCATTTCCATCCAATCTTCTTAGAACTGTTTCTAGGTGGATTATGTGTTCGTCTTCACTTCTTGAGAAAATTATGATGTCGTCCACATAATGTGCACAAAATGCTTCAAATTCATTCAAAATCTTTTGCATAGCTCGTACAAGTGTTGCCGATGATGTAGACAGACCAAACGGAACCATTTTAAAATGAAATATTTCCCCTTCGATACTGAATCCCGTATATTTCCTGCTGTCGATATGGAGTGGTATAAGCCAAAATGAGTTTTTTACGTCCAATTTAGTAAATACCTTCTTGTCCCAAATTCTACTAAGTAAATTATCGAGAGATTGTGGTTGTTCGTATTGCGGTTTAGTAATTGCATTGAGTTTTCTAGCATCCAAACATAGTCGTAGTTCTGTTTTATTTTGCTTAGGTACAACAACAATAGGGTTAATGAAATTGGTCTTTGAGGGTTCGATTATACCATCTTTTAACATTTTTGAAATTTCTTCCTTGACTTTTGTTCTAAAAGAATAAGGAATAGGATAATTTTTAGTTTCAAATCCATCTGCATTTGTGATTTCCAATTTATATGTTCGTGTTTTGAAGCACATCTGGGCTCTTCATTTAACAATGTCGCATGGTCCATTATAAAAACATCTAATCTGTGTTTTATTTCTTCATTCTGTGTTACTATTTGTTCTTCATTTATAATTCTTTGTAAAATGGTGTACAAAATTATATCATCTTCCTTTTCTATCAATTCTTCCTCATCACTTTCTGCTCGAAGAGATCTATGCTCTCCATCAGACAAACTTTCATTTTTATCAACATTATCAATGGGTACAATCCATTTTTTTAATTTTTCTTTTAATTCTATACATTTATTTTGTCCATTTATTCTTACATCATATTTTTCAAAGAAGTCAATGCCCATTATGAAATCTATTTGGAGACCAGGTACGATTAAAAATTGTACATCTTCTAATAATTCTGAGCCGATGGGAATTTTAATAAGAACGGTTTTATCAATCGTATTAATTTTCTTTCGTGTTGCAGATAATAAATTTATTCTTTTAATTCTTAAAATCCTGTTCTTTAAATTATCCCAATTCTTTTCCACAATTTCATTTTTGATTAAAGACATCTCAGATCCGCTATCAAATAAAGCTGCATATTTTTGTTCTAAAAATTTAACGTTAATAAAAGGTAAACTTCCTTTTTCATATGAATCCTCATTTTCCCATAATACATTCGTTGTTGTCTCTATTGTTGAAGTACCTAAGTCTAAAATATTTAATAGTTTAATTGATTGAAGTTTTTCTTGACCTGTGGAAGGATCAGGCGTTATTTCCCTTACTTCCATGGCGTGAAATTTCTTTGAGGGTTCCTCCGAATTACTATACACGACATTTTGTATATTTATTTTCTTCAACTCGCTCTTGTTGGTTTCTGTCATTTTTGTCGTTTCGACCTCTATTATTTTTGTAGTTACCATTCTCTTGGTATCGATAATTCCCATATTGATGATCTCTGAAATTTCTATTATTGTAACCCTTTTGTATCGATTATAATTATAGTTTTGGTAATTGCGATAATTATTGGAATTTCTCTGTGCATTATACCATTTTTGGTTTTCATAATTGTTTCTTGCTGGTTCATGCTTCGCCTTTTCTTCACCCTTTTCATTATACTTGTTAAGTCTCTCATTTTTTTCTTGATATGTCGCTGCATCGTAATTCCTGATGATTTCTAGAAAATCTTTTAATTTTTTTATGTTCTGTACTGCCACTGCACGTGTTATTTCATTTTCCATATGTCTCGAAAGATGTTGCACTATCTCTTCTTCTGGTAGTTTTGGGGTAAGGTATTGTGCCTGGTTGTATTTATCGATCACATAGTTCTCTCGTGACCCACGATAAGCTTTGTAACTTCCCGATGTCAGGTTGGTTCTGATACTTGCTTGGTGAGACGATCCCCAATATTGCTCGATAAATAACATTTTAAATTGTTCATATGTGGCATAACTCGCCTTTGAAACGCTGTGCCATTTATCAGCATTTCCTACTAATGAGCTATTAAGAATTTGCATCTTCGAATTTTCTGACGTTTCATTTTTCATAATATCGTCTAATTTTGCAAGAAAAACCATCCGTTGTTCGTATCTTCTCTCTTCAAATTTCGGCAATGTTTCAGATCCATATCTGTAATTGTGCACTGGACTTGGTTGCATTTGATAGATCGGACGAACATTTTCTAAGTCATTTATTTTTTCTTGGACTCCAGTTATATTTCTTCTTATGACTTCACAATTTTGGTTTACTTCTAAAGTCATGTGATCAATTCTTGTTCTGTTATCTACAGATCTTGATAGTGCTTCCTGCGCTGCCTTCTTTGTAGCTTCTATTTTCTGATCATGTTCATTATGAATTCTTATTTCTTCCATTTCGATCAAATTAATTTTGTTGATGGTGCTCTGGTAATTTTCTTCTCGTAAGTTATCTATCTGTGTCACCGTTTGACAAATTTCTTGTAGCCTTTTTCATTGTTCTCTTGGCTTTCTTTTAACTTATCATTGGTTTTCATCCTAACCTCTTCCTTAAAATTCTCTAACCTTTCTTAGATCATTCGTTGATTTTCTTCTTTAAAAATTCTGAAGTTATCTTCAAACCTCTTATTCTGTTCTATTATTTTCTTAGATTCTTCTTTCCATCTTCTCCATAGCTTTATTCGATTCTTCAGCTACTTTTTTTGATTCTTCACTGTTTTTCTTATCTTTTCTTCCATAGATTTACTTGATTCTTCTGCTGTTTTTCTTATCTTTTCTTCCATAGATTTACTGGATTCTTCAATGGTCTTAAGCAAAGTTTCCAACATTTTGTCACTTCCAGTCGGAGGAGTCAAATGCGGTTCAGCTGCGACTTCTTTCGTAATAACTTCCATCTCTTGTTTTTCTCCCTCTTCTCCTACAGGTATGGTAATTATTTCTTGTTCTGTTTCTTCTTCATGAACTTTCGTCGATGTACCTTCTGATTGTCTTGGTCGCTCATCTGTTGAACCTTTAAAACCTACCTTCGGCTTGCCTGATCTTGTTATTATCTTTTCGGGTTTATCCATTTCTGTCATGAACTAAATAACCACTATTACTTTTTATATGTATGGAAAATTTTTTTTTTATAAATCAGTTCTTTAGTAGAATATTAATCATTCAAGCTAAATAATATTTTTATAAGGTCTATGTTAGTAATAATAAACAAATAGACTTTCTTGGGCCCCACTATTCCACTAGCATATCTCTATATCACATTCAAAACAAAATAAATTTATTTTTAATCACCAATGTGGTTTGAATTCCTTTGATATTGGTTTACCATAAATAATGTAAATTGTTCGGGACGTTTAACCTTGCTCCACCACGTTGTGATGCTATCGATATGAATGATGTACAAGAAAAACTAAGAACGTAACCACTATTACTTTTTATATGTACGGAAAAACATTTTTTATAAATCAGTTCTTTAGTAGAATATTCAAGCTAAATAATATTTTTATAAGGTCTATTTTAGTAATAATAAACAAATAGACTTTCTTGGGCCCCACTATTCCTCTAGCATATCTCTATATCGGATTCAAAACAAAATAAATTTATTTTTAATCACCAATGTGGTTTGAATTCCTTTGACATTGGTTTACCATAAATAATGTAAATTGTTCGAAACGTTTAACCTTGCCCCACCACGTTGTGATGCTATCGATATGAATGATGTACAAGAAAAACTAAGTCTGAACGTTGACCCTAAAATTTTACCTTATACGTTATACGTCATAAATATTGTGATGATTTTGCTCCACGATTTTGGCTATATAAATATTCTAAATGATTCAGCTTCACGAAAATTACCCCAAAATTACCTCACCCTTCGGTACCGTTAAATTTATGATGATAGGGCGTTTAACATTGTTATGATGTATGATTTTGCTCCACGAATGTTCAACAATAAAGAATCTAGGTCAACGCCTTATCAACAGGTGTGAACTACAGCGTCTTTTGTTACGCTCAACTGTTAAAAAAAGTCAAAGCGTGCGTTAGGATTGTACTTTTTAGCATTTCGTTTGTCATTGTGTCTTTAATTTAATATGAATGAAAATAAATTTTATTATTATTAATTATTATTATTATAGTGTAAATTGATTTCATCTCCCCTATTTTGTACGTATGTGATTTCGGTGACCTAGATTCTCCCTTTGTTTGTTGAACAGGTATTCAAATTGTATACAGCTATGCATTTGTTCGTAATTATTTCTAAATAAAATGAAATGACTATTGCAGCGCAAGAATATGGTTAATGGCTTGAAAGAATAATGTAACTTTAGTTGGTAATTAACGACGTAACAAGAAACAACTCTTCTAACTTAGTTTAATAAATGTTTTAAATATCTAAATTGATTATCGTTTTATTTATTAGATTCTATAAGTAAAACAACTTCAATCAAATGGTTGACTACACATAATTCTACTTCATATTTTACTATACTATTATATAACAAGAGATTTTGTTTACATATTTGTTCGAGACATTTTATTGAATGCGGCTCTGCGTTTTATTTACCGGCGATGCCGGCCGATAAACGTCGGTCCACTACTTCGTTTATGGGCGTGATATTCGAAGGTGGATTAATAATGAATGGTGTAGCATGCAAGTGAATTTACTGATTGTTATATATACTGTGCTGGAGGGATCAATAAATGTGTGCTCCTTGCGTAACTTTTTAACTCTAATTTCCTTTCGGATAATATTCGTACCTCTTGGTAGTTATTTTACCGGGGTGAATCTAGCAGCCGGAGTGTATTGTGAAGCAGCCTTGCTCCCAACTTCCGTTAATCGTAGACTGGACGTGCGTTATAACAGCAAATATATTATTAATTTCTACAAACAAAACTAACGAGAGAAACTAACGGTATTTTGCGTACTATTTGGGCTTCACAATGTAAATGATTGTTAATAGGTACACAATTAAAAATACAGGCTATTGTCGACATGTTCATATACTACTTGCTTTGAATAAAATAATGTTAAATCTGTTGCGTATATCAAATGCTTAAGTGTACATCATACTGAATTCTGTTTTATCACGACCAGTTGCGACTCGATTAAAATAATAGGTATACAGCCTCATTCCTTCATATTATTCTTATCAGATTATTCCAGTTAACTTGGCTTAATAGCTACGTATGTATCATAGCAGGGAAAATGCAATATCTCAACGTTAATAGTATGTATAGTAGGTAACTCCTAACTACGATATTTACACATTTCTTCGACCAAAGTTTTAAGAGCGAGTTCACCATCCTTACAGCAAACATAGTTTACACCCAGGACACTAACAATCTATTAGCTTTTGACCTCCAGTTAAACACCGGAAAAAATTAAATTCGGAATCTGCTAATAAATACGATATCTAAGTTATATACATTTTCTGTCTAAGTTTTGGGTGTGAGTTCACCAAATTCACAGCAAACACAGACCGCCCCCAGTACATCATTAATCAATAAAGAACAGCTTTTGGCCTCCCGTCCAACACCGGGAAAAAATTAAATTCGGAATCTGCTAATAAATACGAGATCTAAGTTATATACATTTTCTGTCTAAGTTTTTGGTGTGAGTTCGCCAAATTCACAGCAAACAAAGACCGCCCCCAGTACATCAATAATCCATAAAGAACAGCTTTTGGCCTCCCGTCAAACACCGGGGAAAGAATTAAATTCAAAATCTGCTAATAAATACGACATCTAAGTTATATACATTTTCTGTCTAAGTTTTGGGTGTGAGTTCACCAAATTCACAGCAAACACAGACCGCCCCAAGTACATCATTAATCCATAAAGAACAGCTTTTGGCCTCCCGTCAAACACCGGGGAAAGAATTAAATTCGGAATCTGCTAATAAATACGACATCTAAGTTATATACATTTTCTGTCTAAGTTTTGGGTGTGAGTTCACCAAATTCACAGCAAACACAGACCGCCCCAAGTACATCATTAATCCATAAAGAACAGCTTTTGGCCTCCCGTCCAACACCGGGAAAAAATTAAATTCGGAATCTGCTAATAAATACGATATCTAAGTTATATACATTTTCTGTCTAAGTTTTTGGTGTGAGTTTACCAAATTCACAGCAAACAAATACCGCCCCCAGTACATCAATAATCCATAAAGAACAGCTTTTGGCCTCCCGTCCAACACCGGGAAAAAAATTAAATTCGGAATCTGCTAATAAATACGAGATCTAAGTTATATACATTTTCTGTCTAAGTTTTTGGTGTGAGTTCACCAAATTCACAGCAAAAGAAGACCGCCCCCAGTACATCAATAATCCATAAAGAACAGCTTTTGGCCTCCCGTCAAACACCGGGGAAAGAATTAAATTCGGAATCTGCTAATAAATACGACATCTAAGTTATATACATTTTCTGTCTAAGTTTTGGGTGTGAGTTCACCAAATTCACAGCAAACACACACCGCCCCAAGTACATCATTAATCCATAAAGAACAGCTTTTGGCCTCCCGTCAAACACCGGGGAAAGAATTAAATTCGGAATCTGCTAATAAATACGACATCTAAGTTATATACATTTTCTGTCTAAGTTTTGGGTGTGAGTTCACCAAATTCACAGCAAACACAGACCGCCCCAAGTACATCATTAATCCATAAAGAACAGCTTTTGGCCTCCCGTCAAACACCGGGAAAAAATTAAATTCGGAATCTGCTAATAAATACGATATCCAAGTTATATACATTTTCTGTCTAAGTTTTTGGTGAGAGTTTACCAAATTCACAGCAAACAAATACCGCCCCCAGTACATCAATAATCCATAAAGAACAGCTTTTGGCCTTCCGTCAAACACCGCGAAAAAAATTAAATTCGGAATCTGCTAATAAATACGAGATCTAAGTTATATACATTTTCTGTCTAATTTTTTGTGCGAGTTCACCAAATTCACAGCAAACAAAGACCGCCCCTAGTACATCAATAATCCATAAAGAAGAGCTTTTGGCCTCCAGTCAAACACCGGGGAAAGAGTTAAATTCGGAATCTGCTAATAAATACGACCTCTAAGTTATATACATTTTCTGTCTAAGTTTTTGGTGTGAGTTCACCAAATTCACAGCAAACACAGACCGCCCCCAGTACATCAATAATCCATAAAGAACAGCTTTTGGCCTCCCGTCAAACACCGGGAAAAAATTAAATTCGAAATCTGCTAATAAATACGAGATCTAAGTTATATACATTTTCTGTCTAAGTTTTTGGTGTGAGTTCACCAAATTCGCAGCAAACAAATACCGCCCCCAGTACATCAATAATCCATAAAGAACAGCTTTTGGCCTCCCGTCCAACACCGGGAAAAAAATTAAATTTGGAATCTGCTAATAAATACGATATCTAAGTTATATACATTTCCTGCCTAAGTTTTGGGTGTGAGTTCACCAAATTCACAGCAAACAAAGACCGCCCCCAGTACATCAATAATCCATAAAGAACAGCTTTTGGCCTCCCGTCAAACACCGGGGAAAGAATTAAATTCGGAATCTGCTAATAAATACGACATCTAAGTTATATACATTTTCTGTCTAAGTTTTTGGTGTGAGTTCACCAAATTCACAGCAACCAAAGACCGCCCCCAGTACATCAATAATCCATAAAGAACAGCTTTTGGCCTCCCGTCAAACACCGGGAAAAAAATTAAATTCGGAATCTGCTAATAAATACGAGATCTAAGTTATATACATTTTCTGTCTAAGTTTTTGGTGTGAGTTCACCAAATTCACAGCAAAAGAAGACCGCCCCCAGTACATCAATAATCCATAAAGAACAGCTTTTGGCCTCCCGTCAAACACCGGGGAAAGAATTAAATTCGGAATCTGCTAATAAATACGACATCTAAGTTATATACATTTTCTGTCTAAGTTTTGGGTGTGAGTTCACCAAATTCACAGCAAACAAAGACCGCCCCCAGTACATCATTAATCAATAAAGAACAGCTTTTGGCCTCCCGTCCAACACCGGGAAAAAATTAAATTCGGAATCTGCTAATAAATACGAGATCTAAGTTATATACATTTTCTGTCTAAGTTTTTGGTGTGAGTTCACCAAATTCACAGCAAAAGAAGACCGCCCCCAGTACATCAATAATCCATAAAGAACAGCTTTTGGCCTCCCGTCAAACACCGGGGAAAGAATTAAATTCGGAATCTGCTAATAAATACGACATCTAAGTTATATACATTTTCTGTCTAAGTTTTGGGTGTGAGTTCACCAAATTCATAGCAAACACAGACCGCCCCCAGGACATCAATAATCCATAAAGAACAGCTTTTGGCCTCCCGTCCAACACCGGGAAAAAATTAAATTCGGAATCTGCTAATAAATACGATATCTAAGTTATATACATTTTCTGTCTAAGTTTTTGGTGTGAGTTTACCAAATTCACAGCAAACAAATACCGCCCCCAGTACATCAATAATCCATAAAGAACAGCTTTTGGCCTCCCGTCCAACACCGGGAAAAAAATTAAATTCGGAATCTGCTAATAAATACGAGATCTAAGTTATATACATTTTCTGTCTAAGTTTTTGGTGTGAGTTCACCAAATTCACAGCAAGCAAAGACCGCCCGCAGTACATCAATAATCCATAAAGAACAGCTTTTGGCCTCCCGTCAAACACCGGGAAAAAAATTAAATTTGGAATCTGCTAATAAATACGATATCTAAGTTATATACATTTCCTGCCTACGTTTTGGGTGTGAGTTCACCAAATTCACAGCAAACAAAGACCGCCCCCAGTACATCATTAATCAATAAAGAACAGCTTTTGGCCTCCCGTCCTCCAACACCGGGAAAAAATTAAATTCGGAATCTGCTAATAAATACGAGATCTAAGTTATATACATTTTCTGTCTAAGTTTTTGGTGTGAGTTCACCAAATTCACAGCAAAAGAAGACCGCCCCCAGTACATCAATAATCCATAAAGAACAGCTTTTGGCCTCCCGTCAAACACCGGGGAAAGAATTAAATTCGGAATCTGCTAATAAATACGACATCTAAGTTATATACATTTTCTGTCTAAGTTTTGGGTGTGAGTTCACCAAATTCACAGCAAACACAGACCGCCCCAAGTACATCATTAATCCATAAAGAACAGCTTTTGGCCTCCCGTCAAACACCGGGGAAAGAATTAAATTCGGAATCTGCTAATAAATACGACATCTAAGTTATATACATTTTCTGTCTAAGTTTTGGGTGTGAGTTCACCAAATTCACAGCAAACACAGACCGCCCCAAGTACATCATTAATCCATAAAGAACAGCTTTTGGCCTCCCGTCCAACACCGGGAAAAAATTAAATTCGGAATCTGCTAATAAATACGATATCTAAGTTATATACATTTTCTGCCTAAGTTTTGGGTGTGAGTTCACCAAATTCACAGCAAACAAAGACCGCCCCCAGTACATCAATGATCCATAAAGAACAGCTTTTGGCCTCCCGTCAAACACCGGGAAAAAATTAAATTCGAAATCTGCTAATAAATACGATATCTAAGTTATATACATTTTCTGTCTAAGGTTTGGGTGTGAGTTCACCAAATTCACAGCAAACACAGACCGCCCCCAGGACATCAATAATCCATAAAGAACAGCTTTTGGCCTCATGTCCAACACCGGGAAAAAAATTAAATTTGGAATCTGCTAATAAATACGATATCTAAGTTATATACATTTTCTACCTAAGTTTTGGGTGTGAGTTCACCAAATTCACAGCAAACAAAGACCGCCACCAGTACATCAATAATCCATAAAGAACAGCTTTTGGCCTCCCGTGCAACACCGGGGAAATAATTAAATTCGGAATCTGCTAATAAATACGAGATCTAAGTTATATACATTTTCTGCCTAATTTTTGGTGTGAGTTCACCAAATTAACAGCAAACAAAGACCGCTCCCAGTACATCAATAATCGATAAAGAACAGCTTTTAGCCTCCCGTCAAACACCGGGAAAAAATTAAATTCGAAATCTGCTAATAAATACGATATCTAAGTAATAATAATAATAATAATAATAATATTTATTGAATGCATAACGTAATTATATAATATAATGCAAAAAGAAAATATATAAAAAGCATAAAAAAAGACAGAAAAAAAAAAAAAAAAAAAGTTGCATCCAAAGGGGCAAAAGATCGGCACAGCCGTTTTTCACTTTGCCCATACAAATATGGTTTCATATGTACATATATGCTTACTATTACAGTTGAGTTATACTAGCTTGTTTATTTAATAAAATATTTTTAAATCGTTTCTTGAACTGCAAAACTGTCGAACAATTTAAAAATAACTCTTTATATTCATTGAACATCATCACCGCAGTATATTGGAAACAGTTTTTAAATTTGCTAGTACTGTGCCAAGGTATGTTAAATGAATCTATATTTCTTAATGGTAATGTATGCACAGTAGATCTTTTAACTAATAGTTCATATAAATAAGATGGTTGCGTTGAATGTAAGATATTGAACAACAATGTTCCATATAAAAGTGTAAATCTGAAATCGAGTTTCAATATTCTAAGTTGATTATAGTGTGGTGTTACATGTTCAGTGCGAGTGACTGAATACGAAAAACGTAAGCAACAGTTTTGGAGAATCTGGAGCCTGTTTTTCATATACACAGTTAAAAAATTAAAATATACAGAACTAACATAATCAATATTACTCAAAACTAATGCATTCACCAAACTCCACTTTATATCATGCGGCAAAATATCTTTGAAGCTCCAGAGAGATTTAAGTTTCGTATAACTTTCACAACACTTTCGCACAACATGTTTTTCAAAATTTAAGTTGTCGTCAATAATTAGGCCAAGGTCACGTGCACTTTCACCTACTGCTATACGGGTATTTCCTAATAGTATGGGTTCTTGTTGATTTGTTTTATTCAATGCTCTTCTTGTTCCAATACATAAGACCATAGTTTTTTTGGGATTTAGACGCAGACCATTTTTCTCAGACCATTCCATTATGTACTGAAAGTTACTATTAAGCTCTGTAATCAATATATCGACTTGCCTTGGTAAACACGACTTATATATTTGTGTATCATCAGCATACTGATGAATATTCCACTGGTGTTGTAAGACGTTAGGAAGATCAGCCGTAAATATAGCGAATAGAGTAGGACCTAATATACTCCCTTGTGGAACACCGTGCCGTACCATAAGCATTTGTGAGGTACTACCTTCAATCTGTACTACTTGGTAGCGATCTGATAAATAGTCATCAAACCATTGATAAGCTTGGTTTGAGATTCCATAGTAATGAAGTTTTGCTAGAAGCAAAGTACGGTGTATAACATCGAACGCTTTGCTAAAATCTAAAAGAGCAAGGTAAGTTACCTCTCCATTATCTATATTTCTGGCTAAATCATTTGTGATCTTGAGCATGGCTGTAGTTGTGCTATGATTTTTACGAAATCCTGATTGTACGGATGGCAACAAATTCGTATTCGAAACGTAATTAACTAGTTGATCGTTTACAATTTTTTCCAATATTTTCGACATAGTAGGTAGAATGCTAATAGGCCTAATATCTTTCAATTCCTTTGCCTTGTTTACTTTTGGTAGGGGATTAATAATAGCGTTTTTCCATATAAATGGTACTTTACCGTTATCTACCGAGAAATTTAATATATGGGTAAGTGCGACTTTACAAAACGGCAACACAAGTTTTAGCATTTTTAGGTTGATGTTGTCCGCACCGCATGCGTTAGATGTTAATTTATTAACAATTTTCTCAACTTCTTCAACTGTTGCGTGATTAAATAGTGGCAGCTGATGATTTTCATTTAATCTATTATTCTTATAGTAATTTAATGTTTCATTATTAATCACTACATTTTCAATGCTGTTAAGTACAAAATTGTTTATTAGATCCGCATTTTTAATTTCATCTGCTATTTCAGATTTATGTTTACAATGAATATTCCACCGTGAGAAATCTTTCCATAGTAACCGTGGATTTTTTCTGTTTAACTGTAGTTGATGTCTAATATAAGCACACCTTTCATTCTTTACAGCTGTTGATAGGAAGTTTCGCAGTTGTCTATAATATACTAAATCATATTGTTTTCTAGTTTTCACGTATTTCTTGTATGCCTTCTTCTTCATTTCAATAATTAATTTTATGGTATCTGTAATGTATGGTCGATGTTTATGCCTCAGTACACACATTTTAACAGGAGCATGAACATTAAATAATGCCGTAATGCTAGAATTAATGAAGTTTACTTTATCCTCTATATCTTGTAACTCAGATACGTAATCCCAATCAATTAAGGCCGCATCTCTTTCGAAATTATTTAGATTGAAGTACTTGTAGTCGCGATACGTTACTGTTGTAGGTGGAAGTTTTTTAATTGTGTAATCTAGCTCACAGTAGGTTAGCATATGATCAGTACCGTTCAATAAATCGATATTGTCACACTCTACGACATTAACATTCTTACTGATACATATAACATCCAATAAAGTGGCAGAAGTATTCGTTATCCTTGTTGGCTGCGTTACGATCTGTTTCATATTATAAGACATAATAAGATTGTTAAACTTTCTCGAATATAATGTGTTTTCATCTAAATTAATATTTACATCCCCAACAACTAAGAGATCATCAACTTCTAACATTACAGTTGAAAAAGTTGATTCTATCTCGTCAAAGCAGGAGTTACATATTTTTGGTATATATATAACGCCCAAACCAATTTTAGTTTCTGCGAATCTTATAGACAGCCACAATTGTTCAGTGCTGGTCATTGCTAAAAAATTTGTAGATATAATTTTAATACTCAGATTGCTTTGAATATACCAACATAATCCTCCGCCTCTGGTAATTCTATCTGCGCGTATTAATTCATAGCCAGGTATATGTACAAGAGATGAGCTAAATTCTGGAGATAACCATGATTCCGATACGGCAATTACATTAAAATTATTATCTTTGACAAATTCACAAAAAGTACTAAATTTTGAAATAAGAGATCTTATATTTACATGTGCTAGACGTAGCGATTTACATTTTATATTATTGTGTATAACGGGTTTATTCAGTTTTTTGAAGAAAGATTGTTAGTAATTATTTTGGGTATTCCATTAATGTACTTAATTGTCAAATTTTTCTCACCTTTTTGTATTCGATCATTCAAGTTTTTACGTAGTTCTTGCAAGTACTTGCGCTGAGTTGGCGTTTCATCCGAAGATACGCGTATAGAAGTATCTGAATGTATTAGCATTTTCTTCTTTAAAATGTCTTTAGCATCTTTTGGACTTTTTAGTACTACCTTGATTGGTCGCTTTTTATCTTCAGTTATTTTCCCTAAACGGTAAACCTGAAAATCGCTTTTATCTATATTATGTACTTTTTGTATGACTTCTATAACGCATGCGATATCATGATTCTTGCGAGTATCAGCAAGTGAAGATGACGATTCTTCGACATTATAAAGGATAATATTGGAAGCTCGTTTGTTCCTCTCATCTACTTCGTTAATAATAGTTTCCATAACTTCGTGTGTTAATACTTCTAAAGACGTAACTACTGTTTTATTTTTTAATTCCTGCAGTTCAGTAGAGAGTTTTGTTATCATATCTTTTAGTTCCAATATTTGATTTCTTTCAATAACACAATTATCGCAGAAAAATGTTGGTCTGGATTTATCACTAGTATTCAGCAATTGTACGTCTGCTCGAGATAGCCCTGAACACGAGGAGTGAAATGGCAAACGACATTTATCGCAGACACAAATGACTTCTTTTTCTGGTGTTAATGCTTTGTTGCATAATCCACAGTTCTTTATTAATGGCATTTTATTTATATTTCTTTGTGTATCAATTTTAAATTTTATTATTAACGGATTTGTTATTAAATAAGCACTTAAAACGGAACGCAAAATGTACACGCGTACACGTTAACATTTGATGAACAGAAAGGAAGTTATATACATTTTCTGTCTAAGTTTTGGGTGTGAGTTCACCAAATTCATAGCAAACACAGACCGCCCCCAGGACATCAATAATCCATAAAGAACAGCTTTTGGCCTCCCGTCCAACACCGGGGAAAAAATTAAATACGGAATCTGCTAATAAATACGAGATCTAAGTTATATACATTTTCTGTCTAAGTTTAATTAAATTCGGAATCTGCTAATAAATACGAGATCTAAGTTATATACATTTTCTGTCTAAGTTTTGGGTGTGAGTTCACCAAATTCACAGCAAACACAGACCGCCCCAGTACATCAATAATCCATAAAGAACAGCTTTTGGCCTCCCGTCAAACACCGGGAAAAAATTAAATTCGAAATCTGCTAATAAATACGAGATCTAAGTTATATACATTTTCTGTCTAAGTTTTTGGTGTGATTTCACCAAATTCGCAGCAAACAAATACCGCCCCCAGTACATCAATAATCCATAAAGAACAGCTTTTGGCCTCCCGTCCAACACCGGGAAAAAAATTAAATTTGGAATCTGCTAATAAATACGATATCTAAGTTATATACATTTTCTGCCTAAGTTTTGGGTGTGAGTTCACCAAATTCACAGCAAACAAAGACCGCCTCCAGTACATCAATAATCCATAACGAACAGCTTTTGGCCTCCCGTCAAACACCGGGAAAAAATTAAATTCGAAATCTGCTAATAAATACGATATCTAAGTTATATACATTTTCTGTCTAAGTTTTGGGTGTGAGTTCACCAAATTTACAGCAAACACAGACCGCCCCCAGGACATCAATAATCCATAAAGAACAGCTTTTGGCCTCCCGTCCAACACCGGGGAAGAAATTAAATTTGGAATCTGCTAATAAATACGATATCTAAGTTATATACATTTTCTGCCTAAGTTTTGGGTGTGAGTTCACCAAATTCACAGCAAACAAAGACCGCCTCCAGTACATCAATAATCCATAAAGAACAGCTTTTGGCCTCCCGTCAAACACCGGGAAAAAATTAAATTCGAAATCTGCTAATAAATACGATATCTAAGTTATATACATTTTCTGTCTAAGTTTTGGGTGTGAGTTCACCAAATTCACAGCAAACACAGACCGCCCCCAGGACATCAATAATCCATAAAGAACAGCTTTTGGCCTCCCGTCCAACACCGGGAAAAAAATTAAATTTGGAATCTGCTAATAAATACGATATCTAAGTTATATACATTTTCTGCCTAAGTTTTGGGTGTGAGTTCACCAAATTCACAGCAAACAAAGACCGCCACCAGTACATCAATAATCCACAAAGAACAGCTTTTGGCCTCCCGTCCAACACCGGGGAAAAAATTAAATTTGGAATCTGCTAATAAATACGATATCTAAGTTATATACATTTTCTGCCTAAGTTTTGGGTGTGAGTTCACCAAATGCACAGCAAACAAAGACCGCCTCCAGTACATCAATAATCCATAACGAACAGCTTTTGGCCTCCCGTCAAACACCGGGAAAAAATTAAATTCGAAATCTGCTAATAAATACGATATCTAAGTTATATACATTTTCTGTCTAAGTTTTGGGTGTCAGTTCACCAAATTTACAGCAAACACAGACCGCCCCCAGTACATCAATAATCCATAAACAACAGCTTTTGGCCTCCCGTCAAACACCGGGAAAAAATTAAATTCGAAATCTGCTAATAAATACGAGATCTAAGTTATATACATTTTCTGTCTAAGTTTTGGGTGTGAGTTCACCAAATTCACAGCAAACAAAGACCGCCTCCAGTACATCAATAATCCATAAAGAACAGCTTTTGGCCTCCCGTCAAACACCGGAAAAAAATTAAATTCAAAATCTGCTAATAAATACGATATCTAAGTTATATACATTTTCTGTCTAAGTTTTGGGTGTGAGTTCACCAAATTTACAGCAAACACAGACCGCCCCCAGGACATCAATAATCCATAAAGAACAGCTTTTGGCCTCCCCTCCAACACCGGGAAAGAAATTAAATTTGGAATCTGCTAATAAATACGATATCTAAGTTATATACATTTTCTGCCTAAGTTTTGGGTGTGAGTTCACCAAATTCACAGCAAACAAAGACCGCCTCCAGTACATCAATAATTCATAAAGAACAGCTTTTGGCCTCCCGTCAAACACCGGGAAAAAATTAAATTCGAAATCTGCTAATAAATACGATATCTAAGTTATATACATTTTCTGCCTAATTTTTGGTGTGAGTTCACCAAATTCACAGCAAACAAAGACCGCTCCCAGTACATCAATAATCCATAAAGAACAGCTTTTGGCCTCCCGTCAAACACAAAATGATTAATGCACCTACAAATATTTCAACTTGATAATTGCTTTTACGGGTTAACACCTATTACATAAGAGGGAAATAATGTTTATCTTGTAAATTCCTGATGATTGCTGTTAAATATTATTTATCAGCGTTTACGATGTATAGCGATAAGGTTAACATACATTTCAAATTTCTACGTGTTAATTATGTTACTCGGATGTATTTTAAATGTTAGCCGTATGACGTTTACATTTCTAATTAAGTATAATTTCATTTAAGAACGGCAGCAGTTGAAAAGCGTAAAATTTAAAACGGTATAAGCTTTTTGACTTTAAAATGGTACTACACAATATTCCTTTTTTCTAAGTTTTATTTATAAATATTTATCGGAATTATTTAAATAAATTTTTAAGAGATGTACGCTTCATTAACTTTTTAAAACAATAATTGTTACTTAAGACAAAGTGTTTTTATAGTAACTAACAGATTTCTTTGTGTTATTTTAAAATAATAATGTTTATGACGTATATTTAAACAGGTCTAATGCAACAGAGATAATCCGACAGGTGATTGACAGTAACTTTTAGAGTTACTTTGTATAGTTGAAAATAAATTTTTATTATTACGTTTCTACATGTTAAATTGTTTTCGCAGAATTACATGATGACCTGTAGATAAATATCAAATAAGAATGATTTATTTTAAAATAAATTTATGAGAGAGAGAGATAAGAGCTGACAAATAATATATAAAAATGAAATGAGTTATGCAAACGATACCGTGAATTAATTTAATTCGAGCATGCGTAGGAGAAATGAGAGAGATAAGATATGCTAATGATACCGTGAATTAATTTAATTCGAACATCCATATGAGAGATGAGAGAGGTGAGATATGCTAATGATACCGTGAATTAATTTAATTCGTCAATGTATATGAGAGATGAGAGAGGTGAGATATGCTAATGATACCGTGAATTAATTTAATTCGAGCATACGTATGAGAAATGTAAATGAGATATGCTAATGATACCGTGAATTAATTTAATTCGAGTATCCATATGAGAAATGATAAATGTAAATGACAGATGAGATATGCTAATGATACCGTGAATTAATTTAATTCGTCAATGCATATGAGAGATGAGAGAGGTGAGATATGCTGATACCGTGAATTAATTTAATTCGAGCATACGTACGAGAAATGTAAATGAGATATGCTAATGATACCGTGAATTAATTTAATTCGAACATCCATATGAGAAATGACAGATGAGATATGCTAATGATACCGTGAATTAATTTAATTCGTCAATGCATATGAGAGATGAGAGAGGTGAGATATGCTAATGATACCGTGAATTAATTTAATTCGAGCATACGTATGAGAAATGAGAGATGAGATATGCTAATGATACCGTGAATTAATTTAATTCGTGAATGCATATGAGAGATGAGAGAGGTGAGATATGCTAATGATACCGTGAATTAATTTAATTCGTCAATGTATATGAGAGATGAGAGAGGTGAGATATGCTAATGATACCGTGAATTAATTTAATTCGAGCATACGTATGAGAAATGTAAATGAGATATGCTAATGATACCGTGAATTAATTTAATTCGAGCATCCATATGAGAAATGAGAGATGAGATCTACAAATGATACCATGAATTAGTTTAATTCGCGCATGCATATGAGAAATGAGAGAGATGAGATATACAAATGATACCGTGAATTAATTTAATTGGATCAATTAATTTAATTCGCGTATGCATATGAGAAATGATATATGTCAATTAATTTAATTCACGCATGCATATGAGAAATGATATATGTAAATGAGAGAGGAGATATGTAAATGATACCGTGAATTAATTTAATTAGATCAATTAATTTAATTCGCGCATTTAATTAGACCACGTCTCATTTGAATAATAATTAGATCGCGGGTCATTTGCATAAAAAGGGTGGGGCTGGACTCAACTATGGCAATACCTACTGTAGTATTTAATAACAATAAGAAAAATGTGTATTCATAGAGGTGCTTGTTAAGCTCTCAAAATTATATGTACATGTAACAGACTACTCTTAAAAAAGATCCTTATCTGAAGTTCAGACCGGTTTTTTTATGACTTTGAAGTCACGGGCCTACCATGATCTAAACTGAGCGTCCAGTGGACATCTTTTGTTAAAATAGATTTCTAGAATAATTGTTAATCTTAATCTACAAATTGTTTGTAATCATTTTGTAATTCCTATTAGAACGTATTATGGACCCAAATCGAACGTCTGCCGGACATGTTTTGTTGTAGGTACTTCTGTAAAACGTTCCCCTATGAACGTCCTTTTATGGACCCAAACCAACCGTTCGCTGGACGTCTTATGCTGCACTTCTGAAAAACGTTCTCATGTGCACGTCCGCCAGACGTCTGTCCATGTCCTGGGACTCAAGGGCCTGTTATGGGCCCAAAACAAACGTCCGCTGGATGTCTCTTGTTGTACTTCTGAAAAACGTCTGCGTGTGAACGTCCGCCAAATGTCCGTATCTTGTCCTGGGATTAAGGGCTTAACTATGGACCCAAAACAAACGTCCGCTGGACATCTTATGCTGTACTTCTGAAAAACGTCCTCAAGTGAACGTCCGCCAGACGTCCGTATCATGTCCTGGGATTCAATGACCTACTATAGGCCCAAAACGAACGTCCGCTGGACATTTTATGCTGTACTTCTGAAAAACGTCCGCGTGTGAACGTCCGCCAGACGTCCTTATTATGTCCTGGGATTTAAGGTTTTACTATGGACCCAAAACAAACCTCCGCTGGACGTCTTTTGTTGTACTTCTGATAAACGTCCTCGTGCGAGTGTCCAGCAGACGTCCATTTTACATCCTCGGACCTACAGTACCTACAATGGACCTAAAAAGAACGTCCATCGGGTAATGTGTGCTATTAGGGGACGCATCTACAGAACCTCAACAGAATTCATCAATTAATGCTCGTGATCTGTCTGGTCGTAGAAAACGTTCGTTTAAGCCAGAGTCATTTGAAAATTTACTGTACACGAAGCAACGTCGTCCAGAATTTTGGCATACTAGTGTAGCATCACCTGAAGACCCACAAAATTTAATTAATTTTCAACATAGATATTTTACATGGGTACTTTCCCATAAGTTACAAATTTCAAACACGCCAATGTGGGTAGGATATAATGCCAAAATTTGAAAAGATGACAGTAGAATTCAAAGGGTTGAGTATCTAACGCAAATTAATAATTCACCCACGGATCCAGCAGTTGTAAAAGAGACGATGCGAAGAAGTTTGCAAATTGCTTCGGAATGCCAGAAACAATTCTTCAGCGTTACTTACGATTTCGCCATGGCCAAGATTGCTTTACGGATACAGAGTGCCGAGGATGAATTTCAAAAACTTTTCATTAATTTTGGGCCTTTCCACATAATGTTATCATTCATGAAAGCTATCGGGAAATTTATAAGTGGATCTAGGTTAACAAATATTATTATAGATAGTGAAATTTTGGCCAGTGGTTCTATCAGTTCGTTTTTAAGTGGAAAACACTTTAATCGGTGTAGAAAGATTCATCCTCTACTCTCTTTTGCTTTGCAGATTTTACATTTGGAAAGGTTTTTACAACATGATCAGAATCTGGAAAATATTCAAGAATACTTAGAAATATTTAATGAACAACAGAATGATGACCCACAAATAACCAATGAGAATTCAAAAAAATTATTTCACAAATATGAAAAATATAAAAAAGAAACTTTAAATGGAAGGCATGGTAAAACACCTCAAATTTATTTAATGTACACAAGATTAGTGGAATATTATCTTCAATTAGAGTATAGTATTCGTATGGGTGACTTCAATTTGTACACATTTTACAGAAAATAACAATGTTTTTTTTTTCAATGAACCACCATAATTATGCAAGGTATATGTCTATTTATTGGGATAAGTTGATAAATATTGAAACTACACATCCCGGATTGCTTGATGATTGTAAAAAGAGTTTCTTGGGCATTCGAAGAACAATGAAACCGTTTTCAAGAATTCCGGTTGATTTAACACTTGAGCAAACAATCAATGCTGATGCCGCTTCTAAAGGTTCTGGAATTATTGACGTTACAAACTCATTTTCTGCAAGACAAAAATGGTCAATTACTCATTCACTACGTATAACTGTTATATCAAAAGTGATGGAGTTTTGTGGTATTACATCAACAGATGATATTACGAAAGATTTAAAGAAGTCAACAATTAATAAATCTACCAAAAACTTAGAAGTACTGGTGCAATAAATAAAGCAGTACACCAACCCTTTTGCGTTAGAACTGTCAGAAGATCATCTTTACAATATATCGAAAGGTCAGTCGGTGAACGATAAAATATATAAATTTTTATCATCAGTTGAAATCGAGGACGAAAAACAACATAAGAATTTCATTGCTGAGACTCGAGTAACAGCAGATAGGTTTGATAAAGCTATTAACAAAAAATAAAATAATTAATTTTGAGTACAAGAATATGCAAAAAGTCAAAATTAATGGAAAAGTCAAAGAAGTGAAGATGCAAAGAGATGTTTTTGGTCGTCTACTTTATGCGTCACTAAAAAATAAAATTGATATAGAAAAAGCATTAAGTTATCCTCTAGCCCCTATTCCGTTTTCACTCTGTCATACTAATGGAACAATTTGCAAGACCCCGAAATCTGTGGTTATTAGTGAATTACTGGAATATCAAACTGAAATCGTAAATCCTCCAGAAGCAGACATTCACTTAGTTGATGGATTTTATTTATTACATACGTTGAAGAACCTTCCAAACAGTTATGGTAAAATCTCGAAGCATATATTAAAAATACTTACATATAATAGAAAAGAAGTACATATTATATTTGACAAGTACAAAAAACCTAGAACAAATGTCTGTAATAGGTACATTTGTTAAATAAAGACGATTTATTATTATTATTAAAGATTTTGACCATGATCTGAAAGGTGACGAGGACACACAGTATGACGTTATACGTAAAGACAATAATCGTTCCGCAGATTTCTGCAAATTATTGAGGAGTAAGAACTTTAAAGAAAAATTTGTAGAATTTTTAATTGAAGATTGGACAAGGGATGGATTTATAACATTGATCACAGGAAAGACTATTAAGCTTAATTATGATCAATGTTACACTTATGAGGTGTCTAGTGAAAATAAAATAAAAAGAGTCATTGACTATAACCTCTCTTGTTATCATGAAGAAGCTGACACCAAAATTGTGTTCCACATTTGTCAATTTAATACTAACTATCGTGTGCAGATACATTGTACAGATTCTGATATACCAGTAATAATGTTGGCAAATTTTAAGTATTTAAAAGATCAAATTCAAATAATAATTAAGTTAAGCACAAGTAAAAAAAATGTACTTAAACATAAATGAAATTTATGCCAAGCTTGGAGATCAATTATCTTGTTCACTCACCATATGCTATATTTTTACAGGGAACGATTACAATCCTGCTTTCTTTCGTAAAGGAAAAAAAAACCTTTCAGTATTTTAAAGAAAAATAAAAATTTTCAAGAGGCTTTTATTCAACTCCTACAAAGTGAACATACAGCATTAGCAACATCGAACGAGTTAGTTCAAATTATTGAAGAGTATGTATGTAGAGTGTACTCATTAAAAACAAAAAATGATATCAACAAAGGACGGTATGAATTATTTGAAAAAGGGTATAAATCAAAAAATGAAAATGAAGAAATTAAAAAAATAAATCGTAGGATATGATCCTTCCAGTTTGCCACCAACAAAACAAGAATTGTTGCAACAAATTAAAAGAACAGTATTCATCTGCAATGTATGGTGTAATGCACACATGCGGTGCCCCACGGAGCCAGAAAATTATGGATGGACAATAATTGATGGCAAATATGATTATTATTGGTTTGATGGTCCCCAAAGCCCATCTTTTGAAGAATTATCTTCTGACTTACTTCCCTATTAATACTATCGTTATTTATTGATTGATTATTCGGCAATTTATTTAATTTTCTCAAGTTATTACAGAGTCAGATATCACGAATGAGGAAAATGAAGGAGATGAAGATGAGAGTGATGTTAGTAGCGAAGAAGATGAAGATTTATCAGATGAATCTGATGAAGATTAATTTTTTTTTTATATGTAAAAACACAAATTTTTGTACTTAGTTTACTAGAAAATAAAGTTATTTAAATTGCGAAAAAGATTTCACTTGATGTTATGTTACAAATAGAAAAATGAAAATGACAATTCTTGTCGGACTAGTGATACATACCTGTTTTCTTGTAGGACATTGTTTCATTTGGACAGAGAACACACTAACCTATTATGTAATATTTTTGTCCTACAGTTAGTAATAAGAAAAATGGTCTTGTGATATTAACAATTTCTGAGCGTAGGACTGGGATAACGTACCACGCAATTTGTAGGACAATGTGGCTGTTAAATTATATAAATATTAACTAAGCAACAGTAAAAAAATCAGCTAGTTAGTAATCATTTTTTATGACCTCGTTATCAATACATGTTGGAAGGAGGAGACTCTTTGATCAAACCATACATTTTGTAGGACAAATATTTTTTTCAATAATGTTAATAATTTTCTTAGGATTTAATAAAAAAATCCACAGTTAGTAGTAAATTTTTGAGAATCGTCAAATTGACATATATTGTCCCTGCTACCCCTGTTAGCTACCACAATCAAGAACTTTTGTAAGAGAAAAAGTTGGGCGTCTTAACAAAATGAAGCTACTCACGGAAAATTAGTTTGATAGTAATAAGGTGTAAAAATGGGTCCCGGGATCCCGGACTAATATATTTACATTCAAATGGCATTTCTCTCTATGTGTATGCTTTATGCCCTATGTAGCTTTATAACAGCTATTTTCATAACCATTTATAATTACATACACTTATACCAAATGGTTTCTCACCTTTATAACTGAGTATGTTTTGTAAGCATAATACAATTACAAATACTACACTAAAACGGTTTCTGACCAATGTGTATGCGCATATGTCTTTGCAGGTTTCCTTTTGTTGAGGATTTATAGTCACATGCATTACATTCAAAAGGTTTTTCACCACTATGAATCAGCATATGTTGTTGTAGACATACTTTCTGTAAGCATTTATAATTACAAATATTACAACCAAATGGCTTCTCGCCACTATGAGTGCGCATGTGCCTTTTCAAACTTCCTTTCTGTAAGGATTTGTAATCACATATATTACATTCAAATTGTTTCTTATCACTGTGAGTAAGCGTATGTCTTTGCATATGACTTTTCAGTGAGCATTTATAGTCGCATATCTTACATTCAAATGGTTTAGCACCATGATGAGTGAGCATGTGTGTTTTCATACTTCCTTTTTGTATACATTTGTATTTACATATGTTACATTCAAATGGTTTCTCACCACTATGAATGAACAAATGTCGTTGCAGAAGACCTTTCATGGAGCATTTATAGTCACATATATTACACTCAAATGGTTTTTCACCGTTATGATTGACCATGTGCATTTTCAAACTTCTTTTTTGTAAGCATTTGTATTTATACTCAAATGGTTTTCCGCCACTATGATTGAGCATGTGTGTTTTTAAGCTTCCTTTTTGTAAACATTTGTATTTACATAAATTACATTCAAATGGTTTCTCAACACTGTGAATGAGCATATGTTGCTGCAGATATCTTTTCAACGAGCACTTGTAGTCACATATACTGCATTCAAATGGCTTTTCACCAGTATGAGTGACCATGTGCTTCTTCAAACTTCCTTTTTCTGAGAATTTGTATTTGCATACATTACATTCAAATGGTTTCTCACCACTATGAATGAGCATATGCCGTTGTAGATGTCCTTTCAGTGAGCTTTTATAGTCACATATATTACATACAAATGGTTTCTCACCAGTATGAGTGAGCATGTGACTCTTTAGATTGCCTTTTCCTAAGCATTTGTATGTACATATATTACATTGAAATGGTTTCTCATCACTATGAGTGAGCACGTGTCGTTGCAGATACCCTTTTTGTGAACATTTATAGTCACATAAATTACATTCAAATGGTTTCTCACTAGTATGAGTGAGTATGTGCCTTTTCAAACTTCCTCTTTCCGAGTATTTGTATTTACATAAATTACACTCAAATGGTTTCTCACCACTGTGAGTGAGCATATGTCGTTGCAGGTGGCCTTTCCATGGACTTTTATAGCCACATATATTACATTTAAATGGTTTATCACAACTATGTGTGAGCATATGTGTTTTCAAACTTCGTTTTTTTAAGCATTTGTAATTACATATACTACATTCATTTGGTTTTTCACCACTATGTGTAAGGATATCTTGCTGCAGATTTGCTTTCAATAAGAATTTATGGCCACATTTATTGCTCCCAAGTGGCTCTTCACCACTATGTACGAGTATATGTTGTTGCAGATGTCCTTTCAGTGAGCATTTATAGTTACCTATATTACATTCAAAAGGTTTGTCATCACTATGTGTAAGGATATGTTGGTGCAGATTTGCTTTCAATGGAAATTTATAGTCACACATATTGCACCTTAATTGTTTCACACTACTACGAGTGAAAGACAATATAAAAGCGTTTTACACTCAAACTTTGATTTAGTTTCCCTTTTTATTGTAACGAGTGCAACGCATCGTCTGTTCCCGCCGTCACTGGGTTGTGGAACATTCCGGAGCCGCAGCGCAATGCACTCAACCTTCTAGTGTATTCGATGTATACCGGTATGTTCGAGCGACTTCTAGAAGAATTACATGGGGGTATATAATCGACGGCGGATAAAAGAGAGTCAGTCAACAGCGAGTCGTTAACTGTGTTTCACAAAATAAATAGTAACTGTATAGATAAATGTTATATTAGAAATTCATAATCTGTAAATAATAGTTTTAATGGTTTATAATCATAGCGTTAATTTATAGTGTATTCATTAGTGTATAGAAATAAATATTTGTTTGTGAATAGACGATTTAAACAGCACTTGTGTTATTATTTTTAGAAAGAACGTTACAGTGTTGTCAGGTGTGGTGTTTTAAAATAAATAAAATCGCGTAATAATTAAATAAAGTGCTGTGAGAATAAATTTTTAGTGTTAAAATTAATTTCAACAAACAATTAAAATGGTGATGAAACTGTTAAAAGATCTCAAAGTAATAGACTTGAAACATGAACTTGAAGAACGAGATTTGGACACAACGGGCCTTAAAAGTGTGTTAATAAATCGGCTAAGAGAATGGCTTTTGGAGCAGCAAGAAGACCCTGAAAGTTTCCTCTTCGAAATACCTGGACCCGCAATTGATACTAATTTGTTATTAAGTAAAATAGAAGAGAATTCTAGAATGCTTAAAGAAGAATTATTGGAAAAGTCCGAAGAGAATTCTAGAAAGTCTGAAGAGAATTCTAGAATGCTTAAAGAAGAATTATTGGAAAAGTCCGAAGAGAATTCTAGAAAGTCTGAAGAGAATTCTAGAATGTTAAAAGAGGAATTACTGGAAAAGTCAGAAGAGAATTCCAGAATGTTAAAAGAGGAACTATTGGAAAAGTCTGAAGAAAATTCTAAAATGCTTAAAGAAGAATTACTTGAAAATACTAAAGCACTGGAAGAAAATGTTAAAATGCTTAAAGAAGATTTACTGGAAAATTCTAGAACGCTTAAAGAAGAATTACTAGAAAAGTCTAAAGAAAGTTCTAGAAGACTTAAAGGAGAATTGTTGGAAAATGTCAAAGCGTTGGAAGACAAAGTTTTCGAAGAATTTTTTGAGAATGCCAGCGCGTTAGGACTGTTGGAAGGTAGATTGGCGGAACATGATAGGGTAATAAAGATGGTAGAAGAGAAAATATCCCAAATGCAATTACCACCAATAACTAAGAAAGACGATATGACCGAAATGCTGGAAGATAGAATGAGGCAACTACGGTTTCCCTCAACTTCTGAGTGGCCGTTTAATGAAGTAAAGAAACAATTTAAAGAAGAAAAGGTTCCTGCCGTAGGGATAAAAGTAAAACCACCCACGTTCGATGGAAAGATACCTTGGTCCACCTACTACAAACAATTTAAGGCGGCCGCTGGGGCCAACGGATGGACAGGCAAGGAAAAGGCCGTTTCTTTAACTGTGGCTTTGCGTGGAGAGGCGTTGAACGTCCTGCAAACAATCCCAACAGGACAGGAAAATGATTATCAATTGTTAGTGTCTAGATTAGAGATGAGATATGGAGACGCGCATCTTCAACAAGTGTATCACGCGCAAGTGAAGAATCGTATCCAGAAGAATGGAGAAAGCCTGCAGGAGTTTGAAGCCGATGTTGCGCGGCTTGTCCGATTGGCGTACCCTACGGCACCCGAATCATTTCTGGGACAGCTTGCTGTGCAGACCTTCATTGATGGGTTAAGAGACGGGGAAACACAACAATCATTGAGGCTAGCACGACCAAGAACAACTGATGATGCGCTTGCTCACGCCTTATTTGAAGCTGCAAAACAAGCGTCCCGAGGTCACGGGCGTGTTCGGGCCGTTGTGGAGGAAGAAGAAGGTTCTAAAGATCACCTAGAGGAGTTAGTACTGAGAGTTCTTCGGAAGGAAGAAAGCCGTAAGAAGAATGATCAAGAAGTTCGAGGGCCTCGTTGTTGGAATTGCGGCGAACAAGGTCACATACGACGTCGTTGCCCTAAACCAAAACAGGTTCAGCAGTCGGAAAACTAAAGAAGGTCGACGAGTGGGGGCGAACGTTGACCTTGAGTAGAGATGCCCCGAAGATCACCATCCATGCCGTAACATCAAACAATAGTACCAGCAGTTTGTTCGTAGATGGGAAAATTGCTAATCGTACTGTTTCACTACTCATTGATACGGGGGCGACAAAGTCCATCATACGCCCTAACGTTCTACGAACAAGTATGAAGCTGTTACCAACAACTACTCAACTCCGTACAGCAACAGGTGAAGTGATACCAACACGCGGAGTGGTGAAGATGAAGATTGGCATTGGAAGTGAAGAACGTGATCATGAGGTGCTGGTAGCCGATATCACTGATGACTTCATCTTGGGAATGGACCTCCTGAGAAAATTTGGTTTTACGTTGGATTTGAAAGAGGGTGTTTTGAAGGTCGGTAACGAAGAACTTCCGTTGCATCCACGAGAAGATCCGGTTGTAAGGGTTTTGCTGACTGAAGATGTGATATTGCCGGGTCAAAGCGAGATGGTTGTCTAGGCGGGTTTGGATGGAGATCTTCGGGTAGGATGTGTGCGAATGATGGAGCCTGTTTGTGATAAGAAGATCCATAGTGGCATACTGGTGGGAAAAGCGCTGATCAAGGTTGGAAAGAGAGTACCGGTGAGAATTATGAACGTTAATGTGGATCCGGTGACATTGAAGAAGAGTACCCTTGTGGGACAGTGTGTGCCAGTATTTCGAGTAGCCAGGTGTATGGCTGATGTTCTAAAACCAGTGCCAAAGACCATGGTGGAAAATTAGTGGGTATGGTTACTAGTTCGTGCGAAGACCTTAACAGAACGGAAGTGAAAGAGGTACAGGGTTTGGTTCACCGATACCAAGATATCTTCGCTCTTGACGATAGCCAGAAGGGACGAACAAATATAGTAAAACATAAAATCAATACAGGCAACTCTATGCCTGTCCGTCAGCAGCCGAGGCGTCTACCTCTAGCAAGGCGAGCAGAAGCCGAAAAGATTATTACTGATATGGAAGAACAAGGGGTCATCGAGCCATCCAGCAGTCCATGGGCATCACCGGTGGTCCTGGTCAGTAAGAAGGACGGGTCAACGAGATTTTGTGTGGACTATCGGCAGCTCAATAACGTGACCAAGAAAGACAGCTATCCCTTACCACGCATCGACGACACGTTAGATACCCTGTCTGGTTCACGATGGTTTTCGACTTTGGACTTGAAGAGTGGTTATTGGCAAGTTGAAATGGAACCTGAAGACCGGGAGAAGACCGCGTTCACTATTGGTTCCGGACTATGGCAGTTTACAGTTATGCCTTTCGGTCTATGTAACGCTCCGGCCACCTTTGAGCGTCTAATGGAGACCATCCTGAGAGGGCTGTCGTGGCAGACCTGCCTGGTATACCTAGATGATGTGATTGTAGTCGGAAAATCATTCAACGAACATTTGAAAAACCTAGAGGAAGTGTTCCGAAGACTACGTGGAGCCAATCTGAAACTGAGTCCGAAAAAGTGCCACATATTCAGAAAGGAAGTGAAATATCTTGGGCACGTCGTATCACAAAATGGAGTGGCAGCCGACCCCGATAAGATTCGTGCAGTTCAAGAGTGGCCAACACCGAAAGATAAACACCAAGTTCGTAGTTTTCTTGGGTTATGTACCTACTATAGGCGTTTCGTTCCTGGGTTTGCCAATATAGCGAAGCCTCTGACAAGGCTAACTGAAGATGGAGGCGAGTATGTTTGGAGCGGAGAGTGTGAAACAGCTTTCCAACAGCTGAAGCGTGCCCTGACAACCGCACCAATATTGAGCTATCCACGGACAGAAGGGAAATTCATACTTGACACAGATGCAAGTAATATGGCCATTGGGGGTGTACTTTCTCAGATACAGGATGGACAAGAAAAGGTCATCGGCTATTTTAGTAAGGTTTTGTCTAAAGCCGAAAGGAATTATTGTGTGACCAGAAAAGAACTATTGGCCGTCGTGAAGTCCGTTGAGCACTTTTACAAATACTTGTACGGACGGAAGTTTTTATTGAGGACGGACCATGCAGCGTTGAAATGGCTTCTACAATTCCGTAATCCTGAAGGCCAGGTCGCAAGGTGGATCGAACGATTACAAGGATACGACTTTGACACCGAACATCGAGCGGGCACTAGTCATCGAAATGCCGATGCTCTTTCAAGAAGACCCTGTCCAACGGATTGCCGTCATTGCTCTCGCTTGGAAGAGAGGGTTTGCCAAGTATTAAGAACTACCATCGTCAACGACAATTGATTGCCGGAAGAATTGCAACGACAGCAGAAGGATGATTCCGAACTAAAAATGGTACTGGAATGGAAGCGCGTGGGAGAAAGGCCTGCCTGGGAGGCCGTCAGCCCTTTCAACAGAACGCTCAAAGCATATTGGGCCCAATGGGAGTCCTTGAAGGTGGAAGACGATCTCCTGAAGCGAGTACTGGAGAGTGAAGATGGCACCACCATTAGGTCTCAGTTCGTGGTTCCAAGAAGCCGAGTGGCTACAGTATTGCGACATCTCCATGACGGTGCCTCAGGAGGACACTTCGGTGTGAAAAAGACTTTGGAAAAAGTTAGGGAGCGTTTTTATTGGGTCAACTGTAAAGAAGACGTGAAGGAGTGGTGCCGGAAATGTGAACTATGTGCCACTGGTAACGGACCCTTGGGGAAACGAAGAGCACCTATGAGGCAGTACAATGTGGGTAGTCCTCTGGAAAGAATAGCTATAGATATTGCCGGACCATTTCCCGAAACCGACGATGGGAATAAATACATATTAGTGGCAATGGACTATTTTACCAAATGGCCAGAAGCATATGCCCTACCAAACCAGGAAGCTGCGACTGTTGCTGACGTACTAGTCAAAGAGTTTTTCAGTCGCTTCGGAGTGCCCATGGAGCTGCATTCGGATCAAGGCCGCAATTTTGAGTCTGTACTCTTTGGAGAAGTCTGTCGATTGTTGGGCATTCGCAAGACTCGGACCACACCGTTACATCCGCAGTCCGATGGAATGGTAGAACGCATGAATCGGACAATGGGCAAATATTTGGCCAAGGTCGTCTCCGATCATCAACGAGACTGGGACCAATACCTGCATCTGTTCCTGATGGCTTATCGTGCATCGGTCCACGAAACAACCGGTCAGTCACCAGCGTCTGTGATGTTTGGACGCGAGTTACGGTTACCGTGTGATCTGGAATTTGGGTCTCTACCTATAGAGCAGGAGGTAGCCGGGAATGATTATGTCATCAACTTAAAGAAGAAGTTGGAGGATATTCACGACCGAACCCGAAATAATAGTCGAATCGCGAGTGACCGGATGAAGGCTACGTACGATGTGAGAGCCCAAGAAGGAGGGTTTCAACCTGGAGAGCTTGTCTGGTTATACAACCCGCAAAGGCGTCGTGGCTATTCTCCAAAGTTACAGCGGAATTGGGAGGGTCCATACCAGGTGAAGAAACGAATAAATGACTTGATTTATCGCATCCAGAAATTGCCAAGGGGGAAATCAAAGGTGGTACACTCCAATCGTCTGGCGCACTATGAGGGAAATAATGACGCAGTCCCGGATCGGGAAGATGAGGCTGAGGTGGCTATCAATACCGTAAGGCCTGAAGATGATCAGCCAACCTTTAGAGAATTTATGGCTGCGTTTTCTGGAACTAGAAAAGCGCGATTCGGAGTCACGACTGAGATGCAACAAGATCTCTTCCAGGTCCCTGGTGATTATTCCATTGCCCACTGTGTCTCCGAGGATCTCCGTATGTCCAGGGGGATCGCAGTAGTGTTTAGAAATAAATTTGGACGGCTGAATGAACTTCGAGAACAAAATCCCTCTGTTGGTAAATCCTTACGCTTGCCTGATCATGACCGATCCATTTACTACTTGGTAACCAAGCAGTTTTACTACCAGAAACCGAGTTACGCCGACTTGTGGAGGGCACTATGGAATTTGAGGATCGAGTTGCTTACCAGGGGAATTAACAAATTGGCAGTTCCCAAACTCGGCTGTGGGCGGGACCAGCTGGATTGGAGAATCGTTAGAAACATGCTGGAAGTTGTCTTTAGAGGTACGGACGTCAAGATCTTCGTCTGCAGTTTTGACCCACAGCCCCCATTAAGGCCAACGAAGAGTGTAGACTGTTATTTCTACCGTAATGGAACGTGTAGTCGAGGTGAAGACTGTCGATATCGTCATGACCCATTCTACAGGAACCAGAACATAAAACCTGTTCTGGGACAGAACAGACTTGAAGAGGGGTGCAGTGTAACGAGTGCAACGCATCGTCTGTTCCGGCCGTCACTGGGTTGTGGAACATTCCGGAGCCGCAGCGCAATGCACTCAACCTTCTAGTGTATTCGATGTATACCGGTATGTTCGAGCGACTTCTAGAAGAATTACATGGGGGTATATAATCGACGGCGGATAAAAGAGAGTCAGTCAACAGCGAGTCGTTAACTGTGTTTCACAAAATAAATAGTAACTGTATAGATAAATGTTATATTAGAAATTCATAATCTGTAAATAATAGTTCTAATGGTTTATAATCATAGCGTTAATTTATAGTGTATTCATTAGTGTATAGAAATAAATATTTGTTTGTGAATAGACGATTTAAACAGCACTTGTGTTATTATTTTTAGAAAGAACGTTACATTATTATTGATGTTGAGACTATTATGTTTGTTAAAATGGCCATCAACTACAAACAAACTATAACAATTAATCTTGCTTCCCTGGTGCAATAGATGACATTACCATTAAAAGTTGTTATGATAGGCGTTTTAGATTGGTTTTGTATGTATAATTTTTTTCTTCTAGTTTTTAACCCCTCATGATAAATACTCTGTTGGAGAAATTTAATAGAAATAGTGACTCATTGATGTCTGGTTTGAAATGAAAATGCAAATTGAGACAGTGCTTACTCTATTAGATTACTTTAATAATCATTATTATTGGTAATAATAATAATCACGGCCTCCTCGACTTGAGAGTCGAACGTCTCTTACACGGCCGGTCGCATTGAAAAACTTTTTGTTTTTGACAGGTTAAGTATTGTGGCGCCATCTGTCGAGTCCTGTAGTGATTAAGAAATATTGGCGCGCAATCTAGATTGTCCCTTGTTTACTTTTAATAAACATTAGCATCAATAATCTACTTATTGATAATGGTAAAATGTATTGTAATTTTCCATAAACTATATTAAAATTATTAAAAATGCCTCGAAAGTGTTGTTACGAACTGTAGCTCGTATGAATTAGAAAATGTATCTCTCCATAGTTTTCCTGCAAATGTAGAATTAAATTTTAAATGGAAAGAAGCTCTAATTAATCATACTGATACATAATCTATAAATTATTTTATTCCTTTTTCAAAGATTTTCCGTGAAATGATATTGGTCTACAGTTTGAAATATTGGTTGAATCGCCCATTGTGAGTGTGAGTATTTCTAACAATAGTTTCAGTAGTACATCAGCGAAACATCCAAGTGTAGGTAATATGTACTTTGATTTATAAGTTTATAAGAGGCTAAATTATAATCACCAATTTCTCAATCACTTTTAATAATAGTTTAGAAGTATGATCGTATATCAGCACTTTTCTTATTTTTGTAGTGAGTTAATAAGGCACAATGATTTTTACAGTGGATATAATTTATTATTATTTGGATGAACCAACCGGTTTCGTTGCATTTATTCGTTTGCATTATTGGTCAATTTATTTATAACCATAATAAATTAATAAATAAGAAGAATTTAAACATAATATTCCTCACAATTAAAATATTACCTAATTGTTGCTTTAATTCATCAGATTCTACAGAAGGCTTTGTTTGTTTTTTTGTTGAATTTTCTTTACGATTTTTCATTTTTATAAGCGAATTTCGACATTAATATTAACTTATTACAATATGCAAGTGCGATTTTTAAGAGAGGTTATGTTTTATTAACAACTTTGAAAATTTGCAACCGGGTAGTACCTAATGCAATATTTCGAAAGAAAGTTTGATAATACGCAACCTGGATGTTCTGTATTGTGGCGGCCTAGAACTACAAATGCGAACGGCCGTGAAAGAGACCTTTGCCTTTCACAAATCGAGGAGGCCGTGATAATAATGATTAAAATTATTGAAGCTGACAAACGATGGCGCATAGGAGTCACTGCATCTAGAGTCACTGCATCTAGTTACCTAGACCAGCAGGTCGATCAGAGTACCGCAAACCGCCGCCATATTGGGGCAGAAAAGGGTGGTTTTTAATAATGGACAAATTAAAACCTCGTTTTACGTGTTTGACATATTAGAGGTTTGATCTTTCAGAATAAGAAACACCTTTTAAAGTAAACGTGGATTTGATTAAATTCACTACAGAACAAATAATGAACAATTTCGTGCTTTGTTTGCCCCAATATGGCGGCGGTTTGCGGTACTCTGGTCGACCAGCTGGCCTAGGTAACTAGATGCAGTGACTCTAACTGCATCTATACTCCGGACACTGAACAGATAAAAGACGTGTTTTTTGGGTTTGGTTCTGGTCCCGGTCAGTGTTACCAACCCTAGCCATTTAAGGCTAAATCTGGCATTTTTGACCAGTGGTTTGGCCATAACTTAGTAGAACTTGCAGGACGCCGGAATTCTAGCCATTTTTGAATAATTTTTCAGCCACAAACTTTCATTTTTGGCAATAATATGGCTTCTTTTTTTTTACTTCCTTTGGCATACAGCTTTACCTTTGACAATCAAATACAACTGGTGTTTTTTAAGTTTTGCTGTTGGTATCAATGCTCGTTGAATTGACATAACGAATTTCACTTTGACAAATGACATCTGACATGTTTGTTTCTTAAAATTCATCATTTCATCTCATCATTATTGCAGTTTTGAATTTTTTGTTAATTGGGTTTGGGTAAGAGAATTCACTAATACCTCGTCAAGGTTATAAATTAATATTTAATAAATTGTAATTCCAGAGGAATAGTTTATATTAAAAATATGCCGAAACCTCAATATCAACAAAGTTACAGAAAGGAGTGGGAAAAGAATCCGCTATTCAAAGGCTGGTTACAACCTGAATCTACAAACAACAGTCAAGCTCGTTGCGTTTATTGAAAAATCACACTTAAAGCTAAGTTATATGATTTAAAACAACATGTTAAAACACAGAAACATCGAACAGCAGCCGTCCCATTTTCTGATAGTCGACAAATAAAAATTGATATTCCGAAATTAGAGGAATCTGTGGAAAATAGACAGGCAGAAGCTTCGTTGTGTTTATTTATAGCAGAGCATTGTGCAATATTGCCCATTGATCACCTGGGAGTTCTATGCAAAAGTAGATTTAAGGGTAGTAAAGCTGTTCGTGATTTTAGTCTCCACAGGACAAAATGTACAGAAATTATAAAGAATGTCCTTGGTAAACATTTCTCAAATGCCTTAGTAGCAGATATTTCTAATGGACCTTACAGCCTCATTATTGATGAATCTACAGACCTGTCCATTACAAAAAAGCTGGGAATTGTCAGATATTTCAGTGCCTCTCGACAAGAAATAATCTCGACGTTTTTAGACCTTGTTGATTTGGAGAATGGTACAGCGGAAAGTATTGTAAAGGCATTGGGTGAGTCACTGACTAAGTTGAAATTGGATAAACAAAAGTTGAAAGCAGTTGGTACGGATAATGCCAGTGTAATGACTGGCATTAATAGAGGAGTCCATCAAAAAATTAAAGAAGAATGGGAATTGCCAAATCTAATTTTAATAAAGTGCGTATGCCATTCGATGCAACTAGCTGTATCAAGAGCCTATGAAGAAACTTTGCCACGTAATATAGATTTCATGATCAAAGAAATTTATTCATGGTTTGGTTGTTCAAGTTTGAGGCAACTGGAGTACAGTTCTTTATATAAACTAATTAACGACAATAAAAACCCGTTGAAAATACCACAAACAGCCCAGACTAGATGGATATCGATTGAACCGGCAATAAGAAGAATTTTGGAACAGTGGATAGAGCTCAAACTGCATTTCAGTTTAGTCAGAAAAACTTGTTTTTCTGCTGAATTAATCTACAATATGTTATCAGATCAAACTAATCTTTGTTATATGATTTACTTGAAGTCGATTCTACATGAGGTTCAGAAAGTAACCAAATGTTTCGAAAGTGAGCATGTTGACCCCACTAAACAATTAGACAGTTTAGTGTTTTTATATCGGTTTCTTGTCAGCAAAATAATTAATCCTACTGCTAGAGCTGATATTTTTAAGGATAACTTGGATTCTTATCTGGATCCTGATCCATATCTGGGACATGAATTCAACAGAGCGTTAAATGATGTGGAGCCTGAGATCAAGGAGATTATTAGAAAACGTTGTATTGATTTCACCTATAAACTGCTAAAAGAAATTCGAGAAAGATTGCCTGATAATTTATCTGTTTTACAGAAAATTAATTTATTATCAGTGGACAATTGCCTACGTCCTATGAAATTGTCAATTGTTGAATTAGCTGAATACATAGGAACTAAGGAATCAGACATAGATAAACTGATGAATCAGTGGAATAATTTGCATTCTATTAGATGGACAAATACCACTGACACCATGAAATTTTGGGTAGAAGTAAAAATGTACAGAGATGCCACTGGTGAATGTGCCTTCAAAGAGTTGGTTGATTTAGCTTTTGCTTTTCTGGTTTTACCCAGCTCGAATGCAGAAGTTGAAAGACTCTTTAGCCAGATGAGCATAGTCAAAAATAAGCTCAGAAATCGAATGTTGAATCCTACGCTAAAAGCCATTCTGGCTATCAGGGCAGGATTACGAAGAATGAAACAGACGTGTGCTTCCTATACGATTTCTGCAGATATTCTGAACAAAATCGGCACCAAAGAAATGTATTCTTTTAAACAAGAACATCAAGAAGATGATGATGAAATTGACCTAACAAGTATTTAATAGTACCTAATTTGTTACTTAAAGACTGATTTTTTTCTGTGTTTGACCAAAGAAAGTTTGAAAGTTTCTATTTTAGTGAAAATGTTAATATGTTGAGATTAAGAGTTTCTTATTTACATTTTTATCTTATGTTTGAAATACCTATTTTATATTTTACTCGTTGTTTGTTTTATTTCATAATAAATATTTAAAAAATCTTCCGTAATTATTTCATTTGAATTTAAATTATTGTTTAGCCATATTTGGCCATTTATTCACAAATTCGTTAGTTGGCAACACTGGTCCCGGTCGGTCAAACCAGTAACCAACCGTGTTCTATTGGAAAACAATGACGTCACTTACGACCTGGTTTCAATTTTAATTGCTTTTGGTCTGTCAAATTCAGAACCTGCTCAGCTGGGGGATTCCGAACTTAACGACACGATCCCGATACGATCACGACAGTCAAGTCGATACCAAATATCTCGTTACGATAGAAGCGATTCTGAATGTCTGTCGTCGGCTAACATCGACTCGCTGTTTATTTCGGTCAAATGCAACGACTATTTGAACTAATTGAAATGTTTAGAAAGTGTCAAGTTTTGTTTATTTAACGTATGACTAGAATTTGTGGGATTATTTTATTTAATAAGTCAGAGTTTCTGAAGTGGGCCTATCATTTTTTGACATCTATAAAATAAAAAAACATATCATATTGTAACGGGAGAGAAAAGGAACGAACCTCTTTTCGAGCGACAGGTGGTGTGTTCTGCCGCCTTCGAGAAAATGACGCATCGTACAAGCATGTAAATCAGACGTGGTTTATTCTAGCATTTTCTAAGAATACATAGAAGGTTCCAGCGATTTCTGGTGCGTTTATATGAAGATATAAAAGCGGATTGCGGATAAAAGGAGTCAGTCAACAGCAAGTCATTAACTGTGTATTACAAAATAAATAGTGAATATAAATGTTGTATTAGAAATTCATAGTCTGTAAATAATAGTTTTTAATGGTTTATAATCATAGCGTTAATTTATAGTGTATTCATTAGTGTATAGGAATAAATATTTGTTTGTGAATAGACGATTTAAACAGCACTTGTATTATTATTTGAAAAAAGAACGTTACAGTGTTGTCAGGTGTACAGGTGTCATGTGTCACAGGTGTGAGGTTTTAAAATAAATAAAATCGCGTAATAATTAAATAAAGTGCTGTGAGATTAAATTTTTAGTGTTAAAAATAATTTCAACAAACAATTAAGATGGCGATGAAATTGTTGAAAGATCTGAAAGTAATAGACTTGAAACATGAACTGGAAGAACGAGATTTGGAAACAACTGGCCTTAAAAACGTGTTAATAAATCGGCTAAAAGAATGGCTTATAGAACAGCAAGAAGATCCTGAAAGTTTCCTCTTCGAAATACCTGGACCCGCAATTGATACTAGTTTGTTGTTAAGTAAAATGGAAGAAAGTTCTAGAAAAGCCGAAGAAAATTCTAGAAAGTCCGAAGAAAATGTTAGAATGCTAAAAGAAGAACTACTGGAAAAGTCCGAAGAGAATTCTAGAATTTTAAAACAAGAATTACTTGAAAATACTAAAGCACTGGAAGAAAATGTTAAAATGATGAAAGGAGAATTGTTGGAAAATGTCAAAGCGTTGGAAGATAAAGTTTTTGACGAATTTTTGGAGAATGCCAGTGCGTTAGGACTATTGGAAGGTAGATTGGCGGAACAAGATAGGGTAATAAAGATGGTAGAAGAGAAAATAGCCCAAATGCAATTACCACCAACAACTAAGAAAGACGATATGATCGAAATGCTGGAAGATAGAATGAGGCAACTACGGTTTCCCTCAACTTCTGAGTGGCCGTTTAATGAAGTAAAGAAACAATTTAAAGAAGAAAAGGTTCCTGCCGTAGGGATAAAAGTAAAACCACCCACGTTCGATGGAAAGATACCTTGGTCCACCTACTACAAACAATTTGAGGCGGCCGCTGGGGCCAACGGATGGACAGGCAAGGAAAAGGCCGTTTCTTTAACTGTGGCTTTGCGTGGAGACGCGTTGAACGTCCTGCAAACAATCCCAACAGGACAGGAAAATGATTACCAATTGTTAGTGTCTAGATTGGAAATGAGATATGGAGACGCGCATCTTCAACAAGTGTATCACGCGCAAGTGAAGAATCGTATCCAGAAGAATGGAGAAAGCCTGCAGGAGTTTGAAGCCGATGTTGTGCGGCTTGTCCGATTGGCGTACCCTACGGCACCCGATTCATTTTTGGGACAGCTCGCTGTGCAGACCTTCATTGATGGGTTAAGAGACGGGGAAACACAACAATCATTGAGGCTAGCACGACCAAGAACAACTGATGATGCGCTTGCTCACGCCTTAGAATTTGAAGCTGCAAGGCAAGCGTCCCGAGGTCACGGGCGTGTTCGGGCCGTTGTGGAGGAAGAAGAAGGTTCTAAAGATCACCTAGAGGAGTTAGTACTGAGAGTTCTTCGGAAGGAAGAAAGCCGTAAGAAGAATCATCAAGAAGTTAGAGGGCCCCGTTGCTGGAACTGCGGCGAACAAGGACATGTAGAACGGCGTTGTCCCAAAATAACAAAAGTACAACCGTCGGAAAAGTTAAAAGGGGTTGGCAAGAGAGGGCGAACGTTGACTGTTAGTAAAGATGCCCCAGAGATCATCGTCCATGCCGTAACATCAGGGAATAGTACCAGCAGTTTGTTCATAGATGGGAAAATTGCGAATCGAATTGTTCCACTGCTCATTGATACGGGGGCGACAAAATCCATCATACGCCCTAACGTTCTACGAACAAGTATGAAGCTGTTACCAACAACTACTCAACTCCGTACAGCAACAGGTGAAGTGATACCAACACGCGGAGTGGTGAAGATGAAGATTGGCATTGGAAGTGAAGAACGTGATCATGAGGTGCTGGTAGCCGATATTACTGATGACTTCATCTTGGGAATGGACCTCCTGAGAAAATTTGGTTTTACATTGGACTTGAAGGAGGGTGTTTTGAAGGTTGGTAACGAAGAACTTCCGTTGCACCCACGAGAAGATCCTGTCGTAAGGGTTTTGCTGACAGAAGATGTGATATTGCCTGGTCAAAGCGAGATGGTTGTCGAGGCAGGTTTGGATGGAGATCTTCGGGTAGGATGTGTGCGAATGATGGAGCCTGTTTGTAATAAGAAGATCCATAGTGGCATACTGGTGGGAAAAGCGCTGATCAAGGTTGGAAAGAGAGTACCGGTGAGAATTATGAACGTTAATGTGGATCCGGTGACATTGAAGAAGAGTACCCTTGTGGGACAGTGTGTGCCAGTATTCCGAGTAGCCAGGTGTATGGCTGATGTTCCAAAATCAGCGCCCAAAGACCATGGTGGAAAATTAGTGGGCATGGTTACTAGTTCGTGCGAAGACCTTAACAGAACAGAAGTGAAAGAGGTACAGGGTTTGGTTCACCGATACCAAGATATCTTCGCTCTTGACGATAGCCAGAAGGGACGAACAAATATAGTAAAACATAAAATCAATACAGGCAACTCTATGCCTGTCCGTCAGCAGCCGAGGCGTCTACCTCTAGCAAGGCGAGCAGAAGCCGAAAAGATTATTACTGATATGGAAGAACAAGGGGTCATCGAGCCATCCAGCAGTCCATGGGCATCACCGGTGGTCCTGGTCAGTAAGAAGGACGGGTCAACGAGATTTTGTGTGGACTATCGGCAGCTTAATGACGTGACCAAGAAAGACAGCTATCCCTTACCACGCATCGACGACACGTTAGATACCCTGTCTGGTTCACGATGGTTTTCGACTTTGGACTTGAAGAGCGGTTACTGGAAAGTTGAAATGGAACCTGAAGACCGGGAGAAGACCGCGTTCACTATTGGTTCCGGACTATGGCAGTTTACAGTTATGCCTTTCGGTCTATGTAACGCTCCGGCCACCTTTGAGCGTCTAATGGAGACCATCCTGAGAGGGTTGTCGTGGAAGACCTGCCTGGTATACCTAGATGATGTGATTGTAGTCGGAAAATCATTCAACGAACATTTGAAAAATCTAGAGGAAGTGTTCCGAAGACTACGTGGAGCCAATCTGAAACTGAGTCCGAAAAAGTGCCACATATTCAGAAAGGAAGTGAAATATCTCGGGCACGTCGTATCACAAAATGGAGTGGCAGCCGACCCCGATAAGATTCGTGCAGTTCAAGAGTGGCCAACACCGAAAGATAAACACCAAGTTCGTAGTTTTCTTGGGTTATGTACCTACTACAGGCGTTTCGTTCCTGGGTTTGCCAATATAGCGAAACCTCTGACAAGGTTAACTGAAGATGGGCGCGAGTATGTTTGGAGCGGAGAGTGTGAAACAGCTTTCCAACAGCTGAAGCGTGCCCTGACAACCGCACCAATATTGAGCTATCCACGGACAGAAGGGAAATTCATACTTGACACAGATGCAAGTAATCTGGCCATTGGAGGTGTACTTTCTCAGATACAGGATGGACAAGAAAAGGTCATCGGCTATTTTAGTAAGGTTTTGTCTAAAGCCGAAAAGAATTATTGTGTGACCAGAAAAGAACTATTGGCCGTCGTGAAGTCCGTTGAGCACTTTTACAAATACTTGTACGGACGGAAGTTTTTATTGAGGACGGACCATGCAGCGTTGAAATGGCTTCTACAATTCCGTAATCCTGAAGGCCAGGTCGCAAGGTGGATCGAACGATTACAAGGATACGACTTTGACACCGAACATCGAGCGGGCACTAGTCATCGAAATGCCGATGCTCTTTCAAGAAGACCCTGTCCAACGGATTGCCGTCATTGCTCTCGTTTGGAAGAGAGGGTTTGCCAAGTATTAAGGACTACCATCGTCAACGACAATTGGTTGCCGGAAGAATTGCAACGACAGCAGGAGGCTGATCCCGAACTAAAAATGGTACTGGAATGGAAGCGCGTGGGAGAAAGGCCTGCCTGGGAAGCCGTCAGCCCTTTTAACAGAACGCTCAAAGCATATTGGGCCCAATGGGAGTCCTTGAAGGTGGAAGACGATCTCCTGAAGCGAGTACTGGAGAGTGAAGATGGCACCACCATTAGGTCTCAGTTCGTGGTTCCAAGAAGCCGAGTGGCTACAGTATTGCGACATCTCCATGACGGTGCCTCCGGGGGACACTTCGGTGTGAAAAAGACCTTGGAGAAAGTTAGGGAGCGTTTTTATTGGGTCAACTGTAAAGAAGACGTGAAGGAGTGGTGCCGGAAATGTGAACTATGTGCCACTGGCAACGGACCCTTGGGGAAACGAAGAGCACCTATGAGGCAGTACAATGTGGGTAGTCCTCTGGAGAGAATAGCTATAGACATTGCCGGACCATTTCCCGAAACTGACGATGGGAATAAATACATCTTAGTGGCAATGGACTATTTTACCAAATGGCCAGAAGCATATGCCCTACCAAACCAGGAAGCTGCGACTGTTGCTGACGTACTAGTCAAAGAGTTTTTCAGTCGCTTCGGAGTGCCCATGGAGCTGCATTCGGATCAAGGCCGCAATTTCGAGTCTGTACTCTTTGGAGAAGTCTGTCGATTGTTGGGCATTCGCAAGACTCGGACCACACCGTTACATCCGCAGTCCGATGGAATGGTAGAACGCATGAATCGGACAATGGGCAAATATTTGGCCAAGGTCGTCTCCGATCATCAACGAGACTGGGACCAATACCTGCATCTGTTCCTGATGGCTTATCGTGCATCGGTCCACGAAACAACCGGTCAGTCACCAGCGTCTGTAATGTTTGGACGCGAGTTACGGTTACCGTGTGATCTGGAATTTGGGTCTCCACCTATAGAGCAGGAGGTAGCTGGAAATGATTATGTCATCAACTTAAAGAAGAAGTTGGAGGATATTCACGACCGAACCCGAAATAATAGTCGAATCGCGAGTGACCGGATGAAGGTTACGTACGATGTGAGAGCCCAAGAAGGAGGGTTTCAACCTGGAGAGCTTGTCTGGTTATACAACCCGCAAAGGCGTCGTGGCTATTCTCCAAAGTTACAGCGAAATTGGGAGGGTCCATACCAGGTGAAGAAACGAATAAATGACTTGATTTATCGCATCCAGAAATTGCCAAGAGGGAAACCAAAGGTGGTACACTCCAATCGTCTGGCGCACTATGAGGGAAATAATGACGCAGTTCCGGAAGATGAGGCTGAGGTGGCTATCAATACCGTAAGGCCTGGAGATGATCAGCCAACCTTTAGAGAATTTATGGCTGCGTTTTCTGGAACTAGAAAAGCGCGATTCGGAGTCACGACTGAGATGCAACAAGATCTCTTCCGGGTCCCTGGTGATTATTCCATTGCCCACTGTGTCTCCGAGGATCTTCGTATGTCCAGGGGGATCGCAGTAGTGTTTAGAAATAAATTTGGACGGCTGAATGAACTTCGAGAACAAAATCCCTCTGTTGGTAAATCCTTACGCTTGCCTGATCATGACCGATCCATTTACTACTTGGTAACCAAGCAGTTTTACTACCAGAAACCGAGTTACGCCGACTTGTGGAGGGCACTATGGAATTTGAGAATCGAGTTGCTTACCAGGGGAATTAACAAATTGGCAGTTCCCAAACTCGGCTGTGGGCGGGACCAGCTGGATTGGAGAATCGTTAGAAACATGCTGGAAGTTGTCTTTAGAGGTACGGACGTCAAGATCTTCGTCTGCAGTTTTGACCCACAGCCCGCATTAAGGCCAACGAAGAGTGTAGACTGTTATTTCTACCGTAATGGAACGTGTAGTCGAGGTGAAGACTGTCGATATCGTCATGACCCGTTCTACAGGAACCAGAGCATAAAACCTGTTCTGGGACAGAACAGACTTGAAGAGGGGGGCAGTGTAACGGGAGAGAAAAGGAACGAACCTCTTTTCGAGCGACAGGTGGTGTGTTCTGCCGCCTTCGAGAAAATGACGCATCGTACAAGCATGTAAATCAGACGTGGTTTATTCTAGCATTTTCTAAGAATACATAGAAGGTTCCAGCGATTTCTGGTGCGTTTATATGAAGATATAAAAGCGGATTGCGGATAAAAGGAGTCAGTCAACAGCAAGTCATTAACTGTGTATTACAAAATAAATAGTGAATATAAATGTTGTATTAGAAATTCATAGTCTGTAAATAATAGTTTTTAATGGTTTATAATCATAGCGTTAATTTATAGTGTATTCATTAGTGTATAGGAATAAATATTTGTTTGTGAATAGACGATTTAAACAGCACTTGTATTATTATTTGAAAAAAGAACGTTACAATATTTTAATAGTACTATATAAAGTATACTTCGTGGCAAATTTGTTTGTTTTTATTCTCATTATAACAAAAGTTATAAACAAATAAATGTTATTACAGTGTTTTATTTGAAAAATTATATCTTAATTCTAGTGCATGATAAATTGGTAATCGTTAATGAACTTTATAGAGAAAAGTGTACAGTTTCAAGTTGTCAGCAAAGATTATTTCGATTGCAAATTTTAATTTTTAATTGCAAAAATCACGGTTTTTAATAAACAAATGGAAATATTTGTATGATCTTAACTTGTAAATTAATTTTTAAACATATATGTTGATACTGTATAGTCTTAAGGATTCCGAATGTGAAATTTGCTAGCAATCCATTATTAAACAAATAACACGCATTTTTGTCTCGCGGTGCACGGTTCATACTTGCGAATTAGCGCAACGGGAGGAGCCTCGCGCGCTAGTTCAGATCTCCCATAGACGTCATGGGTTTCAAATTCAACTTCGATTTGTAACAAAAGTTCCAATTTTGCATAAATTATACTTTATTTATAAACAGTGAAATTAATAAATATTTTATATTAATAAAACTACTTTTTAATAATATTAACTTTAAATGCCATATTAAGTTATATATTACAGATTACTGGAATAATAATTAAATTCAAACTCAACTGAAGCGTGGGTGTTACAGAATAGATAATGCAAAATGCACGCACGCAGCAGGTTAGAAAGAAACAGAAATAAGTTTTAGTTAAACAGAAAGAAGCAGAAACTAGTTTTAGTTGAAGGTCACGACGACACGATACCTAAATAGCTGTCGTCAAAATGTAGGCTACCCACAATACATCTACGATAGACATTTGTTGTCGGAATCACCGCTATCGGCTAAACGATTGCCACTAATATCGAGTCGTGAGTTCGGAATCCGCCTGCAGGGAGTAGGTTCTAAATGCAGGTAAGTTTTGGTTGTATTCTGGTCCTTAGCCAAGGTCATCTGCTCCATGGAACATAACCTCAACATGTAAACAAAGTATTAAAAAAAAATCCTACTTTCTTATTAATAGCAGTCAAAACATTTTATATTAATATTATTATAACAAAATTAGCTGCTGGATGATATTTAAAAAACTACATCTTACGTACTAAATTAATCAAGTTTGCAAACACACACTATTTTTTGTTACATGTTTAATTGCTTGATATTGAATATTGTGGTGTACCTATCCAAATGCTTGAGTTAAAACTAAGTTCCAAGTGTTCTAATAGAGATCATTACGATGAACAATTATTATTTAAAGTGATTTAATTTTGTAAATTAGGTACTGACTAATCACTGAAATACGAACTTAATTGGTAATTATTTTAGTTATTATATTACCAAAAGAGGTTTTCATCTTGTATTTATTATTACTAGCATGTTTTAATTACAGCATAATAAACTATTCAAACTACCTGGCAGAATTTATACCATGAGATTAAATAAAAATGGGACAATGTAACTTTGGAATATGCGTTTTTCAATGAATGTTATATGGTAGAAATGGAAATCAACATCATTCGATACAGATGCTGAACTTTGCTTACTGAACATTCTAACTGAATGAAATGGCAGGTGCTCCATGACTGGATCAAGAGATTCTCACCATTTAAATTAGTGAAATACACAATTCTAAGATATCCTGCTGATTCACCAGTGCATTTTATGATTTGAAATATGTGGAACTCTGCCAAAAGGCTTGGTTGAAAATTTTATATCATGCATGTGTACCAAACTTTCTTTTAAAGAGAAACTGGACTCGATATCAAGATAAAACAATCAAATCTTTAAACTAAAATTGTACATCTTTAAAGTAAAAGAAAAGTTTCTAGTTCAGCCTGCCAGCAATTATGTAGGGTAGAACTACTTAATGTCGACCGCCTCCAGTAGTCGGCCGCATTGAGCGTTTTTTGCGTTTAACTAGTCCTAAAGAGCACAATTTAAAAAAGCGCGCCAATTTTCCAGTAGTCGGACAGGTTTGTTTAAAATTGACCAATTGAAGCAAAGCATTGCGGCAACAGAAAATTTTCAAATGGCAGTGTTAAGTTTGTATTGCCAGTGAACACGTTGTACGAGGGGAATTTTTACAGAAATCGCTTCTTGCAGTGTATCTAAAACTCGTGCCTAGTCGGATGCATTTTGTAAATTTACAGGTAAGTACGAATTCGTAACACTTTAGATAGTTTATTTAATGGATTTTGAGGTTAAATTTAACATATTGCAGCAAAATACAATAATTATTAGGGTGGTCGACTTCTGGATACTGGAATAACTTAAATTCCCAGTGGTCGACATGAGGTGGTCGACTACTGGAAATTAAGTATTGGGAGTTTAAGGAATACTTTTGCATCCAAAACGAGCATAAAATCGCCCTTATCAATTTCAGGATACATTGTTCTGAATATTTTGTTATTGTACCAGTAGTCGACCGCTTTTAAAATATTCAGTATCGAGGACTGGGTTTTTTTTATTCTAAAGTCGACCGTTTTTTTGCTTGTATATTTTTTTTGTTTAAGTATCTCAGTATTTATCTAATAACTTCGTTTATTAATAATAATAATAATAACAACATTAACAGCCAGTTATTGGGATTAATAATTAATGTATTTATTTTTTCTATTTTATTAGTAAGATGGGGAAGATAAAGAGTAATTTGGAAAAAAAAAGAAAAACGAAAACTTAATCTACGTAATCTTGTCCCATACATCAGTACTCAGAGGAGGCTTTATTTGAAGCGTTAAAGCAAATAAGAGAAAATAATTTAAACGTACGGAGTGCAAGTAAGATTTACCGTGCACCAATACCGGAAACCACAGCAAATGATCTCTCATTTGTAACAAAAAATGATTTTTCATCTACAACTATAGATGACCTTCCATCTGTATCTCTATTTGCTAATGGTCAGATGTATGATATTGATGAAGCTGGCTATCTTATTCCTCCACCAGAGGAAATACAAAAGACTATATGTACAACCCATAGAAACAAATAGTGCATTACTGCAGGAGACTGAGAATGTGTTCATATCAAATAACAAATCTAAAGATGACTTGTCAGAATCTACATCATCTGATAATTTCATTACTCCAGTTAAGAAAATTCAAGAAACTGTACAATTCTTGGAAATACAAAAGACTGAAAATGTGTTCCTGCCTAATAATGAATCCAAAAATGACTTACCTCAAATTGCCTCATCCAGTGAAATACAAATTTCAAGTATAGTTATTATTCCACCAAAACCTGTCGATAGCTGTCGTCAAGTATTGCGTTATCCCAAGCCGATACAGAAAAGCAAGAAAAATAAAAACGCACCAAAAATAAGTGCAATATCATCTGGAAAGTGGAGGGAAGTGGAAGAAGAGAAGGAAGATATTAAGCAGAGAAAAATTGAAGCTGTTCGGACGAGAAAAGAAGAAGCGCAAAAAAAGAAGGAAGCGAAGCAACTTGAAATGCGAAAAAAGAAAATGACAAAGAAAAGAAAAATAAAACGATGTGTAAGACAAGAACATGATGAAAACATAGCAAGTAATGAACAATTATTATCAAACAGCAATAATGGTTTAGATGGCGATGAGAATATACCAAATAATGAACAATTACTAGACAAAAATAATAGTTTAGAGAGAAATAAAACTGATAAAAGAAAAGGATGTATAAAGTGTAGTTCATGCGACATCGAATTAATTAGTGATACAGAAGACAATGATCTCAAAAATATTGGTTGTGACGAGTATACCCGTTGGTACCATTTGAAATGTACAACTTTCAAAGGACATTTCTATGAGGAAATAGCCACCAGAGACTTTATCTGTACCCAATGTACGCAATGAAACAACTCTTCAATGTGTTTTATTTTGCATTTTTACAAAATGTAATAGGTTTAGGTTTATAATGAAAGAATATTTTTTTAAGTTAAATTTTGTTGTTGTTTTTCTGAGTTTGCGATTTTATTTTATGTTTACAAAGAAAAGAATGTATTGTTAAGTTGAAATAATATATTTTTTACTGTTTTGTATTAATATTTGACATGATTTTTCCACTTTTAAATAAAAACGAACCTAAAATCCAAGAGCATGCAAGCAAAAAAGGGTAAGGTCGAATACTGGCGTACTTATTGTCCGACTACCCGATTTCACTGTCCGACTAACGGTGAATTGTGACTATGTTTGAATTAGCAAAATTATTTTAATTGTGGTGTCCTATACCGCCAAAAACAAAAAATACGTTTTAAATATAAACATGCAATCATATACAGGAATCTGTTTTACGTAATTAAGTTGATAAACATTGAAAATATAGCAGATTCAATTTTTAGTACTGGCTAACCGGTCGACTAGTGGTATCTCTACCCTATGCTTGAATATTGCAAAATCAATTCAAAAAGAGTAAGTGATTCATTCCCATAGGGTAGTCAGTCTACCTGAGTTTTCAATACAAAAATAAACAATAAAACTATCTTTATTACCAATTTCCTGTTTGTAATCTGTATATTATTTAAGTTGCTTTATTGTAGTGTATTTTGTCTAATATTGCCATCTGTAACCCTTTGTTTATAGTTGTTAGAAATACATTATTTTATAATCATCAGACTTTTGGTGGTTTAATTAAAATAGCCCTATTGTAAAATTACAAATACATACTGGATTCTACAGAGCAATACTAGCTAATATACAATTTATTAGAATAATAGCAAAAATTATTGCACGTAATGTATGAGTACAACTATAATTTAGCAATATTAGAAATAATTGTGAGAAGGGTATTGTTAAGAACTGTGTAACCTATGGTTGAAATGTAACAAATTTTAAAAATTTGTATAGTTTTCAAAACTGGTACTTTGATGATAAATATCTCTTGAATGTGTTAAAGTAGAGAAAATTAGACGTATTTGTACTTCTTTGAGTAGCATAGCCATGAATTTTGTCATTTCCTGTTTGTATATTAGGTATAATAAACATGTCATTCTTGGTGTTTAAAACTAGTAATTATATTCATCCATTGCTGAACAATACACATCTGGCTAAAACCTTTTTAAGAGCAGGGTCATTCAGGCTACTGCTTGTTTGTAACATTTTTCTTAACATTTACAGTTATAATAACCATAAATTGAGTATGCCATAAATTTGGTATTGCACTATTTTCATTCGACTGCTTAAAAGAATTTTGTAGGTAGATGTAAGCAGAGGAACGTTGAATTAAATAATTTAAATTGAGATATACCTATACATATATATTATACGAGTATAATTTTTCCAAGCTCAATATTGACGACAATACTGATATAGAAAATATTTAGGTAATAGTCATATTATTGTATACATGGGTACACTGACATACGGAAGGTTATTAGGGATTCTTTTGTTACATTTTAGAAACATGATGTTGATACTAATAAAACAATTACAAAATTGTAAAAATGCATATGCCTCATACAAAAATAAAAGCATTAAATGAAGTAATCTTTGTTTTTTTTTATTTCCTTTCAACCATAATCTCAGATGAAATATACATTTATGAAAAGGACAATATTACTTTATCGTAGAAGATATGTATTTAGATGAATTGGGCATTATATACATATTGAATAATGTACTTTTACAAAGATATGTATTTACATAATTCATTTTCTTTTTTATGACAGTGCAATGGGGCTACTACATATAACAAGTAAATTATGCTCCGTCACACCCTATCATTTACATAACTTCCACATCATAACTATTTAGCTCAAATATGATTGTACTGGATTTTTAAGAATCCTACCCCAATTGAGATTTGGATCCGTTCCTTGGATTGAGAGACAAGCTCTCTACCACTTACTCAGGGAGGGCCTTGCCTTTGGAAAAAATAACGTATTACTGCACAAATGGTTATAGAACAGCAAATAGAAATAACAACTCTTAATATTTAATAAAATTTAATGTACAGTACAGTAAATTTTTAGGATAAAAGTTGTACATTTAATAGAACATAATGTTTATTACAATATCTTCACATGTATAAAATCCTGCCAAAGCAATGCATTTTTAGTACCATAGTACATAATACTAAAACTATTCTCACATACAAAGATTTCTCCACAGCCACTATGGTATTTACCGAGTTAATATTCTAACTCGTTAAATAAATATTCTAACACTAGCCGTTATGTATTTTGCATGTATTTCATTCAATCACTAGATATAAATGAATATTATTACTTATTATACACTATTATAGAATGGGTATAAAATCCCAATATCTTGTACTACAGTGGATGTATACTTTTAACTAAACCAAGTCAGTATATGATATATAATATAAACTATTACACATGAGTAATTAATGTTAACAATGAACCTAATATACATAAATATACAGTGGATAACATTACTAAACTACAACTAGATAATGAGCATAAGTCTAATCTTTTTCACACAATGTGCAGTATATTTGTCTCGATTACAGTCTCTTCTTCAATGCGTGGGACTCTTTTAGCCCTATTAGTAAAACAACTATTTTGTTTCTAGTAGGTTTTCATGATTCAATTACTGTAAGTAGCTGGGTCTGTTTGCAACAGCTGGTTGGAAATTATTTAGTTCGTAATTAAATAGTAGTTGCCTGCAACAAAAAATACAATTGTTTTCTCCAAATGGTTCTAAACTTGGTAGACAAATAACTATAGACATCTATTATAACTAGCAGTACTACGTACACATTCTGTAATTATGTTTTTCTTCAACAACCCTTTGCATAATTCTTCTGTAATATCTCTTATCACTGTAGTATTTTCAACTCATATTTGTTTGTACGAAGGTAAGATTATATTGTTCTTATTAATTCTTTGCTGTTTCACTTATCTCTTCCATTTATCATTTGTATTTGAAGTGCCTTCTACTTTGCACGTACCCCACCGGCAGTGTAGTCGGTACATGGTAAACCAACAGACCTAAAATAGTTTAATGTAATTGTTATCCAACTCTGTACATAACAGTATAAAAAAACCTACACTAATCATAGTTTACTTTTCTGTTGAAGTGACACTTAAGACATGTAATATGACACCTTTTATGGGGACGTCTTTCTTCATGATAAATGAATACATTATGATAGACTTATTGTCAAGTATGCATTTGGAATTCAAAATCTACGTAATAATAAAAGATTAATAAATGCGTTATTGTTATTAATAAAAATTAGAATACTGTTTGTAAACAATGAAGAGCAACCGATCTCAGAACCAACCCGTTCGATTGAGTTCCTGGAAAAATCGTCACTTGACGTCATGACTCCGAGTGCTTCCGAACCAAACAGACCCGAAGAGCAACCGCTGTCAAAAAATCTGTCAAATACCTGTCAACCGCTAGGTAGAGCTAATTACAGGAACCCATTCCATTCTCTGCGCATGACTCTGTAAAAATGTGGTAAACTTAAAATTACCTGTTGATCTAGTTTTAGGGCTTTATAGGTTGCCCCTATACGTAGTATGTAGATATGTAAGTATATGTAAGAGTCTAATAAATGAAAAATACAGCGATCTACGGAAAGTATTTTTAATGCTAAAGAGATGTAATATTAATAACATATGGTGAATTTAATTACAATATGAGTGATCATGTTTACTGTCATTAGAAATGTATGATGCTTTTGTTAATAAATCTTTTATTATTGTTTCTTCTTTTATATCAGGCTTTCTGTGGTGACTTTGAGATTTATTTTTCTTCTTTCTTGAAAAAAATGCACATCATTTTCTTGTTCTAACACTTTTAGCCATAACTTAAATTCTAAAGAAATAAAAAGTAAAAAACAGAGAACACGAAAATGCAAATATAAACTTTACCGTTTAAATTACTGAAACTGTGTTCTGTTAACTCATTTGAAATACTATGCTTGTCGCTTAAATGGTTACGTAGATCGGAATTAAACTTAAAGGACACCTCGCATCCCTCTAAACATTTGTAATTAGCAAAATTTTTTTCGTATTCAATTGGTGTAATCTTTATTCCATGAACAACTTTTCTGTGTTTATTGAGATTTCCTTGGTTAGAAAACACTTTGTTACAAATGATGCAAAGCACTCCCATTGTCACCTGCGAAACTCATTAAGAACATAAACAAACAAAACGATGACAGGATAGAGGTTAAGTTTATCTTTTATTTATTTCCAGGCATGCGCAGAGAATGGAATGGGTTCCTGTAATTAGCCCTACCTCAACCGCTGTGAACCGAGACCAGAACCAATTGCGAAAAAAAACACGTCTATAGTTAAAAAAAAATCAAGGCAGCACAGATTGTTCTGATTGGTTTTATGTGAAAGTTAAATTTACAATAGAACATTTTTGTATATGAATTGTTAATTCGTTATAAATGATGTCACTTAGAGAAATTTATACTAGTATAAATAATAACCATACATTTTAAAAAATTGCATTTTATTAATTTAATAAAAAAGCCATGAAAAGTTCGCGAGTGCTATGTGTTTACATATATTATAATATATAATAAATAGTTTTTACAATAAAACAAAGAAATTACATACAAACATACTATACATACGTCGCATGGTAAGGTGGCAATCTCAGAACAGTTCTGTTGCTTTCCTGTGTTAATTCGTCGATTACGTTAGCACTCACTGTGTTTAGGTGCATGCTGTTTTACTTAAGATAACAATTCAGCTCTCACATACTGTCTTCGTAGGGGATAGTTTTTTCTGCAGCCAGTTATGTATGTCAGCTTTCTTTGTGTTGCTAGACGGAATTTTTTCAATTTTTCTTATGTGATAACTTGCGTTATCCAAGACGATAACGCAACCTTCTTCAAGACTGGGCAAAATATTTTTAAACCATTGTTCAAATGTATCTGCGTTCATTTCTTCATGGTAGTCATTTGTTTTCTTGGATTTCAATACCAGTAATGCATTATCTACAAAACCGTCATCAGATCCTATATGAAGGGTGATGAGCCGCTTTCCTTTCCCCGATGGATTTCTCAAGTCAGTCGATAACCCTCTTAAAAATGCATCTCGTGGATTTGTTATGGACATGTCAGCCCATACCTTTTTGCCATTTTTGTCTTCTTCGGAAACATTGTCCAAAATAGCTCTTGGTCTATGACACGCCTTAGGAGCAGCAAAATAATCAGGATGTTGCTTGTGCTCACGAAGTATGTTGTAAACACTGGCCAGACCAATTCATAAAATTATAGTAAATAAGCAGTGGGATTGGAAGGTAAATTAAAACATGACCTATCAATCTAGCAACATTTTCCTCTTTTTCGTGTTTTTTCCATTGAGGATGCTGCTCTTCACACACTTTAAAAGCGTTCATAATTATTTGTTTCACCTCTACAGAAAAGTGCTTTTTTGGCGTTTTTTTTTGGTGGTGACAACTGAATATTGTTGACGTTTTCATCATCCATTTTTCTACAATTCTACAAATTAACCAACTCATTATTATTATTAACTTTTCATATAATTCTAACTTACTTATTGACAACCGTTCGTGTATTGAATGGTGCGAGTCTTAATAAAGACTTGTAATGTACCTAATATGTAACACAGTTGGAAAAACTGACGGAACTTTCAAAACAACTGACGTAAACGCATGCGTAACAAGCTGGCGTTTGCCGTTTGTGTTTGTATGTGTAAATGAGACTTCTATCGAGTACCGCCCCATTTATTTCAACCAATGGATATTCAAGTTTCAAGTTGCATCTGAATGTCTCTGGTTTTTCATTACTATATCTGTTGGGTAAACGCAGTATAGTTACACAGACCAGCTGGTCGACCAGAGTACCGCAAACCGCCACCATATTGGGGCAAACGAAGCACGAGATTGTTCATTATTTGTTCTCTATTGAAGTTAATCGAATCCACGTTTACTTTAAAAGGTTTTTCTTATTCTGAAAGATCAAACCTCTAATATGTCAAACACGTAAAACGTGGTATTAATTTGTCCATTATTAAAAATCACCCTTCTCTGCCCCAATATGCCGACGGTTTGCGTTATTTCGATCGACCAGCTGGCCTAGGTGAATAGATGCAGTGACTCTACAGTGTTGTGTCACCAACACGAAGTCATTTAATATTCAGTAGATGTCAATCCGTAGGCGCCAAATTCAAATTTGTTTGCTAATTCCTAAAATACCAATAATAGTAGTCAATTTTTGCAAAAAACAAGCTTAAGTTCTTATTTTTTACTATCTAAAAATAGAGACTTGAAATCTTTTGTAATGCCTTTAGTACTGGACCAATATAAAATGTAATACATTTAAAATGAGGGCACGACCCCCCCTGGTGGTTGAGACCCCTAATTTAATAACTCAACCAAATTTAGCAAAGTTTATGTTGGTAGTGTTCTTGGGGTCGCTGAATATGAATCCTTTAAGAAAATTTCAAAATTCTAAATGGCGGTCCTAAAATAAGGTCCTTTGAGATTGAGAATGCAATTCACGCCGTTTCTATTCATTTTAGAGAAAAATTCAAAAAGTCAAAAAGTGTCTAAAATATGATTTTGCAAAGGAATACACTATTTTGGTCACCGTATTATGTAACCCCTTCGTTCTCCCCAAGTGGGAAACCTACTAACTCAGAATCCCTTTCAGGCAAAAATGGCGATTGTAACATTGTTTTATACAGTTAAATTAAAAAAATATAAATAATTAATAATAATATTAGTATCGTTTTCATTATCTACAATACTAGTTTTGGTGTTATTTGTATCATCATCCTGTAATTCATTTTTATGTGTGGGGGCTAGTATACTGTTTGAGCAATTATTACCATGACAATTTGAACAGGCTGGTATGCACTGAAGGCCAGCTTTTCTACATCAACAGGAAGAAGTCACACTTCCAGTTTTGCACGACCAAAATATATTTTTTAGTAAACTGTTAAAAGCTGCATTTTTGGTCATTGTAACTGGAACTTATTGGCATTATATGGTGCACCAAAAAAACGAGGGATAAAGTAAAAAAAAGATACAACAAACTTTAAACAATGCTGTAAAATATTAGAGGAGTTCAGATATAATTCGTTTTGTAAAGCTACTAAAAAAATAAAGTAGTAAAATTTTCAACTTTGATACCAACACGTTATGGATTTCAGCAACACCTAAAAGAGTATATTTACATCCGCAATTTTGGTTGTATGGAAATCGAGAAGAAAATCCACTATCACCTTTCAAATGGAGATGATAAAGTGAAGCTGATTTACTAGTAGTGGACGTGCGACTTCCTCCTGTGGGTACAGAAAAGGTGGCCTTCAGTGCATACCAGCCTGTTCAGATTGTTATGGTAATAATTGCTCAAACAGTAACTAGCCCCCATACATCAAGATGAGTTACAGGATAATGATACAAATAACGCCAAACTACTATTGTAGATAATGAAAACGATATTAATATTATTGTTTATTATCTATATTATCTACACTGAGAAAAATGATAACTATAAAATGAAGACTATATTATACTATACCGATGCTTTGTTGTTCTAACCTGATTTTAGCAGCGTTAACTAAAAACCATGGTCAGAATAAACAACTGACTTACTAAGTACTATCTATTTATAGTTAATCGATTTTGGTAGATTTTATCCGGGTTCTAGTAATATCACAGTATAATATAATACAGTAGTTTCACTCTGTGTCGGTCTCTTTGATGTTTGTGTCGCCGTCGTGTTTTGGCGCAACTACCCAGGAGTCGATATGTCCGCTTATTTTCTAGCGGCAATTTCAAATTGTTGTAGCGGGATATTTGAATATCTAACCTCTTTAGTGATGGTTTTTGTACGGCCCTTCTAAAAGTTCCATTGTAAACCAACAAAAAAAATGCTGAGAAATAATTTAATGACGTGGAGTTTTCAAAATTTAAATTTCTTGTTTCTTTAATTCTTGTAGAAAGAATAATCATAATAAACATAATAGGGTAATCCAAAAGTATCAAGTTACTGGACGACAAACATAAGATATAACCTCAAATGATACCATAAATTGCTCTCTATTTAGATAACATATACCCTAAAGCAAACATTGAATGTTTAAATTACTAACATGCAAAACAGATATTTAAAACATTGAGTATTTTTAGAACTACAGAGCTTCAAACTGTTTATTTGTCCTTCTGCGTTCCTTGGAGAAATCTTGAATCTTATAAAATTCATAGGTGATACCTTTTATACAATGTGAATTAGCTTTGAGCAAAGCTCTGTACCCCAGGATTATATTTTTATCTTGGAAATTCATTGTAAGAAATGTTATATTTAATACAAATAATATACATTTACTAATAAAAAGTAGATAATTGCATTAATATATTCTATTTTGCTTTAGTTTTTAATTTTTTACATACAAATTATACAGCAGAAAACACTTTAATTAATATATTAACAAACTAATTAAAACTTGTATCGTAGCATTTCTCTATTTTTTATCTTGGTGAAAACTTAGCACACTGTGGAAACCGATCGCATTTAAACACGTGGTGTTAACACTTTAACAGCACGATTTAGAGGTTAGAGTTTACTGCGCTGCTCGCCCGGAGTCGATTATGCGCGTAGAAATTATGTGACAAAAAAACCAGGGAGTGAAACTACTGTATTATATTATACTGTGGTAATATAAGCCACTACCTTACTTGGGTTAAATCTACATGTACAGTTGGCTATTTTAAATTACAAGTCAAACTAAAATAGTTTAGCAGTTTGGAGTTCCAGATAATATCGTATTTCATTGAAACCTTTTATCACAATGAAAGACATTATTGGATGCATAATACTAAATATTCAAGAAAGAGATTTTAGTCGACCTTTTATTATGAACGCAATAATTATTTCTTTCTTTTTCATACCGTTTTAAAGAAATACGATACTCTTATAAAACAAAATAAAGAATAAAATTTATTAAATTTTATTACACAAACTAGTCCGAGCTCAGCTTGTTTATGCAATAAATTACAGCACCGTGTATGCTCTACATAACACGAATTTTGTCAAACTAGGGAGTAAGGTTGAAATAACCCAACAGGTATGGTAAATAAAAAACAAAAACATTTTACTAAAATCATATAGTTCGTATTACACACAGGTATTGTTGTCACTATTTGTACATATTTTCAGGTTGCTGCAACTTATTTTTGGTTACTTTAACCTGACTTATTTTCTCAGTGTATATATTTTTATAAAAAATAAAAATGAAAGTTTGATTATAGTTTCTTTCTTTTTTCTCATTTAATCTACCTTTTCCTAATATTGTTAAATACTACAAAAATTTATAATCAATTTAAATATAAAATGTTGAGCATTGATCAATCAATAAGTTATTTTGCTTATTAATTTAACTTACTTTTTATTTTCTGTATAAAACAATGTTACAATCGCCATTTTTCCCTGAACGGGGTTCTGACATAGTAGTTTCCCCACTTGGGGACAGCGAAGGGGTTACATAATACGGTAACTAAAGTAGTGTATTTCTTTTCAAAATCACATTTTAAACACTTTTTGACTCTTTGAATATTTCTCTAAAATCAATAGAAACTGTGTAAATCGCATTCTCAATCTCAAAGACAATAGTAGGACCGGTTTAGTAAGAAATAACTTATTACTTACTAAAAATTTAGACTAGACACTTAACCTCAATATTCATTTTATTAAAATCCATTTGACAGTTCGCAGTTATCAGACTGTTATTGAATTTAAACAGACTGTTAGATAGTAGATTCAAATAGTGAATACGCTAACGGTGTGTTAAGCATTTAACAGCCTGTTATTTATTTAACTAACAATGGTGAATATGGCCATTACCTAGTTAACTAGCAATAAAAAAATCTTAATTTTCTTTACTTGATAATTATCTAATAAAGCTTATTTATTTATTTTGTTTCTTCTTTCTTTTTTAATAAAGCTTATTTATTTATTTTGTTTCTTTTTTCTTATTTGGAAGTTTGCAAAATAGTTGATTGATTATTAAGTACTTTATTTTATTGTGAGAGAATACCATATATGTATATCTACCAACCACATTTAATACGTTTCATATGTTTGTAAAACTAGATACAATAAAGAATTTAATTGAATTGAATAAAGACAACAATTGGTTTATAGTTTTATTAAAATCATCCCTCACATACTGCCCAACTAGTATACATACGAAATTAAGGTAGAAAGTCACCCAAACCTTACAACTCAAGAATTACATGATTTAAGTATATTTGGTAAATTCAATGTTGCTCTTTCGATTGATACCCGAAAAACGGCATTTCACCACGTATATACCGAGAAAACGATTAACAAAGTTGCAGTCAAATACATTGATGTATATGGGTTTACACAGTATGCCCAAGAACAACTTGAAAGTTTTATATTTAAACAACTCACCATGTATATGAAAAACTATGTAACAATAGTTTAGAAATTGTATTTTAGATTGACGTTAAAAAAACTGCAGTTTACCTCTTAGTTATTGAGATATTTCGATTATAAACTTGTATTCCAGCTGTAACCGGAAACTGATGACTGAAGTCCCTGCACATGCAAAACCCTATTATATGATCTGGCAACGTTGCTTCGCGTGGAAATTCAAATTTGATATGTTAGATGAATTTATGTTGGTATTTTTTATATTACTTGAAAATAATGATATACGTAAATAAATTAAATAGATGAAATCAAATATAATAAATAAAATTGAATAAAATAAAATGAAAATTGTATTAACATTGATTATTCACATTACTTGTACGTGATCCCAGACGTGGTTCGGCGATGTGGTCGCGGACTACTGAGTGCGTGCTCTATATTAAAGAGACACTTTGAGTGGACAAATCAGTCTAATTTTTGATTAATAAGTGAGTAAATATGAAGTTCATTAGTAACCGTTTATATGTGTATAAAAAGGATCGAAGTTCTATACTGCAATATTGAAAAACAGTGATAAACTTACAACAGCCTTTTTATTGTTAGTTCCCGCTCTTGAAGCAAAGCTTTCTCGCAACTTCTTCTCGCTACTTGACTTCTCTATAATATCCCCTGCTTGCTTCAACGTTGTTTTGCTCACAGCAGACATGTCAAGTGATGTGAGAATCGCGTTGATTTGACTTGCCCCAATACCGGCATCGATCATCGTTGAAGATCAATTTTTGATTAATTAATGTTATACACAAAAAATGATAATGATAATAGGAAATAGTATTAAGAATCTTCTACCTGCTGCAAGTTTTATATTCAAAACATGACGTTTTGTAGAAGCATCATTGGGGAGTATGTTTCTGATCTGTGAACGTATTTGACAACTTGGCAAGAAGGGCAGCGAATCGACCAAATTGAAGCTATACCACACACTTGTTCTTTTATGATGTCATCAAAAACTAATTTTTGGTCACAATCATATTCATAACACCGCATAAAACTATTTAACGTACAGCAGTCAATAATTTTTACCAAACTCTAACCTCACTTTGGTTTTACGTCAAATACTGATCGTACATTGCGTTGCCAAATCTTACTCATCAATGTATACTACGTTAGTAAAGCGAACAACGATGTTATCATTATTAATTTGTTTTCTGATTTAAAATGACAATTTTTGTGTGCTAAACAACAAATAAATAATTTTTTAATTTTCTATAATGTTCATATGTGAATTAAAATTTGTTGATTTTATTCATATACAGCAGCTAGCTTGACTTTAGATTTGGATGACTTTCTACCTTAACAACCCTGGGCGCTAGCTGGTTGAGTTGAGGCGTGGCAGATATTTAAATTTCGCGCGCTTCTGCACATCCAATTTAAAGGGCTAAGCGTTTCAAAGGCACGGAAACTGGTAGCGAAAGATCAAAGGCGCCGCGCGAAGTTTCGCCCATTGTTTTGGCTGTTGCAGTTTTAAGCAATAATAATAAACTTTTAATTATTGAAAAAATTAATTATATTTATTTATATTTAGTAGTAGTGAAGAGGTTATGTATTTGACATATGAGGGCAAAAAAAACTTTGACATAAAAGCAAAGAAAAGAAGACTACGAGTCAGCATATACATTTGCAATAGTTATTTATAGTACAAGTGAGTTAAGTAAGATATTATCCACGAATGAAAAATGTACCTTCGAGGGCTGGTAGGCCCGAGTGGGTTAATTTTTCTGAGTGGATAATATCCTTAACTCACGTGTGCCATACAAAATTTTAACCAACACCTCTTTATTTAAGTTTAAATATCGAATTTGCAATTTAATGTTAGTCTGCAGATTTTGACAGTAATAAATTTAATACTCTAGCGCGATGACTGGATTGTAATAATATTATGCAATGTAAGCTGGTGATTGGTTGCTACCTATAATAGCAGCCAATCACCATTCTAATGTAAGTACAACAATGTTTTTCTACTCATGACATTGAAATCCCTCATTTTGCAATCGATAACAATGGTTGAAATCGCATTTCAACCTCTCGAGGTTGAAATTATCGGACTACCGCGATTTTGAATTTCAAACTGTTCGACATTCAATTGCTGACAAGAGAAATGTCATGTTTTGTCACTTAAATGTAATATTTTTTTCTAAAGTGCATTAATTTACTAAAAATTCGAAGAAAAAAAAATATATATATTTATATATATATCTATATGTATATGTACATGAATATGTATATCTATATGTATATATGTGTGTGTGTGTGTATATATATATAATATTAAAATGGTTTCTCACCACTATGTGTGAGTATATGCTTTTGCAAATTTCTTTTTTGTGAGAATTTATAATTACATATATTACATACAAATGGCTTCTCACCACTATGTGTGAGCATATGCCTTTGCAAAACTCTTTTTTGTGTGCATTTATAATTACATATATGACATACAAATGGTTTCTCACCACTATGTGTGAGCATATGCTGTTGCAAATTTCCTTTTCGTGAGCTTTTATAATTACATATATTACATTCAAATGGTTTCTCACCACTATGAGTCAGAATATGCATTTGCAAACGTCTTTTATGTGTGCATTTATAATTACATATATTACATTCAAATGGCTTCTCACCACTATGTGTAAGCATATGCATTTGCAAACTTCCTTTTTGTGAGCATTTATAATCACATATTTTACATTCAAATGGCTTCTCACCAGTATGTGTGTAAATATGCCGTCGCAAACTTCCTTTTAGTATGCATTTATAATTACATATTTTACATTCAAATGGCTTTTCACCACTATGTGTGAAAATATGCCTTTGCAAATCTCTTTTTTCTGTGAATTTATAATTGCATATATTACACGCAAATGGCTTCTCACCACTATGTGCGAGCATATGCTTTTGGAAATTTTCTTTTCGCGAGCATTTATAATTACATATATAACATACAAACGGCTTCTCACCACTATGTGTGAGAATATGCCTTTTCAAATGTCCTTTTCGTGAGCATCTATAATTACATATATAACATTCAAATGGCTTCTCACCACTATGTGTGAGCATATGCATATGCAAATGTCCTTTATGTGTGCATTTATAATTACATATATCACATTGAAATGGCTTCTCACCAGTATGTGTGAGCATATGCTTTTGTAAATGTCCTTTTTGTGTGCATTTATAATTACATATATTACATACAAATGGCTTCTCACCAGTATGTGTGAGCATATGCTTTTGCAAATTTCCTTTTCGTGAGCATTTATACTGACATATTTTACATTCAAATGGCTTCTCACCACTATGCACGAGGTGTTTCTGCAAGCTTGCCATTTGTGGGAATTTACAATTATAAATATTACATCACTAAATGGTTTCTCAGCATATTAGTGAGCATATGTTGTCATATATGTCCTTTTCATGAACATTTATAGCCACATAAGTATCTTACATTCAAATGAGGTGTTTTCTAGCGATGAATCATATTTATGCACGTATTTAAACCCAGTTGACCAAGTGCGATATCATTTGAAAAAGTCACTAGAACGAAGCATTTTAAAACGCTGTTTTATAGGGGTGATTTATTCAAAAATCGTAAATGTAAAACGTAGCCTACAATTTAGAAATAATGTAGAAGTAATGTTAATGTTATATTACATCACAAATTATTATTATAACCAAACAACTGCCAATAATGTCAAAAACAAAATGTTAGGACGCAAGTCACTGCAGTTTAAATCCTTTGAACCAGTTTCATGCATGATGTTACCGTTGCATGAATAGAATGCCACATTTTAATGAGTTGATGAAACACAACACTAAACAGTTTGATCGGTAAAAAGCGCTTTTCACCAGTATAAATCAGCATGTAATTTTCCAATCTTACGTTTTATAAGCTGTGGTTCAAATTATATATATTCCAATGGTGTCTCACTACCATTAGTGATCTTATTTTGTTGTGTAATTATGGGTGTTGAACATTTACAGTCGCATATATTACATAGGATTGTTTAGTAGCATGGATGCACATGATTCAGAAATTATCTTAGAAGAAAATATATGAGAACATGTTTACATCTAAACTTTGAAATAGTGTCCTTTTTTAAATTTTTGTTGCTAGCAACTTTGTTAAAATTATTGTCGAGTACAAATAAACTTAACACTTCCTTCCTGAGTGTGATGAAATATCTTTTGACCACTAAAAGACATGATGATGATGTATTTGATGTGATTAAATAAATTTCTTCTAGTATAAATACTTTAACAAACATTAGAATTGGAGAGTTAAGGCATAACGTATGGATTTATTTAAATCACTTTCAACTCCTACCTGAAAAAAATATATAAATATGTACCTTGTACTTATATTACAAAGGTCTGCCATATGGTAAAAATGCAGAATTGGGATCCCAGCTGGCCGAGCATACGAATACCTACTGCGTATAACGACTATATCTAATAAACTCATGGGAATAACTTTTACACCGTTGCCGGTCCTACTTTCTTCATAATAAATAAAATATTAATGTACTGTATACAAATACATACAATATTTTGTATATTCTTAAAGTACGAACGCAAAAATGATTTTAAAAAGTGATGATCTGATGAAATGCGCCCATCATCAGATCATCACGTCTTTTTAGTCTTTTTTTTGTAAAGAACAATGTTAAAATCATTTTTGCGTTCGTACTTTAAGAATATACAAAATATTAAATGTATACAGTACATTAATGTTTTATTTATTATAAAGTGTGGACCGGCAACAGTGTAAGTTATTCCCATGAGTTTATTAAACATAGTCGTTATGTGCAGTAGGTATGCGTATGCTCGGCCAGCTGGGATCCCAATTCTGCATTTTTACCCGAATGTTTTGTAACATTAATTAATAAAAACAATTGGTTAGAATGAAGAAGCAAATGAACTGAAAATGTTTCTAACCTTCCAATATAAACGCACAAATATTTAGGATGCATGTCAGTGATTGTAAAATGAAAATTCAATGAAATTGAAATATGTTAGAGATAATTCAATGACAGCTTTGTTGGCAAAATGTAATAGTCTAGCTAAGCCGTTATCAAGGTATTACCATTCAAACTTTTTTTACTATGTCGTTCAATGGAAAGCATCCATACACAAAATAAATTTAAGAATAATTAAACGTTTCCAATTGTTTGTACTTACGAAGATATTTCGTTTAGTATAGTTGTTTTGATCGTTCCCTAAGTATTCAATATCAAAAATGTAGATAAATGTAAATGCGGTCGATGAACAGTAAACGTTTTGTAGCGAGTATACTAACCTTAATAAACGGCAAGCTTGCACCAGCGTTGCCAACCTGGACAAAAATAGAAATAGTACAGGGACACGCATATAACTAGAAACCTCATAACGGGGGATAGCTGCAATGATTTAGAACATATTTTCCTTATCAACATGTGGTCGCTTCCTGCTAGTTTTCGAGGAAATCGCATTCTAAACTTTGTATTCACCACGACCTTCTAGATTTCACGAGACGAAGTAGATTTCGTCTCGTGAAATCTAGAAGGTCGTGGTACTCGCATTATATTAAAAATGCGAAACAATCACATTTTTTAATTTTTTAAAATTTTTTAATTATAAATTAAATTCAAATTTTGCTTGTTGCTTATTTTAAATGTAATCTAAGTACAATAGGTGTACTTAAAATGCAATTTTCTCGAAAACTAGCAGAATGTTGATATGGAAGATATGTTCTAAATCATTACAGCTACCCCCCATTACAAGGTGTTACCCACAAAATGGAGACTGCTTATTAGGAAACGGTAACAACTTTTTAACCGCAGTTAAATCTGTCGGCTGCCAGCTAACTAGTGTGAGGGCGTGAGTCTCACACCCTAGTAGCACAAGATATTTCGTTAATATTTAAAAAATATAAATATAATATTATATGTTTTTTAAATATTTAAAAGATTTAGAAAATATTTATAAAATATTGAAAATGAAATATTTAGAAATATATTGTTATACATATTAAATAAATATATTATTTGTGTGTAATCTTTAATGTTTTCAAACGAATATTAAACAAATATTTTATTATTGTTATGTATAAACATGAGCCTTTAATAGAATGTCGTAGATAAATATAAATATATATTTGGTTGCAATATTTATAGTATATATGGACCTGATGACAGATTTTGATACTATATATTCAGTTAATTTGTTTTTCAATGACAAATCAGAATTGGATTGCAAATATCTCACTTTCACACTATCGGTCAAAATTTATTATTACGTCCTAATTTATTATAAATATTAAACATCGGTATATTTATTTACAGAGTATTCTCGGCAGTATTGACAATCACTATACTTTTCAAATTACAATAATTTGCGTACCCACCTAATAAATAACTACTTTGTTAATGAGTTAATTGGGATGTTTTCAATGAACATAATAAATAAGTATTTGGATTTGGCGCCTTTTCGTGGGCGTTACCTTCCCGTGTGTTCTGTACTTCCCATCATTCCTTTGTTACAAATTACTCATGTCAGAATCTTTTGTTATATCTTATATTAATATATTTAATCAGGTGTGTATGTTGAATTTGAAACTGTTTTATATGACATTGTTAGTTATTTATTTCTACATAAATTCATCTTGTTTAGTTTCTTAATTCTATTAAGTATTATATGTTTTTACAGAAATACGTACGTAATATTTTTCTATGGTTTACTTTAAATATACTTCGGGCCAACCAGGTATTACTGGATATTAATAAGGTATATATGAACGTATATATTGACTTTATTAAAATTTAATTATTTCATTTATTTTAGGATAATTTGTCCTTGTGTGTTCTTAGTTAAATTTGTTTATTTAATGATTTGTTCAAAACATTCATATTTTGATATGTATGTAGATCTATATGTAGATAATGTATAATATTTATAACATATGTAGTACCTATAATAAATATTTTCGTATAATATCATTTGATATTTTATTCTAATATATTAAGACCAATGTGAATATTCGTAAGATATCTTACCTAGAATGTTAAATAAATATTATTAAGAAAATATTAAAGAAATATTTTAAATAATATATTAGCTAAATATTTAGGCGGATGTCGAAAAAGATATATTTTAAATATTTGAAAACGAACATTTATATAATATATGTGTGCTACTAGGGCAAGAGGTCTTCTATAATGGGCGCCAAGAATCGTCTAAAATAGCTCCAGTATTTGCCGACAAAATCTAAGGCAGGAATCACACTGCTCAACCACGTCGACCGTCCGAAATTTCGAACACATATAACTGTATGCGCAACGTCACACTGTTAGACCATCGGCCGTCCACAGTCGACCATGCTCGATCGTCCAGCTTGAAATTCAAACGGGTTGGAATTTTGACCGATTGTGGTCGACGATCGCATGCGCGTTATTACTTTGCATTTCCAAACACGTGGGCGCGTTTGCAAAGTTTTGTGTATCAGAACACAACTTATGTATAAAGTTTATAGGCATGGATGTAAAATATTGCGATTTTGTTTTTCTGAAGTAGGTATATAGCCCATGATGAAATTTGGTTTTATAAGCTGCACTAAAACATTGATGAATAGCGGATACAATACAAAAAATTCTCCTTGTTCCCGCTTTAAATACATTTCTCGGGCTCATATTTTTCTTTCTCCTCTTCTTAATCTCTTCAAAATCATATAATTAACAATTACATTTTCGGAATCGTTATCACCACTGCTACTCATTTTGAAAATTTTATTAGAAAATTAATAAAAGTAAGGTTAGGAAGAAAAAACCGCTCGAGGTCGTCCGACCAGTGTGATTTGAATATTTTAATGATCAGCGGTCGACCGATTTTTTTAAGCCGATAGTGGACGGTCGATGCTGGTCGATCGAGCAGTGTGATTCCTACCTAAAAAGAACACATTTGCGACTACTACCAATGTGGTCGACTTTTCCCAATATAGATATCTCGATCGCTGTAGATATAAACCCCGAATAACATTCATATAAATAATAAGTCTTCAAGTAAGAGATACGCTTTATTATCAATTAAACAAATTATCAGGTATTTAGATCAATTAAAATAAATCAATCAAAAATTACATTTTATAGACAGGTCATACATAATTAAAATGTGTGTAAATATGTAAATATCAAATATAAACATGTACATATATAGACATTAAATTGTGACATCAAACTAATTTGTAAAAATTTTTATATTATTAAAACAATTTTTTGTTAATATTTGATTCATTGTTCTTTGGAAGGCTTTATTGTTGAGCTGTCGAAATTCCTCTGGAATGTGATTGAAAAAATGAATTTCTGTTCGTTGACTCTGTACTTTGCTCAGGTACTATATTCTTTTTATGCCTTGTGTCGTGATTATGAATGTGTGCGTGAGTCGTGTATTTATGAATATTGTTTTTAACATAGCAGAGTTTCGGATGTATTATTAATGAAAATAATGACATTACTTTTAATTCTTCGAACAATGTTTTACAGTGTTCTAGACGACTAGCTCCTTTAATTGCCGGTATTGTCGATTTTTGTAAGGTAAAGGATCTATCCAGGTGTATTTCTGCTGCGTCTCCCAATAACGAATTTCCATAGGAAAGGCGAGAATGAAACATGACATAGTAACATGTCAGAGCGGCCTCTTCATTTATTATTAATTTTGTTTTACGTATAGCATATACTGCTTGACTCAATTTTGGACATAAATAGTTTAAGTGCTTTTGACAGGAAATTGATTCGTCCAAGTGGATACCTAAACAATTAACGGGATTCTGAGGGTTGTTTAGAGCGGTTAAGGTGAAGGTAAGTGTATTTGTCTTTTCATTATTTAATAAAAGGTCATTAGTATCGAGCCATATTTTTGACTCTGCTAAAATGTTCTCAGTTGGTTTGGGTACGTTGGTATCTTTGTTAATCGTTGGGTATAGAGTTGTATCATCTGCGTATAGAATTGGAAAGACATTCGGCTGTTTTACATTGTTAGGAAAATCATTGATAGAAATTAAGAATAAAAATGGGCTTAAAATGGACCCTTGAGGCACTCCTCTTTTGATAACTCTTATATTACTCTTTTGATTATTTAAAAGTACTTGATGGTTTCTAGAAAACTAGCAATCAAAGAGTAGAATGAGCCTCGAAGTCCATAATATTCACATTTTCCCAACAGTAAATTATGTAATACACAGTCGAAAGCCTTTGACAGATCTGCATAGATTGTATGGCAGTACATTTTACTTTCATAGGCTTCTAAAATATTGTTTTTTAGTTTTATTACTGCATCTATTGTGGTTCTACCTTTTTGAAAACCATATTGGTGGCGGTTTGCGTTACTCTGACCGACCAGCTGGCTTAGGTGACTAGATGTAGTGACTCTACACCTACCTACTTGAAGTTTTGCACTTTTCAAATTATTTTTATTTTAAAATTAAATATTAATTTAAGTTTAGGCCGAACATAAACAAACGTATGCATTTCGGGCTTAATTAGTGTTTTAGATCCCTTTAGGCGAAAGCCGAAGGCGCTAAGACGATAAGGTGAAGTTGTCTTGGAAGTGGAAGGCTATGTACCCTTCTCGCATCACTCCCTTTAAGTGTAAAGGTTCTAGAGCCGCTTCAAATCTCTGATTCGAGCGGCTTCCGGAGCCAGTACCTGGTGGCATGCAGTTTCCCATCGGTCCAGATTTACCCCTCTGGGGCCGGGATAAACCTCACTTCGATTCTCCTCCTTAGATTTTAATCAAACAGCGGGTTCCTTACGGTTACCATAAATGATCGTATTCCAGGCGAAAATCAAATCCACCCACACCGGTTCTCATGTTAGCAAAGTTACCTCTGCAACGTTAATGAGTAATCGTCAAGTACACTTGCGTGTATCTCTCCCACACATTTTGTCCTGGAAGCCTAGGCAGGGGACCTAGACTTTTTTTACTTAATAACCGTTGCCCAGACAGGCCTTGGATAGGAGTTTCTCGGACCAGTTCTATGGGCAGGCGCCGTGTGGTCTGCACTGCCCTCCCTGAGTATTTAGTCCCCAACTCAAGTCAAGGATCTTTGTTCGACCGATGTGGTTTCCCACCCCGATCTTCCAGTTACAGGGCTGGTGTGCCCTCGACAGAGCTTCGTTTTCAAGTCTATACGTTCTAGACTCTCGGTATGTAACCTATTCAGGTGACGGTGTCTTGAGAGTGAGAGGCTATGATACCCCTTTTCGCATCAACTCCCTTTAATTGTAAAGGTCCTAGAGCTGCTTCAGATCACAGTACTCGATTAACGAGTCATAGGTTGAAACGAATAGCTTCCAGATCACAGTACCTGGTGGCATGCGGTTTCCCATATAACCTAGGTATACTCCCCTAGGCCGAGATAAACCTCACTTCAATTCTCCGCCTTAGAATTTAGTCAAGCAGCGGGTTTCTAACGGTGACCATAATTGACCTAGTTCGAGGTAAGAATCAAATCCACCCACACCGGTTCTCATGTTAGCAGAGTTCCCTCCGCAACGTTAATGAGTAATCGTCGAGAACACTTGCGTGTTTCTCTCCCACGCATTTGATCCTGGGAGGCCTAGGCGGGAAACCTAGAAGGCCGACTGTGGACATGTAAGGCTAACTGTCCGCGAAAAAGAACTGAATCCTTTTCTACAGTAAACTATTAGCCTATTACCTATAAAATATACAATAGGCCGTAGTAATTGTCTATAAGGTATTTGATCCATGACTAATTTAATGAAAGTTTAGGGTGTTCCTTCCCGCCTTTAAGACGAGCCGAAGCTCGAATAATTGAGTTACGCTCAATTAGCGCGCATTGTCACTACACTAAACAATGCTACCAGTATTAACTCACTGGTTGGAGCGAGATACTATCCATACTCTACTGACTCTCCAGGTCAGTACCGGAGCGATAAACGTGCTCACCCGTCGGCTCCATCTCCGAGGAGGCTGTGAGGGACGTATCACACGACCAAGGAGATTTCACCTAGTCTAGCTTCAGACTTTTCTCCCAACATACTGTCCCAAGCTGTTGGGAGCCACTGCCGGATCGAATCCAACTTCAATTGTGGCAGGACTTGGTTTTAAAATGGTTTTGCCATCCCGATCTACCAATATATAGGCTTGGTGGGCCCTCGACAGAGCTTCGTCCATGGGTCTACAGCTTATAGACACCCAGTGTGTACCTAGCTAAGGTGAAGTTGTCTTAATTGTGAGAGGCTGTATATTCGCTTCAACAATCCTTAAGCGTAAAGGCTTTTAGAACTTCTCCCAGCCACTGTACCCGGCTGCAGCCCGGATCATAGGGTGGTCGGGATAGCTCCTAAGCACAATTACCTGGCGGCATGCGGTTTCCCAATGGCATGGATTTACCCCTTCACACCGGGATAAACCTCACTTCGTTCTCCTCCTTAAGATTCAGCCAAACAGCGGGTTCCGCAGGTGACCATAAATGACCTAAGTCAAGCAGCGGGTTCCGTTTGGTGACCATAAATGACCTCCTCCAAGGCGAGACTCGAATCCGCCCACACCGGTATCATATTACCAGGGCTCCCCCTGATCGGTATGAGTAACCGTCGAGAATTCTCAGGAATTTCTCTACCACATACTTGTCCTGACTGCTTCGCCCATTACCCACTCATGTTTCCATGCCCCGTATCCAGGTTCCAAGGATAGGGTAGAAGACAGCCAGTTTTACGGGTGTGCGTCATGTGGTCTCCCACACACCCTAGGCCGAATGTGGACAATACGCTGACCGCAGACACGGTCGGCAAAGTGTCCACCGCTTGCGATCGGCGTAGTGTCCACGGTCTGCAAAGTGTCCAAAACTGCCAGTCGGCGTAGTGTCCATGGCCATTGTCCAGTGCCCCCCAAGTGTGCACAAGTAATACATTTTAAAAACTTAAATTTAAACATTTAAAAAATTTAAATATAAAGTTCATATATAACTAGAACAAAAAATAAAAGAATAAATTGTGCAAACTTTGCTTTTAATTATAAGTGCCTATTTTTAGAACACCTGACGCCGACAGAGCTGCGAGTAACACGTGTGCATTTTGCGTGGGCATGCGGTTTAACATAGTTTAGTTTCGGTTTTATTCTCGAGGTTATAGAGTTACGAGGTGAGCGCCATAAATTCTCGGCCCGGCAGGCTTCTACAGGTGCCAACATGTTCAAGCTCGGTTGCGTTATAGTTGAACATGTAAGAGGCCTACACTATATATATATATATATATATATATATATATATATATATATATATATATATATATATATATATATATATATATATATATATATATATATATATATATATATATATATATATATATATATATATATATATACATATATATATATATATATATATATATATACATATATATATATATATATATATATATATATATATATATATATATATATATATATATATATAAATAGAAAGATTAATGCGCGTATATAAACATATAACAAAGGGATAATAATGGGAATTCGCGCAAGAGATTTATAAGAGAAAGTTAGTTGCAGCCGTATACACGTGTTTCGCATTTATTAGTGCTCATCAGTACGGCATAGCAGATAGAAGAAATAGAATTTAAGCAACAAACTAGAAACAATGTATAACACAAGGTTTCACAGATAGTAGCCAACCACACATTTGTAGTTTCGGCTCGAAGACATTGAGTTTTCAATGCAACAACAAACGTCACTACGGAGGTAGCTATAGCCACTACCGTGAGACAACCTGATCCCTTTGTTATATGTTTATATACGCGCATTAATCTTTCTATTCATGTTGATATGTTTTGGGATCAGGTTGTCTCACGGTAGTGGCTATAGCTACCTCCGTAGTGACGTTTGTTGTTGCATTGAAAACTCAATGTCTTCGAGCCGAAACTACAAATGTGTGGTTGGCTACTATCTGTGAAACCTTGTGTTATACATTGTTTCTAGTTTGTTGCTTAAATTCTATTTCTTCTATCTGCTATGCCGTACTGATGAGCACTAATAAATGCGAAACACGTGTATACGGCTGCAACTAACTTTCTCTTATAAATCTCTTGCGCGAATTCCCATTATTATCCCTTTGTTATATATATATATATATATATATATATATATATATATATATATATATATATATATATATATATATATATATATATACAGCTAGAAGCGTAATAGATTTTAGTAGCCACTCAAGCATCGTGAAGAGTACATGAAAAGGTCGTAGCTAACGAAAATTGAGTACCGCGCGGTAATTAAATTTTTAACAAAAGAAGGGCACACGCCTAATCAAATCAAACAACGTTCAGACGGCGTTTATGGTGATTTATCTCCTTCATATTCCACTGTAAAAAGTGGTCAAAATGTTTCTGTTTGGGGCAAGAATCTCTTGAAGATGATGAGCGCACCGGTCGGCCAATTGAAGCGGTAACGCCTCAAAAAGTTGCAATCATTGAAGAAATGGTATTAGAAGATCGCCGTTTGAAAGTTAAGGAGTTAGCAGTGATGTCTGACAATTCGGAAACGAGTATTCACCGAATTCGTCATGACCAGTTTTTCATGTCTTCTTTCTGCTGTTCAACGTCAACGTCGCGTCGAATGTGCGCGCTCGTTTTTAAACTTGTGTGGAGACGACCCAAAGCCGATTTTGGAGTCCGTTGTCACTGGATTGTTAGTTAGGGATTGTTCTGGGATTGTTAGTTAGTTAGTTAGATTCTTTATTTCCATCATATGATGTTACTTAGATACATTTGGTTGCTTACATGCTAAAAATACTAATTACTACCTACCGCTATATTTAATCTGTAAGTACAGGTACAAATCGATTTAGTTTACATTACTTCTAATAAAATTATAACAGTTTCGCTTAAATTCGCTATTATTTCTTGAATTTTTAACATCCTGGTAGTTCATTATATAATTTTGACCCTTTATAGAATACATTATTTTCTGAGGATGATTTTGCATGCAAAGGTATTCTAAATTCATTAATATTTCGTGTGTTATATTCATGGTATTCCCTGTTATACGTCATGAATTTTGCCATGTAATGTGGTAACTGCCCGTTTATTATTCTAAAAATTAAAAATAGAGTTTTATAATAAATCCTTTGTTTTATGGTGAGAAAATTTAGCATATCCAGCATAAGGGATATTCTAGTTCTTCTGTTACACTCGGAATAATCCTCATAGCTCTGTTTTGTAATTTTTGAAGTCTTTGCATATCAGTTTCCTTTATTATGAATAGAATCGAGGCACAATACTCAAAATGTGGAGCAATAATAGTCTTATATACTAATATTCTAGACCATATGTTGTTTAATTTATTGCTTAATCTACCTAAGAAACCTATCTTTTTAGCTGTCTTTTTTATAACATAATCTACATGTTTGCTAAATTTTAGTCTATTATATATTGTAACAAGAGAGAAAAAGAAAGAACCTCTTCTCGAACAACAAATGGAATATTCTACGGCATTCGAGAGAATGACTCATCGCACCAAGCATGTGAACGAGACGCGTTTATTCTAGAAATATATAGTAGTTTCTAGCGGCTTCTAGTACGTTTGTAGGAGGGTATATAACCGACTTCGCCGATAAAAAGAGGCAGTCAACAGCAAGTCATTAACTGTGTATCACGAAATAAATAGTGAATGTAACGATAAATGTTGTATTAGAAATTCATAGTCTGTAAATAATAGTTTTTAATGGTTTATAATCATAGCGTTAATTTATAGTGTATTCATTAGTGTTTGTAAATAAATATTTCTTATTAATAGACGATTTAACCAGCACTTTTGTTATTATTTTAAAAAGAACGTAACAGTGGTGTCAGGTGTGGGTTTTAAAATAAATAAAATCGCGTAATAATTAAATAAAGTGCTGTGAGAATAAAATTTTAGTGTTAAAAATAATTTCAACAAACAATTAAAATGGCGATGAAATTGTTAAAAGAGCTCAAAGTAATAGACTTAAAACACGAACTTGAAGAACGAGATTTAGACACAACGGGCCTTAAAAGCGTGTTAATAAATCGGCTAAGAGAATGGCTTTTGGAACAGCAAGAAGACCCTGAAAGTTTCCTCTTCGAAATACCTGGACCCGCAATTGATACTAATTTGTTATTAAGTAAAATGGAAGAGAATTCTAGAATGTTAAAAGAGGAATTACTGGAAAAGTCCGAAGAGAATGCTAGAAAACTAATGGAAAATACTAAAGCACTGGAAGAAAAAGTTTTGGAAAATTCTAGACAGTCCTAAGAAAATACTAGAATGCTTAAAGAAGAATTATTGGAAAAGCACGAAGAGAGTTCTAGAAAGTCCGAAGAGAATTCTAGAATTTTTAAAGATGAATTACTTAAAAATACTAAAGCACTGGAAGAAAAAGTTTTTGAAAATACTAAAATGCTTAAAGAAGAATTACTGGAAAAGCACGAAGAGAATTCTAAAAGGTTTGCAGAATTACTAGAAAAATCTGAAGAAAGTTCTAGAAGGCTTAAAGGTGAATTGCTGGAAAACGTCAAAGCGTTGGAAGATAAAGTTTTCGAAGAATTCTTTGAGAATGCCAGCTCGTTAGGACTGTTGGAAGGTAGATTGGCGGAACAAGATAGGGTAATAAAGATGGTAGAAGAGAAAATAGCCCAAATGCAATTACCACCAACAACTAAGAAAGACGATATGACCGAAATGCTGGAAGATAGAATGAGGCAACTACGGTTTCCCTCAACTTCTGAGAGGCCGTTTAATGAAGTAAAGAAACAGTTTAAAGAAGAAAAGGGTCCTGTCGTAGGGATAAAAGTAAAACCACCCACGTTCGATGGAAAGATACCTTGGTCCACTTACTACAAACAGTTTGAGGCGGCTGCTGGGGCCAACGGATGGACAGGCAAGGAAAAGGCCGTTTCTTTAACTGTGGCTTTGCGTGGAGACGCGTTGAACGTCCTGCAAACAATCCCAGCAGGACAGGAAAATGATTACCAATTGTTAGTGTCTAGATTGGAAATGAGGTATGGAGACGCGCATCTTCAACAAGTGTATCACGCGCAAGTGAAGAATCGTATCCAGAAGAATGGAGAAAGCCTGCAGGAGTTTGAAGCCGATGTTGCGCGGCTTGTCCGATTGGCGTACCCTACGGCACCCGATTCATTTCTGGGACAACTGGCTGTGCAGACCTTCATTGATGGGTTAAGAGACGGAGAAACACAGCAGTCCTTAAGGCTGGCACGACCAAGAACAACTGATGATGCGCTTGCTCACGCCTTAGAATTTGAAGCTGCAAAACAAGCGTCCCGAGGTCACGGGCGTGTTCGGGCCGTTGTGGAAGAAGAAGAAGGTTCTAAAGATCATCTAGAGGAGTTAGTACTGAGAGTTCTTCGGAAGGAAGAAAGCCGTAAGAAGAATCATCAAGAAGTTCGAGGGCCTCGTTGTTGGAATTGCGGCGAACAAGGACACATACGACGTCGTTGCCCTAAAACCAAAACAAGTTCAGCAGTCGGAAAACTAAAGGGGGTCGACGAGAGGGGGCGAACGTTGACCTTGAGTGGAGATGCCCCGGAGATCACCATCCATGCCGTAACATCAAAGAATAGTAACGGCAGTTTGTTTGTAGATGGGAAGATTGCTAACCGAACTGTTTCACTACTTATTGATACGGGGGCGACAAAATCCATCGTACGCCCTGATGTTCTACGAACAAGTATGAAGCTGTTACAGACAACTATTCAACTCCGTACAGCAACAGGTGAAGTGATACCAACACATGGAGTGGTGAAGATGAAGATTGGCATTGGAAGTGAAGAACGTGATCATGAGGTGCTGGTAGCCGATATCACTGACGACTTCATCTTGGGAATGGACCTCCTGAGAAAATTTGGTTTTACGTTGGATTTGAAAGAAGGTGTTTTGAAGGTCGGTAACGAAGAACTTCCGTTGCACCCACGAGAAGACCCGGTTGTAAGGGTTTTGCTGACTGAAGATGTGATATTGCCGGGTCAAAGCGAGATGGTTGTCGAGGCAGGTTTGGATGGAGATCTTCGGGTAGGATGTGTGCGAATGATGGAGCCTGTCTGTGATAAGAAGATCCATAGTGACATACTGGTGGGAAAAGCACTGATCAAGGTTGGAAAGATAGTACCGGTGAGAATTATGAACGTTAATGTGGATCCGGTGACATTGAAGAAGAGTACCCTTGTAAGACAGTGTGTGCCAGTATTCCGAGTAGCCAGGTGTATGGCTGATGTTCCAAAACCAGTGCCCAAAGACCATGGTGAAAATTTAGTGGGTATGGTTGTCAGTTCGTGCGAAGACCTAAATAGAACGGAAGTGAAAGAGGTACAGGGTTTGGTTCACCGATACCAAGATATCTTCGCTCTTGACGATAGCCAGAAGGGACGAACAGATATAGTAAAACATAAAATCAATACAGGCAACTCTATGCCTGTCCGTCAGCAGCCGAGGCGTCTACCTCTAGCAAGGCGAGCAGAAGCCGAGAAGGTTATTACCGATATGGAAGAACAAGGGGTCATCGAGCCATCCAGCAGTCCATGGGCATCACCGGTGGTCCTGGTCAGTAAGAAGGACGGGTCAACGAGATTTTGTGTGGACTATCGGCAGCTCAATAACGTGACCAAGAAAGACAGCTATCCCTTACCACGCATCGACGACACGTTAGATACCCTGTCTGGTTCACGATGGTTTTCGACTTTGGACTTAAAGAGTGGTTATTGGCAAGTTGAAATGGAACCTGAAGACCGAGAGAAGACTGCGTTCACTATTGGTTCCGGACTATGGCAGTTTACAGTTATGCCTTTCGGTCTATGTAACGCTCCGGCCACCTTTGAGCGTCTAATGGAGACCATCCTGAGGGGGCTGTCGTGGAAGACTTGCCTGGTCTATCTGGATGACGTGATCGTAGTTGGAAGATCATTCAGTGAACATCTGAAAAATTTGGAGGAAGTGTTCCGAAGACTGCGTACAGCTAATCTGAAATTGAGTCCGAAAAAGTGCCACATACTCCGGAGGGAGGTGAAATATCTCGGGCATGTCGTATCACAAAATGGAGTGGCAGCCGACCCCGATAAAATCCGTGCAGTCCAAGAGTGGCCAACCCCAAAAGATAAACACCAAGTTCGTAGTTTTCTTGGATTGTGTACCTACTACAGGCGTTTCGTTCCTGGGTTTGCCAATATAGCGAAGCCTCTAACAAGGTTAACTGAAGATGGGCGCGAGTATGTTTGGAGCGGAGAGTGCGAAACGGCTTTCCAACAGTTGAAGCGTGCCTTGACAACAGCACCAATATTGAGCTATCCACGGACAGAAGGGAAATTCATACTTGACACAGATGCAAGTAATCTGGCCATTGGGGGTGTACTTTCTCAGGTACAGGATGGACAAGAAAAGGTCATCGGCTATTTTAGTAAGGTTTTGTCGAAAGCCGAAAGGAATTATTGTGTGACCAGAAAAGAACTATTGGCCGTCGTGAAGTCCGTTGGGCACTTCTACAAATACTTGTACGGACGGAAGTTTTTATTGAGGACGGACCATGCAGCGTTGAAATGGCTTCTACAATTCCGTAATCCTGAAGGCCAGGTCGCAAGGTGGATCGAGCGATTACATGGATACGACTTTGACACAGAACATCGAGCGGGCACTAGTAATCGAAATGCCGATGCTCTTTCAAGAAGACCCTGTCCAACGGATTGCCGTCATTGCTCTCGCTTGGAAGAGAGGGTTTGCCAAGTATTAAGAACTACCATCGTCAACGACAATTGGTTGCCGGAAGAATTGCAATGACAGCAGAAGGCTGATCCCGAACTAAAAATGGTACTGGAATGGAAGCGCGTGGGAGAAAGGCCTGCCTGGGAGGCCGTCAGCCCTTTCAACAGAACGCTTAAAGCATATTGGGCCCAATGGGAGTCCTTGAAGGTGGAAGACGATCTCCTGAAGCGAGTACTGGAGAGTGAAGATGGCACCACCATTAGGTCTCAGTTCGTGGTTCCAAGAAGCCGAGTGGCTACAGTATTGCGAAATCTCCATGACGCTGCCTCAGGAGGACACTTCGGTGTGAAGAAGACTTTGGAGAAAGTTAGAGAGCGTTTTTACTGGGTCAATTGTAAAAAAGACGTGAAAGAGTGGTGCCGTAAATGCGAACTATGTGCCACGGGTAACTGACCCTTGGGGAAGCGAAGAGCACCTATGAGGCAGTACAATGTGGGTAGTCCTCTGGAAAGAATAGCTATAGATATTGCCGGACCATTTCCCGAAACCGACGATGGGAATTAATACATCTTAGTGGCAATGGACTATTTTACCAAATGGCCAGAAGCATATGCCCTACCAAACCAGGAAGCTGCGACTGTTGCTGACGTACTAGTCAAAGAGTTCTTCAGTCGCTTCGGAGTGCCAATGGAGCTGCATTCGGATCAAGGCCGCAATTTTGAGTCTGTACTCTTTGGAGAAGTCTGTCGATTGTTGGGCATTCGCAAGACTCGGACCACACCGTTACATCCGCAGTCCGATGGAATGGTAGAACGCATGAATCGGACAATGGGCAAATATTTGGCCAAGGTTGTCTCCGATCATCAACGAGACTGGGACCAATACCTGCATTTATTCCTAATGGCTTATCGTGCATCGGTCCACGACAACAACGACGACAACACGACAACAACCGGTCAGTCACCAGCGTCTGTGATGTTTGGACGCGAGTTACGGTTACCGTGTGATTTGAAATTTGGGTCTCCACCTATAGAGGAGGAGGTAGCCGGGAATGATTATGTCATCAACTTAAAGAAGAAGTTGGAGGATATTCACGATCGAACCCGAAACAATAGTCGAATCGCGAGTGACCGGATGAAGGCTACGTACGATGTGAGAGCCCAAGAAGGAGGGTTTCAACCTGGAGAGCTTGTCTGGTTATACAACCCGCAAAGACGTCGTGGCTATTCTCCAAAGTTACAGCGGAATTGGGAGGGCCCATACCAGGTGAAGAAACGAATAAATGACTTGATTTATCGCATCCAGAAATTGCCAAGAGGGAAACCAAAGGTGATACACTCCAATCGTCTGGCGCACTATGAGGGAAATAATGACGCAGTCCCGGATCGGGAAGATGAGGCTGAGGTGGCTATCAATACCGTAAGGCCTGGAGATGATCAGCCAACCTTCAGAGAATTTATGGCTGCGTTTTCTGGAACTAGAAAAGCGCGATTCGGAGTCACGACTGAGATGCAACAAGATCTCTTCCGGGTCCCTGGTGATTACTCCATTGCCCACTGTGTCTCCGAGGATCTCCGTATGTCCAGGGGGATCGCAGTAGTGTTTAGAAATAAATTTGGACGGCTGAATGAACTTCGAGAACAAAATCCCTCTGTTGGGAAATCCTTACGCTTGCCTGATCATGACCGATCCATTTACTACTTGGTAACCAAGCAGTCTTACTACCAGAAACCGAGTTACGCCGACTTGTGGAGGGCATTATGGAATTTGAGGATCGAATTGCTTACCAGGGGTATTAACAAATTGGCAGTTCCCAAACTCGGCTGTGGGCGGGACCAGCTGGATTGGAGAATCGTTAGAAACATGTTGGAAGTTGTCTTTAGAGGTACGGACGTCAAGATCTTCGTCTGCAGTTTTGATCCACAGCCCGCATTAAGGCCAACGAAGAGTGTAGACTGTTACTGCTACCGTAATGGAACGTGTAGTCGAGGTGAAGACTGTCGATATCGTCATGACCCGTTCTACAGGAACCAGAGCATAAAACCTGTTCTGGGACAGAACAGACTTGAAGAGGGGCAGTGTAACAAGAGAGAAAAAGAAAGAACCTCTTCTCGAACAGCAAATGGAATATTCTACGGCATTCGAGAGAATGACTCATCGCACCAAGCATGTGAACGAGACGCGTTTATTCTAGAAATATATAGTAGTTTCTAGCGGCTTCTAGTACGTTTGTAGGAGGGTATATAACCGACTTCGCCGATAAAAAGAGGCAGTCAACAGCAAGTCATTAACTGTGTATCACGAAATAAATAGTGAATGTAACGATAAATGTTGTATTAGAAATTCATAGTCTGTAAATAATAGTTTTTAATGGTTTATAATCATAGCGTTAATTTATAGTGTATTCATTAGTGTTTGTAAATAAATATTTCTTATTAATAGACGATTTAACCAGCACTTTTGTTATTATTTTAAAAAGAACGTAACAATATTATAATTCCTAAATATTTCATATCATCAACAATTTTTATATTTTCTCCATCAATGTTTACCCCATCCGTTAAATTAGAGCATACCTTGTTTGATATTATCATGGCTTTAGTTTTTGAGGTATTAAGTTTTAGTTTATTGAGTTTTAACCAACTTGTTATATTTGTCATGTCTGAATTTACCTTTTGTATCGCTAGTTTAACATCTATGTCCGATGCTGTTATTAAGGTGTACCCGTACGGCTACATTGATTTATTATAATTAGCTAACCTGATTAGTTCATTAATTCGTATTATTTATTTTTAAACTATTTTAGCTAAAGTTCATATTTACTTAGTTTTGCAAATCATAACTGCATTTAGAATAAAATATTTATTTAGGGTTGAATAAACTCAAAGATACAACTTATTAAAATTTAAAAATTTAGTTGAAGAAATTGCAAAATTTAGTTTCCCACGGGAAATGGAAATGCTAAAAATGTAAAACCTTTGTCTTTTGCTTAAAGCTTTGAAATTCTATATTTTTTTATTTCAAAAATGATGATTCTTTCATAGGCGATAAGTAGGGGGGATAGGGGGATTCTGGCGCCTCACTTCCTCACTTCTGAAATAACCTTGAACTGGTATGCTATCTCTCTCTAACCCATTAGTTTTGTATGCGACTATCTCCCTCACACAGCAGTATTGCCAACTATTCATAGGCGTGCAAGACAAATTTTCATAGGGGGCTATCATTTTAACCATTTTTCTACCCACAGTGGCGTACAGGATCGGATAAAAAGGGGTCGAGAAATAGCCATTACGGGAATCTGTATTACCGACAAGAAATAGCTATTACGGGAATCTGTATTACCGACAACCAACATATCGTCAATAGAGGGCGTCATGAAGAAATCTGTATTATCGATTATGTATATTAATAAATCTCACCGACTTCTCAAAATAATTACCGTTAGTAATAAGTTAATTACATATAATAATAGTAATTTAAGATAACTGATCCAGCATTAAAAAATTTTTAATTCAGCTTTAAACACAAACCGCGGACCTGCGCGATATAAACGAATTTATCCCAACTACTACTCGGCGCTCATCTTGAAACCCCTACTCCTAGCGTTTAATGGCTTGCGTACCTAGCTATCTCTCCCTCTTTCTCGCTACTATTACTTACAAGTTCTGCTGCTACCTTTCTCTCTCACGCACACACTGTACTCTTTCTACCTTTTCTAGAAGAAGAAATAATAATGCTAAATAGGAATTAAATTATGTTTCTACTTTTCATGTACCCTCTCTCGCAGATAACGATCCACCTTTTATATAGTTGCCCCTTCTCCCCCTTAATCATGCTAATAAATGAGACATCAATGTTTAAATATATTATTTATTTAGCTATCTCTCTCTCTCTCTCGGTAACTTTTTCGTATATATCCCTCTCTATTCTAGTAACTTTGGCTATCGACAGGGATCGAAGCCCGTCACGCGGTTTCAATTAACCCAACAAAGGTCCTTACAACCACGACGACGACGACAGCTCGATAAAACGTTTAAAATTTTGAATTTATCATTCTTGAAGTCACCATCATGGGGATTTCCCGCTCTGAATTTTATATTTCACATCTGACTAACCACCACGTGATCAAGACCGCTGTATTCTAATGAAGCTTTCTACCCAAAGAGATCATGAAATTTAAAGGAACCAACAGTCCTTGATACAACAGCGAGTTTTGCAGGCTCGTCTAACCATCATATCTATGTCAGTAGCTGCCCTTCGTGAAGGGCTTTCGGATCTCCATGTTAAGAAAATTACGTTAATAAATACACAGGCTCTTGAATCACGTTCAGGGATCGGGATGGTTTCTAACACTAATATGTATCAACGGTTGAATTAACTACATAAAAAGAGAAAAACCTAATTCTAATGCAGAAAAATGTATAGACTTACCCTTGGCGTATCATTTTTATATTAAAAACGGAAGAAAAACAATAAATATTTACACTTTTAATCACCTCTCACCAAGAAGAAGAATATTGAATATTCAGTGTAAACAGACACTTTTTTTTAATTTAAAACCAGTTATTATTAATCTTTCAAGCCACTGTTATATACCACCCGCATACAGCGTATCGAAAGGACTGACGTGAAAAATATTATTTAGCAAATATTTAGCTCTCTCTACGAGACAAAAGGGAAACATTTCATTGGTCGCTTAAAATATAATGCCTTAGGCTATATACATTCCTTTAGACATTTCGAGGGTGAAAATCAAGATTCTACTTGTCCGTTGCCGTCATCAGGTTTTATCAGCTGAGGGATCTCTCTACCTGCCCCAGAACCCAAAACCAGGTATAATTGTTTTACCCTTTTTCTTAATTTGGTTCTTTCTGTAAAAAATATCTTTTTATAAAGATAAAAATATTACATTTAATTTATATTAAAATCAACATCAAATGACGTCAAATTGCTTTGCAAAACTGCCAGCAGACATCATCGCTAGAAAGATGCATCAGTAAAGGTAAAACAGAGAATGAATTGAATTTTGTATCATTTAAGTCAGGTATATATATTTTTTAAAAAGCTATTATTATTATTTTTACATGTAGATTTTACTGTAATACACTATAAACGTTATCTTTCATGAATTTTAATTCGTTATTAATAAAAATTATATCAATTATCTTAAATTATTATTGGTAGAACATTAGGTAATTACTTTTATCAATAAAATTCCGTAGTTACTAAGTCGACTCATGTCATGTAACAACGTGAAGTTAGCAGCGTTAATTCACATACCGTTCTACTTTGTTTCTAGTAAGATATGACGGCAATGTCGCATAATCTAGGTTTTTCTTCTTCTTCTTCTTCTTCAGAAAAATAAACATTCACTATTATAGTAATTGGGATTGATATAATTCAAAACTATCTACCTGTTTAAATATTAACATCCATGAAGGTGTCGCCCATTAAAACAGATGTTGTAACACTATACTAGCATTACACTATAAACGTTATCTTATTTATTCTCATATATTATATTTTGAGTTTATATAGTCGAAATGCATTAACTGCGTTCGTTATTCTACCTAAAACAGACGATTATCTATTCCAGGTAAAAAACACCCTTTTCTAAAGGCCAAAACTGAATGCGAGATTTTAACTAAAGAAAATTATACCCTTGCAAATAACATTGATATAATATTTTAAAAAATTCCAATAGACTGATTCGGACTGATTCAAAAAGGGATACAATGTTTATATTAAATTTTCCGTATTCTGTTAAAACAATAATTTAGCGTACCCCTTCTTTTACTACTTAAAATAAAACTTTTTTTTTATAAAATACTTCTGAGATTATGAACCGTGTTAATAATGTGTTTTTCTGATTCCTCAATATTGGTTTAAAGGTCAATTAATAGTTTATTATAGTGTGGTTGGGAAACATGCGGATCCTTCTACCTGCTGATCGTTATAGGTATATGGATGTTGAATTATATTCGACTGTTTTCATGAATTTTTAATTCGTTATTAATAAAAATTATATCAATTATCTTAAATTATTATTGGTGGAACATTAGGTACATAATTACTTTTATCAATAAAATAGGTTCTACAAGTCAACCTCAATTAATTAACCCTGGGGGCTATATACTTACAAACAGTCTTGAAACAAAAATGGTAGAGCTCACCCTGTTAGGTATGAAGCCAGAGTATGGTTGTGATAAATAAAACATCAATGTTTATACATACTAGAAAATAGTGTAAAATTACTCTTTATAACTAATTATTGTTATGATGATGAAACCTGTGTGATTGATTTATTGCCCCATGGAAATATATTATGCTATGTATACTAAATAAATGTTTGTAAAATAACTTTATATGTTTATGATTTCCCGCCCTTAGATTCAAATTTTTAGTACTACTACTGCCATCTATCGGTGACGTCATATGATCAATTGGAATGTATGTGTAGGAGAGAGACATCCTTCTTAAATGAAACAACATACTATATTACAATTCAATATGGTTTATTCAACTATTTTCTCAATACATAGCATATGCAATTTTAGATCTAGATAATTACACATATACAGATTTATATCATATAATTAACATATCACATATGCAATTTATAGACTAAATAAAATAATTACATAGGTAGAGGGTTTATATACAGACTTATATAATACAAGTTATACATGTAAACTTAACTAGTTTCTAAATTATCATCGTTAGAAATCCTATAATTTCCCCCAAGCTGAGGTATTAATACATATCACATATACAATTTGTAGACTAATTACTTTCAAAGAATAATTACATAGGTAGAGGGTTTATATACACACTTATACAATACAAGTTATACATGAACACTTGAAATCCTGTAATTTCCCCAAGCTAAGGTATCTCCGTTCCCGCCAGCAATAATGTATCGTTTATCATCTTTCCATGATAACGCTACTTTATTTTTTAATTCTGTATAAAGTTGGTGGTTGTATGATCGGAAAGATTGAACATGTTTATAAATATCTATATTGCGTAATATCACGTTTCTATAGTCTTCCAAAGTCAGTTCTTTTTTGATAACAGCCTTCTGGATACCTTTAGCTGTTTTGGTAAGATTGCCCTCTACATCTACAGCATATGCTTTTGCCCCTGTTCCCAGAAATTCCCAGAGAATTCTACCCGCATATTCGTCCTTCATTCTACCAATTATGGATTCATTCTGCGGGATTCCAAATTGATTATCAGCCTTAAAGTTTGATGTATCATACTTGTACAAATATTTCTTCATGTCTTCATAAAAATCGTCTGTATACGTCAGTAGAATTAATGAGTCGGTGTTTTTTCTGGCCACGCCTGCTGCGCTCTGATTGGCTATCCCCTCTCCTCTAGCTCCTCCCCTTGCTTCTGATTGGTCGACGCCATCTTGGATGACACGCCTACTATTCTGTGATTGGCTGAAGGCGGCCATTTTAAAAACGCCTACTATTCTCTGATTGGATGACGGCCATTTTGGAACTTCGGGCGCCATTTTACCACGCCCTATGAATCCATGACTGGAAACTGTATTACCGGCAACATGCATGCTTCTAAGAGATGGCGCTATGAAGGAATACCGACAAACTATGTACTTTTACTACTAGGCGGCGCGTCATGAAGAAATCTGTATTACCGATCATCATTTTATATTAATAAATTTCACCGTTTTCTCAAATAATTATCGTCGTCGTCGTCGTCATTAATAAGATAATAATTACACATAGTAATAATTAATTCAGCATTAAAAATTTGAAATTCAGGAGGGCGCGTCATGAAGAAATCTGTATTATCCTACGCATTGAGACTATTAGAGGTCTCATTAAAGAATCTCCTCTCTCACTCTCTCCTATTAGAGGTCGCATTAAAGAACCTTCCGTATAAATCATTCGCGATTTAAATAACAACGCAGGTTTATTATAATATTTACGCTAAGATGTAGTTTTATTAATATACAGAGAACTACAATTCTTCATCTAACGTGATCTCTTTTAAAATATTGTTATTTAAATTTATTAACAATAGGTTATTTATCGTTTCTTTCGACAGTTTCGACCTGTGTTCAGGCAACCATGCATACACGCGAGCATACGGGCTAATATACGGTTATCGTTCTCATACAGGAGCGTACAAGAGAAAAATATGAAAGGGGCTTGAATTAAATGCTATAAATCAGGTCAGGGGTAAATATATCTTAATACTCACCCTGCTTCTACGTTTATGAATCGTTTTCATTCCCTTTCTTTATTATTAACATATTACTTTTACTCTCGTTAAATTGGAATGTATGTGTAGGAGAGAGACATCCTTCTTAAATGAAACAACATAGTATATTACAATTCAATATAGTTTATTCAACTATTTTCTCAATACATAGCATATGCAATTTTAGATCTGGATAATTACACATATACAGATTTATATCATATAATTAACATATCACATATGCAATTTATAGACTAAATAAAATAATTCTGTATTACCGGCAATCTGTGTGCTACCAATAGAGGGCGTAATGCTACAATTAGTGTGTATTGCTAAGAGAGGGCGTGGTCAAAATGGCGCCCAAAGTTCCAAAATGGCGCACGTCCAATCAGAGAGCAGTAGGCGGGGAAATTAGTCTAACAATTTAAACTCTATATTTGTTTAAATTAGATTGTTGTTAAAAAGTGTAATATCGATTAAAAGGTTTTATTAATTTGCTTATATGTTGTTAATTTAAATAAACATTGACTAATTTCCCCGCCTACTGCTCTCTGATTGGACGTGCGCCATTTTGGAACTTTGGGCGCCATTTTGACCACGCCCTCTCTTAGCAATACACACTAATTGTAGCATTACGCCCTCTATTGGTAGCACACAGATTGCCGGTAATACAGAATTATTTTATTTAGTCTATAAATTGCATATGTGATATGTTAATTATATGATATAAATCTGTATATGTGTAATTATCCAGATCTAAAATTGCATATGCTATGTATTGAGAAAATAGTTGAATAAACCATATTGAATTGTAATATACTATGTTGTTTCATTTAAGAAGGATGTCTCTCTCCTACACATACATTCCAATTTAACGAGAGTAAAAGTAATATGTTAATAATAAAGAAAGGGAATGAAAACGATTCATAAACGTAGAAGCAGGGTGAGTATTAAGATATATTTACCCCTGACCTGATTTATAGCATTTAATTCAAGCCCCTTTCATATTTTTCTCTTGTACGCTCCTGTATGAGAACGATAACCGTATATTAGCCCGTATGCTCGCGTGTATGCATGGTTGCCTGAACACAGGTCGAAACTGTCGAAAGAAACGATAAATAACCTATTGTTAATAAATTTAAATAACAATATTTTAAAAGAGATCACGTTAGATGAAGAATTGTAGTTCTCTGTATATTAATAAAACTACATCTTAGCGTAAATATTATAATAAACCTGCGTTGTTATTTAAATCGCGAATGATTTATACGGAAGGTTCTTTAATGCGACCTCTAATAGGAGAGAGTGAGAGAGGAGATTCTTTAATGAGACCTCTAATAGCCTCAATGCGTAGGATAATACAGATTTCTTCATGACGCGCCCTCCTGAATTTCAAATTTTTAATGCTGAATTAATTATTACTATGTGTAATTATTATCTTATTAATGACGACGACGACGACGATAATTATTTGAGAAAACGGTGAAATTTATTAATATAAAATGATGATCGGTAATACAGATTTCTTCATGACGCGCCGCCTAGTAGTAAAAGTACATAGTTTGTCGGTATTCCTTCATAGCGCCATCTCTTAGAAGCATGCATGTTGCCGGTAATACAGTTTCCAGTCATGGATTCATAGGGCGTGGTAAAATGGCGCCCGAAGTTCCAAAATGGCCGTCATCCAATCAGAGAATAGTAGGCGTTTTTAAAATGGCCGCCTTCAGCCAATCACAGAATAGTAGGCGTGTCATCCAAGATGGCGTCGACCAATCAGAAGCAAGGGGAGGAGCTAGAGGAGAGGGGATAGCCAATCAGAGCGCAGCAGGCGTGGCCAGAAAAAACACCGACTCATTAATTCTACTGACGTATACAGACGATTTTTATGAAGACATGAAGAAATATTTGTACAAGTATGATACATCAAACTTTAAGGCTGATAATCAATTTGGAATCCCGCAGAATGAATCCATAATTGGTAGAATGAAGGACGAATATGCGGGTAGAATTCTCTGGGAATTTCTGGGAACAGGGGCAAAAGCATATGCTGTAGATGTAGAGGGCAATCTTACCAAAACAGCTAAAGGTATCCAGAAGGCTGTTATCAAAAAAGAACTGACTTTGGAAGACTATAGAAACGTGATATTACGCAATATAGATATTTATAAACATGTTCAATCTTTCCGATCATACAACCACCAACTTTATACAGAATTAAAAAATAAAGTAGCGTTATCATGGAAAGATGATAAACGATACATTATTGCTGGCGGGAACGGAGATACCTTAGCTTGGGGAAATTACAGGATTTCAAGTGTTCATGTATAACTTGTATTGTATAAGTGTGTATATAAACCCTCTACCTATGTAATTATTCTTTGAAAGTAATTAGTCTACAAATTGTATATGTGATATGTATTAATACCTCAGCTTGGGGGAAATTATAGGATTTCTAACGATGATAATTTAGAAACTAGTTAAGTTTACATGTATAACTTGTATTATATAAGTCTGTATATAAACCCTCTACCTATGTAATTATTTTATTTAGTCTATAAATTGCATATGTGATATGTTAATTATATGATATAAATCTGTATATGTGTAATTATCTAGATCTAAAATTGCATATGCTATGTATTGAGAAAATAGTTGAATAAACCATATTGAATTGTAATATAGTATGTTGTTTCATTTAAGAAGGATGTCTCTCTCCTACACATACATTCCAATTGATCATATGACGTCACCGATAGATGGCAGTAGTAGTACTAAAAATTTGAATCTAAGGGCGGGAAATCATAAACATATAAAGTTATTTTACAAACATTTATTTAGTATACATAGCATAATATATTTCCATGGGGCAATAAATCAATCACACAGGTTTCATCATCATAACAATAATTAGTTATAAAGAGTAATTTTACACTATTTTCTAGTATGTATAAACATTGATGTTTTATTTATCACAACCATACTCTGGCTTCATACCTAACAGGGTGAGCTCTACCATTTTTGTTTCAAGACTGTTTGTAAGTATATAGCCCCCAGGGTTAATTAATTGAGGTTGACTTGTAGAACCTATTTTATTGATAAAAGTAATTATGTACCTAATGTTCCACCAATAATAATTTAAGATAATTGATATAATTTTTATTAATAACGAATTAAAAATTCATGAAAACAGTCGAATATAATTCAACATCCATATACCTATAACGATCAGCAGGTAGAAGGATCCGCATGTTTCCCAACCACACTATAATAAACTATTAATTGACCTTTAAACCAATATTGAGGAATCAGAAAAACACATTATTAACACGGTTCATAATCTCAGAAGTATTTTATAAAAAAAAAGTTTTATTTTAAGTAGTAAAAGAAGGGGTACGCTAAATTATTGTTTTAACAGAATACGGAAAATTTAATATAAACATTGTATCCCTTTTTGAATCAGTCCGAATCAGTCTATTGGAATTTTTTAAAATATTATATCAATGTTATTTGCAAGGGTATAATTTTCTTTAGTTAAAATCTCGCATTCAGTTTTGGCCTTTAGAAAAGGGTGTTTTTTACCTGGAATAGATAATCGTCTGTTTTAGGTAGAATAACGAACGCAGTTAATGCATTTCGACTATATAAACTCAAAATATAATATATGAGAATAAATAAGATAACGTTTATAGTGTAATGCTAGTATAGTGTTACAACATCTGTTTTAATGGGCGACACCTTCATGGATGTTAATATTTAAACAGGTAGATAGTTTTGAATTATATCAATCCCAATTACTATAATAGTGAATGTTTATTTTTCTGAAGAAGAAGAAGAAGAAGAAAAACCTAGATTATGCGACATTGCCGTCATATCTTACTAGAAACAAAGTAGAACGGTATGTGAATTAACGCTGCTAACTTCACGTTGTTACATGACATGAGTCGACTTAGTAACTACGGAATTTTATTGATAAAAGTAATTACCTAATGTTCTACCAATAATAATTTAAGATAATTGATATAATTTTTATTAATAACGAATTAAAATTCATGAAAGATAACGTTTATAGTGTATTACAGTAAAATCTACATGTAAAAATAATAATAATAGCTTTTTAAAAAATATATATACCTGACTTAAATGATACAAAATTCAATTCATTCTCTGTTTTACCTTTACTGATGCATCTTTCTAGCGATGATGTCTGCTGGCAGTTTTGCAAAGCAATTTGACGTCATTTGATGTTGATTTTAATATAAATTAAATGTAATATTTTTATCTTTATAAAAAGATATTTTTTACAGAAAGAACCAAATTAAGAAAAAGGGTAAAACAATTATACCTGGTTTTGGGTTCTGGGGCAGGTAGAGAGATCCCTCAGCTGATAAAACCTGATGACGGCAACGGACAAGTAGAATCTTGATTTTCACCCTCGAAATGTCTAAAGGAATGTATATAGCCTAAGGCATTATATTTTAAGCGACCAATGAAATGTTTCCCTTTTGTCTCGTAGAGAGAGCTAAATATTTGCTAAATAATATTTTTCACGTCAGTCCTTTCGATACGCTGTATGCGGGTGGTATATAACAGTGGCTTGAAAGATTAATAATAACTGGTTTTAAATTAAAAAAAAGTGTCTGTTTACACTGAATATTCAATATTCTTCTTCTTGGTGAGAGGTGATTAAAAGTGTAAATATTTATTGTTTTTCTTCCGTTTTTAATATAAAAATGATACGCCAAGGGTAAGTCTATACATTTTTCTGCATTAGAATTAGGTTTTTCTCTTTTTATGTAGTTAATTCAACCGTTGATACATATTAGTGTTAGAAACCATCCCGATCCCTGAACGTGATTCAAGAGCCTGTGTATTTATTAACGTAATTTTCTTAACATGGAGATCCGAAAGCCCTTCACGAAGGGCAGCTACTGACATAGATATGATGGTTAGACGAGCCTGCAAAACTCGCTGTTGTATCAAGGACTGTTGGTTCCTTTAAATTTCATGATCTCTTTGGGTAGAAAGCTTCATTAGAATACAGCGGTCTTGATCACGTGGTGGTTAGTCAGATGTGAAATATAAAATTCAGAGCGGGAAATCCCCATGATGGTGACTTCAAGAATGATAAATTCAAAATTTTAAACGTTTTATCGAGCTGTCGTCGTCGTCGTCGTTGTAAGGACCTTTGTTGGGTTAATTGAAACCGCGTGACGGGCTTCGATCCCTGTCGATAGCCAAAGTTACTAGAATAGAGAGGGATATATACGAAAAAGTTACCGAGAGAGAGAGAGAGATAGCTAAATAAATAATATATTTAAACATTGATGTCTCATTTATTAGCATGATTAAGGGGGAGAAGGGGCAACTATATAAAAGGTGGATCGTTATCTGCGAGAGAGGGTACATGAAAAGTAGAAACATAATTTAATTCCTATTTAGCATTATTATTTCTTCTTCTAGAAAAGGTAGAAAGAGTACAGTGTGTGCGTGAGAGAGAAAGGTAGCAGCAGAACTTGTAAGTAATAGTAGCGAGAAAGAGGGAGAGATAGCTAGGTACGCAAGCCATTAAACGCTAGGAGTAGGGGTTTCAAGATGAGCGCCGAGTAGTAGTTGGGATAAATTCGTTTATATCGCGCAGGTCCGCGGTTTGTGTTTAAAGCTGAATTAAAAATTTTTTAATGCTGGATCAGTTATCTTAAATTACTATTATTATATGTAATTAACTTATTACTAACGGTAATTATTTTGAGAAGTCGGTGAGATTTATTAATATACATAATCGATAATACAGATTTCTTCATGACGCCCTCTATTGACGATATGTTGGTTGTCGGTAATACAGATTCCCGTAATAGCTATTTCTTGTCGGTAATACAGATTCCCGTAATGGCTATTTCTCGACCCCTTTTTATCCGATCCTGTACGCCACTGTGGGTAGAAAAATGGTTAAAATGATAGCCCCCTATGAAAATTTGTCTTGTACGCCTATGAATAGTTGGCAATACTGCTGTGTGAGGGAGATAGTCGCATACAAAACTAATGGGTTAGAGAGAGATAGCATACCAGTTCAAGGTTATTTCAGAAGTGAGGAAGTGAGGCGCCAGAATCCCCCTATCCCCCCTACTGCGATAAGACGGCTTCCTGCAAGGCGTGCATAATTGCATTTTTCTAATATTAATCAAAAGAAAGTAAGTTTTGTCTTAGAGTTTATCAAACACACGTACACTGTTAATTTAATTAAGTTTGTTTAGTCATCTAAACTGTTTTCTAAATGTTTACATTTTTACATAGGGTTTTTCTTTAAGTTAGTTCTGATTAGGTCCTCAAGAAAGAAGGAACTCACTTTCGGTTTTAAGTTTTTATAATTTTTCAATTTTCAATTATTTAAATTCAATATATTACTTCTTCTACGTGAAAGTAATAAAACTTCAATAATTTATGTTTGGTGTGAAAAAATGTTATAAATTGACTTACTAATTTAATTAACAATAATAAATAAACTCGTCTTTAATTATTAACTATAAACAGTGTTTATATTATTGGATTACCTCTCTCCCTTTCTATAAGGAAGCGAAATTAAGGTAAGTGCACTCTATTATTATCTAGCCCAGCACTTCAACCCGTTGGCCTCTGAGGAAGCTAGCAAACATTATAAGTTCCAGCCGAAGGGTTACAACTAAGAAATCCCAAGGGTTACAAGGGTTACAAAGGTATCATCTGCAAACAGATTTATATCACAGGCATTAAGTTGCGTGTCTATATCATTGGTATAAAGTATAAATAGTAATGGACCTAAGATTGACCCTTGCGGTACCCCCAGATTGCATTGTCTTTTGAATGAATTGACTTCATTAAACCTGGTAATTTGATGTCTATTAGTTAAATAACTTCTAAACCATCTATTGGCTGAACCTTTAATCCCGTATCCCTATCAATTGTTTCAAATGCTCTTTTTAAGTCCAAAAAGACCACAACTATTTTCTTATTTTTATCTGTTTGTTCCTTCCATTTTGCTATGATCATATTTAATGATGTTTCACAAGAGTGATGTTTTCTGAAACCTGATTGGTATTCCAAAAGCAATTTATTATTTTCAAGATAATCTACCAATTGAATTTTAACAATTTGCTCCATAATTTTTTCTAATGTGGGTAACATATTTATGGGTCTATACTCATCGCATTTATTAGTCCCTGCAATTTTCGGCACCGGAATAACTGTAGCCGTTTTCCAATTTTGCGGAAATTTTGAAGTTTCAAATGATCTATTGATTATGTTTACCAACACGTCTCCTATAATAGGCATCGAATCTTTAATTATATTTATTGTGATCCCGTCCGTCGAACTTTTATTTTTTATACCGCTAATGACTTTTTGAAGATCTTGAACTGAAATTGGAGAAAAGTTAAAAATTGCCTCGCAGTTTCTTCCTATATTATTGAAATTGATTAAACTATTGCTGTTAATACTCGAATGAATTTGTTCAATGCTTCTAATAAAATAATCATTAAATTTTTTAGAAATTTCTTCCGGATCATCAATTTGTTTTTCATTAAAAGTGATATAATTAGAGCTACAATTTTTTTATTATTTAATAGGCCTTTCAACATTTTCCATAATCTGCCCGAATCATATTTAAGCTTATCGATCTCGCGTTCGTAATATTGAGATTCACTGTTTCTAACTGATTTATTGTAATTGTTTTTTGCTAACCTATAGTTTTTCCAGTCTGTTACGTCACCTGTTAATCTAGTTATCTGACACAAATAATCTCGCTGACTTTTAAGAAATTTGAGTTCTTGTGTATACCAGTTGTTTTGTTTACGCATTATTATTGTTTGACATGGCATTAAACTATTGACACAGTTTTGTAAATTTTCTTGCAATTCAGCACACATGACATCAACATTAGTGGTGTTTACAAACTCGTACTGTCTTAACAACCTTTGCATTTTGATTTCCGTGTATGTTTTTGTTGACCTGATTGTTCTAGTTTTGAAATACTTTGTTGTAAAATTTTGGTTTTGAAAACGAACTCCGACAAAGGAATGATCACTAATTTTGGGGGACTGGGGTACTATTGCTTCTAAATTGTTGTCATTGGTAATCACATAATCTATTAAAGATCTACTATTTTCAACCTCTTGCCGATTTTACAATTTGCTTCATACCATAAAAATGAACAATATTTTTTAGCTTATTACTACTAGATGTTACTTTAAACCAATTAATATTAAAGTCTCTAATTATTACATGTGTTTCATTATTGCATAAATTTTGTTCACACCAATTTTCAAAGAATTCGAGGAATTCACTGCCACTTTGGTTTGGGGAATGATACAATACCGTATATATGCCGCGAGGGAGATCTTTGGTCACCTTGGCACTCATTATCCACGCGTTCTTTTCAAGTATGTCTTTTGTTAGAAATTTAAATTTAATATCTTTTCTAAAAAGCATTGTTACGCCTCCAGTATGCCTACTATGGGAGTCACATCTTAATATGTTATAGTTATAAACACTGATTTCACAATTGTTAATCTGGTCAGTTGTACACGTTTCACTTAGCATTAGTAAGGGTGGATGGTACATTTCTGCTAAAATTTCAAGTTCTTCGGTATGCACAAGGTACTTTTCAATATTAGTATACATAATTCCATATTTTTCTACCTTATTATGTAAACGATTTTCCTTTAACCTAAAAAATCAAATTTATCATATTCAATTTCCTGATAATGCTGCAATACTGGACACGTTTTATCCCAGGCTTCATGTTCCACATTGAATTTCAGATATAATTTCCGTACTGCATTAAGGCAGTTGTGACTGCATTTTACTGATTGATTTTAAAGAACGCAATACAACTGTAACAGTACATATTATGCGTCTTTATTGCATAAATTGAGAAACAATATTAGTGAAAAACGTCGAGAAAAATTGACAAGAGGTGTTCGATTATTACACGACAATGGACCCGTTCATACTGCCACAATTTCACAAGCTGTCATTCGGGAATGCGGCGTTGAAGCATTGGATTATTCACCGTACATTCCGGATATGGCTCCTAGTGACTATTATTTACTTTCCAATTTAAAGAAAGACCTTAGGGGACGTCGTTTTAAGGACAAGAACGAGTTGCAAGCAGTTGTAATTGAATTATTAAGTCGACGTTGTAATAAGTGTATTGACATTAGGGGAGATTATATTAAAAAATAAAAATTGTTATACTTTACCAAGTTTATTTTTTCTATATCAGGCCGAGAATTTATGGCGCTTACCTCGTACACTATACCTTACAGAATAGATCCACATTAGTTTTCGATAATTAATAGGTGGGGAATACAAAGATTATGTCCGTAGTATGACATAACACAATAACCTGCCTACTACTTGTACTACTAGAAACCCCTTTTTAAAACGCGCTAAATTCACTAAATTAAGACTTTAAATGAACGGTAGTCCATCTTTATATTTAATTTATTATACTTTATGGGTTGGACACAGTGATTTTCTATTGTCAGTCAAGTCTGAATGATTCCGCTGCCACATGAAAAAAGACATTATAAATAGATTTCACCCTTTTAGTGCAGTTTTGTAAGGTTACTAAACTGCCAATTAAAAAAATCTGGAAATTGAAGATAAATCTCGAGATAAAATTGTAAAAAATGAACATACTGATGGTTAGTAACCTTTATTAAAGACTACAAGGCGAAAACCCTGCCAAATTTAGTATATCCGATGCCTTGCATTAATTGTAATTTTATATAGTGAATCAATCGCAATATTATCAGACAGACTAAACCACAACAATGATGACATCAGGAATAATAAAGATTCTACAGCTTTGTCAGCACATCTTAAAAACAAATTTCCCAAATAGTAAAAACTTATTAACCATTTTATGTATATATTATGATAATGCAATTTTAAATTTGCATACAGGCAGACTAAATAGAACTATTTGTCTTTAAAAAAATACAACTTATAAATTAAAATAATAAAATGCGAAAAAATACAGTCTCATTCGCAGATTTACATTACTTAAGTAACACTAAACATCGAACAAATAACCAAATTATAATAAATAAACATTTGGGAACGAAGCACAATAAAAATTACGACCAAACAATGTTAACCAGCCAAACAGCATCCGTCTATTATAACACCCCGCGCTCGCAGATTCACGCCAAGGTTAAGAGAAGAGCATTTGTAAGCATTGCTTATATGAAGTGTATGTATCACATTTGAATCGGTATTACCTTTCCGTGCAAGTTTAATGAGCCTAATTTAAAATAGTACTCTAAATAATTATACTTTTTGCTGTACAGAGTTGATATTGAGCTTTAATTTGATAAATATTTCAATTTAAATAAACGATAACCATAATTTTACAAAAGTATTTTTGTTAACATTGTTTTTGTTTTTAATAAATTCTCAAGGCAAGCATTGCTTCCATGGACCGCACGCCACTGGATGCTAGCGTTATGGCCGGAAAGGATAATTGCCTGAAATTGGATCTAATGCACCTTTAGCATTATTTACACATTGGTGCGCCTACAGATTAAATTGGGTTTTCAGCACGAGTTTTTTTTTCGAGCCTCACCTTCCTAGGAAGCCACGAGCCGCCACTGATGTTGTCACTTAAAGACTAACGCGTGGGATATAACCTCAAACTGTCGGTAACAGCGGTTTCGCGCAAGTGTAGCCAGGAACTTATTTTCAGTTTGCGCCAATCCTTCGAATGTTAATGTTTCTAAGTGCGTCAAAAATTTAAATACAAACTTTGGTCCAAAAACGTAATTTTATTATTAAATTTAGATCTTTTTCTTTGTATTGATATAAAAAAAAGTAACAAATACTGTGATTTAGAACTTGATGCCGAAAATCGTCAACAGCGGAATCGCCCTTTAGGCGTTTAAAAAAATTGTATTGCACTACATACCATCAACAGATACCTTAATATACCTCTTGAAAACATCGTTCCGGAGATCAGAACCTTATTCAACGATAGATTTCCCGTTGATGGTTTCAACAGGATGGTGCACCTGCATACTTTGGACACGTCGTACGGGCATAGTTATATGATTTGTTTCTTGGACGGTGGATTGTGAAAAAGAATGCGATCGACTAGCCAGCTAGGTCGCCAGATTTAGTCCCGCTTGATCTCTTCCTCTGCTCTGGGGTCATCTAAAGAGTGTGGTGTGTAAAAACAGAGCCACAATTTGCACGATTTACAAGTTAAAATCACTAAAGAAACCAGGAGAATACCAGTAGCTGCATTAAACAATGTTATTCAAGCACTTCAGAATAGCCTTGAACAATGTGCAGTCGTAAAGGCAGTTCATTTTGAACATTTATTAAAATAGTCTTAAATAAGTGTTTTGTTATGAAAATAGTTTTTTGTTTATCTATAGGTTATTGTTGATTTATTGTATCCAAGAATATTTTAAGTTTAGAATTTACTTTTCCAAAAAAGTTTATTTACACTACAGTAAAAAGATTAAGAAGTTATTATTTACACATCTTGTATAATAATATAATATTTTCGTTTTATTTCTTTCTTTTTTAATTTTATTTGTATATTTGCAATATACTTGATGTACAAATAGTAAGTATAGGTAGGCTCTTATAAGATAAAAGTTGCGCAGTAGCCTACATCGTCAGTTTCCATAACAACCCACGTGGTAGGTCCTACACTTAAGTCTGTTACTAGCCATTCAGTTAACGTTAGTTACCGATTTGACGCGCTAACATGGTTTGTGTTGTTAAAGTGCGAGTTGTTATTTGTTCTAATTATTTTGTGTAAAATACAGTGTTAAGAAATGGGTACAAAAACTCGAGGCCTACGGAGCCGAACTTGTGAAGTAGTTACAACAGTTTTTGAATTTTTACAAAAAGTTCGTGATGGTACCGAAGAAATTCCAAGAAGCGCAACAAACACGCAACTTCGGGAAATTTTAGCAACTGCAGCAGGGATATCGCTTCAGTTCAGTAAATAAAATTTTAAAAGCAGCTTCTGAAAAGCCGGAAAATACACCGTTTAGTTCCCCAAAAAAGAAACTTCAACGAAAATATGCTGTTACGGATATTAGTAATGCTGATGTGGCTGTTATTAGGGAAACTATTTATAATTTCCATAAAACGCAGCAACGGCGCGTAATTTAAAAAAATCTATTACCAGCCGTACAACAAGCCTTAAACGTTTCGTTTAGTAGAAGATGCGCATGTATCGTCGAGACGAGAGGGCAATTGTATACCTCGATGAGACGTACATTCACGGCAGTCATACAACCCCCAATATGTGGTCAGATGGAAGCAGCAAAGGCTTGTTGGCTCCAATATCCAAAGGTGCCCGTTTAATTATAACTCACGCAGGCTTCGAAGGAGGTTTTATTAATGATGCCTTGTTAATTTTTAAATCGGGATGGAAATCAGACGACTATCACCAGGATATGAATTTAGAAAATTTTGAAAAATGGGCTAGAAAGAAATTATTTCCAAATTTGCCACCGAACAGCGTTGTTGTTATTGATAACGCACTTTATCATAATACGCAAATTAATCGTGCCCCAACAAGCAACAGCAAAAACGCGGACATGATAACATGGTTAACTAATAAAAATGAATGGATATTGGGAAAACGACGTGCTTATGGACAATTTAACCGAACAGATAATTATATATCTAAATGATAACGATGATTCAGAGAATGATGAGTATAATGCTATAGACAATGATTCAGAAATGTCGGAGTAATTTGTTTTTATTTTTAATTAATGACTTTTGGGTGACTTTCTCATGCTAATTACTTTTAAAACTATTTCCAAAGTTTCTAAATCTATTAAGTGGGTAGTAACGTGATGTCATGAGTACATTAATTATTCATTGTTATTTAATCTTAAAAACTCGTGTGTTCTTGTAATTTGTAATGATTATAATAAACAATACGTCGATATTCAAATTATTTACAAACCGTATTAATTTTTATATTTTCATTTGCTTACAGCTCTTCGCTACGTAATAGTATATTAAGTATCAAGAACAGTAAGGACAGTTTACCGATCGACGACAATGTTTGGCGACTGAGCGAAGCGAAGTCGCCAATATTGGAGGAGATCGGTAAACTCCTTACTGTTTGAGATGCTTATACTATTTTTTGTACGACCATTATGAATACAAAGGTATTACTAAGGAAATATCTCGAAAATGGTAAAAAATAGATAATTTATTTTTGCCCTATATAATGTATATCCACCAAACATTAAGTAGGTTTTGTCGTTACCATGGATACGTTTGTAATTTTATTTTTGAATGTCACCATATTTTTGTCGTTACCATGGATACGTTTGTAATTACTATTATTATTGGGTATTTTGTCACAGTAAATTTAAATAAAAAACACACATTTTTTTAAATAGTTCAATTATTTTGAAAATAAATGATTTTTCACGAAAGAGACATCTAAAGATCATGCATTTATTTTATAAATTACATATAATTTACTTACCGTTCTGTTTTTGACAGAACTGAACGGTAAGTAATTACTTACCGACGCGTTTTTGCTTAGCAACCAGTAAACATAACCTACTGTTCTAAAACCAAGTATGGTAAACAATCTGAAATAGCATGGTCGAACAAAAACGGTTCTAGAGCTACATCGGATGCATTGTTCACTTAGATTTTATATATGTATAACTAATCGAAATTTTTAATGCGTTTGATGTATCTTAAACTATAATTACAATATATAATTACTTATAAAATATAATGCGTACTTCGCCCGGATTTTTCAGAGTGGTCTGTACTTGGCGCTTCAAACGCCGCGCGGGTCGGCTTGCGCCGTAACTTTTTTCTTATAAGAATTGTCTTGAGTCAGGAAGTCATTCAGCGACGGTTGTCCACCTTGTGTGTCTGTTGCTGTCTTGTATGTCGTTAACAAACGGAACTCCAAGACCTTCATGTTAGGTTAGTAACATACCACGGCAAATTGGTAATCACAGAGAGAGTTTTTGATTAGTGTTTTTTTTAAGATCTTGGCATTTGACAGTTTTACAAACTCCCAAAGTTTAATTCCATAATCTCAATTGGGTTTCAGTATGACTATCCTGTTTTGCTGCTAAGGAGACGAAAATTGCGAGAGGTAATAAGCAAGCGTGCAAACGGTATCGAAGTACGGAGTCGGAAAAACGGGTGTCGGGTAATGGCGGACGGACCAGACAAAAGGGAGGACGGAAAGAGACCCCCAGGTTAACACACATTGAGATCTCGGGCAAGGGATGCTCCCAGGTTAATACGCTGTGAAGTCTGGGAAAGAGGTGAGTGAAGCAGGAATGAGACTCCTAGATTAACATGAAATGAAGTCTCAGAAAAATATGAGGGATGCAAGGATGAGACTCCTAGGTTAACACGCAGTGAAGATCGGAAAAAGGGTAAGGGATGAAAGCGGGACGGAAATCGAGTCGGAACTACGCTAAGAGTACTTAATCTTATAATCCCTGTAGGGCGGCGTTACCTGCTTGGCTGGTCTGCTTCTTCTGGATCGGCTGGTCATTTGCTTCTAGTCCTGAAAACGGACTGCATAAATTGGCTTGCGCACCTCCTTACATAGATGCTCTGGGGACGTAAGGCAAATGGTAGGAGTAAAACGTATCGGCGCACGCCAAATATACGGTTAGCGAATGGACGCGTGCACTTGCTCGAGTCGGAGGCTAATCCGAACGGCGACAGATCGCACAGATGATAAGCAGATTCATGCTTACACCCAAAATAATTAATTAAAAATATAGTAACTTCATTACAAAGTTAATTAAAAATATTTAAAATATAGTGCCAATTTTAAAAACTAAAGCTTCATGTCAAAATGATAACTTTATTTTAAACTCATTAAATTAAACATATTTTTATTATACTCTTAGAATACAAAACAAAAGAAAGAAAAAAAACAAACTCTAATAAACAATTAACTAATACTTAACCTTAATAATTGGAATTGTATCTCAATTAATTCTGTGACGTTTTGTTCGAATACTTTCTTCAGAATCATCTGAAGTTATCTTCATAAATTCATCCATCAAATCTTTCTTAGTGTTATTTTTGTCCTATGCAAGATATTTTGTTAAAAAAAAACAATAAATTAAATAATGTTAATACTAACCGATAAGGAATCAAAATATGAAGAGCTACTTGGATCTTTATTCTTTACACCCTTATTATCAATTACTGAAGCACAGCTAACAGTACTAGTGCTTGGTATTCTCCATGAAACATTCTTCGGAGACGTCGTCTTTCCTGGAGATTTTAGAATTCCAACTGGATTTGACTTGACAGGTTCTGATACTTCCGCAAAAGTATCCATAGAAGATTCCACTCTAGATAGTTCTAGTGTCACGTTAAGTTTATCATGTTCAACTGTTTTTTGTCCAATCAATAATTTTAATTCTTCAATATAATTTTCTTCTTTACTCAATGAATCTTTAACTTGTTGCAAGTCGTTGTTTAATCGTTCTAAGGTTTTATTATTTTTTTCTTCATTCTCCTTCACGATTTTGTTGGTTTCACTCTTGTAAGCTATCAGTTCATTTTGTAAATTTTTATTATTTGATTCGATTTCCTGCTGGGCATTTTCAATTTCACCTTTTTTATTTTTGAGTTCTTCATTTAATTCTCTTAATTTATCATCTTGTTCTTTTTCAAGCACACGGAACTTGTCTTGTTCTTCAGATAATGAGGTTTTTGCTTGTTGCAGTTGATCTTCTAATGAAATATAATGTTGCTTGCATTCTGTAAGTTTTGATAAACTTAAATCTACTTCCTTATGTAATTTTTCAATTGCGTTCTCTAATTCTGTCAATTTTATTGACAATTCTTCACATCCGTTTTTCTTTTTCTCGAAAATCTGAAACATGTAATTTATAAAAAGAACAGTAGCCTTTGCTGTTTCTCTTCCTTTTTACCTGTAACTTTTCATTTTTAGACTGCACTATAGTAGTTACCTCTTCTTCAAGTTTTGTTATATCTCGATCGACATCTTGTATTACAATGTCAAATTTATTAACATAAGCTTTTCCGTCTTCATGGATCTGCTTGATAGACTTCCCTAGTTCTTCTTTTCTTGCAAGCAAACCAAGACGTTCTTCCTCTAATTCAGCTTCAGTTTTTTCTAATTGGTTAGTCAGATTGATTTGATATTCTAGTTCTTTTGTAACAGTAGCTTTTTTTTCTTCCAAATTCTTCAGTCTTAAATACGATATAGTTGTCTTTAAAATTAAGGATAAAAGAAATTAGGCAACCTTGAAACAGATGATACATACCTTTTTTTAGATTCAGTCAACTCATTTTCCTTATCTTGCAAAACTTGCTTGTAGTACTCTTCTTTTTCTCTTTTCTGCTTTTGTAAATCCTCCAAATTAATACAATCTATTTCTTCTTGCAGTTTTATCTTTTCATCACGAATCTCAGCAAGCATGCTTTGATTTTTAGAATAAGTTTCTTTTAGATCATTGTATATGTTAGTAGCATCTTCCAATTCTTTGTTATTATTTTCTTCTTTTTCAGTTAACTTTTTAATAGTATTAATTTTTTCATCTATTTCTCTCTTATATTCCGAACATTCTTTCTCCCAACTAGTTTGAATATCTAATAACTCATCTTTTTCTTTTTTAACTAAATCCAACAATTCGAATTTCTTTGTATTATAATTAGCAAAAAGACAATTTTGTGCTTGTTCAAGTTTTTGAGTATCTTCATTTGTTAAATAGTAAGCATCTTTTAAACTGTTATAATTGTCCATCAATACTTGCACAATTTCCCCAGTATTATTCATTTCCTGTTCCAGCTGTTGCCGAACAAGTCGTTCTTGTTCCAACTGACATTGAAGTTTCTCTTTTAATTCATTTAAAGCTTGAATTTCTTTGTCTAAATGTATTTCTCTCTCGTTTAATTCTTGTCTGCGACATTTCAAGGTGATGTTTACAGTTTCTTCTCTAGCCTGCGTAATAAACATATCGAATGTTAAATCATTTGTAGTAGACATATCTAAAAGGCAGCATATAACGTTATTACCTCATCAAATATAATCAAAATATATTTTGTTTGCTATTTTCTATTACAGGGTGTCTAGAAATTCAATGTACAGTGTGTAAATAAAGTAAGGAATAAAATTCATATTCTTTGTATTATCACTGTTTGGAGAAAAAGCTCGGCTAATATGGAGACCTCCGCTACGCGTCGGTCCCCACACTATTAGCCTCGACTGGTAACGTGTACCTACCGCCCTTAATACTCTAATTAATATATTGCCCGATAGGGCGTTTTCGTTCATTTACAGGCTCTCCCTTCAGGGCGGTAAGTTCAACTTACAACTTCAAATTCGTTCAATTATTCGATATCGCCTAAACCAAGGCTGCCCAACCCCAGGCCAGCGGGCCAAGATGTGGCCAGCGATCGAATTATAAATGGCCAGTGAGCAAGTTTCAAATTTCCCGCCAAGTTGAAAGAATGTCGCGCGCCGCAGAAACAACAAGTGATGCACGTTGCGCGCGGTCATGCGTTTGGCTGTCCCGCTCGGAAGGTCATAGCATAGTCCCTTTGTGTTTCGAATCGTGGTTGAGTGATCTTGCATTTCTTGTTGACATCACTAATTACCTCAATATTTTAAATCTCAAATTACAAGGCAAAGATTGTTCACTTCCGACTATGTTTACTTTGATAAGCGGATTCAAGCTAATTTTTAATTAATTTAGCCAAAGAAAATATTGACCTTTTTCCCACACTCAAAGATTTGAGAGAGAAGCTCAATATGAACACTATCAATTGTACGAATCTAAAATTAGATGATTATTACAGTCGTTTGAGAGCAGATTCCATGACTTTGAAAGTATAAAAGAAAATTTACAAATTTTTGTGAATCCTTTTACAATCAGTTTGACTGAAATAATCAGTTATCCTGCCAATATTCAGTTGGAACTCACTAAACTGCAAAATCATTCTGCACTAAAAAACCTTTTTTGCAGAAAAAATATCTTCAAAGTCACAAACTTCTTCAGACGAATTTGTAGATTTCTGAAAATTGGTGCCAGAAGAAGACTTTCCTGCAATAACTGACCTGGCCTTTCAATTTTAAAGGTGTTTCGGATCAACATATGTTTATGAAAAGATTTTTTCAAATCATAATTACTATATAAAAAATAAATACTGCACATCTCTAACTGAGCAACATACGAGGGTGTTTTAATAAGTCAGTGACTTTTTGAATAATATATATTATGTAATTAGGAGATCAAGCGATACTTTAAATCCGAGAAGATGTATCGGCTGGCGCCTCGGCGGTATAATATCTTCGAGGATTTAAAGAAGCTTGATCTCCGTATTGCATAAATTGTTTTATTTTATTTCGTATTTCAATCCTAATTTCTCCCTTTTAAAATTCATCCGAATTTATTGTATAAAAAAGCAAGTTGCCTTGTCTGTGTCATCATACGCGTAACCAAGGAGATAAAAAGTAGCATGTCACGTATGGCTGTTATGCAACATCGAATGATTTTTACGTTGCCAACCACAACGGAGATCAAGAACATCTTGAACTCCGGTGTCATTGACAACGGAGATAAAGATATACCTTATTTTACTAATTGTAGTATATAAACAATTGTTTGAAATACGAAATGAAATAAAAGATATTTATTTCGGCAAATAAACGTTTTATTTCTCAACATAGTCTCCTTTTAGCTCGATACATTTAGTCCAACGTTTTTCCAATTTTTTTTATTTCTTCCAAATAATAGGTTTTCTCAAGGCCCACAAAATAGGCGTTTGTTTCAGTGATGACCTCTTCATTCGACCCAAATCTCTTACCGCCCAGTCATTTTTTCAGGTTTGGAAACAGGAAATAGTCGCAGGGGGCTAAATCTGGAGAATATGCTGGATGGGGTAACAGTTCGTAGCCCAATTTATGGATTTTTGCCATGGTAACTACACACGTGTGCACCCGTGCATTGTCTTGATGGAACAGCACTTTTTTCTTCGTCAAATGCGGTCGTTTCTGCTTCAAATCAATATCGAATCTGTCCAAAAGCTCTGAATAATATTCGCCGGTGATCGTTTTACCCTTTTCAAGGTAATCGATTTGAATGACACCGCGTGCATCCCAAAAAACTGTGGCCATGACCTTGTTGGCCGACAGACCCACCTTGGCCTTCTTTGGTGCACGTTCACCCGGAGAAACCCACTGTCTTGATTATTCCTTATTCTCTGGTGTAGTGTGATGGATCCATGTTTCGTCTACGATAACGAAACACCGCGAAAACTCGTTCGGATTGCGGCTGAACATCGGCAAATACTCCTTTGAAGTGGTCAAACGGTTGCGCGTTTCAACGTTTAAACGCTCGTCTGAATGAGACTTTCATTCTTAACCACCAAAGTAGCATTTCGCGCACTAAATACTAAATACACAAATAACTATTAGGCAATAATTTTTTACGTGATTTTAATTTGACAATGTATCTATATAGTTTTGAAAATCTAGAGAATCAGTTATTTCTGATTCAATGCATAAAATTGATAGGGCATTTAATTTTTCTTGGCCAAGGAGGATCTAAGATAATTTTTTGCCCTTTTGAGGGCTGAAAATGCACACTCTCCAAAGCAGTTTGTTGTAGTCATACATAAATACAGTGTGGAAAAAAGTATGGACTACCCCTAATAATTTGGTAGTCTTCAGGTTTTATGGAAAACGCTCGAATACGTCAGTTTAGTTTTTCAGTTTCCCACATTCTGATATAATTCATTTGTTTTTTTATTGACATTTGTCAAAAATATGACGTCATCGACATTTTTCTTAAATGACAATATATGTCATGTGATACCGTGTGACCGTTGAATTGTGAAAAGTATATTAAATTAATTCCCAGTAAAAGAATAACTCTTTCTTGTTTTATCAGAAAAAAAGCAAACTATTGAACATGGTTTTATTATCAATCAAACTAGAGCAACGCGTAATAATGAAATAAAACAAAACAAGAATACAACAAAGAACATCAAATAATCATAAAAATAATAATAAAATAAGAATAATATGTTGAGGATAAAACACATAAAAGAAAAAACTTATTTCAGTAAATGCTGAAAGTGACGACCGTTGACAACTTCACAGTGCCCAATCTAGAAACAAATTCTTCTTGAACATTTCGTATCATTTCTGGTGAAATTTTTCGTATTTACGTTCTTATGCGGCGCTTTAGATCTTCCAATATCTCTTGGTCTATTTAAAAACTTTGGATTTCAAATAACCTCACAAAAAGAAGTCTAAAGGGGTCATATCTGTTAAGTTATGCAACCAAATATACATGCTGTTGTAGCCAGTCTCGGTGGATTAGTGGTTTGCATGTTTGCTTCATAATCCAAAGATCGCAGGTTCGATCCCCGGCCGAACTGGTAATTTTTCATAGCGGAGAAAAATTTAAAACATGCCTTCTTTTCGGAGAGGAAGTAAAACTGTAGGTCTCGTGTCAATGCGATGTTTGGCACGATAAAGATCCCTACTGGGGGTGGAATTCCCCCAGATTCGGCTAAATTCTAGTAGGGTCGGCCAAATGATCATAGCAATCGGTGCCATGAGGTACGACGGATGCTCCGCCATCCTGATTCCTCGCCCAAACACAAACAAACAAAAATGCTGTTGTTAATAATTAAGTAGGTGTTTATAAAGAAACAAAAGAGGATAAAAATAATAATTTAGAATATGTTGATAAATGTTGTTTATCTGTGTTATTAAAAGAGATTGCGCTGTATTTATTATCAATATTAAATTAACTTCTATAAAACTGTTTTTTTCTGGCTTCTACTGTGATTAAGCTCATCATGGTTATGGGCCCAGGTCGTCAATAAAATAGTTGGAGGAAGTTTAAATAAAAAATAAATAGAAATAGACAGAAAGAAGTTTCTGGAATACTTGTGAAAAAGTAGCGATTGGACAAGTAACATTCTGGAAGATTATTGATAATCAAGATGGGCACATCTGATACATATGAAAAATATGGAATTCCTCAATTTGATGGAAATGGATTTGACCATTGGAAATATAGAATGCAAATTATTTTAGATCAACAAGATGTCAAAGTATGCATTGAGAAAGAAGAAGAGAAACCAAGCGAAGAGTTTCAAAAGAAAGATAAAAATGTAAGTCAATTTTAATTCAATGCATAGCAAATAGTCAGTTGCAGTACGTTAAAGATAAAGAGACGGCTTATAAAATGAGGGCAGCACTTGAGGCTGTTTATCAACGAAAAGGAATTGCAAGTCAATTGTATCTTCGTAGGAAATTGATGACAATGAAACTCCAGGAGAATCAGTCATTGAAAGATCATTTTATTAAGTTCGATGAAACAGTAAGAGAACTAAGATCCATTGGGGCAAAAATAGAAGAGGCAGATGTTATCTGTCATTTATTATTAAATCTGCCAAAGTCGTATGATCCTATTGTCACTGCCTTGGAAGCATTAGATACTGAAAAACTTACTTTGGAATTTGTAAAAGGAAAGTTTCTGGATCAAGAAATGAAAAGGGAAAACCGAATTAATCAAATCAATGAATGTCAATTGTCATCGGCAGCATTTACTAGTGGTACCCATATAGAATTTTCCAAACGGGCCAATATTGGCTCGATATTGGCACCGTTATTGCCAATATTGGCAACCAATATTGGGACAGTGCAGAAATGATAACACCGGTAAGTACTTGGGTCATTTTACATAGCCGATATTGGCAGCCAATATTGGGCCAGTGTCGAAATGATAACACTGGCAAGTACTTGGACCATTTTACATAACCAAGATTGGCCCAATGTTGTTGATATGTTGGTATAACTCTGGTTTCATACTGTATATCGGTTGCATACCGGTGTATAATAATGATCATTATTATATCTTTTAATTATATTATATTGTACACTGAGAAACATAGTTCGAAAAATCTATTAGTTTAAAAATTGTAGATCAAGAGCGCTAATATGACGACGGGGACATAACTTTTACGAGCCATTTTTCTCAGTGTATAATATAATTAAAAAATATAATAACGATGATTATTATGCACCGGTGTGCAACCATATCCAACGATATCCATCCATACTGTGCCAGTATGAGACCCGTTATACCAACATATTAACATTATTGAGTTAATATTGGCTAATTACACACAGAAAAGAATACCTTGATTCAAAATTTTATTGTGTTTAATAAACAAAGTTCTTGTAACAATTAATAATATAATACATTATTATAATACATTATTATAATACATCACAAATCTTATTTATTAATCTTTATTTTGTTTTTTTCGTGTAGGAGATGATCCTTATGTAATTATTTCCTGAGTGTATTATGTTGTCTAGGGAGTTAATTACATTTTTTTGTCAACAAAATGTTCAATAACTAACAATATTCGTAATCTTATTTTGTTATCTTTTACATTTTGTCATTCATTTTTATAAATCGTAAATATTTATTTTACTTGTTTGTAAATTTTATTTGTTTTAGATTCCTACAAGCCTTTAGACAAGAATGTGGTACAAGAATATTCATCAAGGAACCTTTTCTTACGAACAACGAAACATTACATTATTTTTAATTGAATATTTACATAATTTGATAATACTTTAATTAGATGGTATGACATTAATGGCTGTTTTTAAATCAAATTGATATATCCTTTTTACATTTTAATTAATGACTTATATTTATTCATACAATCTCAATTCTGAATAAATTATCACTACAGTACCTATTATAATGTATTTGTTAATTTGTATCTATATGACTAATAATGTATTATATTATTAATTGTTACAAGAACTTTGTTTATTAAACACAATAAAATTTTGAATCAAGGTATTCTTTTCTGTGTGTAATTAGCCAATATTAACTCAATAATGTTAATATGTCTATAACGGGTCTCATACTGGCACAGTATGGATGGATATCGTTGGATATGGTTGCACACCGGTGCATAATAATCATGGTTATTATATTTTTTAATTATATTATATTATACACTGAGAAAAATGGTTCGTAAAAGTTATGTCCCCGTCGTCATATTAGCTCTCTTGATCTACAATTTTTAAACTAATAGATTTTTCGAACTATGTTTCTCAGTGTACAATATAATATAATTAAAAGATATAATAATGATCATTATTATACACCGGTATGCTACCGATATACAGCCAATGTTGTCCCAGTATGAAACCAGAGTTATACCAACATATCAACAACATTGGGCCAATCTTGGTTAGGTAAAATGGTCCAAGTACTTGCCAGTGTTATCATTTCGACACTGGCCCAATATTGGCTGCCAATATCGGCTATGTAAAATGGCCCAAGTACTTACCGGTGTTATCATTTCTGCACTGTCCCAATATTGGTTGCCAGGATTGGTAATAACGGTGCCAATATTGACCCAATATTGGTCCGTTTGTTCAACATCGGCAAATTCTATATGGGTAGACATAAAAGTGGTATAGTAATAGAAGTTCCAAGCCATTATTTAGATGCTACAGGTGTGGTTTACCTGATTACCGGAAAAAGGAATGCAGAGTGAAAATAAAACAAGTCAACCAAGTAAAAACTCTCGACAGTCAGGACGAACCAAGTGAGAAGATAAGTTTTTTAGCAGAAGCACAATTTACTGAATCAGTTATAAGTTGGTACGTCGACTCTGCAGCTACGGATCATATGGTAAATGATCTAAAATATTTCACAGTTTTGCAAAAGTTGGAACCTCCTGTTAAGGTATGTGTTGCAAAATCGAAAGAATTTTTAAGTGCAACAGAAATTGGAAATATTAATGTAATAATTAATAATTATTAATGAGAGCGATTGTGGCTCAGTTAGTTACGTGCGGGACTACCGACCAAGGGATCCGGGTTCGAACCCCGGCCCATATATCACCGGATTTTTAAAAATCGCATCTCCTTCGGAAGGCAATGGCAAACCACCGAGGTATATTTTGCCCAGGAAATTTCCCTGAAATTAATAAAAAATCCAAGTATTATGTACTTGGGGTGGTTCGGAATCCACCTTAAGCTGTAGGTCCCCTATACTTGTGATGACTGAACACGCACAACACAAGTATAGGAGGGAAATGCCAACGCTCTGCAACAGAGCACGGCACGCAGAAGAAGAAGAATGTAATAATTAATGGTAGTAATCTTTCTGCTGAAATAAAAGATGTTTTATATGTTAAAAATTTAAGAAATAATTTGCTTTCTGTACATAAATTAGTTGAAGCAGGTTTTAAAGTAATATTTGTTGATGATAAAGTAATAATTCAGAGAAACAATGTAATTTTAGCTTATGGTAAATGCGTAAATGATATGTTTCAAATAGAATTTAAAATTGTACAGAATAATTTAGAAGCAAATGCATGCAATTCAAAGATAGAAACTTGTACGCTTTGGCACAGAAGGTTTGGCCATTTAAGTTTTAATAATTTACTTCTATTGGCCAAATGTAACATGGTTAATGAATTAAAGGTAGTGTTTAAACTCAAATGATAATTTAAGTATATGTGATGCTTGTATTAGAAGCAAGATGACTAGGCTTCCCTTCAATAAATTATATAGTAGAAAATCAAACAGACCTTTGCAATTAGTGCATAGTGATGTTTGTGGACCTATCACTCCTGTTACGCATGATGATAAAAAATATTTTGTTACTTTTGTAGATGATTATACTCACTTTACTGTCGTTTACCTCATGAGTAAAAACAGTGAAGTAATTGAATGTTTTAAAGAGTATGAAGCTTATGTTACCGCTCATTTTGATAGCAAAATTTCTCGATTGTCCTGTGACAATGATGGTGAATACACATCAAAAGATATGTTGAGTTTCTGTAAAGTCAAAGGTATACGATTGGAATACACTGTTGCTTATACACCGCAACAAAATGGCGCAGCTGAAAGATTAAACAGAACATTGTTAGAAAAGGCTCGAGCAATGATTTCAGACTCGAAACTATCGAAGGAAATGTGGGGAGAAGCCATACTTTGTTCGGCATATTTGTTAAACAGAAGCCCTACATCTGCGCTAAGAAATAATAAAACACCCGCAGAAATGTTTTACGGAAAGAAGCCAAATGTGGCAAATCTTCGAGTTTTTGGTTGCCTGGCATATTCTCACATTCCAAAGCAAAAGCAACGCAAAATAGATTCTCGAAGCGAGGTGAATATTATGGTAGGATACACACACAACGGATATAGGTTGTGGAATCCAAAAATTAGGAAAATTATTTTAGCCAGAGATGTTAAGTTTATAGAAAGCAAAGGTGTAGAAGATTTGATCATAGTTGAAAAGCAGGTTAAAACCGAAAATTTAGTAGCTGAGGTAGAAATGGAAAATACTGGAAATAAACAGGTATTTTCTGAAAACTCAGAAGATACAGGCTTACATGTTCAAGATGAAGAAAGAAGGGATGAAGAAGTTGACGCTGAACCTGACATAGAAGAGCAAGGATTGAGAAGAAGTCATCGAGAATGAAGATTACCAGGTCATTTTGAAAATTGTGAAATAAATCATTTAGTTTGTAGCGCTGAGGCCTTTGTTGATGAAGAAGTTCCAAAGAGTTACGAAGAAGCGAAAACTAGATCAGATTATAAATATTGGAAAAGAGCTATACAAGAAGAGTTTGAGTCTTTGGAAGAGAATAATACCTGGACATTAATAGAAAAACCCGAGAACTCAAGGTTGATTAACAGTAAATGGGTTTTTAAGATTAAGAGAGAAAAAAATAGAGAAATTAAACAATACAAGGCACGACTAGTTGCCAAAGGATTTATGCAAAGAGAGAAGTTTGATTATAATGAAACATACGCACCAGTCGCAACGACAGTTAGAACTTTATTGTCAGTAGCAAATCATAAGAAATTCACACTTCAACAGATGGATGTGAAATCAGCTTTTCTTCATGGAAATTTGGAAGAATTAATTTACATGAAAGTTCCAGAAGGGCTGGAGGTTAATGAAAATTTCGTCTGCAAGTTAAATAAATCACTATATCGATTGAAACAGGCACCTTATTGCTGGAATAAAAGATTTAACGAGTTTATCCAGAACGAAAACTTAAAACGTTCAGAAAGTGATCCATGTTTGTATTTTAGCAAAAAGGAAGATAAAGTTTTGTATTTATTATTATACGTGGATGACATGCTCATTGCTAGTATTGATATTGAGGAAATAAATAGATTAAAGGAAAAGTTGGCCAAAAACTTTAAAATGACAGATTTAGGAAATTTAAAACAATTTCTAGGAATCACGACCTTCTAGATTTCACGAGACGAAGTCTCTTATCCGGCCTGGGCACTTTTACGATTTCCCATATAAACTTTGTTTCTGAGAAAACGCAAAATTTCGCCGTTTTGGCGCTAGCTGACACGCTGATGTTTATTTGTCACTTGAAGATATATAGGTTAGATAACCCTTACAAATGTCAAGCATTGCATGTTTACGTAAATATTTTGCGAATTAATTAAATAAATTTATATAATTAAATTACTTATGTTATTAAAATTAATTTACAAGTTCAATAACATTATTGAAATTACAATTTTATAACTTCCCGTGAGCTGGATTTAGGATATAGAGATAGTGAGCAGTAAGTACATTATCTGTTCACGTTTTTGCAATGTTTCTGTTTGCTAAACTAGGTTTTAGCAATTTTTAAAGAATTATATTACTAAGTTCCTGCTTGTGGTCGTGGCAAACCAAAAACTGTGAAAAAGCAATTGGAGTTAGAAATACCTAGTGATGTTAGAATATTAGACGGATTACATTCTCCAGGTAAATGTTCTACAATATGTATTACAAGTTCGATTATTTGGTTGATTAAAAGTGTAAATCTTCTAGTGGAGTATTTTAAGGCACCTCTGTTTTGAAGATTTACAAATCCTATCAGTGAATTTGAACACGAGGCAGCTAACAGAGAATCTAATAGGCTATTGACATTCAATCCTTTCTTCAGTTTTTTTGCAATGTATGCTGCCAGAAGGGCTACAGATGCTGAAAGAATTCGCAATCGAGATGCATAGATAAGGTTTGGAGTTCTTTTATCAATTCTGTTATATTTTTAGGAAGTTCGATGTAGAAATTGACTCTTTCAGGTATCTGTAATTGTTGATCTGTCGAAATAAAGAAGTATATATTATTTTGCTGTTGAGTGTTGGTGTCCATAACCCCAATGTAAGATTTTAAACCATTTTTCTCGTAAGGTAGGTATAATTTGAAGGAAATTCATGAAATGATATTGTAGGATCAGTACTATTACACATTGCATTGCGGCAGTTATACTTTTTTCTGCTAGTGTTTGCCATTACTAAAGTGAACGAAAAAACAGCAACAAAACTACGAAAATTTAGACAAATAAGGAAATAACGTAATTATATTAAAAAATAAAGAAAACTGCCTTAAAAGATTAGGAAAATATAATTTATTGACGATACGCGCAAAACCGACAAAAAGTATAAAAGCGCGCGAAGTTAGCGTAGTTTGAAATTGGCGTTTACGTGTTATATATCCGTTTCCGCATTTTCGTGTTCGGTGGCGCCAGCGGAGAAACACTTGAACTAATGGAGTGCGCAGGCCGGATAAGAGACTTCGTCTCGTGAAATCTAGAAGGTCGTGCTAGGAATAAATATTAAAATAACCGACAATGCAATCTACATGAATCAAAGGCATTATTTAGAAAATGTGTTAGAGAAGTTTGGTATGAAAGATTGCAATGAATCAAAAACACCTATGGATGTAAATGTCAAACTCAATGAGTCAGATGATAATAAATTGATAGAGCAAAAGCCAGTAAGAGAATTAATAGGTTGCTTGATGTATGCCATGCTTTGTACTCGTCCAGATCTTAGTACTTCTGTAAATTTATGCAGTAGATATCAAAGCAAGCCAACCGAACAACTTTGGAAGAGTCTCAAGAGAATTTTAAGATATATTAAAGGAACTCTGGAATTGGAATTATTCTTTGATAGAAAAGGAGAAGAAATATTAGTCGGTTTTGCTGATGCAGATTGGGGAGGAGATGACAGAGACAGAAAATCAACCACTGGATACATTTTCAAGGTTTTTGGAGCAACTGTATTATGGAATACAAGGAAACAATCAAGTGTAGCAATCTCCTCTACCGAATCAGAATATATTGCTTTAGCTGAAGCGGCACGTAAAGGTTTGTGGTTGGTAAATCTGCTTCGTGACTTTGGCTATACAGAAACTTTATTTTTGATATATGAAGACAACCAGTCTTGTATAAAATTAATAAACAGATGGAAAGATAAGCGTTTAAAACATGTAGATGTAAAATATAATTTCGTTAAAGATCTTGTTCAGAATAACAAACTAATTGTAAAATATATCAATACCAAAAGTCAGATTGCAGACCTTTTAACCAAGAACTTGACTGGTACTCAGTTTATAAAGCTGGGAGGTTCTTTAGGTATGGTCATTTTAGATTAAGATATTTGTGTGATAATTTGTGAAGCAACATGTATTATTGGTTGGGGGGACGGTGTTAAGTTATGCAACCAAATATACATGCTGTTGTTTATTGTTTCCAGCCTTATTTTGTGGAACTCCATAATCATGAAATAAATAAAGATTATTAAAAGTTTCACAGTTTTATTAAAATATAACCTGACAATATTGTTTCAGCAGCTATGCTGTCATTATCAAAGGTAATATAATTATAAACAAACACGTCGCTAAGGTAGATACAAAATAGGTAACTAGATAAAATAATAATAATAATCAGAATTAAATATCTAATACTTCCAGTAACGGAGAATTACTGAGCTCAAGTTGTTCATTCATTAAAGGTACCCTGAGTTTGTGTTTGTATATCTCAAAGGCTTCTAAAATGTCTAATTTGCGTTTGTTATTACAAAAATGTAGGAATTTAATATTATTTTGAGGAGTCATTGTGTGATTTTGTTCTAAAAGGTGTTTGGCGTAATTCGATTTTTCAGGATGTTTATTTTTGTAATGACGTACGTGTTCTTTATATCTTATGTCAAAATTTCGAAGTGTTTGTCCAATATATACCGAACTACAAAAAGAACAATTTAAACGGTAAATGCCCGATTTCATGATATCATGTGTTCTGTCTTTAGCATTAAATAAAAATGAAAAAGTGTTAGTGTTGGTTTTAAATGTTATTTTATAATTGTTGGTTTTTCTTAGTATATGTGCAATTTTTTCTGATATTTTGCCAAAATATGGTATAGATATGTGATTTGTGTCTTCTGTTTGATTGTCAATGGGATATATTCTTTTGATAGCTAACCTATAATCTTTGTTTAATTAAAGTGTCAATCATGTTCGGATTATAATGATTTGCATGTGCTAGTTGTTTAATGGTTGATATCTCTTTGCTAAAATCTGATTTTGTTAGTGGAATAGTTAAAGCTCTGTGTACTAATGATCTGTAGGCTGCTATTTTATGTGTATTATGGTGACAAGATTCATTTGGTATTGTTATGTCTGTTTGTGTTGGTTTTCTGTATATGGAAAATTCAAATAGATTGTCTGCGTTAATCTTGATATTTAAAGTCTAGAAAGTTTATAGCCCTGTTTTGTTCTGTTTCTAGTGTAAATTTTATGTTAGGGTGGATACTGTTAATAAGAATTAAAAATTCATTGATAACCTCAAAAGAACTGACAAAACAAGCTAAAATGTCATCAACATAACGAAACCAGAAGATAATGTGTTTAGAGAGGTTTAATTCAAATATTCGATCTTCAAACTTGTCCATAAATATGTTAGCTAATAGAGGACTAAGAGAATTACCCATAGGTAAACCATCCTTTTGTAAATAAATTATGTTATTAAAAGTGAAATAATTTTGACTTATACAAATGTCAAATAATTGAATTAACTCTAACCTTTTAACTAATTCTATATTACTATTGATCAAGAAACTATCTAATAAAGGAATACATTCTTGTGGGGGTATTCTGGAGAACATGTTGCAAATATCAAAACTAACAAGTTTTGAATGTGGTGGAAGATGTATGTTTTGCAGCTTATCTACTAATTCTAATGAATTTCTAACAGAGTATTTCGATTTGTAACCTATCGTGTTAATAATCTGGTTCAGTTTTTTGGATAAAATGTGATTAGGTGCATTGATGTATGATACAACTGGTCTTATTGGCATATTCTGTTTGTGCGTCTTGACTAATCCATACAGTTTAGGTATTTGTGGGTTTTTATTAATGATTTGTTGCTTTTCTAATTCTGAAAAGCAGATATTACAGTTTTCTAAACCTTGTTTTATTTCTTTTTGGAATTTTGTGGTTGGGTTTTTGTTTAAAGTTTCTAAATTTTCTTTATTAATAAATTCATTAACTTTTTGTATGTAAATATCTTTTGAAAGAATTACCAAAGTGTTACCTTTATCTGCATTAACAGAAATTAGATTGTTCTCTGTGATTTTCTGTTTTATAGATTGAAGAAGTGATATGTTAGATGTGTTGTACATTTTGTCCTGTTTCAAAGACATCTCTTTTAACAAATTCGAAATTTTGAATTTTGCATAGTTATTATGATCTTTCTTAAGTATAGTTTCGCATCAACGGCCAAAATTTCTTTAATTTTGTTGGTAAATTTTGGAAAAGGACAAAATTTGAAACCTTTGTTAAGAAATTGTGTTTCTCTGTCATTGAATGTTATATTCGACAAGTTTATGAAACGAGGATAAAAGTTTGTAGCGTTCTGACAATTAAGGTTATTTTGTAGTGTACGTTTTTGTTGTACAAGTCGATGAAGTTTATTTTTCTGTGTGGTGTATTTTTTGAATTTAATGTGACTGACGGTTTCTCTAATGTCAAAATCTAATATGTCAAATTGGATATTGTGTAATTTATGAGTAAGTTCTGTATGGAGTACCTTTATATAAACGTGCATATTGTCTCTTATACTAAACCATTTCTTCGATTCTTCTTTGAGCCATCTTCTTTTGGCATTCCTAATCACTTTTTCAGTAATCGAATTCTTGGTTCTAGTAGTGATGTTTGAGATATACAAACACAAGCTCAGGGTACCTTTAATGAATGAACAACTTGAGCTCAGTAATTCTCCGTTACTGGAAGTATTAGATATTTAATTCTGATTATTATTATTATTTTATCTAGTTACCTATTTTGTATCTACCTTAGCGACGTGTTTGTTTATAATTATATTACCTTTGATAATGACAGCATAGCTGTTGAAACAATATTGTCAGGTTATATTTTAATAAAACTGTGAAACTTTTAATAATCTTTATTTATTTCATACATGCTGTTGTTAATAATTAAGTAGGTGTTTATAAAGAAACAAAAGAGGATAAAAATAATAATTTATAGTATGTTGACAAATGTTGTTGATCTGTTTTATTAAAAGAGATTGTGCTATATTTATTATCAATATTAAATTAACTTCTATAAAACTGTTTTTTCTTCTGGCTTCTACTGTGATTAAGCTCATCAATATCAGGTGACCTGGCTGGCCATTTAATGGGAGCCCGTCGGCCAATCCATTTTCCTGGAAACATCAAATCGAGATATTCCCAAACTTCTCTTGCATAGTGGGGCGGGGCTCCATCCTGTTGCAGCCGAATTTCTGGACTGGGCAGATCGGGATTGTTGCGGTCAGGATAAAGAGTGACTATAAAGCTGGAAAAAGTTCAAACTGCAAGAAATTCAAGTAGGCTGCACCAGTAAGATTTTCTTCAAAGAAAAATGGTCCTAACACCCTACACTCTAAAAAATTCCCCTTGAAGTTGCCTCCATTTCTTGGGGTAAATTTACTTCAAAGTGTAATTTTCATAGGAAGTGGGAAATTTCAATATTATATATGCATGGCATATAATACCGAATTTGTTGAACATATGCATTCTATACGCAATTAAACAATGATTCAATAATAATTACATAGAATGTGCCCTATTTTTAAATATTTATATTTATTGGACTTGACCTTATAGTGAAATTGTGCTCTAGAACAAGCACAAGCTTTTATAAAGTATACTTTGTTACCTCCATTTTTTGGGGTAAATTTACTTCCAATGTAATTTTCATAGGAAGTGGAAATTTCAATATTAGGTCAATATTAGGTAAAGTTATAACTTTACGCAGGTGTTTTAATGTTAAAATGAAATGTAAGATTGCATTGAGATCGTAATTTTAATCTGTAAATTTATTTAAAAAGGAAACATGACAATGCAAATTTAACCTAATATTGAAATTTCCCACTTCCTATGAAAATTACACTTTGAAGTAAATTTACCCCAAGAAATGGAGGCAACTTCAAGGGGAATTTTTTAGAGTGTATCTTTGAATATACCAGCCCATACATTAAGTTTCTGAGGTGATTGACAATGAGCTTCTTGAATCCAATGTGGATTTTCTTTGGACCACTATCGACAATTTTGCCTGTTTACAGTACCGTTGTGGTAAGAAGTTGCTTCATCCGAGAATAAAATATTTGCGGCAAAGTTTTCATTTTGATTACAAATCGGTTACATGATTTCGCAGAATTGCAGTCCTCAGTCGAAATCATCCTCATTTAATTCTTGTACCAGGCAGACTTTGTACGGGTGGTATTTTTCTTTGTGCCAAATTGTCTGCACAGACGTGTGACTTATTCCCATATCAAGTGTTAGTTGCCGACTGGCCTTTCATTTTTAGGTAAATTTTTCTAAAATCTTGCAAACGGTGGATTGCGAAATCGGCGTTCGGTTTGGATGAATTTGATTGAAAAGTCCACGTACCTCGTTAGTAGATCTGCGACGATCTCCGTAACCAACCATCATAAGAATTTCAATGCGGTCTTTTTCACTGAGCGACATTTTTGGTTTATTAAAAAAGGAATTTTTGAATACAACGTAATGACAGTTAAATCTTACTAATGTTCAACCTTACCACTTGTCAATACTGACGTTAATTTTTGTTTGTGTTTGGTTTGTCTAAGCTTACTATGACCAAAACTACTATTGCAACGACATTGAGATATCGAATTTCTTTTTCACCATGGATTTAAAAACAAGCTCGGGCCAAGAAATTTAATGTAAGGGTAGGCATTGAATGATAAAGCCTTAGGACTATCTTAGTGTGATTTATAGTTTGCTTTTTTTCTGATAAAACAAGAAAGGGTTGTTCTTTTACTGGGAATTAATTTAAGATAATTTTCACAATTCAACGATCGCCATTTTGAAACGGCACGACAGAATCGCACAAAAATCTAGAAACATACTGAGTGAAACAAGAGCTTTCAAATGAAAAAGTCGATGACGTCATATTTTTGACAGATATCAATAAATTACTAAATTCACGTGCTCGAGCGTTTTCCATAAAACCTGAAGACCAAGACCAAATTATTAGGGGTAGTCCATACTTTTTTTCCACACTGTATATTCGACAAGTAATTTCAATGCTCAGAAATACTTCGTCGTAAACATGGTCTCTTTTAGCTTTTTTTAAGATTTGGGACAGGGTATTTACTTCATTAAGGTTGGAAATGTATTGTTTCAGGTGGACACATTCTTCAATAGGCTTCTTCAAGATCATTGCTATATATTTTCTGAAACTTTGTTGCCTTAATTCTTATATCATTAATTGATAAAAATTTTATATTTGCCAGAAAATTTAATTTTTCATTAATCAAAATAGAGAGCAATAAGAAAATATGATGAAAGTGGAACAATGAGTGGAGTATGTCAATGACTACATTCCAAAATAATTTCAACTACTTTGTCTGGCTGAATAGATAATTTGAAACACGGAAGAAAAAAGAGATTAATAACTACATATATTACAGGTCCACATCGGTAGGCCAATGTCTATTTAATCTTCTGCGTATTGCTGGGGGAATGGTCAAAGAATTCACCTCTTCGTTAGGGTCGTTAGGAAGATTATTTAAACATCTTCTGGAAATCTTGGGTATTGCGTCATCAACTATTAGTGGTATAACTGAGACCTTGTGGAGTTTTATTGGAGATGTACCAATCTTTGTATGATTTTGGTTTTAGAGGGTTTCGCACACCCCCACAACTGAACTTCAGAAGTCCAAATGGGCTTGATTACACACTTGTAAAGAAGAATTTTATTTTTGTTCATAGGTTTATACTTCCTACCTATCATCCAGCTCATTTTCACGAATGTTAAGATTAATTTGCGTCTGCTTTTTTGTTATATGGAATTTCCAGTTAAGTAGTTAAATACGGATACTGATTGAAATCGAATGTAACTGACAATAGTCAATTTAGTTCTTAACCAAAAACATGATTAGCCAATGGATCGAGCTACTTCTGTAATGCTAAAAGACCTTCCCATCCAAATTAGCAGGGAAAATACTGACAGAACCAGGAAAACACTAATAACTTTGAAACTGTTGACTTTTAGATAGAACATATATTTACATGAATTGGTAGGTTTTCCTGTTCAAAGGTTTATATATTTGGTCTATCAGATTGAACACCCTGTATACTACTCAGTATTAAATTTATGCAGAAACGCGGATTTCGATATAGTATACAGGGTTTTTATCGGTTTTATAACATAGGGGAATAGTAAGTAAAAACACAATTTCTCAAATATTGGCTCCCCTTATTATTTTAGAGGAAAAGTTACTGTAGATAAGTTGTAGATCTTATTGAATACTCTTCAAATACACCCCCCCCCCCTTTAGCATTCTATGTTAAATAGTATTATCTGTAAATGCAAGAATTATTAAGCACAGTTTCATGGAGCAAAATCACTAATCAGAATGTTACAATTGCTATCGGTGTGGAAGAAATAAACTAAAATTCTACAAAGAATATATTTTTATAAAATCTTATTAGCCATGAGAACAGTTGTCAAATTATTCTAAAAAATTGCTGACAGATTTGTCATTTAAACTATTCAATTATTAGCGTTATTGATTGATTAAAACACAGGGACGAACCCATGGGGGGAAGCTCCCCTCTCAAAGTTGATAATTTTGAGCGAGAGTTGGCAATTTCACAATTTGAGAAAAATGAGAAGATAAGAAAATGTGTCCAAAACAATTTATTTTTTTAAATTTAATCTAATTGCCATGCATACACGTTGGAGAGTTTTAAATAAAAATAAGATTTGTGTAAAATACTAATTTTGCTTCATATAATGTTAGGTACAAATAAAAATATTTTCTTACTAGTAGTTGGTATTTTCATCGTAATAAGTTGGCAATTTTAAGGTTACCCCCTCAAAAAGAACTCATTAGGTTCGTCCCTGTTAAAACATGGTAGAGTAATTTATTGAAATGAACTAGATAGGCACTATACAACAAAAGAAAAAAAAATTTTGTTAAGTGGTATTGGACAGACAACAGTCTACGCCAAATTAGAGATATATTTCTGCCTTTATTGATTAATTAATCAATAAAGTTAAAAAGAAAATAGTGTAAATGTCAAACCTGTCAGTAATTCTTTAGAATAATTTGACAACTGTTGTCATGGTTAATAAGATTTTATAAAAATAAATTCCTTGAAGAATTAATTCTCTTCTATTTCTTCCTAATCGGTAGCATTTGTAACATTCTGATTACTGATTTTGCTCAATGAAACTGTACTTACTAATTCTTACATTTACACCTAGTGTCTAACTTTAACGCGGTAATTGCTATTAGTGAACTTCCGATTTATAAATGTTAATTTCCTATACCAGAAAATCATTTACTTTTTAGAAACTATTTAACACAGGTGCTAAAGTGGAGGTGTTTTCAACAGTATTCAATAAAGTCTACAACTTTGCTATAGTGACTTTTCCCCTAAAATAATTAGGGGAGCCAATATTTGAGAAATTGTGTTTTTACATGCTATTCCCCTATGTTACAAAATCGATAATACATCCTGTATATGTATAAACGTGGTGTATTATTATAATCGTTTAAATGTAACTTGCACTATATAAATTTATTTTTTTAAAACTTGGATTGTCCAAAAAATAACAGAAAAACTAAATTTTCTCAGAAACTGTGCAGAATCTCGATATACAGGGTGTCCCAAAATGCTGTTTACACGCAATATCTCCCTTATTTGAAAAGATAAAGAAATCTACCAAAAACTATTGTGAATGACTCAAAATGGCCCTTCAGAAAACATCCATAAGGATTTAGCAACGTTTAAGAGATCATGCCAACTTGATTAATTTTTCCAATTGCACCCTTTATTTTTTTTACGCAAATGTATTCTTCACTTCATTCTTCATATGGTAGTATGCCTTAGTTAATTATCTAATGTGGATTTAGAGGTTGAAAAAAGTATTTTTTTAGAAACTTATTCATATTCACTAACTAAATTATTTATTCAAAAAGTATTATGATTAGAGCTGTGTCTACAAGGGAACTACTGAGGCGTTTTGAAGCCTGTGTAGAGTCTACAGGAGGGCATTTTGGACATTTGCTTTAAGTTTAAGGTAAATTCAATTTATAACAAATATTGTTTAAAATCCCTAAATGCACATTAGATAATTAAGTACTGCATACTACCGTATGCAGAATGAAGTGGAGAATACAAATTTCCGTGAAAAAAACAAAGGGTGCAATTTGAAAAATTAATCAAGTTGGCATGATATCTTAAACGTTGCTATGCAACCAGCATTTAAGGATGTTTTCTGAATAAGGGAGATATTTCGTGTAAACAGCATTTTGGGACACCCGGTATAGATTAGGCAAACATACTTAAAATAAAATGTACAATTGAAAACAGTAAAGATTTACAGTGTTCCATTTAAAATAAAAAAGTTGATTAGTAGCCCCAGCAATATGACTCACCCTGTATATACAAAACTATTATAAAGTTTAAATTTCTTTTACACCAACCAACTATGATATTTAACTTTTTTTCGTAACTCATAGTTTCCAAGATAAGCTACAGGACCATCTTGCGTAGGCCCCTCTATACGTTCAATGTAAACATAAAAGAAAGTGTACCTGTAAAATTTTACATCGACTGTATTCTGTTTGTCATTTTAAAAACCTCATTCATCTGAAAGGGCTATTTACATTTTAGCAGCTACTTACTATCTTGTGAAGCGTGAACCTAATTTTACTTGTAAAACTAAAAATTTAAGAATTATTTAGGGGAAAATAGCAAAATAATTTTAGTAACTCTGGTGCTGATGCCCGAGCTTGGTAGGCTTCAGTGTTAATCTACGAATGTCTGCAACAAATGCGTTAACCACCCTGTATACTGTGTTGTACCTAGCATACAAAAATAAGTATTTTATGTTCATTTTTTTTGTATTATTTTTTAAAAATGTTGAATATCCCTAAGCATATCATATACAGTGTGGAAATAAAGTAGCGGATAAATTCGGTAACTTCCTTAAAATTAAATTTTTGGAAAAAATCTCGAAGGGGTATACTGATTTTAATTACTTAACGATATACTGTACCATTTCCAACTTGTTACGTCATTTGTTTTTAAAGCAATGACATCATCGATAATTTTTTTAAATAATAACCTATATTTTTTATTGTCGATTTCGGTAGTACTTTTTATTCTTTTCAAGTGTAGACAATTTTCAATATTATACATTTGAAAAAAATTGAGAAAAACTGCCCTAAAGTTCGAATATTAAAAAATTTTTAAATTTGAAAAATGAATCTAGTCACCGTATAAAAAACGTTACGTTTAAAAAAAGTTAAGAAAAACAGTCTAAAATTTTAATTAGACTAAAAAGAAACTAAATTGATTAACAAGAAAAAAAACTCTAATAACAATAACAATCATCAATCACAAAAATAAGCACAAAAATAACAGTTTTTATTGCACTAGATGTTCAAAGTGACGACCCTGTACCATCTGACAATACCCAAAGCGATTATAAAATTCATCTCTCACATTCTGAAGAGTTTCAGGTATTATTAATCTAATCTCATGCCGAATTCTTTGCTTGAGATCTTCTAAATTTTTATATACTCTACTTTTTAAGTACCCCCATAGAAAGAAGTCTAATGGCGTTAAATCAGGGGATCTAGCCGGCCATTCCATCGAACCTCTTCTCCCTATCCACCTTCCTGGGAGAACTTGGTGCAAATAACGTTGTACATTAGTTGCGTAATGAGGTGGAGCGCCATCATGTTGTAACCAAACGCTATTGTTTGGTAGCTTGGGATTGTTTGGGAAATAATGCAGCTAATGCAGGCATCAGTTCCAACTGTAAAAATTGCAGGTATCTTTCTCCAGTTAAATTATTTGCGAAAAAAAAATGGCCCTATGATTTGGTCACCAATAATCCCTGCCCATACATTAAGCTTCCGAGGATGTTGTGTATGAGTTTCCTGGATCCAATAAGGATTTTCTCTAGCCCAATATCTATAATTCTGTTTATTAAACATACCGTTTAAACAAAATGTTGCTTCATCCGAAAATAAAATACGCTGGGAAAACATTGGATCGCGAAGACAAGTTTCCATCATCTGGTCACAGAATTCTTGTCTATGATCAAAGTCATCTTCTGCCAACTAATGAACCAATTGCAGCTTATATGGGTGAAATTTTTGAACTTTCAAAAATTTTAAAACTGAAGTGTGGCTTACATTGTGGTCCAGAGCAATGCTTCTACTAGTTCCATGTGGATTGTTTTCAATTTCTAGTAGCACATCAAGTTGTACATCTTCATTTAATGTCACCGGACGTCCACTTTTTGGAAGATTCTTTACAACGCCATGTTCTCGAAATTTCTTTTCAATCCTACTAACTGTTGATTGACTTATGGGTTGATCCAGGTACGTTTCTCTAAAAAGTTGACACACTTCTTGATGTGTTCCAATTCTGTTGCCATAACCAATCATCATTAACACTTCAATTCGCTATTTCTTGCTCAATTGCGCCATCCATTTTTATTAATAGAATAGTTTACTAAAGGTAAATTCTACTTTAGAACAAGAAAATAACATTTATTTTATTGTTTTCTTCTGACAGCCGTAACTAAGGTTTTTGTTTTATGCAGTGACTAGATTCATTTTGTAAATTTAAAGAATTTTTAATATTTGAACTTTAGGGCAGTTTTTCTCAATTTTTTTCAAATGTAACATATTGAAAATTGTATACACTTGAGAACAGAATAAAAAGTACTGCCAAAATCAACAATAAGAAATATAGGTTGTCATTAAAAAAATTTGATAACGTAATTAATTTAAAAACAAATCACGTAACAAGTTGAAAATGATACAGTATAGGGTCAAGTAATTAAAATCACTATACCCCTTCGAGATTTTTCCAAAAAATTAATTTTAACGAAGTTATCAGATTTATCCACTACTTTATTTCCACACTGTATAAGCATATAACACTTCCTTCAATGAAGAAAAAAAACTTTTAATTTTTTATTTATTTATTTAACGCCTACACTACGGGAGAACCAACAGCTTTGGTCATATTCATATGTCTTACATTTAACATGCAACACAATCACACATACCCATATTTGAGATGGTCGAACTTTCTAATTTAGAAAAATACTGCCGCCCCAAGTTGGACTCGAACCCATGACCTTTCAAATACGAGTGATGCATCGATACCACTCGTGCTTCACTGGCCATAAAACCTTTATTGTGCCTTTTTTATGTTGGTTTACACATTAATAAAATGTAAAAATTAAGTTGTTGTAAATATGACTAACTTAATGTGACCATAACAAAGTTTTTATTTACTTATTTTTTTTATTTATCAATAAAATAAAAACAGCTATACTGAGTCTGCCAAGCCCAACTCATAAAGAATTAAATAATTTTCGATCCACCTGTGTAACAGACAGTTAAATGTTTGAGTTTGACATCTCATATAAACAATTGAATTTTAATCTGATGCTTCAACTGATTAGGGTCGGGCGGAGCAAAAAATAGACACTTTTGCAATTTTTAATTTTCTTATAATGAAAAAATCATAAAGCAGACCTACAAAAATTTGCTAAATCTCTTATAGGACATTAGACTGTAGATCCTTACATTTTTTTTAAATAGCCTATTAAAAACCCCTTATTAAAAAATAAAATGTGTGTCTACTAACATAATTACCCGCCAAAAGGGGCAAAAAGTAGACACAAATAGGATAATAAAAAGACATGTTAATATCTTACCTGTTATGTACAATTTGCTATTTCTCAGGTTATAAGCAGAGATCGTAAGGCAACTTGTCCAGAAGTACAAAATGTTAGATCACTTACAATAATAGCTCTGAAGAAAATAAAACACTACTACTTGGGTTGCTTTTAAATATTCTTCCACAGCTTTTGATATTGTTTCTTTGCAATAAGATTTTGACTGGTGTTTACAATAGTGCACCGTAGTTATAATAACCTAGTGTGCATTAATTTAGAAAAATGAAAAGGTTAGGCGGTGGCATGGGCAATACATATTGACGGTGATTTGAAATAAAGATGTACCTGGTAATCGACTTGAGAAACGTTTTTATTTTACTATGCAGAAAAACGTAATTAATCATTTTCTATCGCAGATAATTTAAATACTAAAAGCTTGTTAGAGACAAGTTAAGTATGAATCAATGGAGTGAAGATTTTTCTATTCGTTGCTACAAAAGCTCAATTGGTACAATTTTAGCACTTCCTTCTGTTAGATCATCAATGATATGTTTATCTAATAATCATTTTGCCATTATTCGTTAAAATTTGAAAACATTCACTTAAAGTACCTACTTCACAATAAAAGTACAAAATAATTAAACAGTTCAAAATATATATAAGTACAAAATGGACAATAAATGAAACCTTACACATCTACTTTGATATTATTTTGTCTACTTTTTGCCCCATCTTTAGCACAAGAAAAACAAATGCCTGTAAAATAGACAACAAAATAGTTTAATATTTGCACCATCAGCTCATGTTACTGAATAGTATATCACCTAACAGAATTCTAATTTAAAATCCAATTTATGTAAGCAGTAGATCAGTCCAATAAAAGTTTTAGATGCCCTTTTCAAATTTTTAACAGATACAATTTTACAGGCATAACTAATTTATTTTTTATCTTTAAGGGGAACGCATTTTTCATTGTTCTGAACTTTTAGTTATGCTTATTACCAATACCAAAAACTATCATTTTTGTATTATTCAACTAGACTTATCTTACGAGGTATATTTATAACTGTCTTTTTTTTACCCCCCCCGCCGTTTGTGCTATCTATTTCTTGCCCCGCCCGACCCTACTTATCAAATAATTATAAATCAATATTTTTCAGTTCGTTTAGAACAGAATTGCTAGTTGATTAGAAGTTGAATACATCTACTAAATGAGGCCATTAAAATAACAGTATTTTAATTTTCAGATATTGACAGCAAGAGCTAACTTAATTTTTGAATTTTTTAATATTAAGGTACTCTAACCCAGGGCTGATTATCCAGTACCTCTTGTTGTAACTGACCTACCTTTCTGGATCATGCTCCCACATGCTGAATATGGCTCTTTCCCAGTGGTCAGTCGACTGATATTTTTTTTAATCATCTTTTATATGTCGGAGAGAACTTTTTAGTTCATAGTGTATTACTTTTCTACATATGTATTCAATTAATTAGTGATAATAATAAGTGATAATCAAATATCACCTCAACTATAATATCTACCATTTAATTATATGATATAATGTTACTAGGAAATGGATTCCACACATAAACAAATTAATGTAAAAAAAACATCATTTATACCTCTTGCCTCTATAAACATCCCAATTGATCGAAAAATTAGTCAATTCTAGATGTTTCTTTAGACAAATCTAGTAAGTCATGACAATTCTTAAACAAGAAAAAACAAATACTTAAACCAAGTCTCTGATTTGATAAAATTTTTATTGATAGATAACCCTTCAACTTGAAGGATTATATTTACCTTTGCCCTGGCTAACATTTCAGTTTCAACATAAAGAAGCTGCATGAGATTCGATGAATCACAATCCCTAAGTTTCGACATATGCATTTCCTCTAATTCATCATCGTATACACACTCCTTTGTAACACAATTTAATTCGTCGTGTTGTTCTTGTTCTTGATTAATCTCAAAATGCTCTTCTTCTTGTTGCATTTGTTCATTATTATTTTCTTTATTAACATCAATCATTGTTGGTACATCTTTTGGTATTTCAGGAGTTATAAAAGTAGCTACTTCATGGGTTATGTTCGTTTCCATAACGAAGCTGTTATCCAGAGGTGAAAATATATTGTTATGTATATCACTTGGATCTTCCTGCATTTCATATTGCATAAAAATAGGTGTTTCTTTTTGCTCCATTTTCTAGTTTGAATTTTGCTGAAATGAGAAGTGTTCTAGAAAAATGTGAAGTAATAAAAATATAATCATAACAGATAACAGACACGAAATTTCTTTAAAACAATACAGAATTATTCAAGAAGATTAATTACATTTTTACCTTTATTATTAATATCAATAACTGGAAAATACTTGTTTAATAAAGTTTTTAGCTTTAACAATACAATGCGCACTAAATAGAAAGTTTAAACAAATGAAAGGAAACAAACATCGAGGAACGTTGGTGATTGGTGATTGTGATGTCACAACACAGCGTTGCCAGCGTTTAAATTCTAGGAAACTTATTTTTTATTTTTTCAATTTGACACTTCATTTTCGAGTCAATCCATATGAAATCGACCAAAATAACTAAAAGTTTTTGGTAGACCATTTTCGATTTTTTTTGTTTTTTTGTCTGAATATTCCCTTAGATATAGACCATTCAGTCAACCAGAGGGTTTACGTCATTAGTCACGTGACTTACTTTGTAAACATGTTAAGATTAAAATGCTAATAATTTCTGACATTTCATTTTCAATATTAGGTTAGGTTAGGAGTGTTTGTGAAATGGTGTGTTTTTGGCTATGTCGTTAGAACTAAATAAAAATGAGATTGATATCTCGCAAAGAAAATTGAAATTTGTTTAATCTCTCTCTTACAAACTTTAATATTAATTTCTTTTTTGCGCATATGCGCTTGTTATTGAAACTGGTCTAATAGACCAACCATCAATTTATCTTTAAACTCTTAAAACTAAATAAAACTTAAGCTACAGTTCATCACTGATGTCCTATATTTGCCTATATTTTAGTCTGACTTTGCTTCTTGAAGCACTTGCACTCGTTACACTATCGCGCACTGTGCTCTGCTATTAACACGTTACAGAGTATTTAGACTAGTTTAAATAGCTTATTAGTCCTCTTCAGTCTTCTTATGATGTTTTGGTTGTCGAGTAGTTGTAATGCCTCGACGTTGACATGTTGATGTAGTCTGGCTTCGTGTTTAGTGGCGAATCTCTTGATTTCGCTTGTCACGTCTGAAATCCCTAAATCACGATGTAGATCTTTGTTTCTGATGTATCATAGAGCATTTATCATATTCCGTAGTACTTTATTTTGGAACGTTTGGATTCTTTTGACATTGCTTTCTTTAGCACATCCCCATAATTGTATGCCAGAGACCCATATTGGTTTTAAGACTTGATTGTATATAAGTATTTTATTATTTATTCACAATTGCGAGTTGCGTCCCAGTAGCCATTACAATTGTCGATAGTTGAGTCCAAGTTCTATTCTCTTCTTTTTTATATGCTCTTTCCACCGCAATTTCGTATCTAAGGTCATTCCTAAGTATTTGGCTGTGTTTTCATATGGAACTACGATGCCATTTAAATTAACTGAAGGTGTATTTATAAGCCTTTTATTAGTAAAATTTACATGAACCGATTTTAATTCATTAAGCTTTGTTTTCCACTTTCTAGTCCACTGGTGTATTTCGTCACTGACTTCTTGAAGCTTATCAGTTGCTTCTTGTATGGTTGTTCCAGTAACCATCAGCACTGTGTCGTCGGCAAATGTGGCAACAGTTACATTCTGCGGTTGTGGAAGATCGCTTGTATACAACAAGTAGAGGATGGGCCCTAATACGCTTCCTTGGGGCACGCCAGCTCTAGCCTTCTTTAACTTTGAATATTCATTTTCTTGCTTAATGCGGAATAATCTGTCTGATATATTACTCGTGAGTAATTTAACGTCATGTTTTGGTAACATTCTTTTTAGTTTGTAGACCAATCCTTCGTGCCAAACTTTGTCAAAGGCTTGAGCCACATCTAGGAAAATTGTTGAGCAGATTAATTTTTCTTCTAATGCCACTTCAATGATATTTGTTATTCTATGAACTTGGTCAATTGTAAAATGTTGTTGTCTAAGTCCAAACTGATGGTTTGGTATTAGATTTTTCCTTTCTATAATAGGTCTAAGTCTTTTTAATAAGAGCTTTGATATATTCGGTAGTAGTGATATAGGTTTGTATGATTTCGCCTCGTTAGGTGGTTTACCTGGTTTTGGTAGCATGATAACTTCTGCTACCTTCCAGATACTAGACACATGTTTTAATCGAAATGCTGCATTGAACAAGTACGTCAGCATAAAGATGGCTTTTCTGGGAAGTTGTTTCAATATTTCACCTGTGATAAGGTCGAATCTAGGCGCTTTTTTGGGGTTAAGATTAGTTTTAATTTCTGTTGCTATTTCCTTTTGGGTGACCTGTTGGATATCTTCTTCTTCTTCTTCTTCCAAGATTACTTCTTCATCAGTTTCTACATTTGATCGAATTTCGTTTGGTTGAAAAGTTTCAGCAAGGTGTTCTGCGAAAGTTTCAGCCTTCTGTTTGTTACTTCTATCCCATGTAACGGGTACATTTTCCACTGGCATTTAGTATACAGAATTTGGTATTAATTCTTGTTAAAAATCCTAAGTTCGGTCCTGTGGACGTCGCTTAATTTAAACTAGCCTGTCATCAAATAAACATCTTAAATAAAAGGCACCTTTTAAGAAAGGATTGGTTCGTATTTGCTATAATGAAATAATGTAACGTCATATTGATGTCGTTTTTCGTATCTTGCGACCTGGCATTCTAAAAATAATATCAATTTCTTCAGAAAGAAACCTTGAAAAGAAATCATGAGAAGCGCTTAGTCAACTCATTTATTAAAATATTTCGGTAAACATTTTGAGTGTATACGATTCGTAAATACACTTTACTTTGTCTGTTATTTGCGTTTTAAATTTTAAAGTCAATGCGGCGTAGAAATTTTTCGTCTCGATAGCAGTAGCATTCCACACGTGTGTTTTGGCGTGTAGAATTTTGGTGTTGCTTTTTACACGTAAGGTCGTGAATCCTATAGTAGGGCAAGCAACAAGCGCCCTTGCCGCCTAAAAACAGATGTTAGGGCGCGGAGCAACGTGAAACGCAGTTTATAAAAAGGCTTCGCTCGGTTTTGAGGAAGAGTTTTGACACAGAGCTTGACGATAGCACCCTGCTAGCGAACGGTCGATATCACGATTCGACCTGGGTGCGCAGTTATATTATCGATCAATAATGATTGATTGCTTTTAAATCAATGTTAATGGATTACAGTTTATTAATCCTTTAGAATTGAAAGAGATTCTATTTACCGTTCCGTATAGTTTTAATGCTCTTTTGTGAATTGTGAAAGTTTTAAAGTTAAATACGTTTTACGTTATAGGAAGAATTAGTTGAGCAAACATTTATTTCGTTTCGTTTGGTTTTAAGACCAAAGAGTGTTCACAAAGAAGAATTACTTAAAGCAATCCTAAATGTAGTGACCGATTCCTGTGCTTTTGTAAAATTAAAATTCCTCTTAAAGAATTTGAGTGCAGTTAATGCAATAAGTGAATTAAAACAACTGGAAGTTCCAGAACAGTTCCATTAGTTTTTCTGGGTGAAAATTAAAGACGTTATTAAGTAAGCACAAATTAAAATCTTGGTTATTTTTCGTGCTTGACTTTATTGGTTTATGAAACCATATGGGCTGTTATTATCAATTAAGATTGGATCAAGTTTTGGTATGCAGAATCTATACTTCGATGCAACGCCGAGATTTATCACAATTTCCTCAAATGAAAGGCCGAATTTCCAATTTCTACTGGACTTTATGTATGGTGTTCCATAAGTTTGATGGAAAATATGCAAGGTACTGTAGTCTTAAGGATTTGTTTGTAATTCAGTCAATTAAGAATTTTCTTTTGAGAGAGCTCTCATAGTTATTTAAAAATCTTTAAGCTTTAACTTAATTGCAATTCATTTATATTGATACTGTTGAACTGATTTAATTTGTCTAATCTCCTTTAGAGATTTGTTTATAAATTTTGTCCAGGAAAAGCTCAGTCAATACAAAGGTTAATATTTAAATTAATGTGTTTTGAACAATTTTTATGGTTGATCTAATCGATTCTTTTGAAATATTTTGCGATCATGATCAGTCAATGTAAATTTCTAATATTGGTAGTAGGGCTTTTGAATAATTTTGTGGTCAATCCAGTAAGTTTTCCTGTTTGTTTTCTTTATTAAATGAAACGTTCTTGGTAAATTTTTTTATTGATTAACTTTTGGACATAATTATAATCCAATAAATTTAGATTGGATTAGTAATAAATATACAAGGTGTGTTTTATTTGTTTATCTTTGTATGTGTGTTTTACCCATTCTTTTGTTAATAAATGTTATTATTGCAAAACTGATGGATCTACAAAACGGAACCATATTAGTTATGAAAGCTTAGTTTCATTTCTTCAACAATTGTAAGTAAACAAAATTTTTGTTTCAACTAAATATTTTATTCATTTTCTGGTTAATGAATTTAACAATTTTAATGCTTATTTAATTAACATCTTGATAAGTCAATTAATATCTATGAATAGTTATTAATCTAACTTAAAGCATCATAACCAGATGGCGCCCTTTTCAGTTTTTAATTGTGTTTAAAACCCTTATCTATTCCTTTTCACAATTTATACAGCTGTGGAACCAATACCTACGACTTGACTAATTAATTTGTAAGAAAGAGTTTAAATCTCAAGCTGAGGCAGACATATGAGTTTTTAGTTACAGTAAGTATGAGTGTATTTTTATAATTTTTTATAATTAGTTTATTGTCATTTAGTCTGACAGAAAATCTAGTGTTTCACTGGCTTCAACGCGGGGCCATTTTGTAAATTGTATTTTTGTGTAGAAAAATACTGATGTTTCACTTGCGGTCCAACGTGGGCCAGAAAAACGGATGTTTCACCCATGTACCATCACTTTGCCTGATGGGTGGAATGTGGGTGAGGGGTTGTTTGATTTTCTTGTGGCTTTCCACAGCAAATGATCAGTATCTTCATCTGCTGTTAGGTTTTGGAGATAGGTACCGTTCAATTGAGGCTTCTTTCAACTTTTGAATTTCTCTCTTTAGTTGCTGAGTTTTATTATTATGTTTTTCTCTGATGTTTCAACTTGCCAAGATGACAAGATATTTGCATTGATACAACAATGGACAATTGTTTTCGTTTGGATGATACAAATAAACGTAGTAATCGTAATTATACCAATGTTGCGACCAGTCAACCCGAGAAAAACGGGGATAGTAGGTGTTGCAAAAATAAGTTGTCAAAAAATGATAATACTCAGTTCTGTGCCTTCAAAAATATATAGTTTTTATTCGCGCCATTATACAGCACAAGCTAAACAAAACCACTCTTGTTCATGTCGAAATGAACATCTATTTGTGAACCAATTTGCATTCACGCCCAAAAGTAACCATTTAATGGTCCTATCGAGTTTCCGGATAATACTGGTCGTAGCATTACTACAATTTTAATAATTTACCCACCAGGTTTTGGAAAATTAACGTTGTTATCCCGTTGTATCTTCGACCCATACGTGTCTCATGTTCACGCATAGGTCCTCTTTGCCTTTGCATAAATATTAGTATAGACTCATCTCTTAACGTAACGGCGTGTGCGTATCGTATAATTTGTTCTCTTAACTAATTCAAAACAAGATATTGGACTGTATGCATAAAGTGAAGTAAATGCTTTTACTTCTATTAGTAAAAGGAAAAAGATATGCTTTTTAATTAGTAAGAGTGAAACTGACTTATAGTAGAAGCATTTGGTACATTTTATGCATACGACGGACTGAGTTTGTTCGCCTACGTCTAAGGTAGTACCATAGAGTAATTAATTACCCTATAGTATTGCGTTATAATTCATTACTTCACACTTATATTCTGATTTTTTGCGCTCTCATCTCAAACTTTTGGCTATTTTGCGACAATGGCTGACAAAAAACTTAAACAGTTAATTGCATCAAGTCACATCGATATCATTAAGATGAACAATTTGTGCGAAGTAGCAGAAAAGGCTTTAACCGATCAAAATGCACACAACAATTTTAAGTGTAGATACAGTAATATTTCAAATATGTACGATACATTTACTCAATCTCAATCTTCAATTATTTCAATTATCTCAATTCAAGATGATCCAGATCTTGAGACTCATTATAAAATTTTGGAAGATTTTGAAGAACAATATTATCACGCTCAAGCCATTTTTGTACAATTATTTGACCATGAGGCAAAGAAAACTCCCAACAAAAATGAAGACTTAAATGAAAGCTCTTCAAAGTTTTGTAACATTAAACTTCCTAAGATATCTCTGCCCTCTTTTGAAGGTGATCTGTCAATGTGGGAAGCCTACATTGATGTGTTCGATTCAATTATTCATAACAATGTGCCATATGCATAAAGTAAAGTAAATGCTTTTACTTCTATTAGTAAAAGGGAAAATATATGATTTTTAATTAGAAAGAGTAAGATCGACTTATAGTAGAATCATTTGCTACATTTTATGCATACGACCAATTGTCTCACTGTCAAATATTGACAAATTTAATTATCTAGTTGGCTCTCTCAAAGGTGCACCACTTTATGTAGTTAGATGTACACCGTTAGCTGGTAAAAACTATCTTGTGGCGTATAATGCCCTTAAGGAAAGGTATCAAAACACCAGACTTATTGCCACCTCTCATTGGAGATTGATAAGCAACACTAATAAAATTTCTCATTCGAATGATTTTGCATCTCTACGCCACATTTTGGATACATTTAAAGAAAATATTTCTATTCTCGAAAGTTCGAAATTTTGTACAAAACAGTGGGACTTTATACTTTACAATATGTTATTTGATAGACTTGATTCCGAAACTCAGACACTTTTTGAAATGGAATACGATGACATTAAAAAAAACACCACAAGTGAATTATACAATTATCTATTTAGTTTTTTAGAGAAAAGATGTAGAGCTTTTGACTCTATTGCCATTTCTATTGCTATTCATTTCGGAATGATTAAAAATAATCTAGATACTTTGAATATTGATGTTGTTGTCATGCGACTTGCTGATCTTCATTAATAATATTCAAAAAAATATCTAGTTACTTTGTATGTCTGCTTAAACATCTAATTCATATGGAAAATTTCTCGCTATGCTGGTAGTCGTACTCTGTCGCTCAGTTGGTAGAGATACCACCTAGACAGTGGAGGGTCCTGGGTTCGAGTCCCAGCAGAGTCGATAAATTTTTCTATATGAATTTGCATTCTAAATATTATTTAATGTAAAATCATTATTCAACTTAACAAAAATTAATTTCAACAAAAATTTATATATAATTAATTTCCTTTCGGAATGATTAAAAATAATCTAGATACTTTGAATATTGATGTTGTTGTCATGCGACTTGCTGATCTTCATTAATAATATTCAAAAAAATATCTAGTTACTTTGTATGTCTGCTTAAACATCTAATTCATATGGAAAATTTCTCGCTATGCTGGTAGTCGTACTCTGTCGCTCAGTTGGTAGAGATACCACCTAGACAGTGGAGGGTCCTGGGTTCGAGTCCCAGCAGAGTCGATAAATTTTTCTATATGAATTTGCATTCTAAATATTATTTAATGTAAAATCATTATTCAACTTAACAAAAATTCATTTCAACAAAAATTTATATATAATTAATTTCCTTTCGTAATGATTAAAAATAATCTAGATACTTTGAATATTGATGTTGTTGTCATGCGACTTGCTGATCTTCATTAATAATATTCAAAAAAATATCTAGTTACTTTGTATGTCTGCTTAAACATCTAATTCATATGGAAAATTTCTCGCTATGCTGGTAGTCGTACTCTGTAGCTCAGTTGGTAGAGATACCACCTAGACAGTGGAGGGTCCTGGGTTCGAGTCCCAGCAGAGTCGATAAATTTTTCTATATGAATTTGCATTCTAAATATTATTTAATGTAAAATCATTATTCAACTTAACAAAAATTAATTTCAAAAAAAAAAAAATATATATATATATATATATATATATATATAAATTGGTTAGAATAACGACCAAAAACACTTTTAAAAAGAACTTTTTTTTTTTTTATTTTTTTTTTATTTTTTTTTTTTTATTTTTTATTTATTTTTTTTTTTTATTTTTTTTTTATTTTTTTTTATTTATTTTATCTTGGGAATTGGTCGGGGCTTTAACAAAACACCTTTTGTTATTTTTTTCTAAGCTTTCGAAATAAATTTATTTCATCGTCAGAGGTAATAACTAGGTGTGGATGCATTTACAAATTGACATTATAATGACAGGACTACTCATTACTCATACGTCCTGTCATTATAATGTCAATTTGTAAATGCATCCACACCTAGTTATTACCTCTGACGATGAAATAAATTTATTTCGAAAGCTTAGAAAAAAATAACAAAAGGTGTTTTGTTAAAGCCCCGACCAATTCCCAAGATAAAAAAAAGTTCTTTATATATATATTGTTGTGTATCTTACTAAGATTACTGAAATGCGCCGGCTTAGCTACTCAGAACAAGAGACAATAGACTCTTTCAGGGTCTTTTAAAATTATATAGGTTCGAAATAAATAAAATATAGTTAAACTACCGCTCTGCAACACCTCTGTAATAACTTACGAAAAAATATATAAATAACTTCATTGACTTTTCGCTTTGAAAAATAAAATAAAAACAATTATGGTATGGATTATTGATTACTTACACTAATGCTTATCTTGTTATCATCTCTGCACACAATCACCATTGGACGATGATTCCAGAATGATCCCCTATTTCCCTTTTTTATTTGAATGTAGAAAGAAACAGCTTCAAATGTGTATGTTTATGGAGCACCAACTCTGCTTTGTGAGATTTTACAGCAAGAAAGGTCTTACGTGTAAGTACCTTTTTATATTTTACTGTCACTTATTTAGAATTTCTTAATTCCAATAATAAACCTTTTGACAACAGAAATTCATTTTTATTTAACTTTATGATTTACACAAACACAATAACCTTTCATAAAAATTAATCAAAATTTTATAAAAATTATCAATCTTTTAATTTTCATAATTGTGATTTTATAACCCATAACTTAAAATTTAATTATAATAGTTTGATCTAGGAAATAATCATTTATATAATTATCGTTAACTTTTGTAGATTTATCATCCACTAGCACTTTTACTTTTTACTTTTATTAAAGTTTCTCAACTTTTTTTTCTATCACCACATACATAACTTTATCTTATATACACTCCTTTATCTTTGTAGCACAATAATATCTTCTCCACTAAATTACATGTAATTATCTTTACCTAAACTAAAATCAATTTTCATCATAAATTCATTCTTCAAATGCTTTATTACCAATTATACGAGCATGTCTTTTTAACTGACTTGCACCGACTATATCCATTTTTATCCTTTTTAAACTCCAACATTTTTGATAACAATTTCATATTGTTACATTTCTATTCTTATCTATCTCTTTTATTTTTGCAGGTCAATAACCAAAACAAAAGGAAGAAATTACACAACTTAACTAAAACAAAGTAAGATTTACATAAAATATATTAATGTAATCAATAACCAGACTGTACAAACTTATTGAAATTAATTATCGTAATTTACTAAAATTTTATTAAAACAAAAATGCTGTCAGAGCTATAATCAAACTATACTTCATCAACACGTATGATTTTGTAATAAACAAACTAAATAAATGCATCTTGTTCTGCCACGCTCAGACCAGCTACATAACATTATCATATAACTCTTTTAAATAAACTTTATATTATACGAGGACAACTCAAAATAAACTACACAAACTATTTTGCTACGCTATTTTACTTTAAAACTGATTTCCTTATATTTAAACATATAGTCTCGCTTGAAAAAAAAGAAATAAAATACTTCAGCAATGTTTATTATTTGTGCAAAACTACCCAAACAAATAATACAACAATATATATATATATATATATATATATATATATATATATATATATATATATATATATATATTACATTTTAAATTTCCGCGGATATTATATGATACTTCACTACTTTTCCGGGTTTCACTCCGCGTATTCACTATTCGGCTCCTAGAGGAACCAGACAATGGTTGACGACGTTTCGGCAAGATCACACTTGCCATCTTCAGGTCACTTCTAACTTCCTTCTAACTTCCTTCTGCTTCGCGTGGTTACACGATGTAGACTGACGTCTTTCTGCAGCGGTTGGTCTTTATATACGGTTACGGTGTTGCGCATGGTTGCGGTCGGCTGGTTTTTGGCGCGGCTGCGTGTCATTGGTCTCGCTTGATCCGGTGGCTTTCTCTCGCTTTCCCTTTTATCGTTCTGCTGTGCTGGTTTTCGCTTCTTGACGGTGATACTGGTTATAGCTGGTTTCCAAGTTGATGGTAGTCGCTGTGTATCGTCCCTGGTATTAAGATTGTTCGGACGTTTCTCGATCTCAATGGCTTCTCTTATGGTTCGTCAGGTCTTATGTTGTATATTCGCTAAAACCTTTGTATTTTCGAAATCTATGTTATGAGATGTACCACTTACATGTTGTGCTAGTGAAGACGTTCTCTCATTTTTGTTGACTGCATTTCGGTGTTCTTCTCTTCTTACTTGAATTCTTCTGTTGGTCTGCCCTATGTAGGATTCCCCGCAGTCTTTACATGGGATCTCGTATACTCCTTGGCTTTCTAGTGGTATTTTTGTTTTTGCGGATGGTAGCATGTTTCCAATCTTTTTATCGGTGTTGAAGATGGTATCGATGTTGTGTTTTCTCAGCACTCTACTTATTTTGTCCGTGGTCCCTTTGATGTACGGTAAGTGTGCTTTGGATACCGATGTTTCTTCTTCTTTTGGGTCCCTTGGTGTTAACGCTTTCTTGATATTTCTGGAAGAGAAACCATTTTGTTTTAATGCCAACTTCACCTGTTCTAGTTCTTGATGTTTATTATCGTCATCAGTCAATCTTTTTGATCTGGTTATTAATGTCTTGACTACTGACTGTAGTTGCGCTGGGTGGTGATGTGACTGCGCGTTCAGGTAGCGATTTGTGTGGGTTGATTTTCGGTATACTGTGTATCCCAGGCTGCCGTCTTCCTTCTTAATTATAGATACATCTAGGAAAGGTAGTTGATTGTCCTTTTCCACCTCCATTGTGAATTTGATCTTCTGGTGTATGTTGTTTAGATGCTGTAAGAAGGTTTGCAGTTTCTCTTCTCCATGGGTCCATATAATAAAAGTATCGTCTACGTATCTTAGCCATAGTTTAGGTTTGTCACTCACCACAGTTTCGGGTTTCACTCCTCCATATATATATATATATATATATATATATATATATATATATATATATATATATATATATATATATATATATATATATATAGATATATATATATATATATATATATATATATATATATATATATATATATATATATATATATATATATATATATATATATTGTAATGATATTTTGACCAAGTTCTAGTTAATAAAAGTTCATTATTGTTTTAAAATTGCTTGATGAACAGAGATGAGGTAGTTGTGATGTTGAACATTCATAACATTGACTTTCATATAAAATCATTAATGAAAACAGAGTTCAAGTTTAAATTTATCTATTTAGTTTATTGTTGTTACATAAAAGAAGTATTTGGGTTGATAGGTTATCACATCTGAAGCTCAAACCTGAAAAGAAAATTGTTATTAGAAATAAGGAAAAATTGTAAAATAGCTTTTAGTACATTTAAAAATAGTCAAAACATAGCATTCCATTTTAAATATCAATCAAAATTTATCCATAACAACCATTCTTCAATAATAATGCATGGTTGCAATGGAAATATATAAATAATGAGATACTAAATAATCATCTAGCATGATTACACACAAAAGTTAATTTTGTATTTTAAATTATGAAACAAAGAAAGAAAAATATGAAGGTAATAAGAATGGTGGTTTCTAGGGAGGTTGTTAGAAAAAACATTTGAAAAAAAAGATATAATAATTCTTGTAAAGGGAAGATGTAATAATTTTTGTTATTGAAAAATAAAGATTAAAAACCAGTTTAAAATATAGTAAAGGTGTTATTTATTTAACCAACAAATACCAGAAGCAGTTTACAGAAAAAGAAGTTTTAAAACATGGAAAAATACTTACTACCAAAAGATGTCCGAACTGAATACAGGCTCAAGGCCTTCAAAGTTTTACTTTGATCCTAGAAGAAGAGAATAGTTATTTCAATTATAAAGGTAACGACAAACAGGTACTCTTGACCTACAACATTTTTAGCAGTCTGGAAATCTCTACGTATCCTGAGTTACGCAAGTTCCTGAATCCAGGGCAGTTCGAGAGAGCGAGCGGCGTGCCGGTTCCTGAGAAAGGGCTACAAGAAGGGAGAAGCATTATTAACTACATAACAAAAAAAAGGTTTGTGAAAGTGTGATTAAAAAGCAGAGCATTAGTGTCATACAAGAAGGTTAATAAAGTGCGATTTTATGATTTAATTCAGAGGTTAAATCAACGTACCATTATTATTGTAAAAAAAGGCTTCAAGCAGAGGATGCCCATAACCTATAAAGTAATAAAGAATTTAATTATATTATTTAACTAAAATATTGATCAAACTTACCTCATTTCATAAAGTTGCAGTTCATAAGTGTGGTTATGACGAAACGTCAGAATATTAATTTTTCAAGGTTAAGCAAAGTTTCCCATTAAATAAATTTCCCAATAGTTAAAGATTACTTAAAATTCCATTGTTCTATAATATTTTTAGTTAAAGTTTTAAAGATTTTCAAGGAAATGAACCCATACTTGAAAATTCAATTATAAATATTTTAGTCTCATTGTGTAGAGAAAATATAGTAAAGGCAAATAAAAATTAGTAAAGGCGACCCTGAGAGATAACAATCTAGCGAGTGCAGTTCACAATTAAACTAAAACATAAAGGCATTCTATTTGCATAGCTGCATAACATCGCTATATATATATATATATATATATATATATATATATATATATATATATATATATATATATATATATATTTTTTTTTCTTTTTTAAATTAAACCAATATTCCAATAATTGCATTATGAAATAAAACGCATTACGTCATACGTCCTGGAAATGGTCTTACAGTCTCGTTTCGATGTTCCGGACTCGGCTCCTTCATCGCCTTGTCCGTAACATCTTACTCGACTGTAAAATTCCATTTATTTCATACTGTCCGGTAAATGAATTATTACGTTACAAGGCCGGTAAAAAATTTTACCGGACTGAAAATCCAATTTGAGTCCGGTAAAAAATTTTACCGGACTGAAAATCTAATTTGAGTCCGGTAAAAAATTTTACCGGACTGAAAATTTTAAATGCATTTTTTTAAAAAATGAACAATGTGAGGCAGTATGAAATAAAACGCCTTACGTCATACTTCCGGTAAACCATTACAGTAGCTCGTTTCAACATTCGAGACTCGGCTCCTTCGTCGCCTCGTCCCGAAACGTTTTCAACTCGCTACTGTAAACTTGGGTTTACCGGACTTATAACGTAATATACTATTCCAGGACTTATAACGTAAATTACTATTGCGCTTTAGAGCGAAAAATATTTCGTGCATTTATGCGATTTATGAATATTTGAGCAATGTCGTTTCCGTAGCAACAACGAAACTGTCCACTTTGAGCAAAAATAAAAATTTCCTTGTTATTTTTTTTGATTTTTTTTCTACTTTTTCGGTTGTATCAATAACACTGTAAAAAAGACATTGTGTGCAATTCGTGCTCAAAATGACTGGTGGTCTTGAATGAGATTTTGAGTCGGCTACGCCTCGTCAAAAGACTCATTCTTTACCATCAAAGTAGCATCTCGCGCACTAAATACACAAATAACTAGTACATGCATAAAAATAAACATGACATAAAGCCTAACCTAAAATCTATAACTGACAGCTGCTGAATTTTGTCACTAGTGACAAAATTGACAAATGTTTTCATTCAGGTACTCTACTATTTTCTAATTTGTATTTTTTTTCAGTTATGTCGAAATGACAAACTATGTCACCAACTTTACAAAAAAGTTACTATGTTTTAAGACTTGGTAAGTATGCCATAATATATCTCTATCTTTCTCAGATGTATTGGTATTCCCTATTTTTTCCTTTGTTTACACATGAAAACTCAAACTTAAGGAGGATACAGCGAAATGTAAAAATGTAGAGAATGACGTGAAATTTAAACCTCGAGTTCTTTGACACTTATTCTATTCGGTAACTTTTTTTATAATCTTCTTGTGTACCATTACCGAGAAAAATGGAAAATAAAATCCAGAATTAACCATGGGCTCTTATGGGGAGCATCTAACTTCTAGCAGTTTTCACTAAATATTTTGATGAAAAAAAGTAGGGAATTTAATAAAAACTAAAAGAAGATACTTTCATATTTGAAGAACAATGCTGCCCAATATTCTTGAAATCTTGTGTCTAGTTAACGCACAATAATAATTTGAAGAAAACGAAACAAGAATTTTTTACGACATATGTAGAAAAACAGTAAAAATGTGACAACACCGCATAGCATTGCATAGCGCGCGAATTCAAATACCGGAACAGAAAAATTTGTAATATGTCATAATGTATAAGCTTGAAAGTCAGTATTTATGAACATAAAAAACTATTTTTAATTAAAAGACTATTATAATAATCTATATTTTATTGTATTAACTAGTAATCATATACTTTATTAAACAAATTTTATATCAAACATCTTTTGCGTTAATAATCACAATTCAAATTATTTGCAATGTGATGAATATAATTTATCAGAATCTTCTCGAAATCAGTAATACAAAGAATACATACTAATTTTAAACATATATATGAAGCTTCAACAATTTTTTATATATTTCTTGAATCTGCTTAGCAGATTGTAATCTTTAGACTATACAAAAGTTAAAAAATAGAATATTCCCAGCTATAATGGGGAAGACGCACGTATTTTTTTAAATTTTTGTATTTGTTCGTTTTGGTTAGAAAAATATTTCCAGATAAGCGAAATTTGTAAAAACGCCTTAATTTACTTGAAAAAATTAAATTCGCCTCATTTTAATCCAAATTTGACCTTGAGCTCCTTCTTGCAAAGCTATTTGATCTAAAAAAGTAGGCACCGCCATGAATGAGAAAAGGAAACATTGAAGATCTACTCACGGTTAGATGACACTGATGAAAACCAATAAATTGAATTTTGAATTTAAATCAACAGAAATATTTTACACCACTTTTATTATGGCAGTTAATTACACAACAGCATAACTTACATTGTTATATTAATTACTCGTTAATAAGTAGACGATAGTAGAACTTGAATATATAGTATATTACATTACTAGTGTGGAAAGTGAAACTTTTCGTACGCACGAGTGTGAATTGACGCACGAGGCGTAAGCCGAGTGCGGAAATCACACGAGTGCAGAAAAGTTACTTTCCAACGTGTAATGTACAATATTTTTCCTACGACCCCCCCAAATTTCAAATGTTTAAAAATTTTGATTTTTTAAAATTTTCAAGAATATAATTTTTGAAGATTTTAAAGCAAAATTTTTATGGTTAGGTTTAACAGAGAAAATCACGCTTAAAGCTAATTTTCTTAAGCCATTTATTTTTAGGATATAAAGTTTAATTTCTTAAACAATTTAGTTTCACAATATGAATAATTATAACGAAATTTCTATCAAAACATTTCCAGAAAAATAAAATTAAGTTATCTTGACAACTTAATTTTATTTTTCTGGAGCTGAATTATGACAATTGTTAAAGTGAATGGGTGTTTGTTAACATTTTATTTAATAGATTCTTTTACTAAATATAAATTTCAATTTTAAAAACTCATATATTCATAACTTATTTAAACATAGTATAAAATTAAACCTTGGGTTTAGCAGCAAAATTAATTAAATGAATTACTATTGCAATTTATAATATAATAATTTCAGAAGCACATAATTTATTTTTTATTTATATTTAATAATATTGCCAAAATTAACAAATATAACTTCAACTAATAACACAATGCCAGGTGTGAAGAGAGGTTGCCTAACTAAATTATTTGACATTACTCTTATTTTTCTCCCATTTGGCATCGCTGATTTTAATCTTGGCAAACTTGCTTCAATAATTTTCATGTATTATAGTGAGGTTACGTTAGGTGTAATCTATTAGATATTTCTTTTTGATAGCTAAAATAAATAATTAAACATTAATTAAAGTTATATTTATAAGAAAAGAATAGATACATAATGGTTAAAATGCTTCTCAAAATTGGATTAAACATTAATGTCATCATTTTAATGTAAACAAAATTCATGGATTTCTAGATATTGCTTAGCGTGACGTATTTTCATAACACACACGTGTGTTATGTTCCTAACATACGCGTGTTATATGACTCACTTTCTTAATATCGGTAGCGTTTGCTATTGTTCACTTTCGTATGGGGTCGTAGGAAAAAGCATTTTTTCAAACTGACGGGTAATGCAGGACTCTTAACTGTTACATTAGCACCAACAGTGGGTCGTCTTTGGAACTCTGTGATGTAACGGAGTTTCATCCATTAGAGAACACCAGTATTGCATTTTAAATTTATTTAAATTTTTTAGGTTATTCAAAAATTAATTACTTAAAATTGGTAATTGTTTAATGCATTTATAACTAATATTCTAACTAATTTAGTAATGAAGTTTATGAAAATGCAAGAATTTCCTCAATTGACGACATATGCGTCTTCTCTATTGCATGCAAAATTACAAACATTCAAAATGTTTGATGATGGCATTCAATATTTTATTTGACCGTAATAATTGCGCTTTGTCATCTACTTTCAGTTGCAATATTTTTTCAGTTTCCTCCTGCCCTTTAGTATGAAAAGTATCAAGAAGAATAGTGTAACTTAATCCGGCACTAGCCAACCTTTTTATCATATTTTTCGATACTACGTTCTCTAAAGGTTGGAATGTAGGGATGTTCTCTTTCTGGTGATTTGCAATTATTAGAGACTGGTATACATCGTCATACGTTTTTCTGCTGGAAAGTAGTTCTTCACACGTAAAATGGTGCAAAACTAGTTTTTCGAGAATAAAAACATCATACATGGCATTGTGTGCTTCGCCTGCTAAATCCGGAAAAGTCTCGCTTGACAAAGTTACTAATGTACACTCATTTTTAGCTTTTTTATGAGGAAATTTGTCTCTGAAAAGTCTCAACGAATCGACAAATCCAAAAATTATATTTTGAAATGCATCAGTGAAAGACAATTCATCGATTAATTGTACTAATCGCGGAGCATCAAAGGAGCAATTATGAGCTACCAATATGCATCGTTGCTGAAAACTTTGAAGATATCGTAGCAACTTCTCAATGTCTTTTTTTCTAGAGACTGAGAATATAGGTCGTCCATGCAAAAACAATTGTCCTTCTTCACTGGTCAACCCATGGATTTCCGTAGCTTTGGGTAGGAATAGGTTTCAAAGGATTCAAATAAACATTGAATGATGAATCTTCAGACTTTAGTGCGATTTGTAAAATATCACACGATTTTGCAAAACCAGACGTTTCCAGATCGAAGTACAAAATGATTTGCTCCGAACCATTTTTCTCAAGTGGATTTTTAGGTTGAGTAGATGAAGATTGTTCATTTTGTTTTTCCGACAATTCCAAGAGAGTCATGTTGCTTTCATACATTACTCCTTCAGAGGTCTGTTTTCTATTGCGGAGTTGGCTTCGTTGTTTTTGCAAATATTTCCTTCTATTTTTGAAAGTTCGAGTCTTAGCTTTAATAGATTTTTTTATCGAATTTTTAGTACTTTTTGCTGCCAAAATTCGGAAATGTTTACTTTCAGGAATGTTCAGTGCTTCTAACGTATCCAAAACATAATTTTCTCCTGAATTTTTCTGAGCAATAGCGCACGCAAATCTAAAATCTGCCGATTCTGATTGACTGTAGCACAAAGATTTTGGAGCTTTTCTAGCCATCAATCCGTTCAGACTTTCGTTAGCTTGGCTAGAAGCTCCAGCCGCAAATTGGTCGACATTTAAAGCAAGCTTTTCAAAAATTGTTTTCAATGTTTCAAAAAGAACTGAATTTTTGAAGCCTCCAGGAATAGTTACGTGTTCGTAATTTTCTTTGTCATTGACGTATCCACACCAACCGCCACAGTGATCGTGAAAATTAAAGGCGTGAAACGGTATGTTTCTTATTGCAGCAGCCATGTTGACACTGTCACCTTTATGTTGCGCGACTGAATATGTGAAGCATCTTCGCAAGTATTTAATAGCGTTTCCTGTTAACTCTCGGTCTGGGTCATCTTTTTGCTCCACTTTGTACAAAATACTAGTAACACCTTTTGCTGTGTGATTCATGTCCGAATGTTTTATGACTTGATGATCACTTGCTTGTCTTATAGCAGAGATGCTTGCGCTATCATTATCTCCAATAAAGACACCAACTTCCAGATGTGAGTCCTGCAGGACTCGGCTCTTCGTTACGAGTTACGTCGCTGCATGTGCTTCCATGGCTTTTGCACTTCCTTCGAAATTAAGACGGCAGTCATGGTCTTCCTTAGGGTGGCCAAGATCGCATAATTTACACTTCCTATTTCTTGTCGAGTAATCAAGAACTTTTCCTGTCTGTCTACCAATTAAAGAACCATATCCATTCAGACTATCATACTGTCGTCCAGTTCCACGTTTGCTCCATCCCATGCCATAGGAAGCGAATATTCGCACAGTATCGGTTTCACTGACCGAAGAAGCATCAGTTTTATTGGGTACGATGAAATCTCCTTGCATATCATTAGCCCTATTGATAAAAGAAATTATTATTCAGAAAGTCAACGAAATATAATAAAAGAATGAAAATGACGAATTGTCTACAATGCACATGAAATGCACTACCTGTTATTCAATAACAAGCAGTACTTCGATTATAATCAATATTTTACTACATTTTAATAACTTTACGTAAACGATCTTTTAAATTAAAGGTAAATTGTTTATTATTACGTCTTCTCATCTTGGAAATGTATTTTTATAATAAAAAATAAATTGCTATTATTTTAGAACTATTATTTGACTTAGAATCATTATTTTATTAAAATAGTTTTTAAATATTTACGAAATACGAAATATTAAAGAAAATGGAGCATCAAAAATATCCTTAACTTTGACTGAAATATGTACCCTGAAATTGATGCATAAACACAATGTTTAGGTGACCATTATTTATTTTATTTATTTAGAAATCATGACATTTTTTAAGAATATTTTGTTTGGCTTTTACTGATAAATCTAAAAAACAATTTATTTACATGTAAAATATTTATTTTATGTAAAGTTCATGTAGTACAAATAAGTTCGTATTATGAATTATATACTCCTCAAAATAATATTAAATTCCTACATCTTTGTAATAACAAACGCAAATTAGACATTTTAGAAGCCTTTGAGATATACAAACACAAACTCAGGGTACCTTTAATGAATGAACAACTTGAGCTCAGTAATTCTCCGTTACTGGAAGTATTAGATATTTAATTCTGATTATTATTATTTCTATCTGGTTACCTATTTTTGTATCTACCTTAGCGACGTGTTTATTTATATTACCTTTGATAATGACAGCGTAGCTGTCGAAATAATATTGTCAGGCTATATTTTAATAAATACTGTGAAACTCTTACTAATCTTTATTTATTTCATGATTATGAAGTTCCACAAAGTAAGACTGGAAACAATAAACAAGATGAATTATATGATTTCATTATATTCTGACATGTTAATATAAATATATTGATTGCGTTGGTTGATTGTCAAGACTCTCGAGACCCAAAGAATAAAACGTGATGTTGTTTTACAATGCTTCTGAGCATAGAGAGCATAATACATAAAACACATGTAATTAAAAATTTAATGTCTAATATGTAAAATATGAAGCATAATTATTATTAATATTATTAATTATTTTGATATTAAATTGTTATTGAATATTTTCCATCAAAAGTCATTTTAACAACTCATTATCATTAATAAATATCACATATTTCTTGTGTATAAATGCATAATATTTATACATATGTAACTATCTAATCTTAAGTTAAAAATTTGAGATTATTATACAATTATGTTCTAAAAAAGTAAAATGTAATTTTTAATCAAAATATTTTACTCACAAAAGCTTTTCTAAATTATCTTTATTTTCTAGAGTTAATTTGCGTTCTTTTTCCGCAGCATCTCTACAACTTTTTTCTGCCGTTATTTCAACTACAGGTCCAACCTCTCTTTCATAACGTTTGAACGCAGTTTGTGAGTGATGGAATATCCATTACTGATAAAATGTTTTTCATTTGGTTATGTCCAATTCCAGTGTGCAAGGCCGCTGAAAATAATGATGCAACTAAATTTCTGTTTGTCTTACTCCTAATGTCCTAATGTTTGTCTTACTCAGTAATTTAGTAATGTACCTACTACATTCAGTATAAAAAATTTAAATTACACATAAATTATTTTTTTTTATATCTTGAATTGTAATATTAGGTCATTCAGAAAAAAATGTATTTTTTTTTAGCTTGACAACTCTGTTTTGAAGGTAATAAGATAATTTTCTATTTCCAAATCAAAAAGTGCACTTCTCTAAATAATACAATATGCCACTGTCAACACATTTAGTTGTATCATCATGCAATGAAACTAATACTAATCAAAGCAAGGAATTCTTGAGTTGTTATTATACGACTTTAAAAAGGGAAGCAGTGCCATACACGCGACTCGGTATATCTGTGAACAAGAAGGCAAAGGGTCTATCAATACCAGAAAAACCCAGCCATAATTTAAAAAAGAGATAGCAATACTGCCCTCTGCCGGAAACGCAACTCTGGCCGCTCTTTAAAGATTAGTCAAGATGTCCTTTCGCAACTTGTTGGTCGAAAACCAGTAACTACAACACATACATTGTCTACCCAGGTGGGAACATCCAATTCGACAATTTGATGCAACTTTAAAAAGCTTGGTAAGGTTATTAAACGTTCTTCCAAAATCCCACATGATTTAAATGAAACTGGTTGAAGCGCCAACGACTAAACATTTGTAAAGACTTACTCCAAAAAAAAACTCCGCAACGATCGTTTTCTGAGTCGAATCATTACTTGTGAAGAAAAATGGATTTTTTTAAGAATTCTTATTGTCATAGACAATAGGAACCAGGGTGAACGATCAAGCAGTCGTGCGAGGTGTGGGACTCCATTAGTATCCAACACTAGCCCAGGAGACAGAGGGTTGGACAGTCGTTAGATATCGGGGAGCACTAGTGTCCGAGACTAGCTTGCGGGTAGACCACACGGCGTTCACCCATAGAACTGGCTGTTGTCTACCCAATCCCAGGCCTGTCTGGGTAACGGATGACACAATTAGAAGAAAATGTGTGGTAGAGTTACACGCAAATGTTTCTCGACGATGACTCTAAAACGTTGTAGAGGGAGCCGCGCTACAAGAGGATCCGGTGTAGGTGGATTGAAGCTTACTTGACGTCAGGATCTTTTATGGAGCTAGTTTTTCGCTGTCTGGCCTAGACGAATGGAGGAGAATCAAGTGAGGTTTATCTCGGTCAGGGAGTTCGCTCGCTGACCTATGGGAAACTGCAGTCCACCAGGTAGTTTCGGAGATGACAGTAAGGGGGTCCGGCTTTGACTGTGTAATTCTAGTCGTCGGATTCCCAGAAATCGTCTAGAGGCCTACACTTAAGGGGCGTTGATGCGTAGAGACATAGCCTCTCACCTCCAAGACAACTTCACCCTAACGAGTACACACCGGGATGCTACTTTTATAGGCCCTATAAAGTAGCCTCTAAACGAAGCTCTGTCAAGGGCACACCGGGGAGATAGGAAGTGACAAAACCGCTTAAAAACCAAGTCCCGCCACATCTGAGGTTGGATTCGATCGTGCAGTAGCCCCGACTAAGGCCTGGTGAAGGAACTCAGAACGCATGAAAGAGGGCTGTAGGGTTTCGATGTACCTAACCTAGGTCAGGGAATAGCGCTAATGCTGGACGAGGTACTTAGTCCCGTATGAAAGAGAAAGGGGGGTGCCGGCGGGTGAGCACGTATTAAGTTAATCGCTCCGGTACTAACCTGGTGAGCTAGTAGAGGGTGGATAGGCAACTTCGCTCCGACCAGTAACTGGAAGCATGTGCTAAGTATATGCGTGCTTATTGAGCGTATCTCAATTACTTCCTGCTGGAAGGAACGTGGAGATTAAGTCTAATGACAGGTGCTCCGCGTAAAACATTTTTGGAATCATGTCTTAGACAATCACTTAATCGTCAGGAAGTGCCGCTTCCAGTACCGAATAAAGATGGCTTTGAAAGAAAAGTAATAATCAGCGTTTGGTGGTATATCTTTAGTATGGTCCATTTTGAGCTTGCTTCAAATGAATTCTGAACTCCATTGTGCTCAACTTGACAGAGAATACAATATTTTGAGTTTACGTTACCCTAAAGATAAACAGAAATCAAGTAATCTTCCACCAGGATAACACGAGACCCCATACTCTAATTAGGGATTTACAAAAGATTATGGAGCTTGGATGGAATGTTCTTTCTCAGCCAACATATAATCCTGGTATTGCCCATTCTGCCTATCATATGTTTCGTTCGATGGAACACTTCCTTAGGGAGAGACATTTTAATGAAGTTAACGAAGTCGAAATAGCATGCCAATTTTTTTATTCTAAAGAAGTTGGCTGATAGATGATAAAAGGTCGCTAATGCAAATCCATAATTTAATCTACATGTTTTTTGTTTAATTTAACCGTTAACTCAATCAGAAAAAACGAATTTTTTTCCGAACGACCTAATAAATAGGCATAATTAATTATGCATACCTATAGCAGCTTTACTGTTTATATCATAAACTTGACAACCACTTATTTCTGATGTATGAGTTTTTCCAGTGGATACAGTATTTACAAACAAACAACTTTCACACCTAATGTGAAACACAGAAGCTAAACCAAGTCTGGTTTCTTTTTCAATCCCATCTAAAAACAGCCGTTCCTTACAATAACCGTTTGTACATCTCATGGTTTGAGATAAGTGAAAAATATCAACAATCCGGTTACCTTGAACAACGTCGGATTTATTTCCCTTCAAATCAATCAATGCATTTTTTTGAATAGTTTTCGCATTTTCAATTTGCGTCAATCTATGTTTATAAGCTTTCTCACTTATCCACTTGTTCTTCCACTTATATTTTACGAGTGACATTTTTACAAATTTGTTTAAATTTAAATTAAAGTGTCAACAAAAATAACGGAAACGAAAGCAAAAACCAAACATTGCTACCAACAAAATCGACTGATTTTTTTTCGGTGTTGCCGCGATTCTTAACCTATTTACATTTTTATATTTACACCTTTATAGTCAAACAAATGCACTCTAATCGACTTAAATTATTTTAATATATACAAATAATTAATAAATGCATTACAGACATTCATAATATAATTGTTTTGTTCAGTTTTAAAAATGTTAATTTATTTTTTCATCGATTGGTATTTTTTGTTAGAGCCTATGTAAAAGCATAGGAGATATCTCCTTGCCCTTCACCCCGCAAAGATCCGCTGTAACTTCCTTAAAGCGAAGTTTTGCCAATATACTGTATAAAATTATTAAAGGGCTGTGTACGACTGTGCTATGGTGGAAATTCTATACAATGTTGGTTACACTGCCGAAAACAGCTGTGATCTTGCTGTCATTTCTAGTTTGACACTTGCTGTTAATTTATGATGCTGTATTCCGTTTATTATTGTTATTTTTTTGGCGATTTTGAGTGAAACCTTCAGTAAAAAAAGTAATTGTAATTACTAACCGTGTAAATACTTTACTATTAAGTGAGAGGGAACTGTTTCTATATACTGTATAAGGTAAATTGTTGATGCGTATATCAATTGTGTATATTATTTTATATCTATCTTCTCAACAGGCTGCAATAATTATTTAGTAAAACCACATCCGCACCATGGCACACTATAAGGGTGCAGCCAGTGAAGCTGGCCGAGCTATGCAGCTCATGAAGAAACGTGAGCAGCAAATGCAAGATATAGAAATCAGAAAGAAAAAGATTGAAGAAGACTTAAAACTAAATAATATAGAAAATAAATTTGCTACACATTATGATGCTGTGGAACAACAACTTAAGGTTTGTAAATTATTGTAATATCTTGGAAATTAGAATAACGTTCTGTATTAATATGTAGAGTTCCACGATTGGTTTGGTTACTCTAAATGAAATGAAAGCGAAACAAGAAAATATTGTTAAGGAAAGAGAGAAAAGACTTGCACAAAAACAAGCAGAGAAAGAACGTGAAAGACAAAAACAGTTGGAAGCAAAACAAGCAGAAAAGAATAAACAAAAAAGACAGGTTGTTTTAACTTCTTTTATCTTTGATTTACAATTTGAATTTCACTTGTTTTTATAGTAGTAGCAATAGTAAATCTACCTTTAACAGCAGGCAATCAAGTTCCTATAAATAATGAAATTTTTATTTTAATAGATTCAAGCATTATCATTTACGATGAAAGATGACGACGAGGAGGAAGAGCAGGAGGAGGAGGAGGAGGAAGAAGAGGTGCTGGAAGAAGTAAAAGTTGAAGAAAATAGTGAGGAAGAGAAGAAACCTTGGAAGAGAGATTATGATCCAGATGACATAAATGTGAAATTAGCAAAAAAAATTAAAAAAGATCCTAACGTGGATACCAGTTTTTTGCCAGATCGTGAAAGAGAGGAAGAAGAAAATCGGCTTAGAGAGGAATTGAGACAAGAATGGGTAGAACAACAACAAAAGCTTAAAGAAGAAGAAATTGATATTACTTTTAGCTATTGGGATGGTTCTGGTCACAGAAGGACAGTTCGCATGAAGAAAGGTAAATAAAGACATAATTTAAAAAAATAAACTATTTAATAATTTTGTGTAGGTAATTCGGTGTATCATTTCTTGCAAAAAGTATTGGAGTTATTGAGAAGAGAGTTCTCAGAGTTAAAAACAGTCATGGCTGATCAACTTATGTATGTAAAAGAAGATCTTATTTTACCTCATCATTATACGTTTTACGATTTCATCGTTACAAAAGTAAGTAAATTGTAATGAAGGTGATTTAACTATCACCACTTAACTTTGTGCAAACTGGTGCTTTTTTTTTATCCCTATTACCTTTAAACTAGGTTGTGGGAATTATAACCATGGCGGTCCTAACCATAGGCTTTACTGGCCTATGTGCCGATTTTTACTAATTAAAATTCTGGCCTAAAATTGTAACAACTTAGGGGTAACCACAAAAACAAAAGTAGGAGAAAGGAATTCTCAATAGCGTATTTCGTTTACAATAGGACATCGGACAACGAGTTTGTGAGCATGCGCACTAGCAAACACCAGATCCAGATTAAGGATATTTTAATAGCGTTTACTGTCTCCAGCCTTACTTTGTGGAACTCCATAATCATGAAATATAATATAAATACAAAGATTAGTTAAGTTTCACAAGTTTTATTAATATCTTAACCTGACAATATTGTTTCGACACTTTATGTCATTATCAAAGGTAGATAAGATTGATAAACAAACACGTTGCTAAGGATAAATACATACAGAAAATAGGTAACTAGATACAATACATACAAAAACTAAATATCTAACACTTCTAATAAAGGAGAATTACTAAGATCAGTTTGTTCATTCATTAAAGGTACTGTGCGTTTATGTCTGTATATTTCAAAAGCTTCTAAAATGTCTAATTTGTGTTTGTTGTTGCAAAAATATAAGAATTTAATGTTGTTTTGAGGTGTCATTGGGTGGTTCTGTTCCAAAATGTGTTTGGCATAATTTGATTTTTCTGGATGTTTAAGTCTATAAGAGCGTACGTGTTCTTTGTATCTTATGTCGAAATTTCTAAGTGTTTGTCCAATATAAACCGAGTTACAAAAAGAACAATTCAAACGGTAAATGCCGGATTTCACGATATCTTGTGTTTTGTCTTTAGCATTGAATAAAAATGAAAAGGTGTTGGTGTTAGTTTTATAGGTTATTTTGTAACTGGTGGTTTTTCTTATTATAGTTGCAATTTGTTCTGATATCATGCCAAAGTATGGTATTGATATGTAGTTTGTGTCTTGTATTTTAGTGTCAATTGGAAATATTGTTTTGATAGCTAACCTATAATTTTTTTGTTGAATTAAAGTGTCAATCATGTTATGGTTATAATGGTTTGCATGTGCTAATTGTTTGATGATTAAAATTTCTTTATCAAAATGTGATCGTTTTATTGGAGTAGTTAAAGCTCGGTGTACTAAAGATCTATAAGCCGCTAGTTTATGCATTTTATGATGACACGAATCGTTAGGAATAGCGACGTCTGTGCTTGTGGGTTTTCTGTATATGGAAAAATCAAATTCATTGTCTGTATTAATTGTAATAGTTAAATCCAAAAAATTATAGCTCTATTTTGTTCTGTTTCTAGTGTAAACGTGACGTTTGTGTGAAGACTGTTAATAAGAATTAAAAACTCATTGATAACCTCAAAAGAACTGTCAAAACAAGCTAAAATGTCATCAACGTAACGAAACCAAAAAATAATGTGTTTAGAAAGATCTAATTCAAATATTCGATCTTCGAAATTATCCATAAATATGTTAGCTAATAGAGGACTACTAATAGGTAAACCATCTTTCTGTAAATAAATTATATTATTAAACGTGAAATAATTTTGACTGATACAAAGATCAAATAATTGAATTAACTCTAATCTTTTTACTAATTCTACATTACTATTAACTAGGAAATTATCTAGCAAAGGAATACAGTCTTGTGGTGGAATCTTTGAAAACATGTTACAAATGTCAAAGCTTACAAGTTTTGAATGTGCTGGAATATGTATGTTCTCTAGTTTTTCTACTAATTCTAATGAATTTTTGACAGAGTATTTCGATTTGTATCCTATGATGTTAATAATATGGTTGAGTTTCTTGGACAAGGTGTGAATTAGGTGCGTTGATATATGATACTACTGGTCGTATAGGCATGTTGTGTTTATGTGTTTTAATCAGTCCATATAGTTTTGGTGGTTGTGGGTTTTTAAGTATGATTTGTTGTTTTTCTAATTTGTTAAAGCAGATATTGCAGTTTGCTAAAGCTTGTTTTATTTCTTTTTGAAATTTTGTGGTAGGATCTTTGTTTAAAACATCTAAATTTTCTTTATTAATAAAGTCATTAACCTTTTGTGTGTAAACATCTTTCGCAAGGATTACCAAAGTGTTACCCTTATCTGCTTTAACAGAAATTAAATTGTTTTCTGTAATTTTATGTCTGATAGATTGAAGTAGTGACAGGTTAGATGTTTTATTCTGTGTTTTGTCCTTTTTCAAGGATGTTTCTTTTATCAGATTCAAGATTTGAATTTTGCATAATTGTTGTGATCTTTTCTGAGTATAGTTTCACATTCAACAGCCAAGATTTCTTTAATTTTGTTAGTGAATTTTGGAAAAGGGCAAAATTTGAAGCCTTTGTTAAGAAATTGTGTTTCTCTGTCATTAAATTGTGTATCTGATAGGTTTATAAAACGTGGATAGAAATTTATCGTATTCTGGGTATTATAATTACTTTGTATTGAGCGTTTTTGTTGGGTAAGGTTTTGTAGTTTCTTTTTCTGGGTATTGTATTTTTGAAATTTAATATGATTGACAGTTTCTCTAACATCAAAATCTAAAATGTCAAATTGAATATTATGTAATTTATGTGCAAGTTCTGTTCCAATTATGGAGTTCCACAAAGTAAGGCTGGAGACAGTAAACGCTATTATTTCATCTTCGTTGGAAGAACAAGCCAAGCTATATAAGAAACTGATGATTAAACACGGAATCGCTAGCCAAAATGTTTGGTTCAATCAAGAATGTATTAAACATCAAGTCATTCCCAAATATGTAAACATCACAACCAAGACTAGTAATTACATTAGTGAAAAAATTATCAAAAATGCAAAAAGAAGATGGGTCAAAGAAGAAGCAAAGAAATGGATTAGAATTAGAGACAATTTGCACATTTGTATGAAGGTACTCCACACAGAACTTGCACATAAATTACATAATATTCAATTTGACATTTTAGATTTTGTGTTATTTTTTTGGGCATGCTGTACTGTATTATTTCCTACTATTTTTTATTTAAAATAATTCCCATAAAGTACATACTATGTAATAAATAAAGGGTATCGATTTCTAGTGAAAAGCAATAAAATCATCACTGTAGATACCGTAAATATTTCTAAGAATTGTAACTAATAATTGAACACAGCTGTATTAGTACTAAAATAATCAAAACAACACCGCCGACAACTTTTACTTTGAGTACATATTATGTTTGTAAACACTCGGCTAAGGTAGGGCCTAACAATTTGCAAATCCCTTACACTGCAGTTTTTAGTAAAATAGTATAACAGTATTTACTTATTTTTTTGGCATTGTTTTTATACTAGGTAAACAAATTACCATCCATCAAGGTCATTCCATCAAAACACAAAAAAATAAAGGTTTTAATAAAAGAACTATGTACTACTGTATTTAGATTTTAGACTTTCAATAAAATAAATAATAAATAACCATACCTATTGATGGATAGATTTAATTATCGTCTCTACTTAATTATGTTTATTAATGAATAACAAATCAAATTTAATGATATCATTAAATGGGTCAGTATTAAAATGATGTAATTTTTGTCTGCGTTTCCTATTAAAATACAGGGGAATCCCCCGGAATAATAGAATGTTTTAAGTTCTTTCAACACCATCCAAAATGAAATTTGCACCGTTTTTACTGATGGTGTCAATTTCTAAAGAGCTTGCAATTAATTCTATTTGGCTTAACAGCTGATCTACATCAACTATACGTATTTTTCTGAAAATGTCTGTAAAAATTATTAAAAATTCGAACTTTCTCTAATCAAAAAACTTTATTAAGATTCTTTGTTCCAAATGCCATCAGAAATGCCATCCAAATTCATAGCAGGGGCCATGAGACACCCTGTATAAGTTAAGTTCTTTATAATAAGGTACCATGGCCTAAAGCAATGTTTTTATTTGAATATCCAGTAATCCAAATTTCTTGTTAATATGAATTTGCCTTGCATTTATAGGTTCGGATTAAAGAGGAGTTTCTACTGTAATTGAGAATCTCTTGTCAATTTTCAACTTTATCACAACCGATGCACTCAATGCAAATGCACAAGCAAAAGTGTTAAATAGGATTTAGAAAAAAACGGTAAAATATATTGTTAAAATGGAATTTCTGACCTGTAGTATTCCTAGAATATAAATTACGGTTTAACAAAAGGCTATGTGCATATAAGAATTTCACATTTTTCCTTCTAGTTTTGCAATCTCTGCATTGCCTCTGCATACCCTCTTTGCATAGCTATAAAAAATATTAAGTATTAGTAAACTTAACGGTGAAAAAATCTAAGAATTTTTTCTATGTTGAAGAATTGATTTCTGAATACATTAAACTTAGGATGAGTGTATAAATATGGTTTAAGTTTAAACTTGGTTCAACTGTCACAGCAACGATTGTCAGAACAATCATTGGCTAGGATATTGATCCTAGTTTAAAGTTAATGTGTTTATACAACCAGCCCTTAAATGGTAAAAAAGATTTTATAAAATAATTAATTAGCATATAACTCTCATATAGTTACTAAGTAAAATCTCTATTTTGAAAATTAAATAGCTTAAAAACTACATGATAAAAAATTATAAGAAAATGGTTGTAGTTCCCATGGGTACCTATCTTTAACTTTAACATGCATGTCAAATTTTCCTAGTGACATTTCATATTTTAAAACTATTTATTAGAAGGTTGGTAATCATTAAAATTTATTTATTAAATTAAACTGCCAGTATGACAATTATATAAATCTGAAATTCGGTACAATTAATACTTTATTAAAAGCTGTCGAAACATTTATATATGTACTATAGTAGTTTTAAAAATTCTCTACAAGCAGTAAATAATTGATAATATGCACATTAAAAAAATTTACATGCATAAAAATAAACATGACAGCATAACCTAAAATTTATAACTGACAGCATAACCTAAAATTTATAACTGACAGCTGCTGAATGTTGTCACTAAAGTAAAAAGAGAGAAAAAAGTATCTCTGTTTCAGACAGCTTAGTTTTGGCCTAGAGATAGATTTTGTCATCCGTGTCCTAACTCTAAAATAACACAGTTAAAGTTTTCATTGAGGAATTCTAACTTAGAGAAGTTTCAGAATTTAATCTTTATTTTTATAAATGCAAGTACAGTTGCGATCATTCGCTAAGAAATAATGAAAAAAAATCATAACCTCGGATTTTCTAGTTTTTTGTACGATGTATACGTAAGTTTATTATATGGTACTCAAGAACATTTCATTTTTTAACATTATAATTGCCAAGTTCTCTAATCAGGTACCCAATTACAGCAAAGATTGTACAAAAAACTAAACAACTGGCTATCAATATTTTTTTATCGTTCCTTAGCGAATGATCGCACAGCACCTCTAATTGTAGTATCTAAAGATATGAACTTTTGCAGGCTCGAGGAAAAAGTGGACCTTTATTTCAATTTGACGTTCATGATGATGTTCGTATGTTAAGTGATGCATCAATAGAAAAAGAAGACTCTCATGCTGGAAAAGTTCTAATGCGGAGTTGGTATGAACGCAACAAACATATATTTCCTGCAAGCCGTTGGGAACCATATGATCCCACTAAAAGTTATGAGAAATACACAGTCTCAGATAAAACCAAGAAGCCACCATAACATTCAACTAATACATCAGTGTTACCTTCATATTCTAAAGGAGATGTTACAATTTAAAAGCAAATAAAAGGCACATACTCTAATAATAAGAATCAATAATAACACATTCATTTGTAAATACATTTTAATTTTTAAGGGAAATAAAAACGTTCACAAATCACTTTATATAGTTTTATTAAAGTTTAACTTTCTTTTAATACTCTTTTTGGTAAGGAATCTAAAACAGGAGCATCTTCCGAAAAGACTGGTCCTGGTGAATTCAACCAAAATTGTCGAACATGTTGTATTCTGTTTGTTATTTCAGTACTCCAATGGTGAATTCGACACCGGATATTGGCTTTTTCCAAATTGTTTATCTAAAAAAAAATCGTAATAAAATTGTATTTAATGAAATGCACAAATTCTTTATTACCGTTACAGTAATGTAGAATTCTCTATCTTCCAAATTCATATCAGGCCCTTTTATAGGTTTTTCTGGCATGGTAATGGCTTCCTCTGGTACAGTATACCCACATTTTCTAAAAGAACTACGAATATGCCATTTCTGCAAAGTCCATGGATTTTCTTTATTCATCACTATTGATAGTGTAATTCTAGATAAATGTTCTGCTGTCTGTTTAAAAGAGGAAATTTTAAATAAAAATATTACTCATTGTGGCGAACTTCTACCTTTTGTGCAAAAGCTGAACTATGTTTTATTTGATTTGAACTATCATAATTTCTGAATTTTTCAATATTTTCTGGGGTTGCATATACAGCTAAACCAGGCAACAATAATTTATTATATCCAAACGTAGCTCCTACTGTTACTTTCTCACCAGCATTACCAAAACCTTCGACATACTTTGTAAGGATTAAATCCAAATCAGGTTTCTTTTCAGTACTTGTGTCCTTTACTAATTCATAAACATAATGTCTTGGTTTTAAACGTTTAGCTGGGTATCCAGATTTGTGTAATGGTGGTGGATATTTTCTTCGTAATATGAAAGTAGTCTACAAGAAAGTCAGGTTAGAATAAATATAGCAATAGGTTTTAGTGTAATTACCCTCAATTGTTGTTGCAGTACAAAAGTAGGGTTTAATAAGTTATTGTGAAGTTGTTTTAAAGGTTGTATTACTCTTGTTAAGTTTCCTATCATTGTTTAATAATTTTATAAAACACTTCGTAAACATAACCTGTATTTACAGCAAGAAATCGATGATTTACCGGTAAAGTAGAACACTTCTGACATGGTTAGTAATAGTTCAACATAGATGGTACAAGCTGTATTAACTTTTAATTTTCTTTAAATTATAAAGAAAAATATTCTCCCTGAAAATACGAAATATTAAATTGAATAAAATAATGAAATATTATTTTGCTTGTAAAGTTTAGCTATAAAACCTACAATGTTGGTATCGTGGTCCTATATCTACAGGATGATCTTCGAAATAACAAACAATTGTTAACCACATATTTTCCCCTGTTTTAGTAAATCGTATTAGATTTCAATTTCTGATTGTGACAAGTATTTCTTCTGCAATAATGAATCATGAATCGACTTTGCTCGAACTGGCACATCTTTAAATCCTAACATTCTCACGAGTAATTTGACACCCCCACAATATCTCCCAACCTTGTTGACAACACCCATAACACCTCAAAGTAATGAGTTGACCACATGGTTCAATCTTCACTTTCCACTTATGCGCTATCGATCACCTGTACTTGGTCTCATGATTCGTTTGACACCGTCCTCGCCCCTTTTGTCACACCCAAAACCACTCCACCTTGGTCCAAAAACCTCTCAAAGTCTACCTCAAGGTTCTCTCTTGACTCCCCTACAAGTACTATAGAATTCCAGTCGGCTTAGTCTCAGGACTCATTTGACACCAGCCCTAAACACAAAAGAAGCACGAAATTGTTCATTATTTGTATCTGTATTGGATTTAATCAAATCTACGTCTAGTTTAAAAGGTTCTTCTTATTCTGAATGTTCAAACCTATGTTGTTGGTACGTAAAATGTGGTTTTAATTTGTTCATTATTAAAGATCACCCTTCTCTGCCCCAATATGGCGGCGTTTTGCGGTACTCTGATCGACCAGCGCGGCCTGGGTGACTAGATGTAGTGACCCCACCCACACCATCACCCCCACAGCACTAATAATTGGGTTACAGATTAGGTTAGCAGTTACGGTAGTTAGAAATTAGGTTAAGTTAAGGTGCTTACTATAATTTAAATGCAGTTAAGGTGCATTTAAATTATAGTAAGCACCACCGAACGAAAGAGCAAACGAATTCAATACCTATATTCAAATGGAAAACGAAATGAATATTCTGGATTGCTTATAACATTAATAACAGGTAAGTATAATGCTTAGAACAGTTACCTGCTTGCAACATAATGGTGGATCAAAATCTGAATGGGAATGTACACAAGCAAAGTTGATAGGTCAATTCCAGTTTAGAACAGTTGTGCCTCCGTGGTCTTTCATTGCATACAATAAAGAAATAAAGTAATACGAGGTTTCTGAATGTTGAAGTGGGCTTTCGTTAGTTGATCAGAAGGAATATACGAATTATTGATTGTGAAACAAGTTGTTAAACTTACGAAATATGCATATCCATATTAATTCTAATACTTTTCTCGTCGTCGTCATCCAAGCAGAATAATAATAATAATAGTCATTTAGGAAATATCTCGTCAGCTATATTGTCAGTAGATATGTGGAACAACCCAGCGTAACATCGTGGATTGCCACTAGCGTTGATGGAAATTGCGGAAGTAGTTAGTGACGGTGTCAGTGCGTTGGATGTTTTTTGCACGTGGGTAACCTGCTTTTCCAAATACTAATGGCGTCTTTTCGATTCAGAATGTTATTTCTCGTCAGCGGTGGTGGAATATCGTCGGTCTAATTCTAATACCACGAGATCATTTGAATTTATAATTAAAGTTGGCTGTGATTTTTAAATTAGATTGGCAACACTAACTGTTCACTTCACAGTTTGATTTGAATTGTCAAAGTGACGCTCCAAAATGTTTAATCTAGAACATAAAATTGCATAACCTCTAATTTACACAGCGAGTCAATTGGCAGGATCGCCAAACGTATAAAAAAATTCCCGCCTACTTTAATTTTAAATTTAAATGCTCTCACGGTACCTCGTAACCTACTTTTTTGCGATTTTGGGGTTATGAGCTATTCCCATGGTAAAAACTGCGCTGAGTCGATTAGTAAACTCCTCGTAAACCACAGGGCTTCCAGTTTTATTCTATAGCGATTTAAAAAACACACCTCGTATCCCAACCTGGTACAGTTTTTGGGATATGGGTAACCCACTTTTTAATAATGTATGTATGCTTAATCGCGCGATAAATTAATACATTTGTCTGTTTAAATTTAATTAACAAAATTTCAAGAATTCAAACCATTTAAAAAAGTTTTGTTTTACATTTACAAAAAAAAATTTTTTCGAAATGGTCGAGCGACCAGTACTACAGCACTTCATATGGATTGATCCCAATTGCTGTGATGGGGCATGTCAAAGAAATGGCCATTAGTTTAATCCGACAACCTCTACAATATTAAATATTTTTCGACTTATATTAACAATCAGAATGAGTCCAACGGGTTTTTTAAACGAAAAGCCTCTGGGTGTCCGGTCTGACGGAAAATCGAGAATTTGTAAAATTGTCGTTTTTCGACCGTGGATTTCGACCATACCACTGACCGAATTTAAAGTGTTGGATACTCATCCGACGCAGAATTTAATGCTCTTTAATTGTTGTAAGAGTAATGTTTTTGTTGGAAAGCACCGCTTTGAAGTTATAAGCGAAAAACTAAAAAAGGTCCGAAGATTTGGCGGTTCTTTTGATGCCCTCAGGTAAGCTCGCATCGAGGGACGGTGCAATCCTTGGATACTTATATTTGACGTCAAATGAAGCGATCGAAACGATCTCCCGCTTCCCAACATTTATTTCCACTAATGGTCCCAATCGGGTCTAATTTTACTGGCCTATATAGTCATTCTGCAAAATTAAGTACCTATATTCCAATCGATACTGAGTATTTCTGTAAATGATACAGTACCTCTTTCATGAAATATGACGTTTCTGTAGCATTCGAAATGGCGTATAGAGTAAATATTGACCTATATAAAGGAGCTAGAAGACTATGAAATGTTGTATATGCAGGCGGAAAAGTTTAAAGATTTAAACACTCTATGATTAAAACTCTTTGACAAAGAAATAATAGAAGAAAAGTTGTAGCAAATAAGATACTGTAACGTTCTTTTTCAAATAATAACAAAAATGCTGTTTAATCGTCTATTAACAAGAGAAATATTATTTACATACACCAATTTAATCTTAACTAATTATTTAACACTACAGGGTGTCCCAAATATAAAGGATTTTGAGTTAATGGGTAACATATGAATAATGGAAGAAGCCAAAAATGCATAAAATTCCGCACTATCTAAAAAAAAATTTTTTACTAAAAATTTGTGGGCACCCGGAAAACTAAGCAAACTGAAGACGGCCCTGGTGTCTGGTGAAGCTTAATATTACATAGTATGCTGATCTCATTCTATTTAGTTTATTCCAAGCAAAACGATGTTTACTATTTAAACTGTTATTATAGTTTAATAAAGACATAAATGCGTCCTAAATAAAGATAGACTAAACAACAGTGACCGGGTGTTTTGTCTTCTTACAATATAGTAGGTACATGCTGTAGTAGTATAGGTTGAAAAACCTCAATGAATTTGAATTGTATTTAATCTCAAGACATCCTTAGAAATAAGTAAATAAAATAAAATCAATTAACAGTTAGAATTGCTATAAAACGAATTAGGTAATGTTTATATCAACACAAGTAAAGCATACCTACAACAGCAGATCATATTTCGACCTACTAATAGGTAATAACAACTTTATTTACGTTGCAGACTATCGTAAATTACTTTTGTACTGACATACAATAACAATTTTTAAAAGGCACACAGTTCTACAAATGGTATCACATTTTTTAAGTACATTAAGGTAGGTTAGTGTTACAGAGTCGGACTTGAAAATCAATGAAACTTTAAAATTCATTTTCTCGAAAACTATTCAGTTGAAGAACAAACTTTATAAGGAAAATTTGCTCTACTCCATTCCACCTATCTACCATTAACTCAAATCCCTTTATTTCTGAGACATCCTGTATAATTATAAACTGTTTAACGAACTTAAATGCTAGATATTTAGAAACTTAAAGTAAATTATAAAAGAACTATTTATGTATTATTACAACTATTAAACATTTATTTATTCACTAATATATTTGATTACTAATTACACAAACTACATTGCAATACGCCCGTTGAACACTAATTGAATTTTCTTCTATCCTCCACGACGCTTTATAACTTCCATATAAACATTCTAGCTAACGCTCGAACAAACCCGTGTATTGTACCTCGTCTAGCATCCTGATGCGTCACATGGTATGTTCTCGCGGGTGTATGACGCTTTGCTCTGGAATGTTCTACCGCCCGCATATAGGGATTTCCCTATTTGTTACAATACTTTTAATATGCAAATGTAGTGTAAATGCAAAGAAATCGCAGATCAGTTTATTGCATAGGTTTGAAATGGGTTTAAAATTTAATAGAGTTACAGCTGTTTTGTTTTATCAAATTTTGGACTTCTCAAGTGAGTATTTTCGATTTTTTTAGGATTACTAATCCGGTGTAATTAATTCTTTCACAACTAAATTATCTGATAATTAGTTTATTTTATAATTTTTTTATCAATTTTTACTTTTTATAACAACAGACTAAAATAATTGTTATAACCGTTAATTAAAAGAAGATTGTTATCATTTATTTAAAAAAATACACTGAATGGAAAGTTGCAGCCCTTTTATTAATTTGTTGCATGTGAAACTCGTTTTTGTGCTCACTGTTCTACTACAGCATAATTATTCACTCGATTGTTGGCACTTTGAAGTTTTAAGGTAGCTTCAATATCGCACACACCAGTGTCACACCATAATCCATCCGATTGTTCGATCTCTTGCCGTAATCTTATCATAATCCATTAACAAAAATCCGGAATTATATAGTAAGGTGATTGCAGTTACATCTATTTATGTCCGGATAAAGGTTCATGTTTCTTTGTGTTGTTTATTAATCTCCGTAAGATCCAGTCGATATTGGCTTGTTTTGTGGATTTAGTTTCCTCAAAACAACTAAATTGGGGAAAAAGCCAACCTCTTGCGTGTTTACTTCCTAGGAAATAATAATAATCGCCCCCTCCGTCCTGCACAAACTTATAGGTTCTGGGGCCTGGTTTACGACATGGTTTAGGTTGTGTTGTTTTGAACACCCAGGTTTATCCTAGGTAGTACTTACGTTAGGCTTATACCTAAGCTTGTACTATACCTATAAGTTACGAACTCTAGTAGATTAAGTTAGACCTAAACTGCTCATTGGCCATTTTGACCAGATTGTAATAATATAAAACAGCTATAAGGTGTAAATAAGAAAAAAATGGTTATTAAAGTATACGTATTCATGACTTAATGTGTAGGTACTTGTTAATCTGACAAAAAAAGGAATGACTTAGATATTTTAATAATTCTTAGGAGTTCTGTACCACAGTACAGAAAAGTTTTTACTTCACTGAGACTGTGGCTAGCTAAAGAAAAAGAATGACATCGGAACTATGTGTAATCGTCGCTGGAGATGTACCCGTCGATGTCGGAATTGATCTTCGGCCATCCTCTCGTCTGCAAAAGGGTCAAAAGTATCACTTTTGAATCACTCTGAAAAAGTGATAACGAGCTATGTAATTGATGTGATTGAGTCCTCCAATTGAGGTCAGACTTGACCTTCGGTCACTCTCTTTCCCAGAAGTAGTTCCTGGATCAGAGATTACACTTTTAAAAATGCAACAATGAAATCGTATGTCGAAATCGATCTTGGAGATCTCTTCGTCGCGATCAGATTTTATTTCCGTCCACTCCTCCTTTGAAGGGACTCATGAGTCGAAAGTGATACTTTGACAAGTAACAGCGGGATTGCCGGGATTGTATGTAATCAACTCGTAGTATCAATCTTCGTAGGTCAATAATGACTATTTCGAAAAAGTGAACATAAGACTGTATATGTAGTCGTAGTGTAGACTACATGTAATCGACTATGAGAATATCTCTGTTAAGACCAGATTTGACCTCGACCACTTCTGCTTCCTTGGTAGAGGTGTCATGGGTCGGTAACACGAGCAGTAGATAGTACAGAAAGCTTACTAAAGAGCAGTCACTACTATGCAGTGGCGTGCGGTGAGAATTTAGGCTAGGGAAGCAACCACGATTTTAATTATAACACACCTAGGTACAGGCGCTGATTAACGGGGAGGGAATAAAACCCCCCCCCAATTTAGACATAAGTTTACATAGAATAGAAACAGATAATGTTTGTTTAATTATTATTTATTAAAACAATTATTTTTCCAAATATTTCCCCCTCAAAATACTTCTCTGGATCCGCGCCTGCTAGGTACAATAAAAAACAGTGTCATAATTATTAAGCTTAAAAGTTTTTCAAAGAAGCACTTTTACACTTTATACTTACGGAATTTGTTGACTATCATTCTTTATTTTCAGAAAACTACTACTATGTATCAATTTTCCGGTCTTTCTTAGCAAAATACCGGTACAGGTTTTAATCTTTGTTGTTAAATTTGAAAGTTCTAGTTTTGATCTGCCTTTCTTAATAATTTGTAATTTCTTTCCAAAACTGCATGCGAAAAATTCTTTATTAATAATTTACAAACTGAACAAAAAATTGTCCCGATTCGGATATATCGAAGGTACTTCACCGAAGCAGCTGAATTTGCAATCGTGACGACAATGCAATTTTAAATTTGCATACAGGCAAACTAAATAGAATTATTTGTCTTTAAAAAAAATCCAACTTATAAATTGAAATAATAAAATGCGACAAAATACAGTTTCATTCGCAGATTTTACATTACTTAAGTAACATTAAATTTAACAAACTATGTGTGCATTATAATAAATAAACATTTGGGCATGAAGCACACTAAAGATAACGACTAAACAATGCTCACCAGTCAAACAGCATCGTCTACTATATCACCCCACGCCCGCTATTTCACGCCAAGGCTAAGAGAATAGCAGTAAGCAGTGCTTATATGCAGTGTATGTAACACATTTGAATCGGTATTACCTTTCCGTGCAAGTTTAATGAGCCTAATTTAAAATAGTACTCATAATAATTATACTTTTTGCTGTACGGAATTGATATTGAGCTTTAAGTTGATTAAATATTACAAATTTAAATAAACGATTACCATAATTTTATAATAGTATATTAAAGTACTAGTTTCATAAGACGCGTTTTTAGCGTACGCGTCCGAGTTTAGAAAACGACCCGCGAAGCGGGGAGTTTTCTAACGGACAACTTTATACACTTTATACTATTTTTTATACTTGCGTCGTTATTTCGTTAATTATTAAAAAATAAATTAGTTTTAAATAAGATTTGTTAGTGAAATTTTGTTAAGTACTTTTGACAGTTGGCTACACTGAAAATTCAACTTCAGCATTTGTTATTTAAATTGTTTTGTTTTTATAAAATTAATTTAGTTTCTGTGACAAGAAGGTAAAATGGTCAGATATTCTCTCCCTCCATCTTATTAAAAAGAATTAACTTATCTTAATTAATCTTAATCTTATTAAAATATTGGAATTTAACCATATTGATAGATTTATAACAACTGCAGAAAATAACCAACATTTAGCTATGAAAGTAAGTAAAGTTTTGTGCTAAATACTTTCAATTTTTAATATATTTTAATTATTTAAGGTTGCGTTAATAATGGGATTCTGTGGTGCCTGCCGAAGAGATGAATTGACCAACATGTTATTAGACGATATTGTGGTCAAAGATGGTTTGTTCACTGTGACTGTAACAAAAACAAAAAATGAAGTTCGAAGAGAATTCTTAATTACAGAAAAACTGTGGATTGATTTAATTAAGCAATATTTGAGCCTAGGCCTAAGAAAATAAACCACAGGCGGTGTTTTTTATAACCTACCGCAATGGAAAATGTATTTCTACTCCTATCGGTATAAACACCATGGGAAAAGTTCCTTTTATTATTGCCACTTATTTGCATTTAACCAACCCGAATCTTTTTACAGGTCATTGCTTTCGACGTTCAAGTGCTTCCCAATTGGCAAACAAAGGTGGCGATTTAATAACTATAAAACGGCATGGAGGTTGGAAGTCTTCAGCTGTGGCTGAGGGCTGTATTGATGCTTCAGTTAAAAAAAATGGAGGTAGCTGAATTGCTATCTAATAAGCCATGTACTTCCACTTCAACGACTCAAGTGGTAATTGACCAGTCTTCCAATGCTTCATTTTTACATGAAGAATCACACACTTTTAGCAGCAACCCAATAACGAGTCAACAAAACATTGTTGAGGGCAAAATTTACCTTCATTTAAGATTAATGCCCAGGACACTTCTGCTGTTACAATCAAAGTGTATAATAACTGTACTTTTAATACAAAAGATGTATAAAGAATAATTTGTGAATTTATTAAATAATTTTTAATTTAATTAATTTATTTTGTGTATGTTTATTTTATATTTTAAAAGTTTGGCATTTTATCACATAACAACATAACCGCACTTTTAAATATAATAAGTTTGACATTTAAGAACAGCTGTTAGGTGCTACCAACTTTAAAAAACAAAATTTTACTGTTTCCAGTACTCTAATAAATCTCATTAGGACACGCAAATGCGTGTTTTTCGTTGAAACCAGCCATAAAGCGTGGTTCTCAATATACTTTTTTAATACCAACAAAAAATGCAAAGATTCCATAAAAGTGTTCTCACGAAATCAAGGAAATAGTGTTCAGTGCTTCAGTGATCCTGTTACTGCATTAAAGACCCATCGTTCCATGGTTTTCCATATGATCCAAAATTACGTCAACAATAGAAAGACGTACTTAGACGCCTGTATAAATTGATCCGTGCGTTTTTTTGCAGTTACTTCCCGCACTGTACGAAAGGGAGTAGTGCCTACTCAGAAACCTCCTATAAGCGGTGTTTATTAATTTCTAAACACACTATTAAAAATTATAACAAATACAAGAAAACGCAAATTTTTTCACAACAATAAATTAACAAAAATTAAAATTTAATAATAAATTTTATTTAAATGTAAACTACTAGATTTATTTATTTTAATTATAGATTATTCTTGAAATATAAATATTTAAAATATAGATTGTTTTAAACTAGTAGCAATTGGTTACAATATTTAACAATGATGATGTATTCATGTATTCATATTTAGGAAGTTGGATTTTCACAGCAGAATTATTATTACCACTGTCAGATCACATCCTGGTATTTCCCTAGTAGCACACAATATTTCTTTAATATTTAAAAAATGTTAAAAAAGATTAAGAAAATATTTATAAAATATTGATAATGAAATATTTAGAAATGTATTGATATACATATTAAATAAATATGTTATTTATGTGTAATTTTTAATATCTTGAAACAAATATCCAACAAATATTTTATTATTATTATTATGTATAAACATCAGTCTTTAACAGAATGTCGTAGATAAATATAAGTTTAATATTTGATTGCAAGATTTATAATATATATAGACCTAATGACAGATTTTGACACTATATATTAAGTTAATTTGTTTTTCAATGACAAATCAGAATTGGATTGCAAATATCTCACTTTCACACTATCGGTCAAAATCTATTATTACGTCCTAATATATTATAAATACGTATCAAACTTATGTATATATTTATTTACATAATTCTCGCCGGTATTCATAATCACTATACTTTTCAAATTACAATAATATGCGTACCCACCAGCGATTTTCTGGTATAGGAAATTAACATTGTAAATGGGAAATCCGCTAATAGCAATTGCCACGTTATATTTAGACCTTAAGTGTAAATGCAAGAATTATTTAGCACAGTTTCATGGGGAAAAAATCACTCATCAGAATGTTACAATTGCTACAGAAAATCACTTATATCTTGGAAACTATTTAACACAGATGCTAAAGTGAAGGTGTTTTGAACAGTATTCACTAAGGTCTACAACTTTGCTACAGTAACTTTTTCTCCAAAATAATTAGGGGAGCCAATATTTGAAAAATGAGAAATTGTGTTTTTACATGCTATTTCCCTATGTTACAAAACCGATAATACACCCTGTATAGTATCTATAATAAATATTTTCTTATAATACCATTTGATATTTTATTCTAATATATTAAGACCAATATGAACAATATGAACATTCATAAGATATCCTAATTAGAATGTTAAATAAATATTATTAAAGAAATATCTTAAATAATATATTAGCTAAATATTTAAGCGGTTGTCGAAAAAATTTTTTTTAAATATTTGAAAACTAATATTTATATAATATATACAGGGTGCCCATTATGTATGGAATATACTATATATCTCGGTAAATATCGACTTTATAAAAAAATTTGTTATATAAAAGTTGTTTAACATTTTATTTTCCATAATAAGATAGCATTCAATTGTTTTTATTTCAGAAAACAAATGAGTAATGAATAACACTTTAATTTTTTTAAATAGCAATGTACCCTTTCATTTGATAGAGATTTTCTTTTCTCTTTTCGATGACCTAAAATCTTAGTACCCTTATATCAGAAAATTTTTGAAAAAAATGTTTATTAAGTTAATTTCACCAATAACGTGAATCTAGATATCCGAGATCGTAAAGTATCTCGAATTATTACCCTAAAATAAACAGATGTGCATCTACTTAATGTACAAAACAAAACAAATGAACAAAAAACAAAATAAAACAAATGAACAGAAAATTATGTACGTCTCTTATAAAGCTTGAAGACAAAACGAAATTAGCAATAAAATGGTTTTCATGGCAATAAGTGTTCAAAATGTTCACCATTAACTGCAAGGCAGTGGCCCAACCTATCACGAAAAGTTTGAAAAGAATTTCTGAGCGATCTGGGAGAAATTGCTGCAGCTTCATTTTGTATTCGTTGCTCTAATTCGGCCAGATTCTGGGGTCGGTTTGTATACACTTTTGATTTTAAATATCCCCAGAAGAAGAAATCGCAAGGTGTAAGATCAGAGATCGGGAAAACCACTCCACAGACCCTCTTCTGCCTATCCGACGGGCCGGAAATACCACATTTAAATATCGGCGTACATCTAAATGATAGTGGGGCGGTGCTCCATCTTGTTGAAACCAAAGATCATCAAGATTTGCTTGGCAAGCTGGAATAATTTGCTGTTGCAATAATTGCAAATAACGGTTACCAGTTAGAGTACCACGAATAAAGAAAGGTCCAATTATGTGATCTGCACAAATTCCCACCCATACGTTTAATTTTTGTGGTGTTTGGGTATGATTTTGGATTATCCAATGGGGATTTTCAGATGCCCAATATCGACAATTATGCCTATTTACATTTCTATTTAAACAAAACGTAGCCTCGTCAGAAAAAACAATATTATTAAGAAAATTTGGATTGTTGTTGATTCGCTCCATCATAAATTCACAAAATTCAACACGTCGACCGTAGTCATCTTCGGATAATTCTTGCAATAAAGTCGGTTTTTACGGATGTAATTTTTCTGAATGTAATATTTTCTGTATTGAACCTTTACTTACGGCATGGTTTAAACTACGGGGGACTCAACTGAGGAGACGAAACGAGTCAAATAAAGCGTCCCCGACCTTGAACGTTAATTCAAGTTTGAACGTTACTTCTAGATGGCGCTACGATTCTGGACAACGCTGACAGTGTTGACAGATTATGCGATTTATCGCAAATTTTATCGCAAATCTGGCTAATTTTTATGAAACATTGCGACCCATATGGCACTCCAGCGAACTGTCAACAATGGCCAGCGTGGTCTGAGCGTTGTCAAGGACCGAAGCGCCCTCTAACGAAAATTTTTTAAAATACAGGCCATTGGGTACGCAAATGTTTGGAACGCCCATTGCCGATTCGTCTCCTCAGTTGAGTCCCCCGTAGTTTAAACTTAACTGACGAGTTGAAATGTTTGGATTTTCTTCGATTTCTATTAAAACATCGAGCTTTTTATCTTCATTTGTCGCAGACCACTGCGGACCAGTCTTCTCCAGATCTTTAACATTGCCAGTTTCCCTAAACCGTTTCAAGGTTTTGCTAACTACTGACTGGGTGATTGGTTCTCGATGTGGATAACGCTCATTAGAAATTGCACATACTTCTAATTGTGTTCGTTTGCGATCCCCATAACCGACCATAATTAAAATTTCTATACGTTCAGTTTCTGTTAAATGAACCATTTTTATTTTTCCATGTACCAACAACTTAATTAAATAAACAAACTTCTGTCACAATAAAAGCCTACAATCAATTGTTAAGACAAATGAAAGAGATCTCGGATCTCTAGATTCATGTTATTGGTGAAATTAACTTAATAAACGTTTTTTACGTTTTTTTCAAAAATTTTCTGATATAGGGTACTAAGATTTTAGGTCATCGAAAAGAGAAAAAAAATCTCTATCAAATGAGCCTAATGAAAGGGTACATTGCTATTTAAAAAAATTAAAGTGTTATTCATTACTCATTTGTTTTCTGAAATAAAAACAATTGAATGCAATCTTATTATGGAAAATAAAATGTTAAACAACTTTTATATAACAAATTTTTTTATAAAGTCGATATTTACCAAGATATATACTATATTCCATACATAATGGGCACCCTTTATATGTGCTGCTAGGGTTAATTTAATATAAATAATCCGGTAATAAGTCATGCGCTGTTCACATCTATAAACACTTTATAAAGCTCTATCTATTGCTAAACACTGTTTACACTATCTTAAACTGCTTCTTCTATCTTGACTAAGTGCAACAAACATATATGCAGTCTTACGCATAATAGTTATTTAATAAATTAGTTTGTTAATGAAAGCGATTAATGATCGAAACTGTTTAAAGCACGAACGAGCGATAGGGAGTGAGTGCCTTTAATAGTTGAGATCATTAGTTGCTCATTAACAAACGAATTGATTACAACAGTTTTTCGTTGACCGTAAAATTCTTCGATTTTAAGATAGAAAATTTCAAATAATACCGAATCCAAACTTGTGCGTATATCTGGTTGCCCAAAGTAAAACATCATCAAAACGTCAAAATCACAAACGGGTTTATTAATGAAAAAGAGTGTATTAATGAGGTCCATTAATGCATCCTTTTTTCACAAAACAGTTACTTAATAAAAAAGAGTGTATTAATGACGTCCATTAATACATCTTTTTTTAGAAAAAATCATTCATTAATATTGACATTAACAAACGGTCAACGAAAAAGTTTGTTATTCACTCCTAATTCCGACATCTTGCAATTTCCAGCGTCATCTACTGGTGCTTGATTTTTGCTAATCCGTTGCAGGAAAGGTTTAACTACGTCTAATAACGGTTTGTTGCTATGGTTTTTGGAAAAAATGCATGACAAACAGAACCTACAAAAAAGTATCGTATGAGATATGATCAGGGCCGTTCCTCGACAGAGTGCTGCTGGTGCACTTACACCAGGACGGTCAAGCATAAGAGGAGGCCGATGACAAATAAAATTTACTAATATCGTTGAAGTAAAACCCACAATTTAAAAACTTAAAAGAAAAAACCGCCTTTTTAAATAGAATCGACAACACCGCAAGAATGTTTATCGCGAAATCCCAGTGGTAAATTTCAAGCAAACACACGCCCCACGTATACATCATTTCGTTATAAGTTATAAGTTATAACACTGCATCAGGACGACGCGACGTTGTGGCTCGCCGTCTACGCTGCCTTATCGAAATTTGGTTTGAAAAAGTGCAAACTACGCGAATATTTTTGACGAATAATTAACTACTAGCTGAAGTTTTTGCTAGTAAGAGCAAAGAACATTATTTACGTTACGAACATTATGCTAGTGTTGCTTAATATGCCACTTTATACTTTCATAGACCAAAAACGTTTAGATTTTCAAATTTCATAACAATAATAATAATATTTATTTATTGCCCAACAGAATACCACTTACAGGACAATTTTAAACGAGACAAGTAATGGTCGCGTTACCTATTCGGAAAGCGTAAACAAACAGTGGTCAGGCGACCGCTCAAAGCCACGTTCGCAAAATGATGGGTTACCGCTTAGAGTATAGGTTCTAGCGCGCGAAATACAAAACGATGAAAATGTTTAACACCACAATTAAATTAGACTAGTTACGTACCATCAGTGGCGTAGCCACGGGGGATATGGGGGATATATCTCCCCCCTAAGGGTCAAAAACTTAAAAAAAGTAGATGGAATATTTGACGAACTGACCAAAAAACCACGGCGCCTAGATTTTGTTTTGTAATGTTTTAAGTTGAATGAGTATTCTAAAAATATTGTATTTTATTTATTTGGCATATATACGTTGAAAGCCAAGCCCGCGGATTTTATTTTACATAGACGTAACTAGGTCTAGATTTTTGGGGTGGCTAAAGAAAATTTGTGTATCTACATAGCGTATGTTTCATTAGGATATCGAATATAGGAAATAACCCATGCTCTTAAGAAATCATCTGTAAAATCACTCTTTTTTAAGTACGTAAAATTACTTTTTTTATCATTATCGTTATGAGGTTAAAGAGTACGAATATCCTGAAAATTGTGAAAAAAACTGATTTAGGCCCTTTCTTTAAAGAAACATTATTTAAATGAATACAACCTTTACCGTACCTATGTGGTACGCGCGCTAATGTTTCTTCGTAGCGCAGTTAGTTGAAGCGGTGTGATAATACACCAAAGTCGCTGTCGCTCCAGGTCTGATTCCAGCTGGCGGGTAACTTTATTAATATTTTTTTCAAAAATACAAATTTAAAACAATTTTTCTTTCCGAAAGTATTTTCCGCATAATCTTAAAATCACAAATCTATCCGAAACATTGCGCACGACTAAAAACCCGTATGCCATTTGAAACATTGAAAGATTAAGTAAAAATAATAAACTTGTTGCATTGACACCCTGACTAGTTTGTTAAATACTGAATTGCAAAATTAGTAACAATTTAATTACATAATTAGTGAATATAATTAAATTTGTAAAATATGGTTTTCAGGAAAATGGTTGAAAAAATTACTTTTAATCATTAGAAAATAGCTAATAGATATTGCTCAATTTTAAAATACATGTAATATTTTTGAGAAAGAAAACGTTACCTGCGAGCTGGAATCGAAGCTGGGACGACAGCGACTTATTTTATTACCGTCCCGCTTTTAACTACTGAGCTACGAAAAAATATTAGTGTCGGCGCGTACTACATTTTTCTTAAGAGTAGGTTATACTTTTTTAAATAATTTTTCTTTAAAACAAGATTTAAATATAATGTTTTTCTCATCATTTTAGGATATAAGTACTGTTTAAACTTATGATCAGAATGCTAGTACTGACTGAATTACTTGGGGAGATTTTACAAAGGATTTCTTAAAAGTGCGCCTTAATTCGTATACTTAAGTAGTGTTATGGCAAAACATGCTGTCTGTTTTTTTTTTTCAAAATGCTCTTTTTGGCATTAAATGGCCACAAATAAAGTATAGTTTAAGTTGATCAAAGTGTTTAGTTGTCAAAAATTACTTTTGAAGATCACTATGTACTATTGACATGCTAATCTGCATTCACAATTATAAATACAAAATTGGTTTTGCTTCTCCTGCAAAATCACAAAAATGGCAGATAACAAGTTTTACCTCAAGACTACTGACTTATTTAATTTCCTAATATTACATTTTTAATGCATTTCCAAAATTTGGTGATTTTTCAAATTTTTTAAAATTTTATTTTTTAATTGGGAATGTTTATTTTAAAGTAATTTTCTAGGTACCTTTTAAAGGTAAATATAGTTATTAGCTTTACATCATACTTTTATGAACCTTAAAATATAAGCTGTTCTTGTAGACATTACAGTTAGTTATAAAAACTTAGAAACACGTAATAATAATTAATTGAACTATAATTTACTTTGCAAAAAAATTCTTTTGAACTTTTGTGAGATAGATCTTTTAATTTTAACATCGATTTGGTGATGTAACGAATGCAGAGGTTTTTGTTCTCAAGGTTTTTCAATTATCTTATTACGTATTATTAAAGTTTCTACCAGAATTTACATAACTAAAGTTATTATTCCATACTTATTTAAATGTTCATCAAAAGTATTTCGTAGCATTTACTTCTGATAATCTAAAATATGAAGTTTAGTTTTTAAGCTTTTTCTTTAAGACGTCAGACAAATTAATTATAAAAATTTTGCGAAAGTTAATCTATCTTATTTTATTAATTCATTACTTATGCACAACATCTGTCCACTGATTGATTTGATTTCTCCCAAACCCAAAGTGGGGATTCCATGGCATAATTATTTGGCTTGCCTCAACGTGGAGCATTCCACTGTAATGCCGCTGAAATCAATGTAGACAAAGTAATACTTATCTTTCATTATTAGTTTCTTATTGTTTCTTTATTATCTAATTTCGTTAAATCAAGAAACAAAAGCTAGTTTTTGTTTGCTGATTTTTTATTTATTTTAATCATATTTAATTATAAAGCAAATATAATTTTATTTTAATTATAGTTGCTATTTTATTACAAAACTAACTACAAAAAATTTCTGGCTCGAATCTATTTGGGGGGGCTAATTTTTGGTTTAAGGGGCTTAACCCACCCAAGCCCCCACCTAGTTACGTCTATTATTGTATATCTCTCCCCAAGGGTCAACTCTGGCTACGCTACTGCGTATCATTACCAATAACAAATCCGACTTTAAAAATGAATGTTTGTCCTAAAAAGAACATCTTTTTACAACGTAGACGCCCACTATAAAATATTTATAGTTTCATTTTGTGACTAGATTAGAAAATAATTCAAATTTCAAAGTAATTCAACTTACTGTCCATCACTTTCCGAATCTTTTGATATATATTCCGTGACTTAATCCGATTCTCCACTGTTCACGGTAAAAATTATTTTTTCACTAAAATATCGACTTTGTGACCCAGATCCCAACATTTGTTTAGCCGCATTTCCGCGCTTAAGTGAACGCTATCAGTTATTAAGCGCGGTCACCATTAGCTTTGTATTTGGTTTGTTTGCGCTTTCCGAATACCTAACGCGATCAGACTATAGATCAGTGTAAAATGATTTTGAAATACTACAAAATTAATGTTAAAATTTTTAAAAATATGTTCAATGCTTAACTTATGCAACCTTAATAGGCTTTTAGATGGAAACAATACAAACTTTTTGTAGGGGCGGAAAACATCCCAGGAAAGGCCCTGGATATGATGTGCGAGTGAATGTATGTTCAGAGAGAAGTCTCCTAAATAGTAGAATTTCTACACACCAATATGTTATATTAAGTCTTAGCGCAGTTAATGAATATAAAAGTGAATCTTTTCCTAGTTATTATCTTAGATCTCAAGCAACGATAGACTGTTATCCGCTTCAGAATTAGTATCTGTGATATAATTATATTTACGTCAAAATAGACTAAAGACCGTTAGATAAAATGGTATCAAGACTATTGCAAGTAGTAGTTGAGAATTTAATTTTTTCTTTAAATATCTGGATTTTCTTTTATTTGAGTGTTAGATAAAATAAAACATTCTTCATCATTCACAAGAATTACCTTAATGTTATTGAAGTGATGGGAACCGTAAAGTTCGACAAATGTCGGCATTTTCTGCACGTACCCTGTTTTGAATGTTTCTGACATTTTCTTTAAACCTAATGATTGAGTTGTTGTACTATTCTTGAGTCTTGACCTTTTACAGAATAGTATATCATAACTTTTGGCCGTCCACTTTTTAGTAGCATCGTACACGGATTGCTTCCTCAATTTCTTACTGTTTCATAAATGGTAGAAACTGATATATCGATCAGTACAGAGATAGGTTCGCGTTTAGGGAACTCTTCAACTGTTTTCTTATTTCTAACTTGTAAATCATTTTCTCCAAATTATATGACGGAAATGAACTCTCATTTGATAAATTTCAGTTACATTTTGGTTTCCAGTGGTGAAATATATATGTAAAAGTAAAACCATACCAGAGATAGGTAGTCCGATAAAAAGTAATACAATAAATAATCTACATAGTTAAGTAAACAAAATTATTATTAGTAAAAAGTTTCTGTACGCGTCCTTAAGATTTTGTTTTTGCTGCTACCCTTTTTATTATACCTTTAATTTCTTTTAGTTCCTAAAAATAACTTTTTCCTTAAAGACGAAAAACAATTAAGACCGAAATGAATTATTTTCTAAAAAATGAAAACAACGGGCAACATCACAATTAAGAAACAGATGGGCTTAATTAGAATCTCCAAAATTCAACCGAGGATAATTGAAAGCCGAAAAAATGTGTATTTAAACCAGCGGCATTCCTGTGAGCTGGGACGGGAACCTCCGTCATATAAAGAATATTATTTATTGGCAGAGAGTACAATAACGCAGTAATGGGAAAAGCGCGCCAGGTGGAGCGTAGAGAACTGGACCCCTATTCGGGCCTGGTTTCAGGGCCTCCAACCTGCTGGCCGGATGCACTAAGACGCTGCCCGAGACATACGGGCACTAATGCGATCCACCAACAATATTCAGCATAACTAGCTCTAGAAGACGAGGCGCTCACACAGGTTCGATTCACAAAGCGAGCCGACTAAATTAAAATTTAAACTTTATAAAATCAATATGATGCATATTTATGCAGTAATTAGTACACGCAGAGCGGTGATCATTAACATGTAAATCGTCCGTGTAATAGTATGGACTTCATAATTCCAGGTAATGGAGGCTGTATGGATATTGCGACATTTATCATTTTTACGACGACCACTCATCGGCTGTGAATGCTTCCAGCAGCCAGTATTGTGCACTTATTATTTCACATTTAAGTTGCATTGTAACTTTGTTATAGAACTGGTAAGGCAGTATGGAATGAAATAACAATAAATAACTTTTTGAAAAATCATTGTTTACTTAAAAAAGTTATACAAATACAAATAATGCAAAATAATTATTATAAGCATTTTATGGAAAATACGAGAATAACTAATATACACACACGCACACTCTCTCCTATATCAATATGTCTTTCTTCCAGAAGAATCAATAGTTTCACAAGTAACTACTGCAATTATTGCAATTTTGATCTTAACCGTTTCGTGCCCACTTTTCATAAAAAATTGTTTTTGAAAAGTGAGTTTGGTGATCGCTGGTTTAAAAATCATAGTTCGAGCTGGCTGTAGCGAATTGCATTATTTTTCAGGTAAATGATACATTGAGGCATCTGTAGGTGGGTGATGTCACAGTTGGTTTTGACTATTATTTTAGTTTAAATTTCAGTATGAAGACATACATGTTCATATGATATCGAGATGTTAAATTTTAATAAGAAAAATAGAAAACATCATGTTCTTCGGGCGCTACAAATGTTTTATCGTGATAAACGCTGTACTAGTATACACTTTACAACACTTGATCATAGATTTATTTAAATTAAAGACCACTATCATTTATGTTTAAAGGTAGCAAGGCAAACTGAAAAGTTATACAAAAACAAACACCACTTACCTTTGTGATGAAAAGAAAATTTGCACCGGCTATGATTTTTAAAATCCAATTCAAGCTCAGGAAAATTGCATGAGAAAATTTCAGGCGGGTCGCTTTTTGACAAAATAATAAAATGTTGTTCAACCTATACCTGTGAAATTCTGTTAATGGACACAAAACAAAACAAAAATACACAAATAAATCTCCTTTTGAACATTCAAAAATATTATTTTATTAATAAACACATAAAAAGAATGAAAACTGAAAGTTTATGAAAGAGAAACGAAAACAAAAAAATTCTTACTATCTAAAATGGATTCAATTAACAAACTTGGAATAATTTAAATTAATTATTGCTGTTAATTGGATTTACCAAAATAAGAATTAAAAGACAGTCTAATTACCTTTGTCCTGAACAATTTTTATTTTATCATTCCCACGATCTTAAATTATAATTAAAGAAAGAAACGAAACAAAAATAAAGTTAAAGTTTGAAAATAAATTTTTAAATTCAACAATTCTGGCGCCACTCGAAAATTTTTACACACACTATATTATTTGGCAGTTTTCTGTAATAGTCGGTAATTTTACCTGTTTATTTGTTGTGATGGTGAACACATATTTTTAAATTGATCTTTCCAGTGAAAATTGTATTGTAAATAATTACCATTTTTAAATATTGGACATGCTTTCTCCAAAACGTGAGTACATCAAATCAGTTAAGTGATTTCCAACAAGTTTCCATTATATCCTGTTTTAAAATTCCCTCCATCCAGAAATAAAGTTCCAATACGTTTTACAGAAATTTTCTTATAAATAATTAGTCCAAAAGCCAAATTAACACTTCACTTTGCTTTTTTTATAATTCACATTAACTGTTCTTTATTATTATCATTATTTAAAATTATTTCCCACTTAAAAAAAATAAATTGGGATGACATTTATCGTAACCTCACTTTTCTGACATTTCATTGACATAGAATCTGACACACATAACCTCAAAACTTTAACAAATTATTGCATGATCCGACATGGCTTCGGCTTTATATGAAAATCAACAAGCAAGTCACCAGATTCTCGACCTGCTTTTATATTTTTTTCAAAAACAAACGACAAACGCCATTTTTCCACTAACAAAATCTGGTAAGTTACTAAAAAAATTGAACATCTAGCCTAACAAGATTTACATAACCAAGTTATTGTTAATTAAATGTTTAAACAAATTACACAATCGGAAAGAGGACAAATCTTCCTATATTTTGGTATATTACATGTCTAACAAAAAGCAAATTTAACTCCAGGATTCAATGGCAACCATCTTGAATTTCCTGACAAACATGGTTTTATAAAATTACTGATAATAACATTTTCACACCTTATTACTTCCTTTTTTTATTATTAAATGAATCCTAACATCCTATTACACAATATTTACATCAATTTTGGCACCAAAACTTTAAACATTAACTAGATTTTACCATTTTAACAGATCAGGTTCAAACGATACAAATTCTAGGCTTCAACAGGCTAAACCTTCTCTATATAGAGATGCCCACTTGAAAACTCTATTGCTAAATGTGCACTAGAACCTAATTAAGAATATTGCAGCAAAACATTTTGGCTGCAAGTGCATAGATTAATGAAAATTATACATTTATCATGAAATTTGATGAATCGTTAAATCAGCATGGGATTTACTTGAAATTCAACAACAAAAACTGTAAGTATTGTGGTGATTGTTTGCATACACCTTTCCATCTATGCCTTTTATAATTTCCAGGTGAAGCTACACCTTACAATGGCTTCAATTAAGAAAAACCAAGTCCAACGACCTAACGATATGCAAATCGTAACTTGTCAAACTAATTTTTCAGTTTTAAGTGGAAAATCCGTTTAAGATCTACTTCTTATTATTATCAAGTGATGTAGAGTGTATCCTTTACTTATTAAGTAACAAATTAATTTATTTAATTAATATTTGTTCAAGTTGAGTCCAAACCCCTAAATATATAGGCAACCCAAATGACTTATACTCAACTATAAGTGCTGGAATCACAGCAGGATGTAAACGCAATGTCAACTAATCTTATGTACTTTAAACGTGTTCATCACATGATCTTCCAGGTAGTAGATTTGTAAGTATTGTTTTTAATTTTTGGTTTGACCATGCAAAAACTCCCACGAACTTAATTAGATCTATGATTAATTAATTATTCATGTTTAAAATAATGCATCTATAGCACAAGGAATAAATAATAGTTATTCAAGAGAATAAAGTCAATTTTATCCCAAGTATAAATAATAAATAGTTTCCAACACAGGGCTGTTTCGTTATGTTGTATTAAGCAGTTTATTTATTTGCAGGTATTTTAAAAGTAAATAACGGTGTATTTACTAAGACTTACTTATTAGTTATTATGTTTTAAAATTTTGTAAACGTTAAAAACAGATATTTGTAAACACAATATAATTCTTCTTCATAAATAGATAGCCCCTCAATGGCATTCAATTTTTAAATTATCTTGAAAGGTCGCGTAGTTTTACAAAGGAATAAAAGTAGTAATTAAGATGTTTATTTGGTAAAAGACATTAAGTGCGTGCCTTCTGTGTTTTAGTTTAATAAATAATGGAACTCAACCACTTTTTTAAATTTTACTCGAGGTTGTAATATTATATAGATGAAGAAAATTGATTCCTACAAAGGTAGAGTCACTAATTCTCCATTTATTAGATAATTTCAAATGAAAATCATTCATTTCATTGTGATTATTTATTTGATTTGTAAACCATTTTACATAAAACACATTTGATGTTATGTTACAAAGTAAGCATTGATATTGTGATTTATTGATTAAGTATTATCTAACTATTTAATTTTTTGTATTTAAAAGTCAATTACAAATCTTTGCCTGCTTTATAATGTACCACTTCCAGAAAATGAAGCTGTTAAAGATAATGGGTATACAAACTCAAACAAAAGAGAGATAGACCTAATTGTGTTGTTTATTATTATATGTAGTTTCAAAGTAAAAAAAGTAAGTCAGGGTTACGTTATAGCTAGAAAACTCGACCCGGATGCAATAATAAAGTATTAAATGAATGTAAACATTGTGTTACTTTCTTCCATCTCATCAGTTATTGCTCATTCTCAATACACAGATTAAAATCACAAACAAAATGAAATCTGATACCGTTATTGCGTATAATTGCTCAAATATTGTTTTTAAGGCTACTCTTTGGCAAACAAGGTATTTAATCTTATATGTGAGGTAGGTCGTTACACGTTCTAGGAGTCCTCAAAAAAGCGCTTTTTTGCAATTCTTTGATTTGCGTAAAAACAAATTGCGTAAAGGAGTTTTTGTTCCTATTGGCGAGTACTATCATTAATTTAATGTATGCGTAAGTTGTCTGGAACACCTTGTATACAAAATAACGTCTATTAGCAGTTATTTACCTTACATTTGTTTTTAAATTTCATGTTTTATTTCATTAAAAGTTAAAGCATCAATGTGTGATTGAGAATATGCGAAGAAAATTGAAACTTACCATGAAATTTCTTGGGCACCCGAGAATGATGCGAGAAACCTGGAAAACTCAAAAAGGGGGACAACATCTACCATCCAATGGACAGAAGAATAAAGGCGGCTAAATATTGAATAATCTAATACATGCTAATCTCAACCACGCTGTTAGATGTTGGGAATTTCGAGACCTTAAATCAGTACCTGAAAGTATGGAAATTGTTATTTCCCAGTGAACTTTTATTACGAGATTAGGAATCCTGATCCGGTAGCTGATGGCGTCACAGGTGTGTCCAGGAAATTAGCTAGATTCAACTTCACCTGGCTTAAGATTCTTACTTTAGTATCCTAAATTAATAAGGCATTATTTTTGTAAACAAAAAAGAAACATTAAAGACATTAGTACATTTAATTGGATATTTTAGCTAATTGCATTATTATGCAAAATCTTATTTGATATGAAAAATATAAAATTTTACCATTATAATGTAAGCTCCTTAAAAGTAAAATAACAATGTTTTATTTTTAAAAGGTAATTTCTTTAATTTGACCTAATTATCAACTATATAAAATATTTGTTAACAAATAACTAACTATATTATTTGATGTTACTTTTATATAAATATCACGTGCCTTTATTTTAGCTTGATGTTTATACACTAAACCAGCGGTTCTTAACCATTTCTTTTCAACACCCTTTTCCCACTTTTCTCTTAACGTTATTTTCTTATGAAGGTTTGTTTTGCATTTCAAGGTCATCTGCCGGCGTTTATAGTTTATCAAAAACGATATTGTTTAGTTTTTGATTAGTATTGTTTTTCGATAAACTATAAACAAAACGATATCGTTTATCGATGGACGATCGATAAACGATCGATAAACGATAAATCGCCGGCGGATGATCTAGAAATGCAAAATCAACGTTCATAAGAAAATACATACGATTTCGTGCTAGACCCCACATAGCGTATCTACTGACCATACTCATAAACTTACGTAAAAACATACGAAGTACAGAGATACTCCAATTAATTGTTCTTACTGTAGTAGTGTCGGAAATATGCTATTTGGAAATTTCCGATTAGATACGGTGCACGTCCATCTTGCATATGTGCTTCAATAAGACAAAGAAATAGAAACTTACAAGATAACAAACCAATTTTCCTATAAAAAGAGACTATAGTTTCAGACAGGGTTGATTTCTGAATGCTTTTACTTTCCTTAAGATCGAGTTTTCCGCACAAATAAATTGTTTTAAGGACTGCTCATTTTACTAAACTGGTACTAAATTATTGATACAAATTTTAAACTTTTCATCAAATTTACTTATTTTATTATTTTGAAATTACAAAATAACTTATATCGACGTCTATTAGTTATATAAAGAATAATACATATAGGTAATCAATGATCAGGTTCGAACTTTTGCTCGTCTACCAGCCTTTGGACAAATCCTTCGGCTAGGTGCACCCCAGATTTGTTTGAATTCTTGCTCAGCCACCACTTCTCAAATTTCTTTTTATAATAGCCCAGTAGCGCTCTATGGGATGAAGCTTAGGACAGTGTGATAGATGTCCTGTTTTTTCGCAAAATTTACATTTTTAGGATTCAAAAGTTCCAGGGTCGTACCAGAATAGTGGACAGATGTAAAATCTGCCCAACACAACATGGAAACGTGTATACGATGTAAAGTAGGGATAATAAACTTTATTGTATGCATTCTTTTATGTAGACGTCGCCATTAATAGTACCAGTTGTAAAAAATGTTGAACTTTTAAGATCATAAGAACGCATGGCTTGCCATACAAGGATTTTCTTCCCGAATTCACGTATTTTAATTGTTTTTACACTATTATTTACACCTTCTCCTATAACTACATTGTAAGATTGAGGCCCTAGGCCTGTATTCTTAAACTCATACCAACAAGTCTCGCATACGAGATGACGTAGTTTTTACGTCATAAGATGCAACTTAGCCAAACAAATATTAGAAGGTAATAGAGAATTACGCCATCTCGTATGCGAAACTCAAGAATACGGACCCTGGTAACGCAAAGCTGTCCATTTTGACGCACATTTCGTCATACATAAAAACGAATCGAATTTTAAATCAAAACGCTGTACAACCTTCTTTAAACTATTTTTTTTATTAATTAATTTATTATTTTTAACTATTTTTGGTAACGCCTTCCTTTATAGCTATTTTACGTACAGGCAAGCATTTTTCTGATTTTAACAGCTGCACAACATTCTTCTCAGCTCTTGCATTTACCAAGCCTCTTCTGCGCCGTGATTTAGGCAAATCATTAAGCATGCGATGCTTCTTTTTTTTGATAATTTGTGAAATCGCCGACATTGCACATTTTGACAATGTTTGTCATTTTTGACAACGTAAAGACAGAATGATTGTCGCAATCTTTTCTTCGTATTTATTATTTTAAATAATATAACACTATAATAATTACAGTCTTCGCAGACCACCTGCGAGGCCATTATAAACCTCCAGGGCCCCGTGGACCACTGCAAACAGATTTACCATCTAGAAAAACCCAAACAAGTAATTTAATCTCGAGAAAGTGAAACAATTTTCGCATCTCTGCTTTTTATTAGTGAAATGACTGAGCGGGAAATTAAAATAATAATTTTTAAATCATTAAGAATAAGTAACTACTATCCATTTTTTTTTCTAGAGTCCTCTGACTTTGAAAGCGTATTGCTCGGAAACTAACGAGCCAAATTAAATGTTTTAAAAACGACCAAATAGTAAATTTATTTCTACACGCAATAGTAAAATATTGCAATTCTAAGTACTATAGTTTTGTTTTTATCGGGCGATATGCAATAAAAGGTACCCGTTTTTACGGACATTTCCTTAATGTGTTAATTAAACAATTTTTTTCTCAGAAAGTATATGCAATATATCTATGAAATTTCTGTAGGGGTTAGAAGAAAACTTTGCCTTTCATATGCTACTAATTTCCAGACAAAGAAACATTTTATTGGAGATTTATATGAAAAAATAGCGAACTATGTTTTCTTGTTTATTAATACAGATAGCGTCAAGATTTTTTCGCTAAATGAACGCTTTTCATATGTAGGCATTATTTTCATCAATAGAGTTTTCCTAATTTTAACAATAAAAATGTATTAAGAAGAAAACGATTGTTAGTGAGATCCGATGCAAAAGCGTCAAGGGGGTCAAGACGCGCGGAGTGTCCTGTGAGCCTAACCATGCTAAGAATGTAGCGGCGTTTGTTTATTATTATATGCTTTCTTTATGATAGTAGTATATATGTAACCTCCAAACTTTTGTATTAGTCACTTGCTGTTTTAAATTGCATTATATTGATAATCTTACTAATTAAGATGGAGTGAGTGCAATAACCTACAACCTGATAAATAGAAGTAATAAGTATTGAAGAGAAAAGTAAAATTATTGTAACGTTCTTTTTCAAATAATAACAAAAGTGCTGGTTAAATCGTCTATTCACCAAGAAATATTTATTTACAAACACTAATGAATACACTATAAAATTAACGCTATGATTATAAACCATTAAAACTATTATTTACAGACTATGAATTTCTAATACAACATTTATCTTTACATTTACTATTTATTTCGTGAAACACAGTTAATGACTCGCTGTTGACTGATCCTCTTTCATCCGCGAAGTCGATTTTATACCCTCATATAATCGTACCAGAAGCCGCTAGAACCTACTATGTATTTCTGGAAGGTGCTAGATAAACCGCGTCTGGTTTACATGCTTGGTGCGATGCATCATTCTCTCGAATGCTGTAGAATATTTCATTTGTTGTGTGAAGAAGAGGTTCTTTCTTTTTCTCTCTTGTTACATTATTCATGTAACCAGCCAGAGTTTTGCTAAAAGAAGCATGTTAATACATATCATATTATCTCTCTTGTTACACTGCCCCCCTCTTCAAGTCTGTTCTGTCCCAGAACAGGTTTTATGCTCTGGTTCCTGTAGAACGGGTCATGACGATATCGACAGTCTTCACCTCGACTACACGTTCCATTACGGTAGAAATAACAGTCTACACTCTTCGTTGGCCTTAATGTGGATTGTGGGTCAAAACTGCAGACGAAGATCTTGACGTCCGTACCTCTAAAGACAACTTCCAGCATGTTTCTAACGATTTTCCAAACCAGCTAGTCCCGCCCACAGCCGAGTTTGGGAACTGCCAATTTGTTAATACCCCTGGTAAGCAACTCGATCCTCAAATTCCATAATGCCCTCCACAAGACGGCGTAACTCGGTTTCTGATAGTAAAACTGCTTGGTTACCAAGTAGTAAATGGATCGGTCATGATCAGGCAAGCGTAAGGATTTACCAACAGAGGGATTTTGTTCTCGAAGTTCATTCAGCCGTCCAAATTTATTTCTAAACACCACTGCGATCCCCCTGGACATACGGAGATCCTCGGAGACACAGTGGGCAATGGAATAATCACCAGGGACCCGGAAGAGATCTTGTTGCATCTCAGTCGTGACTCCGAATCGCGCTTTTCTAGTTCCAGAGAACGCAGCCATAAATTCTCTAAAGGTTGGCTGATCATTTTCAGGCCTTACGGTATTGATAGCCACCTCAGCCTCATCTTCCCGATCCGGGACTGCGTCATTATTTCCCTCATAGTGCGCCAGACGATTGGAGTGTACCACCTTTGGTTTCCCCCTTGGCAATTTCTGGATGCGATAAATCAAGTCATTTATTCGTTTCTTCACCTGGTATGGGCCCTCCCAATTCCGCTGTAACTTTGGAGAATAGCCACGACGTCTTTGCGGGTTGTATAACCAGACAAGCTCTCCAGGTTGAAACCCTCCTTCTTGGGCTCTCACATCGTACGTAGCCTTCATCCGGTCACTCGCGATTCGACTATTATTTCGGGTTCGGTCGTGAATATCCTCCAACTTCTTCTTTAAGTTGATGACATAATCATTCCCAGCTACCTCCTGCTCTATAGGTGGAGACCCAAATTCCAGATCACACGGTAACCGTAACTCGCGTCCAAACATCACAGACGCTGGTGACTGACCGGTTGTTTCGTGGACCGATGCACGATAAGCCATTAGGAATAAATGCAGGTGTTGGTCCCAGTCTCGTTGATGATCGGAGACAACCTTGGCCAAATATTTGCCCATTGTCCGATTCATGCGTTCTACCATTCCATCGGACTGCGGATGTAACGGTGTGGTCCGAGTCTTGCGAATGCCCAACAATCGACAGACTTCTCCAAAGAGTACAGACTCAAAATTGCGGCCTTGATCCGAATGCAGCTCCATTGGCACTCCGAAACGACTGAAGAACTCTTTGCGAACTAGTACGTCAGCAACAGTCGCAGCTTCCTGGTTTGGTAGGGCATATGCTTCTGGCCATTTGGTAAAATAGTCCATTGCCACTAAGATGTATTTATTCCCATCGTCGGTTTCGGGAAATGGTCCGGCAATATCTATAGCTATTCTTTCCAGAGGAGTACCCACATTGTACTGCCTCATAGGTGCTCTTCGCTTCCCCAAGGGTCCGTTACCCGTGGCACATAGTTCGCATTTACGGCACCACTCTTTCACGTCTTCTTTACAATTGACCCAGTAAAAACGCTCTCTAACTTTCTCCAAAGTCTTCTTCACACCGAAGTGTCCTCCTGAGGCACCGTCATGGAGATGTCGCAATACTGTAGCCACTCGGCTTCTTGGAACCACGAACTGAGACCTAATGGTGGTGCCATCTTCACTCTCCAGTACTCGCTTCAGGAGATCGTCTTCCACCTTCAAGGACTCCCATTGGGCCCAATATGCTTTAAGCGTTCTGTTGAAAGGGCTGAAGGGCCTCCCAGGCAGGCCTTTCTCCCACGCGCTTCCATTCCAATACCATTTTTAGTTCGGGATCAGCCTTCTGCTGTCGTTGCAATTCTTCCGGCAACCAATTGTCGTTGACGATGGTAGTTCTTAATACTTGGCCAACCCTCTCTTCCAAGCGAGAGCAATGACGGCAATCCGTTGGACAGGGTCTTCTTGAAAGAGCATCGGCATTTCGATGACTAGTTCGATGTTCTGTGTCAAAGTCGTATCCTTGTAGTCGTTCGATCCTCCTTGCGACCTGGCCTTCAGGATTACGGAATTGTAGAAGCCATTTCAACGCTGCATGGTCCGTCCTCAATAAAAACTTCCGTCCGTACAAGTATTTGTAGAAGTGCTCAACGGACTTCACGACGGCCAATAGTTCTTTTCTGGTCACACAATAATTCCTTTCGGCTTTCGACAAAACCTTACTAAAATAGCCGATGACCTTTTCTTGTCCATCCTGTACCTGAGAAAGTACACCCCCAATGGCCAGATTACTTGCATCTGTGTCAAGTATGAATTTCCCTTCTGTCCGTGGATAGCTCAATATTGGTGCTGTTGTCAAGGCACGCTTCAACTGTTGGAAAGCCGTTTCGCACTCTCCGCTCCAAACATACTCGCGCCCATCTTCAGTTAACCTTGTTAGAGGCTTCGCTATATTGGCAAACCCAGGAACGAAACGCCTGTAGTAGGTACACAATCCAAGAAAACTACGAACTTGGTGTTTATCTTTTGGGGTTGGCCACTCTTGGACTGCACGGATTTTATCGGGGTCGGCTGCCACTCCATTTTGTGATACGACATGCTCGAGATATTTCACCTCCCTCCGGAATATGTGGCACTTTTTCGGACTCAATTTCAGATTAGCTGTACGCAGTCTCCGGAACACTTCCTCCAGATTTTTCAGATGTTCACTGAATGATCTTCCAACTACGATCACGTCATCCAGATAGACCAGGCAAGTCTTCCACGACAGCCCCCTCAGGATGGTCTCCATTAGACGCTCAAAGGTGGCCGGAGCGTTACATAGACCGAATGGCATAACTGTAAACTGCCATAGTCCGGAACCAATAGTGAACGCAGTCTTCTCTCGGTCTTCAGGTTCCATTTCAACTTGCCAATAACTACTCTTTAAGTCCAAAGTCGAAAACCATCGTGAACCAGACAGGGTATCTAACGTGTCGTCGATGCGTGGTAAGGGATAGCTGTCTTTCTTGGTCACGTTATTGAGCTGCCGATAGTCCACACAAAATCTCGTTGACCCGTCCTTCTTACTGACCAGGACCACCGGTGATGCCCATGGACTGAGGGATGGCTCGATGACCCCTTGTTCTTCCATATCGGTAATAATCTTCTCGGCTTCTGCTCGCCTTGCTAGAGGTAGACGCCTCGGCTGCTGACGGACAGGCATAGAGTTGCCTGTATTGATTTTATGTTTTACTATATCTGTTCGTCCCTTCTGGCTATCGTCAAGAGCGAAGATATCTTGGTATCGGTGAACCAAACCCTGTACCTCTTTCACTTCCGTTCTATTTAGGTCTTCGCACGAACTGACAACCATACCCACTAATTTTTCTGTTTTGGAACATCAGCCATACACCTGGCTACTCGGAATACTGGCACACCCTGTCCCACAAGGGTACTCTTCTTCAATGTCACCGGATCCACATTAACGTTCATAATTCTCACCGGTACTATCTTTCCAACCTTGATCAGCGCTTTTCCCACCAGTATGCCACTATGGATCTTCTTATCACAGACAGGCTCCATCATTCGCACACATCCTACCCGAAGATCTCCATCCAAACCTGCCTCGACAATCATCTCGGTTTGACCCGGCAATATCACATCTTCAGTCAGCAAAACCCTTACAACCGGATCTTCTCGTGGGTGCAACGGAAGTTCTTCGTTACCGACCTTCAAAACACCCTCTTTCAAATCCAACGTAAAACCAAATTTTCTCAGGAGGTCCATTCCCAAGATGAAGTCATCAGTGATATCGGCTACCAGCACCTCATGTTCACGTTCTTCACTTCCATTGCCAATCTTCATCTTCACCACTCCGCGTGTTGGTATCACTTCACCTGTTGCTGTACGGAGTTGAGTAGTTGTCGGTAACAATTTAATACTTGATTGTAGAACATCAGGGCGTACGATGGATTTTGTCGCCCCCGTATCAATAAGTAGCGGAACAGTTCGGTTAGCAATCTTTCCATCTACAAACAAACTGTCGTTACTATTCTTTGATGTTACGGCATGGATCGTGATCTCCGGGGCATCTTCACTCGCAGTCAACGTTCGCCCCCTCTTGCCAACCCCTTTTAACTTTTCCGACGGTTGTACTTTTCTTATTTTGGGACAACGGCGTTCTACATGTCCTTGTTCGCCGCAGTTCCAACAACGAGGCCCTCGAACTTCTTGATGATTCTTCTTGCGGCTTTCTTCCTTCCGAAGAACTCTCAGTACTAACTCCTCTAGGTGATCCTTAGAACCTTCTTCTTCTTCCACAACGGGTCGAACACGCCCGTGACCTCGGGACGCTTGTTTTGCAGCTTCAAATTCTAAGGCGTGAGCAAGCGCATCATCAGTTGTTCTTGGTCGTGCCAGCCTCAATGATTGTTGTGTTTCCCCGTCTCTTAACCCATCAATGAAGGTCTGCACAGCCAGTTGTCCCAGAAATGAATCGGGTGCCGTAGGGTACGCCAATCGGACAAGCCGCGCAACATCGGCTTCAAACTCCTGCAGGCTTTCTCCATTCTTCTGGATACGATTCTTCACTTGCGTGTGATACACTTGTTGAAGATGCGCGTCTCCATATCTCATCTCCAATCTAGACACTAACAATTGGTAATCATTTTCCTGTCCTGCTGGGATTGTTTGCAGGACGTTCAACGCGTCTCCACGCAAAGCCACAGTTAAAGAAACGGCCCTTTCCTTGCCTGTCCATCCGTTGGCCCCAGCGGCCGCCTCAAATTGGTTGTAGTAGGTGGACCAAGGTATCTTTCCATCGAACGTGGGTGGTTTTACTTTTATCCCTACGGCAGGAACCTTTTCTTCTTTAAATTGTTTCTTTACTTCATGAAACGGCCACTCAGAAGTTGAGGGAAACCGTAGTTGCCTCATTCTATCTTCCAGCATTTCGGTCATATCTTCTTTCTTAGTTGTTGGTGGTAATTGCATTTGGGATATTTTCTCTTCTACCATCTTTATTACCCTATCATGTTCCGCCAATCTAACTTCCAACAGTCCTAACGCGCTGGCATTCTCAAAAAATTCTTCGAAAACTTTGTCTTCCAACGCTTTGACATTTTCCAGCAATTCTCCTTTAAGCCTTCTAAAACTTTCTTCAGACTTTTCTAGTAATTCTTCTTTAAGCGTTCTAGAGTTTTCCAGTAAATCTTCTTTAAGCATTTTAGAATTTTCAAAAACTTTTTTTTCCAGTGCTTTAGTATTTTTAAGTAATTCTTCTTTTAAAATTCTAGAATTCTCTTCAGACTTTCTAGCATTTTCTTCGGACTTTCTAGCATTTTCTTCGGACTTTTGCAGTAATTCTTCTTTTAAAATTCTAGAATTCTCTTCGGACTTTCTAGCATTTTCTTCCATTTTACTTAATAACAAATTAGTATCAATTGCGGGCCCAGGTATTTCAAAGAGGAAACTTTCAGGGTCTTCTTGCTGCTCCAAAAGCCATTCTCTTAGCCGATTTATTAACACACTTTTAAGGCCCGTTGTGTCTAAATCTCGTTCTTCAAGTTCGTGTTTTAAGTCTATTACTTTGAGATCTTTTAATAGTTTCATCACCATTTTAATTGTTTGTTGAAATTATGTTTTAACACCAAAAATTTTATTCTCACAGCACTTTAATTAATTATTACGCGATTTTATTTATTTTAAAACTCCACACCTGACACCACTGTAACGTTCTTTTTCAAATAATAACAAAAGTGCTGGTTAAATCGTCTATTAATAAGAAATATTTATTTACAAACACTAATGAATACACTATAAATTAACGCTATGATTATAAACCATTAAAAACTATTATTTACAGACTATGAATTTCTAATACAACATTTATCTTCACATTCACTATTTATTTTGTGATACACAGTTAATGACTTGCTGTTGACTGCCCCTTTTTATCCGCAAAGTCGCTTTTATAACACCATACAAATCTTCTAGAAATCGCTCGAACATACCGGTATATTGCTAGAATAACCGCGTCTTGTTTACATGCTTGTGCGATGCGTCATTCTCTCGAATGCGGTAGAACACTCCATTTGTTGCTCGAAAAGAGGTTCTTTCTTTTTCTCTCTTGTTACAGTACAAAACGAAACCATTCCTCGTAATGTTCTTTGTTCATTTCGTTATGGTAATCTAAAGTAGCAGCTTTCTTATTCCCAACAAAGCACTTTAAGCACCCTTCCAAAAATCCATTTTCGTTTCCAATATGCAAAATTATAACTCTTTGTTCAGATCCAGACGGACGTTTTATTCCGCCCCTAAAACCATTGATTTCTTGTATGCCCCCACGATCCTGGTCAAAATTTGCACGTACTTCCGGATTAAAGCGTTCAACCCATCCAAACTTTTTTGAATGGTTTGCGCCACACCACGTCTCATCGGTGTGAAAGATATTCCAATCAGTCTGTCGATAGTTCTTAATAGCATTCAAAAACTCTGATCGCTTTGCAGCTACACTGTTTTGTTCCATTAGAATCGGCTTGCTGCTTAATTTTTTATAAGAGAAATTAATTTCTTTCATCCATTTGCACAACGTTGATACGGAAAATTCTGGCAAATCTTCCACATCCCCTTTAAATCTCTGATAAACTTATTTGATGGTTGGAAATTTGTGTTCCAAATAAAAATTCAAAATCGTTCTTCGCAAGACACCTTGCAGAAACCTTATCGAGTTTAATTTTCTTTCTACCCCCCATGGGTTTTGGCGGAGCTAAAGTGCCGGTATTTAATTATTCTGCTGTTACTCGTGTCACTGTACTGTACAATCAGCTGTTCTTTCCACCACTTGATTAATATTAATCTTCTCCAGACCATTTCTTCTTTCTTCTTCAAAGTAATTTCTAGTTTTTAATATTATTTGCTTGAGTGACTCATCACAATGCGTTGGCATGTTGAACAACTGAATTATAATAGTTGACGCCGGTTTCTTTTTCACAATGATTGTAATTTTGGGTAGCATTCCTATTTATAATAACTAGTACATTGATTGAAGTTACAAAAACACATGACAACAAAAAATATTTTTGGCTTATTTGTATGTACATATTATTTATATAAAGTTATAAGGTGTTTCAACCTTTATCTAATTTCCTTCAAAAATATTTTAGTAAAAACAAAACTTCATTACCTTGATTCCGAAATAAATATTTTCTGCAATATTATTTGTCGTACAATACGCAAGACAAGTACATACGTTAGATTATTTATGAAAGATTTCCTTTTAACCTTTATCTCAGTTCCCCAGAAAATATTTTGCAGTAAACGCAAATTAAACAAAATAACAAAAACCACAACCACAAAACTTACTATTATTATGAACGATACCGTTCTAATTTTATGTAGACATTATAATAATATGTGTATTGATTTGAAAAATAAATAGATGTCTAATTTACAATGCAAAAATTATCTTAATCTAATTAGGCATAAGTACTAAATGGAAAAAAGATTATTAATAACCGTTGCAATTTATGTACGACAGAACGTAATAAAATAACAACGCTCCGTATAAATACTGGCAGGAGGAAATCTGCTATTATGGTATTTTATCTCACTCTTATTTGGTCGATTTTATATTTATTTTTTTTAATATTTTAATTAGATTTTTGAAATTATTTTTCAAGAAGGGTCATTTAGATATGAAAAATTTTCTATTAGTGAAAATTTTTTGACGCTATCTCTATTAATAAACAAGAAAACATAGTTCGTTATTTTTTCATATAAATCTCCAATAAAATGTTTCTTTGTCTGGAAATTAGTAGCATATGAAAGGCAAAGTTTTCTTCTAACTCCTATAAAAATTCCATAGATATATTGCATATACTTTCTGAGAAAAAAATTGTTTAATTAACACGTAAAGGAAATGGCCGTAAAAACGGGTACCTTTTATTACATATCGCCCGATAAAAACAAAAGTATAGTACTTAGAAATGTAATATTTTACTATTACATGTAGAAATAAATTTACTATTTGCTCGTTTTTAAAACATTTAATTTAGCTCTTTAGTTTATGAGCAATACGCTTTCAAAGTCAGAGGACTCTAGAAAAAAAATGGATAGTAAGAGAAAATATATATAAAAATAATTAAACTCATCTTAATAATAATAATAATTGTATTAGTAAAAACAAATTAATCGTAGAATATTTAATTAAAATAAATATATTTTATACTTTCATCCTTGTTTCTAGGGGGGCGACGCCCCCCCCCCGCTCTAAAACAGAGGGGGCTGTTCGCCCCCTCTGACCCATACTTCCGACGCCCCTGGAGAGTGTAAGTAGTGGAAGTAGACAGTCGTGGCTCTGCTATTGTGTACCACGTTATCGTTTGTAATACTTCATATAAGCGTGTTGCGTAGCGTAGAGTTGTATGTCCGCGTTCTCCTAAAATTGTTTCGCGTAACCCCAGGGGCACGCTTACCTCCGGTTGAATTCTCCTGCTCTATACGATTCAGTCACTGGTGGTTCACTTCACTGTCACTCAAAAAATTTGTCGAACTTTTTAATCGTGCAGTTTTAATAACGCTTCCAATCCCGTAGAGTATCTTGTAGCTACGCTATGGTCATAGTTTGTGATTTTGTAATTGACACAGTTGGTAATGACAATATTTTAGAAAATAATGTGTTTAATTTTATCTGGACACCATGGTATCTATATCCTCGTCTTCATATAATTTGTAAAGAGAAGCCAGTGTGCCCTTTTGCTATATAATTAATGTTCGTTGTTCACATCAGTTGTTTTGGGCTTTGTCAGAAGATGCATCTCATCTAGCACAACAAATAACCTCAATAAAATTTTTTCGTACGATAAATCATTTACGCGTAAAATATCATTCTTTTTACATTTAAAAATTCAATTTACTTAATTAATAAACGTGGCAACCCTGCAACGTTTTTAATACAATCTGCTCGACATTCTCTTTATAATAGTTTTAAGAAAAACTGTTGTATTTAAATGTTTCAATAAATTATGCAGAATGCTCTCTACACGTGTTTTGGTTTATTAGACCTTTCTCAAGAGATAATCGTAAGTTTCTCAGAAGTCTTTGATAAGTTGGCCCCTTTATAGTGATTTTTTTAATATGGTTGTTATTCACAATATAAGTAAATCCACTGTGATTTGTTTACAATTTTTGAGTGTACTTTTAAATTTTTTTGGGTACACTTAGACCTTAACAAACAGAAGCGTCTTTAAGGTCAGTCAGCTGGGCGTACACCCGGGACCCTGGTAGCTAGTGGGACTCGGGGGTTAGTAGGTCCTCACACCAAGCTACCTTTTTTATCAACAACACAATATATGATACTCAAATTTTAAAAAGATAATTAAAAATTTATTTATTTTGAAATAAAGAAAACAGATTGATAATAGTTTCACAAATTTATTATAATATACCTGACAATTGTTTCGACAACTAAGCTGTCTTATCAAAGGTAATAAAAATATATACACACTCGCTATGGTAAATACAAAAAATAGATAGCTAGATAAAAAGATAGAAATAATAAAAATTAAATATCTAACACTTCCAGTAACGGAGAATTGCTGAGCTTAATCTGTTCATTCATTCAAGATACCCTGAGTTTGTGTTTGTATATCTCAAAAGCTTCTAAAATCTCAAATTTGCGTTTGGAATTACAAAAATGTAGGAATTTGATATTATTTTGGGGAGTCATTAAAACTTGTGAAACTACTATTACCAATATGTTTTCTTTATTTTCATGATTATGGAGTTTCACTACATACAGCTCGAAACAATAAATTTTTTTTTATTTATTCACTGTTCTATTTGCACTCCATATTTGTGCCTGGGATTTCACAATCCAAAGGGCGGCGCTGTTAAGAAGCTGTATCTCAGAAACTGTTCGTTATAAAACTTTGGACATATGAGACATATTAATCAGGAAGTTGTGAACAACCACATGTGTAAGAATTAACCAATTCCACCAAAATCCAATAAGGATCGAGAGGGGTCCTTGGTTATTCTTCTGAAATTATTTCAACTCTGTATTTAGTAATTGCCACGAATACTAGAAATCGCAAAAAATGTATAATCTCCGTTTATTTATTTACTATAAGATGTAATAAAAATGAATATCAGGCTTTTAGTTAAGAACACAAATTTTTCACTATTTAAAACTAACTCTTAAGCTAACTACGAGGATAGATCGGAATGTTTCTAGAATGAACCACAAGATAGCGTTATGCGCGCGTGCTGATTAGAGTCACTGCATCTAGTTACCTAGGCCAGCTGGTCGACCAGAGTACCGCAAACCGCCGCCATATTGGGGCAAACGAAGCACGAAATTGTTCATTATTTGTTCTGTATTGAATTTAATCAAATCCACGTTTACTTTAAAAGGTTTTTCTTATTCTGAAAGATCAAACCTTTAATATTCCAAACACGTAAAACGTGGTTTTAATTTGCCCATTATTAAAAATCACCCTTCTCTGCCCCAATATGGCGGCGGTTTGCGTTACTCTGATCGACCAGCTGGCCTAGGTGACAAGATGCAGTGACTCTAGTGCTGATCACTTGTTTTGAAAGCGCCATTGTTCGTACAACAGTTGTCAAATTTTCAAACGGATTGGATATAACTCCAAGCCGTTACTATCGATTCAAATAAACAATTTGTGCATTTTCTTAATCATGAAGAAAAACGAGTTCCGTGCAGTGATAAAACATTTCCTTTTTAAAGGCTTAAATGCTAAACAAATAAAAACGGAGTTAGATGAAGTTCATGGTGTGTCTTCGCCTTCGTATCCAACAGTAGCAAACTGGTTGCTCAATTTAAACACGGTAGAACAAGCATCGAGGATGCACTACATTCTGGCAGACCAAAAACGGCTACCGATGAAGAAACAATTGAAAAAGTCCATGAAATCGTGATGAAGCATCGCCGAATAAAGTTGAGAGAGATAACAGAGAAAGTAAACATTTCATACGACCGTGTACATTGCATCTTACATCAACATTTCGATATGAGAAAGCTTAGTACTAGATGGGTGCCGCGTCTGCTGACAATCGACCAAAAGCGAGTTCGAATGACCATTTCTCAGCAATGTCTAGGTATGTTCAAACGTAAGATTTTTTGCGACGTTTTATAACTGTTGACGAAACGTGGATTCACCACTACACTGCGGAGACCAAGGACCAGTCAAGCAATGGACAAAACGTGGTGAGCCAACTTCAAAGAAGGCAAAGACGATTCCGTCTGCTGGGAAAGTCACGGCTACTGTATTTTGGGATTTCCGAGGAATAACTTTTACTGATTACTTGCAACACGGGAGGACAATAACGGGCGAGTATTATGCGTTGTTACTAGACAGACTGAACAAAGAAATAAAAGCTAAAAGGCCTCATTTGTCAAAGAAAAAGGTATTGTACCACCAGGATAACGCCCCATCCCACAAGTCGGCAAGTGCGATGGCGAAACTGTACGAACTACGATTCCAGTTAATTGAACATGCACCCTATTCGCCAGATTGGATCCGTCGGATTTCTTCTTGTTCCCAAATCTCAAGAAATGGTTCGCTGGAAAGAAATTTTCATCGAATACTGAAATTATCGAAGCTGTAAATGGATATTTTGAAGGTTTAGATAGTTCTTTTTTTTTGTGAAGGATGAAGGGTCTTGAAAAGCGTTGGACTAAATGTGTAGAGCTGAAAGGAGACTATGTAGAAAAATAAATACGATTATCCCCAAAAAGTTGTGTTTTTTCAAAAAAGTTTTATATTTAATATTTTAAATAAACGAATACTTACTTATGAAATACAATTCCCTTCTTCGTATTTGTCGGAATTTGAGAATAATCACTGAATTATTTACAACAGTATGAAATATGATATGAATATTTCATATGAATATCATAGAAACCGAGTTCTTCTAAAAAGTCGATTTAGGTGGTGTCTAATGGCGGTCAATATGACGTCATATCCGTCGCTTTTAAAGCTCATTGCTCCGGGTAGTTATGCTCCTTCCTATAGTCTTATATTCTGAGGTGCCAATTGACACGTTTGATCTACACATCTAAACTATCTTTTAGCAAAGTTTTCAGAACAATCTAGTGAAAGCCATTTTCCATAAGGATTCTGCGGGGTCCATACGAGATTAATCTGCAATTATTCATTGCAGATTAATAATAATTAATTTCTTTAATTATAATAACAATAATTAGTTTCTTCAAGAAATTATCCGAGAAAAGTTTTTCTCTTCGAAAAGCTTACCGACTAGTTGTCTACCTTGACTAAAGTCAATTCGAAAAATTCATTAGGTATATAACTGATGCTGGATCAAAATATTGGCACCTAATCCGCGAAAAGTTGTTTTCGGATAAATATAATAATTGACCTATATTTTGTAAGATTATCACATGTTATAATTGTTTAGTGAATTTGTTATCACTCAATTGACATAATTGGTAACGACAACTACGAAATTGACAATTAAGAACTCTAAGATATAAGGGATTGTAATCTAGTTGACAACTATAGCTTAAATATGTAATTATCTCGAAAGGCAGCTTTAACATTTTTTCATTATAGTATGTAGTTCTTTTAACTTAATGAAGTTCGATATCGCACTTAAATCTCTCAATCCTCTTTATCTACAATACGTATAGAAATCCACCCCATTAACATATTCCCTATTTTGCTTATTGCGTTTATACCAATGGAGCTGCTCTGGACATCCACGTTAATCAAGCTAACTTTCACTTTATTTTGATGTTGCTTCCTCAACTTAGCAATCCTTCCAGTTAATTGCATTTCCAAAGCGAACAGTTAAAATGGGGAGAAACACGATTTGAATTTCAAAACGAAAAAAACATATAAATTAAGAAATATCTTGATTCATCAGATTTAAAACAGAAATTTAGATTTGCAGAGAAAAAAGTTCATAATTACTAAAGTAATATCGTATTTCCTTAGTGTATCTGAACCGAAAATTGTTTCCAAGCTTTATTTAATTACTTTTGTACGACTATCAGCAGGCAGCTAGCGGTGTCTTAACTCCGAGTTAAGCAATTAAATCTCTTTGCGAGCCGCATACGTAACGAGAAATTTATGCAAATTGCAAATACGTCTGGGACGTAAAATTAACAATTTCTGGAGGGGCTTTAGGTTGACAAAATATTGTTCTTAATTGGAAAATGTGAACTTTCACGAAATTGTTAAATGTTTAAGAAAAGTAACTGAGTGAAAACAATGGACTGTAAAGTTGGGGGGAGATAATACAAAAAGTTACCAGGAAATGTTTACCTTAGATTCTTTAAAATGAATCTTCATAAAAAGTGGACAAAATCCAATCTACGATTGTATGATATCGTAAGTAAAATGTATCATAATATCCAGCGTGTGAGCATATTAAAGTTTGCAAATTTGGTCTATATACGATGATAACAGTTCAATTCAGTTCGCTAGTTTGCTAGATAATTAAATCTTTGGCCACAATATAATTATTTATAAACCAAAGGTAAGTCTTAATTCTTCATTAATTCCATTCAACTTCAAACTTCTTGATATTATCAAGAAAATTTCACTTTATGTTGAGAAATACATTCGTTTTATAATCAATTTTTGTTTATCCACTTTCACAAATAAATTATACACTTTGTTTAAATATTAAACCACTTTTTATGTTTGACTTTTAAATTATAACTTTAAAATATTATCTGACGTCTATTGCATTTGCTTGTTTTTATTGAACATAACCTTATAAAAATTGGTTTTGAAGCGCTCTGGGAAAGCGTCTTGTTCCTTCAACCATTTAGAGCTAATAATTTGTTAAGAAATGCCTTTCTTTATATACTATTTCAAGAAACAATTGAATTTCCAACCCGAAACAATGAAATATGATTTTTCCAAATTCCCACTAACCCTATTTGATTTCACAAATTTTGATTTACAGAAAAACTATTTATTACATCTTATAGATCACAAAATTGCGAATCTGTCGATATATAACAATTGGCATAAATAGTAGATTATACATCTAAATTTTGTTGTCGCCGGAACAACATTGTATTAAACTGTATTACAAACATAAATTTATAAAAACACATTTTCCCAATGCTCCTTGTTTTTAAAATTATACATTACACCTTTTTTAATCTTGTTTGAATATTTCTCTAAATCAGAACGAACTAATCTTTATATGATAATATAATGAACGGGATTAACATTCTAGATTGTCGGCGGAATGTATAACGCATCGACTGCTAAACGAAACACAATATACCGGACTAATTTAGAATGTTTTAGCAATCTTATATGGGATATATAAGCTATCACTGCGCAAGAGGAGGGGTCATTACTGAACTACCCAAACATGCTCGTGTATCGTGGGTAAATAAATGTCAGTGTAATATAAATCTTGTTTGAAATAAATATTTGTGTAAATTAATTTACTCTAAAATTGTTAATAGTTTATATTTGCTTGTAATTAGTGCTAGTGTAAATATTTTCTCTTGATAATAGACAATTAAAACAGCACCTTTAGTATTATTTAAAAAGAACATTACAATAATTTGTATTAATTATATGGTTAAGATGCTACTCGGCTCATTTACAATCAAACATCTTATCAAAAAGGTTTAAAAATATCAAACTTAAACGTTACTCAATGGTACTATACAAACAAAATACCTCCTCAAAAGGAAATATAAATTTCTATAATAATTTCTACAGATGAGTAGTTATACACTTACATACATCTCAAATGCAACCTGTTCTGTCTGTTTCAGATAAGTTTTGACTTTGAAAAAGCACTAAAACTTCATTAAGTCTTCATTTTTTACAAAGAGATGCAGGATTTTGCTTTTTTTTGTTTGACGTGTCTAATTGGCTAGTTTTATTTACATTGAGCAAATGTTTTCCCCATTTATTTCAAAAAGTGAGGTTATTTCACTCATAGAACGGGATTTCTAAAATTTGCATGAAATCTGCCTGCTAAATATTTTAATTCGGGTCATATCTTCCTAACATGAGGGAAAATCATAGCAATATGTATTAACAAATATTGTTGTTTAGTTCACACTCATAAACGTGACGTGCCATTAGTGACATAACTATGTTGGAAATTCATACGGTCATAGTTTAAAGATGCATTTTAGATTTTAACCAGAGCTAGATTAAGTACAGTTGCGATCATTCGCTAAGGAACGATTTAAAAATCGTAACCGCCGTTTTCCAGTTTTTTGTACTATGTAAATGGAAATTTACTATATGGTATTCAAAAACATTTCATTTTTTAACATTGTAATTGCCCAGTACATAAATCAGGTCGAATTACAGTGTACATTGTACAAAAAACTGAAAAACCAGAGATCACTATTTTTCATCGTTCCTTAGCGAATGATAGCAACTGTACATTACATGTTGAGTTGGTAAAAGACATGTTTACAAGCCAAGCAATATTGTTTGACAGAGACGGTACGTCGAGCTCAAACAATATCGCGAGGCTTGGAAACTTTACCAACGAAACATGTATACTATTTTATTCTAAATCATTAGACTTGAATAATCTAATTAAACAGTTTTTATTAATTTTAAAATAAATTTTCCGTTAGCTGTCAATAAATTCCAATCGGCCATCTATCGACCAACATAGTAAGGTTTTATTGTTCGCCGCTAGATGGAAATGTACGCTCTCAGTATTTTAAAATTGGAAATGAATTAATTCAAACATATCAAAACATATTAAATAAAAAACATATTTTTAGCGCTAAATACATTTCTAAAAACCTAAATTTAAATCGAATAAAACGTCTTGTTTTAAATTATTTACATATAAAGGTTGGCCAAGACTTTACTTTGCTCAAGTACTTCAATATTATTAATACCGAAAACTTATTTTGAAAAATAGGAGACAACATTTGGGGATTCTCACCCAAAAAACACTTATTAGTTGCTCACCCATCTGCGAAGATGGCACTTCGAAATGTCGCCTATTTTTATATGGTCAAGTATATGGAAGTTTCCGGTATTAATAATATTATAGTTATATATTTACGTTATAAGTCCTGGAAATAGAACTTTACAGTCGAGTAAGATGTCACTGATAAGGCAACGAAGGAGCCGAGTCCGGAACATCGAACAAGTCTGTAAGAACATTTCCAGGACGTATGACGTAATGCGTTTTGTTTCAAACTGCAATTATTGGATTATTGAAGTTTAAAATATGGACATCTATGGCAACTATTAGTCGCATTCAAAAGAACGAGTGACCATGGTAACTGAATACTAAAACATCGTGCAGTTGATTTATTTTATTTGAGTCCGGTAAAAAATCTTACGGTCATACTAGACCGTAAAATCGGATAATCTTTTTCCGGATTGTAATCGTTACCGTAAACATGGATAATACGATACAGCATGAAATAAAAGTATTTGCTTTGCTGTTGCTATAGCGATAGCTTACTTTCCAAGGTTTTTACAATGATAAATTAACTCCTATATAAAATGTGTCATTTAATGATGACAGTTTTGTCATTTTGACATCGATAAAAAAGGTGCATCCTTTTTTATCACGGATAAAAACGCCTGTTCCTCATAACCAGACTACATCTAGTACCCTTATGTCACTTTAATGTCTGCCCTGTCAGTTATACTGGGTGGAAATAAATGATTTTCATCAAGTTACCATTGCATTCCCCATGTAAAAGCACGACGAGCCGCTCTACGAAAATAGAGAAGGCAGTACCATAACCTCAAAATTAAATAAATTCATTAAATTCTATGAATTGTTTGACAGATTGATTTCATTTATTGGCAGAACTAATTTAGTACTAAATCAAAAAGAGTAGAGCGGTACAGAAAAATTTACATGTGAAAAAATTCCAAAGAGAACTTGATGAAAATCATTTACTTCCACGCTGTAATTATTTATAACAATTGTGTATTTAATAACTGTTCATTCAAATAATTTACTTGTATCAATAAAAATAATTATTGTTGTTGTTCATTCATATATTCAGTCGTTAATTTATCTTGCCAAAAAACACTCGAGCTTTTCTTTTAAGGATAATTTTTTTTAACTCAAAATTCTTCCATCAGTAACTTTGCTCGAAAAACTGACATTTGGTAAAATCGCTCGACCTTCGGTTTCGCGATTTTGCCATGCCAGTTTTCTCGTAAAATTACTGATTTGCAAAATTATTTCGTTACAAAAAGAAATTTATCCGATAAAAAAAAGCTCTTGTGTTTTTACTGTTGATAAAAATGTACATATTGCAACATGATTGTGAATAAAAACATTTTCCAGAGCGTGATAATGTGGACCAGATATCTGTATGTGATGCGAATAAAATATAAAAGCTTCAATGTTTAACTGAACATTTTAATATAATTTATTCAATTTTATATTAAAAAATAACTGACATTTCTTCTTACTTAAGTTTGACAACGTGCGTAATTGGATTTAGTATTTTTGTCGCAAATGAAGTGAAATAAATCATCGATTCAAAATGTCAACTATTATAATCTCTCTGCGAATACTGATAATAATAATAATAATAATAATTGCTGCAACCCATTACCTGGCTAACTAGTAACCAGGACCCATAAGCTAAAGCTTGTGCGGGAGGAAGAGGGCGGTTAATATTATTATGCAGGACCATCGTGCGGCTGCAGCTGACTAACACACGGTATAGCCCAAATCCCACATTTGTGTTACAGATAAGGAAAAACTGCAGCAAAACCTTAATAAGATCTCCGGACCTGGGAGTCGAACCCGGGCCACTCAGGTGAGAGTCTAGCACACTACACTATTTAACTACACTTTACTATTCAAGAATAAACTAGCAAAATGGTTCCAAGAAAGGGTGCTGCAATACAAAAAGGTGTCGAAATTAATTTCCAAGATTATTGAAATCCGCAGGTAAAATTGTAGTTGCTATGTTGTTTGAATTGAAAATATACTACAAAAGAATAAATATGGTCACATAAGTGGCATTGGCATGCTAAGAGAAGCTGAAACCAAATCCCGAAAGCTTACCTAAATGAGAATTGGAAATAGAATCTCACAAAAGTAATGTATTCTGCAGCTTTAATACAGAAATAACAGTAATTTCGTGATAAGCCGTGTGTATTCTAAAATATAGAGGAAGAGCAAGGAGACTAAGATTACGAGGAATTTGTTATGAAATGATGATACGTAGACGATCTACTTTACATATTGCAATACGTAAGATATTTAGAAAATCAAAAATAAAATAAATTTAACGAATACACAAAAACATGTTCATCCATAATTACGAATAAACATATTACTCCTACTCATTATTGAAATTTGGTCACTATGCGTATATGACAGGAATATGAAGCGAAGTAAATAATTAAAAATACTATTCCTACAGGACGAGGGGTGAAATTTCCAGAGATTCCGATAAATTCTAGTAGAGTTCGTCAAACGAGCATAGCAATGCCATGAGGTAGAAGGGGTGTTCTGTCAGCCCGATTCCTTGCTCAAAAATAAATAAACAAATAATATCTACAACTGGCAAAAAGATAAAATATAATTTTGAATATTATGTGACTTATGTATTTTTAAAGCGACATCTAAGCCTCAGATGTTGAGTTTACTTAAAAATTAACTAGTATTCTAATTGCGCAAATATGCCGCAGGACTTTGCACAAAAATAATGTAGAATGACTATACAATATTATGGCAAAGTCTTAGAATGTACTTAAATGATTAGTATCAAAAACAAATCCCTTAAAGGAAGATAAAAAAGTATATGGCATTTCACAGTCATTATTGGCTCGAAAGTAACAAACCTTTAGTCTGTTGACATACATGTATTTAGGCTGGCGCAGATTCACGGGGGGGGGGAGAATGGGGGAAACTCCCCCCAAATCTATAAATAAATATACATAGTATAGAAATAAATAATGTTTGTTTAAGTATTATTTATTAAAACAATTATTTTTCCAAAAATCTCTACCACCAAAATAATTCTCTGGATCCACCCCTGATTTAGGGATGATCACTTTGCTGCAACTAAAATTCTAAATAAAGCTACGACTGAAAAATATATCCAGCTACCTGCAAGAGCTGCAAATACACCTAAAGGAAGAAATATCCAGCAATCCATGAAGCAGTTCTTCCATAGCTTAGCATAGGCCTACATTAATAGCCTATGCCTAAACTAAAACTCGAGTCTGCTATTGTGAACCAATCAAAGACGTTCAATTTGACATTTCATCATTTATAATTAATTTATTGACAACTCCTGTCATAAATATAGAAGTAAAAGTAAGTTAAATTAGGGTTTCCTTTTTTCAATAGCACTTAAAGCATTTGAAAATAATGTGATTTGTGAAATTGTAGCTTTAACAATTATACTTTTATAATTTTTTATTTATTTATTTATTTGTTTCTGGGCGAGGAATCAAGATGGCGGAGCATTCTTCGTACTCCATGGCACCGATTACTATGATCATTTGGCCGACCCTACTAGAATTTAGCCGAATCTGGGGGAATTCCACCCCCAGTAGGGATTTTTATCGTACCAAACATAGCATTGACACGAGACTTACAGTTTTACTTCGTATCCGAGAAGAAGGCATGTTTTTAATTTTTCTTCGCTATGAAGAACTATCAGCTCGGCCGGGGATCGAAGCTGTGGCCCTTGGATTATGAAGTAAACATGCAAACCACTGATCCACCAAGGCTGGCACTTTTATAATTAAAAAATACATAAAAATTAAATCATTTACCTATAGTAAGTACAACCTGTTTTTATAATCAGTATAGTAGATACGGTCTGCGATGTGGTTTGGTAGCTCAGTCAGTAGAAGCAAAGGATAGATAAACTGAAGCTATTGCCGACGCAGGTTCGATTCTAGCTGGAAGAATAACCCTTTTTAATTTTTTTTCAAAATTTAAAATAATAATTTTCTCTTCGAAAATATTCAATTTCTGCAAAGTTTTAATAATTTTCTTAAAATTGTACAATTCATGTGGGTTTTACAAATCATACTTTTTCAGCTTGGATAAAAGCATATAAATATCCCGATATTCGATTTCTCAAGGAGACACGCAATCTATCTTTTAATTGTTTTGCTTAGTCGAAGAAAAAAGTTACTGTATAACTTGAATGGAATCTCTGCCTTCGGCGTCATGCCTCAAACTTCGTCCTCGTGCGATATAGGCAGTTCTTGTTGCACAAACTACTATTTCCATAAAATTGAATCCATATGGAAAAATTGTTTAATATTCTAATTGGAAAAAAACTTTATTGGGCAATCCTCCCTGCTTCCAGAAATACTTGAAATACGCCATGTCAAAGTTGACAGGTGACATTAGGTTTGTGTCAAATTCGCCATTTTAAAAAAATCTGCGAAAAATAATCTTATTTGTTAAAATATGCAAAATCTTTTTTAAGAAAAAATGTTTTTAATGCCATTTTATGTTCACATATCGAGTTGAACGAGATATTGCGATATAAGATTTAATGATTTCAAAATAGTCAGTTAGAGGGGTGTATAAAAAATTGTTAAAGACTAATTTTCCTTACGATGAAATATCTTGTTCAAACTCGGTATGTGAACGTAAAATGCCAATAGAAATATTTTTCTTAATAAATCTTTTCCATATTTTAACAAATAATGTAATTTTTAGCCGATTTTTAAAAATAGCAAATTTGACCGATACCTAATGTCACCTGTAAACGTTTACATGGCGTATTAAGTAACTCTCAAACCAAAGGTGATTGCCCCAGAAAGTTAAGGGGGAGTTTTGAAAATTATTATTAAATTATTGAATTATAATGAATTATATTTATACGTAACTTTAAATTGATTTAGACATAATGAATACTAAAATTCTAACATTTCGCAACTATTTTTATTACAATTAAACAGTCTAATTAAAAATTTTCAAAATCTTTTGCTCGTCCCTTAAATTGTGCACGCATCTTCGGTAGACGTGTAGTCGCCACCGAAGCCTGATTATAGATAAGGTAATGCCTGCTTTTTATTTATTTCTTCTTTTTTGTGTATGCTGAAACTTACATTAAAAGGTCAACAGTCTTATTTATCCTACACAAAAAAATTCTAAAAATGTATCCGTTATATACCTAGTTTCTTTAATTTGACAAAATTTCACAATTAAAAAGATTCGAAATGAAAATTATGGCAGTGCCCTCAACATAAACACATAAATAAATGATGGCTTGTTCCGATATAAAGAACGAGTAACATTAAAAATGGTTTAACTAGGATTCTAAGATGATGAAGATAGTCATATAAAAGATTTAATGCATGTTAGATGCATCTAAAGCTCTTGAAAATGACGCCTGGTGGGCGGACGCAGCGGTAGCGATGATCCTGCGATAGAGACACACAATGCGGCACCTGTGTACATTCGTCATCTGCTGTCATTAATTAAGAAAGTTGGCTCGTTCATCTATCAGAATCCACTGCAGGTATTACAATAATGTAATGACGGGTCCTCAGTCGTTGTTACGAAGCTGATGCTAAAAGTGCGCACACCTCGTTAATAAATAGCAAAGTTGTAAAGCTATCTGACAGCTAGTGTCGTGTAAATCTGTGCCTATTACGTAATGATTTACCTATGGCCTTTACTCAGTGCCTGTATTGTACCTAAACGATGTACTCATTTATAAGACTATAATGGGTATCCTGATTTGTCGTCACATCCTTATGTTATCTAGTTCTGTTAAGTTTAACAGGTAAGAAAAGTTTGGTGCTAGCATTATTACTAGTTTTCAGTTAATGTAGGCTTTTCTCTAAAACCTGAGTTTATTGATAAACTCAGTTTATTGTGCAGTTATTATATGTTATACTTATGTAGCAGTTAACAATTACTGCTTTTACAAGCGCGGTTTGTTTGGAGAATATAGAGAAGTGTCAAGATATCATATTGGTGACTATTTCATTCATAACGTTATGAACCAATAACGTAACGTAACGTAACGCAGTAACTATGACGAATCGAATATACGAACCTTTGTATAATCGCTGCAACACAAACCTTTGTATATTCACCCGCATGAGATTCAATTCGTAAATTTCAAGATATCCATGAAAACTCCATAACAGTAAAATAATTTATTAGCAAACAACACAATGATCCACAAACTTCATCAGGTTCTATTCACAATCAGGTCTATTCTGTAAGCAATCATATCAATTGTTACACTCCGATTGATTGTTATGGGACAACCATAACAAGCGATTTTGCAAAAGTGGTATTCTCTAAGCACTTTCAGGAGAGAATGCAGTTATGCACTATGGACATTGAATTACGAGGTAACGGCAAAAGGTCGTGTTCACCGGCGAAAGCCGCTTTTGCCTCTTCCATTCTGAACGCACGAGATCGCGTATGGCGTCGGAGAGGAATGCGATTTGATCGCAATTGCGTCAATTCGACGCGCAACTTCAACGGTGGATCTGTCATGGTTTGGGGAGGCGTTAGCTATGATGGTTGCACCGATCTGGTAATTGTACCAGCTCCTGGATTGACAGCGGTTCGGTACGCGTTCTTCCTCATTCGCCTATCAGGCCAGACCTCAACCCAATTGAAGATGTGTGGGACATAATCGAGCGTTGTCTGCGAAACCAGCAGAGGCCACTAACTACTCTCCGAGAATTGGGAATAGAACTGACGCAATTGTGGAACAACATTTCCCAGAATGAGATTCGTGCAGTTGTGAACATGCCAGCGAGGTTGCAAGAGGTGCGCCAGCAAAGAGGAGAAAACACACACACAATGTGCAAAATCCGACCGACAACGTCGTCGTGCACATCGGGTTACGCGTTAAAAAAATTAACGTTATTAAAAAAAATGTTTGGGAAAAATGTTCAAACTCAACCGGTAATAGTGTCGCCGACAGAAGACGAAAAACTTCCGACAAAATGCAGGGTAAATTTCAAAAACTCATAACTTCGCGCCAAATTATCGTAGGCTCGAAGTTTTAAAAAATTTACAGAAAAAGGACTGAACTTTATTGCCCTGGCAGTCGATTGGGTTCACGATTTCTTTGGTACACCGTACAAGCTGTAAAAGTTTGACATTTTTTCTGCGAGGTGGTCGCGGGATGCCGAATGGCTTAAACGTAACACACGCCCTTAAACAAGACACTTTAAATTTTTTAGCACGCAAAAGTTCATTCGTTTTTGTTCATAATTAGCCGAGTTATGACGGTTTGGAATTTTGGTATTTTTGGTGCGGTTTCAAGTGGTGCGTTTTTTTCCCTCGAGAGTAGATATAATATGCTGTATATTTTTTGGGAAAAGTAAAAATATTTACGGTTATCGATAAAAAAAATAAAATAAATAAAAAAATTAAAGGAACAAATTAGATTCTTGTGTTAAAATGTGTTATGGTTTTAGTTCCTTCACCAGGGCAATTTGAGAAGTTGTTTAGTTTTAAATCAAAATATATTGAGTTTTGTTTTTAAATATTATACTTTTTATTTTATTACGTCTTTTTACACCTGTTTGGTAGTCCTTTCACTCGAATACGGGGCCTGAAATGAGGCGACCAAAAACTGTAAGAGTTTTGTAAAGGCTAATATTTTAATATTAGCTTATATTGAAGGTGTAAATAAATATCCTACACAAAATAAACTCGGATATGGGGACAGTCGGGGTCAGCGCAGCTTGAAAGTTGTAACAAGAAGTAGCATCATCTAAGTGTTTTGTAAAAGCTGAAAATTGATCACTAAGCAGTTTATGTAATAAGAAACTGGAAAACCGTCATCAGGCAGCGTAATGGTCGAACGCGTTGCATCAGCACCAATGATGTGGTCGACCAAAATGAGGTCAATGTAAAGAAGTGATTTGAAAAAGCTGAAATTTGGTACAGTGTTAATTTATTGAATATAGTTTCTTAAAAAAAAAACAGTCAGACTTCATTTTGATAGGACCCAGTTGGTCAGCAGTCGCTAGAAGTAACGATAGCAAACGCGCTTGATTTTTAGATAGCGTCGGTGCGTATCTTACCAGGCAAGGTTTTTTAATAAAATAAACTCATTTTGATTTAAACGCTTTAAATTTGGATAGCTAATTCCAATTTAGTAAAAATAGTCAAAATTCAATAAACAAATGAATTACTGTAAATTACAAAATTGCCATAAAATTGATTCCAAAAGAACAATTTTCTAATAAATCTTTAAGCCCTGGATGAGTGTCGGCAACGGTTGTTAAATTATGATGGTACTTGACAAGCCACCGTGCGTAATTAGGCTGATTTAGAGCAAAAAACAAATTTGTAATTTTCGGCAAGATATATTTGAAAAGATTGAAATTTACAGTTCTAATACTTGCATTCAGTAATAAATAATAATTAACGAGGTTTACATAAATCATATAAAATTGAGGTGTTTTGCCATGTTCCCCATGAATCGTTCGTGTGCTGTACTCCTCGTACTTTTCAATAATATATAAAAGTGGGACGTGGTCAATAGCGGGAGATACAGATTGTTCTTTTTGGAAATTTTCAAGATACTGTTTCATATCTTCGGTAATTACAAGATGATTTTCATCCAAGAAACGTTGAAAATGTAAAATGGAGATAACCAAACTCATAATAGGATGAAGTCTATTACATCGGTTCGGTTTGCCATAGATAAAACTGTTAATTGAATCGCTGGCCAATAACTCAGCATCAATCATTATATTGGACAATCCACAATTATCGATAAGTTTACCGATAGTTTTAAAATAAGCCTTCATTATGTGGAATGGACCAATATGTATAAACAGATTATTAAATCGAGGATATTCTGTCGATTGTATTTGTAGAGCAATCTTTGCAATGGCCAAATCGTAGGTGACTTGTATGTATGTTGCGTTACGTTCATCTGCAACTTTTTGACACTGAATCATTGTTTCTTGTACGACAGCAGTATCAGTCGGGGATAAATTAATTGTTATCAAGTACGATATTCGCTGTTTGATTGATTCATCGAGAAAAACCAAACTATTAAAACCTACCCACATAGGAGTATTAAGAATTCAGAGTGCGTGGGAAAACATCCATGCAAGATTTATTCTCTGCTGCGCTTTTAACTGCTCGGGGCAGAAGAACTTCAAAAGGCCGTGGTTCTAGCACTTCCAGTACTCTTGGTCTTTTCAAATACGATTTCAAGTGAAAGGTTACAGCGTCATAAGTCCGTCTTCTCTTTCTTTGGAGCTGTTCGACACTGCTTTGATCGTCAGTATTGGTTTCGTCTTCCGTAGTATCGGCTACAGTATTTTGAAATATAATTCCGACAGTGTCATGGAAGATTTATATTTTGGACTAGTACTGAGCATAACTATAACTCAACGATACTAAAAAGCTTTCATAGTTTTACAGAAATTCGAAGTATTTACTTTTAAATTTTCAAGAAAACCTAAGTTTTTAGGACAATAATAAGTAATTTGATTTCTACTTCCGTCCTGGAGAATAGAATTCATACTAAAAAACACCCCTAACTGAATTTTAAAACACTATCTCACAATACTTAAATAATAAGTGATACGCAATAACTACACAATCGCATTTTGTAACGTTTAGAATCGAAATAAGAAAAAAAAAGACGCATCTGTTGTTTTATGACCTTTTCTTATGCAGGCCCAGTTAGCCTAATGATCCCTTTTAAAAGGTGCAAGCCAAAAATAAAATATTATACAACTTTGTAAAATCATTTTTGGCCAGCCAAATTGGTAAACGCCCCAGTGTGCGTCGACTAAATAGAAACAAATATAGAAGAGTTAATTATGTATTCCCTTATCCGAAGAAACCCATTGACTTATATAATTTTACTGTTTTATGTTTTTATAAAATACATGTGAAGGTAAAAAACATTACATTGTAGCTTTACATGTAATTTTGTATTTTACAATAATTCATTTGTTTATTGAATTTTGACTATTTTTACTAAATTGGAATTAGCTATCCAAATTTAAAGCGTTTAAATCAAAATGAGTTTATCTTATTAAAAAAATCTTGCCTGGTAAGATACGCGCCGATGTTATCTAAAAATCAAGCGCGCTTGCTATCGTTACTTGTAGCGACTGCTGACCAACTGGGTTCTATCAAAATTATCTTATTAAAAAAATCTTGCCTGGTAAGATACGCGCCGATGTTATCTAAAAATCAAGCGCGCTTGCTATCGTTACTTGTAGCGACTGCTGACCAACTGGGTTCTATCAAAATTAAGTCTGACTGTTTTTTTGAGAAACTATATTCAATAAATTAACACTGTACCAAATTTCAGCTTTTTCAAATCTCTTACACTGACCTCTTTTTCACGACAGTAATGCGGTGGTGCTGACGCAACGCGTTCTAACATTACGCTGTCTGACGACTGTTTTCCAGTTTTTTATTACATAAACTGCTTAGTGATCAATTTTCAGCTTGTACAAAACACTTAGATGACGCTACTTCATGTTACAACTTTCAAGCTGCGGTGACGCCGACTGTCTCCATATCCGAGTTTATTTTGTGTATGATATTTATTTACACCCTCAATATAAGCTAATATTAAAATATTAGCCTTTACAAAACTCTTACACTTTTTGGTCACCAGCTCCTGGGCTATTAGAAGTAAGTAGTTTTTGTATTGATCGTAAAGAGCAATAATTAAGTAACAAATGAAACAGCCAACTTAATAAATGTTTAATTTATGATAAAAACAATTTACATAAATTCTCGTTTACGATATAAAATTACTTTATCTTTAATACATTCCAAACATATTTCCAGTTCTTAATAATTAAATTTCAAGTTCAGTTTTCTCTTTAACTAAAAAAACATTTTATAGCTTGAGAGGTGTCTCTTAATTACTTATCTACTAATTAAATTAATTTTATGTTACAGAAAACGGAAATACAGTGATCACGATTACCAATTTATTATTCAATCCTCGTTCGTATTTATTCAAAAACCCAATAGATTTTTAATTTTGATACAGGTGTAGGCGTCAACTTCTTTTTTATATTTTAGTATTTAGTAGGTCAACGTATTTTTTTTTAAATTAAATATTAGACTTGGCTTGTGAAAGCTTTAAAAGTTACGATTTGCAAATTTGGTATTTACGAAATAAAAAATTAATTTGCATTTAAGCGTGTTTATTTAAAATATTTTTCCTTATTTTTTGTTTGTACATAAATCACAATTTAAAAGAGTCTCGGAAAATAAAAATGTCTTGGCGAAACAAATTGTCAGGTGGAATGGAACCACGACAACAGGACATTTGATGGTTAATTTGTCACATGTTTATAGGTTTACAGCTGGCTTTGGAGGAGTGTTATCAAACGATTACTCTTATAGCTACATTTGTCCCGAAACGAAGGCTAATGAAATTATAATGAATACGTATACACACGAGTGAATATGTAAATACGATGATCAGGTGCTAAAATCTTTATAGCCGGTATGTAGGTGCAATTAACGAGCACTTAGTTTCTTATCATAGCAGCCGGCAAGATGTTTATCGTTATTATCGTACATACAATTTGTCATACTTCCGTTTAGTTACTCCTCCATATTAAGACTAAGAAAGTCATTCTCTCCAAAATAAATAGAAAATTCCATAATCTTCTCAAAAATTAACATCTACTGGATTAGTTGCTAAGAACAGAGGATGTTATATCTACAAAAAAGTGAAAAAGTCAAGGCTTTCTAATACAAAAGAATAATGTCTAAAACTTCTGAATTCTACCTCAAGATTCACAGGAATTAGGCCAGCCTACTAGAGCTTTTAGAACTAGTGTCATTTATCAAGAAAATATATCTTTCAGTAGAAAAATTGATATATAATTGGACTTTGCTGGGCTTAGAATATAACTGTAGATCTCAATAGTACTTGCTCACCATAATAATGAATAGAATTAAACAATATGATGAAAATGAAAATATTATTGAGAAATTATTATGTGAACAAACGGATCTATTAATCAACAAATTTATTTAAATGTCACCACGAACGAGTTTGTGATATCGATGGAGTCTTCATACTCCCAACAATCGGTACGAGTCTTGATATCTCTATGAATTAGAACGTGGACAGGCGTCTATTAGTGAGAATCTTGTGCTATTTGAAGGTAAGGTATGTGCCATCTGTGTTTATTAAAAATTATTGTTAGAAATTATCATGTAATGGCGTAGGTTAAAAAAATAAAAATAATAATAATACGACACAGACAAAAGATAATTTAGTGCTAAGGTGTTCATTACTTTTTTTCTGAAATCCGGAAACTAAGAATTTAAAATACAAAATGCGTTATTAATAACACTAGAGAGTTTTGATTATATTCTGTGGCCGCAGCTTTTTTTAAAACTTTATTTATTGAATATAATAAAACACATTTATATATTTCGTTTGCAGTCGTAGAATATATTTTATTAATTTTAATTAGTAGAAAACTATCTTGTTAACATTAATGATACAAATGTATTAATATTACTTTGTCTGTAATTAATTAATTATTTAACGAAGTTTAAGACGAGCTTAAATAATTAAATTTGAATTAACACACTTAACAGAACAATTTTAAAATTCACATTTAAATGACATTAAGCAAAATAATTAATTAAAACTCGAATGAGCCTTTATGTTTTACTAGCAGGACAATTTTAAAATCCACACCTAGTTTTATACTCACACAGGATAAACACTTGTTGAATATTTAATAATGACTTGTGAGTTGGATGAAGATTTATAAAGACTGAAGACTTAATATTAAAACAGAGGTATTTATACCTTATCTGCCTACACAGTTTTCATGGTCATGAGAGAATAAATGCTAAAGAAGTTTCTCATAGAGATAACATAGACTTCTCAGACAAATGTAATTTGATATCGTGTGTTCACATTCCTAAACAATTCTCATGAAACATGATCATATCTATAGTGCGATTCTACGTACGTTACTAGAGTAGGCAACTAAGTTAACGTGGCTGTGTGAGACATATATCAAATACATGTGAAACAATGCAAATAAAAGTGACAGATGAGTTCGTATAAGTTAAAAGTGCAACTTTACAGACTCACATGAGTCCGTAAAGTGTTTACGGGCTATTTCAGAAAAAATTATGTTTAAGGATTACAATTTGTTTATTTTGGTATCATAAATTTCTTAAACTAAACAGAAGTTAACTCATATGAAGAACACACGTTTTTATTTTATTTATTAATATCAATATGATTATATTTCTATTTAAAAATTGGCGCCACATTATCAACTTAAAAATCTCCATGTACCAGCTTGTGCTTGCTTTCATTAAAGTTGACAAATAATTCAAGAAACATGTGTCATCGATCTATTCATAATTATGTCCAAATAAAAAGGTTTTACATATCGGAATTCCAAATTGATATAAAAAAAGCTTTGGTAGTGTATTGACTAGCGTACTCTTCCCTCACCCAAGCGGCCCAGGTCGACTCCCGGTACTGGCAATTCTGGTTAAGGTTTTCTGCAGTTTCCCTTAGCTGTAACACAAATGTGGGGTTGCGGCTGCAGCCGCACGTTGGGCCTGCATAATAATAATAATTGTCCCTCCTTGCCGCACAAGCTTCATAGCTTCTGGGGCCTCGCCAGATAATAGATAGCAGAAATTATTATTATTACTAGCATAATACCCGTTGAAAAATCAACGGTCCCCTTCTGGTCAAGTCACTCGTCTGGTCTATCCACGAAGTAAGAAAACAGTTCTACTTATAAAAGTAAATTTTTGGGATCTACCACCAACACTCTTCCACCTATTTTAGTAGTCCTTAGCCACTACCGTAAACAATTACCAGTTTATATATATGCATGCATACTTGAGCATATTGTTGAGTAGCCTTGGCGGACGAACGAACATACGGACAAACGACCCGACATAATTCCTTAATTGAATATTTCGTCGTACACAAGGTATGTCGTAACCTTTTCCTTTTTGATTCCTCTTCTTTTCAAAGTTTGTAAGTATTTAAAATTTATTATTTGCATCTAAAACGTTTACAAAATGCTTATATTATCTTTTCGGTTTGTTTAAGTTAAAATGTGAAAGAAAACGGTTAGGAATTATAATTATGCACAACACGAAAAAGAACAACTTACTAATTGAATTAGTAGAGCTAGAGAAGTACAAGCAGTAAATCATACAAAATAAAAAAATAGAGGGCGTTACAAAAAATAAAGAAAAGCAAGAATGTTGGAGAAATATAGCCATTGATTATAGCAATATTGTTGAAAGGAGCATAAATCCAGACCAACTGAAAGGCTGCTACACAAACATAAAAAGAGTTGGGAAAGAAAAAGTTGCAGGTCACATAGTGAGATCTACAGAATTTCCACTTCTGTGTTTCGTAACTCTGTTTAAGGCTTTCTGCAGTTTTTCTTAGCTGTAACATAAATGTGGGCTTTGTGCTATACCATCTGCTAAGTCGGCTGCAGCCGCACGTTGGGCTGCGTAATAGTAATAATCGCCCCTCCCTGCCGCACAAGCTTCATAGCTTCTGGGGCTTGAAAGGCCAGATAATGGGCAGCAGTATTATAATTATAATAATTATTACAAAACAGAATGAGAAAAGGAATGTTACTACACATAAGACCCTTACACAAGGTAAATATTTCCAATAACTTAATTTTATGTAAAGCACCTTGATTTACTGATACAACAGAAATTAAGCAGACTGGAAGTGGTTACGTTTGTGGAGAGCACTACAAGAAAGGTGTCATGTTATAAATCTTGTTTATATTATTATTTAACAATGTTTTATATTTAAGTATTGCAAAACTTTCTAGTTATAATTTTTTTATAACGTTTCGCATTGACAATAAAGTATATTAAATAAAAATTACTTCTACAAACAAAATGAAATTTTGCTGCTTTTTATTTGTCTATAGAAGTTTTAACTGTGTGTTAAGATTTAACCTGTGCTCTAAGCACCTGCTATTTTAACAAGATGTTTATCGCATTGTTAAACTTAGCAATGATTTGTGAAACAAACATTTCAATATAATGTCTTGTTAAAAATATAACAGTGTGTTAAATTATAACAAAGCTTTTATGAAACCGGGCATTAGTCCAGTTAAACTATACGAAAAATGGGCTTAACTTGGAAAATGTAAGTACATCAGATTTTTTCTTCCAACATATAGGGGGGGGGTCTAGAAAAGCTTAACTTGAAGTTTTCGACCTCAAATTCATATGAGCTTTTTCCGCCATTTTGAAAAGAAGGGATGAAGTGTTGTTTTGAAATTATCTCTCTAACCGTAGGTCCGACAAAAAATTTCTATAAAAAATTTTTGTCGGCAATACGATTGTCTACAACTTTTATTTCAAACTTTTTCGTGTAATATAAGAAATAAAAAGTTGTGAGGGAAAAACATTGGAAAAAGAAGGGATGAAGTGTTATTTTTGAAATTATCTCTGTAACCGTAGGTCTGACAAAAAATTTGTATCAAGCATTTTTGTCGGCAATACGATTGTCTACAACTTTATTTCAAACTTTTTCGTCTAATATAAAAAATGAAAAAGTTGTGAGGGAAAAACGTTGAAAATTGAGGGTGTGAAAATTGTTGCTTAATTTTGTAGATGGTATAACTATTTCATTATTAGTGGAGCAAAAAAATTATTCATTCGTTTTTTTTGTAAAGAATTTCATGACGAACAATTTTTCCTAATGACTTTTTTTATTCCGTTTATTGGTATAGGTCAAGTCAACGCTCGAAGGGAGGTTAGTGTACGTGAACTGCTTGGTACGCGTCGCGTACTATCACATATTGTGCATCGTAAACCTTTGTGCATGGGAACAATTATCGTCTCATAGTTTGTCTAATTTACATTATCTTATTTAATACTTACATTTATAGTACATGTAACTAACTGATAATTCTTCATCGAGTCTTCATCGACAGCTTGGTCATATTTAGTGACGTTTTCGCAGGTCTGCCCACTGCAATGCAGACAAATAGTGGAGCACTTAACGCCTGCTTTTCTGCACCCGCAAGCTACTTCAGATTTCCCTTTACATTTGCAGGAGATGAGTTGTAAAAGGTTCCCTGGCACGGGTTTGGCGGCGCTTGTGATAGGTTCAAGACCTCGATGAGTTCTTTGCCAATTCCATTCCTCTGGATCCTTTTCAAATCCTAACCACGATTGAACCTGATGGTAAGTTCGGAAAATATGCTGTCGCGCAGAGCTTTCGGTAGGCGGTATTGCTAACAAATTAAATGTCTTTTTTGTACCTCAGTGAGTTTAAGGATTTCTCGTTCTTATCGGCCCTGTATAAGACCATCAAAAACCGCTCTCCAGTGGCAAGTAGAACTTGGGAGTCGACAATTTTCGTTTTAAATAATTGAAGCGTTGAATGGAATTCCTCGTCTTTAAGAAGACATTGACCTGTTGGTTTTGCTCACTGGACTCGCAGACAATAAATGTAATGTGTTCTCCAGGAAACCGGCGAAAGGTAAATCGGCCACCACGATTTTTATTTTTGTTTCCCTCGCAATTTTTTCATTTTTTATATCACGCGAAAAAGCTTAAAATAAAAGTTGTAGACAATCGTATTGCCGACAAAAACGGTTTACTCAAATTTTTTGTCGGACCTACGGTTACAGAGATAATTTCAAAATAACACTTCATCCCTTCTTTTCAAAATGGCGGAAAAAGCTCATATGAATTTGAGGTCGAAAACTTCAAGTTAAGCTTTTCTAGACCTCCCCTGCATGCTGAAAATAAAAAATAAATAAATAATTCCATGTACTTCCATTTTCAATTTCAAATGTTTAGTTTGACTGGACTAACTGGCGGCAAAATGTATGACACGTCGACAAATTCCTAGCACGTTCCGCACTTCTGTATAGTGTATATAAGCGTCTCGCGAGGTAAGTGGGAAAATCATTTGTCAACGAGTTAAATGAGTACGCGCATCGTGAATTAGTATAATATAAATGTGTATATAAAATAGTACAAGATAAATGTTAAAAATAAATGTTGTAATTAAATAGTCTGTAAATAAATAACCAAAAAATGCTAGGACTGTTAAATATTCACCCCAGAATTAATCCTTTGGTATCACTTTTCTTATGTTTTTGAACCACTTTTTTTGAAATATGCTGTCGTAGAAATAAACCTTATACACCTACATTTCTAGCACAAAGTGTTACTGCGCTGTCCAGAGATAGTCACCTAACTTTAGCAACTGTTGACTTTCAGTAGTCACCTTTCTTTTTGTAATTTTAAGTTTTTTCGAAAACCTCAGTAACCCTCAATCTTTTCATATTATTTCAATTCTGATGACACCCTTCAGTTACTAAGTCGTTTCAGACTTTTCCATAACAGAAACTCGATACAGTCAAATTTGGTAAAATACATGGCCTAAAAAGCTTCGAAATAGGTAATAATTCGAAAATGTGATAGTTACTTCAGCTTCATAGTAAAAGGAAACAATCTTTGTTCGGTGTCTTATGTTGAAGCAGTCATTCTTATGGTTTATAGGTTTATGGTATATAGTTTATTTCAAAATTCCATTATTTCTATGCCACATTAATGTATCAGTTGCTTCTGCATTAATTTTCCGAATCTAGTATTTTATCTTCCATCTAAACCGTCTGATAAATTCAGTATAAAGGTTATGTTTTAGATTCATGAGAAATTCTAATTCAAAATGTCAGTTTGAGAAAGAATCCTGATGAACGCATTATTAACTTCCTTGGTTATTGAGTTACAAATATCTAGAGTTAGTTGCTACTGTTACTTTGTTGACTGTTACTATGTGTACTGTTAAATTGAGTACTCATTGTTAATTACCTGCGTGAAATATCTTTTCTACTCAGATACATATATGAAAAGCCAGTCTCGGTGGATTAGTGGTTTGCATGTTTGCTTCATAATCCAAAGATCGCAGGTTCGATCCCCGGCCGAGCTGGTAATTCTTCATAGCGGAGAAAAATTTAAAACATGCCTTCTTTTCGGATAGGAAGTAAAACTGTAGGTCCCGTGCCAATGCGATGTTTGGCACGATAAAGATCCCTACTGGGGGTGGAATTCCCCCAGATTCGGCTAAATTCTAGTAGGGTCGGCCAAATGATCATAGCAATCGGTGCCATGAGGTACGAAGGATGCTCCGCCATCCTGATTCCTCGCTCAAAAACAAACAAACAAACAAACATATATGAAAGTACTCTATTGTACAATATTGCTATGGAAACGATTAAACAATTATTAGTTTGCACGCAGTAATTTCTGTTTAGTTCATTTTGATTATGACTAAAAATAAATAGGCATTTGTATTTTCTAATTACCCCGTTCTATAATTACAATGAAAAAATAGCATGTACGATTCGGAATGAAATTCATTTTTTCGCTCGTGAGATTTCTCATTGGCGCCTCACGAAAAAGACAAATGTCTTATTTTTATTTTAATTCAAGAGGAGGAACTAAGATACCAGGTAAATGGTTGATCTTCAGTAAAGGCTACAGATCCGTATAAAACGCGTGTTTCAAACACAAAACTAATTCAACAGCATGAAGTCCTTTTACGACGGCCATTTTCGAAGAGGTTAAGATTCGAGATCACCGTAATATACCAAGTATCTAGCCACGTAATTAAATGAATTAACAGATATACGAAGCTACCAACTTCATACTTCAACATCAATATCAAAGGGATCTATCAAGATGAACCATACAGACGTAATCAGATTTTATGTACCCTTTCCCCTATCACTCACACAAAACAAACTGTCACCATGACACCAGGGGAATAATCTGGTAGCAATTAATCTCCCAAAGCTGAAGCTGTATGAACTTTAATCACCAATAATCTTAGCAATCATTCAACCTAAGTACCAAAACTCAAAAAACGTAACCATAGACTAAGGTGTCTGTAAAACTGAAAAATCGAAAACTAAAGAACAAAGTAAATGGAAGGATATAACATCACAAAATACGAAATATAATGCATGAAAGATAATTACTTGAATAAAATCCAGAGAAGGCTATAACACGAATCACCCATATAGGAAATAAGAAAGGGCCCGCGCTTGGCTCAGGCTTGGGACGATGCTTATCAACTCTGGTACAAGCCTGAAATCCAAGACTGGCCCATGACTGGTCTAAAATCGGGATGATAACTTCGTGCCAAGCTTGTTAATGAGTCATGGCCCTAGATTGGTGATACATCTTGGCCCAATAGTGAAAACCAATATAGTGCCGACGCTAATACTCTTGGCCCAAGGTATATAACCAATATTCGGCCACTCTTAATATTAATGTGGTATCATGGCTGACAATCATTGATAGTGTAGGTTCGGAATCCAACGGTAGCTCCGGGTTATTACTGACCTTTGAGTATGAGACCAACCTAATATTCAATATTATACTATAGCTTATTAAGACTTGTATGAAATAACTTTGACGAAGAAAACAAAGTAACACAAACATTCTAAATTATTACCAATTATTTTCATTCGCTCAATTATTAGTAACATAACAACGTAACTTAAAAAAATTGTGACACAAGAACAAGCCTGAGACTGATTTTATACGAAATTAATAATATTTTAGGTGTTTAACAAATAAATTAAAAAAAAGTGACTTTAAGAATTGTTTTCAAGCATACAAGTTTAATTTTTACTACTAACAATTGTATTTATTCTTATTAGCGTAGCTTTGTTTTTAAATAAACACTTTTTATGTCCGATTGCATTATAAAGTACTGTTTATAGTATTGTTTTGCGGCAGTGAACTGTCTTATTATTGTACTCGTAAAATAAAGCGGTAGTAGTAAAAATAAAGTATATAAAGTATTAGTAGTAATATAAAGTATGACAACTGTATATTACATGTCCAATTTTCTTCTGTCAAAAATAGCTGTCAAATTTATAAACGGATTTTCTTTTGATAATTACCCAATTTTAGGAATCGAACATAAAGCAGCTTTGTATGCAACTCTTACATAATCGGACCTTATAGACTCGCCCTTTTTATAGGCCTTGCTCGTTTCGCTCGCTCGGCCATAAACTGGGCTTGTCTATAAAGTCCTACATGATGTACTAGTTACATAAATAGCTATTATTTCATATACATTATTTTATTAATAATATTACAAAACGGTTAAACGTAACATCACTCATGGTAGGCGGATGAACACTGACTAATACGTCGGTAAAGGCTTCCCCTTGTAGCTGCCGCGTTACTGACTTTTCATGTCTGTGCTTGTTTCGAAGAAACGAAGCGCGCAAAAATTTGAAAGCTGAATTTATATTTAGTAATAATAATTATAATCTATGTAGGTATTTTAGTTTAACTTTTCTCATATTTTTCTCTTAATTAATTACTAGCTGATATAATAAAGACAGAAAACTTCACAAGCTTGATTTGGTAGAATATGTGAAGATTGGCCCAAACTTGGTTCAAGGGTAAGAAACCAAGTTTAAAAACACTAGCATTGGTTGGAGCTTGGGCAAACAGTAAGAAGCCGAGACTAGGGCGCTGAATGTTGGCTCTGACTTGGGCAGAGATTAGAGAGCCCAGCATTGGTACATAGGCGTTGGTTGACCCTTGGGCCACGACAAAGTAGCAGAGGCTTGGGATGTGAAGGTTGGCCTAGGCTTCGACCAATGTTGAAATAACGACATTTGGTTATCCAATATTCAGCCAAGCTGAGGCCTATTGTCAAGACTGGCAGTTCCTACATGGGTCAAGGGAACAAATACAGACTTGAATAAATAAAGGGAAAGTAGAAAAACTCGAAACCAGAATGAACCAATTATTTCACGTGAGTTATTGAACCACGCGATATTCCGAAGAACTAGCGAATATAAAAAAATATCAAAAATTGGACTACCGATTGAACCAGTTATTCTAATACCAGAGCGACACCGACGCACTGAAAAAGTACAAAGAAGAGGAAATAGAGGAAGAAACAACAGAAAACCGGAAGGCGAAATAGGTGACATTGACATATAAAATGATGTATATCACAAAAAAGCAGGCAATCGCAGATACAAAAAATAAAGAAAAAGACAAGGCCAAGATGTTACTAATATGTAATAAAAACCCAGAGCAAAAAGGTAGCATTCCGTAATATACATTCCAAATGTTTTCATCTGGTTAATACCGAATCAACCGCCCAAGAACTTGCTCAAGATAGATGAGAAGACGTACCAAAATGTACTGAAGAAAAGACCAAATGAAATCGGACTTTTCGGGTTTCGGCGCCAACAGTCGTAATATCAGTGTTAATACCAATAATGTTTTCATTTTTTCCGTTGATTTGAAGTGGAAAAATAATGCTTTTAATACTTTAGTGGTATAATTTGGACACTTTACATCAAAGATTTTATTAACATTTATGTTGTTAACACATATAACAATTTTTTTATCAAGCACAATATTTTATCAAGTATTTTAGGAATTTTATAATTCTCAAAATCGACATCCCTATCGAAAAAAGAAATTAAAGTTAATTATAAGTAGGCGAGCATGTTTTAATATTTTTTCTTGATAGAACACAAACAAATTAATTTTTTATTGTCTACAAGAATTCAATTTCTATCCTAGAGAAGTATATATTTTTGATTAGGGCAAAAATATCTTATTAGCTACATAACCATTTTAAAAATTAAACAACATATATAATCCATTCCCTTTTTACCGCATTTGCAGTGTCGGAGTTCCACACAAACTTCTATGGAAGTGCAACGGAGTAGCGGAGCTATTGTAGCAAGTATACATTACGATCCCCTATACTTTATCACTCATACAACTTTTACACCTTATCCTAAGGAGCTCATATACGATTGTACTGAATTTTGAAAATTTAGTTGCAACCGAGATTTAAACGCCTGTCCATCTGATAGAGAAGCAGAATATCTACCACTAGATCACTGGAGCCCTACAAATCTAACTACGGAGATTAATTTTAAGAACTACAGAAAAATTACATTTTCACTGCTGTAGTCAAAGTCTACTCTTCAACTAAAATCCTTATACATAATATGTACCAAGAAAAACTTCTTAATTAAATATTAAGAGAATAACAAAGGGAATTAAATCCAACATTGAGGAGAGGGATTTTCCCAAATGCCAAAAAAATAATAAATTTATAAATTATGCAAACTTATTATTACTTAATGAATAACTAGAAATGAATCGTTTATTACCGAATCATTAAAAACGTACTATGTTCTATTTAAAGAGTATGACATAGATCATAGATCTACCTCCACTGTGAAATGTCATTACAATTTGAATTTAAAGATGTCATTGTCTTTCTTTAGAATCACCTCAACGAATATAAACTCGAAGTCTAAGATAACTTTTTCTAATATATTATTAAAAATAAAACTAATAACTACAATATATTCATTCCTTATTAAATCTGAATTGGTTTGGTTTTTAAAAATTTAAGTTAATCGAATTAATATCGACTTTTATACAATTTATAATCGCAATTTTTAATTTAGTAAATTCATTGTTAAATACATCATTAACATAATAATATCGAAACTTGTAATTGTGAGTATTATTACAATGTATTGTTTCTAAAATCTAATGAATATTCTATTAAAAACTGTTAAAAAAAGATGTGGTGTTTATATCTAGATAATAGATGTCGCTACCAGTACTAAACACTTTTTAATTTAGCATTTTAATTATTAATTAACAAAATTACAAATCAATTAACAAATAATTAGTTATGACTAAATTAATAATTAACTTATTCATTAGTTTTTAATTACTATTGGTAATTAAGCTATCTTAATCAATGTATCTATATATAGGAAATGAGTCCATCCTAGTTTCTTGTATGTTTATATGTATTATAAATTTTGTAACTAATTTATTTTATCTACGTAAACAGTAAAAACTTGAGAAGTATTAAATGTGTAAAGCTGGATCATTTAAGTGGATACTGTAAATTTGCCTTATAATTATGAAAATACAGGCTGCGAAAGTAATATTTAATCTGTAAATATAATAACTTATTTACTGCAAATTCAAAATTATGTAAATTTATGTAAAAGCAGTAGTATGCATGTTGTATTATAAATTTTAAAAGTATTTATTTATGTTTGTAAATTTGTTATGTACTCGTCAGTTATTAAACTGATAGAATTCTTGAGGCGGTCTCATATTTTTCATTTAATATTGAAATCTTGCCGGAGGTTTCATGTTTTATTATTATACCTGTATCAGGTTTTTATTATTATTTTTTACCAATGTAACGATTAGTTTTGTATTCATTAAACCATTAAAGGAACGGCAGCAGCCAGAAGAGCGTTCGTTCGCTCGTTGCAATGAAAATAAAACCGAGGGCGAATAAGCGTTGAGGCCGGGTTCAGAGAAGACCCACTAATTATAGGTAGGAATATTGGAGAAAATAAAAGGCTACCTCGCACGGTAACTTATCATAACTTGTTCTCGTCTCGCCTGCCATTAATTACACGAAACCAATTAAAATCGTTCATGTTATGAATACATCATGTTCATAAATATGTATATCGACTTCGATTCTTAGTCATTTTTCGGTCGGATTGCTTTTACGAGAAGCTGTCGTCCCGATCTCGAATGCAGATATGACATATTCAAGCACCCCTCACTTATAGTTTCCAACCCTCGTTGAAAACATTCCGAAAATAGCATCGGCATCAAGTTGCTTGTTTGCTGCCGGTGGTGGTTTTGTGACTTAAGCAAATCATGTACTTGTAAATAAATTTAATAGGAACACCGGTATGATATAAAATACCTACTACTTCCGTTCTCTGGATACATAGGAAAAAATAAACGATTCACCTGCTCATCATCATCGTACACTTATAAAGTATTAATTTATACAAGCAGAATTGATATGGTCGGGATGTTATCTAATAAATCTTCTGATGTTCTTTGTATTTTTTTATGAAGTTAACATTTGCATACCGATATTTTTATTTTGAACTGAACAATTTATCAAAGTTTCTTGAAACGTATTCATAATATTTTTGGAATTTTGTTTGATATAAACCTATTAATTTGATGCTTGATCATTTATTTTTTCAGGATTTTATAAAATCCAACTGCATGCCATGTTGTTATTAAAACTACGTATTTTTTTGTCATATCTTTTAAACTAAAGTGATTCTGTTATTTTAATGATAGGGAAAAATTACATAACATCATGACATTACTTTTAGAATAAGTAGTTAGTTACCTTAGCACAGTTTCTATTGAACATATTGTATTGTTTAAATGGAGTATCAAATATTCAAATCCTACATTGATTAATTAATTATTGTTCTAATGTAAACAATCATTTCTGAAAAAAGTATGCGAATTAAATGGCGACGAGGATGAAACGAAGTCGGTTATAGTTAAAAAAAAAGCTTTTCGTCAGGGCGTCACAAATGTCATTACTTTTCTTTTTTAATGCTGAAAACAAAGTTTAAGGAGGTTTTCATTCTGTAAAAATGCAGGAATTTCTTTCAGAATAAATTACAACAGCATTTAACAGAGCTTGTAACAAATCGGATAAAAATTCCTATTTTTCTAAACATCAACATACAGCACCTTTAGAGTTTGATGTTACTTGACAAAGTAGTAATTAACAAAATTTAACTATTGAATTTCTTTGATTTTAACTGTCCTCAAAATGATATTTTGACCAGTGCACCCCTCCTCCAAATACAAGGTTATTATAAACAATTAACAAAAATATATATTGTGATGGTTAAATATTATATTTAGTCCTTAGAATATAAAACTGTAGGAAGGAACATAATCATCTACCACATGCGACCGGGATGGGGTCTCAAAATGGCGGAATAGGTGATTCCGGTTTTGTAATGAGATATTTCGATTGGCGGTTCTCACTGTCTCGAAATGCTCACATAAACTACATAACCTCAATTTTAAAACATAATATTTTTAAATTAATCTTAGAATATAAATTTTATATTTAATATTTTAAACAAACGAATACTCACTTATGAAATGTAATTCCCTTCTTCGTATTTGTCGGAGTTTGAGAGAAAAGTAGATTTAGGTGGTGTCTAATGGCGGCCAGTGTGACGTCATATGCGTCGCTTTTAAAGCTCCTTGCGCCGAGTAGTTACGCTCCTTCCTACAGTTTTATATTCTAAGATTTAGTCTAATATTGCTGTGAGACTTCTAAAATTCTTTTATAAATATAATTATTGATTATATAGGAATTCTTAGTAATAAATACAATGTTGTATTGGGTTCAGGGATGTTTTTCTGGAAATATTTTATTTCCTGCTTATTTATATTTGAGCTAGTACCTCTATTTATATATAAAGGTACACTAAGCTGATAATAAGTTGATATTATTACTGATGCCATCTACTGGTTAAATACTCAAAGTCCCTTCTATTTTATACCCTTAATTGAACGTAGTTCTGCAGAAAAGAACCAAGCCACAGATTTCAATATCTGAGAAATGATGTGTCAAAGTTATCACTTTATTACTAATCCCTATGTTGTTGGTTGTTTCAGGTTCAATCATATAAAAATCAAAGCTTTATATGGCTTGGTTCTATTATGGAAATTGTAAATAGCATTTTTGCACATATAAAAGCTTTATATGGCTTGGTTCTATTATGGAAATTGTAAATAGCATTTTTGCACATATAAAAGTGTATAAAATTCATTTTTTGGACTTTTGTGGGTTGGTTTGTTTCTGCAGAACTAGGTCCAATTATGACGGATGACATATACTGATGTTAGATTCGACTATATGAATATTTTTAATTTGTGTTGAATATTATACGGTGAAAACTAAATATAATCTGCATTTATCAAATTACATGTGCTATACAATAAATGAGTAAAATTTGATTTACCATACAACACCAAACTAACCTGCCTTACACAAGGTATTCATTCACTTTACGTTTTGTCAAAAGTTATGATTCTATATTTAAGACCTTCGCTTGGTATATAAGTAGAACGGTCCAAGACAAGTGATGGTGACTTCTTTCCGAATGTACAAGATTTCTTAATCCTTGTCGATTGATAATAATACTCCTTTTTCTGTAGTTCGTTTACCAAAATGAAAACACTGGAACTCTGGATTCGTACATAATGTTATTTATTTTATTTCAACCTGTTTTTACTATTTTTACTTGGAATTTTTTTATATCTTTACTTTTAATACATTTATATGTTTTAAATTACATATTTTATTTGTTTAATACAGTTTTTGGTTTTCTTCTTCTTCTTCTTTTCTTGGTTTTCAAATTTTATCAACCAAGAGTCTTTCTTGTTATTCTTTTTCAATTATCTTTATTATTATGTATCTAGGTTTTTCCATACCTATCTTTTCCTCTTTTCATTAAATAATAAATTATTATCTTAATTGTCTATACTTATTTTAATGTTCACTATTGTACTGTTTCTTTTATTGCGGGTGGTGGTATTTACATAATGATGCCTACATCTAACAAAGATTTTCTCTGTTATAAATATTGTTATAAATATTATATGTAATTTAGTTGTTTTGGATGGTCTTTTATACAATAAACTCAAATTAAATTCTCAACAAATTAAATTTCCTTTTTATGTGAATATTATATGCATGGCAGGATACCATAACAATATGTTAATATGTATGTTAATTGCTCTATGGATCTAAAAATTGACATTAACAGAAAAGCTTTAGTTGCACTAAACACACAAGCCCAAATTGTTATGTAAAAACGAAACTAAAACTCCACTCATCTTTTTAATAACTAAATATGTATAGTTTTAGAAATAAGTAAGTAAATTGCTAGATGCCATATTATGTCAGAAGAGTAGCATGTGACTTTGTTGTAATCCAATATATTTCTTTTTCACTATGAAAGTCAGGTTCAATTGCTTTTATTTTCTAAGAAAGTGGCATTTTTCTTTTAATATTATTTACTGGTATTGTGCTAAAACAAGTTATTTACGTTATAAGCTCAGAAAGTGAAGTTTTTGCCTATGAGTTAGAAATTTGCAGAAGAGGCGCTCAACAAAGTACGCAAAAGTCACTTTTGTACGAGTTGTCAAAAATATTCTTTTCTATACTAGCGTGGAGATTAGAATAATTTCCTTTGAAAAAAAAGAAAGCAAAACTTTATTTAAGTTTTGTCTAGGTAACAATATTTAAATAGTTAATGTTCATTGATTTTATACATTTCGCTGTATTTTTACTGCAACTTTCTGGTTAATAAACTGTTTAGTAGACATAGTTTCAATGATAGTGTACAAAAAACGATCTTCCCATTTGATATATTTTTAATTTAATATTTTTTATCTATTTTATACATTTAATATTTTCAACCAGTGGACAATATTGATTTAAAATAATTTTAGCAACTGTGCTACACAAAAAGATATAGAAAAGCTCAGTATCTATTCAACCAAACAATGAATCAAGAACTTGAAGCAGTCAACAAATTTTGTCGCTTTATTAGACCATGTGTTTGCCAAGAAGATTTCACAATATTTCTTGTTATAAATGAAAAGCTGAACGCTTGCTCTATATGAGAATTGTATAGGCCTTTCAATTAGATAATGTAATCTGATTCTCCATTGCTCTATGCGGCTTGTGATACTATTATGTACTTGTGAAAAATTGTTTCTATAGCAATTTTTATGCAAAACTATGAGGTTTTACATGATATACGTTGAATTGCAAGTCACAGTAAAGTTCTATTGGTGCTCAGAAAATTAAAATGCTGAACAGTAGCATTTCACAATCTAAAACGACACCTAGGTCAAGTTCGTCAAATATTAAATGACTTCTTGAAGCTATTCAAACCATTCGCTTTTTAAATATTTAATAGTATATTATAGTCTTTTAATCTAAGTGGAATGCCTCATATGCAAAACTGAGAAATAAAATAACAAATAGGTAGTACTACTAGAATGTTTACAAAGACAAATTTACAAGTTATAGAAGACATCTTTGAATCAGAATCGTTCTCAGCAAATCACAAAATTAAGATATAATGGCATTATCCATGATGAAATTAATGCATTTAATACACTTTTCTTCCGAAATGGAAATTGATTTTCTTCTTTCAGAAAATTATTTTTTCGTAAGTCCAAGATTCTCATTAATTTTGATCATTCTACACTCATAGAAAAAACAATATACGTAACACTTGCGGAAGGAGCCACTGTAACTGTTTTTACCTTTACAGTTTGCTGTAGCGTTATTGCTTTGAGTAATTAACTCTTTATTACTAAAAGTGCTTTAGCTCCTGCTACTCTAGCAAAACCGAAATGTACAAAACTGCACTATAGTACAGTCATTAGCAAATGTCTTGTCCCGAGCAGGCAACACATTTAACAATTCCGGTAAAAGAAACGACGTACGTTTCGGAGCATAGTTTCTTTTGTTTACAAACAACACACCAAATATAACCAGTTTTAAAGGTTGCTACCCTACCTAGAGTGGCTTTGTCTAACAACAATAGAGTAAGGGTAATTCCACATCAAGTGATCCAATTTTTTGGAAGTTTTGACCATCATCCTCTTTGATTTTTCAAATTTGGCACAACTGTTATACTCCTAAAGATAAGTAAAAATCTAAAATATTATATTTTTAACTCAAGTGGTTCTTGAGTTGTGCCCTTCTAAAGTGTACAAAAATGAGTGATTTTGAGCATGTTGGCGTTTACGTTTTCCTTTATCACTTTTGATAGAAATAAAATAAAGGAATGAAACAAAGACTGTTTTAAAGTCCATCATTTGGGCTTTAAGATGATGGGTTGGATGGCATACTTTAATATTAACAAAATAGCAATGTCCAACATTTTACCATTAATAATGTTTTCAATATTGGGAACATTGGGAGTTTTGTTTTATAAATGATTATTTTCTGTTTGATAATTACTTACAAAGAATCTGGGTTAGATAAAACATTAATTAACAAATTCCTGTACGGGTTTTTAAAGATTTCTTAAATTACTTGTGAAACGTTACCTAAATAATATATCCTGGGTACACCAATATCAAGAAAATTTTTCAGTATTATCAAAACACGTACAAATTGTTATCAACTATAATAAATTAAAATCACTATAACACACAATAAAGAAAATTTTAATCTGATGCACAGTATTAATGTAAAATACTGCATGCTAACTCCATTTCTTGATAACTTCAACTGTATGTACGACTTGTCGCTGTATTTGGATCTACTTTAAAAACGTTGGACGTAGAGTTGCATATTTTCTAAATATGTGTGCCAGACTTCAACTTGGGATCTCATTGGGTTCATTACTAAATTATTTTAACAAAATAGCAATGCTCAACATTTGAATCTACTTATTTACGAAAATGTTGGTGAAGGACCAGCAGGATGTAGAAATCAGGGGCGGCAACTTTTGATTTCGCCGGGTGGTGCGCACACCTGCTAAATCAACAATATAAAAATTTGTACAAATACAATTATGTACGTAGGTAGTCATATCAAATTAAGGATATTGTTGAAAAAATAAAAGTCTTCTATGCTTTACATACGAGTTTAATGTAATACATATATAATAATAAATTAATAGTGAATGGCAAAGTTGTTTACTCTGACACTGCATTTTAAAATCCATTCCTGGATTAGTTTTTGAATATCTAGATTTTCACTTGTAATTACACGAGTGCTTCGAAATTATCGATTTGTAATACGAACGTTGATTAGCAACCACGAGTGTCATTTTTTGACGTTTTAATTTCCCGACGTGCAACGGAGGGAAATTTGTCAAAAAATGACACGAGTGTTGCATTTTAATCAACTTGAGTATTACAACAGATAATTTCAGAAGCACGAGCATGTAATTCGGTAAGATTATTTCATGATACAGCTGTTTATTTAAGCATCTACTTATTAACATAAAGATTAGTATTTGACATGAAAGTAAAAAATGGGACACATGTGACACTAGTTTTCAGCGTTGTCACGAAGATAAAAACAGTCGAAAAGGACAATAAAAAATTATCGAATTATCGCTGTAATCCAAAAAATAAAGCCTTGCGATTGGTCAAAAACGAAGTAGAATGAAATAATCGGTGTAATTTCTGTGTATATGGAGAACAGCAAGATGATTTAATCGTTCTTGTTTCATTGTAGAACGCAAATACGTTTTTATCCTGCGTAGTGCAGAAAATGATCGTTCAGCTGTGCATGTTGACTGAGGAATTGTTAATATTATTTGTAGCAAAGTTGTTATTTGCGGAATTAGCGTTTGCATCCCAGGCTTTTCATTTAAGAAATCTATCACATCTTGCAAAGAATCTGGAAACTTTTTTTTTCATGATGGAAAGTATCTATCAACATATCCCGATGAAGTGTGAGCCTGTTTTCTTCAAAATCGCAAGTTCCATCGTTTCCATTATAAAACTCGCAAACGTTCTTATATGAATTATTATCCTTTTTCAAAATGAAATTTTCAAGTTTGTTTAGAAACTGAAGGGTTTCAGAGTCGAAGCGCTTCTCCATAGTGGACACAGTTAAATCCAAAATTTCATAAAATAATTTTTCAAAATATTTAGAAGGATTTGGAAAAACATGAGACGTGGAGCCAGTGTCATATCGACGTGGCATTTTTCTGTTTCTTGGTACTACAGGATCATTGATTTTCAAACACTGCAATCCATTCTGCGTTTTTTCCCATATCCTGCTAAAACCTGGCTCTCGAAATGCTTTTAAATTGATGATGGTACTATGGATTTTTTCATGCGATTCATGCAGAGATAATTGTACTTTTTGAAGTTCTTTATTCAGTGACTCGATTCTTTCGAATATTTCTATTAGTGTTATTAAGTTGAAATAAAAATCGAAAGATTCCATTGAACGCAAAAATCCAATACTTTTAGATGAAGTTGAAGCATCAACTTCGGCAGTTTGCGCCATTTCTTCAAAAAATGTTATCAGAGCTTCATAATTAGAAAGGATTGTTTGTAATGATTTGACTCTTACGCACCACCTAAAAGTAGTCATGTCAGAATTACATTATTAAAAAGTAACAATTACATGCAAATACCTTGTTGGACAAAAAGCTCTAAGTTGTGGCGAGTCGTCTTGTTGGAAACATTTAAAAAATTCAACCGTTTTGGTGAATCTTTGACAAAAGTTATTAGCTCCTTTACGGTACCAATAAAATTTTTGACAAATACTATTTTAGTTAACGCATCTTGGACAACCAGATTCAATCTATGTGCTACACAGTGAACAAAAATTGCTCGAGGTTCGTCTTCCAGCAAACGCTTTTGTAAACCAGATAAATGTCCACTGACATTAGCAGCCCCGTCAAAACATTGCCCTCTCAAGTATTTAATGTCTAAATTTAAACGTAGAAGTACATCTTTTACTACAAGATATAAAGTTTCTGCCTTTGTATTGTTAACTTCATAAAATCCAATAAATACTTCTTTAATATGAAAATTTTCGACAAATCTAATTGACACAGAAACCTGCTCAAGTCGTGTTAAATCAGAAGTTTCATCGACTAATATAGCAAAATATTTTGATACTTTTATCTCCTCTATTAAGTTTCTTAGCACGGCATCTGCTTGCATTTTTATAATTTCTTCTACATTACTATGATGTAACCATTTGAAACCACTTTTATTTATCCATGTATTTAATTGTGGTACGTCTGCAGAACGAAGTCGTAATGTTTGCAAAAAATTTGAATTTTCATCTTGATCACTGCCACGTATTGCTAAATTTTGTTTTGCCAGAAATTGAATTGTGGTAAATATTTTTTCTAAAGCTACTCTATTGTCTTTGAGGATTTTATTTTGTTCTAGCGACATTTTTTGCGTAATACTAGGGCACTTTTCACGATTGTGGAGACCTATAAACGCCTGACGATGAAATTCACTTTTTTCGTGTTTTTTAAAAGATTCTGTCGCATGATTCCAAGATTTAAAACCGTTAATTACGAAAGACTCTTTAGCACTTTGCGACTGACGATCATTGGGCAAAGGCAATTTTAAATCCACAGCTGATGAACATACAGAGCATGTAACCACAGTGTCCACAGTCCCTGAATCTAATTCTTTAGGTTTAGTGCTTAACCAAGAAAAAGACTTTTTCCAATGATCTTGAAATTTGCGTCCTTTAAAAGTAATTCTGTGATTTCTGTGTTCATTTGCTGGATATGTCATTAAAAAAAACTCACCGGAAGTGCTACCCTTCTGTGAGACCGTTTCTGACTTGTCTGTTTGCAATGTTTGCATTGCTATTGCTTGACCCTTATCGAGCTTGTCTACTACTGGTATTGGTGTTGAGATACTTGGGGTGTCATTGTCATTAAGAGTACTGTTAACTTTATTTTGTTCTTTCCACTGTTTAATAAAACGATCCATTTTAAAGCTATTGCTATTAGGATACGCTATGCTAAGAGGCAAGTCGGCTACTGAGTACTGAGTAAAAATTAATGCTCTCCCATATCCATGACACTGATTTTCCAAGAAATTAAGAAACAAAAAACAAAACATAAATCTTGACCTGGCGTCTGGCGATAAAAAAGCTTGCAAGTGCAAGGTTCGGATGACCGAACATAATATTAACCGGGAATAGTCATAAAAAAAAGTAAAAAAACTATTGCAGATTGAGGCATTTCAGGTCAATAACTCAATGTTGTGATTGTTGTGTGTTTATGTGTTTATACGAACGCACATACGCACAATACGACTGACAACGTAAAAAATTGAAAAATTCTAACATTAAATAAATTATTACCAGTACTACTTATTAAACTTATTTACTTATTAAACTTATTTACTTATTAAGTACAATGCACATTGCACAATGCACGTACATTTGTATCTACACACCGGGAGACCGGGATTTAACCACCGGGGCACCGGGTGGTGCTTAGCTTCACCCGGGTGGTGCTCAAGTACGTGAGCACCACAAGAGATGCCGCCCCTGGTAGAAATGACTCAGTGACTTCACATTCTTTACTATCTGAAGACATCACATGGGCTAACCACCTCATGCAGTTTTATTCACATGTAACAAAACCTGTAATTTCATATATTTCTAATGTAGGTCTAATTAGTTCATCAGATGTGTTATCTAACCCAGATTATTTGTAAGTAATTACTCAGAACAAGGAGTAATCATTCATAAAACAAAACGCTAATACCAATAATATAGTTACCAATATTGAGAAATATATTTATGTTAAAATGTTGAACATTGCTATTTTGTTAAAATAATTTAGTAATGATCCCATTGAGATCTCAAGTTGAAATCAGGCACACATATTTAGAAAATATGCAACTCTACGTCCAATGTTTTTAAAGTAGATCCAAATACAGTGACAGGTGGTACATGCAGTTTAAGTTATCAGGAAATGGAATTAGCATGCAGTATTTTACATTAATACTGTAAATCAGATTAAAATTTTCTTTATTGTGTGTTATAGCGATTTTAATTTATTACAGTTGATAACAATTTGTACGTGTTTTGATAATACTGAAAAATTTTCTTGATTTTGGTGTACCCAGGATATTTTATTTAGGTAACGTTTTACATATAATTTAAAAAATTTTTAAAAACCCGTACAGGAATTTGTTAATTAATGTTTTATCTAACCCAGATTCATTGTAAGTAATTACCAAACATAAAATATTCATTTATAAAACAAAACTCCCAATGTTCCCAATATTGAAAACATTATTAATGGTAAAATGTTGAACATTGCTATTTTGTTAAAATAATTTAGTATCGATCCCATTGAGATCCCAAGTTGAAATTTGGCACACATATTTAGAAGGTATGCAACTCTGTGTCCAATTTTTCTCAAAATTTTTAATCATATGTTTTCTGAGAAATTTAAGGTCAAAGATTTTAGGGGCGCAATATAAATTATTTTTTCATATTAAAGTATACCATGCAACCCATCATCTTAAAGCCCAAATGATGGACTTTAAAACAGTCTTTGTTTCATTCCTTTATTTTATTTCTATCAAAAGTTATAAAGGAAAACGTAAACGCGAACATGCTGAAAATCACTCATTTTTGTACACTTTAGAAGGGCAAAACTCGAGAACCACTTGAGTTAAAAATATAATATTTTAGATTTTTACTTATCTTTAGGAGTATAACAGTTGTGAAAAATTTGAAATAAATCTAGAAGGGCGAGTTACAACTCATTGGATCACTTGACATGGAATTACCCGTAATAAAAACTGCTATTTTCAAGTGAGTTTCTTATTTTACTGGAATACAAAACAGCAGTTCCACTTCTACTATCGTTTCTTCTATTTTAAGAAATAAATATCGTACGCTTTTCTTTATTTTATTATAAACTATATTAATTTATTTACGAGTTTGATTTGTTTATTTACAAAGTTTAATTATTTTGTAAACACTAAAAAAACTAAATTTTTAGTACTAACTGTAATCAGTTTTTATTGTAAAAATTAGTAAAAATAATAAATAATCAAAACTAATAATCATTTCCCGAGTTTCCAAAGTAGAATCAGATTGGGCATGCAAACGAGGCATATTTAAACATTAAGGGGCGGTTTATTCACCTTCAGGTAAAATTCCCAGTAGTTGCCGGTCAAATAAATTAAGTTTAATAATAAATACAGTTTGGGTATATTCACAGGATTATATTTTGAAAGTAGTTACTGGAAAATAGTTACTTATGAGAAAGGGTTCAACTTTTGCACTCAGGTAATACATGCAAGAGAGAGATTGGTAATTGACAGAATAATGTGTTAGAGAGAAAAATTAAACCCATTAGTACTTAAAAGGAAGCGGGATTTGAAAAATCTGTAACCTTTCACAAATACTTTCTAAAAATTTTAGGTAAACAGATATTAATGATATATATGATCTAAGGTTCTATGCTTTGCCAAGGGTGCTTCTTAATTTTTGTTTTGTGACTGTTTTGTTTTTATTAGTTACTATATCTATGTTTCTAGTTTTTTCTTAGTTTGTAGTATTTTTATTAAAACAAGTGAATATTTAATAACTTTTTAAATTTTTAACGTATTTACATAAATAAATGCCGATATTATTACTTTATTTTTATTTATCGCTTACATTAATTTCTGCAATTATTTAATTATCTAAAATACTCCTTAATCTCTATTTTTTGATGATTGTGTTCATTATTATTTTCGTTTACTTATTTTTTATTAAAGGTAAAGAATGAAACACAAACACGTTATATAACTTTGTCTAACTAGTAGATGCTTCCATTTAAAAGGACTATTTTATAAAGTGTGTCAAAGAAATTTTGAATAGAATGAGTAACAAGAGTTTTTACAAGCTTGTTTTCAAAACAAGCTTTAAAGAATTTAAATATCTTGCCCAGGTAGTTGTCCATCTCTGTTTAATTCGGTCTCTTTCGTACACAGTATAAGGGGTATTTCGATTCTTAACGCAGCAACGCCCTTACTCGGGACAAGACATTTGCTAAAGACTGTACATAGAAACGGTGAATTTAGTAATGCTGAAGTGACATCAGACTACCACTAAAGGTGGTTGATTGCAACTGTACCCTTACAACAACAAATTTATTTTGTATAATTAAAGTAACTGTAGTGTAATTGATCCCCACTCTCCTCGACTACTCTAATTTCCCAAATTCTGATCCAAAATTTAAAGATTTTCTGCTAAGGAAATTTAACCTAACCTGACTTGAAAAATACACCCCTTCCCCCATTAATATATTTACAAAAAATTTGTATAACATGCTCGCCGACTAATAACAAATTTAATTATTTTTCCATAGGTGAAGTAGATTTTAATAGGTTAGATCTTGAGAACTATGAAATGTTCAGAATGTGAGTTTTTCATAAATGTTTAACGAAAACATAAAAAAATGAAAAACTTTATGGGTTATCTGATGAATGTAATAATATATCACTATTAACACTGATATTATGACTGTTAACACCAAAAAGAAACGACCCCGCGCCTAAAGAGTATCGGCGAAACGATGGCGCCGAAACGTCTTAAACGAATGACTTTTTATTTTTTAAAAAGTTGTTTTACCTTATTACTATTTCGCCAGTATCATTCTAAAAAGACAATCAGAGAACAGAATCATGAATCAGGTTTCATCTTGATGTCCATAGAGCAGCTGTGTAAATTCCTATTTCTAGGATACTAGGAATTGCTGATACTGTACTTCTAAATGGATCTGCAGTTTGTTCTGAAACGGGGGTAAGCACCAGGAAATCTTAAGAAAAATTGCCTCCATAGGTTTTCTGTGCCATTTCTCTAATAGAAATATCCATACTTAATTCTAGGATTTACGCCAGAAGTATCAATATACTGCTTCAGTGGTATAATTTCAATTGCTGTAATTGCGGTATTGCATGGGTATTGGTCGTTTTTATGTGACCATACTTCTACTTAGAATAAGAAATTTATTGTACAATAATATGATATGGTTTGATCCATTTGATAGTATTGAGTATATATTGATATCCTCCATAGCCCGTACAAACAGTTTGTAATGCTTCATAGCGTTAATCCATTGTATAACATCAATAGCATCAAATAATATACAAGAAAATGTGTGAAGGAAATTACTATCCATTACTTTCTGGATTAATATATGCTTTCATATTAGTTAAAATCCATGTAATGTTAATGCTTCTGCACGTGCTATTCATATTCTTTTCAAAAATATGTACAAATTTATGACATGTACTTACATACATGCCATAAAATTATCTTAAACTGCAGTAGCTCCAAGAGATTAAAGTTGTCAGTAGCATGATATTAGTAGTAAAAGGTACCTATCGTTTGTTCGGATTAGTACAGAGCATAAGAAAAGTAATTACCAGTTTTCCTAAAGCGAATTACCGTAGGTGTTTGAAACGTAATAAAATGCGCTATAGAACTGAAAGAAATAAGAGACCAACTTATTATTTATGCATGCTATTATCTGTTTATACCACCAAATGTAATTGAGAGAAACATTGTTATGCTGGAATTTAAAATTTTTCAAATCTCATTATATATCGCATTAAATTTCCAGCCATAAAGTTAATTTATACGGCGAGCTCGCGGAGATTATTAAAGATATTAAGCTCGTAAGCTCCCATTGGACGATACCTGATAGGTTTCCTAAACATTCAGAGACCTTAAACCTGTTATTATAACTCAAAACACGGACAAAAAATACGGATCGTCTGATGGGTCGAGGATATTGATAGGCAGCCGCGGTAATGATGTGGGCCTGGTGCCCCGGGGTCACGGCCGTGGCCCATGAACATGGCTGTGTTGTGCTAATGCCACCTTCACCCACAATACACAACCCGATTTACACCTGAAGGCTCTTTTGCTGTTGTGTTATTGTTGGAGCTGGTATTGCTATTCCTTTATCAAAGACAAAAGATGTCGATGACCACTTATGTGTTTCACTTCGTTAGAAGAACCTATCTGGCTTTCCCTCGCTGAGCTTTTTTAATGGGCATTCTTATAATAAAAGGTATAATTATACGAGTTCCATATTAAAAAAGACGTTGTTATTATCATCATCGTTATTATTATTATTATTAGTTTTGAATTCACTTAAATATGTAGAAGAATCATTATACACATATAAAGAAGAAATAGAGTAGATTTTGGGTAGACGAGTCATCTGCCTTGGAGCAGTAAATTAGTTACGGCAGGTTGATTTATTTACTGCTTATTTTATCTGTCCATAATCCATACCTGGTAATTAATTATGGTTTCTTAAATGAAGTTTCCATAAATATCAGTTTAGCACCGACACCTGTCAAATATCTGTCATTATTATTGGATCTTGTGACTATATGTGGTCTCGAAGAACTAATTTTTTTATTTACATAGAAATTAAAGAAATTAATGATTAATTTTAAATTGTAATAAATTAAAAAGCAGAAATTAAAGAATTGTAATTATGGTTCAGTCCAGTAACAATAATGATACTTACTGTGTATCATTGTTTACGTACTCCTTTTTTACCCTTTTTTTCTAATAGCTTATATTTAAGTTGGTTTTCCAATAAAAATCGTTAGTTTTCCATCAATCGAAAATAAATAAATTAATAAAATTAATTTTGGAATAGCGCCCGTATGCGTATGCGTATAAATAGACTATACCCATTACTGAAACAAAATTTGAAATAGGTTGAGGCAAGTAACTGGAAACTTGCAGAACTTCTAGAAGATATAGAGTACGTACGTGGGTAATAACAAAGACAAAGTTTCTTGGTTATTCAGTTTATTAGTTTGCCTGAGTTCTTGCGTGGACATCAGAACTAGCTTATCGACTTTGGATTGACAAAGAATTCAGTCTACAAAAATTACTCAGTAACTGGAAGTAATCTAGAAAGCACTAGTCATTAGTCTTTATATGTACATGATCAATTCCGAAATGTTTAATCGCAAAACTATTGTACGAACTTTTAACATTAACGTAGTTAGTTTATTACAATCGGAAAGGGAACTGCTTGGTAAGGTAACAAAAGACATTTTTCCTGTATTTTCGTATCTAGAAGGACCTTGTATATTTTAATAGTATTATGTTCATCTGTTCCTTTCAGGCCTTTTGGTGAGGCGAGTAGGCAAGAAGTACAAAAATACATACTAATCCTGACTTAAAGTTTTATAAACTTGAGCACTTTTTACTTAAAATGTAATAATGAAATAAATAAAGATTAATTAAAAGTTTCACAAGATTTATTAAATTGTAACCTGACAGTTATTTCGACAGGTAACGACAGCTTTCGACGTTGCTACGGTAAATACAAAAAATAGATAACTAGATAAAAAAATAAAAATAATAAGAATTACGGAGAATTAATTATCTCGAAAGCTTTTAAATTTGGAATTTGAGTTATGAAACAACAAAATTGTTGTACAGCATTATAATGCAAAAACCCACTAAAACTAATGAATGTGTGAAAACCACGAACGGCACTTCGAGACTCGAGTTTCGAGCTTGTTAGCTCTCATCAGTCGAAGATAGCCGCTCGTAGTTTTCACACATCACACATCTTTTGTTGCTGGCTAGTTTTGGCTGGCTATAGATGTCACCATTAGTGTCACTCGACATTAATGTTATTCCGGAGTTAGTATTTATACTCCGTTGGATGTGTGAAAACTACGAGCGGCTATCTTCGACTGATGAGAGTTAACAAGCTCGAAACTCGAGTCTCGAAGTGCCGTTCGTGGTTTTCACACATTCATTAGTTTTAGTGGGTTTTTGCATTATAATGTTGTACAACAATTTTGTTGTTTCATAACTCGTATTGCCCACTATTGGTGAAACTTTTAAACAAGATACTTTTATCTTGCTTTTTAAACTTTTACGTTTGGAATTTGAGATTATTTTGAGGAGTCATTGTGTGATTTTGTTCTAAAAGGTGTTAATTAAAATGCGCAATTAGATTTTTAGGGATATTTATTGAGTTATGATTATGGAGTTCGACAAAGTGAGACAGTAAACGCTAAAGATATAATACTTACACCCTTCTTTCTCATTCAAAAGTATTTTTCTGTAATCGTTGCTCAACAAATGTTCGAAAAATATTCGTCACGGGCATTTATGTTATTATGAACATTGTATTGATTCAACACAATAATGACAATCCAAGCAAGATTTAAATAAAACGATGTGCTTGATTATGGTTATGGTCTATCATTTGTGTACTCGTTATTGTGAACCGGAATTCATTATCCCTTGGTTTTATTTTTTCAAAATATAGATATTAGAATAACATGTGAAGATATTTTCGATAATAAATACGAGTAGTATCAACATGTTACTACCATTGGAAAATAAAAAAGTTACACAAAATGTGATACAAAGCTGTTACTTAATTGTGATTTCCATCTAAGCACGAGCTGTCTTAATTGTTAAAATACATATAATTGCTATAGTGGTAGACTTTGAATGGATGCGCTTCTCCCTGAAAGTTTCGAATGGACTCGAGCTTTTTTCACCGATTTGATTTATTTTTTCGATTTATTTATTCAGTAATTAATAATAATTACTGTATAACAGCCAAGAATGGAATAGAAAACGGATTTCACAGAAAGATCTACGTCCCCACATTACTTTAATATCAACTTTTAGACTCTATCTATCATCAAACACTTTTTTAAAGTTTTTGGATTTTTGACCTTCTTTTTGACGACATTTTTCAGTTTTCTCTTCATTTACATAAAGCCTGTTGCTGCCTGCAAATAATTTATTCCTACGTAAAACTAAACGAGGGCCATTTTTGAGGCTCTCCGATGGCAACTCAAATTGTTACCTTTTTCAAATTTATAAGAAAAAATTAAAAATAAACGATTTTTTAAATTACTTTAAATCCAACGTTTGAATTATTTTATAAATACGCTAGGATAAATGATATGGCAAGCTTTGTGTAGTTGTGGTAAAAAAAGCGATTGCTTTGTTACCAACAAGACCCTGACCGGAATTCTATTCATCAAAGAGTACTTGACAAAATCCTAAAGCCTTTTATTACTTCTCGTAAGGTTCTGTTCTATTTTGGCCTGATTTAACCATAGTAAATTACCCCAATGTTGCTTTAAACTGGTACCAAACTAACAACGTGCAATATGTAACAACTGAAATGAAACGCCCTAACTGCCCTGAATTGCGACTCATGGAGAAATCTTGGACCATTGTAGAAAGTAAATTAAATAAGGGTCGCGCGGTGGTAAAAAATAACCTTACCTCGAGGAGGAAATGGAAGCAGGCACTGAAACCCATAGAGATGATGTCCGTCAATTAATGAGTAACGTAAAAAATGTCAGAAAATCTTGTAAATAGATATTTGTTCAACTAGAGAGGAAAGCGGTTCTTTTCGCTCTATGCAGACTGATTACTGACTATGTTAGCAGACTGAATTTCTCTTATCTCTTTTCCTCGCTAGAGAAGGAAAATGGATTTCCTTCATTATTTTGTAAGAGGAAAATCGAGATTTCTGGCCATAATACACAGCACAGCGCACAGCAGATCTATAACACAACATGTTTCTATGAAATTCATTTTGAAACTTACCAAATTGAGATTAATCAGTCGCCAGTGCATGTATAAAAAAAATCTCAAGCGACTACGATTTTCTAGTCGCAGCGACAGAAAAGAGCGCGCTTAGCCTAAGTTGTAATAAAGTACAGCTGATTTCAAATAAATCTATACATTCCATTGTGTAAATGTTGCTTTGGTGTTAAATAAATTTTATGTAGTTGCCTATGAAAATATAATTTAAAGCCTGGTTCACATGTAGTTAAGATCGCAAAAATTAAATTCAAGACGACCTAGATTTCATTTGCAATTAGCTGTACATAGATCTTCAATAATCTTTAATCCTCTTATCTTTATATAAATGACCTTAAAAAGGCCAAAAACTCAAAAAATTTAGTATTCGTTTCATAATTCGGTAATGGTATCCTATAAAATTCTGGGCTAAATAAATTAAATTAATTAGTCGATTTCCAGTGGAATTAATCTGTGACGATCTTGAGATTTCAAGATGGACAGAAAATAGTTTCCATAGAAAGATCGGGATACGCCGCTACATTACACCAACGTCAACTTTTATGCTCTCTATTGTCAAACTATTCTTAATGAACTTTTATTATAAAATGGGTTGTTCTTAACATTTGACTAAATCTTTGACCACCAACACCTACTTCTAAGATTAACTAATAGACCAAGGTAATGAACAACAACTATGGAAAGGTTTTTGCCATTTTAACAACAAATACACATTTTGGTGCCAAGATTCACCTTTCTAAACTTAAAGGATACTCAATCCAGGATCGCTGTAAGGAATAAACTACTCTAATTTATAATATTCTAACTATAATTATACTTTCTAGCATAATTGGCGAAAATATTGGCTTTATAATCACTGTTGTTATGCTTTAGTTATTATATTTCTAGAACACTCTAAAAATAATCTCCATAAACATAACGAGAAGAACAAAGATTCAATATATGAACTCGTTGATAACAGTCTCATGCAGGACCTGTTAAGAGTAACAAGTGCTGTCTTATTTATCTATATTTCACTATGTGTGTATATGCTAAACCTTTCTTCTAAGACCATAATGATCTCTTCAGCGAAAATTATAGCAAGGGCCAAAATTTACAAACCAGCGCGTTTCTGGCCAAACTAGCTTTGCCCAGTACTGTCAGTGTCACGTAGTTACAAATGTAATGAAAAAGTTATGTTGTACAGCTGATTTCAAATAAATACAGGACAAGTCTTGAGAATGATTTTTGCGTTTTTAATAACGTGTGAAACAGACTGTAAATTATATTTTCATAGATCATAGATCATAGATAGATACTTAAAATTTATGAAGTACTGACTGCCCAAGATTTATTTGAAATAACATAGCTGTACATTGTTAGGGATTTGAAGAAATTGGTTATGTTTTTAAAAATATTACATATTAAGATTGAAATATTGAGGATTGAAACAGAAAAAAATGGTCTCATTTCAAACTTTGGTCTGTTTCCGTACATAAAAAGTTGCTGAGGACTTTTAGATACTGCAACTAAACTTCCCTAACTAACAGGGTACCTTTAATGAATGAACAATACTTGAGCTCAGTAATTCTCCGTTACTGGAAGTATTAGATATTTAATTCTGATTATTATTATTATTATTTTATCTAGTTACCTATTTTTGTATCTACCTTAACGACGTGTTTGTTTATAATTATAGTACCTTTGATAATGACAGCATAGCTGTCGAAACAATATTGTCAGGTTGTATTTTAATAAAACTGTGAAACTTTTAATAATCTTTATTTATTCCCTAACCACCTCTACGTTTTCAAACTTTTACATACTTCACACTTGCCGGTAACACTAGATGGAGTTCTTACGAAGGATTGAGCTGAGCCGCTAAATCTAGCCAGGCCACGCTGGTGGATCACATTATAAGTCCACGTTTAGTTTTAAAGGTTTTTCCTTTTCCTAAATAATTTTTTTCTGAAAGCCCCAAATCAAATGCGCAAAATGCTATCTTAATTTACCCATTATTAAATTACGCACTTTCTTGAACGCAATATGGAGTCGTTTGCGGTACTCTAACCCGTCAGCACGATCAGGCTGATAAGATGTAGTGACTCCAAGATCGAAACTGTAAATCCAATCTGGAAACTCATTTAATCCTTTAGTGTCGTACTGCTCCAAATTGAATAATCATAACTTTTTTCCTCTATTTAAGGTTATACAAAACTTCGCGTTCGCGGAGCAAAATTTAATGTTATGTTTCTAATGTCTTCAGAGTCAAATGAATATCAACATTTAGTGGCTGTATTAGATACAATTTTCATGTTTCATTGAATCATGTTTAATGTAGTCATTTGTCTATCATAGTACATCACACAGTAGCCATCGAAATTGGCCTATTACTAAAAACATTAAAAAAAGTGCATTGAAATGAAGAAGTTAGTTATACTCCATCGTATTTCCATTGTTTGTTGGTTGAAGTCGAGGGGTAAACCACTTAGACAATATGGTGTACAACAAAAACAAACAATACCTTGAAAAATCTTAACAATATCTCACAATCTCCCTTCATTCTCAACAATATTGACAACCTTACAAGATTTTGCGACAATCCCATAATATTGCAAGGATATTGTGGAGTTTAAAAGCAGCAATACTGCCCTCCAGATAGCAATAACCTAATAATACCATAGAAAACTTAACAGTCTTGAAAATATACACAAAGTATTAACAATTTTCTTGCAATAATGACAGACTGAGTAATTTTCTCGACAATCTCTGAAGTCTACAATATTTTACTAACAATATCACAATATTCTTAAAATATGTCATTATACATACTAGCTTACATATTTTGTCGGAGTGGTTTACCACTTGGGTAAACCACTTTGACAATGTAGTGTACGCTCACAAGAAGCAGGTCATTAAAGATTGATTTTCTTTAATAACCTAGTGCTTTTTAAATGATAGTTTAGTGCCCAAATATAAAATTGGGTGCTTAACTGCTTAACGTTTTTTAAAAAGATATTTAAGTGCTACTCTATTCCCCAATTAAAAACTTTTTAAAAATATTTCTAAAAATGTTTTGAAAAATATTTTAAAATTGTTTCTTAAGTTCGACATATAACATTTCAAAAATATTTTAATAATATATGGGTGTTTCTCCCGAAAACCACAATTTGGATGTGGAAAATTCTCGGAAAAGAAAATTGTTGAAATCTGTTTTTCTAAGAAATAGTATGAGTAATTGATTGTATATAACACATACTGTTGATTAGTAGAGCTTAATCTGGACATTTTCGACCTTTACAGTGCTAAAATCCACGTAAGTGATTCAAATAACATGCAAATGACAGAAAAGATTATATTTAATTAAAAAACTGAACTTTAATATAATAATAAAAAGATATTTCCAACACGATAATGCTTAATAATGGCTTAGTAATGGATAACAAGTAAAATAAGAATTAGTAATTTTTATTTTACGTGATATGACAGTCATCATGTTTTAGCTTCTCCATTTGTTTCTTTTCTGGATCATTTTTAATTTTTTCTCTTCTTTTCTTCTTTTCCACATTTTCTTTGCACCTCATAATGTAAGAACATGAATGTATGTAGGAGTTGTCATTTACGTAAACAAATTGCATTACGTGGAATTATAAATCCACGCAAATGATGTAATGAAAATGCCACGCGAATGACTATTAGAGCATTAATATAACATAGCGCCAAGACTATTTTCTTAGGAGGCTTCATACTAGCTATAATGAAACAACACAAGTAGTGTATCAACTTACGAAAAATTCATTTCTAAATTCAACACCAGTAAGAAATTATGATAACCACGTGAATGATGCGAAATAAATGTACTATTACATAAACCATATAAACTACCTGTATAAAGTTTATAGATCAACTGAACAAGACACTACATGTTGATTTCATTAAAATTACATATGCAAGCAATACATGTGTAATGCTGATATTGTAGAAATACTGATACTATACGTGAAATTTAATAATGTTCTCCTCTCTTAGTTAGATCTACGCAAGTGCCAAACTATCAGGGACAACATTTAATTGATTGTGTAGTAGTCGATGCTTAATATTTTAAATATTAATTGACTCTAGATGAGAGCCCCATATTTGTTTTACAATTCTCCTTAATTAGAACAATAATGATTAACTGATGCCTTAGCAAAACTGCTTTTTACTTTGAGAATCGCCCTCATATGTCACATGATTTAAACTGACGAATCATAACCCCGAATTTTTTTATGGCAATCAATCACAATTTAATTAAGCGGAAATTATCCCAAGGGAAAATTTCCGAAATAATCTCCCTAGGGCTATGGAGAAATTTCAGGAGATGCCGATATGAAAGTAAATTAACAAAATTAAAAATTCATTTATTTAGTAATTATTAATATGATATGTACAATTATTATATATATTTTTGTTTGATTGTTGTTCACTAATTTCTTGGGTATCTTCAAAAGTTATGTTGCAGCGATTTTCCACACATCAAAGATTTTCTACGATTTTCTTGTGGTGTTCTGAATCAAGTTTCAAATACGGTTTAACCGAGGACGTACTTGAATGACCAGTCATTTTGATTAATACCTGATCCTGGATTCCTGACTTTGCTAGGTGTGATACACTTGTAGATCTGTGGCTGTGGTTAGTAGTTTTAGTTTTCTTTATGCCAATACCAATTTGTTCCGCAGCTGTTTTGGTCCATTTTGACATTGTATTTTTTCCTATGGGACAATTGATAAAGCAAGGTAAATTGGTGCCTGGATTCCAATTCTTATTTGTGGTAAGGAAAAACCTCTCAGTAGAAATTTTTTTTCCTCTTTGTTGAAGGAGTTTCTTGTACAATCTGTAAAAAAAATACATTACTTTATGTACAATAAATGAAATTTCGTACGCTCACCTAACTGGACACAAAGATTTATTTCCTTTATTAGTAACTATCCATTTTGAGTCAGTGAATTCTGCAGATCCTCCTTGCACTGTTTTTGAAATGATGGGATTATACTCGATTCTCCCAGTCGGTTGACCTGTATCGTCAAATTCTTCTTTAAAGTATGTGATCAAACAAGCCGCTCCCTCGCCACCACGCCAGGCCATCTCGTGTGCTGCAATATGGTAAAAGAGTTTCTGCAATCCATCAGAAGTATTTTCGTCATATAAGCTCAAAATTCTTCCGACTTCCTCTTCCGTAAATGCGGCAGAACTTGAAGTTCTATAATCCAGATTCATTTGTAACGATTTTCTTTTGCTATCTCTACTATCTCTGGCACTTTTAAACAGAATGTCAGAAAATGGATCTACCTTTAACTGGAATTTCTCAAAATAAATTTCTTGTATTTGTTTTGCAACTGAATTCCACATAACCTTAACAACTGCTTCTATATATTCTCCTCCATCTTTTTTCCGCATATTCTGCCCCCAGTCTTTTAGTACAGTACTTAGGACTTCAGGTGAAGCTGGTTCTTCTATTATATCATAGCCCCTTTCCTTACAAAATGCTTGAAACTGACACCATACTGAATTCTTCGATCGCACGGTGTTAATCGGAACGCTTTTCTTAATTCTACGATCGATTTCTTCAGTATTAACTGCCCCAAATCTTGAATTCATTGCACAATATTTGCAAAAATCGGTTTATTGAATTTTTTTTGCAAGATTTTATTCTACACAACAACATAGTCATAGCAACGATAGCCACCATAACGACGTGGTCCGACACATACTAGATTTTTAGTCTTAAATTCATGTCAATTTGTTAAAGCTTTTTTTGGGCGATTCTCTGCCGAATATTCCTCGGGACAGTTATATTGCCAGAAATTTTCACTCCCAGTCTAACCCTCGTGGTTGCCGCTCAAAATTACCCTCGGGCTAACGCCCTCGTGTAATTTTTTCGCTACAAACACTCGTGTCAAGACTGCTCGAAAAAATTTCCGGCAATATAACTGTCCCTTGGTATATTATATTTGAGAATACATACTAGGGACATGCCACGTGAATGATATATGAGATAATAAAGTTTGCTTTTTATTGTTAACAAAATAGGTCAGTTGTTAATATATACCTGGCTAAATAGACTGCTATTCCATCTTCACTGTACTGAACTAACAGGTAAAAAGGTATTCGTAATATAATATTAATTAAACAGGCACAGTAAATTCAATATTTCTGAAGAATTACCCATATAAAATAATTTTAAAATATTTGGTGTTATTAGGGTAATAATTTTTTATTTAAATTTTTAAATTTATAAATTTTTTTACGTTAATTTAAAATAAAGATATATATACAGTCTGTTCGTTCTCAAAGAATTATTGATAAAGGTGTAAGTTATGCTTCAATAACATAGCAGCAGCATATAACTTCTGTATTACACGCCTTTACATACTTTATAATTGCCCCCCCATTCCCCCCAACTAATCTAATTTTCTAAATTCAAAATAAAAATTCTTAATTCAAAATAAAAAAAAAATAACCTAACCCGACATGAAAAGAAACCTGCCCCTCATTTTCACAAAATTCTGGACCCGCTACTGTTTGGAAATGTTTACCGTATTTATATTTTTAATAAAATACAAGACGTATCTTTTTAAATTTATTGCAAGAAAACTATATATCTTAGAAAAATATTTACAACATGCTCTCCTGTTTATAACTAATTTTAATTTCTTTCCCTATAGGTAATGTAGATTTTGATAGAATCGATCTTGAGAATTATAAAATCGTCAAAATATGTGTTTTTCATCAATTTTTAATCAAAACATGAGAACAGTATTATTGAAAGTATTATTGGTTATCTGATACATTTAATAGTATTCTGACTGTTGGCGCCGAAAAGACCGTCGCCAAAACGACCTCACGCCGAAATGTTCTGGCACCGAAACGCCGTCGCCGAAACGTCCTAAACCGGAATCTTGAATCTATCTTGCTACGAATCTATTTACTTACGTTCTTTGCTGGTAACGCTCATCTATTATTATAGTAAACAGTTTACGCAGGGTGATCACAATCATAGATTACCATACCATTTAATATCCTTGAATGTGTAAACACAGAGGCAGTTTTTGAAAAGTTTTACTTAAGTTTATGACGAGTATGGTTATACTGAAGACTTTTAAAAATGATCAAGTGAAAGCTAAAAAACTGCATAATTAAATATGAAAGATAAGGTCGTGGCCACCAGAAAAACGATTATTATTTTGTTTGTTCTTTGTGTTTACGTTTCGGTTTTATTATATGTAAAGTTCAACCATCTTCAGTGGCTGGAATACATAACAATTAATAAAAAAAAACATAGTTCATGAATTATATGTAGCAGCACAGTTTGAATAATAATTAATTTTGCAGAGAGTTATCCTAATTTCATTTGGGAATCGTGTGTCAAGAGTTTGGCTTTGGAGAATAACTTCTTCCCGTGATGCATACAATTTTTCAACAATTTTTATATTGAAGGGCGATCGACATTTTTGTAATTGTTTATTAATTAATTTAGTATTTTTCTTTTATTTATGTTTATCTTTCTGTATTAAATATTAATCCGAAACGAAGGACTAGCAATTATTGAATTAATTGTAATAATAATTATATTAAATAGAAAACAGAAATACTTCAGGAGTGCTGTGTGGCAGGTTGTCTAAGCTGCCCCTTACACCGTGTTTGAAGTTAATTCAGGAGATATGGAATTTGTTTTTCAGACGTAATTAATAATTAGTATGTTACAACTTCAATTAATTAAACAACATTTTTACTATAGATCTTGAAATTAGAATTTAAATAATACCTTACAAATAAATCTATTGGGCATTGTTTATTTGCAAAAATGTTTTCAAAGGCATTCTTATCTTCTGATAAATTCTACAATTCGATGCACATACATAGTGGTATTTTTATATCAGCTTCAAATATTTTAAAATCCATATATTAAACTAGTTGGATTTAATGAGACAGGAAGAAATTTATCATTCTTGTTTTTAATCCTATAAAACTGCTTAACACACAATAATACAAATTTAAAATTTATTAATACTAATTGGATGTATGTATAATAATTATATCTGTGTCCTTATTTTATGCATAGTTACCTTAATAGTGAATATCCAACTGAGGAATAATTCCCTGCAGAAACCCACTAAACCGTCTCGTCTTGTTTATTAGAATATAAAGATCAGTGTAATTACTTTTCGCACTTTCAGGCTTTATTATCACCAAGGCCCATAAATTATGCAACAATCACTATATAAACCCAACCTCAAAATTTTATATAAAGTCGTTGGAAATAGTCCATAACTCCAAAGGGGTTCACGTAAAGGGTAGACTAAAAGCTTAAGTAGGAACTAATTAAAACTAGGAAAAGTATAGGGGTGTTGGTGTGTGTATGTATAGGTAAAACAACAGTACCGAAAGGGGGATGCATTCGGATTTATGGAGCAATTAGCACCCTGACTTGTAATTTATACATGCAATAACCCAGTGGAGTCTGCGGCAGCCTGCGCAAACATGTCTTATCTTGGAAACGGACCCAGAATTTGATATACCTAAAATCATACACCGCGTAGATGAACTAACTGAACTGAGTAAAAGATAGAGAGGGCCTAAACAACTAGGTAATAAATTTTTTCAGTTTGTTTTTTTTGTTCTGTTAGTGAACGTAATTAATTTCTTGTCGTGCTTATCTTTGTTACTAAAATTTCAGTTCGTGTTGTTTAAGTTCTAGATTATTGATTAACTCAGGAAAGCTTTTAAGTTTTTGGAAGTAGATGATTTAGAAGTTGTAACTGTGAAGATAAAAAGAAAGGTGGATACCTTATAATTATTACGTTTTATATTAAAGATTTATTTCTTTTCTCTTTTTTGGATTAGTTTTTTTATAATATATGCATAAAGAATATTTTGTTTCAATAAAAAACAGAATCAAAATGTTGCTCTACTTAGATCGATAGGTCTTCTAAATAAATGTTTATTTGAACTAATTTAAAGATTTTTGAATAAAATAATTTTTAAAGGTTCTTGACTTTCGATTTTCACTGCTCATAAGGTAATTCAGTGTCATCCAACGCTAGTGGGTCATGATTCTCTTACCCTATCTCACTGAACACCTGGATATCTAATTACTTATTATGTTATCTTGTTAAGTTTGTGAGTAGGTGGTTTACACTTCTTAAATTTCGAATCACAAGGACAGATTTAGAAAGAATTTTCTCATCTATTAACATGTCTAATCTAAACGTCTACCGTTCGCCTTTATTGAATCAGTTATCGATTAAGGTCGGTTGTTGAAATTTGCACAAATTTTAGACTCAATAAATGTCTCGATAAGAAGAAAAAATGTAAATACATAGTTAAGTACTTAACTACGAATTAATTATCGATTATTTAATTAACTAACGTTCTAGAGAATTCTAAAAGTTAACTTAAATATTATCAAAATGTTGAAAATGCTCAATGTTCTTCAATTTTCTCCAGAAACTTCGTTAAAATACGTGTTTTGCAGTTAATTTGTCTGATTAAAGCTAATGTGTGGACAACTATTATAGAAATAAAAAAATAGAATCTATTGAACTCTACATTAAAAACTTATTCAAACTTCACAAATACTTGTCAACATGACAAAGATATACGTTCAGTGCGAAAATATTTGCTACGGAACACCTGAAACCTGTCAGAGCATTTGCTGACATACTCCTTATGCGCCTCATAACCTTTACTGATACGATTAATCCAGCGCATTAAAATATTTGCTGACAAAAACACGTCCAGTGCATTAAAACACTCGCTACGAAGTATGCCTAGTGTTTTTACTGACAAAGACACACCCCGCGCGTCAAAACACTTGCTACTGAACACGCCACGCCGGCTGCGTCATAACATTTGGTGACAAAGACACATCCAGTGCGTCATAACCTTTACTGGGCTTTACTGATACGATACATCCAGCGTGCCAAAACATTTGCTGGCATAAATACGGTTTATTTCATTTCAAAAAACCATGAGAAACGTCACTATGTAATTGGAAGGCATTGATTTAATTGACCGACGAACGTTTCAGTTTAACAACTTAAAAATAGATAGCAGTGTACAGTAGATAATGCTAGAGTCACTCTATATTACTTATAAGAGTTCGGCCAACACGGGAATTGATGCTGATTGGTTGGATCCATTTGCACTAATGCCAATCTAAAAACACGAAGTTTGACAAAACTATGTAATTTAGGACAGGTCTTTTCACTTCCTCATAAATTTATGTGGAAGCTAATTGCTATGGTTACAATTGTATCTGTGACAATTAACTGCCAAATAAAGTTACAAGGAGGTGAAAAGATCGCCCTTAATTTGACAAATAAACTGATGTTTAGTAAATCGAAGAATTTTTATGTATTTCTCTTTAAGTTTTTAATAAATATAAATTGTAATTGAAGGGTTGATGTCAAAAACTACAACCTTTAGGAGAACCAAAAACTAACTGTAAAGCCAACATTTGTATTGTTTGTAACTATGTGCAGTTTATGGAATATTCTCATAAATATAATCCAAAAATCTGTGGTTTTTGACGAAAATTTGCAAAACGGATTTGTTATTTTTTTAAATTAAACATAAGATACATACATTTTAATTAAAAAATTAGAATATATCGGTCTGCCAGATTTAAAAAAATTTAAACATTCATATCTCTAGCATGAAAGAAAAAATCTTCGTAAGCACTGCTGTTATCGTCCTCGACAATGTCACTTGGGTCTTCATTAGTCTCCAGAATATCAAAAACCACCGTCTTTTTGATGGAATAATACTTCACAAAGAGCTTGAAGATCTTTTAGCTTTGCATGATTGATCTCAATAGGACCCTGGTACATAGGTACAAGTTGTAATTCACTAGTAAAATGGAGTCTTGTTTATGATTATGCATTGCCTCCACGTTCCAGAATAGCTATCTCTTACTTTTATAAATTTATTTATTTAACACAGAAATGCTATTGCTTGAATGTATGCGATACATTCGCGAAGACTTTAGTGGAATAGGTGGTCGAGGATTCTTTACAAAAAACTTATCAGTCCACAATTTGAAGTTAAAAATATCTTTCTGTAGTCGGCGCATTTGATAAAATGTGTAAAATAAGTTACTGGGTAATAACTCTGAAATAAAACGATTTAATAAAAGCAAAATATTTTCACTTTTCAATTATTATGGAAATAATTAAAACGGAAATTGACTTACTAGAGCACAAGAGACGTTAAGGTCCAAGTGTACCCAAAAAACGTGTGTTGTTTGTTTAATAAATAATATAATAATGTGATAACTTTGGTTTTAAGTTAATAGTCTAGGAATGTTAAAAACTTGCTTACCTAACTTGTTTTGGAAAAAAAAATTTTTTAATTAAATTATTTCACATGTTATACGTGAAAAATTAATTTTGGAGAAACTGTACATTCAAAATTAATCAAAATAATACCACTTAAGTTTCATAGTATTTGAACTATTTTCCCAAAATTTTAAGAAAATCGTATGTCTAGGGACTAAACTATTACCTCCTTTTTGCCAAAAAAAGCAGGTTTTTTTGGCAAAAAGCAGGTTTTTTTGGCAAAAAGCAGGTTTTTTGGCAATAATTTAGTCGCTAGACATACGATTTTCTTAAAATTCTGGTAAAATAGTTCAAATACTATATAGTTCAAACACTATGAAACTTAAGTGGTATTATTTTGGTTAATTTTGAATGTACAGTTTTTCTAAAATTAATTTTTCACATATAACATGTGAAATAGTTTAAATAAAAATTTTTTTCTTCCAAAACAAGTTAGGTAAGCAAGTTTTTAACATTCCTAGACTATTAACTTAAAACCAAAGTTATCACATTATTATATTATTTATGAAACAAATAACACACGTTTTTGGGTACACTTGGACCTTAACAGTTTTTTGTTGTAGCTGAGAGTAGTTTCTCCTTTTCTCAATTTTGCAGATAAAATATAAATATATTACTCTATTTAAGAATTTTATTATATTAATCAATTCAAATAAGCTATGGTCAATTATAATGAAATAAATGTCAGGTTATGAAACATTTGACATTTGCCAGGTAAACATAACCAATAATTCTTGCAACGTATATTTTTGGATCCATAATGGCGGTTTGACATTCGCGTTGGCTCAACTCTTATAAGTAATATAGAGTGACTCTAGATAATGCTATAGCTCCATTATTTTCAAATAGTAGCGACAACGATTGATCTCTCCGCTGCACTATGGCTTAAAACCCCGAGTTTTTGGCCAAAACCTAATTTTGTTAAATATTTTTACTAAAATTTGTGCATTATCATAGATTGTGATAATAAAAAGGTTTTTCTTGCAATTTATTTTAATATATTGAGAAATAGGGCTCTTTACTCTTCAGTACATTCTTTAAAAATGAATTATTCAACCAAATTTTGTAGTAATGATATATTGCAATAACAAAAAGATGTTTTAAATATTTTGTATACATGTGTACTTATAATATAATAATAACATTAATTAACAATACTAATTAATATACTATCTACTTGATTATAATTTCTTTATTAATTAAACTACGAGTTTTCTGCGTCTAACTCTAAATTATCTAAATAGTCCAAGTCTAAATGTTCCAATAAATCTGTTTCTTCTATTTCATTATTGTCTTCATCATCTTCTTCCTTATCTTCTTCTGTTGCAGATGGTAAATTCTCGGCAGAAAGTAAAGCTATAACTTCCGGTGGAATAACTAGCTTTTTGTGCCGTAAGATACGCTTGTTTATAGTAATGGAAGAAAGTATTGGGTCGGATGCATCCATTTCTCTATGAAACACATCTTCTAAATTTGTTTTTCTATCCCTCTTCCTAGCATGATGCAGCCTATCAGATTTGTACAATTTGTTCTTTGATTCCGAAGCCTGTTCAGCAAAGTACCCTATAGGCAATAGGGACCCCCTCAATAATTTGCCTTCCATGAATCAGTAAGTACCCTGTGGACGCTTGCTGGCATAGGGAACCATTCGTATTTTTGCATATATAAGTGAGCAGTTTGGAAACAATACTTTTCAAACTTTTCTTCGTTTATTTTATAGCAAATAGACAAACAAATTAATATATTTCTAAATCTTATTGTTAATTCTTCGTTAACGTCCGTTATTTCCGCAAATAGTTGTGGATGACTAAAAGCACGTCGGGCAGTGTTGCCGTCGTTGGTGCTACCAAACCCATTTTGCTTTGGCTTGTTCACCATTAAACTTAATTTTTCCCAAAATCTCTTTTGGACAACTTTTTTTCTATCATTAAAAACATTCTTATTTTTTTCCCCACCCACTTGCCACATCACTAATTCGTATCTGTAACTAATGTGAACAATGCATTCAAATAGTCGAATCCAACAATGCAGGGGACTTATCCCATATTGCAAAGCACCAGGCTTTGGTTTAAATTTGTCAGACCTAAAATCTTTAATTTTAGAAAGCATACTAGGTGTGGCTCCACAAATTGGGCACGCTTGACTTGATTTGGTATCTGTTAGTATTGCTAAAACCTTTCCATCTATTAAGGCCATCATTAATTTGTAATTGACAGTTAATATCCTACTGCCTGGAAGGGAAAGTTGTAAAGGCTGCAAATCTTTTATTTGTTTCTCTATTTCTTCTTTTTCCCTTAGAATGACATCTTTTGATTCCTTTATATAGGTTAGTTTTAAGGGCCTACAAAATCAAACTGATTGGGGTGTTCTATTGTCCCATAAAATTATGTTATTACTGCAAAGTCTTAGTGGTATAATTGTTGTAGCAAACAATGAGGAATCAGATTCATCGCTACTTGTTTCAAATCTTTGCTTATATGGCGAGTGACCAGAGCTTCCATCAAAACCATAACTAACAAACATTTCAGCATTTAATGAAATTGTTGATTCCATTGCTCTTAAAATGGGTTCTCTTGCAGAAGAACTATTCGCCGTAAAGTATGTTCCAGCAGATTTTTTAAAGGCACCGATGCAGTAACGTCACTAGCCACTATACCAGACGGCCTACATGCAGTTTTAGCTTTCGTAATTAGATAGTACGGTGGATAAATATTACATTTTCTTGATATTGCTTCGTCTCTTGTATTAGTATATTGTTGCTTGCTAAAATCATTTTCTAAAATGTATTGTAACACTTCTTCTGGAGTGTAAGGCTTCGGTTCTTCTTTTGGCGACAAGAGAATTTTTCTTACTTTTGTGGCTCTTGTTGGAGTTTTGTTAACTTCCTTTAATACTACCGCTAAATCCTTTTGTCCCTGTTGTCTTGCAGAAATCCTTGCTGCTTCAAGTATTAAAGGAGTCTCGTGTTGTGTTTCTTGCGACAAATTTGAAGCTTTTCTTCGTTTTGTCTTTTCAGACATTTCTTGGAATGGCAACCGTCGTCTTCCACCAGTAGTAGCAGATGTTGAAGGTTGAAAAATCTGTCATGTTTCTTCCTTTGATTTGAACATTGTTCTATTTCGAACACCATTTCAGACCGTAACCAAGCATTACAGTTTCTGTTTCTGTTTCTACAGTTACTTTTAAATTTTGACAAAGTCCTATTATTTTTTTGCCACCTTGAATATAAATTCACGCAGAATTTCCGTATTTTTTGTTAGTTCTGACACTGATATATCTTCTTCCATATTTGAAATAACATATTCGAAAACTTTGTCAACTTTACAATCCTTATTGCTTTCCTCTAGCCAGATTTTAAATAAGTCTTCGTATTTAAACTGATGCATACCTTAAAGAAAAATAATAATTACTATCCATCCGGCAGCCTCTGGCAGTTAGATTTTGCATAAAAATAAGCACAAAGAACCATTTTACATAATGCCATGTAAGCTTATGCAAGCAAATACATGCGATTTTTTGTAGGACTAAGTAAATTTTTATTATAACATTACGAGACGTAACAAATTTGTACTGGCAACGTCGTTGGGTATTATTTAAGTTCTCCGTGTTTATAGAATTTATTTACTAATTTTTTATACAGTATTATAGTACATACCTGCAGCAAGAATGTAGAAATGTTGTGTAAAAAACTTTCAATTTTTAAATGTCGTTTGCACTTGTTAAACATTCACACGCCCGTACAGTACAATGAGAAACAGTAAACTGACCAGCACCCTCGAGCCGATGAGACAAATTGTATGACCTATTGTGTTGGTAAGGGTTCGAGTATAAAAGAAACAGGTATGAATCCTTTTGTATGAATTATGTATCTTTCAGATTTTATAGCTAAAAGGATTCCATTACCAAGTTGAAAAAATAACCTTTTGGCCAGAATCTTGGTGTTTTAAGCCATAGTGCGCTGGAGCAAAAGCATCAGAACGATGTTGGCAGCATTGAATAGTACTAGATTTGACATTCCGTCTTACAATAATTCTTAGGTTTAATAATAATCATGCTTATAAATATTCACAATTTTACATTAATTTGATAATGGACATTCATGTTCTGTAAAAACGACCATATTTATATAATGTATACTTCCGTAATTGTAATTTTTAGACAACTTTTTTACCGCAACAACATGCATGTAGTAATTTTTTCTTTATTAAAGTTTGTGTCAGGTTTGCTCCACGATGTCGCTACTATTTGAAATAGAGGGGCTATAGATAATGCAAATACCAATATTACGGAATATGCGAAGAACTCCAATACAACCACTTTTAGTATTTACTTCATTACACTGAGTGACCATCAAGACCATTGGAATCCTGTCTTTGATTATGATTCTAAAAATGTACATACTCAGCGACATGGGCATTGCAACACCAAAAAGGGATGCAAAGTTGTTGACCAATCTTGTTCAGAATATTGAGATATCAATAGGTAATAGTTGATTAAATCTTGACACTTCTTATAATTGTTTGGAACTTTCTTAGTCGGTGTTTTTCCTTTTGATGTATTGTTTCTTTTGTCATTTTTCTATTTTACATGTTTTGAAAGTGCGATTATGCATAGACTGCCTAGAGTACGACAATGAGGAAATTACCACTAATTGAACGTATTCGAAAGGTAGTCTTAACCGTAACCAAACCACGGTTATGCAAGGTTATAGAGCATGGAGTAGGGAAGGCCAAGAACAACGCAGTTTCGAATAATGGCACAAAATGATCGATTCTCTAGTGCAACATCGATTGCTGATGATGGTTTGGTAATGAAAGACGTCCGTAACATTCCAAACGGTTTATCTTGATCGTCATATCCGGTCTTTAGACTTGATGTATCGGTCACATATTGTGCTACCCTTAACTCCTCAACATCGGCAGCAACGTTGAGAGTGGTGTAGGCTAAGACTGAATTGGCATATTGAGTGGCTTAGAGTGGTATTCACTATTCAATGATGAATCTCGATTCTGTTTAGGGATGCACGACGGCCTCATATTCATCCTAATAAGACGTGGAGAAAGGCACAATCCTCAATTCTTTGTTGAAAGGCCAGTGCACCGAACTGTGTGAGTTATGGTATGTGAGTTATGACAGCTTAGCGGTACACTGAGGAAGTGACAGAACCTTAATATCTTGCGATAGCTGGAAAACCCACTTTTCCAGCAACATAATGCCATAGGACAATGAATAGTACTTTTAGGATATTAAAAGCAGGTATCTGTGTTAAGACTGAGTAGGCTGTTTTTTTATTTAAGTTTTACATTTTGTAAATTATATCATGAAAGCGTAGTTTCACCTCTTGTTGACATCTTGAATATTCCAGTTAATTACTTGTAGCAATTCTTTAGAATTCAAGCGCAAAAAGTAAATTTTAGTTTATAGATTACATTGTATGTTACAAATTCTAACCTTTCTTCCAGCAAAATATGTGTGAGCATCTCGAAAGTATAAACTTTCCTTTCAGAAATAACTTACACGCCTTTCTTTCTATGCGTTGCTAGCAAACTTGGTGTTGCCAACATGTGAATTGTTGAAGTGTATACTTTCAAGAGATACTCACAGTATAGCGAGACTAATTATTGAACAGGAGCTTGAACTTATTTATATTACTTGTAGATTGTAGATAGCACGAAGCAAGTGAGTTGAGTAATTATGTTTAAGTTAAGTGTTGACATTTTTTATGGAGTATAGGGTAAATTCTAGAGAATATGTCTCTTCTTCTACAATCTGTGTTAATGTACAAAATCTGAAAATCTGAAGAGAACAGTAGCACAACGGGGCATGTTGCATGTGTTGTGGAAATAATTCACCAAAAGCAGACTCGAATCCTCCTCCGTACATGACAAGAGAAGGAAGTGCAAGAGTAAATATACTTGAGTGTAAATATACAAGAGTAAATATTACTGGCATACACCTATGGCCAATATTGAAATCCAATACTTCTAATAACCATCAGATCTTTATGTAGGTTCATTAGAGCAATGCGACATGTGTTGCGTTGCCTGTGTACAACTACATTTACTTGTCTCAGTGGCTGTGTACGGTCTTCATGCTTAGAATCATACATTTCATTCCCACTATGGTCGAATTTGTATAACGTTTTATTACATGGTAGAGTGTATTTTTTGTATTATTAAGTTATACTAATGTAAAACATCGTTGTTGCGTATCGGTAGCTATTCACCAATTCTGTTTTATTTGTTTATACACATGAAATAAATTTTATAATTACATAAATAAACAGTGTTGAAGATCACTAGTTTTCATCCTATTGATCGTTTGGATTTTGAGGAATTTATCTTTAGAGCTCCAAGCTTGTCTTGGATGTTGTCAACTACAACATGATATCTGTTTTTTGTTATCACTTTCAGCGATTTATCTGGCTTCACTCTTCTAGGCTTACTAATTATAAAGTTAAGTATAACATCTTATGTATCCTATTAAGCGTCTTGTGCATATTGAATCTTTAGTTATACAATAAACAGCGTTTTTTGTAGGATGGTGTGGATTATCTGAATGTTACGTTACTGGTCATGGTTGTAGGATTATTTTTTCAGAAGTACAAACTTACTTTAAGCATCCGATAAATCATCTAATTATATTACCTCTATTATTCAAAGAACTTCTAAAATCTAGAAAATTAGAATGTTTACAGCAAGTTTCAAGAAATTATTATAGTTCAGGAATTTTTTGAATGAAAAATGTTCTTTTGTAAACATGCGAGCTCGTATAGTCGGATGTCATTGACAATTATGTTGCTTGAACTAAGTAGAGGTAAAATATGTATAAACAAAATTTCCAATTAACAAAATAAGTTTACAAATAACACTTGTAACTAATTGTAAGTAGAATTAACGAGCTACTACTGTCTAATAGTAAAATAATGGCTTGTCTGTTGAAATATCATTCTGATGTTGAGAAATAATATCTATCTGGCTTTATAATTATAATTTACGCTATTTCCAGTTATGTAAAATTCTAGTGTACTTGAAGCATGTAATTATATTTATTTCGTTAAAAATGAGTCAAAATTAACATTAAATTGTAGTGGTAGACCCGGCTGACGGATTATAGCTGAACATTTTATTTTATTTTATAATAAATCTCGGAGCACATGAACTTTTTTAACTTTGACATTTATTATAACATCAAATCTCGTTTATAGTTATGACAAAGTTGATGACAGCTTTCACTTTAACGTATTACATCTAACAGAGTATACGTTACGTACCATCACTGCAATTACAAGTGATGGCTTTATTTGTTAAGCACTATTTTTTAATCATAATTAATGATTGCTTTTTTATTCATAATAAATCAAATGTAATTATCTATTAATTTTGTTTTTGACATACACGTGTTCTTCTTCATTCACTCCTAACGAAGCCAAAAAAATAAAAGATGTTTCTCCTCTGCGATATTTGCATATTACACAAGAGACCGATTTCTTGTTAAATGAATGGGACTTGTATTAAGTTCATAATCCAGTTTAATAGGTATGTGTTCATGTATCATTGCATAAAGTGCAGCTGTTATTAGAGTTATTACACCTTAATAAACTCATAGTACAGTTCTGCTGCTGCTGCGACAATTGCTTGTATTGTTACACCCCGATCTCGCTATGCCAGGAAACACATGCATCGTTTATCATTTTCCCGAGTTTTATTACATTTTCACAAATTAACATTATTGTTAGAGAAAATTGGACCAACTGTATCAGAGGTTATTAAATTATTATTTAGTATATTATACAAACGTGTTATACATATTGCAATGAATTTTGGGTTGGTTGAAAATAAAAACCTATAATTGTTTTATACGACAATACAAACAAACTACACAGCAACAGACGTGCGTCACCAAATAATAAACAGACTGCAGTAGCGGTACAGTGATGATACATACAAAATACAAACCACCTACCGTTACTCTTAAAAAAATTCTTCGGTTAATTAGAATCGTGGTGAAACTTCAAAAATACCACCACTCTGAGTGACCTTCAGGCGGGTCGCTTGAATAGGGCACTAAATAAATATAGATCTACGAACAGAAGTAATGCACACAAAAGAAATATAAACCAAATTTTATTTAAATTTGAAATGACAAAAAGTTTATTTAAAAATGAACACAAAAAACTTTGCATACCATGAACAATTGAAAAATCAATCCCAAGATAGTGTAATGCCTTTTATCCGAGGAGTAATATTTCTGGCACCATCAGAATCTTAATTACTAAATCTTATTTAAAATTAATTAAATACCTTAAATTTTTAAATCAATCCAATATGTGGCGCCAACAGTTTCCAACTATAATTGTTACACAACAGCAATCCTCTGTTTTCCATATGGTTTAAATAATAAAATGTGGAAGAACAACCACCTACCTCTCTTTCAAATTGTGTTAAAATAAAATGGTATTATTAAATGAAAATTAAAAACCAACTGCCTATAAGAAATATAATAAGTCATATGTAATGATTATATTTTTAAATTCCCTTCCAACATCCAAATTATAACGAAGGTTAAAAGTTTCATTATCCGAATCAAATTTTCTTCTCGTATTTATAAAAACAATTATTTCACAAATAAATTCACAACACTGATTATTATGTTAATTAAATGTTATTATTAAAAACAGTCATATTCAAAGACCTTCAATGATTATTTTTGTTGCGGTTTGTTTACATTTTTCACAACTCACAACATAACCTTAAAATGTTAAATTTTTGCTTACAACATGTGTGCACTGTTTGGAGTTCTAAAAGCACAGACCATTTGTTACTAAAATGGTTGCTCTTTTTATATCTTTTTCAAACAAAAGCAGGGCTGTAGTAATTTCTTCGGTTACAAATAAAAGAATTTTTAAAAATCAATACACACCACCACATAATTAATTATATAACAATTAATTATTCTTTAAATACATTCAATAAGTAGATAGCTAAAGAAATTCCCTTTCCATTGATATATGACATTTATATTGACATAAAAATATAAGTCCACTAAAAAATGTCAACCAAAAAACATTTCCTACACAACTATCAAATAACTAAAATTGACTTAATTACCTAAAATTACCTATTTACATCTTCCTATATTGGCAAAATTCAACCTTACATCCTAATAAACATTATTTACTAACTTTTAGATATCTATAACATGAAAATAGCTAAATTAAATTATTGCAGATTGCAGTGGAAAAACGTTCAAACTGTTGATGTTTCAAAATTGTGCTTAAGAAACTGCTTAACAAAACAGTATTAAAACATTTTAGCCGCGAACTGTATAATCTAGCTAATGAAGAAAAATTTTAACGATAAAATTTCGTTTCCTTGAAATATTATTTTCTCATACGAATAATTCAGGTAATGTAGCAAATACTTGCATACATCATCACTACACACCTTGTCTGTTTTAGGTCAAAACTTAATTTTGCCTCTACTTTATCTTAGTTGCTTAATTAGTGTGTTCTAGAGTGCATGTTTATTAAATTAAAACCTTTTCTTTGAATTCATAAAAAAACTTTTAAAAATCAATATCTTTTCCTAGACGTTATGCAACCCATCTAACATCTTGTTGAAAAATTTTATGTGTGAGTGCATACTTTCTTTTGTATGTCAAAAATTATGACAATATGTAATGTATGTTTACTTTTTACGCCATAATAGGGTTGTCGGTGAATACCAGCATATTTTATATTTCAGAACCACTTCGTTGTATTATTCCTGAATGATGCTCCACATCTACTACCTATAGGTAGAATTAAGATCTGCGAATGGCTTAATGTATAATTGGGTAAATTATCTTTACCCAATTATTTAGTTTACGGCCAAGTGAGTTTACGAGGGAGGCTAACAAAAAATGCGTCTCTTAATAACTTGTTACTATGTACTAAGATACGAGTAATCTAGAAAGTTTTATATCCGCCTGGTTTGTAGAAGATTGTAATGGAAAAGAATATATTCTAAAGTGTGCTTTGCTGTTGCTATTGGTTTCCCATGTTATTTAAGTAATGTCCAATTTTCTTTATTATTATTATTATCACGGGGTGCGCACTCTCCGTATGCTACCTCATATTCAATTTAGTTGCTACCTACGTTCACTGGGGCGTTGATGCAGGCTTTATTATTAGTAGGTTTCTGTATTATCAACACATGATGGTTAGTGTTATGGTTATGGTTGGCAGGATTGTTGGTGTAAAACACAAATCCTGACGTTTCTAGTGTGTTGTACGGTAAGCGATATGTCTTCTACATTGTCAAGTGTAAGTGTAACCTTCCTTTACGTTTACAGTCTACGTTCGGTTCGCCAGTTTCGAAGGTGTATAATAAAATGCCTTATAAGTGCTGTGTACCACAATGCACTTATAAACAAGATGCTATGTTACACGTATTTCCACAAGAAAACGAAGTAAGTACTTAAAAGATGAAACTTCATAAACTATAAAATTTTTGCATTGCAGCTGTTCACAACATGGTGTGAAAATATTGGCAGACCAGAGTTACTTACAAAAGGGTTCAGTCTGGTACGTAAGTATTATAGGGTTTGTGCTAGACATTTCCAGGAAGATGCGAAATTTGTTGCTTGTCACAATCGGACAAACTTGAAAGTTGGCAGCATTCCAGTGTTACATATACCCCATCAATTACCTGGTAAAGACTTGTTAATAAATATTTCTACAGTTATTACGGACGTGTTTTTAGGTGTTAAAATCTAATTAGTTTTAAATAATATGAGATGCGCTCTTTGTTTGGTGTTATTATAGATATTATGTCCATGTACAACACTGTATAATACAGCTATACTTTATTGCTAAATGATTCTTTATTTTGTACTGGTGTCTTTTATTGAATCTGTTACTACCTTTTATAACACTGCAACACGAATCATATTTTGTTACTTTAAATACGGAACTCAATGCATTACTATAGAAGTTGTTCGTTTTCGTACATTACTGTTAGTATTATACTAACCATGTTTCGAAAACGCACTCTTTGTATGGAGAAAAGTAGTCAATTTTGCGGAATATTCCGAATACTAGTTTTAAATTTCCCGCCATGGTTCATTAATGCGACTGCCGCGCTCAGCGATGTTAGGTCGCAACTAAAATGAATTGTTGTGAAATTGGTTAGAGTGTCGTATCTATATACCAATATATAGTTCTTTCATCTGTGATTATTATTATGAATTAGTCAGATAAAGCAGCAGTATATGGACTGGAAACAAAATCGTATTTGGTTTTTTAATTTTTCGTTTCTATAATAAATGCAAACGGGGTTTTAAAAAGCAGGGTCGGAAGCGGATCTACAAGCAGACCCGGCACAAGGTACGGCCATAATTATCATAATCAGGAGCGGATCTATTGATAGATCTCTTAGTAGTAATGCAAGTAATTAATTTTTTTTATTATATATCAAATTAGCAATCAGAACAAGATATTCTGTAGGCTAATGTGCTAACATAGAATCATAATATTATTATTAAGGGTCCGTATATGACAGGATTGGAACTGTTTCAATGAGGAGTCCTCGTAGATTTCATCTGAGGTCAATCGGCTAGTGTCTTTTAATCTTCTGTTGTCGTTATTATGCAGAAGTGGTTGCAGGAGAGAATTGCTGTATGTTGTGAGATTTTCGTGGTGTTTGTTGCTTCTGTCTTTTATGACTTCTGTGATGAAAGGTAGGTAATTGCATTACTACTTGCAGAGCTTAGTTTTGTGCCATTTCGATGATTTCCAAAGTAATTCTATCATGGCCGGGTGCTTTTCTTGTTTTTACTTTTCTAGGGTATCTTTTATCTCATCAACATTATTTTCTACTCTACAAAGTAGGACATCATGCCTCTTTGGCTATGTGGGATATGAATCTGGTGGTCAAAGAGAAACTTCGTCGTTCTTTCGACACCTCCGTTCAACACCGTTTCCAAGATGACATTGTAACAGACAGTTTTGTTCTTACTATTTGCTTGTTTTAATATCACTTCGTATATAATATACTATTAGTGTTGTAATTATTAAGCCAACGTATTTAGTATCACCCTGTATAATATCTTCTCTTTTGTGAAATTCAATTTTAATAATATTTTTTATGGCGCTATCTATGTTTGGAATTTGAACTACAAATTATCGATTTTTCTATAATCCCTATATGGACATAAAGGTTTTTCTAGGATTATCAAATTATCATTAGCTATCAAGCTATTAAATGCTAGATGCGTCTTGTAGTGAGAAAACAACTATCCCCGCGACCCGATAAATTTCTAAAACATGTTCTTCTTGAAGATTTTATTGACGAAGCAATATGTTAGATTTGATGCCGTATAGATTTTTGTGATTTAGTAGTGAAATTAACTATTAATTTAATAATGTGTTTAATTACCACGGTGACCAATTTTAATCTTTTTCCACTTATTAGAGTGATATAGAGCTATCTTATTTTTTGTTGGTTTTAATTAAGTTAGAGGCACCTTTAATCATGCCATGTGAGTATGTCCCATTATATTTAGATTAGAAGGTTAGGTATGCATCTTTACGCTTACCGGATACAACGCTGACCGCGGACACTACGCCGACCCTTAAAATAAATTTTGCTAATGGATACTTTGCCGACCGTGAAAAATACGCTGACCGCGGACATGGTCGGCAAAGTGTCCATCGCTTGCGGTCGGCTTAGTGTGCACGGTCACAGTGTAATAACATAGAGTAACGTGACTATCGCAAATAGTTACCATCCACCACACAACAAGCTGGCATGTGCCGAGAGCAGTTATCCTTCATACACGCATGCGACCAAGCACATCAAATTAGCCAGTCCCGTATAACCGCAATTGTGCGGTGCGAGTGCCCCCTATAATAAACACAGAATCAGGAAACGATGAAGAGATTGTTTTAATTGACAAAGATTACCAAACTTTTGATAAATTAGAAAAAACTTTATTCGATATATATGCGGTTATTTGATAAAAAATGTTTATCGGTACATACATGCGAAACATGAGTTTTACTTAATTTATTTTATCTATGGAAATACTTTTTCAACAACACTTCCAAGATATTTGTGTAAATGAAAATGTGGTAGTAACATTTCTACATTCGTGCAATAATTTTAAGTATAATAATATAGTATATCATTTACACGCTCGACTGCGAGTGTATTACACTTTAAAAGACGTTAACAGAAATTTTAAATCATCCCAAAGTATTAAAAGATAATTATATTGAAACATAATTAACAATAAAGCTTCCGTTTTGTAAATGAATATTCAATTATGTACGTTAATTTAAGTTCTGTTAATAACAAACTAATTGTTCAAAGGAGTCAATTAATTTTGTTGATTCACACAATTCTGTTTTCTATTTTATTGAATAAGTTACTGGATATTTTCTGCCGGCATTCGTAGGCGATGCCGACCGATAAACTTCGGTGCACTGCTTCGTTTATGGGCGTGATATTCGAATGTATGATAAGGAACGCGCTAATAAAATAAAGAAGGGTTTATATCGGGTCACGCCTTTGCTCGTCTTAGTTTGGTAGTGGGGGAACATTCGAGCATTAAAGTTGTTTAGTAAACCACAAACCGAGTGTAGTCCAACCCCACTAACACAAACTGAACAAGAAGAGCAAAGGCGAGGCCCGATATAAACCCTTCTTTATTTTACTAGCGCGTTCCTTATCATACACACATATGGTTTCGCAGATACTTCCTTCCTGTTTTTCCACACCTGTATATACTGTGGCATGGTCGACAAAATGCCCAAAACTGCCAGTCGGCGTAGTGTCCACGGCCGGGGTCGTGTCCCGCAAGTGTACACAAGCAATACATTTTAAAAACTTTGCAAACATTTGTTACTTTTGAATAAACAAAATATAAAAAATTTTAATATAAAATTAATAATATAACTAGATCTAAAACAAAAGAGGTGCTACCGGGCGGTAACCCAAATTTCTTGTCAATGTTCCCAAAGCCATAAATTGTGCAAACTATGCTTATAAAAATATCTGTCTTTGGAACACCCGACCCCTCTAATATATATTATATACACCATACAATTCTTTATTTTTAATTATCCGTCTTGAACAACGATAATAATAATTAGTGCCTGAAACTTTCAGAGATTCGTGTAGTCTCTATTCTACCTAAATATTAACAGGTCTGAATTTCCAGACGATGGGATGAACAAGTTGATACTTTTTATAAGAAGTCACGTTTACTAATAAAAAAAGTCTTCAGAATAAAATTGAACATTCTCGCGTAATTCACGTGGTCTATAATAAAGAGCTCTATTAAGTTTATGGTCGTGTCGGGGCGGCCCGGAAGTCTATCATAAGTTGCTGGGGTAGGGGCATAACTTGACTCACGCTAACGCTTCCAACTCCGGTGAATATGCACCTTTTGCTGTAACTAGAACAAACGAGAAATAGATCACACTATAGAATTGATTAATGATTGGTAAATTAACTGAACGTAAATAGAGCTTGTAGATTCGTTAAGATAATTTGAATTCGAGCTATCAAGAAATTTCTGAGATTAACTAGATAATAAATGATACCTTTTCATGGTTCATAATTTTATTTATTTCTCGTTTGTTATTATAGTGAAATGCAGTATGGATATTTAAACTAATCTTATTAAACCATCAGTCAAGATATATATGTAGTTACCTGTCTGATGAGTGATGACCTTAATATGGAGTATCTCATTTCCAGTAATAGCTGAAAAACTCTTCGATTGAAAATACATTACAAGGATGACCTATGCACCTTAAAAAAGTACATCTTCAGAAGATTTTTCAAACCCTTTTTCTGTAAAATGTTATATCAAGCATGTTTGATCTTTCTATTTCTTCAAGATTTTCGTTATATAGGAAAACAAGCACGTACTGTATTACATACAAAGATGGTGTACACACTAAGAAATGATAAAAATCTAAAATCTAATAAAATCTTTGGTAACAGGTTCTTTCTCCTTTGCTGAATAAGTTTTTGTTGACAGAGCAAAGTCTTTGTTGTAATCACAATCAATAATAGCTATTTATGTAACAAGTATGTAATGTAGGACTTTATGAACGCGCTCAGCTTATAGCCGAGTGAGCGAAACGAGCAAGGACTATAAAAAGGGCGAGTCTATAAAGTCCGATTATGTACGAGTTGCATACAAAGCTTTATGTTCGACAACTAAAATTGGCTCAAAAAATTCATTTTATAAATTTCACATCTATTCTTGACTGAAGAAAATTGGACAGGTAATTATATAGTGCCATTGGAAAACTGGATATGTTATAGTGTGCTTTTGCTATTGCTATACTTTATTTTACTGCTTCTACTTCATTTCACTAGCACTATAAAGAGGTACTTTATAGCCGCAAAACTATGTTATAAACGGTACTTTATAATGCAGTCGTACATAAAGTTAATTTATGTTATAAGAAGCAATTTAATGATTTTCCAGAGCAAATAAATTTTGTTAGTAATTTTAGTAAACACAACAAATTGTTTATGGTTTACAACAAAAATCATTTGTTGTGAAAAATGATGTTAGTTGCTATAGTAGAATTTGTAGAATCGACTAATTTTCTTTGTATCTGCAACAAATTATTTTGCTGAGAGAGAACACGCTAAGAAATAAATTATCTTTGGTAACAAATTCTCATTTGTTGAATTAGTTTTTGTTTGTAGAACAAAGTGTTGTAATTACAGATTAATTTATTTTGTAGAAACAAACTAATAAGTTTCCCTCGCAAATATATTTTGTAGCTTTTTATCATACGTGTACTGAATCGGTGGTAAGTTACGGTTACGGTCGTGTCGGACGTTCCTTTGTTGTCTCTTGTCTGCACCCTGCAGTTTGCAAGGTTGCCTCAGTTGTCTGGTGAGTGTTATACAATACCACGTATTATTAGTACTACGAGAATTATAATAGCATTACATTATATGATTACAGTGGAAACAGAAGTGGAAAATCTACTAGACGAGTGGGGACTACCCGAACTTATCCCATTGTTAATTAGTTAAGTGAGCATATTACATGAAATATTAATAGCAAATATTCTATAAAATGCAGCAAAATATAAATTTGCTATGAGAACAGATTAATCAGTAAAGTCAGCATATTTGGTATTAGCAAAGGCTAAGATTTCGTTTGTATATTTTACAAATTGGAGTTTGCTGCAGTAAGTAAGAGTTTTGCACTTCCAGAAAATATGACTTAGTTTCTTGTGCAAAGTCTGATTGTCACTTCAACAAAATAACTCTCAGCAAATTAATTTGTTTCTTTAGCTGAGATTATGCAAATGGTAAATTTGATGAGGCTATACTGATACAAAATATTTGCTGCAGTTACTCATATTTTGTTGCTAGAGCATATTATTTTTTAGTGTGTAGAATCTTTTCTAATAACATTGCATGTGCTGTTACGTCTTTACTATGTTTCATTCTGTGAAAGAAAGTAGTGATCCTTGTAAAAGTTCATGAAGTTAGTTCCACCTACCTATACAGTGAATGTGAATTTAGTGAATTCGTGCACCAGAAGTAGAGTACATGAAGAGGAAGTTTCAGGAAATACTTTACGGTCTCTTGTTCAGAACGCTGAAGTTTTAATTTGATCACAACGAATGTCTTTACAACAACAAAATAATTTTATTGCTTTTTACTGTTGTATTTTGACTCACCGTATCATTTTATCATAACAAACAAAAGTTTAGTAATGCTTTTAGCGAGATTGATCCTGTTCAATAGTTGAAGTCAACTTGCGTTGTGGTAACAGGCAAGATTAGAATTATTGATGTTAAGACTTAGCAAGAATGTAAATTGAAAGAGCTTACTCTGGTGGGATGTTTGGAGACCAAGTAGGTAGATTCTAAAAAAATCATATCAATATTCTTAGCTATATATTGTTATTTAACTGTAGTAAGGCTCTTCGTGTTAAGGGCCCATTAAGTAATGCTGCCTCGATACAAAATTAGACATTTTGCACTACTAGCTGTTAATACTTATGATATTGAAGGTTTAGATCTACGAGATTTTATGTAGTTTACCATATCGACAACCATTCGTTGATGATTGGACATTAGTTATTGGTTATCGCTGAATTTATCTAAGTTTCTTGACGAAAATTCGTTCGATGACTTTGTTTGTTTGACTGTTGTCAAAAATGTTTTCGATGACTACATATATAGTTCGTATTATATGTATAGTTAACTTACGTATTAAAGCTAGACCTAAGAGAATTCAAAGGACAAAGCTCGTAAGGGTGTACTTAATTTTTCATGTTTCTTTTGGTTGCTAATAGTATGTCTACTTTAAAGGTATAACAAGATCGACTCTAATTTAAATTTTCTTAAGAGAAGAAAAGCCGTTAAAAGTGACCCAAATTGATAAAAAAAATGTTTGTTAGTGTTCATGCTACTCTAGTTAGAGTAAATAAAACGAATTAGCTCCAATATGCACTTGACAGTGTATTTGACAAGAGAAGCGTGTGCGCAATAACGGCACTAACAAAAAATGGCGACAATCAGCTGTCTGTTGTATTGACTTTGACCAGTTATAACTGCTGAAACCTTGCAATTTCAAAAGTCTTTGATCTTCAAAAGATCAAAATTATACTGACTAGACCAAAAACAGGTATCTGTATATAAAGTACCTACATTAGGTTTAGATTTCTAAAATTTTGTAATTCCGCTAATTTTAATAACTTTTCAAATTGAAAAGTTTTAACAGTTAAAGCTAGAGGCCTTTTAGTGCAAATATGTTCACGTCTTTTTACTGTTTGTAAATGTGAAACTTGGCTGTTTGTTTTAATAATTAATATAAAAGTTACTCAAAACAATTTTACATTTTAAACATTTTATTAATACATGTATTATTTTATAATTTTAGTAATTAGTGGCATCATTAGTAGGCATCTTAAAAAACGCTTATTTAAAAAGTTGATCCGGTCTCGATGACACACGTGTTTTGAAAACGGTTTTTTAAGTAGATTTTCCTGCTGAATCCTAACTTCATCTTGGATGGAGCTAGAAAGTTAATTGTTGTTTTAAAAAATTCCTCCAGAGTTGGAGATTGTAATGTACTACTTAAAATTTAGTTTCGAGAAAAAGTATCTGAGGAAATTGCCATTTTGTTATACTATGTCATATTTGTGCACTAAAATATTCACCAGGCAAAAAACTTTTTTATTACAAGAGATAGACGCCTATATAATCGAGACTATATTTAGTAAATAAGGTCCAACGGAGTGTTTAGTGAAAAAAATAATAAACAATTAACTTTCTAGTCCCATCCAAGACGAAGTTATGATGATGCAAACTAAAAAGTAGCGCGTTTTTTATTTTTTGAAATTTTACATAAAAATAACTTTTTAATGTTCAAGGCCATTCCAAATCGACGGGCGCCCTCCGGATTCGGATTCAACAAAATCTACATAAAAAACCGTTCTCAAAATCCGTGTGTCATCGAGTCCGGACGACATGTCGAATTTTGGTACAGTAAAAACTTCAACAGTAAACTATTTAATATTGATATGCAACGGAGTTGTACATTTTTCAATAATTCATATTCAGTGTTTTTTTTTTCAAACAATAAACAGAGATATTAAGAAATTAGGCAAGTAAAAGCAATAATTATAATTATGTCTAATTCGCAGAACAAAAGAGTAATTACATCTCAATTGTAGTAATTCTGAACTTTGGCAGAGTTCACGGAATGTTGCAAGGGAATTTCCTAATAGAAATTTCATAAGAGTTGGCGTGATGCACGAGCAGTAGTTCACTCTAGCAACAATTAACAACCATACCATGGACCAAGAAAAACAGTTTTGAAAAAACGAAGTAATGGGTCCAGGGTGTCCTTTAACGAAAATCGAAGTGTTCCAACTGGACTCGTATATATTCTTTTCAATACGTTCTTATGGTTTAATTGTATATATTTACTTTTTATGTATGTTTACATTGCAATAAATAAATAAATCACTTATTTTATTATTGACCATGGCCTTAAAAAACTACACTACTTTCACTCTAAATTTTAATCTAAATAGAAAACAAACTACGATGACGTCTCGCTTAAGTGAACACTGTTGGGACTGTAAAATAATGTCCGCTTAATGAAGGTGTCCAATTAAAGAAAATAATTAAGTAAACTGCTAGATTTATTAGGGGTACATTTGATAATATAATATGGGGTATAAAATATATCTCTGTATACAAAAGTTTTATAACAATCCGCTCAAATAGGCAATATTTTTCCCATGTGGAGTAAAAGATTCAAAAGTCAAGAGTAACATGTTACCAGACACGATTAGAAATTGATTAAACTAGAAATAGTGTAAAAAAGTTACACCCTAAAGACCTAAACACAAACTTTTTAGAGTGGTCTAGAATTCAAATTCTACACTAAATTTTTTACTGTGTATGATTATAGTTCGCACTACAAATAAAATTAGTCATAAAAAAGAACACAGTGATTAATTACAATATTAAAAGTGAATCCGTCACTTTTTCATAATTGGAGCAAATTACTCACGTTTAATATTAAAGTAATATTCATGAAATCATGATTACAAACTGACCAATACAGAATGAAAAAAGAACAGGTATCAACTCCTCAGAGACTAAGGGTCCGCCATTAAAAGCCACGACTGTCGTAACAAAAGTAAGAAGATTTGGACGTTTTCCATAGATTTGGAGGACTTGGAATGTTGTAAAAGAAGAGGTTCTCCAGATTACATACTTCTGAAGTTTTATGATTTATCACTAAATGAAAATCGAACAAAAATACATTATTTATTATCACACTGCGATGATGTAAAATTATATCTTTCTTTATAGCCGAGAATGGAATAGATAATTTGATAAAAAATGGTAGCTGCCTATATTTTCAACCTACTACATTTGGTGTGTTCGGTTGCAATCCATCAAATTTCTGTTTATAACAAAATTACAGGGTAACCATCGGATACCAGTAGGAAAGTTAAGGGATGTTATTATTATTATTATTGTATTCGTATATGATGCGATCTAAAAATAAATCAATCATGACCACATACAGATTGACTTGGAATTGACAACCTAACATTATGAGTGCTTAGCAATTCTATAGGGTACTGGATTTGTAAAACATTTTCTCAGATGACCTAAAATATTCATCTGAGACATTTTTAGCCTTTAACATACTTAATATAGGTAAATGCGATTAATTTTGTTGCACCAAATTGGATATTTCTAACTGTAAAATTCAAAACCATATAATTTACATAGAATAAATGTAAAATATAAATTGAAAGGTTTCCATTAATTCCAAATGAATAAATGTTTTCATCTGATTCCATTTAATCTAGCAGAAATAATTCAACAAACCAAACAAGGTAAGGTGGTTCATTCCTTCCAAGCCAGGTAGATTTCAAAAATATTCTATATGAGAGTTCTCAAACTAATTTTTATTTATGTTGGTACTTAAAAATTTTAATCTGCTTTAAAAATAAGAATACCTGACATTAATGTCTGCTTTACTATTGTAGTAAAATATGTAGCACTTTTAATGGCAGAATGATATTCAGATGAGGGTCTAACCTAATCTAGGAAATGTCTTGGACCGGAAGTTGTAGCCGTGGGGTTTACTTGATAGGATCGTTCACAATGGGTTTTCGAGTGTGAACGGTCATTGATTTGAATTTTATATATAAAAGAGAGAGAAATTCGGTTTCCTTTTTTTGTGTGGTTAAGATTTGAATAGATGAATATTAGATGAAAAACCATAAGTTTCGATACTGTTAATGCTAGAGTTAGAGTCAGAGGCGTTAGTGAAAGTAATTTGGATTGTTTTATTAGAATAGAGTGAGGATATCGGGGTCATTAGCACACAACACGTTTAAAACAACCGTTCGTGAATTTATATCAATGTGGAACGATTAATTCACCGGAATTCGCGCCACAAGGGAGCTACTTTTTGAAGACGGATAAAAACAGTCGGCATCATAGACTAATAATGTATGCAGATTGTAATGGCAAGGTGGGTCGGTGCCTGCCATGTTGGCGGCTGCTATTGGCTGCTGGTGGCGTGTATAACTGTCGGTAAGCACGGTAATTGTTAGGTACCCACCCACCCACACGGTCCCCCTTGTCTTAGCTTCTAGTCTGCACGCACTTCAACACTTGCACCACCGTGCACTTTTCACTTTTAAAGCTTCTCCGACACGACGTGGTATAAACATCAGTTCCAGTTGGACATGCTGGATCTGGATGGCGATACTCTTGTGGGTGGGCTTGATTTATTTCCCGAATGTTAAAATTACTTTCCGTGCTATTATACAACCATAAATTTTATATATTTTTTTATTTCTCGAAATATATACATTTTGGTGGTTGATGGCTATTATTCTGTTTTATTGCTTGATTTGTACTAGATAAATGTTCCCATTTAACGGTGGAATTGGGTTTGTAGGTTAGATTTGTGTTTATGCTCTAACTACCTATCCAAGAAATGTGATAATCATTCGAAACTACTAATTTCGGTAATTGGGTCTTGGGCAACACCTAAAAATGTATTATAATGATTGGGTGTTAAATTAATTAAAATGGGACAAGATGTAAAGTTTTAGGTTAGGTTAGTTAAGGTTAGTTCGTGTTCTGTTTATGTTTCTGCATTATAATTTCCAAAATATTCCGTTTTAATTTATTTCTATTACCAAACTTTTAGGAATAAGACCCTGACAAATAATCAATTTCGCACTGATACTTCTTTATCCAGTCAAATTAAAAAATTTCTAATCAATAATTAAGATCCCTTCAATGGTGTGCGGGGTCTTCTAAACAAAATAATATTTTTCACTATCCATTACAAACACAATCCCCTTTTTGGTTTAAATTTCAGTGGTTTCTTGAATCCCACACTACTAAAAGTAAAAGATGTATACTTCACAGTTCGATTAGCCTTACGAATCTTATTTTCCTGTTCATGGTCGAAAAAAGTCAGAAGTTAACAACTACTAGTTCTAATCTTGACAGGAGAATGCACGGAGTCTTTTAATACAAGGTTCATATTCATAATCTCAGCAAAGTGTTTATCTAATGATCTAATCAAAATAGTTGTCGACAAGCGTTTGCTAGAATAAATTTTAATTTTAATATTGTAAATCATTATGCTTTTTGTTTCAGACTCTCAGAGTTTCCATACAAATTGCTTTTCGGATTGTCACAGCTTCAGGTTTGTTCGAGATGTAAATTTAGCATTAATTTCAACCGCTCATGAAGGTCAAAGTTTTCTGCTTTCTGATATAATTTCAAAGATTCTCCAATATCTAGGCTTCAAGAGTTCATTTATTCTTGGCTCCAATGTTCAGAATTGGAAAGCTTGATAGCTTTACAATAATCTTAGGTAAAGCCTCCTTCTGGATTCCACCATCCCTGGATGTCCCCAGCACTTAGATGTCCAACCTCAGATATAATAGTTTTATAAGCGCCAGTTAGACATTATTTTACTTCGCCTCTTAAAGAAACTGTCAATAGACACACTACTTCCTTGCACGTATCCAACATTAGCGACAATGTGGTCAACTAAATATTACCAGCGTTTGCTCGAGTAAGTATACATATAATAACTATACCCAATGTTCCAATTTTGGTGTTAAGATTACTAAGATTACGAGGATCTGAAGATATTCACAGATTACATAAGATTACATTACTAAGATCCCACCTAAACCAGTTTTGAATTTCTGGTTCTTTATTGAGAAAAAAGGGTATTGTGGGCTCTGCAAATGGACAGCTGAAAAGAAAGTGAAAGAAATTTTAGATATTAGCATAGTTCAATGAAGGTAAGGATTTCAGTACTTTCAGTACTTTCAGGACAGAAATCCCGTTATCGACGGAAAGATCCCGGACACTCAAACACATAAGCTTGCAATTATCGCAGATGAGAATAGATTTAATCCAGTGAAGATTGTCAAGAAGTATGCTGCACTATGTTCTTGTATGCACGCCATAAACAGTAACATCACTTCAGATTTTAGTTTTACCGTGATAAAAAGATCAATTATTGTATTTAGAATCAAAGGTTAAGTTAGTTAAGTTAAGTTAAGTTATATAGGTGACTTAAAACATATTACTTAGGATCTCGAAAGTTGATATTTGAATTAGTAATTGTCAAATTATTCAAAAAACCGAACTGAATGAATAACGGAATGTTAAAGGTAAGTCAGGGTATCACATATTTCATGGTACTAATAGAGAGTTAAATTTACATCTGGGTTAACGTCCATAGTGTTCAGGGTACCTGGACTTCTGGTGTGGTAATTCTGGTGTGAACTTTGAAATACGAAATGAAGACTGGAAATATATTGAAAAACGAATCACGAACAAAATTGTCAGATGATCAACCAGAAACGTTAAGGCTACAAATGTATTCATTAGGTAGTGAAGAATTGAATCCATGAAGGTCGGTTAGTCGACGTACAAAAAGGCACATTCGGTTACTACTACGGGAGATGGAGAGTTCGATATTCTTGGTGTATAATGGCGGCCAAAAAAATGGAAACGCCAGCAATAATCAATTTAACACTTTATTATAGTTTTACACAAAGTAAATGGGGTTTACTGCTATAAATTATTCTAAAACTCATTTAAATGTCAGAAACATTTTGTAACAACCGACAAATACATTAAAAAATAATGTGACATCGGCAGTCTTGATTTTAACTGAATTTATTCATTTACAATAGCAAAAATAGGTGTTTCCATTTGTTTGGTCGCCACTGAACATATTTATTTACATTCCCTACACAATTGTGTAGAATTGTGAGAAAATATTTGTTATATATTGCAGTTAACATTTTTGTTTACAAATGATTGGAATACGGGGTGGAAGTAGGAAACCAAAAACTTAAGATAAAACAGGGACATTCATGTAAATAAGACATTAATTTTTTTAAATGAAAAAAACCTTTATTTAACATTGTTAATTTTTTTTCAAATTCAGTCATGCTCTACGCATATTTGACTTCTTAGGTCATGGACAGGAAAACATTGAAAAACTATTACTAAATCTTTTGTCTTTTTTTTGAATAAATTTTCAGTATTCTACCAACATAATTAAATAAACTGTTGATAAATTTAAAGATGAGTGTTCCGTTTATTATGCTACACAGACGTGTCGTATACTGATAAATTTTTATGTTTTTAGTCATGAAACTCACGTACCCAAAAAATTCTAGTGTTAACGTTTATTCGAGTCTGTGACAAATCGCCGAATGGACAAAACGCCAATCTTGGTCAACACACCGAAAAGAGTCCGTGGACATATCGCCCTATCTTCGTGAAAACGCCGAAAAGCATATCTGGACAAATCGCCGAACGCGGTGAAAACGCCGAAAAGCATATGTGGACAAATCGCCGAAAGTGGACAAAATGCCGAAAGGAATACTTAGACAAATGGCCGAACGCGGTCTATACGCTGAAACTTATCTGTGGACAAATCGCCGAAAAGTATAAAAAGATAAAAACAGAGAGAGAGCTGTTTACCAAAACTATATCTAAATATACGAAATACGAAAACTACATACGAATATTGGATTTTTAATTTAAGAAAACATCTCGCCCCAAGTTTTCGGAATAATTTCAAGACTTTTATTTTATTACAAAATATTATAAAGAAAATGTAGTATGTAAGAGTATGGATTAAAACGATGCCAAATTGCGAAAAACGTTTAAATGCTATTTACACATTCTTGTAAACGACCAAAGGTCTCCCGAAGTAAACAACTACATAAAACAATATTGCATTTAATGTTGTAGTAACATTACTTTGTCGCTAAACTTTTTTCATTTATTAAACCAAAGCAAAGGTGTTCTACATACAGATGAAACAATAATGTTTGTCGGTTTTAATCTTTTTATACCACTCAGAGATTTGCTCACATATGAGTTTCGGCATTTTGAACACGTTCGACGATTTGTCCAAATATTCGATTTGGCATTTTGACCAGTTTCGGCGATTTATCCACAGATGTGTTTCGGCGTTTTGTCCACTTTCGGCAATAGTGATATGTCCACGAACCGTTTTCGGCGTTTTGACCAAGATTCGGCGTTTTGTCCATTCGGCGGTTTGTTGGTTCGGCGATATGTCCAGGTTCCGTTTACTCTATTCTCTCTTCAAATACACCATTCAATAAAAATACAAGGTATAAGTATATTAATTCATTACACTTATATTTTTACTGACTGTTACGGTAAGTAACAGGTAGATAACAGAAAGTAGGTAGATATACCTACTTTGCGGCAAATATCTGCAGTTCTTATTCAAATTTCTGGGACACTATTTTATAATAATATCTTATTAGTAAATATTTGGTTATCCTGTTTAAATAAAAATACTTTACATGTTACATATAACATCTTCAAGTAAGAACGTTTGTGATATAATGGAGATGAGGGTATAAGTCGGGTCTTACAAACAGTGAGATCGAGAATAATTATCCTGATCCTACACTACTTTCCACGAGCTCGATATAAATATTTACATCCATCACATGAGGGTTAGAAGAAAAGCAGTGGCGTGCGGATGACATTCCAGATTTCCCTAGCGTTAATTTAAAAATTAGATATAAATAGTGATATCGAGCTCATGCAAAGTAGTATAGGATCAGGACGGGCATTCTTGATCTCACTGTATTTACAGCAAGAATAAAAAAGAACGCACTAACATGGAACCTTTGAAAGTAGAGAGTTGGCGTATGTCTTAAGTAAAAATAAGCATTTCTTGTTAAATAAATGCGACGATAGTTATAAAAATCCCCCCCCTTTGCCAAAATTTAAAAATCAAGTCACTACATCTAGTCAGCCATGCAGCGTTGGAGGGGTAAAGTATCCCAAACTACTCCATGTTGAGTCGAAGAAATAGCGAAATTGTTATATATATATATATATATATATATATATATATATATATATATATATATATATATATATATATATATATATATATATATATATATATATATATATATATATATATATATATATATATATATATATATATATATATATATATTTCTTTCTACATTGTTTTTGTTCTGAAAGCTCCAAAACAAATTCGTAAAATACAATTTTCATTTGTTCATTATTAAATACACGCTTTCTTCGATCCAATCCAATCCATGGTTGTCGTTTGCGGTGCTTTGCACCGCTAGAGCGACCTGGCTAACTAGATGTAATGACTTTATTTAAAAATAATTTAAAAATTTTGAGCAAATAAGGATGTAACGATATGAAAAAAGGTCGAATGAACATTTATTTGAAATGAAAATTGTCCTCAAGTTAGGGTGGGTTACAACTCTACAACGGGTTAAGATGGGTGGCATGCGATATCTATTTACGTGCAATATAAAATTACAACAAAACAGTGAATTAGGGCATAGCGATTAAACAATGCAATTGTAATTATGTACTAAGATTGAGAAGACATTTTTTTTAAATTGCAACTGTCATTTTTGATAGCAAATAATTCGAATTGACATTTGCTCGAGAAAATTAGTATCCTCTGCATTGTCCATTGCTTATACCGATTGATACAGATACCAATTTTATTGTTTTTACTATTTACTAGTAGGAGAGAAAAACTTATTACTGCTTTAGGTGATGAATAGTTGTTTATGGTACTAGTGACTTAAGTTCTTACTTAACTCATAAGGATTGTAAAATTAACCGATGGCCAATTTTTGGAGAATTAATGGAGAAATATGGGATTAGGTAGAGATAAAACAGGGAAACCTTAATTTTTAGCCAAAGATTATATCAACACATAACAAATTATTAAATTATACCGACTAATATTACATAATCCCTACCTAGTCCCATATTTCTCTCAAACGCTGGGGTAAACATGATACGTTATTTTATAATTAAATATAACTACAAAACGACTACTACTCAAATATAGACATGCACCAGCAGAAAAAGCCGAAGTTTTTCTTCATCTTCTACTTCTTTTCTTGAAACATAGCTTTCTTTGTCCCATTTTTATCACGACTGCTCCTAAAAGTGACGATTAACAAAACTGTTTTAAGGCAAGAATCAAAAGCGTCAGAAATTAGTGTAATTGGTGATATTGTATCTAGCACGTCTAACATGAGTATTAATAAAAACGCTGTTTCCTAGACGTTTATAAGCAATTAAAGTTGACATTTACTCACTACTGAGTAAAAAATCTATTTACTCATGAGTATACATCAGCATTTAGCTACAATAGCAACCAATCACCAGCCTCAGTTACCAGGTTAGAATGTCGAATTTATTGTCTAAATTATGCGTTAAAATCTAATATTTGAACTTAAATATTGAGGTATTGGATAAAACATTGTATGGTATACGTGAATAACGAGCTTTTATCAACTCGGTGAAATGAGCATATAAATATGTGGCTGTCGCCTTGTGTGTTAAATTTTCTCCCTCATGGATAAAAGCTTTCTTTATTCACTTGTATCATAAATAACTATTAAGTTGTATCTCTAAAAAAGTAAAATTAATTTATATAAACGAACAATTCAGTTGGTATGATTTTATTTTGTAAACAATAATACTCCTAATAGTTATCCTATTTGCATCAAAAATCAGTTTTCATTAGTTGACTGCCATTATTAATTAAGAATGTTGGCTTCTAACCATCCAGTATAACGATATGACAATCACAGAATCAACTAATATAGATATCCTTGTTTTCAAGAATCCTTATTTGGGTCCAGGCGACATTATTTTTGAGATGTTTCAGCGTGTTGAAATTTATAATAAATGTATTCTTTTCAATTGCAGGCTATTGATTTCTTAGTTTACGCTGAATTATATAGAATGAATTGGACAAGAATGTTAATATTTTTTGTTCGTCAAAGAGAAAAAGATATCTGATGGGGAAATCTTATACTGTAATAAGATGCACTCAGACTTGTTTATCAGTATCTGCAAATTGTCTTATAAATAAATTATCTAAACTAATGTTAAAACCGTTAGATTACCTAAGGTTAATAAATATTGCAGTGTAAGTGATATAATGTGTGTGTGGTCGAGACATTGAAATGCAATGTTTGTGCATTTATATTCATCACATAATACGCCAATTTGAATGAATTATGAACACAAACAGCGAGACTTGCTCCATTCTAAATTATTCATAACGCATAAATTTATATTTACATGCAGGCCGTCCTGTATTTAGATTGTTAACATAAAGCTGTCAATAGTTAAAATCGCATTCATTAGTGCTCCGGATTTCGATCGTCGTCATTATTCCGGAATAATGACGACTACGACGACCACGAACGGTCAATTCTAAATTATTCCTTTTACTGTACCTCCTTCTTCCTTTTTGTCTCTTTTGTATTATTACTTTGGTCGTTAATTATGGTCGCTCTAGCTCTTTATTTATATCTGGTCGTTTTTGTCGTGGAGGAGTCCGATTACAGACAGCGCGGGAGGTGTTATGATAGCTGGAAGTGTATAGTCCGGCGGTGGGTCCGTGTCCGGAGAGTATCGGACCCAGCAGAGTCTCCTGGCATAGAGGGCCGTGGGTGGTGCAGCAACTGCATACGTCTCATAACATGTGAAGTTTATTGCTATTGTCCAGACGCTGCCCCCAAGCCATCGTCCTCTTGCATATTTCATTTGGCTTTTGCATTATCATTTAAACTACACGGCTGAACGCCGCGTTAGTAACCTACTACAACTATTGCCATGTTAGACCATCAATTATGCTACGTGGTTTTAATAATAGCGCGAAAATTATAAACGAATAGATAATAATATGCGACTAGCGTATCGTTAGAATGCATATAAATATATAATATGACAATGTAGTCATGTATTTATTCATTGAAGAAGTTATAGTATAGAGAACGCTGGGTTTAAAAATCTAGATTTATGACTCATAAACGATAATGTCTTTAAATATTGGAATAGACAAACATTTTCCATTCATATCCAAATTTTTGAATCAGATATTGCAGCACAGGCAAAAAAGAGAAATGCCAAGAAAAATATCCCCCTTTTTGGATTAACTAGCCTCAGAAGTGGAAGTCTAGTTCGATTCTAAGAGATTTAGACAAATCATCCCTTATTGGGGCCGGTATTTCAATCTTTGGTAAACATTAACAGGGAGTTGGGGGGGGGGGTAAACGTCATAAATTTGTTTATTGAGACAACTATAACTATTTTCAGTTAGCTCTAATCAGAGCTATATCTCAGAGCTTAGACTTGGAAAAGCTTCATGATTCGTATATAACTAGTACGTAGTAGTGCTGCCGTGGACAATTTTGCAGAAGTACATACCAACGAGTTACATGCAGGGTCGGTCGTTCCTGGGGTGCTTTCCGCCCAGGTGCAAAATCAAAGTGGCCAATGTGGACAAGTGGCTATTAAGGTTGTCCCCAGTAGGTCTAATCCACATGCTATTTAGAATGTAGAATGTAGAACAATTATTCTAGTTCCTTCTCAAGTTGTAGACCATTTTCGACGTCTTCATAATCGTCTTCTGCCTCGAAATTATGTACAGTGGTTGTTATGAAAATTGTTGGTCGTAAATTGTACTACAAAAAAGGCCTGTGACTTTTCTTCATATAACTAATCCTTTCAATGATATAAGAGTCTGAAAGTACTGATACAAATTTACACTTAACTATTGCGTTATACATCAACGTTATTGTCCTGACAAAAAGGCGTAATAAGAGAAGTAAAACGTGCAAAGTGATAAGGAAAGTACAATTTACTTTACTAACTATGAATATGATATCGAAGCCATTCGGTACATTTTCTAAAATGACTGCCATAAAAGGTTCGGACCGGAGTCCGACCTAAGTTTTTCAATAGCAGATGGTCGATGCGTAAACACAAAGGACTTTATACCTTCCTTAGTTTCTATGTGTGCAGGAGTCGTTTTATTAGCACTATCAATTGCTCAAACTTCAGTTGATGAAGACATTTATTTTCTGAAATCAGGAAAAGGAAAATTCCAATCAACAATATGTTCATCGAAAAGTTGTGTTTCTTTTGAATACATTAAAGATCATATTTTATTTCTACATGCCCTTACGTCTGCTCTATTTCAGATAGGAAAGAAAAGGCGCCAAGTTGTTGCAAAATCGAAAGGATTTACGAGATTGCGCAAACTTTTCCAAAATATCACAATGTTCTAGATATAATCAATTATTAATAATGGAATGCGAGTCCTTTTGGCCATGTATAATGCTCCGTATAATCCGACGTGTATTGATTCTTTCAGATATAATTCAATCATACAACTGACAACCCGTAATAAAGTTACTAATTTATCAAACCTCCACCCCTACATCCAGTGCTTCCCAACATCATTCATGGAGAGTTTATCTACAGATTCAAAAATGGTTAGGCACTGATTGCAATGCAGAGTGGGGATGGATGATGATCATTGATCACTTACAGTCAATTAAACCCCATTTGCTACATGCTCCAGAAGTATTGCTCAATCATATTTTCTGTAACTGTACGAAACAGAAGCGTCCCTACGGCCGGTCAGCCGGGCGTATGCCCGGGTCCCCGAGAGCTAGTGGGGCCCCGCACCGAGCTACCTTATTTTAATCAACAACGAAATATATATCTCATGCGTTAATAAAATAGACCGAGAGACGGGCATTTGATGCAAGTTCTTATACACAAAGCTAAAGCCTACTTATAAAATGCACCAAATCTCTAAAATAAAAAGAACATTTCTCGAGATTTCAAGATAAACAATAGAGGCGAGTCATAGCATTTTGTTAACGGAAATACCTACTAACAATAAAGTTGGTGCATTGTTCTAAATCTTCTATTACAGCTACCCCTCATTTCTACCTAGGTTTCTAGTTATATTAGTTACACTCTGTATATTTATTTATTCACTTTCTTATTTACGGCGCTGGTACGAAATGCTGTAACCTAAGCTGCGGTTGTAGGGAGATTAGTCTCCAATGTTCTGCAGTATCCAGTCACTGATGTGGTCAGTCTTGCCTGAACATTCTGAACCTGACATTCGTGAAAGCATCGACAACATCGATGCTTAGGAAGATATTGACCCTAAAGTTTTGAGGCAGAATATGAGGAGATGGAGGAAAATTACGAGGAAGTCGGAAATGACCTACAACTTGAGCAGCAACTAGAATGACATTCCAAATGACAATTGGATTAGAACTACTGGGATACCACATAAAAAATGCGCCTATTACTCTACCTCCACGGTGCGCGGTGGTGTGAATAGGGTCACATCTTTTGTAGAAGTACAATAATTCGAAATTGTCATTAATTCTTCTCCAAAACGGTAAGTTACACGAAGGAAGACTTTAGGGCCTTTTTTGTAGCACATCTTACGAGCAACAATTTTTATAATAGCAACTTTTTTCGGAAACCTGATAGTTTTCGAGATAATTGGAAAATATTAAATTTCTTTCCCTTCCACCAACCCCTACAAAAAGTTTGCAATCGCGAAAGGCATCAGGACTTTTAAGAGCTTGTTTAAGGCCTTATAATAAAGCTACGTACAAAAATCTGATTTGTTGGGAATTTTTCCGAAGTTCAAGTCTAATTTTCCTGATAATTACTATTATAAATTTGAAAATCCAGATATCTTTGGTCCATGAAAGTAAGAAGTAGCATATTACTACTAGCATAGAATATAATAAATAGTAGTTCGTAACGTAAATAATGTTTTTTGCTTTTACTAGCAATAAGTTTAAATTAGCTAATCATTAATTAATTATTCGTCAAAATATTCGCGTAGTTTGCACTTTTTTAAACCAAAAATCGATAAAACTTTCGCAGCATAGGCGGCGGGCCACAACGCCACAGCGATATTAGTCGATTTTTCTTTGTCGTCGGCTGTCTTAATGTTTGGCCACCCTGGTGCAAGGGCACCACAAGCACCCTGTATTAGATTGTTGTAAACTTACTTTTATAGCCTACAGAATCACAAAGGCTACTTATATATATATATATATATATATATATATATATATATATATATATATATATATATATATATATATATATATATATATATATATATATATATATATATATATATATATATATATATATATATTGTTGTGTATCTTACTAAGATTACTGAAATGCGCCGGCTCAGCTACTCAGAACAAGAGACAATAGACTCTTTCAGGGTCTTTTAAAATTATATAGGTTCGAAATAAATAAAATATAGTTAAACTACCGCTCTGCAACGCCTCTGTAATAACTTACGAAAAAAATATATAAATAACTTCATTGACTTTTCGCTTTGAAAAAAAAATAAAAACAATTATGGTATGGATTATTGATTACTTACACTAATGCTTATCTTGTTATCATCTCTGCACACAATCACTATTGGACGATGATTCCAGAATGATCCCCTATTTCCCTTTTTTATTTGAATGTAGAAAGAAACAGCTTCAATGTTTATGGAGCACCAACTCTGCTTTGTGAGATTTTACAGCAAGAAAAGTCTTACGGGTAAGTACCTTTTTATATTTTACTGTCACTTATTTAGAATTTCTTAATTCCAATAATAAACCTTTTGACAACAGAAATTCATTTTTATTTAACTTTATGATTTACACCAACACAATAACCTTTCATAAAAATTAATCAAAATTTTATAAAAATTATCAATCTTTTAATTTTCATAATTGTGATTTTATAACCCATAACTTAAAATTTAATTATAATAGTTTGATCTAGGAAATAATCATTTATATAATTATCGTTAACTTTTGTAGATTTATCATCCACAGCCAACTTGATTTTTTTTAAATGGGAACATGGGTTAAATGGGACATCGTTTAAAAGGTTATTTTTTTCCGAATTGAATGGTATAATAGGTTTGATGATTTGTTTGACAGAATTTCAGAAAAAAAATAAAAATGAAAAATGAAAAAAAACGATGTCCCATTTAACCCATGTTCCCATTTAAAAAAAATCAAGTTGGCTTTGCATTTTGAAAACTTATGGATCAAAAATTTTTTTTTAAATTTTAATAAGTAGTTTTTATTGAGTCCTAAGTCTCTTTAAAGTTTCAGGATTCTAGCTCAAACCGTTTTAGCAGAACGAACCCGGTTCCATACATAATCGCAACCCTGTATACACTTACAGTTGGCAAGCTGGAAAGCAAATATTAAAACCACACAATAAATAAATAGAAATAAATAAAACTCAAACATGTAGTGAAATGTAAACTATCTAAGTAGGGCTTTATTGTTTAATACAAATTGTAAACTATTATTGTAAACGGTAATTATACTGATTAAGAACTTTAATGTTTAGCAAAATTAACAGAATGGTGATTTGTATCACAGCTGGTTGTAAATCTTAAAAACTACCCTATGACAATTTCACTACTCGAGATCTCGCTTTAACTACCACTTAAAACTAACACGCATGAATAAATAAGTTGTATAAACGTTTTATAAATATATATAAACACAGATAAAATGACACAATCTACATATACATACAGTTTCAAACAAACATCCCACCATTCGATGACCCACGGCTGATACAGTACGGTTTAAAAGCCTTGCTTAGGGTTTTTCGTTTCACCCTTCGGTATATTACATACAACCCTGTACGTATGTGCAGGTACGAACCCAAAGGGGAAGACCTTCAAATTAAACTCAAAGTCAAAGGGGCAGGAACAGGAAAAAGACAACGAGCAACAAAACCCAAAAGAAAATAAAAGACCTAAAAATAACACACCCTGTATATGGTATTGATTTTAAATATTCGCACAGAATTTTACCTTTCTATAAACTGAAAGGTTTTTTTATTACACAATTCCTTCAAGGTAACTGATAGGGAACTGTTACCTAAAATAGAAAAAGATTTTATGAGATTTTAGCACATTGTGGAAAATAAAAAAGGTTTACCTAAATGGTTGACACTAGAACCTAATCCGTCTAATTGACGATTGATCACATATAAACAATCAAATGATCATATTGCTGGATGCGAGATTTTTTCCGCTAAAGTGAATTATATCAAAACCAATTTCCTAATTCATCTCCTATCCAACTTCTAATGCCAAATCCTCTATTTTGTTATATCAACTCCACTATTGAGAATGCGCTTGACCACGCAGGTGCGACTTCACGATAAACAGAGGACAAGGGAAATCCAGTGACAACCAAACTAACGGAGAAGGTTGGTTTTAAACAGTGACCGTCAAACAATCAATGGGTTGTGAATTTTAACGTTATACCTTAATGTTACTAATAATAAGAACTAATTATTCTATGCAAAGATATCAAAGCGTTTCATAATACATACACCAAACGCGGCAAGTAGTTAGACATACAAAGATAATACAAACCACAATTCCCTATAAGATTTGTTTCTATACACCTAGGTTTCGAAAGAAAAGAACGCAAATAAAGAAAGATACAACGTATTTAGCACAGACAATAGGGTTTATGATGAATTATTTAAAAAGAAACATTTTAGATAAGAACTTCCGAAACTGCAAGGTTTGTGTTTTATTGATAACGCTGCCCCACAAATAAAATGTGTGGTCGGACACTTGCCTTTTAAAAAAAGCTCTTGGATATGTTGGCTACTAAATTTGTTTTGTTGTTACTATTTTATTACTAAAGAAAATCATTAAACAACAATTACAATGTTTATTAATTTGAATAGAGTCTGCTAAATATAAATAGCTAACATTTCTGGGTTTCATTAGACCAGCTAGCGAGGTAGATTATTTTCCCTTCAACTGGAAGATAATTCAAAACATCAAGTAGAATAATAATTATTATAACAAACTTACCTTATATCTACTTCAACTTGAGAAGCTTTCAAGTCGCATGAACATGTTTGCTTGGTGCACGCCATATATCTCCAGCTACCCATTTTCGTGAATGTTCTGGACCACACTGCGAATCTACTACAAATTGACTGGACTCACTGGCAAGAATGAAACAAAATTCCTAAGCAAGGTAATATCTTAAAGGCTGTCATTATACTTACAATTTGCAACAAAATCCACAACTCCCAAACTGAACTAGACAGTTCCATTCTTTCCCCACTGTTGAGAAGTGGGTATCTTTTACCCAGCACCACACACTGATAGAACTTAAATGTATTTTTATCGTTGGTCAGAAAGCACAAAAACTATGAAGTCGCACATTGAGTTTTCGAAATTTTAAAAACATTGTTAAATATCTTGGCTTTAAATAATATACTTGTGCCAGATTCATTTTCTTTGGCTTAGCGTACATTCTAAGCTTTAAATTGATGATAATATGCTTAAGTTTGTAACAGCGACAAAAATTACAAAAAATCTGTAATTTTCAACATTGCTTAAACATCACACGAGGATTTGGAAAGGAAAACTAATAAAAAAACTCTAAATGCTCACACATTGAACAGGTCATGCTCCACATACACATTCTCTCATGAAGGGTATTGTTGGAATCCTGAAAAGAAAAACAAATTGCAAGTCTTTACATTTTGTAAATGGCTTGCCAAATCAGGAAACAGACCCTGGATCGTGAGCGGAGAATCCCATAACTGAAAACCATATACCGCTTCAGTGTCACAACATGCGCCGGGTTCCTTCGGCCACTGCTGGTACCCAAATATACAGAAACAGTAGTAGTATTCGGTTATGCATTCGCCACAATGTGTTGTTTAATATGCCTTGAGAGCATATCGACTCTAAACCAATTTGGATGCTCTGTTAATGCAAGAAAGTAAGTGTTGTATGTAGGTATATCTGTTGGAACATTCCTCAAGAAGTAGGTACTAAGGTTTTGAAACTCAGACTAATAAACTATTAAAGACGTGAAATTTTAAAATTCAAATTTTGTCAAATGTTCTGTAAACTCTTATTTGTAAACTGACATGAAAATACGGCATTCTGATATTTTTATACTTCAAACCTCTTTCAAAGTTGATATGGTGAAAAGCTCGACAACTTAATAGTTATTCGTATTTTGGAATATTGGAATAATGTAGTCATGAAACTTTGAAAAGTAAAGGAACACTCCTGAAAATTCGTAACCAACTCTTGCAACATTTTACACCCATGAAAATTTTGAACTTCTACTAAATTAATTAACAGTTACAAAAATTTAATTTTGAATTTAAAATTAGGGGTCGTGGCTGCTTTCTTAGAATTTTTGAGTCGCTGCAGCTGACCTGACTGTTCAAAACCTAGACATCTACAAGATCATAGAATTTTAAAATACGTACTCGTACTTTGAATTTTCTAATGCTTGGAAATCTTGAAGATTAAAGAATCCAGTTTAAAAATAACTCGGCTTCATTGGAAACAAATTTTGAGTTTGCAATACTTTGAATCACGGAAGCACATTTAAAAGCACACACACACACACACACTAAAGAAACCTTAAGTCAAAAACTTTAAAACAGCAGCCCCTAAATTTAAAAATGCGAAATTTAAGAATCTAAAATGATGTAGTTAGAAACCTCAAAGGTTTGGATGCTTTCAACTTGAATTCTCAAATTTTTGAATCCTGGAACAGTTTGTATCATACAGACTTTCAAACACTGTTACTTGTCATCAAACCTGGGTGCATAGCAGAGATTCTATTTTTTCCTTGTAGTGTTTCTTTGGTATCTAAGTTTTCCAATAGAAATATAGGACTTTATCTTTCCTGTCGTACACTGCTCGATATCAATTAAATCAAACGGACATGGACAGTGTAATAAATATAAATCGTTGCACATAGCAAGTAAGTTTTCGAGTTATGAAACTTCTAAATTAAACCCGTTAGGGCCTGAACATATTTCAAAAAGAAATTTTAGAACCCAAAATGGAAATGTTGAAGACTGTCCCAAGAAGAAAATTAAGAAGTCGCCATTGACGACAATATAGATAGAACGATCTCTATAACGAAAACGAGATATTAAAACCATACGTTTCACATTTATAAAACAACTGATTTTCACGTTTAAGATATTCGGAATTTGTAGTTTTCATTTTTTATTGTTCCAATGTTTGTAGGTTCAAGAGATTAGGGTTCGACGGTTCTAAAGATACTTGAGATTTCGTGAGTCATATATTTAAAGCTTTGAAGCTTTAGTAGGTAAGAGTTTCAAAGTCTTACAACTTGAATTTCATGTTTTAGATAGTTAGTTTAATAGTATGCAATTTAATGCTTTTAGCATGTAGCTTTTAGCTGGAGGTTCAGTACATAGTGTATCTCAGTGCCTTTAGCACATAGTGTCAGTTGTAAATAATCTTTGTAACCGAAAAGCAAGCTTAGTCTTTATAGGGATAAAGGGTCATTTCGAGATAATTGGTCAAACCTGATAGCGGGGCGACAGCTCCTCTTGGCTATGAAGGTCGCATACCTCTTGTCGGAATTAATGTCGAAGTCTTAGGTTCAAGATTACTTCTTGAGATCAGTCCTCGTATTTGTAACATTTTCTCTGTCTGTGAAAGACCGAGTTAATCAATTCCTCACGTAGATATTGATGCAGAGGCTACTTCCCGGGAAGTAGCAGAGAACTAGTTATGCGATCGAACTGTGTCATTTAGCAGTATTTACATTCCCAGCCTTCTTTCCAATCACAGACAGAACTATAATTAATACTGTTTCTGAAATTATCTTTGCGATGGCTACTTTCTGGAAAAGAGACGAAGACGTAGGAAAATTTCTTAATGAGTTGAAGTTATACTAAAACAACTCCAGTAAATAGTTGCAACCCTATTATAATTTTGAAGATGAATACCTATATGTACATTTTAATATGTACTTTTGAAAATAGTTTTTGATGAAAAGCTGAAAGCAAATTCATATCGTATGAAGTATATAGAAAAATATTGAGGTTTAACACAACAGAATCATATACTTATCGAATTACTAATCTTTATAACGGTAGGTTAGATCAATACTTTGATATTGTAGGTATGTGGAATACATAGTTAGGCATGTACTTTGGTTTTCCTGGCAAATATACGATGCCTAAATTTATCTAGAGTAGCAAGTAGATTTTTAAGATTGATTGTCACAATAATCAGACTTAGCAGCACATTTTGACAAAGATAGTGTACAGGACTTTAGTGGATTCTTGAAACCCTTAAAGGATCTTGACTTTGTTTTTGTCAGATTCAGGAGCGCGCAGATATTTTATGCAGCATGAATATAGCTACAGTCAGGTGACTAGAAATTTGAACAGTAAATAAGCAGAACATAAGCTGAATAAAAAAGTATAGAAGTACTACAGGTCTAAAATGCATTATAACGGAGTTAGAACCATTTAACGGGTTCTGTCCCGTTTAACAGTCTGCACTCAATCATTCGGACAAGCTTCTGGCTATAGCAATGGAATAAACAGGGGTAGTACAGTTCGATCTGTAGCTTATAAAAACAGTGTTAGAAAGGTTTCTGGTGCTTATGAGGTATCCCAAGTACTTATGAGGTATTGTTGTTTGGGCATTGATTTCATATTACCAAGTCGATATCTGTAGGTTGCGATATAGATGGCAATAACCGTTCGTGTTGCTGCATATAGTACCCAGTTAGAAAAATTAGATATGGATTTTATTATGCATTTTAGACCAGTAGTACCTTTATAATATATTTTCATACTTCAAATATAATCATTCCATTGAAAAACATTTCGATGACGTCATATACCAGCAGGTAGCAACAAAAGTTCTAAGATGGATTATAATATTGATTTAGTAAACTAACGGTTGAATTATGCAAAGTTCTTTTAATTCCATTGCTATAACCACAAGTTTGTCTGAATGATTACGTGAAGACTGTTAAACAGGACACCCTGTATTTTTACGTGGCTAGAAAGGGATTAGGTGTAGAGGATGCATAAAAACAAAGTCCAAAACAAGCAATATATTAAACTAGTACAAAGAGCATAGAGCACAATAACTCAACATACCATAGGTGTTCTAAATTAAAAGGTGTAGATACGTACTAAGCAATGGTTCAAAAACTCACCGAAGCTGCTGGGAGATGGATGACATTCGAGACTCAAAGTGAACCTGAAACTAGGATTACAAGTAGCTCCGTTCCGTACCAGTAAGGTGTAAATTGGTTTAGAATCCATTTGAAACGCTTCGATAAAATGCCTTTAAAGCTTTTGGAAACTACTTTTTGATAATTAGTGAAATAACATATCAAATCTTTTTAGTAAAACGGTTAGGGTGCAGTATCCAATACAGTACATTTGTAATTCGTTTCATCTTAATCCAGGCTAAGGCCAAATCCAGACCTTAAGTTTGGTATTATTATAATAAGCGCAAACTTTTAATTATTACTATTATTTATTAGAGCAAAATTGTGCCCTGATTGTCGATTGATTTCATTGCATTATTTCCAGAGCTATGCTCCTAGATGATTTATATTATTTCATTTCGACAAACGTGCTTTCCAATTTTCGAGTAAAATATGAAATGAAAGCATTGCGGTGTACGTACAAAAATGTCTATTACGCAATTACACCAATTACAATGAGGTTTGTATACATACACACACACGTACAGAGGGACAAAATGCACAGAGAGCAATGCACATCGAAATCCAGCTTATAATTGCAATCCAAAGTACGGAGCTCATGTGGGTCATTAATCTCCCGGCTACAAAAACTAATTAAGCTATTCATTCCATCGGCACCGCTCCGAGCTTACAACAGGGAGAGCAGATGTGTCCGCGCGCTCTGCGATTAAATGCAATGCTAAATCGCTTATTTATTAAAAGCAAAAACAAAACAAAGGAGATCTTGGTAATTTTAACTAAAATATCATTTTAATCCACACAGAATCGTTAGCTTAACGCAACACACTGCTTTTGTTCGACTGGTGCTGGTTTATTATATTTTGAAATACTACTTCGGTGGTTTTATCGAATTCTTAATAAAAGAAAAAAGTAAAAGCTTTTTTCCTGAAAATAATAACAAAAATAATTTTCGAGAACATGGGATATCAAAAAGTTTTCTATCACGTAAATCGAAATAGTATGTTTTGGACACCTGAAATTATAACATCAAATTCATATTTTCCTGCAATCAAAAGCTGTCCTGTTTATTCTTTAATTATAATGTATATTAATATGGTCCTTCAAGCCGGATATTTTATCGAAATTTCTCTTTTTGTTTCGAGAATTTTAAAAGCAGGACTCTTTGGAACTTCAGAATTTCGATTAAACTCCGACAGAACATCACATACTGAATGCCTTACTGAAACTCTTATAAAATAGTTAAATGCATAATTTCGAACGAAGTACAAAAAAGGCGAAATCGACAAATTTCTATACAATACACATACTGATTATGAAGTCAACCTTTGTTCCAGCTGAGATGGCACATACTTGTTTTTCATATAATGCACATACAATCGCTTCACAGACTATAGATCCAATTCGAACCAACCCATACTTAACTATATTTGCAAATTCATAACTTCAATAAATGTTTCAATTTTTAGTTTTTTCTTTATTTACACTAAAATTGATATTATTGGAGCTTATAGGCTTATATCCGCTCAGAACTGAAAGTGTTTACAAATCCATGATATTTCATAGTATTTATTTTACATTATTAGCAAGGTAAACTTGTTTTTACTGGCGATAGAAGGAAATGACTGGCGAGCCGACAGGCGAGCCTGTCACCGTCTTGAGCCAGTGAAAACATTTACCTTGCGTATAATGTTTTTTAAATATAATAAAATATTGTTTATATTTGTTATTCATTCGTAAACAACACACAACATTTATTGTATCTATAAAACCTGGTCCTAGTTCTAAGAATGACAACAAAATGTGACACTTTTTAAATAATTTTATGAGCCGTGGAAGTGTGCGTAGACGTAGATGTTATTATAACAATTGGTCTATAAATGTCATATTCTACTAACTTGTAAAACCTTTACAAGTCAGCTGTTAGTTTTACAAGTCAGTAGCTCGTAAAAGTAACCTTTCGTTGTTTGTGTTCTGTTAAGTTAAATGACGTTTACGAGTGAGTAACAAATAAAATACTTTCCTAGATTACTCAAACATTTCTGCAAACACTATAGGTATACTGCACAATTACGCCAGTAATGTTTCTTGAAGAGGACATATTTCTTAGAAAAATATTATTATACAAAGACTCCGAGAGAAATACTCATTACACAGAAGATTGATTGAGAGTGATGTACATAAGCATTCGTATATAATATAAATAAATACAAAGAGTTTCAAAGTTCAAGAAAAGTTTCACAAGTTTTATTAAATTCTTAACCTGACAATTGTTTCAACATTAAATATCTATTATTAATTGCATCTAGTTATCGATTTTCTGTATTTATGCTTAGCAACGTGTTTGTTTATCAATCTTATCTGCCTTTGATAATGACATTTAATGTTGAAACAATTGGCTGGTTAAGAATTTAATAAGGTTTGTGAAACTTTTAACTAATCTTTGTATTTAAATTATAGTTCATGATTATACAGTTCCACAAAGTAAGATTAGAGACAGTAAACTCTAAGCATTTGTTCAAATTATGCTGCAGTTACGTGACTAGGTGTAGTCACCGTGGTACCATACTGCAACACATATCGTTACAAACGCTATTGAAAAAGCATCGCCAAGGTAAAAATAAAGAATTTAAATTAACCTCATTTTTCATAAACTTTTAGAAAACTATTTTCTAAACATAACCTGTAAAGATGAACGTCTGATTATGCTTACATGTTGTTCAGGAGGTTATATATGTATGTAAAATATTGGAAATTTGTAAAAAAATATGTTTTAAAATTGTATTTACTTATAATTTATGATTAATATTTCAAGCGTTTATCGACATTTTGGTAGTTAATATAATTATTAGTTAAATAAATAGTAATTTGTAATTAATTATATCTTTAATGTTTATTTATTAGTCACGTAAGTAAAATAGGTCATTTTTTTAGCAATTTAAAGAATTGGACAAAATGGTAGCTTAAATTATATATCTTACTATATTTAATTTTATTAATATTTGTAAGAATACTTTTTTAGATTGAGTTTAACTAAGCAAATAATATTGTGGGTATTTTCTTTTTAAAATATTTTACACCTCCGACGCCTAGAGGAGTTATGAAAAGAAGAAAATATTTTACTCATGCTGTTTATGATTTTAAAGACTTTTTTTCTACATATTGAAAGCATATAACGGTAACCTGAATTGATAACAAATTTATTACTTGAGATATTAATCTCTAACATTGGCAAAGGGATTAAAAACTATGTGGCGTTCAAAAAACATTTATGGTATTCCAAAACACGCATTTTTACGTCCCCTTAGTTGCCTTTGCTTTCACTTGTCTCGCGCCAAGTTTTTCCTGCGCCCACTTATCTCGCGCTCAGTTGGCCACGTGCATTTGCCGGCGTCCAGTTATCCTAGACCGATAAAATTCCCTGCAGTAAATTAAACCAATTTTTTCAGGGCGTTTAGCTAATTCAGAAGAAAATTATTTCCCACTCTCTTCTGTCAAATTTTGGCAAAATTCAAAATATTTTTATATTTAAATATTTAAATATGTTTGTAGCCCCTCTATTTCATATAGTAGCGACATCGTGGAGCAAATCTGATACAAACTTTAATAAACAAAAAATTACTACATGAATGGCGTTGCCGAAATTTAATAAAAAGTTGTTTAAAAACTAGAATTACGGAGATATATGTCATATTATTATGGTCGTTTTTACAAGAGACGAATGTCCATTATGAAATTAATGTTAAATTGTAAATATTTTTGTGCATGATAATTATTAAACCTAAGATTTATTGTGAGACGGAATGTCAAATCTGGTAATATTCAATGTCACCAACATCGTTCTGGTGCTTTTGCTCCAGCGGCGACATCAATCGTTGTCGCTACTATTTGAAAATAAAGGGGCTATAAATATGTTTTAGATTGAGCAACACCTGTCGGATTTCATGGCAACGAGGCAACTAATAACTCTATTAACACGAGTCGTGCAAAGAGTTGCATAATGGAATTCGATGTAGACAGAACGTTGGATTGAAGGTACCAGATCTTAACATGATGTCTTTGCCTATTCAGAGTGCTTAGATATCGTATAAGATTCTAACTCCTTAGAGCGTTAAATTGATTTCATATATAACGAAGGCTATGAGGCTAGAAGGCAGTTTCTAAAGAACTATTGTTGATTATATCAGTATTATTGGTAGTTTATTATTTACACACTGTCATGGTTTTTATGACATGAGTTGAAATATAGGCATCACTAAATACAAACATGTTAGATGACTTGCATAACTTCCAGGGTAAATGATTGAGATAGATTACTCTTTAACGAATTAAAAGAAAATATGTTTTATTTTCTTAAACACTCTATAACACACTATATAGAAAAAGGATAACTTTTAAAGTTGATTTTTCTCATAATTTTGGTTAATAAATTTTCTTGGTCAGCTGACAATTTACTATCGTTACATAAATTATTGTATATAAAAATGTATTGAAGCCATTTCAAGGCTTGTTTTGACCTGAAACAGATACGATGCATGTTAGTGGAGATATATGCAAAAATGTATTGCCTACTTGCAGGTTTAATTTTTTGTAAAGGTTTTGTAAAGTTTTTCTTGAGAGTTTACGTTTTGGCAGTTTTATTATAATTTTGTTGTTTTTCAAGAGTGAAAAGTCTGTAGGCTTAAATATTTCATTCTGTTGTTGTCAAGTAATTCCTTGGGTACAACTGAGACATATATGCAAATGTGGGGATGATTTCTTATAGAAAATTTATGGGTTTAAAAACACATATGTCGACGTTTCATCTTGATAATCTGAAAGCATGTGATTTAGTTGTTATTTTGTAACTTGGATATCTAAATTTGTGTAAATACTGTTCTGTAGGGTATAAGAAAAGTTTTTGTAATCATAAAAAGAGGTAAAACAAGGATATTAATTATTTAATTTATATTTTAATGTATAATTCAACATAAATCGACATTTAATAGCCATCTTATTATTGAGTTTTAGTATAAGTACTTTGTACCATTAGAAAGAGGAATTTCTTTCTGACTAATTTGTACAATTTGTTTAAACAATTAATAATAATTATAAACAATAATCGGTTTTGTAGATTTATAGTAACTTTTTTTGCATTTGTTTTCCACCAGATATCACTAACAAAATAACCAATTTTCTCTTTTGTTGTTAAGACATATAAATACAGGAAGCAATTTGGTTACTCTCTCTGTTTGTAAATTTGCGCCAAGCCGTGCGTTTATGCCCAGAGCATAATTAAAAATTTTAAAGGTTATGTGACGACCTCAAAACCAAACAGAAGTCCAAACATCAAATTTTTAGATTATGTTGATGAAACGTCAAAGTGTTGGTAAATTTTTTGAATTTAAGTTAGGTAATGATTTTAATAATAAATAATTGAATTTAAATAAATAAACAGTGTTGTGAATTAATAGTGATTTAATTTCCTTTTGTGAAGAAAATTTTTTCTGGGTTGTCAGATTAATAATAATTTTCATTAGAATTTGAATGGAATATGGAGATTTATCATTGTAGTAAATTAAATAGATTTACCTTATGTCTGGAATGCAGCTGCTTTTTATAATTTCAATTATATCCAGTAATACAGAATTATTATAATTTCAATTATATCCAGCAATACAGAATTATTTATGAATAGAGGTGAATTGTTATTGCATTTCCACCATGTTGATATAAAACCACATGGAAACAGAAATTTTGCAGTTTGTTACTAAGTTCCGTCGGCAATTTAAAAGGCACCAAAATAATGTAAGTTATTTATTTAAATTTTAAGTTAGTAATACGAAAAATAGAGATATCACTTCTGAAGATAAAAAGAATTAGACTATCCCAGAATTGATTTGTCTTTTATTTACAATATCCAAATTTATTTTTATTTCATAAATTTTTAGTATTTCAATTTTGATTTTCTTTCATTATTTTTTGTGTTTTCTTAAATAAATTTTACCGTTTAAATATTTTAGAAGTAACTTTAGATCCATATTTATTGCCCTATTGAAGCGAGCCGCCTGGCAGAGTCTCAGTTGTGATTAGTGTCTAGGTTCACAATAATTATTAATAGCCAGAGCATATATTTTTGTATGGTAAAGGTAGGTGGTTTATATTTTGTATTTGTCTTCACTGTGCTTTTACCGAAGTCTAGGAGCGTCCCCAGCGGTCTGCGACATTGTGCACTGCACGCGGGCAGCCAGATTCTAGGGCAGCCAAATTAATTTAAAATTAATAAGTTTCGACGCGCATCGATAATAAGTTTCAAATTAAAATTATCGGAAAAATAATATATGATGCTATTAAATTGGTCGTGGTTAGAAATTCTAAATTTTATTATACGAACTTATTTTTCTAATACAAGTATTTTTGTTACAATATTTGTTGCAAATTAACATAAAATGTAAGACAAAAATTGAGGGCAGCAGTAATAGTCTTTGCACAAGGGCAGCCAAGTATCTGGGGACGCCCCTGCCGAAGTCTGTTTCTTATTTTTGAACTCACAATTATAAAATCAATTTAACAATTTTATCAACTTCATTTAACCTCCATACAACTACGGTACAGATATTATTTACTATTACCGTTGCCCCCTTCATATATTATAGCAATACATTATGTACTTTATTATCAATCCTAGGTTGAGATTGAACGAAGTAATTGAGTGTAGTAATTAAAATATGTCATTAGAATAGGTTTTACAAAATAATTGCATTTATCCAATCAGTTTTGCTATCAACACGTCCACCTTTCTCCACAGTTTTGGTTAGTTGTAACACATATGTGCGAATTGTGCTATACCATCTGTAAGTCGTCTGCAGTCGATCGATAGGCCTGCACCTAATAATAATAATCGTCTCTCCATCCGCACAAGTTTTCGCCAGGTAATGGGCAGTAGTAATTATTATTGTTGTTAGTTACCAGAAGAAGACTAAATTTCTGAATTGGGATCATCCTAAGACAAGAATTTTGTGTGCTCTACCGGATGGAGGCAGGAAATATTTAATTAATTTCCAGAAGATAAACAGGTAACTTGTCTACCTTAACAGCGCCATCTAGCTTACAATCTTACCTCAATGTTTAATAAGTTTACGAAAAGATACGACCAGTTACCAGAAGAACCTTACAAACAGGGTGATTTAAATTTCTGAATCGGGTCCATCCCAAGACAAAAATCTTGTGTACACTACCGGACGGAGGCAGCTAGTAAAATAGTTCATTGATTTCTAGAAGATAAACAAGTTTGACTATGACTATTGAAGTCAGTAAACGTTATACTGGATAGCATACTTTGCCTGGGTGAGGTAAATCTAGAAGACACTACTCGAATCTTAAAATGCTTTAGGCTTGAAGAAAACTTTTCGGGCTATTTATAGTTTTTGAAGCAAACAAGCTCTTTTTAGGACTGTTTACAGAAAAAGCTGACTTTCCTGGTCAAAGGCTATCCAATCTTTACAGGCCATTACGTCCATTCAGTACATCCGCAGACTTGTTTCATGCTTGCTTAGGTCTTCATCTGATGCTACTTGCTGATTTGGTTTATCGTATCTTCTTTGCTTGTTTGTCGCTATTAATTCTCAGAAGGAACTTTTTCATCTGCGTTGTGGCCTTGTTTTTTGCATTTGAGGTAGTACTAGTTTTGACAAGTGAAAGTCTCACCCTGTTAAGTAGGTACGTATATGAAGATTGCCAACTGAATAGATTAAAATGTCAAAAAAAATTACGAGGTCATAACAGTGCACTTTATTTTAATCTACCGACTTCCAACAGATTACGATAGACAGGCAAAAATCGATTAAAAACGAACTTTGCATAATACAAACCAATATTTTACGATAACTAGCTAATAATTTTGGCATGAGTTGATGGGACGTGATAAATTTTTAATCAAGAATAATGTTGTTTATTGATCAATACCTACCTATCAGCTGCAGGTTGAGAGTATAAATTCATTCATGAAACAAGAGCGACCAAAACCATAAATCCATTTCCTCGTGATTTCAAAATTAGCGTGTCAAATATTTTGCTATTTTTTAAAATTCTTATTACAAAACTATGTTCTAATAACAATAATTGCATTAGTTTTACAATCTCTTTGTCCTAAGCATTACCACACTGACTTCATTATAGAAAAGAAATTAATGACAACAGAATTAATTACCATTGTCAGGATTTATTTAAGCTCAACCTAGTTAGTACAATATGACAGTAACGGTTGGTGGCCATTTTTTATTTAATTTGTATATCACATTCATAATCACTCAAAGATAATAAATGATCTCCTAATGAGTAACTATAGAGTTGTTTTTTGTCTAGTGTGTCACAAGTCGTTTCATCGCCCACTTGTATCTCTATTATATTATATTATGTTTCTATCGTGATCCAAATGTACCTTTTTTTCAGCAGTTGCCTATTCGGAACGCGTGTCTGCTATTTTTACCGTTAAGCAGATGTTATCCTCCGCGGCAGATCGGTAAATGTAATACATATTCAAAGGCCATGTAAGTCCTCTTATGGAGAGCAGATAGCGAAGGATTTACATACAATGCTGACGAGAACTCTTGACGTCGCCGCCTCACCGTCACTGCCGGCTACAATGTGCACATTTATAATCCTACCCGCGCGCTTGTTTCGAAACCGTCACTTATTCGTATACCCGCTCCCGACTATGCATAATTATTATACTATATAGAAAAGATTTGCATTCTACCGATTGAAGAACAATTTGTTTACCGACGAATATTTTATCTACGTTTTCTTTTTTATTTTTCATTTCGGTCGAATGAAACAATTGAACAAACTGTATACGTTACATTGATCCATCAAGTCCCATTTCATTCTTGATATGCTAAAGTTATTGATTGTTTGTGTAGTCTATCTAACATTAAGATCTATAGAACGATAGTAAGAAAATTACCGTAAGCCAACCTCTCATTTTGTTTGCTTTTTTTACTGGAATGAATATTTAACCAAAAGTGTATTTACAAACAGAACTAAATGTTCTTTTAATGACCATAACTATCCATTTACAGCTAAACCAGTTAAGGTCTGTGTAGAAATATTAAAGTGAACGTAAACCCCTCATTATACCGAATAAGAGTTTTTCATAGATCCCTCGTCTTCTTTCGTTAAAAAAAAGAAAATTACTTCCATGTCAAACACGTAATACTAATAGGAATACTTATTATTACATTTTACATGATACTTTTTATCGCCCTAACTTTGAATAGATTGATATGATTTGTTCTATTTTCCATACTCCATAATATTCAGCAATTGGCAATGGTGGGATCACTGGAATCCGTCAATCTTTGGACTGATATTTTTCCACAGTTTGCAGATTCAGAAATTCTAATGGTAAATCGCACACAGTTTAAGAACTACATACACCGTGTCCCATTAAGACATAGTCAGACTTTGCCAGTGGTTAGATAACCGTTAAAGAAAGAAAATTCCTATATACCATTTTTCTTGTACTTAGATAGTAAGAATTTAATAGTAGAATGCACATGAAACCTATTAAGAAGTTCAAGCAGATATACAATACTACTTCTTTCTAGAATTTGCAAAGGTCCCGTAATAAAGTAATTAAGTAATTATTAGTAAGTAAGTAAGTGTTTCGTAGAATAACAACAGATAAACAGAATTAAATAAACAAAGCATGTTGAGCAATGACCTCTCGATGGATATTATGTTTCAAAAACGGCATTTTTGTTTTGTTATTTCTGATTAGTAAGACAATTTCAAATTATTTTCATAGGCATTAACCCCTACGTGTAGTACAATACTGCCGGTTTGTGAATAAAAAATTATAGTACACGTGATAGTGACACAAATTCTCAGGTCAAGTTCAAGGAGATACACAATACTATTTGGTTTCTCAAATAATAACAAATTGCAAACCCCGTACACTGCAGCTTTTAGTAATAAAACGTAACAGTACTTGTACTTGACTATGTAAACAAATCCATCAATCATCAATCAGGGTCGTTGTATCAAAACATCAAAAAGAATAATAAAACGTTTTACTAATGGAACTTTCTAGAATTCCAATAAAAAATAGCAATACCTATTGATGGATAGATCAAATTATCTAAACATAACTTTACTTAATTAAAACTAATATCTGTTTATTAACGAATAACAAATCGAATTTAATGATATCATTAAATGTGTCAGTATTAAAATGATGCCATTTCTGCCTGCGTTTCCTATTAGAATACAGGGGAATCCCCCGGATTAATAGAACATTCTGTTTCAACAACATCCAATACGAAATGTGCGCCGTTTGCATCCTTGTTGTGCTTCTTTAAACAGATGTCACGTTTTTAGTGATGGTGTCAATTTCTAAAGAGCTTTTGCATTTATTTCTATTCGACTTAACAACACTGACCTGCATCAATTACACGCACTTTTCTGAAAACGTCGGACAAAATTTTCGGAATTTTCAAGTTCATTTAATCAAAAAATGTTACTAAGGTTTTATGTTTCTAATGACCTAAGAAGCTTATCCTCAAAGTCCGATCATTAGGTACTGAATCACCGTGTATACTGCGGTGATTTAAATAATATAATATGCCCACCGTTCCAAATAAACATAAATTATATACGTCGAACTAAAATAAAAATACACCCCAAATATTTTTCTTTTTCCCAATCGGCCAACTCAGGGTTTATTCAATAGAGCATAAATTGTTTGAATTATGAGACTCTTATTAACTCTTACACGTGAAAGAGGAGAAAAACTTATAATGCAGACACTTGGGCTCCTGCAAGTTGGACAACCACTGCTAAAATCTGTATGCAAGAAGAAAGAGAAATGGATGCTTGTATGTGCATCGATTAAACACATGAATAATTTAAAACACAGAAACTTTATTTAATTAAAAAAAAATAAATGGAAATTCAAATTCAGAAGTAAATAAAAAGAAAAATTGCTCAAATCAGTACAACAAGACAATTAGGAAATAAATTCCTAAGCTTGCTCAAATGTAATTAGAAGGCCGTAATAGCCTGACATAGGGCTATTACAGTCATTCACTTGAACAAACTAACGCAAATCAAAAATATTCACAAATATTAAAATGTTTATCTTTAAGAAGAATAAATTTAAATAAAAAGAAATTAAATTGTTTTATTTTTAGAAAAATAAATTCTTTTAAGAACCTAAGGATAAACAAAATAATTCTGAAATTATTCAGGATAAACTTTGTCAATAAAATTAAAAGACCTTTTATTACGACCAACCTGGTATATTATAAAAATAGTTTCCTTTAAATATTATCCTCTGTTGGCATCACTGCAATAATGCTTGTCAGCTGATTTCTATTCGTAAAACGTCAATACGTTAGATCGATAATGGAAAATAAATTCTACCAGAATTTATTTAAAACAATCTCGTTCACTTCCAATTAGTTATTGAACAAAAATTAAATCTTCTTGAATCTTAAAAATGTTCAGGTAAACACTTCAACTTAAATTCAATCTTTGTTTATATTTGACGTTTACGTCAATCATATGGTCAAAACTATCTAATCTCACTTAAATTTACAGATTTATTATCCGGAGTCGGGCATAGATTTGCCGTGAGCTTTTTGTCGACTCTGTATTAAATTTAGCTCCAACTTATATAGGTTTGGTCAAAACAACTGCCGGCACTGACACATTTTGAAAAAAAAACGAAACACGGAAAATTTATGACGTCACTAATTCTTCACAGCTGTTGATTTTTCTCATTATAGCTAATTGCATACAAAATTAAATAAATCCAGGTTTATCCTTTTACAAAATAGATGCATAATTACACAATATAACTAATACATATTAAATTTCCACAGGAACATCTTTACATTTTAAGAGAAACATAAGTTAGAGTCCGATACAACCATCGAATCAACCAATTGATGCATTTGCAAGTTCCATCATTATTATTGATTCAAATGAAGTCAATTTATGATCAAATTGTCCAGCATACAGTCCTCCAAGTGTTTACATTAAAACAATGGTGAAAAAAAAATAGGATAAGAGTCAATAATCGTCAAAATGAAACATAATGACAAGATTTAAACCTTCAGTAATGAAAAATGTTCAGGATTTTTATATAAGAATTTAAAAACTAATTGTGCTATATTAGTCATTATAAGATTGACCTAATTTATCTGTTTTCAGTTAACTGGCAGCGCGAAACTAAGTTGGTCTCTTGGAAAGTAGAAAAATTCATCCTACGTTAAAGATCGTAGACTCTAAATTTATACAAGAAGATTTCATCTTCTCTACAAATGAAAAACCCATCCCAATATGCAACTTGGGTTGTATAAACATATATTATGATAAAACAATCTGAATGATTGATATCCTTTTTTAAAAATCAAGCCTTTTATATGCATATGAATTGAGGATATGTTTGCATGAAATTTTTATTCTTGATTTCTATTTTAAATATTGATGAGCCTATATGTAGCCTTTAGATTAACTATGCCTATCACCTAGCATATCCATCTTTTAATTTAGATTTGATGTGTGAAATATTTGTCTTCACATTTACGATCTTATCGTTACATAAAACTTTCAATGAGGTAGACTTATAACACCTCAATACTCATATGGCCTTCACGCGTAAGTGGCTTCATAGTGGCTTAATAATGATTTCTTTCATTGAAGGTAGAAATAACAATAATAGTAAGTTTGATTAACTTTTTGCCTAAATCTAAACATAATTCCTAAACGCTGTGTATTTCTTAAATCGTGTTCACCCTAGTCAATCAGAGTAGTATGCTATGATAATACATTATGTAAATATTGTAAATGTACTTTCGCCTAAGTGCCGATAGTAGAGTTAATAAGATAGCTCTGGCCACGAGTTTTGCAACTGTATGTCATTGGTAACTTCCTGTGATATGCAATAATAGGTGTTAGTCATTTCTTTTGTATATGCAATAGAACTTACCCCATTTTTTAATTGTATCATAAATCTACTACTTTGAAGGACAAACACGCTCGTTTACTTATTTAATAGCTAGCGTTTTTCTGGTTGCTGTTGTTTTTAAACTAATACCTTATTTATGAAACAATGTAAGTCAAATGCGACATCTTTTAGGAAAGGCGTAAAACTATCTTTACTGGCTGCTAACACTAAACTGATAAACAGTAGTATTTAGAGTGTTTTTACCTATTTGATAATTAAACAGAATTTTGGTTTTGCAACATACCTATTTACAGACACATGTAATTATTGTAAATACCCTTTCAGATTCTGAATTTGCTTTTTTTAATTTTTTTTATTTATTTAAAGTTAACCATTATAGGTCTTTTAATGTTATTACAATCTGATCTTTTTGTGTAGATCAATGAGCAATTTTGTTCTAACTTAGATTATTACGTTTGAAAATCCTTGAACTAAGGTCTTTACTCACTAGTTTGCCTTGTGTTCTAGTAACTTAACTACACCAAACTTAACATGTAGCACAACCCGTGCAATCCTTTGCTTTACCTATCACTCTTTCACTAACTCAAAAGGCTTCGTTCTCTTGAGCCTTCTTAATAAATTTGTGTTGTCCATTGGATGGCCTCGACGTTCACGTGGTGGAGTAGCCTTTGTTCGTGGCTACTGGCAAATTTGGTGATGGTTTGGTCAACAGTATTCATTTGAAGGTCCCGATGAATGTCTCAGTTTCGGCAGTACCAGGGTGCAACAGCGATGTTCCTTAGTGCTTTGTTCTGGAAGCGCTGGATCACTTGAAAGTTGTTTTTGCTGGGACAACCCCAGAGTTGAATGCCATAGGTCCAAACTGGTTTTAATATTTGCTTATACAGAGGCAGTTTGTTATATGTAGACAGCTTGGAGTTTCTTTCAAGTAGCAATACATTTTTTCAGCTTTATGCCTAACTCTTCGCGTTTCTTTTTAACATGGACTCTCCAGCGGAGTCTAGCATCTCGGAGTCAAGGTCATTCCCAGATATTTGGCTGAGTCGGCATAAGGGATCTGGGTATCGTTGATTCTAATAGGTAGATGTTGCTTCTGTTTATTAGTAAAGTCTACATGTACAGACTTATTTTCGTTTAACTTGATGCGCCAAGTTTTAGTCCAGGTGTTAATTTTATTAATGGAGGTTTGAAGCTTCTCTGCGATCTCTTCATGATCTTTTCCGACAGCAATGACTGCCGTGTCGTCAGCAAATGTTGCTATTGTTTCATGTTCAAGGCTTGGGATATCACTAGTATATAGTAGGTAAAGTACCGGACCTAGCACACTACCTTGTGGTGGTGCAGAATATTGGTTTTGCAGAATATCGCCTCGTCAAGAAATAACACATCCACGAAATCTCCACCTCAATAACATGATTGGTTCGTACACTGTATGGTAGGTAGCCGTCTTGTTCGAACCACATGTGGTTTAAGTCCAGCACCCCAGATTCATAACTGTTGATATAAAAATGGGCTTCATCTACATGTAATAAATTGATACAAATAAATTAATTTATATGAGAGTACAAACAAATTATACAGCAACAGACTTCGGTAGCACAGTGGTGATAAATACAAAATATAAACTACCTACCTTTACGATACAAAAAATTCTGCTGCGGATGATTACAGACATGGTGAAACTTCAAAAACTCCGTCACACTGAGACCTTCAGGCGAGTCGCTTGAATAGGGCCCTAAATAAATATAGATCTAGAAAACACAAGTAATGTACACAATATAAACCAGATTTTCTTTAAATTAAAATGACAAAAAATGTATTTACAAATGAACACAAACAATAAACAACAAAATAATTACAATACCACCCGATACCATGAACAAATGAAAAATTAATCCCAAGATAGTGTAAAGTCTTTTATCCTAGGAGTAATATTTCTGGCATCATCATAATCTTAATTACTAAATTTTTATTTAAATCAAATAAATACCTTAAATTTTTAAATCAAACCAATATTTGACGCGAATAGTTTGCCAACTGAAATTGTTACAAAACAGCAATCCTCTGTTTTCCATATGGTTTAAATACTAAAATGGTGGAAGAACAACCACCCTACCTCTCTTTCAAATAATATCCAAATAAATAGTATTAATAAATAAAATTAAAATTCAGCTGCTTGTTTTAAATATGGTAAGTCCATTGAATGACTTATTTTTTTAGTCAATTCAAAGATCTTCGATGATTATTTATTACTTTGACATTTCAACAAAATAAAACCTAACATTTTGACGTTTGGCTTGTTAACATTTTTCAAATTCACAATTTAACCTTAAAATTTTAAATTCTTGCTCTCAACATGTGTGCACTATTTGAAAGTTCTAAATTAACATAGAGTTTGTTACTAAAATGGTTTCTTTTTATACCCTGTTTCAAACAGAAGAAGGCGTTAGTGATATTATTAGATAGAAACAAAAGAATTTTTAAAACTAAATACAACTACATAATTGTTTATAACTATTATTTATTCTTTAAATAAACTCAATAAATAAATAGCCAAAAAAATTCCCTTTCCAATGATATATGACACTTGTACTGACATAAAAGAACAAGGTCACTAGAAAAAGTCAACCAAAACATCTTTCCTACACAACTATCAGATAACTAAAATAATTTAATTACTTAAAATTATCTATTTACATCTTCCTATCTTTACAAAACCCAACTTTACATCCTAATTAACATTATTTACCTACTTTTAGATATCAATAACATGAGAATAGTAGCTAAATTACATTATTTCAGATTGTTACGGCAAAACGTACAAACTTGCATTTTATTTCAATGCTATCTTCTACAATTTCTTCCCTTCTAGTACAAATGTAATATATCTTTTTAAATATAGTCGTTGACTTGGATTTGATATACGAGTATAATTGATATACTTAGAGATAGAGGTAACAGCATATTTACTTGGTGTTTTATCTACATTATTATAGATACTATACGCAGGCGTCAGCAACCTTTTTTTGGCTGCGGGTCAAAATCACCCAAAGTGTGACTATTAAGAAAACGTTTTGGTTCAATGGGTATTTTCATTTCGGACAATGTCGCTGTATTCTCCCTATGTTCAGTTCTGCAACTTTGTAATCAAACCAAAATGTTAATCTTATCATTTATATTTTCTCAAAGTGTTGGTTTCATGTTTATGTTTATTTTTTATTTATAATTTATTTTTGTATATTATACTTTATTTGTACTCAAGTTGGTCACTTGAAAGTATTAAATGGGTCACTTGTTGACCCGCGGGTCATAGGTTGCCGACTACTGCACTTTAGTGTGGGAAATGATCGTAGTTCAGAACAGATTGCCTCCGGTATAACACTGACAGTAACACAAGGCTGATTTCTTTCAGATATAGAAAAAAGTGTGCTAGTGAGTTGTAGACACCGAAGTATAAGAAGGTGGTTTTACAAAATGATGGTTTGCTTTCCTTGCCATTAATCTTAATTTAATTTTACAACCAGAATCTGTTATAACATGTAACTGCTGTAAGTTTGTAAATAAAAATCACAATTAGCTATTGTTCGAAGGACAGAAATGGCCAAACTTGGTATATCATTTTAATATGTTAATATGCACTTCAGTAAAATACATAGGGTCAATGTATACAAGGTGTAAAAAACTGTTTGCTCTTTGTGGTCGATAGTGATGAAAGTATCGATCAAGAAGCTCTTAATGAATTTGTCAAGGTACTTTAATAAACCTTGTTAAATGCTGTATACTGTTATTAAGTGATTGTGTTAATTACACGTATACTAATACAAAAAAAATCTTTTTTATAAAGCAGATTAACTAAAAATAAAATCCATTACTCTAGAAAGTAGTAAATAAATGTAAAATAACAAGAAAAATCTAATATAACGACCATTAAGATTATATTAACCTCTATACAACTGTTTTGTTAGGATTTTATAAGTTAGATGTTAGAATTAAACATATAGTGTGTTTAGCTGATGGTTTATAGGGACTATAAAGACAGAGGGTAAACAAAGCGAATGCCAGGTATTAACGTTATCTGCCGTCAGCTACCGAATTCCGTGAGAGGTGTTGTTTGTAGGAGATATGCGAGCTGTAATTGCTTAATAAAATGCTTCAAGTCAACATGGGACCACTCGTGGGAAAATACCCTTACTCATAACATCTTACGCAATTCTGTTTATCCCACATTTATATTACACTTTGCCGGAACGATATAATGCGCGGTTTTAGGAGCAGAGTATACCATCTCTAAGTAATTCTTTATGGCAATCGCAAGGAAATTTGTTTACTGCTCTTTTACATTATGCTAAAAATTACTATTTATGTAATCCTTGGATAAACCAAGTATAAATTATGGAAACAGTAACTAAGTGTTGCGTTTGTTTGTCTGTCTTCTATTAGCTCGTGTTGTACACAGGTTGATGTAAATAAAAGTGATGTTAATTGAAGTAAATATTATTAAAAAATAACAAAAGGACAATTAGATTTATTTGTTAAAACAAGCCGCTGTTAAGGTAATAAACTATCACTTTTTTGTGGTAATAACAGACAATTATCCTAAAGATTACCGACTTGCCCTCGTTTCACACATACAGCGTGTTTATATTCTCATAAAAGTCTCATTCTTGGTTTATTGCTTTGTTTGCAGAGAAATCTACGTCAATTAATTTATCTCTGGTGTTGTTCATAAGGAAGCTGTAAAAGTTATGTTCGTGTTTACTATGTTAATCTCATCAAAATCATTGACGAAGATGATACTCAAAACAAGTGCATTATAATCTACCTAGGTCTATGTACTTAATATGTATGCCTACCCGTTTTACCATAAGAGCTATAGAATGTGGATAAGTAAAGTGATTATTATTAACAGCATGACTATCCTATTAAAATTATTATTTACTGGTGTTTGTTTAATTATTAACTCGAGTAAATGGCATTTGTTAAAATATAAATCATATATGCAACTATCCATTTAAAGCTGAATTTATGTGAACGAGTCGTAATCCCGTAAATGTAAGAAGTGAAAAGCTGTCTTATATACTTTAACATAAAATATTTTTTACTTCCTCGACATTTACCTTACCGGAAAGCTCATAAAGTATCGCCAGAAATGTGTTTTGTGCTCATTTTACAAATAGCCAATTACAGTTATTTCCATTTAACTGTACAATGTGTTCAGAAATGAGAAATACTTACTTGGTTATTAGTTATTATGCAACGACTCCTAGGTAAATTATGAGTTAGGATAATTTACATTCGAATTAACAAGTAGTTCAAATGCTTATCTACTTGAAAACATTTCTTGACCGAACATAATATTTGTAATTTATGAACTCGAGTTATTGTTAAATAAAGTAACTTTATGTAAAACGATAGTTTAAAGAAACTGTTGAAGAGAATGTAAAACACATTTCTCTTAAGTTGCTTAATTGATTAATCTTTGGTGTTTGTTATCGGGTCTCGCCTTCTTTGATGCATTTTTTGTTGAAACTCTTCATATTTCTTCACTTTTGCACAATGTTCAATATATCTTTCTATATCTAGAAAGCAATCTAGCTCAGATATGCCAATGGGAAATCTGCAGTAGCAATCACAAAATGTTGTCATTTTCTGCACTACGTCCTGGGATCCTTCCTATATCTATTATTCACTTCAGACCTCCCAACCAATCCTATACCACAACGTTAGGTACTTTTGCTGGCAACACCATTGTGCTTCCAAATCACAACGATGTAAATACGATTTCACGTCAAATTCAAAAATCTTCTTAAAGACAATAAAGTCAACGAAACGAAATCAAGCTACGTGACGTTCACTCTGCGAAAAGAGTAATACCCACCCGTAGATAACACATTAGTCGCTTACCCTTTAAATGGAAATTAGCAGTACTTACGGGGGGGATTGGGGATCCCCCGTGCCGTCTCACGTTGCTTCTGGATGATTGGAACCTTCGGGAGTGAAGACCTTCAGTGCACTATCACGGTTATGATGACCTGAAACAGATGCTTGCCGCAACGGGCGTCCTTTAGCCGAACGCTAACAGGACCAGGTACCACGTAGGTACTGTCAAAATATTCATCTCCCTCAAGTCCGCCCCTCGTTGGGATTGAGATACAGGAACGTAGGGGTATAAGCACCCCATTGCTGCCCGGTGATCAGCCGTGGCCATTGGTGTGACTCTACTAGTCACCCAAGTCGAGGTCGACTTTGAGATGCGCCCATTTCTCCGTCTCCAAGCAAACAGTATACTGTGCGGTTAATTTTGCAGAGCTTAATCAACATAACAACAAAACAACAACTGGCATTCCTCAATTGCCAACATTTCAATATAATACAGCTATTCCACCAATTGCTAACATTAACATAAAGCCAATATCACACATTGGCCAACAATCACAATCCAAGCAACAACTTACGTTGCCAAATGATAACAACAACCAGTAACAGGTACCAGTACATTTCATCATTTCACAAACACAGTAAATATTAGCATTACGCATTTCTACGTTTTTAGTTTTAACACGCACTACACCCGATACCGTTAAGGCCTTTTACGTTCTAAGCCGTCCGACCGTTCACTAAATAACCCAATACTACTATAAGGCAACCGTCCGTTCTCGCATAGTATCATTGACTGATCCCCTAACAACCCTTATTCTTGTAAACTGTTGAATATGTGTTTTCTCTAGCTTCAGAGGGTGTGACAAAAATTATTAAGACGCAGATGTAGGGTCAGAGGGGTGACTAATGTATGGCTACACATTCTTTCGTATTTCGTAAATACATTTTAGGTTCCTACAAAGAATTCAAAACTGAACTTATTTAAGACATTACCTATTATCATTTACTATTAATTAATCACTAAACATGCTAAATTCTCATACAGAAAATAACTGTACACACACCAATTTATCTAAACAATACCGAGATACCCCAGTCTACCTCCATGAAATACTTGCGACTTCACCTTGACAACAAGCTTACCTGGCGGGACCATATTAACAAAAAAAAAGCAAGAACTAAGACTCAAAAACCTCTACTGGTTAATTGGAAGAACATCATCCCTATCACTAGATAACAAACTCCTGATATACAAAACCATCATGACAAAACCATCAAGCACATGGACCTACGGAGAGGAACTGTGGCGCTGTGCCAGCAAAACATCGCAATAATGCAAATATATGCCAGTTAAAAATACTACAAACAATAACCAACGCGCCGTGGTATATATCAAATCAGATGTTACACTATGACCTCGGTATTCGGTATTCCGTTTATAACACAAGTGAATACAAGACCGAACAACAAAACATCTCGACAAGATCGCAGCCCTCCCCAGTCCCCTAATGTCTGACCTCCCACACCACGAAGTTATCAGAAGACTCAAAAGACGATGGCACACTGATCTGCACTAAAGAGGATCCATCGCTGAAGGGGCCCTCACCACGCCAGTTCTAATGTCAACAAATTAGCTTATAGGATGCTATTGTATTCTGATTGCTGATTCCATGTTCAATAAAAAATGTGCATACGATAAATGATATAAATTATGAATTGTAATTGTAAAATGTAATTGTAATTATTGAAACATTTACTGAGGGACACAGTGAGATTTTGAGTGGCTATATAATAGTGTATTGACTCAGATATGTAAAACATACACATGTTTAAAAATGAGAGTAAACATTTATCTTGAAAATAATATATCCTAATTTTTTTAATACTATGTTTTTACACGAATAGTACACAGAATATTGTATAATTATTGTAACACACTCTGTATTTCAGTATTTGGGTTTCAGTATAAATAAACAAAAGTATTAGTAGTTCATATCTAGCTGTACCTATCGAGGTAACAAATTCACAAAAAAATCACAACTATAGTTGGTTACATATTACGCATTGCATTACAATCGCATTGTACATAAGTTGTATTTTTAAAAAACAATGTATACTGATGTATATTAGCTACATACCGGTTGGAAACGCTTGGGCTTGGTATAGTGATATAAAAGTATTTGTTAAAACAGTGAAACGATGCGATAAAGACGGAGAATATTATATTATATTATCTAGGTAGATTAGGATTATTTGATTTTTTTTGCAAAAAAATGTATCCGTGTAAAAATCTACTAGATTGACAATTCTCAAGAATAACCGACCCAAAAAATGTGAGTTTAGGACGTTTCGGCGCCGCCATTTCGGTGATGCCTTTTATGGTTATGCCTTAAGTAGGCGAGTTTGTTGTAAATATTTTTTTCTAATATGCACAGTTTTCTTGTAATAAATTAAATAAAATACATCTGTTGCATGTATTTTATTTAAAATATCTTCTTCTTAAATTAGGACTTTGTGCTGTTATTTCCTAAGTCCCCGTACTGATCTTCGGTGGAGGTTGAGACCCAGCTGCCTTTCAACCTTCTTCTCGGTCGTTCTGGCGTCTGATTTACTTATCATTGCTGTTTTGGTAAATCTCCAATTGTCTATGCGTTCGAGTGATTTTTCCAACGTCTTCGTCTACCTCTGACCCATTTTGCCACATCTGATATGCTAGTCTTCCCTTATTTGTGTGTTCCTATTTCTGTCTCTAAGGCTTGTCCCAATTATTATTTTTAGCGTCTTCATCTCCGTTGTTCGCATAATTTGTTTTGTTTTATTCTGTTCGCATCTTGTCTCAGCTCAGTAGGTCAATATACTGTTAATATTCATGTATCTGTTTCGCCAGATTACGTCACTCTGATATCAGAGTGCCGCCTTCGTTGCTAGTTATCTTGTTTCATCTACTGTATTCCTGTTACTATTGAGTTACGATGTGAAAACATACTATTTGACTACGGGCCGCAGCATCCCAAGGGTCTTTTTTTCGCTATTTATAATTTCATCCATTATAGTATCGAGTTTAAACAGTTCCCTTGTCTTACGTCCAATCTCTTTTGTCACTTTATTGTGAAATTATATCATCGTTATGCTGTTGGAATTTAGTTCTTCTATTATATAAATTATTGATTTGTTCACTTTTCATTTTTTCCATATTTAAAATATAAATACGGTAAATATTTCTAAAAGTCGTGGATTCAGAATTTTGCGGTGAAGATGGGTGGCTTCTTTTCAAGTCTGGTTAGGTTAACTTTTTTTTAGCAGAGACGTTTTAAATTTGGATAAGAATTCGGGAAATGAGTGTAATTAGTTCGGGGGAGTGGGGAATTATGTAAAAACTATATAAAGGCGTTTAATTAAGAAGTTGTACGCTTCTGCTGTGTTATTGAAGCATAACGTATACCTTTATTAGTCGCTAGTGGCACTAAAGTTACCTTAATTATAAAAAATACATTTTTTATTGTTTAATTTCTATCGTAAAAACGCATATATTTCTGATCATGAGAAGAATATCTAAAAACGGCCGCGCCGAAAGCTTCCATACCGAAAAATTGTACATAATCGTTGATTTATAAAAGTTATTAATTTATTCTAATTTATTTGTTTTTCTTTTTATTACGCGGTTATGCAAGTGTTTTCAAACCATGTTCATACAAACATTGCAGCGTAGTATCAAAATGCTACAGGTGTAGGTAACTTAAGTGGTTCGAAATAATAACCCGTCTTCAGGGTCCATCTTCAAAGGGCCCATAGTGCCTTTAGGTGATGTTTTCGGACCTATGTTCATATGAACTCTTTTTATATTTTCTTATGTCGTCCTTCTAGAATCAGTCTCCGAAATATACTAACATTAATTCCGGATACCATGTCAGTGGCGTAGCTAGAGTTGGTGTCACCCGGAGCAATATTAATGATTTTGATGTCATAATGATGATTTGTCATTTTAATCTAATATAAAAATGTATTATAGAAGTCTATGTTTAATTAGTTAAACATTATAAAAATGTGTTTATTAAAAATCAAAATTGAAAATAAAAATTTAAAAAAAAATTGTTTTTTTGCTCATTTAGTATTTTTAATGTAATGTGAGTACAATGGACGTACTTAAAACTTAAAATGCGATTTTCTTGAAAACTAGCAGGAAGAGTCCACATGTTGATAAGAAAAAATATGTTCTAAATCATTAAAGTGACTCGCCCCCCATTACGAGGTTTCTAGTTACTATTACTTACACCCTGTATATAGAGAAACAAACCTGTATCTTTTTTGGTCAAATAAATATCATTATTTTGTTGTAAATAATTGTTTCTCATTATTACATTACTAACAACCATCGAACCATATAACAGTAATACAATTTATTTCAATTAAAGAAGTTGCACTCTTCTGTAATAATAACTTCAATTAATTAGAAAAATTCGCAATTAAATTAATTTATAAAATTATAGTTAAAATTCACACATATGTAATTTTTAAATAAATCTTTCAAATTATATAATTTTAAACTCAAATTTTCAATTGGTATCACCCCTAGAATGGTGTCACCCGGGGCGGGTCGCCACCCTGCCCCCCGTAGCTACGCCACTGTACCATGTATACCTGTTATTCGCTATAACTTTAACCATTTCGACAAGCAACCCCGGTGTATGGTTTGGTTAAAAGTCTAAGATATACTCTGAAATTTGAAAAAAAATACATGTTCAGATGTCCCTAAACCTCTGAAAACCAAGCTAGATACTATAGACTTTTGAAATGGCAGAATGTAGTAAACATATAAGGGATGGATTGAAATCTGGGGTATAAAGAGTTAAAGATCACCACACAACTTTTACTCAGAAATTCTTTCTTAGTCTACGTAGTGACTCTTTCTTGTTGCTAGAGGTGAAAAACTGTCTCGCATTGACCGTTACATGATTTCTTAGTCGATGCTCTTTGACTGTGGCATATACATCGTACCGCTATTGCATTTTCTACACGATAATTATTGCTTAATGAAATGCACTCTATAAGCAGTTTTGATTAAAATAAATATGTTAAAAAGAGATGAATCACAACACTCACAGAAAGAGGAATCGTCCTCATTTATATATTAGATATAGTTATTGTAAATGTTGTGAAAACTGTGGATGTGGATATTTTTAATTATTATAGTAATTAAATAATAAGAATGGTATATAAACAAACAAAATCGTTACCACTTAATTAATATTTAATTGATATATCAATTGATTTATCTGATTTACATATCTGTTTATGTGTTGCTGCTTTGTTTTTTGGCTTTCCTTTCTGTGTTTTGAAAACCTGCTCTGATAACAGTAACATTTGAATGATGTAATGAAAACAGGGGCTTCGTATAATTAGACTATGACAAATAAAATCTATACTGTTTTTAATTGGTTTATTGATTTAGAAGTACGTAGCACGATCAATAAATAAGATTTACTTATGTTGTTATATATTTTTATTCATAACGTATTTAGTATTCTCTTAGTGGTTGTTATGCTATATTTGTTTCTGCAGACTGAAATAAACTAATAAGTTAATTATTCGTTTTTATGTCTATTACTTATTTTTATGAAATTGTATTAATTACATTGCTTGTATTCTAGTTATCTGATATCATCATTAAGACTGTTACATCTCTAATTACAATTTTCTTGAAACTGTATAAAAATGCAGGAACTAAGTGATTAAGATATATGTAGCAGAAAATAAGCCATTAACCTTTAATAATATCATAATGCGTAATTTATAAATTTAATTAAATACCATTCAAGAGTCCTGGTAATATTTCTGCAGCGGTAAAAGTTATAGTTTATCTTTTAAAGAACAAGAGATGACACGAAGTCGTTTGTGTTGACATTGCGTGCTGCAAACTGTGCGTCTGTGCAATCAAGATGGTCATTAATTGAACTGCATCACGATATATAAAATGTTTATATAAGTATAATTAAATAATTTATTTAATACGGAGCGTTTTATAGCAATAATTAGTGTAATAGTTTTTATATGCGTGTTGGCAGTTGCTTCCGCGCTATATAGCCATAAAAGCCGCCCGTCTTTAAATATATCATATATACAGAACCGATAAAAACTTAATTCGTGTTTTATGGGCCCCACCCTACATTTAATGGATAGTTCTATGAGGAAGTCTCCTTACTTACTAGAGATTTATGACTATCTCACTCTTCGATGCGCATATTTCTTAAGGCAAAATCTATGTGATTTATATACTATAACAGCTAGATGAAAACTGAATAATAAAATATTGATATCTACTTTTTTTAAGAATTTTTTTATCATAGGGGAAGAAGAATTTTAAGTTTGTTTAGGATGCAGTTAACCTGCAACTTTGTATCGAAGAAAAACTGCTACTGCTGTTTTAAATTGTCATCATTAAGTTATTGAAGTGGCTGAAAAGTTGAAGAAATAAATTCGCACTTACAACTAAACTTTTTAAAGGAAACATAAATAAAACCGAACCTATGATTCATCCTTGTGACACCCCAATAATTAGTTTAACGGTTTGTTAATTTTGTAACCGTTATAGTATTTTATCTTTTTACAGAACTGATGTCACCTTAAACATCTTAATAATTATGTGTTAAACGAATTAATTAGCAGGTATTGGTACTTAACTGGGGTATTTAATAAGTTAACGGAGCCAATAATTGCAAAATTCTCTTAGGAAAATATTTGCCTATGCATACATACACATAGTATATATAGTAATTAATTGTTAGAATTTTCTATCGTTATGGAAAACTTAAAATTGTATGCATGCTCTTTACCCATTTGTTCGTTTGTAACCTTGAATATGCAAGCAATTGCTGATAGTTGAGTGGATGCATGATCTATTTTGTCAATAGTATAATTTTAGATACAATAACGCTGGAAGAACTTAGGATAAATAGATACAGCTGCAGAAATTAATTTTCAGTCTCTTTTTAAGATCTTAGTTACAAAAAATAATGTGAGGCGAACCACTAACTTTTAGATTGAGAAAGATTAAGTAAAATGTCAGAAGTCTAAAATGTACATACATATAATGCCATCTTAACATACTGTTTACAAATGTTACAGATTAATGATATTACAGATTTTTAATGATATATTACACTTGTACTATTATAAAATAGCAAGTCCACTAGAACATGTCAACGAAATCATCTTCCATATACAACTATCAAATAACTAAGATTAAATTAATTGCTCAGAACTGCCTAGTTACTTCTTCCTATGTTAATAAAATCAGACCTTACATCCTATTGAACATTATTCACTTATTTTTAGATGTGAAAACTATGAAATAATAGTTAAATTACCTTATTTCAGTTTGCCATGTCAAAACGCAGAATTTTGCATTTTATTTCTATCATATCTTCTATAATAAACAAACACAAAACTTTTATTTATTTCAAAATTATGCCTAAGGAACTGATTAAACAGCAATGAAACATCTTAGTCACGAGCTATTTAATCTAACTAATGAAGATTTGAACAATTTTAGTATCTCGTTAAATTGAAACATAATCTCTTCACATTAATAATGCAGGTAAGGTAGCAAATATTTGCATACATCATCACTACTATGCACCTTGTCTGTTTTAGGTCAAAACATGCCTTGAAATGGTTTCAAATTCATCTTTTCTTGTATGGTAACGATCGTACCTAATCGTACCTAATGGTAACGATAATCCATCGTTAGCTAAACAATGTAAATTTATCAAGATTGTAAGAAAAATCAACTTTAGAATTTATCCGTTTTCTGCCTAGTGTGTTCTGAAGTGTATATTTATTAAATTTGAACGTTTTCCTTGGCTTTATTAAAAATTTTGAATGGGGTTGCATACTTCGTAATTGCATGTCAATTATCATGACAATACATAAAGTACATGTATACTATTAAGCTTGCGGTGGTTAATGAGTAACTTACCAACTACTTTAATGAATTAGGCAATTTTATACAAGCGAATAACTAAATGTTTATTATAAAAATTATAATGAACCTTCAAGTAAAAATGTGTCCGATTAACCCAAAATTAAAAATCCTACTTTTTTCAACGATATACGTTGATCCATATTAAATACTAGATAATTCATCAAGAAGGATTGTAAACCTGACAAAGATATTTGTTCATTTATAAAAACTGATGCTCAACTCCAGAAACATTTCCAACGATGAATTTAGGAAATTTTGAATAATTCGCTCTAGCGAAAGGCACAACATGCAACAGAAACTATATCGAAGAAAACTAAGTGATATCAACGAGTATTTATGTGAATGCAGTAAATACCTTATTGGGGGTGCATGTAAAATAACAGTTAAAGATCTAAATACAGTGTGTAACATCTATAGCACGGCATAGTAACTATGTGATCTTGCAGTTTTCTATTACCAACTGTTGGAGTAACTGCAACAGCGTATCATGTGACCTGTACATACAATTCTTTTTGATGATATTTTAAGAAAATATACATAGGTATATAATATAATTTTTATATAAAACTAGCTAAAATAAAATGAATAACCCTGAACCATGTTGCTGCTGTAAGAATAATCTGGAAAATAGCTATTTATCGATCTCTTCCTAGGCAACTTTCTTAAAAGATTGTTCAGACACACCATTCTCTTAATGTCATATAAATAGAATATATATATAGTTGATATAATCAGATGTAATACTCCTTAGCAACTATTACAGCCAAAACCTGCCATAATTTGTTGTTGTTTTATTTAATACACAACAGTTGACCATTCAGAACAATCGACAAAATATCTCCACATCAGCGGCAGATGGGTGATCAGCGGCAGGTAGCGACCCCATGTCATATATCGTTGAACTTTTAGTAGTAGACATATTACATGTGAAAATGTTGACATTTCGGAACTAAACTGGAAATAGTTTCTCCAACTAGAGAGGAAAGTGGTTCTTTTTACTCGAGCTCGAGGTGTGAGGCATTTGAACGGGATTAAAAAGTGCTTTACTCTCCTGTTAGATACAACATTTTTTCCTCGGTATGTCGCAAATTGTCTCGAAATATAAGATTTTCTAACTTTCCAGTTTAAAAACAAACTCTATAATAAGTTGCATTACGAATTGAATTACGAAAATTTGCTTTTCGATAAGTTTACTGCCGAGAACTTGTCAACTGCAATCTTTTCCTCTCTAGATAGGGAAAATTAATCTAGCTCACTATTTTATACTTTTCCTCACTAGAGAGGAAAAATGAATCTGCCTCACTATTTTGCAAAAGTAAAACCGAAGTTTCTGGGTATGGAGTGGAAAAAATAAATTTTAAGTAATGGATCGGGTCGGTTTTTTTGTGTCGGGCTGGACCGGGTTAGTTTTAATGTGCTTTGTGTCGGGTCAGATCAATTTACTTGCAAATTTTGTCATTTATAGAATATACCTCTATAAATGGGGCTTGCTATTGAGAACTTTAAAAAGTCCTGAAGTATTATGTGTAATTGTATATTATTACTAATAATAAATTAATTTTTTCAGAAAAGTGTCTGTCTTTGACTAGACTAGATCCACAAACTTAATCTACCAAAATTTTGCGTACTTATCATTTTGTCTTCTCAAATGGCCTAAAATGCAAGCGAACCAAGCGGTTCATCGGGATATTTCCCGGTGACCCGCCGGATCCAATCCGCCCCTGCTACTCAATGCTTTTATAGGTATATCAGACGCCAGTTTTGTCCCAATTCTACAGGGGTAATATTTAAACATACATTTTAGGCACCTATTGGTAATCGACAAATTCGATAACCGCAAAGTTGTCTGGCGTTAAAGTTGGTTCCAGTGGATTCATTTTCTTCGTACCTATTATAAGAGAAATTATTGATTGACTTGCATTTATTGTGCTGAAATAGCTAGGCAGGTCAAAATGAGTAAAAATGCAAGTTTCATATTATCCAAAATTTTAAATATGGTTTTATTAAATAGTGTAGGTATAACGTCTGTTAAAATATTTATACTGTTGCTGAAAGTAAAATAGACTTTATATTAAGGAAAGTAAAAGCAAATAAACTAAAATAGAAATAGATAAAAAATCAGAATGTAGAAAGTTATACTGAGTGTGAACAATAAGATATAGAACAAGATATAGCAACCGAGAATTAGTAAATTTTAGCTATTTCATTTCTAGAGGAGAGAAGTAGAAAAAGAGATTCGGCGGTCTCGGAGGTGCTGAAAGTAATAATGTAGATGTATCGGAAAATGGATCCAAAATTGGACAAAAAATGGAAAGAAACAATTTAAAGAATTTCCAACAAGATGAAAAAATTGAAATCTACGCAGACGCAAACTCAACATGTTGAAGAATTTCAGGAAATCAACACAGAAGAAATAAAACAAGACAACAATAAATGAATATAGCTGATCGATTAAATAGGAAAATAAATGAGTTCATGAAAGTAAAAAGATGATGTGATTGCAATAAAAGACGATCAAGAGCTGTTGATGCAGTAGCGCACCCAGAACATTTTTTCGGGGGGGGGGGGGTTATTTGATTAAATTTGCGTAATATATACTATCTTATTTATTTATGTATATTATTAAGAGAATAAGGAAAATCTCTATGATAAATACAAAAATTTCGGGGGGGTGTTTTGACCCCCCCCCCATGGGTGCGCCACTGTGTTGATGGTGCAAGTGGAAGACGAGTATATGTATAACAGACAAGCAGCGGAAATAACAGGTATTGTAGACTAATTATGTTAGGAATTTCAAGCGAGAAAAGAAAAATAATAGGTTTGGTATACATCAGTAGTAAGAAAAATATTAAGATTATATATAAATAAACTTTGGAAAAGCCAAATGTTAACAATTGAGAAAAAATCATCTATAGAATCTTAAAAGAAGAAAGAAATACAGGCATTTAAAAGTTTTTAAATTAACTATAATTCCGAGTAGGTCTTACATAACCGATTTTGGTAAGAAACTCAGAGTTCGAAATAATTGAAAATGATTTTGATTTAAATAGCCAATATGACGAAATTAAATACACAATTAATTATGAAAAAACTAATTATTATATAAGAAATATAAAAATGTGTAGTTAAAATAAAACTAGTGAATTTGTGAATGAAAATTATTATAAAGAAAAGGAAACGGGGTTTTAAGATTGGAATTTTATAGATTAGATTAGACCGGTTTGTTAAAATTAAAAACTAGTGTTTAAAAGTAAAATTTCTTAAAATACTGCTTTAAACAGGAGGGGATAAATGCTGTGAATCGAATTTTCAGAATTTTGTGATGTCGAACTTTTTCCAGATTTGATTGCTCAGTGGAAAATGTTACTTTTAAGGCAAGTTTCAACTTTTAAAGTTAAATTTATATTATAAATAATAATAATAATAATTTGTGTAACTTTGCTTGTTATTTATTGTTCTTATAGTATATTTTTTATGAACATTAAATAAGGTGTTTTTGTAGTCTTACAGGTTTCAGTCATAAAACTGAAAAATACGTAATATTTGATTGAACGTTAAGATTACATTTGAAAATACTAAAACTTTTCAGAAATAAATTCTTTTAATCTTAGTATCGATTGGGTGATGTAAGGAATTCAGAGGTTATAGTTTTTCAAGTTAGGATCTTATCTACTTTAATTATGATAGAACTGTTTTAATGTTTCATCATTTTATGTACAAAAATTATTACTATTATTATTTATTGAATTATTTATTGAAAGTTGTATTATAATTTCAAGTGTCAGTCTTCTTTTAGTTGTCAAAGAGAGCAGTTGCGTTGGTTAAAAAGCACTTAAAAGTTATTAAGTTTAGGTGTCAGTCTTGTTTAAATTATTAAAGACAGAAATTATGATTTTTTAAATAAAAGTGTGATATAAAAGTTACTGAAATTATAATTCAAGTGCTTATTTATGACAAAAGTATTCTATACTTCAGCCATAAATACATGAAATGAGTCATTTTCGTAATCACACCGGAATAAACAAATACGACCCGAGGTGAGATAAGATAAGAGTGCAAATTGCACGTTGCTAAGAATTCAGTGACGTACGCTAGAACCAACAGATTTTCATTGCTTCATTCACATTTATTTTTAATTAAAAAGGGGTTGGTTCCGCCTATGAATCTTTCTAGCTCATTTATGGTTGATTTTATCATTTAGATTACAGCGTGACCTTCGTGTAATTCTAGATACATTTTACATTTTCGCCCAAGTGTTTGTGATGACTCATTTCTTGCAACTTTGGTTGAAGTATAATAGCCGTTTATCAAAAAAAGTTCTCAAGTAATTTTATCACGTTAATATTCATATGGGAAACTTGTGTACTCAGAATTTTATGTGGTTTTGTGAAATTATAAAATTACCAACAGAAGGACGAGCTTATCTAGAAGCTTAGCTTAGAAAAGCTTATTTACTACAATCATTAATAAATTACAATCCGTTAGTCAACAAACTAGCTGACTTACATAAATGTAGCGTTACGTGTGTTCAGAAAATTCGAATAAATGTCGGTTCATTATTAATACTGTTATTAAAAACGTTAATTTTTGTTTTTTTAGATTAACGACTCATCAAAATGTAACATAATTGCTGAATAACGGCGTTAACATTTAAAAGAGAACAACCTAAAACGTAAGTGATTGTAAAACACGTAACAATATTGAATTCTGAACCCTTAAAATTGTTTTATTTTTGGCGATGTGAAAGATTCGATACGATTAGGCTTTTAGGCAAGGGATACAGGGGTTCCATTATTCAAATTGATCGTTCGTGGAAGGGTCCGACAATACATTTAGCGTTAACTGCATGGCGTGGATCGCGAAGAGGCGAATTATTCAAAACAGTTGTAAACGAAGAAAGGATTGATATACGGAATGCTTGGATAAATGTATTCATTAAAGCTATTTACATAGACTACATTTCGCCGGCTGAGTTAGAGTTCTGAATTAGCATTTACAAAATAAACACAACCATCAATTAATCTGCGCATTAATTAGCATACGCATTAGCCTGGCCATCCTGCTGCACCAACAGCAACAACGAAACCTTCCGAATTATCGTACCGTGGTTATCATCTGCCATCTTGACCGTGCATCATTGTCACTTTTGTCATATCTGACAACAAGATAAACGCACTTTTAATTTGCTCTATAAACTCATTCACCAGCAGCAAACTAGTAAAACCACTACTGACATACTGAAACAGTCTAAAAAAGCTTATAATTAACAAAAGTCATAATTAAAACTTGTTTAAACGGTGGTGTGGCTAGTTATACCTATTTGTAGGTTACCATTAGACCCTATTGTAAATAATTATTTATCTCGTCGGTTTCTCTCTTTGTTTTGAATCACACTAGTTGTAATAAATCTTTTTCAAGCAGCTCTTATTTTTTTATAGTTTGGTTTCTTAAATCGTTATCTAGCTCTGCATGTCAGCCGCAGTTACATTTGATATGGAGATTAGGTAAATATAAATACAGGTGTAGCATTTACTTGAATTGATGCTTATCTTCATCAAAGAATATTGTGGAAAGTAGTGTTGCTCTATGAGATACTTCATAAATCTAACCTACACCTGTAGATTTCAATGTCTACTAACAGTTTTTGCTTTCGATCAAATACTGATAGATAAATGTTAGGAATAAAATTCGTCAGCTAATTTTTGCATTTTCATAAATTATCACAAATATCAATAGATCGAAAGCTATTTGAAATGTATGTTTGCACTAAATATGTCAAAGCTGTCATGTACGTAGTGTATAATATAAAGACATACTTTTTTAGCGTCTCAAATAAAGGAGAAAGGATCTGTTTCAGAACCTTTACTTAATCCACAAATATTCTACTCTATATTTAATTTGGTCTCTTCATACTTCCAAGGATTTAGAAGAAAGTTAAAGCAGCATGATGCAATTGTCGCTTGGTCTATAGAAGTAAAGAAAAAAAACAACTCATCAGTAATCTTTTATTGATACTTTTTGACCATAACGTTTCTATTAGGTACGTAGTACAAATATATACCATGAAAATATACGTGTAATTCTTTTATCTAACGATTTGTGGTATCAATATGCACCACAAAAATATCATCGTAGTGCACTGTGGTACTTATATGTACCGATCTAATTACAAAAAACTAATCAAAAAAATCTTTTTTAGTTCATGGTAAGTTATGCTTTTACCTTCTAGCAACCCGTTTTTCAACTCAAAATTGCATATTTAATAATATATGTTTCTTGACCTATAAAGGGTTAAAAATCTAATACTAAATACAATTTTATAAATTAACTTTGATAATACCTCTCTCTGTTGGTTTTCAATCTTGCGTTTGGTTTGCTGCAACGCGCCGTAATTTTCTTTCTTGTGCTAGTCTCTTCATTTCCACGTAGCTACTACACAGTAAAAAATGCAGTGGTGGTGAAAAACATATTTGGTGTGGTGAAATATCTGAGTGTAAATTTCTACACTCATGTGAATGAAATTAACAACTAAAATTAACACGCAGCACCAGGTTTCTTAGGAGTGTTATCTTAATTTAAAAAATGGGTAAAAATAATGTTTTTGGTGTACAAAAATCATTTGAATTTAGTAAAGATACTCTCGTTAATGTAAGAGTCATCTTTCAAAAAATGTATTTCACTATTCTAGCATGTTAACAACATTATCGAGTGTTAATAAGATCCAACAAAACCGATTTAACACTCGCGAGTGTCATCCACCGAACATCCACCTCCAAAGCGAATAATCACGATTGGACGTGAGCACTTTTATTTACTGTTTGTGTTTCAATGTAGTTGGTTCTCTTTGAAAGTGACAACAATGATTTTTAAGATCCAACTAGCCAATAAAAGTAAATATGCTAAAGTAGAAGAGGATGCATCTTTCTACGATCTTGTGCAATTAAGTAAGTAAGATTTTAAAACTATAATTTCCACTTCTGGTTGTGTCTATTCAGCTTTTTCTTATGTAAAAGTTTTAGCTGCCATGTTGATCCATTGTAATTTAAGTCATCATTATGCATAAATAAAAATAATTATTTTTACGTGAATTGTGGATAAATAATAGACAAAACTATTTTCAGATTTTTGGTTTACAAGGAACAATTTAAATGCAAAACCGTTTCTGGTTTCTGCATGTGGTACCTAACCCTAAGTATTGTAACGTTCTTTCTAAAAATAATAACACAAGTGCTGTTTAAATCGTCTATTCACAAACAAATATTTATTTCTATACACTAATGAATACACTATAAATTAACGCTATGATTATAAACCATTAAAAACTATTATTTACAGACTATGAGTTTCTAATACAACATTTATATTCACTATTTATTTTGTAATACACAGTTAATGACTTGCTGTTGACTACTTCTCTTTTATCCGCAATCCGCTTTTATATCCTCATATAAACGCACCAGAAGTCGCTGGAACCTTCTATGTATTCTAGAAAATGCTAGAATAAACCGCGTCTGATTTACATGCTTGTGCGATGCGTCATTCTCTCGAAGGCGGCAGAACACACCACCTGTCGCTCGAAAAGAGGTTCGTTCCTTTTCTCTCTTGTTACACTGCCCCCCTCTTCAAGTCTGTTCTGTCCCAGAACAGGTTTTATGCTCTGGTTCCTGTAGAACGGGTCATGACGATATCGACAGTCTTCACCTCGACTACACGTTCCATTACGGTAGAAATAACAGTCTACACTCTTCGTTGGCCTTAATGCGGGTTGTGGGTCAAAATTGCAGACGAAGATCTTGACGTCCGTACCTCTAAAGACGACTTCCAGCATGTTTCTAACGATTCTCCAATCCAGCTGGTCCCGCCCACAGCCGAGTTTGGGAACTGCCAATTTGTTAATACCCCTGGTAAGCAACTCGATCCTCAAATTCCATAATGCCCTCCACAAGTCGGCGTAACTCGGTTTCTGGTAGTAAAACTGCTTGGTTACCAAGTAGTAAATGGATCGGTCATGATCAGGCAAGCGTAAGGATTTACCAACAGAGGGATTTTGTTCTCGAAGTTCATTCAGCCGTCCAAATTTATTTCTAAACACCACTGCGATCCCCCTGGACATACGGAGATCCGCGGAGACACAGTGGGCAATGGAATAATCACCAGGGACCCGGAAGAGATCTTGTTGCATCTCAGTCGTGACTCCGAATCGCGCTTTTCTAGTTCCAGAGAACGCAGCCATAAATTCTCTAAAAGTTGGCTGATCATCTTCAGGCCTTACGGTATTGATAGCCACCTCAGCCTCATCTTTCCGATCCGGGACTGCGTCATTATTTCCCTCATAGTGCGCCAGACGATTGGAGTGTACCACTTTTGGTTTCCCCCTTGGCAATTTCTGGATGCGATAAATCAAGTCATTTATTCGTTTCTTCACCTGGTATGGACCCTCCCAATTTCGCTGTAACTTTGGAGAATAGCCACGACGCCTTTGCGGGTTGTATAACCAGACAAGCTCTCCAGGTTGAAACCCTCCTTCTTGGGCTCTCACATCGTACGTAGCCTTCATCCGGTCACTCGCGATTCGACTATTATTTCGGGTTCGGTCGTGAATATCCTCCAACTTCTTCTTTAAGTTGATGACATAATCATTCCCGGCTACCTCCTGCTCTATAGGTGGAGACCCAAATTCCAGATCACACGGTAACCGTAACTCGCGTCCAAACATCACAGACGCTGGTGACTGACCGGTTGTTTCGTGGACCGATGCACGATAAGCCATCAGGAACAGATGCAGGTATTGGTCCCAGTCTCGTTGATGATCGGAGACGACCTTGGCCAAATATTTGCCCATTGTCCGATTCATGCGTTCTACCATTCCATCGGACTGCGGATGTAACGGTGTGGTCCGAGTCTTGCGAATGCCCAACAATCGACAGACTTCTCCAAAGAGTACAGACTCGAAATTGCGGCCTTGATCCGAATGCAGCTCCATGGGCACTCCGAAGCGACTGAAAAACTCTTTGACTAGTACGTCAGCAACAGTCGCAGCTTCCTGGTTTGGTAAGGCATATGCTTCTGGCCATTTGGTAAAATAGTCCGTTGCCACTAATATGTATTTATTCCCATCGTCGGTTTCGGGAAATGGTCCGGCAATATCTATGGCTATTCTTTCCAGAGGACTACCCACATTGTACTGCCTCATAGGTGCTCTTCGTTTCCCCAAGGGTCCGTTACCAGTGGCACATAGTTCACATTTCCGGCACCACTCCTTCACGTCTTCTTTACAGTTGACCCAATAAAAACGCTCCCTAACTTTCTCCAAAGTCTTTTTCACACCGAAGTGTCCTCCTGAGGCACCGTCATGGAGATGTCGCAATACTGTAGCCACTCGGCTTCTTGGAACCACGAACTGAGACCTAATGGTGGTGCCATCTTCACTCTCCAGTACTCGCTTCAGGAGATCGTCTTCCACCTTCAAGGACTCCCATTGGGCCCAATATGCTTTGAGCGCTCTGTTAAAAGGGCTGACGGCCTCCCAGGCAGGCCTTTCTCCCACGCGCTTCCATTCCAGTACCATTTTTAGTTCGGGATCAGCCTCCTGCTGTCGTTGCAATTCTTCCGGCAACCAATTGTCGTTGACGATGGTAGTCCTTAATACTTGGCAAACCCTCTCTTCCAAACGAGAGCAATGACGGCAATCCGTTGGACAGGGTCTTCTTGAAAGAGCATCGGCATTTCGATGACTAGTGCCCGCTCGATGTTCGGTGTCAAAGTCGTATCCTTGTAATCGTTCAATCCACCTTGCGATCTGGCCTTCAGGATTACGGAATTGTAGAAGCCATTTCAACGCTGCATGGTCCGTCCTCAATAAAAACTTCCGTACATACAAGTATTTGTAGAAGTGCTCAACGGACTTCACGACGGCCAATAGTTCTTTTCTGGTCACACAATAATTCCTTTCGGCTTTCGACAAAACCTTACTAAAATAGCCGATGACCTTTTCTTGTCCATCCTGTATCTGAGAAAGTACCCCCCCAATGGCCAGATTACTTGCATCTGTGTCAAGTATGAATTTCCCTTCTGTCCGTGGATAGCTCAATATTGGTGCTGTTGTCAGGGCACGCTTCAACTGTTGGAAAGCTGTTTCACACTCTCCGCTCCAAACATACTCGCGCCCATCTTCAGTTAACCTTGTCAGAGGTTTCGCTATATTGGCAAACCCAGGAACGAAACGCCTGTAGTAGGTACATAACCCAAGAAAACTACGAACTTGGTGTTTATCTTTCGGTGTTGGCCACTCTTGAACTGCACGAATCTTATCGGGGTCGGCTGCCACTCCATTTTGTGATACGACGTGCCCGAGATATTTCACTTCCTTTCTGAATATGTGGCACTTTTTCGGACTCAGTTTCAGATTGGCTCCACGTAGTCTTCGGAACACTTCCTCTAGGTTTTTCAAATGTTCGTTGAATGATTTTCCGACTACAATCACATCATCTAGGTATACCAGGCAGGTCTGCCACGATAGCCCTCTCAGGATGGTCTCCATTAGACGCTCAAAGGTGGCCGGAGCGTTACATAGACCGAAAGGCATAACTGTAAACTGCCATAGTCCGGAACCAATAGTGAACGCGGTCTTCTCCCGGTCTTCAGGTTCCATTTCAACTTGCCAATAACCACTCTTCAAGTCCAAAGTCGAAAACCATCGTGAACCAGACAGGGTATCTAACGTGTCGTCGATACGTGGTAAGGGATAGCTGTCTTTCTTGGTCACGTTATTGAGCGCCGATAGTCCACACAAAATCTCGTTGACCCATCCTTCTTACTGACCAGGACCACCGGTGATGCCCATGGACTGCTGGATGGCTCGATGACCCCTTGTTCTTCCATATCAGTAATAATCTTTTCGGCTTCTGCTCGCCTTGCTAGAGGTAGACGCCTCGGCTGCTGACGGACAGGCATAGAGTTGCCTGTATTGATTTTATGTTTTACTATATTTGTTCGTCCCTTCTGGCTATCGTCAAGAGCGAAGATATCTTGGTATCGGTGAACCAAACCCTGTACCTCTTTCACTTCCGTTCTGTTAAGGTCTTCGCACGAACTAGTAACCATACCCACTAATTTTCCACCATGGTCTTTGGGCACTGGTTTTGGATCATCAGCCATACACCTGGCTACTCGAAATACTGGCACACACTGTCCCACAAGGGTACTCTTCTTCAATGTCACCGGATCCACATTAACGTTCATAATTCTCACCGGTACTCTCTTTCCAACCTTGATCAGCGCTTTTCCCACCAGTATGCCACTATGGATCTTCTTATCACAAACAGGCTCCATCATTCGCACACATCCTACCCGAAGATCTCCATCCAAACCCGCCTCGACAACCATCTCGCTTTGACCCGGCAATATCACATCTTCAGTCAGCAAAACCCTTACAACCGGATCTTCTCGTGGGTGCAACGGAAGTTCTTCGTTACCGACCTTCAAAACACCCTCTTTCAAATCCAACGTAAAACCAAATTTTCTCAGGAGGTCCATTCCCAAGATGAAGTCATCAGTGATATCGGCTACCAGCACCTCATAATCACGTTCTTCGCTTCCAATGCCAATCTTCATCTTCACCACTCCGCGTGTTGGTATCACTTCGCCTGTTGCTGTACGGAGTTGAGTAGTTGTGGGTAACAACTTAATACTTGATCGTAGAACATCAGGGCGTACGATGGATTTTGTCGCCCCCGTATCAATAAGTAGTGGAACAGTTCGGTTAGCAATCTTCCCATCTACGAACAAACTGCTGGTACTGTTCTTCGATGTTACGGCATGGATGGTGATCTCCGGGGCATCTCTACTCAAGGTCAACGTTCACCCCCTCTCGTCGACCCCCTTTAGTTTTCCGACGGCTGAACTTGTTTGGGTTTAGGGCAGCGGCGTCGTATGTGCCCTTGTTCACCGCAGTTCCAGCAACGGGGTCCTCGAACTTCTTGAGGATTCTTTTTACGGTTCTCTTCCTTCTGAAGAACTCTCATTAATAATTCTTCTAGGCGATCTTTAGAACCTTCATCTTCTTCCAAAACGGTCCGAACACGTCCGTGACCTCGGGACGCTTGTTTTGCAGCTTCAAATTCTAAGGCGTGAGCAAGCGCATCATCAGTTGTTCTTGGTCGTGCTAGCCTCAATGATTGTTGTGTTTCCCCGTCTCTTAACCCATCAATGAAGGTCTGCACAGCCAGTTGTCCCAGAAATGAATCTGGTGCCGTAGGGTACGCCAATCGGACAAGCCGCGCAACATCGGCTTCAAACTCCTGCAGGCTTTCTCCATTCTTCTGGATACGATTCTTCACTTGCGCGTGATACACTTGTTGAAGATGCGCGTCTCCATATCTCATTTCCAATCTAGACACTAACAATTGGTAATCATTTTCCTGTCCTGCTGGGATTGTTTGCAGGACGTTCAACGCGTCTCCACGCAAAGCCACAGTTAAAGAAACGGCCTTTTCCTTGCCTGTCCATCCGTTGGCCCCAGCAGCCGCCTCAAACTGTTTGTAGTAAGTGGACCAAGGTATCTTTCCATCGAACGTAGGTGGTTTTACTTTTATCCCTACGACAGGACCCTTTTCTTCTTTAAACTGTTTCTTTACTTCATTAAACGGCCTCTCAGAAGTTGAGGGAAACCGTAGTTGCCTCATTCTATCTTCCAGCATTTCGGCCATATCGTCTTTCTTAGTTGTTGGTGGTAATTGCATTTGGGCTATTTTCTCTTCTACCATCTTTATTACCCTATCTTGTTCCGCCAATCTACCTTCCAATAGTCCTAACGCACTGGCATTCTCCAAAAATTCTTCGAAAACTTTATCTTCCAACGCTTTGACATTTTCCAACAATTCTCCTTTAAGCCTTCTAGAACTTTCTTCAGACTTTTCTAGTAATTCTTCTTTAAGCGTTCTAGAGTTTTCCAGTAAATCTTCTTTAAGCATTTTAACATTTTCTTCCAGTGCTTTAGTATTTTCAAGTAATTCTTGTTTAAGCATTCTAACATTTTCTTCGGACTTTCTAGAATTCTCTTCGGACTTTTCCAGTAATTCCTCTTTTAACATTCTAGAATTCTCTTCAGACTTTCTAGAATTCTCTTCGGACTTTTCCAATAATTCTTCTTTAAGCATTCTAGAATTCTCTTCCGACTTTTCCAGTAATTCCTCTTTTAACATTCTAGAATTCTCTTCAGACTTTCTAGAATTCTCTTCGGACTTTTCCAATAATTCTTCTTTAAGCATTCTAGAATTCTCTTCCGACTTTTCCAGTAATTCCTCTTTTAACATTCTAGAATTCTCTTCTATTTTACTTAATAACAAATTAGTATCCATTACGGGTCCAGGTATTTCGAAGAGGAAACTTTCAGGGTCTTCTTGCTGCTCCAAAAGCCATTCTCTTAGCCGATTTATTAACACACTTTTAAGGCCCGTTGTGTCTAAATCTCGTTCTTCAAGTTCATGTTTCAAGTCTATTACTTTGAGATCTTTTAACAGTTTCATCACCATTTTAATCGTTTGTTGAAATTATGTTTTAACACCAAAAATTTTATTCTCACAGCACTTTATTTAATTATTACGCGATTTTATTTATTTTACAACACCACACCTGACAACACTGTAACGTTCTTTCTAAAAATAATAACACAAGTGCTGTTTAAATCGTCTATTCACAAACAAATATTTATTTCTATACACTAATGAATACACTATAAATTAACGCTATGATTATAAACCATTAAAAACTATTATTTACAGACTATGAGTTTCTAATACAACATTTATATTCACTATTTATTTTGTAATACACAGTTAATGACTTGCTGTTGACTACTTCCCTTTTATCCGCAATCCGCTTTTATATCCTCATATAAACGCACCAGAAGTCGCTGGAACCTTCTATGTATTCTAGAAAATGCTAGAATAAACCGCGTCTGATTTACATGCTTGTGCGATGCGTCATTCTCTCGAAGGCGGCAGAACACACCACCTGTCGCTCGAAAAGAGGTTCGTTCCTTTTCTCTCTTGTTACAGTATGTATGTAATGAAATTATACTTCCATAGTTTATTTATTGCCGCGCTCTACGCATTGGTATAGTAGGTATTGACGGCCGAACTCAGTTTAAAAAGATTGCGGCGATGGCGCACATGTGTTTATAAAATTCACGTGTGATTTTAAGAACTGACATTGTGATTAGTGACATTAAATGTCGTTTCTATAATTACAGGTAAGGTTTGTAATGTAAATTAGAATGTGTCAATAATAAATTTAATAAAACTTTAATTACAGAAACTGGTGGTCATGATGGTTATGGCTGGGTCATTTACCCTAATCATACAAAGGAGCTCATAGGTAATTGTTCAAAACTAATGTTGATTTCCTAGTAGTAAAGATTCACTTTTTTATTATTTTAATATTATCAGCCGTACTTATAGAAAGATTTACACGCGTGTAACATTAATAAACATTGTGTTACACGCGTGTAATTTATCTATAAGTATGGCTGTAAATAATAATATGTAAATAATATAATATACAAATTATAACATTTTGTCTACAAGGTATTCTATAATATTTAAATATTGTACCTATTATATTGTACATATTTTTATTTGTTAATTCTGTATTTATAATTTAACCATTATCTTTTTTAGGCCATAATTTTCATTTAATTCGATTTACTTTTCTTTCTATGAGAAACACTAGATATGCTTTCTATACACTTGTTTTTATTTCCACAAACCTTATTCTGTGATTCACTTTATTTTCTTTTGTAGCTGCATGCTGCTTGGTGTTATGCCCTTCAAGATTCTGCTGCTGTGGTACTCCCAAAACCGTTCTCTGGGCTGGATAGCTGTCAATACTGAAATGGCGAGGCAACTTTCTTTTTATTTATATACCTTTCTTAAATAGCATTTCTTGATTACTATTCAAGAAACATTATTGCTAACTTCTTCTTCACTTGTTGCTGGTTTCTTGAAAACAACCGTATGTAGGATACTAATTAATATTTTACGTTCTTCTCCTGTAGTTCTTTTTTAATTATTTTGACCAATAAACTATACACTATTAACCCAGGATAACTTCTTAAACTTTTATTTATTATTTTCTTTATAAATTATACATTTATTTACTGGACAAATTCATTTACAACCATTTTTATCATTTTATTAAATTCATCTCCCCCTTTTATTTACGTCACTACCCCTTGGTAACTTAATATTGTTTTTCTTGCAATTATTTTCCATATATTTTGATAGTTTATAATTTTATTCAAAAAATAGCTTGACCTTGATCATTATTTCAGTAATTTGATTATTGTCTATAAAGCAATTGTATTATGTACCTACTAACTATATATGGTCGTCAAGACTATTTTTATATTGCTGTTAATAATGTTTGTAATGTTTTATAAACCTTTGTAACTAATACATTTTCTTTTTCAGATTTAACTGGAAGTGAAGATCCTGTAGACCCAAAATTGTTTTCCTGATCAAATTTTGTTACTATATACATGTATCCAATAAATAAATTAACTCAAACTTAAGTTTTGACAATAAACCCTATTAAAAATTCAATTCATAATTACAAATGATAAACACAATCAGTCAACTATGAACTTTTTTACATTGGGTAACAAAATTAAAAATTCATGATTTTCAAATAATGAAGGAAAATCATCACAATATGTATTTACATTGGATTATTTAGATTTAGAATGTATTTATAATTTGCATTTTGTTTTAAAATAAAACTAATATTTGTGTGCACTATTTTTTTACCTTTTTCTGTTTTATCCTAAATTACAAAAAAATATCTGAACCAAAAAATAGAAGTATATAATTACACGAACAAAATAGTTATTTACACTCCAATAAATGATTGTAACCACTATAGTTGGTTCCTTTTCCATTAAAAAAATGTTCATTGCCATTATAAGCAATAATTTTTACACTAAAAGAATGGGAAATTAACACTCAGTTCGTGCATACTTTACACTCAACAAATGTTTTCTCAACAATATGTTTGTCATTTTTACACTCAGTGTCCATGACTTTAACCTGCATTGAAGGTTAAAGTTGGTATATATTTTACCACTTTTAAGACCAATGTTATTTACACTCGTCAGTGTGGATAAATAGGAACCACTCTGGGTGTTATTTGAGTGTAAGATTTAACACTCCATTTTTTACTGTGTACATTTCGTATCTAGCATTATTTGTTTTATGTAACTTAGTCTCGGTCTTCCTCTTGCGTTTGTGGCCTCTATTATTCCTTCGATTACTGTAAGTATTAGGCTCTGGTGTCTTAGAATATGTCCTATAAAATTGTCTCGTCTGTTTGTAATTGTTTTCCAGATGTTGGGTGTTTCTTGTGCTTTATTACAAACTTCTCGTTTGTTACGTGATCAACCCATGCGACTTTTAGCATTCTTCTGAGACACCATATTTCGAAAGCTTGTAGTCTTTTCTTTTCTTGCTTTACTATTGTCCATGATTCACTTCCATAAAGCGCAATGCTCCAGATATACGTCTTCAAGAATCTTTTCCTTGTTTTTAATGACACACTGGTGGAGGTTAGTAGGCTTTTCTTTTTATAGAATGCCATTTTTGCCTGTTGTATTCTGTTTACTATTTCTTGTTTACTTCTGACGTCGCTTGTGATTTTACTCCCTAGGTAGGCAAATTGTTCTATTTGTTGTAAACGTTGTCCGTGTAATTGTATTGTTACGTTATCAATATCGGATTTGCCACATACCATGATTTTTGTCTTTTTAATGTTGATTTCCATGACATACTTGTCTTGTAGTATATTGTCCATTACATTTAATTTCATTTGTAGATTTTCTTCACCTGTATTTAAGAGTGCTATATCGTCGGCATATCTGATCATGTCTACTAGTCTTCCTTGTATTGCTATTCCCGTCTGTGTTCTTTCTCTAATTTCGTCTATTGCTTTTTGTATATATATATATATGTTGAATAACAATGGAGACAGTGTGCATCCCTGCCTTACTCCTTTTCTTATTTCTGCCTCTTCCTCTATGTTTTCTATTTGTATCATAACTCTCTGTTCCTTATAAATGTTATATATTATTCTACGGTCTTTGTATGTTAGCCCGATGTTTTCAATATTTCAAACATCTTTTTCCACTCGACATTGTCAAAGGTTTTCTCGATGTCTATGAAAGCTATATATACTTTCTGTTCTTTTCTATTATTAGACGTAGTGCCAGTATTGCTTCCCTTGTTCCACTTCCCCTTCTGAATCCAAATTGATCTTCTGTGAGTTGTGTATCTATTTTGTTTTCTATCCTCTTTTGTATTATTTTTGTCAAAATTTTCGAAGCATACGAAATTAAACTAATCATGCGATAGTTGTCGCATTTGTCCGATTTTCCCTTTTTTTGGTATTTGGACTATAATGCTTTTTACATAATCCTCAGGAACTTCTCCTGTTTCGTATATTATGTCTATAAGACTATAAATATCTCTGTAGCATTTCTTCTCCAGAATTTTTTATTAGCTCTATTGGAATACAATCCGGGCCCGGAGCTTTACCGTTCCTTATTTTCTGTAGAACGTCGTCAAATTCTGATCTCAGTATAGAGTCTCCTTTTTCTTTTTCTTTATTTTCAGTGATGGCTATCTGTTCATTTGGGTCTTCGTCTATGTACAGGTTCTCTATGTATCTCTTCCATCTTTTTGCAATTTCTTCAGGCTCTAGTAGGAGTTCGCCTTTTTCGTCTTCTATTGTATTGTTTTTAATTTTTCTTTCCCTGAAGAGATTGTTTATCTTTTTGTGCACAGTTGCTAATTTTCCGTTTTTTATGTCTTGCTCTACTTCTTCGCAAGTATTATTTATATATGTATAGTTCCTTTGCTCTTTTAGATTCTGTTGTTATCCTGTGTCTTAGGCTTTTATATTTTTGTTGATCTTCTTTCGTGGAGTTTTTGATTGTTCTTCTTTCTTCTATTAATTGTATTATTTCATTCGTGATCCACGGTTTTCGTGCTTTTCTTTCAGTTTGTTTCAGAGTCATTATTGCCGCTGATGTCATGCTAGTTTTTATGTTCTTCCACTCCACCGATATTGTTTCTGATACTTCTGTTTTTCTTATTTCTAAGTTGACTTTCTCTTTTAGCTCTAATTGTTTAGTCGGATCTTTAAGTTGTTCCATTTGCCACATTGCCTTTCTTGTGTCTGTTATTTTCTTAAATTTTAGTTCACATTTCATCGCTACTAAATTATGATCACTGTCTATGTCTGTCCCTGGATAGCTGCGACAGTCCTTTGCTTGATTTCTAAATCTATGTTTCACCATGATGTAGTCAATCTGGTATCGTCTTATGTCTCCAGCCATTTTCCAGGTATACCTTCTTCTCGGGTGGTGTTGGAACTGTGTGTTCATTATTGTTATTTGTGTTTAGCACAGAACTCCACTAGTCTATAGCCTCTTTCGTTTCTATTCCCTAGCCCATACCGTCCTATGATGTTCCCCTCTTTTCCTTCTCCAACAGTAGCATTCCAGTCTCCCATTATAATTAGGTTTTTTTCTTATTTTACGTATTTTATACATTCTTCTATATTTTTGTATGTTTCTTCTACAGTTTCGTCTTCGTAATCTGAGGTTGGCATATATACTTGCACTATTATTATGTCAGTTGGTTTAGTTTCTAATTTACATGATAATACCTACGTACACTGTAAATCTTTATTGTCTATTCCAAAAAGGTGGTTTTTTATTTATTTATTTACCGAATTGATTGATTTGACATACAGCTTACCAAGAGATTAGAGATTATGGTAGTTCGCCATATATTCTTCTTTTTCTACTTATATCTAGTCATAGATCCTCTATGGGTTGTCTTCCTCAGCTTAAATAGTTAGCTCCCGTTTTTCTAATTTCCCTTCCTAAGTTCTCCTTCCTGAATTACATCATTACATAAGTCTTAACTTTCAGGGTTGGTCTAATTCTTTCTCGTCTCCATCGTGGTTACCAGTGGAGTATTTTTCGGACAATTTTAATAATAGGAATAATTATTGTATTAAAAATTCATATTTGCCTAGTTAAAGATGTACAAAAACAAAAAAGTTATATAAATGGAATATGATATAAAAATCTGAGCTATTTTCTTCTATTTCTTATTAAAAATATTTCAACTAAATATTTCCATATTCTAATAAGTAGAGAATGCAATGACCCATTTTGTAACTCTGATATAGTACTATTTACAGTTATAGTATTATAAACATAACAATTTCATTCTATTCTATGGTTTATTGTAACCTGTCACTAATTCAAGCAAGGATCTTCTTGTACCGGTAAATAATATTCAGATATTTATGATATATGCTTACCATTAGGCGATTCCTCGTAATATATTACAAACATAATTGATGTAATCGCCTTATTTTACACTATTATTCACCAGCTATGCCTTCAAGACTGAAAAAAAATACAGTAACTCATGCGCACGTGACGAAGGTAGAAGCCGACTGGTATTATAATAATTATTTTCATTTTTTGAGTATAAAAGTATACAGAGCTGGTATGTAATACCAGATATGCATATTTTTATAAAAAAAAAACAAGCAATGCATTGTTTTACCGCAATATGTAGCCAACCAATTAATTCAAAATGTTTTCGATAGAGATGATATGCTGGACTCTACTGCACAAAATGATTAAAATAGACAATTCAGACTACCTCATCAATATTATCACCTCATTTATTACAGAGATAACATTTTCAGTTCGAGAATTAGTTGGGCAACTCTATCTAGCAAAAGAGTTGTCCAAGCGAGGGTACCGCAGCAAGTATTCTGGGACCAACTTTGTTTGATAGTGCAAACTACGAATAGCTTTATCCTGGCAATGCTTGCTGACAATATAGCTGTGAAAACCCAAAGCCAGGATCTCTTCACAGCACTTAACGACTGATAAAATACAGTGAACGAGATATGCACATGGTTTGATAATTGGAAGATTGAGGTAAACGCAACTATAAAACCGGTAAAATTAAACCAATGTATAAATTCAGGGGAATGCTTGGGATTCCACAGAAAATTGCTTGGTAATCTGTCTGGACACCATGCTTGGATGAGGAAATTATGTAAATAAAAAATTAAGTAAGACGAAATTCTGTACCCGCTGGTAAATAATCACACTTCCGGGTTGAGTGCTATCTGTAGGGTTACCAAACGTCCTACTTTGAGAGGACATGTCCTACAATTTATCATCGTCAAACTTCCTGCGAAGAAAAATTTGAAATGCATTACTTTAAAGATTTTAGATTAAACTGTATAATTTGTAACGAAATTGTATTCATTTGCTAAAAGAAAAATCGCTTGGCGACTTAAGTCTCGTCTACATGATACGTCTCAAAACAAGAATTTCATTTTTACTCGATAGTGGTATGCTTTTATTTGGTAGTGAGGCATGGGCCGCGAATTATGCTAGAGAGACAAGAATAAGAATTTATAATAAGTATTATACTTAGAAAAATACAAATTTGTCAAAAACCAAAGTCCACAAATTAATTTTCTACACTTTCACTGTTGACGTCTGACACTTAACAGCTATTCGGACTCTCGACCTTGACAATTCGGAGAAAAATTTGAAGGTTTTACGTGCAAAATAAGATCGAGATCGCGCAGAAATACTACTAATTTGAAATATAATATAAATACAAAGATTAATTAAAGTTTCACAAGTTTTATTAGATTCTTAACCTGACAATATTTTATTCATTTACAAAAAGAAAAATCGTTCGACAACTTAAGCCACGTCTATATGATATTAATAAAACTAATACAACTAATCTAATAAAACTTGTGAATCTTGAATTAATCTTTGTATTTGTATTATATTTCATGATTATGGAGTTCCACAAAGTAAGGCTGGAGACAGTAAACTATACTACTATCTTACAGCAAAGTAACCTTCGAGTGCACGGCAGCTTATAATGTTATAATACAAAAGGGGAATATTATAAAATGTCTTAAAATGATCTAGAATTAGGACATTTCAAAAAAGGAAAATATAAATACATACAAATACTATATTTAACGGTGTCTCCTAACCACACATTGTATTTGACTAATTGCCAATACGTATTTCGGTAACGATTTTACCTTTTTCTCGGCATAAAACCGTCTTAATATAATTCTACCAGTTATAACTCTCTTCTGGGTGCATTTTTAAAGGGCCAATCAAAGTCCATGCAAAGCAATTTTAGCTCAAACATGCAACTAAGGATAAATATACCTTTTTATACATGAAGGAAAGAGAACAAGAAAAAGGAAGCTTAACAAATATTTTCATTTATCCCACATGTTTCATTTAATACACTTTGCCCCAGAGCACCAAAACACGACAACATGCCCCTGAAAGAGACATTAGTGTGCAATCAGTCATCGAAAACCTCTAACAACACCGAACTCGAATTATCAAACAAAGGGCAAAAATTTAATGTGCTAGACACAAAAACACCTTTAGAGGAAGTGATAGCCAATATAGAAACCAATATCAAAAATATTGAACCGCAAACGAAAGAACTGATCAGAAACGCGTACAAAATCAAAATAAACAAAAATCCAGCAGAACGCAAAGTGAATCAAACCAAGAACACGGATGCCACTAAAGGCCTGAGAAAAAAGACCGTCTCTACCAAAGGCAGACAAAGGCAATGGAATAGTCATCCCAGATAAAACGTAACATCACAACAGAGCCAACACAATGTTAAATACCGACCCGTACCTTGAATCAAACAAACACCCACCTCCGTCAATGATTTCGAAAACCAAAGAAACACTCAAGAACTGCCCAGTCCCAATTTCAAACCAATCCAAATATAAATTGACACCATCAAATCCGACCATCCCAATAATGTACCGCCCTCCAAAAACACACTAAACCGGAAAACTAACGAGGTCAGTCGCATCGGGAAGAGATTCCCCAACGCATCCCCCATCCAAATGGCTAGCAAATGAATACAAAAACTCTTCCACAAAATCAAACAGTTAAGCTGCAGATAACTCATTAGAATCTGCAAATAAGGCAAAGAACCCAAAACTAGCAGATGGGGAAATCCCATTATCATTTGATGCCCGTCACTCCTTCCTCCAGCGTACCGGTCAAAACGAGATACAAAAGAAAAGAAAAGAGATTTATTCAAAACAAAAATAATAAACAGTAAAGCAATTAAAGAATCTGGTTAAAAATTATAAAAAAAACACAAAAATCAGATTGCAATTAATTCACAAATAATCCCTATCAATATAAATAACAATTTGAAATAGCCAATAGTTATTTCGTTCTAATAATACTAAAATCAATGTTTTAAATTATTTAAATTGGAATCAAATAAATCAGTATTTTACAACAATGAGCAAATAGTTTTTTTAAATACTAAAATTAAACAGCGCAACCAATCAAAATTAAATTATGGAAAAGAACTTTGATAGATATTCGTACGATTCCTGCAGAAAAGGTAACTTTGAAGTAAGTCTGGCAACTGTGTAAACGCAACCAAGGTAATCAATCAAAACAATAGCCAAGTTTATATTTAATACATAACCTACAAGTTAAGGAAATAGTTTTTATACGGGTACAAATATTATAGTTCGAGAGCTGGCGACCAAAAAGTGTAAGAGTTTTATAAAGGCTCATATTTTAATATTAGCTTATATTTAGGGTGTAAATAAATATCCTACACTAAGAAACTTGGTAATGGGGACACTTGGCGTCAGCGCAGTTTGAAAGTTGCAACAAAAAGATGTGTCATCAAAGTGTTTTGTAAAAGCTGAAAATTGATCACTAAGCAGTTTATGTAATAAAAAACTGGAAAACAGTCGTCAGACAGCGTAATGTTAGAAAGTTTTGATTATATTCTGTGGCCGAAACTTTTTTTTTAAACTTTATTTATTGAATATAATAAAACACATTTATATATTTCGTTTGCAGTCGTAGAATATATTTTATTATTTTTAATCGAGAGAAAACTTTATCTCTTTTAACATTTAGAATACAAATATTAATATTACTTTGTCTGCAATTATTTAACGAGTTTAAGACGAGTTTAAATTTTGTTTATTGTTTCCAGCCTTATTTTGTGGAACTCCATAATCATGAAATAAATAAAGATTATTAAAAGTTTCACAGTTTTATTAAAATATACCTGACAATATTGTTTCGACAGCTATGCTGTCATTATCAAAGGTAATATAATTATAAACAAACACGTCGCTAAGGTAGATACAAAATAGGTAACTAGATAAAATAATAATAATAATAATAAAAATTAATAATAAAAATCATAATTAAACATCTAATACTTCCAGTAACGGAGAATTACTGAGCTCAAGTTGTTCATTCATTAAAGGTACCCTGAGTTTGTGTTTGTATATCTCAAAGGCTTCTAAAATGTCTAATTTGCGTTTGTTATTACAAAAATGTAGGAATTTAATATTATTTTGAGGAGTCATTGTGTGATTTTGTTCTAAAAGGTGTTTGGCGTAATTCGATTTTTCAGGATGTTTATTTTTGTAATGACGTACGTGTTCTTTATATCTTATGTCAAAATTTCGAAGTGTTTGTCCAATATATACCGAACTACAAAAAGAACAATTTAAACGGTAAATGCCCGATTTCATGATATCATGTGTTCTGTCTTTAGCATTAAATAAAAATGAAAAAGTGTTAGTGTTGGTTTTAAATGTTATTTTATAATTGTTGGTTTTTCTTAGTATATGTGCAATTTTTTCTGATATTTTGCCAAAATATGGTATAGATATGTAATTTGTGTCTTGTGTTTGATTGTCAATGGGATATATTCTTTTGATAGCTAACCTATAATCTTTTTGTTTAATTAAAGTGTCAATCATGTTCGGATTATAATGATTTGCATGTGCTAGTTGTTTAATGGTTGATATCTCTTTGCTAAAATCTGATTTTGTTAGTGGAATAGTTAAAGCTCTGTGTACTAATGATCTGTATGCTGCTATTTTATGTGTATTGTGGTGACAAGATTCATTTGGTATTGTTATGTCTGTTTGTGTTGGTTTTCTGTATATGGAAAATTCAAAAAGATTGTCTGCGTTAATCTTGATATTTAAGTCTAGAAAGTTTATAGCCCTGTTTTGTTCTGTTTCTAGTGTAAATTTTATATTAGGACGGATATTGTTTATAAGAATTAAAAATTCATTGATAACCTCAAAAAAACTGTCAAAACAAGCTAAAATGTCATCAACATAACGAAACCAGAAGATAATGTGTTTAGAGAGGTTTCGTTATGTTGATGACATTTTAGCTTGTTTTGACAGTTCTTTTGAGGTTATCAATGAATTTTTAATTCTTATAAACAATATCCATCCTAATATAAAATTTACACTAGAAACAGAACAAAACAGGGCTATAAACTTTCTAGACTTAAATATCAAGATTAACGCAGACAATCTTTTTGAATTTTCCATATACAGAAAACCAACACAAACAGACATAACAATACCAAATGAATCTTGTCACCACAATACACATAAAATAGCAGCATACAGATCATTAGTACACAGAGCTTTAACTATTCCACTAACAAAATCAGATTTTAGCAAAGAGATATCAACCATTAAACAACTAGCACATGCAAATCATTATAATCCGAACATGATTGACACTTTAATTAAACAAAAAGATTATAGGTTAGCTATCAAAAGAATATATTCCATTGACAATCAAACACAAGACACAAATTACATATCTATACCATATTTTGGCAAAATATCAGAAGAAATTGCACATATACTAAGAAAAACCAACAATTATAAAATAACATTTAAAACCAACACTAACACTTTTTCATTTTTATTTAATGCTAAAGACAGAACACATGATATCATGAAATCGGGCATTTACCGTTTAAATTGTTCTTTTTGTGGTTCGGTATATATTGGACAAACACTTCGAAATTTTGACATAAGATATAAAGAACACGTACGTCATTACAAAAATAAACATCCTGAAAAATCGAATTACGCCAAACACCTTTTAGAACAAAATCACACAATGACTCCTCAAAATAATATTAAATTCCTACATTTTTGTAATAACAAACGCAAATTAGACATTTTAGAAGCCTTTGAGATATACAAACACAAACTCAGGGTACCTTTAATGAATGAACAACTTGAGCTCAGTAATTCTCCGTTACTGGAAGTATTAGATGTTTAATTATGATTTTTATTATTAATTTTTATTATTATTATTATTATTTTATCTAGTTACCTATTTTGTATCTACCTTAGCGACGTGTTTGTTTATAATTATATTACCTTTGATAATGACAGCATAGCTGTCGAAACAATATTGTCAGGTATATTTTAATAAAACTGTAAAACTTTTAATAATCTTTATTTATTTCACGAGCTTAAATAATTAAATTTGAATTAACACACTTAACAGAACAATTTTAGAATTCACATTTAAATGACATTAAGCAAAATAATTAATTAAAACTCGAATGAGCCTTTATGTTTTTACTAGCAAGACAATTTTAAAATCCACATCTAGTTTTAATACTCACTCAGGATAAACACTTGTTGAATACTTAATAAAGACTTGTGTGTTGAATGAATATTTAATAAAGACGTGTGTTGAATGAATATTTAATAAAGACTGAAGACTTAATATTAAAACAGAGATATTTATACCTTATCTGCCTACACATTTCTCATGGTCATGAGAGAATTAATGCTAAAGAAGTTCTCATAGAGATAACGTAGGCTTATCAGAAAACTGTAATTTGATATCGTGAGTTTTATTATCTTAAGCAATTCTCATGTAACATGATCTTATCTATAGTGCGATTCTACGTACGTTACTAGAACACGTTGCGTCAGCACCACCGCATTACTGTCGTGAAAACGAGGTCAGTGTAAGAGATTTGAAAAAGCTGAAATTTGGTACAGTGTTAATTTATTGAATATAGTTTATCAAAAAAACAGTCAGACTTAATTTTGATAGAACCCAGTTGGTCAGCAGTCGCTAGAAGTAACGATAGCAAACGCGCTTGATTTTTAGATAGCGTCGGTGCGTATCTTACCAGGCAAGGTTTTTTAATAAGATAAACTCATTTTGATTTAAACGCTTTAAATTTGGATAGCTAATTCCAATTTAGTAAAAATAGTCAAAATTCAATAAACAAATGAATTACTGTAAATTACAAAATTGCCATAAAATTGATTCCAAAAGAACAATTTTCTAATAAATCTTTAAGCCCTGGATGAGTGTCGGCAACGGTTGTTAAATTATGATGGTACTTGACAGGCCACCGTGCGTAATTAGGCTGATTTAGAGCAAAAAACAAATTTGTAATTTTCGGCAAGATATATTTGAAAAGATTGAAATTTACAGTTCTAATACTTGCATTCAGTAATAAATAATAATTAACGAGGTTTACATAAATCATATAAAATTGAGGTGTTTTGCCATGTTCCCCATGTTCGTGTGCTGTACTCCTCGTACTTTTCAATAATATATAAAAGTGGGACGTGGTCAATAGCGGGAGATACAGATTGTTCTTTTTGGAAATTTTCAAGATACTGTTTCATATCTTCGGTAATTACAAGATGATTTTCATCCAAGAAACGTTGAAAATGTAAAAAGGAGATAGCCAAACTCATAATAGGATGAAGTCTATTACATCGGTTCGGTTTCACATAGATAAAACTGTTAATTGAATCGCTGGCCAATAACTCAGCATCAATCATTATATTGGACAATCCACAATTATCGATAAGTTTACCGATAGCTTTAAAATAAGCCATCATTATGTGGAATGGGCCAATATGTATAAACAGATTATTAAATCGAGGATATTCTGTCGATTGTATTTGTAGAGCAATCTTTGCAATGGCCAAATCGTAGGTGACTTGTATGTATGTTGCGTTACGTTCATCTGCAACTTTTTGACACTGAATCATTGTTTCTTGTACGACAGCAGTATCAGTCGGGGATAAATTAATTGTTATCAAGTACGATATTCGCTGTTTGATTGATTCATCGAGAAAAATCAAACTATTAAAACCTACCCACATAGGAGTATTAGGAATTCAGAGTGTGTGGGAAAGCATCCATGCAAGATTTATTCTCTGCTGCGCTTTTAACTGCTCGGGGCAGAAGAACTTCAAAAGGCCGTGGTTCTAGCACTTCCAGTACTCTTGGTCTTTTCAAATACGATTTCAAGTGAAAGGTTACAGCGTCATAAGTTCGTCTTCTCTTTCTTTGGAGCTGTTCGACACTGCTTTGATCGTCAGTATTGGTTTCGTCTTCCGTAGTATCGGCTACATTATTTTGAAATATAATTCCGACAGTGTCATGGAAGATTTATATTTTGGACTAGTACTGAGCATAACTATAACTCAACGATACTAAAAAGCTTTCATAGTTTTACAGAAATTCGAAGTATTTACTTTTAAATTTTCAAGAAAACCTAAGTTTTTAGGACAATAATAAGTAATTTGATTTCTACTTCCGTCCTGTAGAATAGAATCCATACTAAAAAACACCCCTAACTGAATTTTAAAACACTATCTCACAATACTTAAATAATAAGTGATACGCAATAACTACACAATCGCATTCGTATTTTGGATTCGAAATAAGAAGAAAAAGACGCATCTGTTGTTTTATGACCTTTTCTTATGCTGGCCCAGTTAGCCTAATGATCCCTTTTAAAAAGTGCAAGCCGAAAATAAAATATTATACAACTTTGTAAAATCATTTTTGGCCAGCCAAATTGGTAAAAGCCCCAGTGTGCGTCGACTAAATAGAAACAAATATAGAAGAGTTAATTATGTATTCCCTTATCCGAAGAAACCCATGGACTTATATAATTTTACTGTTTTATGTTTTTATAAAGTACATGTGAAGGTAAAAAACATTATATTGTAGCTTTACATGTAATTTTGTATTTTACAATAATTCATTTGTTTATTGAATTTTGACTATTTTTACTAAATTGGAATTAGCTATCCAAATTTAAAGCGTTTAAATCAAAATGAGTTTATCTTATTAAAAAAACCTTGCCTGGTAAGATACGCGCCGATGCTATCTAAAAATCAAGCGCGCTTCCTATCGTTACTTGTAGCGACTGCTGACCAACTGGGTTCTATCAAAATTAAGTCTGACTGTTATTAATAAATTAACACTGTACCAAATTTCAGCTTTTTCAAATCTCTTACACTGACCTCGTTTTCACGACAGTAATGCGGTGGTGCTGACGCAACGCGTTCTAACATTACGCTGTCTGACGACTGTTTTCCAGTTTTTTATTACATAAACTGCTTAGTGATCAATTTTCAGCTTTTACAAAACACTTTAATTACACAACTTTTTGTTACGACTTTCAAACTGCGCTGACGCCAAGTGTCCCCATTACCGAGTTTCTTAGTGTAGGATATTTATTTACACCCTAAATATAAGCTAATATTAAAATATGAGCCTTTACAAAACTCTTACACTTTTTGGTCGTCAGCTCTCGGACTATTACATATACAAATGTTAGCAGTGTCTGGAAGGATGGTGTGTGTTTTATCTTCTTGATTTATGTAATTTGGACTCGATAATGCACTTGGTGTTTTATAAGAAAAGTGTTAGAGTAAAAGTGTTTTAGAACTAAGTGCGGGTGCAAGGATAGTAGATAATAAAACCAACGTTCTAGAAGGAGACTTTCAGTACGGAAATCAAAAACGTAGCGAGAAATAAAGAGTCTAAAAGAAGATTCTGTATTAATTTAACAAACAAACAAACAACTTAACAAACTACGGCATACCGAATTAGGTCGCATTATCGGTTTTACAAATTGTATTTATGTAAGCTTACCCAGTATGAATAAATTAGTTTAGAAGTATCCCTTGAAAATGTAGCGATTAAATCCCAATCAAATTGGATATCCTGTCTATCGAAACTTGACCTACGTGAAAACAAAACGAGCATCACAGGAAATAATTAAGTTTTCACCCATTTAAAAACCGCAAAAAGGAAAATTATAATAAAATTTCACAAGTAAATGAAGCACAATACCACTTGTTCCCAAGAAAATTTACAACTGAACTCTTAAAATGAGAATTATTGTTTACAAAAGTTAAAAAAAACAATGATAAGCAGAATTTACCAGTGAAGAATCTTTAACTGAAACAACTAAGAAAGGAGTAACCAATAAATATGTCCGCTCAAAAACACGATCAAATTAGGAGTGACAAGTTTGATAATAAAGACAATGAGGAATAGCCTTTTACGTAGAAGATTTCTGGGGTGAAATTGAACTGGGGAAAAACAAAAAAAAATTGTAACGTGCTTTTATTTTAAAAATCATCGTGAATGTTTTTTATTTATTTGATAGTTACCATTACTAATTGAGACATGTACCTTAGAGATCTATAAATTACGGAAATGAAAATTTGAATTTTTAAATGTCATTCAGTTCAAATATTGTAGATGATTATAAAAATTTGATACTGATATGATATAAAATTGTCATTTGTATACTGTTAATCAGTTTTTTATTGCCTTTACATTTTAGGAAAAGTAAGGTGTATTTTTTCTAGTTTGTAGCAAATCATCACCGTCACGTTGACTGGATTTAACTAACGGGTGAATAATTAAAAAAATACTTAATTCTGTCGTCTGGTTAATAAATACAAAAATTAAATATAAAGTAAATGTTAAGGTTAAAATAAACGTAATTATTTTAACAAATAATTTAAATATAATTTACCAAATACTGTTTTCTATTTATATTTTATAAAAGGTCTTCAACAAAAGTTCTTTCATAGCTTTAATGTGGGTCTAGGTTCTAGTGGTTTATTCGAATTGTAAAACTCATCTTGGATCACTCACAAAGATTGTTTACATATTTAACTGTACTTTTATAAAAACATTTAATTTTAATTAACTATTATAAATTATTCAACTTCAGACATCACAATAGTCAGAAAATTGCAAAGAACTTTTACACTACGGGATATTTCCTTTCCTAGCATATAACTTAAAAAGGATGACCTTTTCTAAATTCAAAATGTAAGTGAGGTTAACTGACAGATTTACATTTAACTATTTAAATGAGCATTATTCTTATTTTTCGAAACGACTCAATGTCGCAACCTTATATTTTTGGTTCATCTTTCTTTTATGTTTTCTTTTAATCCAATGATTTTTCCAGATTTGATTGTATTCGTGTACATTCTTATGTATCAATAATAAATACATGAAAGTTTCATCGTTTAGCTTTACCGACTTTGACAGGTTGTAGACGTTAATGATCATTTGAATGGCGTTTTTTTACAATAATACAAGTATAAGGAAAGACGTATTTAATTTACAACACACAAATCATAATTATATAAGGATGTTGTCAAAAAAGGCGATTCATTATTGTATATAAATAATGTGTCTATAAAAAGAGACAGAGAGAGTTAAACGATTCTTAATCATAACCATAACCGTAGTCATACACGAAACAAATGTCATGTAAAACGACAGGCACGGGACGAACGGCGCGCAACGCATAATATAAACCACCTGAAGATTGATAGCTCCAGCAAAATCGGGCTAATTGGGTGCTGAAATCGTGATTGATGTAAAAATAATATGTGAAAATCATGGTGACTGGAAACAAATTGCAGTGTTTTTGACTACCTGTGGAGGATTTATGTTGCGCTGTGGGCAGTGTGTGTCCTCTCTAATAGCGATACCCCTATCTCGCATCGCTTGTCGTAGCTTCTGGGAATCTCTCCCTTTCTACTAGTACCACTAGGGTTACGGAGAACAACAAAAGGGTTTCCATCAGTCTTCTCTACCTTACTGGACATATCTCATTGAGATGACTTAGAGATAAATAATGTTAAGAAACGACAAAACAGATTTTATCTATTTCCTTTTAATTTAGGATTGTATGATACTAATATACCTCTGAAGCTTTTGTATGTGTGTGTGCTAAAGTTGAAACGATCAGTCACTAAATCAAGGAATCTTGGAGACAGTCCTTAACGATCAGTCATTGAACACCTTTCAACGTAATAAATCACCAGAAGACCAACGATTCAGAAAATGTAGACACCTTATTCTTTATTCATAAATTCTATTTTATTTTAGATTTATACATCCCAGGATATTTTTTCTTTAGTTCAGAAAGTCTGCAAAATGTATTTTTAATAGTACACTAACCTTTCTTCTTGATTAGCTAGAAGAAATCGAAAAATGTAGTCTTGTTGCATTTTTTCATTTTGATGGTGACGACGCTAAAAAAGGAAAGTGATTAAGAAAGGGTTTGACGGAGTGTGCTGTCACCCTAGTTCTTGTTTTAAGCTGTCACGTTCCGTCACTAATCAATCCCATGTCATGTAGCTTACATTTTCTGATTAGAGATTTGTGACATCTTAAAGAATCTGCTTTATAAGTTAGGTTTCTACCGTTCTGTTGCCTTTAAACTGTCATATTTATTATTTCAGACAAAACGAATCATTTACATTTGTAGTTTAGATCTTCATTGATTTATTCTTTCTTTTCTGTATTTCCCTTCTATGCCGCCTTAGTTAAAACTTCTAGCGGTAGTTCTAAACTTAAAAAGTAAAGGGAACTATATTCTGAAAACACTTTTCAAGACAGGATAGAAATGTACATGTTTTTCATTTCATTAAATTATGTATGATTTGTCAAGTCTTCATATAATGTAAAATACAATAGTTTCCAGTTTTCATAAACTAAAGCTAGCAAAAAAATATCAAATAGGAAACTCATTTCATAAAAACAAGACAAGACAACATATATGCTCCTTCGAGTCGCATAAAGAATCAGCGATAGAATTTGGAAAGTAGTCGGCAAAACTCCAAAAAACATACAAGTACAAAACCCAGGTGCAGCAGCCAAACACAAAGTAAGCGATTATTGAATTTAAAATATGGATAAATTAATGATAAAACCAGATGCGATTTATGAAAAATAAACAGGATTTGCAAATAATATCGACTCCTTTAATACAGATTCAAATCTAGAAAACTGATATCTATTTTAGAAGAGTTAGTTTAGTTTATTTATGAAGAATATAAGAACATACAAACAAAAATAGAAGTGAAAGATAGCAAAACAATTGACTAAGAACATTTTTCAACTCTTTCTCCAGCACATTTAATCTATATTTTTAGAACACAAGGCTCATTTCTGTTTTCTACGTTTACGAATTCTACAAAACTGATTTGCACTATTCTTCTTTACATTGAAGCTTTGACTTTGTCGATTAACTAATATTTTTTATTTTTTTGAGTTTTTAGATTTTTAAAACCATAAATTTAAAAGAATTAAGTGCTTTAATATACGACTGTAGCACATGATCGTCGCTGTGAAGTTAAGGACTCTGCACATTGCACCACGGTTTGACATTTTAGTCATAAACAAGAGCTTGACGTAGGTACATACTTTAATTCAAATTTTTGTAATATTTGTAGCTCTTTTTTAGTAGGAACGTAAATAATTTAAATTTTAATAAACCGCATTGTTTATTAATCTATTATTAAGTAATTTTAGTATTTAAGAAGAAATGTATTGATTAATGTGAAACGTGTTATAGTAGAAATCAAATTGCTGAATTTACAAAAATTACTTTTTAAGAGGTAAAGATGTATTGAGAAACCTAAATAACATTAAATTAGAAACTATAAGTTTAATAAAATGTAAACTTAATATACACACTATACATGCGTGTGAAATGTATGCAACAACTTTTAATGTATATTTAGTCAGTGAACGGATTTTTTTAAACGATGGTTGATTAACACTACAAACCAGTTGCCGGTTTATAAAACTTTTACCTTTATGCGTTTTCTTTTTCAACATAAATACGTAGAAAAAAGATGCATGCACCAACAGAATTAAAGAGCATACGCTTGCATTGCCATTATATAACAAATGGGGTAGACGGAAATACGAAGATTTCAACTTCTAGGAAATTTGTACATTCCGGATAATCCTATACGGTTACGGTTCTAAACAAAGACGAATCCAGTATATTCACATACCTTCGACAAAGCCTATTCACTTGGAGCTTCTCCTTAGTTCATAGAATGTCAACTTTTGGAGCTATTCATGCTTATAGTCGTTAAGTTAAGTCGGGAGAGCTTGTTAAGAATTTAGTTAATCCTTATTGCGCTAAGTATACCTGTCAAAAGTGCCACCATGAATTGGACGCTAGAAATCCTTACCACGAATTCGACGCTACCCACTGCTGTGCGTGAAAGTGTCAGCATCAAATGGGTTGATCTTTAACCAGAACAAAATCTTTCTATATTTTTGATGTTTTATTTTTTTGATATCTTATAAGCCAGTATAATACCTAACTACACATCAAATTAATTATTTACGTTCTGATATATAAGAGCTACACATTTTACAAAATGAAATCTCGAAATTCCTCCTAAACTATACCGTTTTATATTGGTATATGTAATAGTTCTGTACGGTAACGTATACTGTGGGGTTCTGAATTCGAGCTTTTTCGTTTAAACTTCGAAATTTCACATGCATATCCGTTTGAAATTGTTTTAGCACTTCAATAAATGCAAATATATTAGGCTGGGTAGAATAAAACTTAGAATCAACTCTAGAGTGGGAAGACTCGCATGAATTTGTGGTTCCTTCTATGCTTTCGCTGCTCTATGTCTACAATTCCTTGGCCTCCCAAAAACAACTTTTTGCAATATCAATAATCGGCAATAAATAGATGTTAATCCCTTCGTCAGCGTCCAATTCAAGGATAGGATTAAAAAAAACAGGTACTTAGCGTCCAATTCATGGCCGCCGAAATTACGTACCAAGGAGTTCGTCTGACAATGCTAAGCTTGCCACTTTTTACTGGTTTTGCTTGTTGCGTTTATTTAAATAATCGCTCACGGAAACCCCGAATGATTGTAATTACACAACAAACGTTGTAATTATACATAAGAAAGTCACCCAAAAATCCACCACATTGCCAAGATTGAAAGCCAATAACATTCACCTTTTGTCAAACTCCACAATAATTTTATATGGGATTGTTGGATTATGTAGCACATATGTATAGTAGCTAATATTTTGCTTATCGCTCAAAATAAATCTTGGCACATGTAAGAACATCTGACAATCCTGGAGATTTAATGTCTAGAGTTCGGCACAAACAATAAAAAGCGACATTTCTGAAAGATAAAATGAGTAATAGCTTACTGTTTAAGATTTAAAAACAGTTGCATTTAGCCAGAGAAACACTGTAGTAGTCTAACACACTCATAGAACTAAAGCAAGCACTCATCTATTTAATTAAACTTACTCGAGTTCAGGCATTTTTGGACGAAACAATTTTCTTATATGAAACAGTTCACTATAACTTATGCTATGAATTCAAATACATCTTCCACTATTCGGATTTTTTTTACTAGCCACTAATTTAACCAAACATCATATTAGGATAAAAAACAAAATTCCAATTTTCACAAAAACCTACAGATATCCTCAAATCCATCGGTAAGAAGTTAAAAGTAATTAAAATCCGCCAAGAAAATACATTCAAGCCATCAGAGAGCTCCTAAGATGTTCCAACATGGATTGGTCCTAAAAAACTTGATGCCTCAAACAAGCAGAAGTGGCGAATTGTCATTAACTACAGGGAATCCAACGAAGATACAATTGAAAATAAATTTCGCCTACCAAACATTGAAACGGTCTTAGATAACTTACGACGTGCTAATTGTTTTCCAACTCGAAATTTACCCTGAGGCTTTCACCAAATTAAAGTTGAAGAAACCCTATCTACTGAAGCAGGTCATTTTCAATTTAGACATGGCATTTGACTTTAGAAATACCCCTGCTGCATTTTAACGTATGTAACGGTACATTTTCTATCGGCCTCAAGTATGTAGAATTTTATATTTATATTTACAAAAATCTTAAGTTCGGTTCTGCAAATTTGCATTCTTTTTAAAATATAAGCGTTTAAAAAAAATGATAATTCAAGGCGTTCGCAGTTTTAGAGCAAAAATCAATACTTGCTTTTTAGTTGCTGTGCCCTGATTCGTTAAGCCAAAACACGCGACTCGTTGTTGATTGGGTACTTAGAAAAAATCAATACTGTTCGTGAGTGAGACCTCGCTATTGGCTGATATTCCTACGCGGAAATAAGAACGCGGAGATTGGGGTTGTAGCGTCGCGTCACTTACTTGCTTCCGGCCTGTGCCTCGTGGCAGAAGACTCTCGTTTGATCTTCCAGTAATGAAGGTCGATATTATTGAATTCTCGTTCTTGTTTAAACAATTAAAGAAGATAATCTCCCGCTCAAGCATAGAGTATGGACGTCTTTCGATTGAGTTCCGATAAATAGTGGTTGATTTTGAATCAATGTTATCGAATTACAGTTTATTAATCGTTTAAAATTAAAATAAATTCTAAATACAGTACAGTACAGTCTTAGTGTTATTTTGTTGCAAAGTGCAAGTTTTGAAAGGATTTACGTTTCGTTAAATCGTGTTTGAGAGATTTATAATTTTGTATCGCGAATAAACAATAGTTGTTCATTTTATGATGAAGAACTACTAAAAACAATTATTTCGTTTCGTTTGGTTTTAAGACTAGTGCAGTTTAACATAAAGAAAAACCACTTAAACTTGATCAAGAATTTAAAGACAGATACTCGTTCTCCTATAAATTAACACAGTAAATTAGAACTTCGCGCAAAGAATGTAAACGCAAGTGCTACTTGTGATTAAGATTATTTAAATTTCTGATAAACATTACCGTTTTATTTCGTGAATAAAAGTGAATACGTTATAACTTATAAACATTTTAAAATCTGGGATTGTTTAATGTGTGCTCGATCAAACTTATTTGTGAAATCATATGCGCAAATGACAGTAATTAAATTGAATCTCATCCTTGGATTCTGCTACTGAAAATCAACTCTTCGAGACCACGTTAATGTTAACAACGATCTTCCGAAATAGAAGCCATTTTCCAATTTCTAATCGATTGTTTTTGTTTCTCTTCTACTAGTTTAGTTGGATAAAAACGAAAGGTATTGTACTTTATAAGAAATTGTTTATTATTGCAGTTTAGTTTAAGAATCCTTTATACAAGGAACTTTGTAATTTTTTATTAGGAAGAGAGCTCTCTATAGCATTTAGGAAATTTAAGTCTTTAATGTTAAAGAATTTTAAAATAATCAATGCTGATAATATTTAGACTAATCTAATTTGCATAATATTCTTTAGAGATTTGTTTGTTGATTTTTTCGACGAAGTCAACTTTACATAATTTTAATAATTAAATAAATTTTGCTGGGTTACTTTTGCTGATTAAAAGGTTTTGTGTAAATTTGTTTCGAGCTATTTTGGTGTAATTATCTTAGTGAGGTTAATCGTTATTAAAGGAATATTAATCTTACTTGTAATAAACCTATGTCGTGTGTGTTTATTATTCAAGTGTTTTGTTATTTTTTTATCTATTTTCTTATTGTTTAATAAATGTTTTCAGTTTATACTAAAAATCTAAAAACGGAACCATATAATTATGAACATTTTATTTCATTTTTATTCCAAATTTTAAAACATAAACAAAATCTTTTTGTTTTCAATCTAATATTTAATTCATTTTCTGGTTAGTGAATTTAATATTTTTTTAAGCTTATTTAATTAACATCATTGGTTGTTTATACTAATAAACACGTTTAAGCTTCATAATCAGATGGCGCCCTTTTTGAGTTATTATTTGTGTTCTGAAACCTTTATCTACTCCTTTTCACAATTTATACAACTGCGGAACCAATACCTACGACCTGAATACTAAATTTGTAAGAGAGAGCTAAATCTCAAGCCGTGGTGAATATTCTGAGTATTGTATGATAAAGTAAGTATGAATCTATATATATAAAAGGGAAAGATTGTCTGTCTGTCTGTATATATGTATGTATGCGATTTTCTCCGCAACCACTGGACCGATTTGGATGAAATTGGTATCATTGGAAAGGTCTTGGCCCAGAATAGAAAATAAGACCAAATTGGACTCTGAAATCGGCTCGGCCATCGTGGTCCGAAATAACAGCGAAAAACCCATATATGGAAGTTAAAAATGGGTACTGAGATTGATGTGAATAGATATGTTGTCAATTGTCAAATTTGGTAATTTGACAATTACAAAAAGTAAAAACATGTAATTTCAATAAAGCGTAGCAAAGCGCGCCGGGTATTTGCTAGTAATTTTATAGTTTTTATTGTTTATCTTGTGTGAAAAGACGAAAAGTTACAATTGCCACCCAATCGCGGGGCGTTGTTTCGTTTGTGAGTTTTAAAAAGTTACACGTATGATAAATACGACACTCACTAGTTTATGCCTTACTATATTGGATGTTGTGTCTAGGAGAATATCCTTTCATTCACGACTTACTATCTCTTAAATAAATTCTATAAAAAAATGGATAATGGAGAAGTGGATGACACCACAAAAACTGTTTTAAAAACACGCATCACAGATTCACGCTTGACAAGAATAACAATACTGATGACCTTGCAATCTGCGAATTCTTCAGATTAGAAACACATCATCTTTAATTCTAAATTACTGCATTATCGACAAGGAAACTTATTAGTTCGAGCAGACGATAGTGGTGGCTACTGTGTTCAAAGTCGCCTATTAATTGATCGTCTTATAAATTTATTTCTCTATAAAGTGTACCCTCTGAAATCTCTGTTAAACTATGATATGTAGAGTCCAGGAATAGAATTTGTTGAATTAATAAATAAAATTGAAATAACCATCAAAGGCGGATGGATAAAAAACTTCGTAGTTCCGTCGATGCAATTGCTATGTAGTTGTGGCGGTACTGAGTATCTCAAAATTTGATCTAGTGGCATTGCATCCACCATTATCCTTTACTATGACAACTTCGAGACTGGGAAAATATAGTTGAAAATATAGACTAGGAAAATCTGAATGTAAGCTCAATTTTTTTCTATTACCAAAAATGATTTAATCTTTTCATTTGGTTACACTATAACAACATTGCACTACTGCAAATGTACTGCACGGTATCTCAGTACGGAATAGTCAAACTTTGAGCATAAGCTTCTCAAGTTATTAGAAACATAAAACCTTAGTAACATTTTGATTGATTAAATGCTCTTGAAAATCTGGAAAACTCACTACATCGCTTTTAGAAAAGTGTGTGTGCACTTATCACTCAGTCAGTGATAAGTGCAGATTTTTAGAATTTCAATTAATACTTACACTATTGTTAGCTTACTGATCAAAACAAAAAGTGGTTCTTCTTGTACGTGACAATAAAGGTCGAGAAATTTTTGGTACAGTACTAAACTATATTTTGAAACTTAATATTGAAAGGAGTGTCAGTAGTTTAGCAGACGAAATCGGTATACAGTATTGATGAGTGATGTCAAAGGTTTATAATAGTAAATAAAAAAATAACATTTCATTTTACCAGCATTTGAATTGCGTCTTGAATTTAAATTTTGAATTTAAGAAAACCAGATACTACTAAATTACAAAACTACATTAGTTACCGTTATCTATTTACAAATCTTGATTTCAGTTTTCTGGTAAGTGACACGCTTTGATCTTCAAAGTTAAGAATACCAACTGCTAATCCTTTCCATTAATAATCTGTATTATAAAATGTAACTATAGAGAGTTTTTAAAAAGGTCTTTGACATTTCTGAAGATTCAAATGTTCATAATTTCAAAGGCTTTGTAGGTTTCGTTACTTACTTTTCGATAATTGATTTTAAATGGGGCGGCCATAATAAACCCCGCGGATTATTTAATTCGGATTATTTATTTTGTTCGGTTGATGATAACATTAATTATTATAGTATCAGTAGACAAAATGTTCTGATGCCCTACATTTCTAAACATTGGATTGGAACTACAGCTTACTCAGAGGAAGCAATATGATATGCGTTGTTCTTTGCTAACCAATCGGGCTTGTTTAGTTTTTGAGAAGTGTAGAAAAAATAAGTTCCACAGAAAAAATTATATACTGTGATTTCTAGGTTTTAGATTGTATCTAATATTGCTGTGAGACTCTTAGAATTGATTTATAAATATAATTGTTGATCATGTAAGCTTTTCAGTAATAAATACGATGTTTTTATTGGGTTCAGGATATTTAATATAAAAATATTGTATTTCCCGCTTATTTATATTTGAACTTATATTGTTACTGGCGCCATCATTTCTCAAAGCCCCCGTTTTTATTTATTAACCCTAAATTGTGACAGATGATGAGAGATATTATTTTGGCATATGAATAATTTTTTTGCTGATGTCAGATTCTACTGACTGAGTATTCTGATATTATGTTGAAAGTAAGTAGGAATGATTAATTGCATTAGACAATATTTTATGGCGAAAACTAAAGACAATCTGCATTTACCAAATTACATGTGCTTTACAATAACTATTTTGTATGTAGGTTTGTTATACCACACGCTGTTATATGGGATATTTGTTTTGCGGTAAGAAATAAGCACACAATCACAATTAGCTATTCACTTCTCTTCTTTGTATGTTTCAGACAAACCAAAACATTAGCTTAACACGACATATCAGTTCCCTCAATAGGCAGGCATCACAATCTAAATCGTATCATGAAGACATTACTTCACCTGGACACGATGTCTCCACTCATGGCTAATTTACTTCCTTCTTATTTTTCTTCCTTTTATTTATATAATGAAACACTGGGACTAGTTGCTTGCACGAGGCTTTTATATTTTATATTGTTACTAAACAGTCTTGATCCAAATTTCCAAGTTTTATACAATTTTTAACATGTTTTATATTTTTAAGAAATTTTTATCATTTCAAATTTTCTTGTTATTATATGTCAATTTCCATTATTATGTATCTAGGTCGTTATGTATTTATCTCTTCCTCTTATCAATAGATAATAAATTATTATTTTAATTGTCTGTGCTTAGAAACCTTTATTTTTAATGTTCACTATGTAACAGTCTCTATTTGAACGTTAATGCCTGAAGTGTAGGCAACCCATTCATTCGTTAGTCGATTAAAAGAAATCAGATTACCTTTGTTTTGGAGATTGACAAAAAAGTTATTGTTTTGTTATATGGTAGCAAGGTGAAATCTTGTGTGTTCTTTCCAAGTTTAGCGTTAGTTAGCGATGGTGTAAACGGTGAGAATCTGGTGAAACACTGTATTAACTCATGAAGCAAATCATGGATGGTGGAAAGACCCTCTGCTAAAGAAAGAAAATTGAGATTTTCTAATCAACATTAATTGTTGGATGTGAAGATGCCAAGCTACCTAAAATCACACTTGAAGCCGTTTTCTATCTATAGGTAATTCCTGTTAATCTAAAGGAGTTGGAGTTCTCTCTATCTTCTTGAGCGTACACTAATGCGTTACATTTTGTTTTAGGCTTTTCTTCCAGTAACTGTAATTCTTATAATATTTTGAGATACTTACTACCCGTTGCTCATCTTCGGGGTTCCTGTTCTTTTCTGTTTTGGTTTTGGTTGCAAGACTTGTCTTCATCTGGGCTCATCACTGAACGCGGTGAATTATACCGGAGGTGCATGCTGGAGGTATCTAAACTACCTCAAGCTAGGTGAGGAGAGTTACCAGGTCAGAGAATCTTTGCTACGTTAGTCATATGAAGATTTATGGGGGGATGTTTGACCACACCAGTAGGGATAATATAATTGTAGTACTAATTGATTTATTTGTAGTAATTTTGTGTAACAACGCCTGAAGGTTTGTTATTATTGGCAGTTTGCCGTAGTTCGTGTTGGAAGCTAGATAATCAATCTTTTACGGTAGGGGTAGCGTTATCATACGAATAATACCGGTGAGGAACCAATCAGCTGAGTGGGAACACAACGGTCATATCAATACTTAATCGCTAATAGAATCCCTTTTTTGTTCTTCTTGTTGGCTAATAACGAAAGTTTCAGGGTTGACTGCTTAATAACAGGTAAATCAGTTGGGGTTGTTATTGTTCATGGGGCAGTAATATCATTTCGGGTGGGCTAAGATATTTAACGCAAACCGTTATGTTGAATGACCCTAGATATACTGTGTGCTTGACCCGTCGGTCAACTGAATAATATTGTATTTTATTGTGGATGAGTAGCGTCCGGTAGAATTATCTTACTAATTCTAATTGTTGGTGTGTACTGTGTTGTGATCTATTTATCTCGGTTCTTATTTATTGTTGTTTAATTTAATGATCTTTGTTGATTTATTTTTTTTGTGAACACCAGGTAACCTTTTAGATTTTTCTCATTTGTCGTCAAGTTCAGACGGAGGGATTAGCTCACATTCCTAGCGGTAGGTATTAGAAGATTGGAACTCGTGGCGCCCTGTAATTAAAATCTACAGAACCGACCCGTCTCCATTGCAGCTAGTCGGAGTAATCATCGCTAGAGTGTGGCAAAAGTAGGGTGCGACAACTATACTAAACCTTGTATTACGATATTTTCCCTTTTTGAAGGTGGTGGTATGTAATGATATTTATATCTAACAAAGATTTTGTCCGTTATAGCATATGTAATTTGGATGTTTTGGATGGTTATCTGAACAATAAAATCAAATTAATGAAAAATCTCAACAAGTTAAAACACCTTTTTGTATGAATATTATATGCATGGCAAAATACCATAGCAATACATTTAACACATACTGCGTATTTCAACCTTTTTCAAATGGCACAATAATAGGCGGCTACCTAGGATACTTAAGCTTAGAGCCACCTTAATTGTAAGTATCAGTTATAACTAAATAATGGGCACCACTCACGGTGTCTCCCCGACGACGTCGGCGAAAACGTCGTCGACGACGTCGGGGACAAGGTCGAAATAATGAGGTAATGTTTACATTTACTGTAATTTAATGCATGACTGTGTATAATAAAATTATGAATATCGTATTTCTTTTAAGACATCAAAATGAAAGAAAGTAGTTTTGAGCATAATAAAATGCGTACTGAATTTCTTTAAAGTATTTCGAAATAGCTTATGCAATTAACAAAACTTTTCATAAGCGGAATAATATTGATATCCATCGATAGAATTACAAGTAACCCTTTATTATAAAACGAAAACTCTTTGTTTTTTTTATTAATCTCATTCTTAATTTAGTTTAAAAATGGATATAATTAACGCAGGATTTAGGATTCTGAGTTCTGGTGCGCAAATAAGGATTTCCTATAAAGGACTTTTGATAAAATTTGGTAGTGATAATCGTCGGAAAAATATCATGTTTAAAAATGTAATGGTTTCACCGTCGCTTCCTTTTCCGTGTAGTTTTAAAATTTTATGCTGATGGTACATAACCTTATACTATATCTATCTTTTTCGGGTTTACTTGAATTATTTCATTTTTATTACATTTGTTTACAAACAACTGTTTACAACTGTGAAAATAAAACCCTTGTCAACTGTAAATTATTATTAGGCAAAATAAACATATACATCTGGGATTACTAAAAAATATATGCTTTCTTTATTATACTTTTTAAGAAAACATTATGAATTCAATATGCTGTGAAACTTTCAAGTGATAAGATGGATTTTTATAAATTATCTTTGAGAAAAAAATTGCAGTTGGTGTGGCAGTTGCCTTGTGCTTCGAAGAAGAAGAAACTGAAACACCACGAAAAAAAAGAAAATAGGCAAAGAATTGGTTTTTAGATCGCAAACAATATTCACACATGTCCTTGTTAAAAGAATTGCGACAAAATGAGCCGAAGGATTTTTATTATAAGGTTATGTACCATCAGCATAAAATTTTAAAACTACACGGAAAAGGAAGCGACGGTGAAACCGTTACATTTTTAAACATGATATTTTTCCGACGATTATCACTACCAAATTTTATCAAAAGTCCTTTATAGGAAATCCTTATTTGCGCACCAGAACTCAGAATCCTAAATCCTGCGTTAATTATATCCATTTTTAAACTAAATTAAGAATGAGATAAAAAAAACAAAGAGTTTTCGTTTTATAATAAAGGGTTACTTGTAATTCTATCGATGGATATCAATATTATTCCGCTTATGAAAAGTTTTGTTAATTGCATAAGCTATTTCGAAATACTTTAAAGAAAGAAATTCAGTACGCATTTTATTATGCTCAAAACTACTTTCTTTCATTTTGATGTCTTAAAAGAAATACGATATTCATAATTTTATTATACACAGTCATGCATTAAATTACAGTAAATGTAAACATTACCTCATTATTTCGACCTTGTCCCCGACGTCGTCGACGACGTTTTCGCCGACGTCGTCGGGGAGAGACCGTGTATGTGCTATTTAAGGATATATCTAGAAAGATGCAGAATGTATACATTTACATCCCATTATTTTTGATAATGATAAATATCGCTGTTTATATGAAGAATATTTAAAGATACATGTATCTCAATCATTAGTCGATTCCAAGATTTAAATCTATCCATACTCTTATAAAAAAAACCTTTACTAAGAAAACGGCTACAAAATAACCAGTTGTAAAACTAAACACTTTTTTCTTAACATCCAGCTTTAGTTTTATTACGAATTAAAACGATATTAAAAAGATAAATTAAATCACCTAATAAAACATTTATATTTTTTATATTTCTTTTTCAAGATGAGGAGCTTTGACTATATCTCAACTCTTAATACAAGCCAAACCATGTGAATTGCCATTACAAATAAGTACTTGCTTAAAATTTCAAAGCTATCCAATAATTAAAAACAGTTTTCATTAATTATCCATCACTATCGCAAAATTAAGATAAAATCTATTAAATTAATTAATTATTTCGACATTAAAACAATTTACCATGAAATCTTTAAATAGTACTTAATGTACGTATCACCATTAAAAAGACACTAAAAATAACACAAAATCCCATATGTATAACTTTAGGCAAGACTAGATTTAACATAACCAGTTTTAAAAGTATAAAAAAAATAAAAAACGCGATTCCCTTAATTTTAAGATTAACTATTTGAATAATGGAACCGGATGTTGATAAAATTAGAAGAAAAAAATCTTTATATACTTTATCCATCCGTTGAATTTAATGAATTTTTTTATTGTATGAAAAAAAATTAAAAACAGATTTTAGAATATTTATGTTCAACCGTTGATAGTGATCTCACAAAGGCATGTACTGACATAAAGTAGCATGCAAATTATTCTAAAAATGTGTAAAAGAAGATAAAGTTTTAAATAATTTAAGAAAAATTAAAAAGTGTACCTACCCATTGAAACTTCATTTGCAACTTTAGTACCGCTTAAAAATATAATAACAAGCTACTGATGACTTAAAAAGATAAACTGTTACTGGGGTCACATGTTTCTGAAGTAAAGAAGAAAAAGTCTACTACAAGCTTAGTCACTCATGTGTTGAGAAATGGGCTGATGAAAAGATTGTTAAGTTTGTATGACACACAGTGGTCAATCGAAATGTAAAAATCGACCGACACGTCGTTAATTAGAATTATTTGTAAATATAGAACTTAGAGTTCAAAATAATTGCTGCCTTATTAAAGTTTTCATGTATAAATATTTCATGTTTGTACTTTTTTAAATTACAGTCTGTTATGAAAAGGAAAGAGGATTAGAGAGGCGTCTATATGGGAAGTACTAAAAAGTATAGTTATTCAACATTTTACAAGTAAAGAAATAGCATTAACAAGTATTTACAATGCAATTAAAATTGAACTCGACACCAGGAATCCCATAATTGGGCCGACCACGACACCTATTTTAAAAAGTAAAGTCAATAAGGTCGAATTGTCATAAAGGAAGTTTGCTTAGAAATCTGGGGTTTTTAGAGAATGCATAAGATGTAAAATGAAGAAATGTGGTGTGAATACTTACAAAAAATATATAGGGAAAAGGATTTGCAGACAATATCAAACATCGCAAGTTCCTCTAGTACTCTCAATCTAACCAGAATTGGCATAAAGGAGAGATACTTTCAATATACTTATACCATAATTAAATTAAATTATCTAAGTGTGCTCGACTGCTCGTCAGGTCGTTAAGGTTTTCTGCAGTTTTTCTTAGCTGCAACACAAATGTGGGATTTGTGCTATACCATCTGTTAAGTCGACTGCAACCGCACGTTGGGCCTGCGTGATAGTAACAATCGCTTCTACTTCCTGCGTTAAGCTTCATTGCTTCTGGGGCCTGGTTCGCCAGGTAACGGGTAGTAGCAATTATTATTATGATTTTAGGTTGCATATTAGGTTGTTTGTTACGTTTTATATCATTAATATATTGCAATATACATTTACATTGTAATTACATGTTTGAATGGATTCTGAAATATTGATCTCGTATATAGTGTAACCTTGCATCATTTTACAATATTGAGATCGTGACTGTAACGCACCGAACTCATTTGTAAATTTTCATCTACAGCTGTTATTTATTTAGAATTGCATATCGTTACATTTTTGCGAAATCATTTTCTTAGTGTACGGTTATGGATAATGAAAACTCCCAGTGCTGTCAACATGTAGAGAGAGATTCGGATACTTACGACAAAGCTAAATAGTTCATTATGAACACTCCCTATGTAGTCATACCGTCAATAAAGAGTTTTATTTGAAAATAATGGAGAGTTTTAGGGAGGTTGTGAGAAAGGAGAGACCTGAAGCTTGGGTAAATGGAACATGAATGATTCACCAGGATAATGCCCCGGCGCATTCGGCGGTCCTTACTCGAGAGTTTCTCGCCAAGTGTAATATAACAGTTGTACCCCAATTTGCCTGACTTGGAACCAGCAGATTTCCTTTTATTTTCGAAGTTGAAATCCATCTTGAAAGGACGCCGTTTCCAATAGAAGGGATAAAAGAAAATTCGCTGCGGGACCTGAAGGTTATCCCGCAAACGGCGATCCAGAACGCATTCAAACAGTGGAAGCAGTGCTGGGAGCGATGTATTAACTGCGGAGGCACTACTTTGAATGTAATACGTCTGACTAAGCTGTACAAAAAAAATTATAAGAAAAATGTTCGGTTTCATTTTGGATCTATATTCTAGTTTATCGAATATAGCGAATGTTCAAAAGTATGTTAGCTCAAACTAGAACTCCCAATGTTCCTAGCAGTTTTCTCTTAGAATTTATTAATTTCGGTTTAAGAAAGAAAATTCGGTGATCGAATATAAGTAAAACATGATGTAAAACAGCCTAAAGGAAAAAATTGGGAAACAAACAGAAATATTCAAGCGTACTAATTAGATATTTCACCATTGCTCTAATTTTCACTCTAGAGTAGTGATTCCTAACGTGGAGTCTGTGGACTCTTTGGAGTGTATGGCAAACCTCTAAGGGGTTCGCGAAAGACACGAAAATTATATACAGGGTGTTATGGACAAGATGCCTTTCCCGTTAAAGGGCAATAGAGAAACATGTGTAGAGTAACATCTTACTAACAATTTCCTGAAATTCCCCTTTGAAATGACAACTCCCCTTATAAAAATAATAGGCACGCCACTGCAAAGTAGTAGATAAAATTGTATGAAAATTATGCCTATTAAATAGTACATACTTTTAAAAGTCATCAAAAAATAATCATAATAAACCCAAGCCGGATAAATGAATTCTTCGAAATTGTAAGGAAAACAAAACATTAGGACGTGCTTTTAAAACGTTTTAGCTAAATAATAAACAAGTCATTTTGACCATCTGTAAATAACTGTTAATGACTCAGATCTTTGAAGCTTGTAATTTGCAGTATGCAGTTTGTTCTCAATTTTCTTTGTGTTAAGGTGGTCGTGAACTTTAGTTTCGATTACGTATTGATACGTTTTAGAATTAATAACCTGAGCGAGGTGGTGTTAAGTAGTTTAATTAATCGTAGTTAGTTACTGTTTAAATTACGGCAGAACCAAACACGCCTGCTGAATGAATGAAAACTTTTCAAATCAACTATTTTCAGAAAGTACACTCCATATACCGCGAGTGCAATTTTGCCAATGGCTATTGGAACGCAAACAGGAAAATCCCTAGTTTGCACAAAATGTTTTACTCGGGCGGGTGTTTTTAATTCACACAACAACCACATAAGACCTTTTATTCTGCTCCAACGATGACTGGCGCCTACATTTTCAGGTCAATGAAGTGTTGATGTGTGTGAAGATTGTTTGCATCTAAACGGTAAGTTTTACTAATTTTGTTAAAATGACATTCGTAAAATGAAAAACAGGCAATGTTTCCATCACAATTACGTCAACGAACGTATGTTACATTTTATTTACCGACCTTAATAAATGATCAAGTCATCAAGGTAGTGAGTCACTCGGCAACCGCTGCTGAAATTCAATTATGTTGTTTCTGTAAATTGATACGTACGTAGCAGGTCAGTTATTAATTTAGTAGTGCAGTTGTAAGATCATTGTTTGCTTTATCAGTAATTCAGGGTCAAGATCTTACAAACAATCCATGGTCGACTCGTGACTTGTAAAAAATACGGAAAAATTCGAAATTTTTTTATTTTTTATTTTTATTTTATGAGTTTTGGGGTCTCTATATGGTCACCTTTCACCCCCTTAAAGCATTGCAGATTTATCCGGAACACCCTGTATCATAACTAATAAAACTTTCGTTTGATCCTTTCTTTTATCAAAAGTTATTGAAAGTCTCTCTAGATCTGCCACTAATCTGAAGAGTTATCTAACAGTTGGCGCCCACTTTCTGTTCTCTAACCAACAATTTTCTATCTACTCGGAGCTTGCTTTTAATTTTGACCTACGTAATTATTTGGAGCAATCGATACTTTTCTCCTCGTGGTATATGGTCTAAATAGGTGGGTTTTCGGAATCTTGCCATTTAACGTTCATAGTTTGCTCTCTGCACTGCTTTTTTATTTAGCAGGTTTGTTCAAAATCTAGATAGCATTTTAGAACATCTACATTTCAAATGCATCCACCAGCCGGTTTAAGAAGTCTATGTTCAAGGTTTATGTCTTTACACTGCTGTATGGTACGTGTACTAATAATTTAAGAATGAACATGTCTAGATTGCAAGCATACTGAAATCATATGTATAAGTATGGCGCAAATTCTGATATTCTTTAAATACTACTTTCAGAATAGAAACTGTCTTATATTTCATCTATTCCTAGAAGAGGATAAGTAGTTCCATTGAAAATCAGCAAATATAAAACTAACTAAAAATCGAGGAAAGCCAATGACTAAAGTCCATTTTAGGAAAGTGTTATTCATGCCTGTTTTTTTGATTAAATCTAGATCAGAATTTTTAATCCAATTAATGTATTGTACATCCTTTGATTTTATCAGCAGCAGATTCTTATAATTGTTTTTGAATTTGAGTAAGGTTCATCGCAACAATAAATGAATTTGAATTAACTTATGAAATACGGATACTTACCGAAAGAATTATTATCAATTGCCTCTTTTAAAGTTTCTGTTCAGCTATTATTAATACTCGAATATTTCGTTTTCTTGTATAATAGTCCAGTCAATTTAGAACAAGTTCAAATTCAGAAGTAAGTCCATGAATTTTTGCTTCCTTGTGAGTTGTTAAATAACCCCCTAAAAGTCAACATCTGTAGGTGGAAAGATAACAATGGTAAACCACGCCCCCTAACGGTTTTTGTCGTTGCTCTCGGAAACTATTAGGTTTCTTGAGATGAAGGAGGTTAGGTAAAATAAACCCTATTTAAATAAAGCGAAATACCTGTACGTAATGGATTGAATAACAAATTGACTAGTATACTGTACTCTCCTAAAAATTTACTTTCCAATATGAATTTTTTAGCCGACTGGCACGAAAAATTGTCGCCTGATGGATTTTGCCAAAGAGATGCTGAGGTAAAAGATGACTGAACCAACGAATATGAGACCACAAAAACTTACGCCCGAATGTTCCTTGAGCAAATTTACTGGTGCAAATTGCTGATCCACGTATGTTATATCTTATTTCTCTGATAACACAAAAAACGACAAAAACAGTTAGGGGGTGTGGTCTACCCTCATTATCTCTTCAAGCTCACCACTCACAGATGTTGACTTTTAGGGGGTTAGTTAAAATCCTCAAGGAAGTCCAATGCAAAAATCCACGAACTTACCTAAACTTTCCGCTATTTTTTCTAATTTGACTAGACTCTAAAGATTTATTTCACAGTAAAAAAATCAGATCCTTGAGCAATTTGTTGTTGACAGTGTATTTGACAAGAGTTGCACGTGTGTAATAACGATAGTAATAAAAAATGCCAACAAGCACCAGCCGTATTCGACTTCGTTCATGTTCATAATTAGAAATAAAATGCATAACATTTGTATTGAGAATTTTATTGACAAACAATAAACAAAAATACTGAACAATTAAGTAAGTAAAAACAATAATTATAATTATATACGGAGTGGTGGGAGCGAATCTCCAATAGAATTTCATAAAAGCTGGCATGGAGCAGATACAGTAGCTCATTCTAGCCACAATTAGACACCATGGGCCAACAATTTTGTAAAGGTTTGGGGGTGAAGTATAGATAGAAGTGTCCGAACTATTATGTTATTGTGCTATATCTTTTTTCAATACATCCTTATGTTTTAATTATATGTATATTAGGGTGGTCCAAAAATAAAAAGTATTGATTTTCATTTCTCCACAAGGCTAAATTTGTTCCACGTGATGTAATAAAGTAACATAAAAAATTTGAAGCAAATCGACCAATATTTTGAGGTCGCTATGAATTGTCATATATTTCAAAAACGGTCAAAATAGACCGCAAATCCGTTGCTTTGGAACATTACTCTGTGTTTGAAACATTTCACAAATATCACATAGAAACATTTAGATGAGCTGGATAAACCTGTCTAAAATGATAATTAATGGTTCTACTTATCCAGTATACAACACCTTAACATTTAACATTAAAAGACCGGACCAAGTCAAAGAAGTTCAAAGTAATCATCTCTTGGCTGCTGACAAGTAAAAGTATTAGTGTAGAACATCACTATTTCCTTCCTCAGGATTTCAACAACACCGTGAAAGAGTTCATCTTCAGCTGGCGTATAATCTGTTTGTTTGATATACGGCCATTTCTTTTGGAACCTCTTGAACAGTGCTCCTTCTCACCAAACAAAGCCGTAAAGACGCTGTTAAGAACGCTTCCAGTGGTGACAACAGCCGATGTGACTAGTTCATGACCAAGGGCCTTCTCGATGAGAACGCAAGCTCGCACGTGAATGCCAGTATTGGACGCTGTAGTATCAAAAACCAAGCCAGCACTGCATCGCTTATTTTCCACTCGTCTAGAACTGCTAGGCAAGCAGCAGCTTGTTCACTACCAGTTCCTTTTCCGATTTTAGGAACAGCCAGCAGCTTCTCATTCCTCCATTATCTGTCACGATCACAGCAATTCGGTCCACAGTTTCTGAGTACCAACAATGTCAGGAAGCAGTTTGCCATTCCACTGTAGGAGAAAAAACTCAACAGAAAAACTGACTTTGTTTGCCTCAACCACCTCTTTGCGGACGGCCATTCTAGATTTCCTTAACGTGCTCCGACGCAGCACCAGATCCTCAAGAGGATGTCCCAAAGCCTTGGCTACTGATGCAACTACAAACAGCTCCACGATCAGGCAAGCTGATCCTGTCCAAAGCACCGTCAACTTCTGGATTTGATGTTATGTTCTAGATTATGACTCATCGGCAGTTCTCCTCCTCATCTGAGTCAACTTACGGCTGCCATTGACTACCTCACGAGCTCTTTTCCTGGTCTCCTTCTGTAACAGTTTGCGATCTACTCCTGCCATGCTGCAGCTGGTAACGTCCACTCTCTGCATGATAAGGAATTGATTATCATCAGCATTAGTGATTATCTGCATCACGTTCTTAGGTGTAATATCAAACAGTTTCTGAAGATCGTCTATGAATGATTGTTCTTTAACTCCGCAGCTTTCCAGTGATGTTCTGTTCTTCTTTCGTAGCTGATATTCATCATACAGCTGTATGAGTTTTCTTTCTGCGGAGTCGATTTGCTGTGTTGGATTTGTTGACAGTCTTAGTTGACAATAGAATTCATTAATCATAGAATTCATTAATCTTTAGTATACAGTCCCAGCTGTGACCTGGCAACAGATACACATTAATGACAAAACATCATATAAATCAGTTATATTGCAAAAATAGATGAATCATAGCGACCCCTAAACCTGCTTTGAATGGTCCATTTTTTGCATGGCTACTCCCCATACCCAGTGGCACATAGTTAGGCTTGTGGAGAGAATCTAGGCACGCTTTAAACTTTTTCCATATAGCCACCCTAATGTATATACATACATTTTTTATATAAGTTTGCATTGCAATGAATAAATAAATCACTTATTTTATTATTGGCCACCACCACCAGAATAAAAAGAAATACACTACTTTTACTCTTAATTTTAGTACTTCCTAAACTTTCAATCTAAATAGAAAATTTGTTATATAAAATTTCTATATCGATCTACTCTGAATATCAATATTTTTCCATTAGTGTGTGATTTTACACTAACATTGTGTTAAGGTAAACCTTATTATAGTCTACACGAAGGTACAAGTTAGATATTTTACTCTAAGTAAGTGTTACTGTGTGCTTTTTATAACGGTTCGGTCTATTTAGTCTTGTTTCAAGAATTGATACTTATAAGCTAATGAAAATAGACAATCAAAAGGACTTTTTTGAAAATGTATTATAATGCAGTGCAAAACCGTGAATCATATAGCCAACACTTGAAATTTTAGTTATGTTCTGTCAGATTCATTTCCTACATTGAATTGGTTGATGCGTTTCTGATGCGAAACAAATGCTTTCTTTATCAATCAAATCTATACTTGGGCCGCTGAACAGATATAGTAATAAAAAACGCCTACAATTACCCCCTCTTTGTAACAAAACCTTTCTATTGGTAGCATTCAAATATACCGCTCAAATTGAAAGGCATGTTTAATTGTACCAAAAAGATATCAATTCGTTTACTGTCAAATATCCAGCAATCACTTGTTAGTTGTGCGTGACGCTTGTATAACTAAAATTTTCGTTCTTTCATTTTCGATATTCTGTATTTGTTTGTTTGTTTAGTTTTCCGTTCTTTTCTGTTTTGAGTGTTCCCGTTTTCATTTTTTTGTGTTTTGTTATTATTTCGTTCTTTACTGTTGTTGTTGTTTTAAAATCCAAGAGATATGGCCCTTTCTCCTCCAAGAAAACGGCCGCGAATGCATTTTGTGTCTGATAAAGCATCCATCCTAAACATTTTTAAAGCGTGTCAAGAAAAACATCCAACTAATTCGAAAATTGAAAACGTCGAATTTACGGCAAAAGCGGCAGGTAGGCAATTGTAATTTTATTTTGCTTATTACGTATTGTGTTATTTCTTCAATATCAATGTTGTAAATATTCATTTTATGACAGGCGTGGGTGTTGCAAGTGTTTATAACGTTCTTCGAGAATATAAGGCTGACCATAAATTCAAGCCGCCAAAGTCATATCATCGAAGTAAACCCATTTTGGACAACATTGATGAGGGCATAAAAAGTGGAGTCAGACGAGTAATTCACCAATTTTATCTACGAAACGAACCACCAACAATAGCAAAAATAATGCTTGCTATTAATGATAACGAAGAACTGCTAAATTTCAAAAAACTACTTTGAGGGCATTGCTGAAGGTAATTGGATTTCGGTAAATATACAATAAGTAATGTTATGTCATTATCTAAATTTATTATTGTTGAAGGTATAGCAAAAGAAAAGGAAATGGAATCTTAAAGGAAAAAAATGAAATTGTGGCTTGGCGACGACATTATCTCCGGGAAGTGCGGAAATTGAGGGCAGAAGGAAAACAAATTTATTACTTAGATGAAACGTGGGTAAATGCAGGTCATACAGTGCAAAGAATTTGGCAAGACACAACCATAACTACAGCAAGGCAAGCTTTCCTACAAGGGTTATCTACAGGACTGAAGAATCCATCTGGCAAAGGAAAACGTCTTATTGTGTTGCACATTGGGTCAGAGGAAGGATTTGTAGAAAATGGCCTAGTTTTGTTTGAATCCAAGAAGACTGGCGACTATCATTAAGAAATGAACGCGGAAGTCTTTGAAAAGTGGTTCCAAGCAATATTGCCGGCTTTGGAGGAAGGAGCAGTGATAATTATGGATAATGCCTCATATCACAGCAGAAAAGTAGAAAAAGTTCCTTCTTCTTCAGCAAAAAAGGCAGAGATTCAAGCTTGGTTAAGTAAGAACTCTGTTACATATGAAGCCGATATGGTTAGAGCTGAATTATTAACGCTGGTGCAACAACACGCACCGGCGAGAAAGAAATATGCTATTGACGAATTAGCTACAGCAGTTGGTAGTAAAATTCTACGATTGCCACCATATCACTGCGAACTTAATCATATAGAATTAATATGGGCCCAAATAAAAGGAGAAGTAGCAAGAAATAATACCAACTTTAAACTCCAAGATGTACGAAACCTACTACTTACTGCAGTTGCTAATGTTTCTTCCGAAAATTGGAAGAAAGCGATATCACATACCATGCTGGTAGAACAGGGCATGTGGGAAGCTGATTTAGCAGCGGATATTGTGATCGAACCATTGATTATCAATTTGGAAAATGAATCTGATTCATCAACGAGCTCGGATTCTGATTAATATTTATTATGTAATTCATCGTGTGTACATATTTTATAGTTTTCATTTGTATCCTGTATTCGTTTAGTAGTTGCAGTTTCTGCTCTATATTTATATTGCTCTATAATCTGCATTTCTATTTTGTATAAAACATTTTGTGCCAAAGATGTATATACTTAAAGCATGTTTGTATGTAAATTCATTGTTTTATTAATAATTCACAGACAAAATAAATGCGTTTACAAACAGCGCACTCACGAACTTTTAATGGCAATTTTATCATATATAATACCATAAGTGGTAAAATTTTGTCGGCAAAATTTTCTTATTGTTACGAGCGTTTGTTGCATAGCAATTTCTCGAGTGACATTGTCACTAAAAACCACGAGACGTCAGTCGAGTGGTTTTTGATCAATGTCACGAGATGAATTGGCAACAAACACGAGTAAATCAAAAAGAAAATTTTGCCAAGACAAAATTTTACCACATATGTTATTCGTTATGACTATTTCGCGAATAAACAACACAAAGAATAAAAATATTTAACATTTATTTCAATGAAACGTACAGTTTGTGTATACTATTTTTGTATGATAGTTACTACAGCAAAAAAATTGTCGGTGAAATAAAGGGTAGGTTGCTTATTTGAACGTTTTCATTGGTAGAACAAGTTCGGAAAATTTTATAAACAAAAAATAGTCGCCGGAATAGAGAGAATTTCGTTCACAGGATAAATTTTTATTGGTTCGTATAACATTGAGTGAAATAGTCAAATTAATAAAACTGAAATTTTTAAAATGTATGGTTATTATTTATACTAGCATTTCTCGAAGTGCCATTATTTATAATGAATTAACAATTCATTTCTAAAAATGTTCTATTGTAAATTTAACTTTCACATAAAACCAATCAGAACAATCTGTGCTGCCTTGATTTTTTTAACTATATCTGTTCAGCGGCCCGGGTATAGGTTCAAAAAGGCTTGAAAATCTCGTTTCTTTTAAATATGTACGATTATTATCAGAAATATCTAAAGTGGAGTCGTCTAAGATTTATAATGGGAAAGGTCAATTTACTAAATGCAAGGATCGAGGTTGTATTAAAACTTGAAATGTAATAAAAATAACAAGTTTATAAAAATTCCAGTCACACTGTTCGAAAATTCATAGATAACGTCAGTATCAGAATTTTTTAATTAATCGTTTCTTATAATTGTTCTAATCTTAATTATTGTACAATTACGAGTAACAAACCACACTTCCATGGATTTTATGTCTATTTTATGGCCTTTTTTTCGTATTCGAAGCTACGCTATTCATAAAGTGTGGCTATCTGATCTGAGAGACAAGGGACAAGAGTTACGAGGACGGTGCGGGCCGCAGCTTGACGAGGTGAGATCTGATCTACGGAGCCGTCACCGGTGACAGCCGCTGCTGGGAATGAAAAATCGAACCACAATCCGACTACGCCATGGTCCTTGTACAATTTGATAAGAACCTGCTCTCGGAGAATTCACAGAATATCCAAATATATTTGACACATACCGCTGTATCTATCTCGGCTGAACATAATTTGGTAGCAAGACTTGTGTGTGTACATGACATCAACTCCAAATTAGGAGTTGTCTCTGGTAACTTATTAGAAGTGAAGTTTAGAAAAAACAAGACCGCATAACTGCTTTTTATGTTTTTATATTCTAAATATTTTTTTGTGAAGTGTCAATCGCTGCTTAAAACATCTTAAAATGGTAGTAGTTCATTACAAAAAGATACCAACTATTAGACATAAATAAAGGCCCCTTTTAAACTTCTTATCGTTATAAACGACAAGGTAATGACATCAAAGTCACAGCACTTTCAAAATTAATTATCGAATTTCAAGATATTACTAATGTGGTTCTAGTGTAACCACGCAATTGTTTAATCTTTATGTTAGCTTTTACTACTGCTCACAACAACAAAGAGATAATTTAACAGAGTTTCTAAATTTAGAGATCAAAATTTTAATGCATCCAACGCAGTATCTAGCAGAGCAGTATAACGGATTTATATCCATAAATACATAGAGGGAACTGTTGCATAAGGAAATTTCAAATTCTGTATGGCTTCCGGTGCTTATAAAATAGGGACTGTAAACGATCGCAGCGTAGATGGCTCATGACAACAACATGCGGAGAGATTTATTTATATATTTCGCATATTTTTGATTTGTATGTGATACGGGTTAACAGAAAGTCAATGACCAAACGTGTCAACTAAATGAAAAGAAATCAACAGTAAATCAAATTATGGTATGTACCATTGTACGAACCCAACTAAGGGCTGGGATCCGCATGTATCTAAAACTTAAATTTTCGCAAGAATATTTCTAGACTAGTTTAATTTGGCCAAATTGTCAATTCTGCAAAACCAACATGTTGTCTTTCATTTCTTTTTGATCCAGTGACTGGAATATATCGATTGAAGGTGGATGTTAGATTTTATCTCTGAATGATATCATGAATATCTGTAGCCAATGCTAATGGTCGCGAAATGTGGTTTACATTTAGATTGCTTATCAAAATGATTTTTGTTTGCCTTAAGTGTTTGTGAACATACATACCTTTGAAGTTCATAACCATAAGTTTAATCACCTACACATACAAAATATGCAGGACGTCACACTTTTATAACTTATTTTCGATTTATTACAACGAAACAGTGGTCGACATGATTCATATTTAACTAAGAAGCTAAAACGGTCTGAACTCTCACAATTAGTTCTAGTTAGTTTTAGTTAGGAACTTACACTTACATACTTTACACTCTACATGCCAGAGTTTGATTTTTTCAGGACCTCAAACTAAAAATTATGAAAGGTTTTAAAAACATATATTTACAATTTTTCTGTTTTTCAAAGATTTGAATTTAAAAATGCTATGTTTCAAAATTTCGCACTATTAATTTTCTAGATTTTAGGGTTTCAGAAATTCAAGATGATAGACTCGGTTCGGGACACAGGTTCAAACTTTATTTACAAACAAAATACAAAATCTCCAAAGAGAGTATCGATTTTTTTAAATTAGCAGTCTTCCAAAGATTCCATGTTTTTAAATACTTAGGTTTCGAAGCTTTTGTAGGGTAAACCAACCAGTATTGGGACACTTGCCAGTAAATTGACATTTCAGCTTTATTTTCCGTTTTTTAAGGTTGTGAGAAATTCTATTTATCTATCAAACTAAAATTGGCAAACCTGCATGTTTTTAGAACTAATTGTGCATATGTTCCGCAATCATATTTTGGGCAGATCATATTAAAATGATGACTTTTAAACCATCATACACACAGAGAGAAAGTGCGTGGAAATAGTAAGGGTAAGTGGCTACTATGCAATAGTTTATGGTTATTTTTAAAAGTTTTATATCACATAGACAGTTAATGTTTGTTTTATTTCAAAGATAAATGGACATAAATGGAATGGACAAAGTGTCCATTTACTGGATTTCTTAGAATTTCTGGATTTCTTCTGGATTTTTACGAAAAATAAAAAATAATATTCATTTAGAACTAAAATCATATATTTAGTAAAAAAATCAAACTGCATACCCTTAATATGCCTCTATCCAGTAATTGGACAGCATTTTAGGGTGTCCATTTACTAGATATTGAAAACATCTTTTAATTAGTTTTATTTATTTCTACTTATTTTAGTAACCTTTTAAAATAAAATCCTAATTATTTATTAAATTAACATACCTATTTATTTTTAATATGTGATTATATGATTAACAAACCCATGCTTGGTGTAATTTTTGTATTTTTATTAACGCCTTTATTTCTACACTTAGCTAGATTTGTTCTATATCTTAGACATCGAAAAAAACGTATCCACGTCAGATTGATTTCATGATCTACATCAGCAAGGCTGATATAATGCTATTTTATTCACAATTATATTGCAATATGTACATTTCATATGTTGTAAAAACCTTGGAAAGTAAGCTATTGCTATAGCAACACCAAAGTGGTTAACAATTTCCTTTACATGTCTGTAAAACTGACATGTAAAGTTATGGCCAACTATCTTTTCTGAATAATTTAAATCAGGATGTTTTATCCGATTTAAATTTAAGTTTTTATAAATATATTTAACGCTAAAAACATATTTTTTATTTAATATTAGTTTTATTTTTATTTTTCCATATTTTATATTTAATAATTACAATGGAATTAATTAATTTCTAATTTTAAAATACTGAGTGGATACATTGCCATCTAGCGGCGAAGAATGAAACTTTACTTAAAATTTCTTTTGGTCGATAGATGGCTCTGATTGAAATTATGACAGTTCATAAAAAATTTATTTTAAAATTTAAAATTACTCTTTATTTTGATTATCTTAAGTCTAATTATTGTGAATAAAATAGTATACATGTTTCGTTGGTAAAGTTTCCACGCCTCGCGATATTGTTTGACCTCGACGTACCGTCTCGGTCAAACAATTATCGCTTGGCTTGTAAAGATATCCTTTACCAACTCAACATGTAATATACTATTACTTTTTATTTTCTGTGTAAATGCATAGGAAGAAATAATTAAAAATAGCATCATATTAGAATTGATGTCCTAGATCATTATGAAATCAATAGTACGTACAAAGGAGAAAATCCAAAATTAGCACTTGAAGAAGTGAAAAAAGAAAAGATATCTATTAGGGCAGCCGCAATTGAATATGAGTACCAAAATCCACAATTGCAAAAAAAAACTAAAAAAATCTGAAACTTGACAATGCCACCAAAGTACTGTTTTAACAAAAGACGAAGAAGATCGACTTGCCAAGTATACGACTATCTGTACATAAAGTCTTTAAAGAAACAAAAAAAAAAGAAACAAAAACACGTCCCATCTCATTTACTGGCGATATGCATGTAGAAAAGTGGCTCAAACTTTTATGAATAGGCACCCTGAAACAACACAAAAAAACATAAATCGTATAAACGGGCGGCAATCACTAACTAAAAAATAATACTGACGAAGAAAAGAAAGATGTAAGTAAAAATATTAATATAAAAAAAAGATAATAATGAGAGTAATAACTATGAAAATAGAAAGGATAGTGGAACAGAAAAAACTATAAGTGTTGAAGAAAACATTGGAAGTAAAACCATTGAAGCTGGCCCAGTAGAAGATAGAAAGGATAATATATATGAGAAATGTCGTAATGAGAATATAAATAATAAAAATAAAAGTGAAACTGAAGGTGAAGAGTATAAGAGTAACACATTAAGGAATGACATAAATCAGACTGAAGAACAAGACGAAAAGTACTAGCTTAAAAAAAATACAGATATTGAAAAAGACAAAAACGAGAACTGTAAGCATCTGCATTATCCGAAAATTGATAAACCTAAAAATACTAGTCGGAAAACCCAATGCCAAATTTCTTCTACAAAATGGAAAGAATATTTTGAAACAAAAGAACAGATAAAAGAAAAATCAAAAAGCTTCATTTTCAAAAGAAAGCGTTACTACCTTACCAGAAAGGGGTAAATCAAAGAAAAGCCAAAGACACTTTCTGTCAAAATGCAAAGGATATATCAAATAAATAATTATGTCCTTTTTGAAAAAGAATATTACCCGGGCATAATTAAAAATATTAAAGTTACAAACTATCCTCAATTTTTAATTAGCGTGATGGTATTCAGGTCAAAATTGGAGTTGGCCAAAACCTGAGGATAAGATTTGGTAGAAAGTTGATGTAGTTATCTAAAAAATTAAGCAACCTGAAGAGGAAAATGGGGGTATATTCGTAGTTCCTGAAATGTCCGTCTAGGTCTATGTTTAGGTTTAGGGTTAAATGTTTACAATTAAAACGTTTACAATTGCGTTACAACGCAAATTTTAAGTTCCTACCTGAAAAAAGTATGCTGTTTTTGTAGTTCATGATTTATTTTTTAAGGTTATTCATGTTGAAGAAACAAATATTTTTTGCAAATAAACTATTTTTTATAATATGTGTTTTTTTTATTTATTAATTTCATCACGTTACATCTTTAAATAAATAAAGATAAATATGTGTCCATTTACTGGACTTTGCGTGTTCATTCATTAGACATAAGTGTCCATTAACTGGACTTTTTGATTGGACTATCATTTGCCAGAAATTTCATGCCGACAAATATCCAGAATAAGCTGTTTTGTAGTCTTTAGAGTCCTCTGTTACTTAGTTTTTGAATTTTATTGGAATCGGATTGTTAATACCAGAGTTGCAGCGTATGAACATGAAAATACTGTGTACGTGTTAGCGTTTAACAACATGAACAAGCGTAAGTTATTATACGTCGGGAAAAGGGTAACGCGCAACTACCATCGAACGGTAATCAGCGCGTATGGTATCAGAAATGGCTGAGAAACTACTGAGACTCTTACAGGATCTTAACCTAATAAAAATGAATATTCTTCATCACAAAATAGAGATAACTGACATGGGCAATTGTAACACTACCAAAATTGAACATCGAAATATGAACAAAGGCAGGCCTCTGTAGAGGAAGAAGGAGCAAAGGGGTACAGTTTACTCTCGCCCGGAGGGTTAGTTACCCCGGATTGAATTCGGATAGAGATCTGCAACAAAAAGGACCTTTTTGTCGGTTGCCCCCTTTCCAAAGTCTAGGGTCCTTAGGCTATAGCCTACTGTGCCTAATGGATAATTCTCCCCTGCTCCTAAGAATAATCTAGCAATTTCGGATTTTATATATTTTTAATCTTAATATAGATATATATTTTAGCTTTGGAAATTATGCAAAAATGTCTGAAAACCACTCTTGTATAATTAGGGAAAATCTTGAGAATGTTAACATTTCACTCGACTTTCGCTGGGGCAAATTCCTCGCATTGCATCGGAGATTCACTGACGGAAAGCCAGATATTTGCTGGGGCTTTGCTTTACTGTTAGACAGATAGTGTGTGTTTCAGTTTCAGTAAAAGTTTATAAATACTATTGATTTCAGTAATCGTGTACGATCAAAACACTTTCTAAGAACCTTGCGCAGTATTAGGAAAAAATGTAAGATTTTCAGTACCTTTTCCAAAAGGCACCGGTAGTGCACGGTAGTGTGTTGCACATCGTGATGAAGCACTTTTGCTTTCTCTGGACCAGTACCGAAAACCGAACCTTAGACCTTCCTGACTATGTCCAACATAATAATAATAATTGCTACTACCCATTGCGTGTCGAACCAGGCTCCAGAAGCTACGAAGCTTCTATTAGGCAATTATTACTATTACGCAGGCCCAACATACGGCTACAGCCGACTTACAGATGGTATAGCATAAATCCAAAATTTGTGTTACAGCTAAGGAAAACTGCAAAAAAGCCTTAACCAAATCTGCCGGTACCGGGAATCAATCCCGGTCCGCTTGAGCGAGAGAACAACACGTTCGTCGTTACGCTACCAAGGCTATATTATCATAATACATCATGGTAGTTATAGCTAAAAGAGAATGTATAAGCTATAGATAGTACTATAAAAGCAAGAGGCAGGTCAGAAGCACAAGATAGGGTTTGTCCTGAAAGTATTCCATGTACCTTATGTTTACGGATATGTCTATGTAGAACATAAATTAAGTATTATCAAAACTTTGCTTACTTGGTTTTGCTCTTGTCATCAATTGTAGCTACATATAGTAGTAGTACAATATGCTACGGTAAGGCAGTTAAAGGAATAAGCCATAAACCGGTAAAGAAGCAAAGCTATTTTTCGGAAACGTATTAGTGGTATTATTACTTCGATGGATTTTCTTCTTAATACTTGCATACTTAATCCTTAAGTATGTCTACTCTCACGGATGTAAGGCATTTGGGGGAGTTGAGCTGTATTCGGTTGATCTCCTCCATAACTCTTTCTACCTCTTTCTGTCTTGCATAGCATGCTTTGTTTCTTCCCATGTCACTCCTCTTTTACTACTGCACTTATCAGTTCTTCTAGTCATGTCCTTCTTAATCATTATTTTAATTTCCTTTTGTTTCGAACATCTTATCGAACTATTTTATCACCTGTAATTATTTTCATGTGCCCGTATCATCTTAAGTTGTCCTTCTTCTATCTTACCTTTTATTGGTTTCGCGTCTTACCTATATTATATGTGGTGTTTCTGATTTTGTCAATTTTGGTTTTGTTTTCTATTCTTGTTAAATATAATTTCTGCTTCGTATGTATTGGAGTTACTACTTTCTTGAATAGTTATGTGTATATGCGCATATTTTTTCCAGTGTTTTATTTTTTGATATTTGGCTTAGATGACCATGTCATTGACGTAATTTAATTTTATTACTAATTTCTTTTCTGTTCCAGTACCCCACTCCATATGGTTTAACTTCTTTCTTTCCACATATTCCTTTATGGCTCTATCTAAGATCAATGAAAATAATAGCAGGCTCAGTATACATATGTACATTTGTACATCCTTCCCTTACTCATAGTCCTAGTGTTATTTTCAATATTTTGTTTTGTTATCACATATTTAGTTCTCTGCCTTTGTCTATACTTAAGCTTTGTATTTCTCTTATTAATGTTTCTGATGTATCTAGTTTCTCTTTTGCTTTTATCATTCCAAATCGATAAAACACAGGCATACATTTCCCTCTTCTTTAATTGTTTCCCCAATTTGACTCTTAATGAATAAACTGCATCTTACTCCCCTGTTGGGTCTGAAATTACATCGTAATTCTTCGAACGTGTCTTCTAATTTTGCTCTTCATCTTTTCTCCATTATTCTGCCGTATGTTCTGGTTTCGTATTGATATGAACGTTAAATAAGCACTTTCCCTATTTTCTGCAAAAACATCTCATATGAAAAGCTGTTATACATGTCTATTAACTAACTATATCTTATTAACTAACATTCCTAAATTTTACATCAAACTTCAATTTATTTTGAATTACATCATTCTCACAAACGGTAGTTTTATTTGCAGTAACAAAATTCACCACCTGGAAGAATCAGGGGTGACTAAGTTACGATTTCTCGAAGTATTTATGTGTGTTTTGTTTATTTATGGACTTACCACACTACCTTATTTGAAAGGCATTAAGATAACTTGGAAATCAAAAAATTATTTTCTTATTAAGTAGTGGCAAGCAATAAACACGACCATATCCCTTTAAAAATAATAACTTCCTTAGTATGACTATATAAGAGGCTTGAAGGCTATATAGTGTAAACTTGCTTTGATGTTGTTTAATGTTCTTTTGTTTTTGCGTTTAAGTAGACATTGAAAAGTTAAATATCATAACGTCAAATACTGAATGCTACATAAATGACTAACAGAATGCTATAAAATGACCAATATCCACACACACTAACCAACTAAAAAACATACTCCTGAGGGACGGCTGGTAATGGAAGCGATAATCCAGCAATCGTCTTTGGTTAGCGACGTCTAAGGTTCTAGAGGTGAGGTGTAGGTGTCAATGACAAAATAACCAAGCACCAGGAAAATACAGGAAATGCAGTGGGAGTGCTTTTTCTTCGTCGGGTTCACCAGTTATAACGGTTGTATAATTAGATGTTGGACGTGGACTTCGAATACTTCGGTAAAACGGGAAAAACTTCAAAAAAAGTTTTTAGGGTGGAGATACAGTCACCCCATGAAATGCAGAAGCTTTTTTCGTTCGTTCGGGGCCACCAATATAAAATTTTGGGGGTCTTCGGTTGAAGTGTTGTACCTTGTAATTGATTACAAGATTTAAATAAAAGACCTTTTGCGTTTTGAGCTGTTTATTTGGTTGTTTATTATTATTGTCATATCAACTTTCTTCAACTTTCATATGATCAGTGCCTTCCTGATAACCAGTACTCAATAAGTGAAAGTACTCAGCGGAACAGCGGATGAAAATACAACACTGAATACACAAGTGAAAATACACAAGTGAATAATTGAATAGCCTTGGTAGTGTAGCGGTTAGCGTTCTAGCCTTTTTCCCAAACACACCGGGATCGACTTCCGGTGCCGGCAAATAACCAAAAGTAGTACAGTGTTTGCTAACAAAAAAAGGTAGATTCCTTAGGGGAAAGCTGAAATAGCAATCTTATTCCAACAAGCTATAACTCTTTGACGAAGCCGGAATACAATGGCTTACAAAGGTTTTTAACTATATTTACATGACCGGTGAGATAACCTTGTGGTTAAAATCTACATTTATGGCCCCATCAAAGTTACTTATTAACTTATAAAGATAAACGCTGCGAAGAACCGGACGACCATATGTAGTTTAGATTCAGGAACGCATAGAGAACCAAGTGATAAACTTTCAAAGAGAAGTACTTCTTTCGCTCCTCCTCTTCAACGTATCTTCAGAATTTAACAGAGAGCTTTAGAAGACATCGAAGCTGGAATTTGCATTAACAACCATATTCTTAATAACATTAAAATTGACGACACAGTGATATTCGCTGACAGCATTGAGAATCTGCAGAAACTTACGAACAAAACGGTGAGAATTAGCGAATATTACGGCTTAGCGCTCAATATGGTCAAATATATGGTAACAGAGTTGTAATACTAGCTCAATTGATAGTTAATAATAAACTCACACGGGGTTCACTCATATACGTACTCGTACATAGGAACAACCGTCAAACAAGATTGGGATCTTTCAGTCGAAATAAAGTGTAGAAAAAGCTAGAGCAGCTTTTCTTGAAAATGTTAAATAAGACGTTAAGCTGATAACTAAAATAGAACTACTATGGAGCTATCTGTTCTCAGTACTGCGCTACATGTTGAACGCGAGAGTCGAAGAGAGACTCAGCAAAGAAACGAAGATTCATAAAACCATTACAATAAGGAAACTGAAATATTTATGTTATATAATGCGAAATGGACCGGAAGCTACGACCTTGTGCAATTGGTACTGATAACTATAAGGAAGAAGAGATCCTGGTAAAATATAAATTGCCCTGATGATCGCCAAAATAGACATCCAAGAAAAAGAACTCCAATAAATCATGCAACAGTCATAGCAGTTTTGCTTTACCGCTGGGATCTAGGTTACTAGTTAGTCACTATCTTTGTTAGTTAAAATTTACACAAATAAATAGTTAAGTTGTGATAATTACCTACTACCCTCTCAATTATTCCACACGGTACTCAAATAAGCATTAGCTTCATAGACCTTTCTAATGGCATAGACGACTGTGTATCGAAGTTAATTATACCTAGATTTAGATAGCATCATCATAATTCGTAATAGAGCTATTTTTTATTTAGCCGGATCATATTCCTAAACATTGAGTTTTACGACGCTTTAAAGAGGGGTAGTGGACATTGATTTATAATATAGTCTGAGATTATCTTTGATTCATATTTTTTTGGACTTCTCTACTCTAGGAGTAGTTCTCAATGAGTAATAATCAATAAGTAGTATCTACAATTCTACATTTATGTAAGATTTGATATTCGCTTGGTTAAATCTATTAAAAAAAGAATAATGGTAGCACTACTGATATTTAGGTGACTGTCAATACTGCAATCGACGTTATGAAAACAAACCTTTCAATACCCTTTATGAAATACAAAAACAATACATTTGAAATATGACCATAGTTAAAAAAAAGAACAGACAACTTTAACTAGCAACATAACCCAGTATTATTCAAAAAGAGAGAAACGTGCTGTGCCAGGTAGAGGGAAAACAAGGGCAGTGAGTCCGTAGAGATCGGCCAGAAGCACATAACCTGCCGTTATTTGTCAGGATAATGGTCAGGTCCTACGTATATAAGTGCAATATCATTGCCCTTAATTGCAGGGGCGCGCATTCGTCAGCCCTCTCCAAGCTAGTGAAATATTACATTAGTTAGAGCAGCACTGATTGTGTGATAACATCGCCATTTTTGTGGTGGTTACAATTTACGTGTGTAGTATATGCCAAGGTAGGGGAAAGATAAAAATGTTAATAACTGAATTTCGCAGCTGACACGTTCGGAATTAATTGGTCGTTTTAGAAAATTATTATCTTTTATTATGTTAGATTAAAGGGAGGAAATCGAATATACTACGTAAGGACTTTGAATGGAAATTATAATTTAAAATTTACAATGCGTAAAATAATATACATATAGTATGTATAATCCTATGTTGTCTAATTTTAGAAAACACGATTAGTAATTAATACGGTGATAAAAGCGAGGTTGACATTCGATATCCTCTATTCGACTCACAATTATACAATTACGGTTTGGAAAATTACTTCGATACTGTAGGTTTTTCATCACAAACAGGTTCGGGAGTTAAATTTAATTACACAGCAGAAACTGTAAAACTGTTAAACTCTTAATTTAAGGAGTTCGAAAACTATGGTCAATACCAAAAAAATTGCCATTAAAATTGCAGAAAGGTAGTATAGCGACTAGCGTGCTAGTCTCTCATATAAGCGGTCCGGGATCGACTACCTGTACCAGCAGATCTGGTTAGGCTTTTCTGCAGTTTTTCTTAGCTGTAACACAAATGTGGGATTTGTGTTACACTATCTGTAAGTCGGCTGCAACCGCACGTTGGGTCAGCATAATGTTAATAATCGCCCCTTCCTACCGCACAAGTTTCATAGCTTCTGAGGCCTGGTTCGCCAGGCAATGGGCAGTAGCAATTATTATTATTATTAATAAACTAAAATAATAAACCAAAAGAAACACAAAAATCTATCTGAAGCATCCAGTATTCATAAAATCTGTTTAATATAAACTTGAAACTCTATAAGCATGCGATTATTTTTTTACTCTAACTCTAATTCTAACTTTAACTCTAAAGTCTAATGTATAAATCAAAGGTAGTTAGTTGTTTGAGTACAATAACATTTACAATTTTCTGCTTATCCAAGACTAGCCATGATTCTAACAATCCTTCTCTGTATAGCAAGGTCCTTCTCAGAATCAGCTACATGTCTCCAAACTAAATAGTACAACATAACTAATTAAGAGATAACGCAATCTAAAATAGGCTGATTTCAATATATCACTCGATACTATTCCCGATAAGTTGCGAGTTATACAAGTAGTGCCCCATCCCAAGTGTGGGTCTTTGACATTTGACGTGGGGTCTTAGATCAGTTTTAAAGTTTCAGCATTCTGTAATGTAAATAACATGGTACCGGTTTTATCCTTATTGCATACAAAATTATTGGAAATGAACCATCGTTCACCATTCGGTTGTGACTCAAGAGTCAAAGTCTATTTTCTAGAAAAACTCTTAGTCCTAATAGAGATGACATTGTCATCAGTATAGACGTGATGGCGAACCTTTTTGAAAAATGGGTCAAAGTTTGTTCATTATTTTTTCAATATTAGCCCGTGGGTCACTAAGTTAGTAGCGTCACTTGGAAAGGGGGGGGCGGTAAAAAGGGTACCAATAATTTGGAAACACCGAAAATTTGTTAATAGAAAAACTTGACTGTTGACCCTTTTTCTGTTTCTCACTTTTAAAATCCTCTAAAAAGGTGTATGTTTCCTTTTTGTTTTACAACTTTTACTTTTGCAAGTGAATAGCAAAACATTAAGGTCGATGTCAAAAAATTGATATCAATGGGATGACACCATGAATTACCGCAGCAGGCGAGCGACATGCCCAGTGGCGCCTCTGCACTGAGTTTTTGAATGAACAAGGAATAAAGGAAAGAACATACATATTATAAAATATTCTTTATTAATAAACATAGTTACAAATATGTGAATGTATAATAAAGTTGATAAAAGTGTATTTAATGTGAAATCTTAATATTAGGTTCTGGTAAATATATCCCCGTTCTATGATGCATCGAATATATTTATGACGCGCGCTAAATTTATGACCGACTGTCATGAGTCATACACAGGTGCAGTGATACGATAGAAAATCAGTTAGCTAAGGTCCACTTGGAAATATATTTTTTATAAATTTGACATTAGATACTTATATGTACTTTAATTTTTTAATATTTTCGATTGTCTGTTTATGTCTGTTTTTTATGATATAAAATATAAGTTTATAAAAATCAACGTGTGGATCATTTAAAAATCATTTGTCCGCGGTCATAGGCATTCCACCATTGGTATAGAGTATAAATGATGAGTCTCTTGCAAATACCTTTTGCAATCATTGAAATAATAGAGGCTCCAATAATGAACCCCGAGGAATTCCTATGTCCAACTTTAGCCCGTTTGATAATTATTTTCAAATTTAACAACCTGGTATTGATTTTCTAGGTATGATTCCAGTATTTTTAAAGTTACTGTACCAAACCTATAGTTATGTAGCTTTTCATGTAAAGTATTATGTGAGACACGATCGAATGTCTTGCTAAGGTTTATAAAGTTGAGTTGATATACTGGGAATTTTGTAGGTTTCAAGAACATTATTTCTTAGTAGTACCAGTACTTGCTTCTTTCGAAAGCTATGAGAAATATTATGACATTCAAAATATTTGACTAATCTATTGTACAGGTATTCTGCAAAGATTTTACCAAAAATTAGGAGCTGAGAGTTTTGGGCGATTTTTATGATACTCCAGAAAGTATCATATGAAAGGCAATTTTCCACGGGGATATATCAAATTATCCTGTATAATTTTTAAAACTTTTATAAACCATACAGTACGTCTTTGCTAAAGTTACTCATAATATTTGAAATAGTGTCACGTATTTCACTATAAGTAACTTCATTGAAATTCAAAGCCAGTTTTAGGGAATTATTGATTTAGATCATCACTTTTGGGACAACAAAATGTGGCGATTTAAAAGTTTATGCGGTGCATTAGCAAAGTGATCGTTAAGATCATTTGGACTTATTTACACATTACTTTGAAGTCATATTGTATTGTTTCTTTGTTTATTTATTATTAGTCCAGTCAATTTAGAACAAATTTTCATGAATAGCGGAAAATTGAGGAAACTCCGTGGATTTTTGCATAGGCCTTCCTGGAGGGTTGTTAAATAACCCCCTAAAAGTCACCGTCTGTAGGTGGCGAGCTCGAGGAGATAATGAGGATAAACCACGCCCCTTAACAGTTTTTGTCGTTTTTCTTGGAAATTATTAGGTTTATCGAGATGATGGATGTTAGGTAAATTAAAGTTTATTTAAATCCCTACCAGAAATGTCCGTATGTTTTTTCGTACCTCGCCTTCTTTTTGTGTTATCGAAGAAAGAAGATATGTCATACATACATGTAACTTTTTGTGGTCTCATATTCGTCATGAAATACGAGTAGATAAGAAACATTCGTTGAGAGCCGGACGCGATCGTGGTCCAGTCGTATTTTACCTTAGCATCTCTTCGGCAAAATCCATCAGGCGATATTATCGTTATCCTTGGTGCCAATCGGATGAAAGTTTCGTATTGGCAAATTCATTCTTACGAGAGTATACTGTGCTAGTCAATTTTTGTATCCAACCCAGTACGTACAGGGTGTTTCGCTTTTTTAGAAATCCTTAGAAATATTTATGTAGGTGCAATTTTGTTGTAAACTAGCAACCACGATACTAACGCAGAATGTTTTGTATCTTAAAACGTTAACAGATAATTATAAAGATTTTGCTCCACATCTGCCATGCATGCAACGTACTGTATCAATATTACATTGTAAATGTGGACAATACCATGATCTTAGAAATAAAGGAAATTAGAAGGATTTCTTAAAAAGCGAAACATCTTGTACGTATTGGGTCGGATACAAAAATGCACTAGCACAGTGTACTCTCCTAAGAATTAATTTGCCAATACGAAACTTTCATGCGACTGGCATCAAGGATAACGATAATATCGCCTGATGGACTTTGCCGACGAGATGCTATGGTAAAATACGACTGGACCACGATCGCGTCCGGCTCTCAACAAATTTTTCTTATATAATTCATGACGAATATGAGACCACAAAACGTTACGTCCGAAAGTTCCTTGAGCAAATTTACTGGAGCAAATTACTCATTTATGTATGACATATCTTCTTTCTTTGATAACACAAAAAGAAGGCGAGGTACGAAAAAACATTCGGATATTTCTGGTAGGCATTTAAATAAACTTTAATTTAACTAACCTCCTTCATCTCGTTAAACTTAATAGTTTCCGAGAAAAACGACAAAAACCGTTAAGGGGCGTGGTTTACCCTCATTATCTCCTCGAGCTCGCCACCTACAGACAATGACTTTTAGGGGGTTATTTAATAGCCCTTCAGGAAGGCCTATGCAAAAATCCACGGACTTCCCTCAACTTTCCGCTATTTTTGCTAATTTGACTGGACTATATATCCCACATAGATTTCTTCTGAGTATGTATTTGAATTTTTTATTAATCTATTATTAGCATCTCTTTTTCGAGTTTTTATTCCAGATCTACAGGAAGACCAGAAAGCATTATTAGCTATATTTAAAAAGGTTGGCCATTGTTTATATTTGGAATCAAGAACAACCTGTTGAACAACGTAAGTTGAACATTTGAATTTTTGTTCAATTATCGTTTTTTAGGAAATGCAGCATTGTGACACTAATACTACATGTAAGAGTATTTCAAACTTTGTCCTAGCATCAACGCTTTTATTATTAACAAACGAACAGTCAATTTCTTTATTAAAGTTTTACAACTTTAGCTTAGTTTAAACTTTAGTCCCGCTACTGGGAACCAAAGTGTAACAATCAATAATTTGTTGTTTACTATTGAAAGTTACAGTCTAATAGTTACGTTAAACGAAAATCAAATTACCATGGCTAAATTGGTCAAAGTCGAGAAGAGACTAAGCAAGTTCTTTTTAGAATTCCTTTTGGTCATGGGTTAACTCAAAGGTTGAGAGATTTGAAGTGAGCTATGGTGTTACCTCGTTTGAAAATAGTATTAACAATTCTATAATTTGTCGTTAATTTCCAAAATTTAATAACACAATCTTAAGCGGTTGTTTTAAAATTAGACGATGAAAATCTTTTATTTCAATAATTACCACTTGTAATCCATTAATTAGAGACATAAGAAAGGTGTTTTGGGGCAAAAGCTTGAGGAGTTTTTAAACTTGGCAGGAGTATAGACTTGGGGGGCCTAAGTATAACTCTAGATTTGCGACTAGAGTCACTGCATCTAGTTACCCAGGCCAGCTGGTCGACCAGAGTACAGCAAACCGCCGCCATATTGGGGCAAACGAAGCACGAAATTGTTCATTATTTGTTCTGTATTAAATTTAATCAAATCCACGTTTACTTTAAAAGGTTTTTCTTATTCTGAAAGATCAAACCTCTAATATGTCAAACACGTAAAACGTGGTTTTAATGTGCCCATTATTAAAAATCACCCTTCTCTGTCCCAATATGGCGGCGGTTTGCGTAACTCTGATCGACCAGCTGGCTTAGGTGACTAGATGCGGTGACTCTATTTGCGACCTTGAGCGAGCGCCTCTCGCGCCGTTATTTTACAGCTATGAATTACGCTATGTACAGGATATCGATAAAATGATGCCGAGGTTGCTTCTGTTTTGCTTTCTGCCAGCCATATTGCTCAGGATATTTTTCGCTGCCACACCACATTGCTACTTGGTGGTACATCCGCAGACAATGCTACCTTGCAGCATCTCTTGTGGGTGGCAGGGTCGCGCGATTAATGTTCTTGGACACACACTTCGCAAAATTTTGGTAGCGAAGGAAAGTGTCTGCGAGTGTACCACCAAATCACGATGCAGCCCCTTCAGAAGAAGTCCCTGACACCATTTTGTGGAGCGCGTGGATGTCGGAAAACTGGCTTAAAGTGCTCAGTGCTGTGTCTCTATTGTAACGGGACAGCATTTGAAAAGTCCTACCTCGAAGACCCATGCGAGGTTGATGACGTTCTTGATTCGTTGGAGTGAGTGTTGGATGAGGTTGCTGAAGTTAGGGAAGATAGTGATCCAGGGACATCGCGTAGTGCAAAACGAAAGAAATCGCCCATGGAAGTTTGGAGTGTAGAAATATCTGTGTATCACAGATTGTTGAAGATTTTAATTCACAATCCCCCAAGGATAGGTAGCAACAAAGAGAATTTTAATAATCGTCAATAATGCGCTTCAAATAATGATGGATGTAGTGATACGATCTAATTTGAGGGGTAATTTAATTTTTATTAATAAATAGACACATATATAGACATGATTGTAACAAAGATGAAATACACAACCCACTACTTGCTTACATTTAATTGAAATAATGGTCCGGATAAATAGAAAGTTAGGAAAATCCTAACTCTCCTCTCCAAATTATTATTTGTTTGTTAAGTTTTAATTAAATCTAAAACTAATTAGATAATCCTATACGAAATTAAATTCCGAATTTATTGGTATGCTACACTTATGAGTTCATCACAAAGTAAGCTCTCTTTGAATGTCGATGAAACCTAATTTTCAAAACTATTTATTAACTTAATTACTTAAGAATACATTTATACACCTTCCTATCTTCACAAATTTAAACTTTATATTCTTTATAACATTATTTACATGTTTTTAGTTGTCAATAAATTAAAATAATTATATGTTGTTTATCTGATATCATTAATAAAAAGCAGCCCCTCCATTTGAGATTGTATCGATTATGTGGTTGTCTCACAGATTTGCATCACAATACTTTAGCTGAAAGTTATAAAATTCTAAAATACAAGAATATTATACAGCTGTGGTATCTCGTTATCATGAAAACACGTTTTTAATTATTAATTGATAAGGTAATATAGTAAATACATGTATACCTCCGCATTGCAATAAACCTTGTCTGTTCTAGGTTAAATATCAGATTAAAATTGGCCTAAACTTCGTTAAATTGAAAAACTAAATCGTCCAAATCGTTAATGAACAAGGAAGATTAACTAAATTTTATGAAAAATCCAATTTTTCAGATATCCTTTTTATGCCGAACGTGTTCAAGCGTGCATTTTAATTATAATTAGCTATATTTAATTCATAAAAGAAAAACTACTCAAAATAATGATTTTGAAATTGATGTTATGCAGTACATAAATTGGCTAAATGTGAAGTTGCGTAAATTTGCTTAATTAAAATTGTCTGGGTGAATTCCTTTTTGGCATGTCAATTAACATGACAGTATGTATTCATGGATCATTATAGTCAAAACAATTGCTAACCACCACAATGGATTAAAATCTAACTAAATCGTTACATTTAACGATAAAACAGTCATTAAAAACAACTTTTTTGTAAAATGATCAAGACATTTGGCGCCATCCGACGTGTTACATAAACCAATTTGAGTAAAAGCTTACTCTACCTGGGCGAAACCTGCGACTATTTCGCACATTTTAAGCAGTGTAAATGAATTTTTAAATTTACCGAGAAAAAACTTAGAATATTAAATGTTAATAACTTCTATAAATTAGAATAAGAAAATGCAAATCTTAATCAAATATCTAGAGTTAATCAAACATAGAAGATGATTTTCTATGTAATACACCCTTGTATAAAGATTTTATTAATAATAAGTACGGGGTGTTTAAAAGTACTAAAGAAAACGGGAATATATATTAATATAAAATGGATTCACCAATGAATTTTAATTGCGAAGTGGGTAAAATTAAACGGATAGTTTAAACAATATATGTCCCGTTACACAGTTTCTATTGAATTGAAAGATAATGAGATTGTTATATACTTATGTATTTTCCTAAACGATTGTGAAAAATCTGCTTATATAAATACCGTTTGGACATAACTGATTTTCCTTTATGTTGTGAAATGGGAATTGCATTTGTGCAGATTTATAATTAATTTTTGGCGATGATTTCCAATTTAATTTGTAACCGTAAGGGATTTACCGCTACTTCTTTTGGAGGTTAGAAGCACGTTTTCGGGCAGGTTGGTAGTTTAGCTTTTCTTTACATCCAGTCTCTTACTCATATATTGTAATTCTTTTGACAGGATTCTCTAGGTCGCATTCCATTGAAGATATTTATTAAATGTTTGCTTGGTGCATTCTGGTAATTTGATTTTGTTTGTTACAGACCTTTTTCTTTTTCTTTAATTAATCTTACCTTAACTTCATACACTAGCTTGTATATTGTTCGATCACGCTACGTTCAACCTGGTTGGTGACGTTCATCTCCAGATTTGAAGAACACACACCCGTATCATGAGTCACTTACATTGTAGCAACTTTATATAACAGCATTAACGTTTGACAATCCTTTATTGTAAATATAAAACATTACTGTATATTTGTATATGATAATTATGTGTTAAATGGTTTTTTCCTCAGTGTGCGTGTAGCACTTATATCTAAGTATGTAGCTATTTCATATATGTATATATATATATTATTTCATCAGTTTACATTGTTAGGAATATTTGCGAGTGAATACTTTGCTGCGTAATGGAATGGTTAAATAATTAAAAACTGTGGTTAATGATTGCGCAATCTACATCACAGGTATTCACGATAATTTACTCTGTCAGTTACATTTTTGAAACTTGAAGTTAAGTCAGATTCAGAGTAATTAGTCCCACTCGCATGAATTCTCATTCCGTTCAAATGTATATAAGAATTAATAGCCTACATTTAATTTTTGGCAAGGCAATTTCACCTAGATGGAGAATATCACACCTGATTGATTTACCTGAATTGATAATTTGTTTAATTGATAATAAAGCACTGTGTATTACTTAAAATCTTATTATTTATATGTGTGTTATTTGGGGTTTATATTTACAGCCATCAAGGAATCAACATTCGGAAAAATCGACCACATTGGTAGTAGACCCAAATGTGTTGTTCTTTTCAGATTTTGTCGGCAAATACTGGAGACCCACGACCTCACACTAGTTAGCCTGGCAGCCGACAGATTTAACTGCAGCTAAAAGTTGTTACCGTTTCTCAATTAGTAATCCCCATTTTGTGGGTAACAATCTTCAAAGGTACATCTCAAAAATAGGGGATTGTATTAGCGCGTATGTGCATAAATATTAGAAATTACAACTGAATGATTGCAATAATTACATAAGTGATCATGAATTATTATCCATTGTCATATTAACGTTCTTTTTAAAATAATAATCAAAAATGCTGTTTAAATCGTCTATTAATAAAGAAAAGAATATTTACAATGCACTTAATTAAAAACACTATAACTCTAAACTATTTAACAAACTATTTTAAATGCTAGGTATTTACAGATTTATTTGAGAACCATTTATATTAAAACTATTTATGAATTACAATAATTATTAACAATTTATTTATTCAGAGTACATTTCAACACGACGCCGGTTAAACAATAACTAACTCCTTCTACCCGCGAATCAATTTATATTCATACGATGACTCATACATCTAGAATATTCGATGACGTGTTGATGAGTCATACACGCAGCTGTCGGTGACGTCAATGAGGCGTGTCGATGAGTCATACTTGCACGTGTTGATTGATGAGTCATACAGTTGATGACTCATACATCTAGAATGTTTGATGACGTCATAAGTGGATTTACTATTCGTTACACTGCCCCCCTCTTCAAGTCTGTTCTGTCCCAGAACAGGTTTTATTCTCTGGTTTCTGTAGAACGAGTCGTGACGGTATCGACAGTCTTCACCTCGACTACATGTTCCATTACGGTAGAAATAACAGCCTACACTCTTTGTTGGTCTTGATGCGGGCTGGGGATCGAAGCTACAGACTAAGATCTTCACATCCCTATCTCTAAACATAACTTCCAACATGTTTCGAACGATTCTCCAATCCAACTGGTCCCGCCCACAGCCGAGTTTGGGAATCGCCAGTTTGTTAATATCTCTGGTAAGCAACTTGGTCCTCAAATCCCATAATGCCCTCCACAGGTCGGCGTAACTCGGTTTCTGGAAGTAAAACGGTTACCAAGTAGTAAATGGAGCGGTCATGATCAGGCAAGTGTAAGGCATTGCCAACAGAGGGATGCTGATCTCGAAGTTCATCCAGCCGTCCAAATTTATTTCTAAACACTACTGCGATCCCCCTGGACATGCGGAGATCTTCGGAGACACAGTGGGCAATGGAATAATCACCAGGGACCCGGAAGAGGTCTTGTTGCATCTCGGTCGTGACTCCGAATCTGGCTTCTCTAGTTCCGGAAAACGCAGCCATAAATTCTCTAAAGGTTGGCTGATCATCTTCAGGCCTTACGGTATTGACAGCCACCTCAGCATCATCTTCTCGATCCGGGACTACGTTATTGTTTCCCTCATAGTGCGCCAGACGATTGGAGTGTATCACCTTTGGTTTCCCTCTTGGCAATTTCTGGATTCGATAAATCAAGTCATTTATTCGTTTCTTCACCTGGTATGGGCCCTCCCAATTTCGCTGTAACTTTGGAGAATAGCCACGACGTCTTTGCGAATTGTATAGCCAGACAAGCTCTCCAGGTTGAAACCCTCCTTCTTGGGCTCTCACATCGTACGTAGCCTTCATCCGGTCACTAGCGATTCGACTATTGTTTCGGGTTCGGTCGTGAATATCCTCCAACTTCTTCTTTAAGTTGATGACATAATCATTCCCGGCTACCTCCTTCTATAGAGAAGGAGGTAGCCCTATCCCACCTATAGAGGTGGGGTACAAATTCCAGATCACGTGGTAACCGTAACTCGCGTCCAAACATCACAGACGCTGGTGACTGACCGGTTGTTTCGTGGACCGATGCACGATAAGCCATCAGGAACAGATGCAGGTATTGGTCCCAGTCTCGTTGATGATCGGAGACGACCTTGGCCAAATATTTGCCCATTGTCCGATTCATGCGTTCTACCATTCCATCGGACTGCGGATGTAACGGTGTGGTCCGAGTTTTGCGAATGCCCAACAATCGACAGACTTCTCTAAAGAGTACAGACTCAAAATTGCGGCCTTGATCCGAATGCAGCTCCATGGGCACTCCGAAGCGACTGAAAAACTCTTTGACTAGTACGTTAGCAACAGTCGCAGCCTCCTGGTTTGGTAGGGCATATGCTTCTGGCCATTTGGTAAAATAGTCCATTGCCACTAAGATGTATTTATTCCCATCGTCGGTTTCGGGAAATAGTCCGGCAATCTATAGCTATTCTTTCCAGACGACTACCCACATTGTACTGCCTCATAGGTGCTCTTCGTTTCCCCAAGGGTCCGTTACCAGTGGCACATAGTTCCCATTTCCGGCACCACTCCTTCACGTCTTCTTTACAGTCGACCCAATAAAAACGCTCCCTAACTTTCTCCAAAGTCTTTTTCATACCGAAGTGTCCTCCTGAGGCACCGTCATGAGACGTCTGAGATGTCGCAATACTGTAGCCACTCGGCTTCTTGGAACCACGAACTGAGACCTAATGGTGGTGCCATCTTCACTCTCCAGTACTAGCTTCAGGAGATCGTCTTCCACCTTCAAGGACTCCCATTGGGCCCAATATGCTTTGAGGGTTCTGTTGAAAGGTGTGACGGCCTCCCAGGCAGGCCTTTCTCCCACGCGCTTCCATTTCAGTACCATTTTTAGTTCGGGATCAGCCTCCTACTGTCGTTGCTATTCTTCCGGCAACCAATTGTCGTTGACGATGGTAGTTTTTAAACTTGGCAAACCCTCTCTTCCAAACGAGAGCAATGACGGCAATTCAATCCATCTGTGTCAAAGTCGTATCCTTGTAATCGTTCGATCCACCTTGCGACCTGGCCTTCAGGATTATGGAATTGTAGAAGCCATTTCAACGCTGCATGGTCCGTCCTCAATAAAAACTTCCGTCCGTACAAGTATTTGTAGAAGTGCTCAACGGACTTCACGACAGCCAATAATTCTTTTCTGGTCACACAATAATACCTTTCGGCTTTCGACAAAACCTTACTAAAATAGCCGATGATCTTTTCTTGTCCATCCTGTATCTGAGAAAGTACACCCCCAATGGCCAGGTTACTTGCATCTGTGTCAAGTATGAATTTCCCTTCTGTCCGTGGGTAGCTCAATATTGGCGCTGTTGTCAAGGCACGCTTCAACTGTTGGAAAGCTGTTTGGCACTCTCCGCTCCAAACATACTCGCGCCCATCTTCAGTTAACCTTGTCAGGGGCTTCGCTATATTGGCAAACCCAGGAACGAAACGCCTGTAGTAGGTACATAACCCAAGAAAACTACGAACTTGGTGTTTATCTCTCGGTGTTGGCCACTCTTCGACTGCATGAATCTTATCGGGGTCGGCTGCCACTCCATTTTGTGATACAACGTGCCCGAGATATTTCACTTCCTTTCTGAATATGTGGCACTTTTTCGGACTCAGTTTCAGATTGGCTCCACGTAATCTTCGGAACACTTCCTCTAGATTTTTCAAATGTTCGTTAAATGATTTTCCGACTACAATCACATAATCTAGGTATACCAGGCAGGTCTTCCATGACAGCCCTCTCAGGATGGTCTCCATTAGACGCTCAAAAGTGGCCGGAGCGTTACATAGACCAAAAGGCATAACTGTAAACTGCCATAGTCCGGAACCAATAGTGAACGCGGTCTTCTCCCGGTCTTCAGGTTCCATTTCAACTTGCCAATAACCACTCTTCAAGTCCAAAGTCGAAAACAATCATGAACCAGACAGGGTATCTAACGTGTCGTCGATGCGTGGTAAGGGATAGCTGTCTTTCTTGGTCACGTTATTGAGCTGCCGATAGTCCACACAAAATCTCGTTGACCCGTCCTTCTTACTGACCAGGACCACCGGTGATGCCCATGGACTGCTGGATGGCTCGATGTCCCCTTGTTCTTCCATATCGGTAATAATCTTCTCGGCTTCTGCTCGCCTTGCTAGAGGTAGACGCCTCGGCTGCTGACGGACAGGCATAGAGTTGCCTGTATTGATTTTATGTTTTACTACATCTGTTCGTCCCTTCTGGCTATCGTCAAGAGCGAAGATATCTTGGTATCGGTGAACCAAACCCTGTACCTCTTTCACTTCCGTTCTATTAAGGTCTTCGCACGAACTAACAACCATACCCACTAATTTTTCACCATGGTCTTTGGGCACTGGTTTTGGAACATCAGCCATGCATCTGGCTACTCGGAATACTGGCACACACTGTCCCACAAGGGTACTCTTCTTCAATGTCACCGGATCCACATTTACGTTCATAATTCTCACCGGTACTATCTTTCCAACCTTGATCAGCGCTTTTCCTACCAGTATGCCACTATGGATCTTCTTATCACAGACAGGCTCCATCATTAGCACACATCCTACCCGAAGATCTCCATCCAAACCTGCCTGGACAACCATTTCGCTTTGACCCGGCAATATCACATCTTCTATCAGCAAAACCCTTACAACAGGATTTTCTCGTGGGTTCAACGGAAGTTCTTCGTTACCGACCTTCAAAACACCCTACTTCAAATCCAACGTAAAACCAAATTTTCTCAGGAGGTCCATTCCCAAAATGAAGTCATCAGTGATATCGGCTACCAGCACCTCATTATCACGTTCTTCACTTCCAATGCCAATCTTCATCTTCACCACTCCGCGTGTTGGTATCACTTCACCTGTTGCTGTACGGAGTTGAGTAGTTGTCAGTAACAACTTAATACTTGATCGTAGAACATCAGGGCGTACGATGGATTTTGTCGCCCCAGTATCAATAAGTAGCGGAACAGTTCGGTTAGCAATCTTCCCATCTACGAACAAATTGCTGGTACTGTTTTTCGATGTTACGGCATGGATGGTGATCTCCGGGGCATCTCCACTCAAGGACGACGTTCGCCCCCTCTCGTCGACCCCCTTTAGTTTTCCGACGGCTGAACTTGTTTGGGTTTAGGGCAACGGCGTCGTATGTGCCCTTGTTCGCCGCAGTTCCAGCAACGGGGTCCTCGAACTTCTTGAGGATTCCTCTTACGACTATCTTCCATCTGAAGAACTCTCATTAGTAACTCCTCTAGACGATCTTTCGAACCTTCTTCTTCTTCGGCAACGGTTCAAACTCGCCCGTGGCCTCGGGACGCTTGCTTTGCGGCTTCAAATTCTAGAGCATGGGCAAGCGCATCATCAGTCGTTTTTGGTCGTGGCAGCCTTAAGGACTGCTGTGTTTCGCCGTCTCTTAACCCATCAATGAAGGTCTGCACAGCGAGTTGTCCCAGAAATGAATCGGGTGCCGTAGGATACGCCAATCACCTGAAGGCTTCAAACTCCTGAAGGCTTTCTCCATTCTTCTGGACACAATTCTTCACTTGCGCGTGATACACTTGTTGAAGATGCGCGTCTCCATATCTCATCTCCAATCTAGACACTAACAACTGGTAATCATTTTCTTGTCCTGTTGGGATTGTTTGCAGGACGTTCAGTGCGTCTCCACGCAAAGCCACAGTTAAAGAAACGGCCTTTTCCTTGCCTGTCCATCCGTTGGCCCCAGCGGCCGCCTCAAATTGTTTGTAGTAGGTGGACCAAGGTATCTTTCCATCGAACGTAGGTGGTTTTACTTTTATCCCTACGGCAGGACCCTTTTCTTCTTTAAATTGTTTCTTTACTTCATTAAACGGCCACTCACAAGTTTAGGGAAGCCGTAGTTGATTCATTCTATCTTCCAACATTTTGGTTTATGTCGTCTTTCTTAGCTGTAGATCGTAATTGCATTTGGGCTATTTTCTTTTCTACCATCTTTATTACCCTATCTTGTTCCGCCAATCTACCTTCCAATAGACCTAGCGCGCTGGCATTCTCCAAAAATTCTTCGAAAACTTTATCTTCCAACGCTTTGACATTTTCCAACAATTCTCCTTTAAGCCTTCTAGAGCTTTCTTCGGACTTTTCTAGTAATTCTTCTTTAAGCATTCTAGAGTTTTCCAGTAAATCTTCTTTAAGCATTTTAACATTTTCTTCCAGTGCTTTAGTATTTTCAAGTAATTCTTCTTTAAGCATTTTAGAATTTTCAAAAACTTTTTGTTCCAGCACTTTAGTATTTTCCATTAGCTTTCTAGCATTCTCTTCGGACTTTTCCAGTAGTTCTTCTTTTAGCATTCTAACATTTTCTTCGGACTTTCTAGAATTTTCCAAAACCAGTGCTTTAGTATTTTCCATTAGCTTCCTAGAATTATCTACCATTTTACCTAACAACAAACTAGTATCAATTGCGGGTCCAGGTATCTCGAAGCGGTAATTTTCCAATTCCCGTTTTAAATCTATCACTAAGAGATCTTTTAACAATTTCATCGCCATTTTAATTAACTATTTGTTGGGATTGTTTTTAACACTATAAATTTATTCTCACAGCACTTTATTTATTACACGATTTTATTTATTGTAAAACTCCACACCTGACAACACTGTAACGTTCTTTTTAAAATAATAATCAAAAATGCTGTTTAAATCGTCTATTAATAAAGAAAAGAATATTTACAATGCACTTAATTAAAAACACTATAACTCTAAACTATTTAACAAACTATTTTAAATGCTAGGTATTTACAGATTTATTTGAGAACCATTTATATTAAAACTATTTATGAATTACAATAATTATTAACAATTTATTTATTCAGAGTACATTTCAACACGACGCCGGTTAAACAATAACTAACTCCTTCTACCCGCGAATCAATTTATATTCATACGATGACTCATACATCTAGAATATTGGATGAAGTGTTGATGAGTTATACACGCAGCTGTCGGTGACGTCAATGAGGCGTGTCGATGAGTCATACTTGCACGTGTTGATTGATGAGTCATACAGTTGATGACTCGTACATCTAGAATGTTTGATGACGTCATAAGTGGGTTTACTATTCGTTACAATATGTTATACTAAAATAATCCTGAATGCATTATACATATACTATCTTTCCAGATTTATTAGACATGTTCGTCTAATGAAAAGGTTTGGGATTGGTTTTTAATATTCTAATTGCACACTTCCACCTTAACGATAATACCTTTTTTGGCAATAATAATCTGCTTTTGCATAAACCTAAGGTAGTCCATTATTTAATTATGCGAATGCTCACGTGTTATCCTACCATATTTTTGGTTAAAACACGAGAGCACCCAATTATAATCTGTGTAACGAATCAAATTAAAACAAAATAAAAATGAATAATCGGTTTAGTAATTTAAGGCATATCCGTTCAACATCAATATCACCGCCGTCCATTAACAACTCCATCTGCATTAATATTTATATGTATTCATCACACACTAGTCGAGATTTACATAACTTATCTCCTCATAACAGGAGCTGAAACAAGCTAAATATCGTGGATATATCATTGCCCCCTTCGTGCATAATATAATTAATCAGAATCTAACGATAACAATTAATTTTATACATATCTGGTGAGAAAATTTGCAAATAAATAGACAGATGTTTGCAGAAACCGAGAAATATTTTTATGATGTTAATAATGTAAAACAGCGATATGCAAATTAGGGTGCTCCATCTTTTTATTATTGGATCCTTATAAAATATATCGACGTCGTAAATACATTACGTCTCTCCTTTTATAATATGCATAGCATATACATACTGATACTTTTATATACACACAACAATATTCTTTTTATAATGAAGAAAGTTTATTTGTGTGAGAAGGGCAGGTATGCGTAGCAGGTGACGAAACATTAAAAGCTGATGTAAGTTTGTTGGTGTCCAACGGTTCTAGATCCTCGATAAGGAGTCATAAAAATTAGTAACACACAGTTCCTTTATAACGAAGGCGATAAGCTAAGGTTGGGGTGGAAATAAAAACTGTTATACAAGGATACGGCTGTATGTTTTTGAATTTGTGTACTATGTTAACTTCCACACTAAATTTTAGAAAGTTCGTTGGCTCTTTAAACTTGTACGTATGTGATTACTGATTAAATTTATGTCCTGGGATAAATAGAACGGCGTTCGTAATGATTCCTTTTTAGAGTAGTTAAAAAAAGCCTACGAAAAGATTCCAATTTGTATTCTTTTCGACAATGATTGTTAGGAACGATTTATGCACGTATTTTTGATCGCTTATCTGGGTATACATATTTTTAACTGCTGGGAATAATTGAAAAGCTGCTACGTATTCATTAGTTCCATCACGTGCATTGGAGAAATAAATCAATTCTATAACATTTTTTAGTAGCCAAAGAGATTTTGAAAAGTGGTAGATTTCCAAGTATAAAAAGAAATGTGCACGCAGGAAATGCGTAGGTAGCCCTTATTATGAATCAACTATCAATCCTATACAACACTATCAGAATGAAATTAAGAAACATAAGAAGATAATTAATTGAAAGTGGAAATAATAAAGATGCTAAATGATAAACCGATGCGAGTTATTGAAAGACGCCCCCAATCTACTTTCAAATATTTGTAATGCGTTGTCTAAACTAATTGTATAATTTCTTTGTGCTTTATAAGTCGTGGGAGTATCATGTTAAAGTCTTGTGCTTTATGAAGTCCTGAGGGTTTCAGGCTAAAGCTGTGTGCTTTTTCCATCCATGAAGTCCTCAAAAGGATATCCAGGCTAAAGCCTTGTGCTTTTTAAGTCCTGGGAGTATCAGGCTAAAGCCTTGTGCTTTATAAAGTCCTGAGGGTTTTAGTTTTCAGTCACGAAGTCCTGAGGGTTTCAGGCTAAAGCTTTGGTCTTTCTCCACCCATGAAGTCCTGAGGGTATCAGGCTAAAGCCTTGTGCTTTATGAAGTCCTGAGGGTTTCAGGCTAAAGCTTTGTCCTTTTTCCATCCATGAAGTCCTGAGGGTATCAGGCTAAAGCCTTGTGCTTTATGAAGTCCTGAGGGTTTCAGGCTAAAGCTGTGTGCTTTTTCCATCCATGAAGTCCTGAAAAGGATATCCAGGCTAAAGCCTTGTGCTTTTTAAGTCCTGGGAGTATCAGGCTAAAGCCTTGTGCTTTATAAAATCCTGAGGGTTTAAGTCACGAAGTCCTGAGGGTTTCAGGCTAAAGCTTTATGCTTTTTCATCCATGAAGTCCTGGGGGTTTCAGGCTAAAGCCTTGTGCCTTATGAAGTCCTGGGGGTTTCAAGCAAGAAGGCCTGAGGGTTTCAGGCTAAAGCAATAAGCTTTTTCCATCCGTGAAGTCCTGAGGGTTTCAGGCACACTAGTGTTTCTTTGTTTCAGGTCCGAATTCGTTTTGAAGCACGAAGACGGTTTTGTGAGGTATCAACCCTTTCCTTATTACTTAACTAATTAAAAACTATTTTTCCTTTCATTACTGACCTTGCTTGATAGTAGACCTGAGTGTTGATGATTTACTGAGTGTGTCTGAAAACGTGAAATGAGGCAGTGATTATTGGTGGTTATGACAGAGGTGCTCCTTGTGTTTTTCTTTGTAATTGCAGTGTAATTAAATATCAAGGACGACCAGGCGGGGTTTAGTCTTAAGACTGTCGGACTTTGCTAGTTGGAGTAAGGTGAGTCATGCCTTATCAATTTTGGGAAATTCGCAACTACATCTCCTCTCACATGTAACTAATAGTTAATTGACGGGGTCCGCAAATAAGATTTATCAATCCTGACATGCTTAATTAATGATTAAGTGACAATTTATTACTGTAATCACTTATTGATTTGGCACGACACAAAAGAGGTCTTACATATTGAAACTGTGAAAAGGGATCGCTATGAACTTACCCCTTTACGTAGTTTGTTGATAATAAGAATGACCTTTACCAGAGAAAATTATTTCAAGAAAAATGGTTCTTTACATCCAGTGTTGAATCCAGACGCGTTTCCGAGGGGTGCGGTAACTAGTTAGGAACAATAAAAAAAGTAATTTGTACGTGAGTTGAAATGATGCCTATACTGCACGAATGCGAAGGTTGAGGCGCGACGCCGAAGGTAGAGTATCTAAATCGTTCGAGGGCGATATGGCCATTCCACTCAAATTGTAAAATTTATCTTATTCTTCTAGTATTTAAATCGATTAAAAAATTAATTAAATGTCTTATGCAGAAATCGAATATATGGATTACTAGGGGAAAATGCTACCTTGGTACTGCGCAGGGTTTGAGTATGGGCAGTTACTGCACTGTATATTATATTGTGTTTAATATTTACATACAGTAAATATTAAAGCATTTAATGTACACTCAATCGTATGTAAAAAACAAAACCATGTTTGATGCATATAATTACAGAATCTCTTTAAAATATATTAAAGTATAATGTATACACGCACTTTCCTTTACACACAAATGCCACACTGGATGCCTATCTTCCTCGCGGACCAATAGAAACGCTTGAAACTAACATCGCACATAATAATCAAGTTAATATTATAGATTATTAAAGCTTTACATTAATTGAGCATTTTTCAAGAGAATATTATTATTTTAGATTTTGTTTTATAAAAAAAAAAAATTAAAAAGAGTTTTATACCACCAATATCCTGCGACGGCAACAGCTTCAGTTTACTAATACCTCGCTTCTACCGACTCAGCTACGAAACACATCACAGACCGTGTATACTATACTTACTATAAAAGTAGGTTGTACTTAGTTAAATGATTTAATATTTAGGCAAGTTTTTTTGGCAAATTGACGTGTTTTTAATGGCTAGTGGAGGGATTCTGATGGACTGAGGAGTGGACTAATTGTTACCAATTTTTATAAAAAATCGAAACGTACGCATAGAAGCAAATAGAATAGAGATCAGATTTTACTAAAAGATTGGTTTATTAAAAATTGTCGATTAATAAGCTCCAAATGAAAGAAAATTCAAAGGCGAAGAAAAAAACAATCAAGCTATCAAAATTTATTCGTTTGGCCTAGAGTTCCTGAATGCAAATTTCGAATTTTGTTATTTTAGAGTTCTTAAAGGACACGGATGTCAAAATCTACCTCTTTTTTTGCAAGAACTAAGCTATCTGCATCAGAGATACTTTTTGTCTCTTTTTATTTTAGTGTCAAAATTCCTTCAGGTGTCAGTTACAAATTTTAGGTAATGCTTTAAATCATGTTTATTTTTATATCCGAGGGATGTTTGATAATGATTGAGCCTAAGGCACAAGAAAAATATTTTTGCACTTTTGACAACGAGTGTATAACAATTTTAAGCGATTAAAGAATTAATTGGAAGATTCGCCTACATGTCGACTTACAGACGACACCATTTCCTCTTCGGATAGAAACCTTTCCGCGAAGATTTCTTTTCAAATTGAGAAAGAGGAAAAAATCACTTGCTTGGAGTCAAGTAAGAGCTGTGTGTGAGCTGAGGAGGGTGTTCGCTTTTCTGGAATCCTACATCGATCACAGCTAGCTTGGAAATTCGAGTGGTATGACGTGTTGTCTTGCAGGAACAAGATATCAAGTCGGGATTTACCTTACCGGGATGGACTCTCGCCCTTGCAGGAATGGACGATCCCAACGTTTAACCGTAGCATATAATGGTGCAGAGTCAAGGTAGCTTTCTGACAAGTCTTCAAAAATATCCTTAGCTCCTTCTCCCTTTTTCACTAAATGTTTAGTAACAGCGCGATATTCAAATTTCGACAACATTTCACTTTTCTCTGACGAGGTCGCATACACTTGACTATTGTAGGATACATATACCTTGATCTTTATAAAAATTCATATATGACGAATCAAAACATATGCAAATCTGTCACAGTATCAACAACTAAAAAAAGCTACTCCTTGTATGTCAGGCTCAATCATTATTAAAATAGAAAATAGATAAGATAAAATAGAAAATTTTATCTTGTTCAAAGAATTAGCCTTCTCTCTAAAGAGACAATGTTGCATTCGTACTGCGGTGTTCGTCTGCTCGTTACCAAACCTTTTTATTTATAGAATTTATATTTACTCACTTCATCTATGTTATATGTATGTAATAATAACACAGCCACACAATATAAAAAAAGTGTCCGGGCCATAGCACCTGACCGGTATATTCCCATGTAATCTTAGCGCTGAATCCGAATCCGGTCGGAATCACCGATTTACCTCAGGTTTTGTGTATAACTCCAAAAATGGCTAAAAAATGAGCAAAATGAGATTTAACGTAAAAATTTGAAATGTCCCCCTATTCTCATGTATTTTGATGCGCTGAAACCAGATATCATGATGAGAAATTCCTCTAATTAGCCAAATCAACGCTTTCACCCCATTTCTCCCCCATTTCAGGAGAAATCCCATTTATCGCAAAAATTTCAAATACCCCTCTATTCCCATGTATTTTGATGTGCTGGAACTGAATATGATGATGAAAAATTCCTCCAACTAGCCAATTCAACGCTATCACCCCATTTCATCACCATTACACCCCCATTTGCGGATTGTAAATTGGATATTCTTCACCGTCCTTATGTGTTTTGAGGAGCTGGAAGTGAATACAATCATTCAAAATTCCATCAACCAGCCTAATTAATATTATAACCTCAGCCTACGCAATATTATCTTGCATGGTAAACAGTTCCCATCTTCATTTGTTCTACTAGGAAGGTTCGCCGATCTTTTCTTCATTCCACTGTAAAGTTAAATATTCACTTCCACTACCTACTGTTTTTTTTGGCTCCTTGAACAAAGTCTGATAAACGATTTCAGTCGAAAAATCAATATTTGTTAACACGTTCGCTGTGGCATGAACACCCGGAGGCCCATGACGATGCTTTTCTTCAATTTTGAAATATTTGAACCTTTAGAAAACAATGTCAAAGTTTTTGTTTTATAAGGAATCATCATCATATTCGGTTCCAGCACATCAAAATACACGAAAATATTTTATTTTTACCCCCTATTTTCGTGTATTTTGATGTGCTGGAACCGAATATGATGATGATTCCTTAAACTAGCCAATTCAACGCTATCTTCTTCTTCACTATTCTTCACATTCTTATGTGTTTTGAGGCGCTTATGAGTTTCTGGAACCGAATGGATGAATGCCTCTTCATAGTTCTACAATTTTTGGTAGCAACAATTTAACTGAATTTTAGATAGTTTTCTTTAGCAGAAAAACTTTGACATTGTTTTCTAAAGGTTCAAATATTTCAAAATTGAAGAAAAGCATCGTCATGGGCCTCCGGGTGTTCATGCCGCAGCGAACGTGTTAACAAATATTGATTTTTCGACTGAAATCGCTTATCAGACTTTGTTCAAGAAGCCAGAAAAAATAGTAGGTAGTGGAAGTTTTTTTAAATTCCGTACAGCAAAAAGTCTAATTAGAGTACTATTTTAAATTAAGGTCATTAAACTTGCGGTGAAAGGTAACACAGATTCAAATGTGTTACATATACTTTATATAAACAACTGATTCATTTGCTTACTGCACTTTTCAGCTCTCGCTTTCGTTAGTGGTCAGTGCGTTGTGGTGATACGGTTGACATCGTAAGTTAGTTAATTTTTCAAGTTATAATTTTTAAGTAAGTTATTTTTAGTGTGTTTCGTGCTCAGATGATTTATTTATTATGATTTGGTTATTTAAACTTTGCCACAAAAGAATCGAATTATGCTTATATAAAGTATTCATGCAAGTAAAAGAATGATAGACATACTAGGATACTAGTTTAATTTAATCTAAAGGTTACATGCTAGGTTACAGATAAAATTTATAGGAGGAAAATTATCATGCAGACATAACCTCAATTGTTATAAAAAGGTTTTACAGTTTTAAAAAGGATATAAGTTAATTATGTTGTTTTACAATAAGATATGCTTTATGTAACACAGGCTACAAGTTTAGGATGGTTTATCCATCTTTCTTCAATGTTCATGTTAGATTTGAGTTTTGACGTTAGTCAACGCAGAACAGATTTTTCTTTGTCCCACATAGGGTAGATATTTCACTGGAAATAATAAAAATAGATCATTATCTAGAAACTCATTATGTTACAATTAACTTAGTGATTCCTGTATTTGTTTAAAGTCATGTCATTTGAATAAAGATATTGGGCAGTATTGATGTTTTCTGATTTTGGAAATTTTGATATTAATTTGATGTTTTACATCTTTGTTGGGAGCAAGTCACCTGGAGTACTGTATTTTGGACGAGAATGGGTATAGTTTTGATCCATTTATGTTTTTATTTTATTAAAATTTGCAGAATCATCTTTTGATTGTAAGAACGGTGTAGTCACACTTATAAATTAAGTTTTTTCTAGTATGTAAATATAATTTGTGTAAATTCCATATGATTGAGTTACCTTGTGTAACTGTGTAAATATTCCATGTACGAAGATAGCTGGAGATCATTTAACTTCCAATGTAATTAAGTTTTAATGAGTTTTGTAACCGTTTTTATTGATTTTCTCTGTAATTATTGATTTTAGACCATAAGTGTGTTTTATGTTGTTTTGATTGCCTTTTTACCAGCTTTCTTTTTATTCTTTTAGAATTAAGATTGGCGTTAATTTTCAATATATATTTTTATTTGTGACGTCATGATTTTTCCGATGTTCAGATTTTTCTTTCATTTTCGGTTGTTTTTTGGCTTAAAGTATAAAAGGGCCTTTGAAAAAGAACAGAGTTCAGTCGATAAAAGCATAAGGGAGGACCCACATCGACTCCGGATTAATTTCTGAAAATTAAAAGTAGGATTAGACTTGACCCACGTGTTTTTGTTTGCAAACAAACGTCAATATTATTCAAGTTGATATTTACCTTTATGGATTTTGAAACAAAGAAGATTTATTTGCTTTTTTAAAACACAATCCAAGGAATTGTGATTGATTTATTTTGTTTAAATCAAGGAAGATTTATTTAATTTCATTTCAACATTTTGTATGAATTTTCGACAACAGCTGTTTGGCCAGTTGGTTGCTACCGTTTGTGAATAATAAAATATTAGTGAAGTGAATTCTAGCGCCACATATGTGTTGGATTATTATTACACTTAATACAAGATTGGTCAAACTTAAGATTTTGTTCTCTGATCAGAAATATTGACAACTTAAGCATAATTCAAATAAATTCGTTCTATTTTTAACAAGTTCTTCATAGAACACTTTTTTTTTGTTGTTGTTCATTTAAATTATTCTGAAATTTCTTTAACATTAGTTTATTCAACTGAAACTTGTGTTGATACCTATGTCATATCATTCACAAATTAACAATTCATTTAAATAAATTAAAGAGAGGTCTTCTGAATAATTTTTGTGTTGAAATCTATATTTTTCTTTTTAGTAATCTTATTCTTAATTTAAATATAAATAAAACCTGTGTTTATAATTTCAATCATTGTTTTTATTATTCATATGTGATTCAAATTTTATATACAGATTATTTCTCGTCCAGATGCAGCATTCCAGATGTTGTCTGTAGTAAGTTTTTTCTTCCAGGTACAGGAATTAATAAGATCAATATATTTTTTTATCTCATGCTCAATCGAATCAAAACTGAGTTAACCTACTGGGAAAAAGAAAAGTTATTGGGTTGTTATATTTCAATTTTGATTAAAGCTAGCCAATTCAGATTAAATATCCGCACTGTTAAAATTCAATAATATTTATAACTAGTAATAGACGTACGGCTCCAAAGCCCCTCAGATCTCATAAAGCTTCGGGCCCCTAAATGCTTATTCCGATCCTGACTATAACAATAAGAGGTTTATCATTTGACACTAAAAGAAATAGTTTATTTCAGTCCATAGTTTTAAGGTGGAGAGTATTATTTCTCATTAAATATCTGCATCCAGTGATTTTAAGCACAATAATTTACATCACTTTGATTAAGTTCGGTATTCTACATCAAATTATAAATTAATGCAGATAATTCCTTCATTACATTAACTTTCTGTAAGCCATGAAGTGTAAAAGGAAATTGTTTTTATTGCTTTTACCATTTCTCTTTACAAATCTCCTCCGGACATTTGCATTTCTATCTGCAATTTCGCGTGTCGTCACTAAGAGGTATCACAATGAAGCTTCTAAATGCTGTCATAAAAGTAAGTGTAATTGCGGTAGCTTTGTTTAAGCGCTGGTTAATTAATTTATAGGTATCGCAGTTTAAGTAACCTAGTCGTCGCACGCCCATTTATGCGTTACCTTAAAACACATCCGCTTGGTTCTCTATTAGACTTTATGCTCTGCACGGGGAATAAGGGCCTTTTCATCTCCAGTTTCTAATTATTATTACGCTTGTATGCTGCTGTTTAATATGGTGGTTATAATAGGTGTTAATTGTTAACTACATACGCCAATATAAAGTCCGCAACACTGAGCTCACTTAAGTACCTTAACGTGGTGGTTGTTAACAATTTAAATGCTTAAAGTACCATTTTGGATTTAATCTTGTGTCAGTCTTGTGTTATAAAATCGAAAATACGGAGTGTTGATAAACCTACAGGAGCGCACATGGTTTCGCTTAGGAGGATGTGAGAGTATAAGAAAATTTCCTCTAATGGATTGTCATTGCAGTATTGAAAACTTGAAAAGGTACTTTCATTCTTTATTTAGATCCAGATACATTTAAAATTTTGTATCTGTAAATACAGTAATCGACTTTTTTGTATCTAGATACAGATACTATTTGAAAATATTCAGATACATTTTACGTTACATTCGGATATGACAGCAAAACCGTAGGCCCTTTGTTTCTGCAATGTTTGATATGATAAAAATCCCTGATGGTAAATGTCTGCAGATTCGGTTAAAACTTCGCTACCTCGACCAGAAATAAACGAATTATAACACTGATAAAAGGTAGACGTTAGTGAGTATGACTGGTGAATAAATTAATAGCTGTGACTCTTTAAGACATTTAGCAATAATCTTGAAAATTTCATACATCTGCCAAACTAACATAAACAGCCAATCACAGTTTAGAAATAATCAATATTTAACACAATGAAATTACACAATAATTTTTTGGTTAGAAAATGATGGATAATTGCATATGTTAGGTTCCGTTACGTTACGTTGTTACGTAAGATTGTTTATTTTTAAATCCAACAACACTTCATGTTTTGATTGATGAAATTCGTATATAAAGCTGAAACTATGTTTGTCTATGTTCAAATTTAGTATGCAGATAAACAATGATGCCAATATAAAGGGAAAATATACTGAAGAACTTGGGGAGGGTGGTGTGATCAGAAAAATAGACAATCGTCTAGAAAGTTCCGTCAAAGGGCGAAAAGGTAAACGCATAGCGTGGTGAAGTAGAAACGTATGCGCCTTTCAATCATCAGGTCATTGTTCGTATCCCATACACTTTTCTACTGTTATTTTTCGTTCAATGAAGCCAGTTTTCTGTTCTTTTTTAGTGAGCTTTCTTTAGATTAAGAGTTGCGAGTTTTTGACTTTTTAATTGTTATGCAAATAATACTCTTACAGTCGTTCCATGTAGTACCAGGACATATATAATTCGGACGTTAATACACTCCTGTATCACACGAAGAAAATTGTTCAAATTAAGTCTTACTGACAACGTCTGTTTTGAAGGCGGTTATTTAGTCGTTGCATTTTCGGAATTGTTCTTACAAATAGGCAACGGACAGAATAAAGACACATTTAATGGCAATATATATATCCTATCCTAGGTAAATCGGTAGGGATTTGTTAAGTCGAGGGAAGTAAGAGAAGTACGTAGATAAGTCGAAGGGACGCTCGGGGAAATCGTAATATTTGTTAAATAACGCGTCCACAAGTTCGTCACGCTGGAAATACAGCGCTTCAGCAGCTTTAACAGCCGTCTTAGGTTTAAAAACCACTATTTAAAATTTTTATTTTTTATTCTCTTATATTTTATCTATTGTCAAAATCGATGTTCTGACTTGTCGATTATTGACATTCAGTAAATCAGTCGTCTAGAGTTACTGGATAGCGTTTCAAGCGTTTTATATGTATAAAGCGATGATGTATTTCAAACGATTTTATTGCTTTAGGGGTTTTTTAAATCTAAGACGGCTGTGAAAGCTGCTGCAGCGCTGTTTTTCCAGCGGTGTGTTAAACCCAACACAGTAAAAAATATGTAGTTAAATTTAACTAAATTTTAAGTAAATGTTTAGTCCCAGACGATTCACTACAAAGTGTTGTGCACTTAACAATACTGGATTTTGTTAGCTCTAACATAAAATACCTTGTCAAAATTTACAAAAACTGCTTGTTAAATCATATTCCAGAACAAAGAGGACTGCAAAAAATATTGTTACAATAACCCTGTTATGTATTAAATTGACAATTCTGTATTGTTGGCAGTACAACAAAGTTTATTATATATACGAAATTAGTTGTAGAAATACACAAATTATAACATATATTACACAATTATTTTTTATTAGTATAACAACAAGGGTTTGTTTAATTCAAAATATTAATTGTGATCTAATTAAGCATTGTTGTAGTTTTAGCATTCTTGTTCGTTTTATTTACTATTTCGGTTAGTTACTGTATCAAAGATCTATAACAATTTAACACAAAAATTAGTTAACTCTTAGTATTTCTTTTGTAGTTTTATTATAGGTGTTGTAATTTTAACATTCGTCTTTATTTATTTGCCAACACTGTTTGCTACTACAACTAAAAGTATGTTGTTACTTCAACAACTGTGTGCTTTTTTAGATATGATGTGTTAAAAGAGCAATCAACATTATTAAATAACGAAATACGAAAGCTACCAAGGTCATATAATCATGGAAATCAGTGCCTGGAATATTCGACAACCCTTGCCTTATCCATCCAAACAACTTCAAACATTTTAAATAAAATTGAATGAAACACTCGAACCAACTGTAATTTTAGATTTGTAATATACTTGCTTATAAATCCTTTCTAATTTGGAAGAACTCTGTACCTGCGCTTTAAGCTAAGTGATAACAATTCAAAAGGATCCAGTCCTCAGAAAAAGATTAGAAAGGATTTACATTAAGTAAATATGTTGTAAAACTGCAAATTCTTTACTTCGGTACATTCTTGTTTCGTGCGTCGGGTTTCGTGCGCCGATGAAAATCTACCTGAAACTTTCTGGTTTCGTGCGGAATTACCTGCACATGTTTACCTGATCTTATCTGAATATCATGTATAATATCAACTTTGATATTCTACATTTCACAGAGTCAGCTAAAAAGTAAGCAAATTCCTCTCTCTTTGGTAGTTTCTTTTACTTAAGCATCATCATTAAAAAGCAAAAGGAAACTTTACTCAATTTAGAATATTGATGGATAATACAGATCTACATACCTACTTTGTTATGTACCGCTAATATTATCTGCAATTTCCTTGAAATTCATAACATAACTAAATTTGCAATGTGAAACAACAATTCATAATATACAGGATTTAAAGAAACACTAATATAGGAAAACCTTACTTTCCTTAAGTGTCGATGTGGATGCTTTGTAAATATACATCTGTTCAAGCTGATACATTTTTATTCTTAATATCTAATAAATTTCTTATTTATATGAACTTATCCATTATTATTTCCCTTTTATTAATTAGGATCTAAAAGTAGTTAAAATAAATAGCTTGAATTTAGAAAATCAATATAATTGATGAAGCAATCGAACTGGTTTAAAAAATCACATAACTATTTAAAAAATTATGAGAATAATTATTTACTCGTATCTGGTCTAAACTAATAACTTTTTAATACTTTAGATTTTTGTATTTGGTGTGAAAACGCACATGAATAAAATACTGAAAAGAAAATCAACAATTTGTATGTAGAAATCTTATTTTAAAAAGTATCCAAAGTCAGCACGTAAATTTTGGGTGAGCGCACGAAACCAGAAGTCATTAGTACCGAACTTGATTGTCCATCTGGTTGACGCACGAAACCAGAAGATTTTACAGTTCCGCACGAAACGCGACGCACGAAACACTAACAAATCGGTAAAAATGTTTGATTTAATTAAAATGGTTAAAGTTGTCTTTATGAGAAATATATTGGATTGATAAATATTCTTTGCATTGTCCAAACAGGGATATCCAAATATGCATAATAACCTATAGGCTAGCTTTTTTATTTGATTATTATTAATGATGTTCATTGCTCTAATGAAGGAACTTAATAGGAAAGAAAATAATACCAATTACAAGGGCAATATAAACATTTATTCTCCATTAAAAAGAAAAGAATATAATATAATGATTACATACTAGACAAAAGATTAGTACATTCAGAGCAAATTATAACAACATTTAATCATAAAATTATTCTGAAATCAGCAAGTAAGAGGTTACACGTTTACTGATTTTCTTTTAGTTTCTCATAAAACACACTCTGTAGAGTGTGAGTTATTTTATAATCATAAAAATATTTTTAATAAAAATCAAAATACAAAATCATTTAAAAGAAATTTAGAAAAATAAGTCAACTTAACAATGAACCACAAAATCATAAAACTAAAAAAAAGACATTCTTTATAAAATTCTATAATAAAAATATCAAACCTGAATCGGCTAAATTCTAGTAGGGTGGGCCAAATGATCAAAGTAACGATGCCATGATGTACGAAGAGGTACAAGGTTGATTTCTAATAAATCAAAGAATTTTATTATTTGTAAAGCAAACTGCTTAAAGACACAAATGTGACAAATGAAAAGCCACTAAAGGAAACAGTTGCAACAAATAAAAATATGAAAATATCGGGATGCCTTTATAAAATAATAATTCGCTAAATTTTAAAATTAAAATAAAAATTTCACTTGCAGATACATAGAATGCATAATTGTCCCATAAAAAACGTATTAAAAGAGAAAATATATTTATATACGTATGTACTTACCTGCACTAATTATCTCCTGTTTTTTGTACTTAACTCTAAAGTACATTTTTTGCTTGGGGGTTCATCTGTTATTGTTATCGGTTATCGTTTTAATATAGTAGGATAATTTCTGTAAATAAAATGTAAATAATGCTAAACAGGTGTTTTTTTAATAATGAAAGTGCATATATTTATTAAAAATTTCTAATAAACACATATTTCATGATTTTTAAGTGCATATTTCACGTTTTTTATAGTGCATAAGTGCATGCATATTTCAACATTTTTAAGTGCATACAAATCCTATACCTAGTTAAGAGTATCATAACTGCCGCAGATGTCGGTTTAAAATCTGAGCTTTTAGAGCGAGGATTTTGACATCTAAGGCTTGTTACAATTCATAACATATGTGGTTTGTTCAATAGTTTATCGATTTCAGAGAATGAAGAGTAATTAAATTAATATTATTTTTCTAAATTTTCATATTAAGTGATCAAGTCTGTATGGGTTGATTGGACGCTATGGTTATTTTATTTTATTTTCATTTGATTGAGTGTTGTTGATCTGTCAGTATGGTAATATTATCGTAAAATACAGTTATTACTTGGTTACCAACCTACTTTTATATACAGGGTAATAGAAGAATCGCTTCACGCACAATACAGTTTTACGTGCATTTTTTTAAAACCATAATATTATCTCCCCTGATTATTTTACAATACAGTAGTGTTGGATTCGCGATACCACCCGCGTATCACGACACTTGCGAATCGAAACCATTAGCCGTGTGAAGTGTCGACTCCTTCACGACTCTTTAACGATACTTCGCATTTACACATCATGCATGCGCTAGTTCATATAATATAATTGAAACGAGCAGTCAAGATTCATAGCTAATACGTAAATCATAAACTAGGGATTAAAAAACAATTAGGTTTATGAGTAAATTCTGTTATGGTTATATTATTTATGCATTAAGTACATTAAAAGACATTAAATTATTTATACGCCGTGTTCGTTCTAACATTTGCTATAGAAAATTAGTATGGGAAATCTGAAATATGCCAAATAGTTCGTTCTCGAATAAAAGTCGGTGAGATTAATAGTTGCAAAACAATTTAAATAATTTGTTATTATTCTTTTATTCGAAAAACGTACAAGAAATAATACATTACAAATAAAAAATAAAGATACCCAATTAATAAGACAATGTCTTATTAATTGGGTATCTTTATTTTTTATTTGTAATGTATTATTTCTTGTACGTTTTTCGAATAAAAGAATAATAACAAATAAAATTTAAAAAAAAGTTATGCTTGTAACGGGGTTCGATCGTGCATTCCACCAGCCCGTATAGTTTAGCAAGCCACGGTTTGCCATCGAACCACGGAGGCGTTGCGTCAACTTTTTCAGGTTTCGGCTTTTAAATTAATGTTTTGCAAATAATTCATGAATTTATAATTTTAACTAAAAAATCTACAACAAAATAGTTTTATATGTACGTCTTATTCAATGATTGTTGGCCAGTTCAACAAATCTGCCTTTAATTTCTTTGTAAGAATGATCAAGCAACTTCGAATTACACTCTAATAAGAGCGATACTGTTCGACACGAAGTGTCGCGACACTTCAAGTGTCACGACCACGAACAGTATCACGACACTCGACACCCAAGTTCCCATCACTACAATACAGATAAGGAATGCTGTAAAGAAAACTTACCAATTGAATGATGCGGATTTCATTTGATTGTAACCGGAGAAAGTAAAGAAGGAAAACTTCCGTTTATGCAAAAATCAATTATGACTGGAAAACGTTGTGACAACGAAGGGAAAATATTTGTTACCTAAAAACTGCCATTTTTAAGGTTATATTGTCTGTCAAGCAGTTAAATCTAACTTAAAAATGACATTTAGGTATCATATGGTTTTCCTTTCATCGTTCTAATATTTCCAAGGCATAGTGGGCGTTATAAATTATTTTGTCAGTATGTCAGTATGTTTTCCCTTTGTAGATTTGATCACTGTAAGTTCCACACCCAACCCAACTATATGTATAGTTGGACTCAGCAAGGTTTCTGTTAATATGTTTATAGTCGGTTATTGTAAGTCCTATACGCAAGGGTGCTATTGGTGAATATTGTGAGCGGACCTTCATGTAAATAGGCGTGATAAATTCTCTTGTCAGTATGGTTGTCCCTTTATAAGCTTGGTTCCTGTAAGTCCACACCCAAGTCCTCAGCCTATGTAGGTCCCATACCATGTACACATACATGGTTGGAGTAATGTACCATACAAAATCAGTACCTATGTCGCAGCCGAGAACCAAAAGTTCGACGTTGAGAGGATAGGTAATGTTAAGTTACAAAAATATGTAAGTTTATTTTAATTTACAAATTCAAAAATTTGTAGTATTTTTTAAAAACCATGTTCCTCTTATATGTTTAAATTACTTAAGTTCCTTTCATCCAAAGGGCGGCTTTTTAACATAGTTTATAATGAGCATAATATTTATTTGTAACAAATATTTAAGGTTGGAAATTGAGAAACTCCAAAAAAATTGCCGTTGCTACTGGTAGAAAATATTAATTCATTTAGTTCAGTTTCAGATCTTTTAAGATTATACTACAAAACCATAGGTAGCCCTCGCGTCGGAAAGTACAATGATTTGTAATAATAATAATAATTTTGTATAAATATGACAGAATTCATATTAAAACGTCGGTATCGCCTCAATTTTAAAAGAAATTACAGGGCCGATCGCTATAATTTTTACATATTTAGTTAGAATTTATGAAACAAAATACTAGATACTAGATATTATTATGTTTTGCATTACATAATTGATTTACAGATACTTAAAGTTATCTTTGTAAGCTAGTTATGGTAATGCATACGTTTAAATGTAAACCAATTTAAAAATTTTAATGTGTATTCGAAGATTAATAACCACTGCTATGAATTAAAATTAAAAATAATACTAAAATACAGTAAAAACATGCTACAGCGCCATCCTTTTCAGAGTAACTGAACTATTGTCCACCAAAACTGCTTAAAAATGATAATAATGGTAACCGAAACTGTAACATGATTATTGTTGTTATAAATAAACTTTTATCAATTAGATTTGTTCATTTGTGAACTACGAGTACGAGTGAGTTCGAGTACTCTCAAATTATTAGAAAGAGATATTTTAGTTTTAAGAAAGAAAAAATATTTATACTTATTGTTACAGTTTTTATGTTTATTTAGTTATTTTCGAACAAATATTAATAATTCTATTGTTAAAATTTAGTTCATACTTTGATCTACAAGATTCTAATGTTGGATACACAATCTATGATGTATTCTTTCTTAAAATAATATAAATTCAGTGGCTCTGCGTAGCGTATTTTTATACAGTCACTTCCCGCCTTAAGTTTATTAATTGAGTAGATTAAATTTATAAACACGTCTAAAATTATAAGTTGCGGGGTTTTAAACAAATCATAAGCAAACATCTTTTATTATTAAGTAAAATAATGTGTTATACAGACTAACCCCACAAGAATTTGTATCGTTGTTGGCTATGGAAAATGATGTAAGCACGAATTTTTCTAGCAGGACACCGAAAACAGTCTTAGTCGTTAGTATGAAGCATGTTTTTTTTACTTTTATTACACTTGTGTATAAAATGTGTACAAGATTTTTGTGTACCGATTGCATCTAAAACTTGTGGTGGAGGAAAGGGCCTTGTTCCCTTCTCTTCCTGGCACCAATGTTATTATCTTTAGCAAATAAGAATTCTGCGACGGTTGCGTTCTTAACCTGAGTAAACTAACCTAACCTTGATAGAATCTAACCTTGACAGATTGACAACTGTGTCGTATTAATTCCTACAAATAGAAAAATTATTCGAGTTGAACCACTTTTTTTCATGTACCTTCAATACACCTTCTCAACTTCAAGTTGATCAAGCGATCAAGTTGATTCAACTTTACAATCTTGTGAGTCTCTAATAACCTAAACATGGATATCTTTTCACGTTGTCTGTAAAGTTCATGCATGACTGTTAGTCTACCCTGTCGAAGATTGAGCTTTAATCTAGAGATGGTTGTCGTCAAATTTGAAAACTTAAGAATTTAGGATAGATAACTAATTAAGCAAATCATTACAAACAAAAGCTTTACAGCACATAAAGCAGACATACAATTCACAGTTCAGGTACTCATGGTCAACAGTCAGGTACTGAACGTTGAAATCTGCGTCAAATTCTTGTTTGAGACTTTACCCCATATCTTTGTAAATATTGCAAACTTTTATGGACCGGTTTTACAAACAAAACAAAGCATGCATTATATCCACTACACAAAAAGATGTGTTGATTTTGTACTATTAAATAGAAATTGTCAGTTTCAGAGTACCTACTACTGGATAAAAGTTAGCATAATCTTTTGAGCCATTACAAAAAATCGACAAATCTAATAATGATGTAAAAAAAAGCTTTTCTATATTTTACCCGTTATCTCTATAAATGACTATTAGCCCATATAGATCTTGACCATAGTGGGCTTGTCCAATCGAACAAAAGCTCGTCCAATAATTGATTAATCATATATTCATATGCGTGGTAATTGATCGGTAATTAAGGATGATTGAAGAATATGGTGCAATCAGTTCCAATTATTTCATTACCCTAAACACCTTGAAATTACCATGGCAACAATTAATTAATCAAAAAGACGTTTTTAGACCAGTTGCATGATTATATTTATCTACGACTGCTTGGATAAAAACTCATTATGTCATTCATTTGAGTTAGGTAATGCAGTTCATTATATCACCAGAGAGGTAATGAATTCATTACGTAATTGAAAATTGAATTATGTAATGAATTCATTATCTAACGCAGATAAAATCTTGTGTGGGATAAAGGCATAATACTGCTCGTATAATGATGCCTTTATCCCAAATAACTATTCAACTACTTGACGAACAGTGTGAAAACGCTCTTTGATAATAGAATCAAAGATCAAACTTCAGTATTACTCGTGATAACATACAGAGTAATAAGGGTATTTTGAAATACTGCCTAACCAACATCATTAGTATACAAAGCTATTAGAATTCAAGGCTACATTACAACATTTGTAGGACGCACTTTTTGATTATTTGCTTTGTTCTAACGAGATAACCAGTTTATTTAAGAGATTATTGACTTCTGATGAATTTTGATGTTAGACAATTGGTATAGTGATTACGAAGAAATCTAAAGAAAGAAACTATAGTCTATTTTTTCTTTATGATTCAGAGTAAACGTTGCATTTGCATTTTCGCAACAGTGTAGATATTTGGCTACAAAAAAAGTATTTATAGCAGTATTTGAAACAATTGTTTAATGTTTCTGAAATTTAAGTCTGTCAGTTTTGAATTCAAGGTTAACATTAAAATGCAACAAAAATAATAAAGCCTGTGTGATATAATTGTGAAGATATTAAAACATTATATAAATATTTAGACAGTCCTTTGTAATTAGCACATTTTATATACAGGTAAAACATTTCAATATTAACTTTGAATTCGAAACTTGAATTTAATCTTCAAAAATTGCTTCAACAACTACTGCCACACTTGCAAATAAATCATTCTTCAATCCATACTAGCCCGCGCCTGAAATAATTCTTGAACACCCGATATTTTGTAACTAGTATTTATGTGCACTGCTAAAATAGATATAAATACAAAGCCTACTCTGAATCATAACTGAAAGTAAGTAAATAGAATATAGTGTAAGTGTAATCGTCAGCAGTGTTTTGCTTCTTTATTTATAATTTATTGTATCCCAACTTCTAAGATTATCGATAATATACCTACATCCGACAGAGTTATAGTAAATCGAAATACCATTTAGGGGCGTGGTTTTCCTGTTATTATCTCCTCGGACTCACCACCTACCAGTTGTAGTTTTTAGGGGGGTTATTTAACAAACACCAAGGAAGGCCTATCCAAAAATCATTATTATAATATGATTCTAACTGCACTTTTTTTTAACATTGCAATTTCATATGCATATAAATACGAAATTTCGAGGTTAGAAGATGGTTGGCAAAAAGTTGACATTTTAAGACACTTTCTGCATTAACTTAGTTTAACACAATGTTTATTTTAGAGAAGTAAAGCCTAACACTATAATTTAATAATACTGTGTTTAGCACTTTTTTGTCAAATTCTAATATTGACTTCTGATAGATATTACATATTTCATCTTTTCTGATGTATAAAGACTTCAAAGAGCACCTTTCATCTTAAATTCATGATTTGGTTATGTAATAATTTTTCTTGACATTGCCTTACATGAAAGAATACAGTTCTAGTATGTAAATCGAAATAAAATAAATAATTACAGCTTAAATATAAGATATAAAAATTAAGAAAACGTTTTAATTTAAATTGTGAATTGTAAAGGTTCTAAGGGACCACCAAAATCCGTAAGACTTTAAACGTCTCCAAAAATATAGATTTTTCTCTGATGAGAATCTGTGCGATCTTTTATTAGCAAGTATTGTTTGACGTTATTTTTTTAATTTATGAGAATATAAACATGACGGAAACAAGGTAATGTATTACCAAATCCTACTGTGAAGAGATTGACAGACAGACAGACGTCTGTTTTAAGGAGTCTAAATACGGATGATGCATGGGTGTGTTTCAATTAAGTAGATAGTATAAAACATGCAGGAGAGTTATTTTGAAACGCGTGAGAACCAAATTCGTTACAATATATTTCATTTGTTGGTGTATGACCTAACAGTATAAGATTGGATAATTCTTTATGGGTGTTTTGAGTGAAACGCCCGCTCTGATAACGATTTGATATTTGTAAAAGAGAGAGAACCGTAGCTGCTCGTGATATAAATATTCATGTCCGCGGCAAGGGGGCGGCAAGGCGGGTCTCATACACACACATGCAACCTGTACATTAATTACGGTCTGTCAGGGCCCCCCGCGGTAGGGCAAGGGCCACGCGGCGCACCCCCCGTCGGGCGGCTTCCCTTCGCGAGGAAATTACTGAAAAATGGGTGGCCCCACTTGCTGACTGACTGCCTTTAGACACTCGCATGGTGTGTATCCGCATCACGAACTTTGCTCGCCCACCGATTGTGCCAAACACGCAACTTTTCATCAAAAACTTACGCCAAGATATGTCGTTTTAGTGTTTTTAGCTATAAATGCGTATGGATGGTAATAATAATGGGAGTATGGAGAGCGGGGACCACGTGCAGGAACCAGCATCTGAACATCTTCATCGGCGCACCCACCGCTATCAGTGCCGTTAGATGTCACGAACACCTCATTAACACACCTCTAATTAGCAACCAATCGGCGTAGCTGGACTTTTGCACGTGACTGACGAGCAGAGATAACGCGAATTAGCCGCACCTTAAGATAAGGCCGTTAAAACAAATAACCCTTCAAAATTATGCATTTTGCAATTTATGGGAACAACCTCGGTCTATACCCTTATTAAACACTATTTAACTGCTTATTTAGGATTTTCTAAAGTATATACATGATCCGGAATTTCGTATCGTCCACATTATCTTCTTCTTACATACACGAGCGAAAATTAATATGTACATTTTAATAAAGCACATATAAAGCTTGCAAAATATTTTAGTACTCCATGTAAGTAATTAAATCACCATACTAATAAAATTTTTAACAAGTGTCAAACCTTAATTACCATATTTACCATGCATAACGAAAATAAGTTCTTTTTTTGAAAGAAGTTTTGGGTGTTCATTAATAATTATCTTAGCCATTTTCTGATTCTTACGCTAGCTTTGTTTAAAACAAAATTTTTATTTTGGTAATTATTTAGCTTCTAATTAACCTATAGCCAATATTGGTAGATTTATCTATGAGACTGAATAACCTGTTATTCAAAAAATATATCCATAAGAACAGTTTAAGTCAGCAGTTCTCAACCTTTAGTAACCCAAGGGCTCCCTTTTTCATTAAAAAAATTTGCAGTCCCCCAAGCATATCGATATTTTTTATTTGAAAGAAGAAATAACTATTTAAATGAAAAGCTACATCATTTTATTTATTATAAACAATAAAGTCACAAAAATCATACTGACACTGACGTAGCATGTTAATTACAAAATTATAACATTGTTACAACATTAAAGTGAAGACTGATGTTGTTTATTTGAAACAAGATCACAAATGTTTGGTTCAATAGTGCTAAGCTGAATTCTTAAATCTGGTTCTACATTCAATCGATTTCTATATGTGACGCGGTCTGACGAAAGGGACCTTATCTTGCCAGAGTAAAATTTTCAGTACAGGCCAAAACATGAGTTTAGGTGAAAATTCCATGTTTGGGTTTTGTAGAGTCACTACATCTAGTCACCTAGGCCGCGCTGGTCTACCAGAGTACCGCAAAACGCCGCCATATTGGGGCAAAAGAAGCATGAAATTATACATTATTTGTATCTGTATTGCATTTAATCAAATCCACGTTTACTTGAAAAGGTTTTTCTTATTCTGAAAGATCAAACCTCCAATGTGTCAAATACGTAAAACATGGTTCTAATTTGTCCATTATTAAAAATCATCCTTCTCTGCCGCAATATGGCGGCGTTTTGCGGTACTCTGATCGACCAGCGCGGCCTAGGTGACTAGATGTAGTGACTCTAGGGTTTTGTTGCACCAAACGCTTCCTACATATCTCAAGATCAACTACAAATGATTTTATTTGATATTTTAACCGTTAGATGGCATAAAAATTCATTTTTCCGTAGAGTGATTACATCCAGTCACCTAGGCCACGCTGGTCGATCAGAGTACCGCAAAACGCCGCCATATTGGGGCAGAGAAGGATGATTTTTTAATAAAGGACAAATTAAAACCACGTTTTACGTGTTTGACATAGTAGAGGTTTGATCTTTCAGAATAAGAAAAACCTTTTAAAGTAAACGTGGATTTGATTAAATGCAATCAGATACAAATAATGAACAATTTTGTGCTTCTTTTGCCCCAATATGGCGACGTTTTGTACTTTTACGACTAGATGTAGTGACTCTATTTTTCCGAACCTCTACCCAAGAAACAAAAACGATCTAAACTTACCAAGGTAAATCCAAAACGCCATAACTTCGTCAATTTTTGAGCTTTTTGTCTGATTCTAGCGGCGTTCTCTTCAGAATTTTGTTATTTATCCAATGGCATTAAAAACTCAATTTTGACTAATGGCAAAATAAGGTCCCTTTTGTCAGATCGCATCACATATTTTAATTTTATATATAAAAGTGCAGAGAAAGCCTGGTCACATAAATATGTCGCGAAAAACGGCATTAAATGCTTCAACGCTTTGGTTGAAAATTCAGTATAATCAGGTCTCATACGTAACCAAAAATCGGCCATATTATGTTGATTGAAACCTAATTTCAAAGAAGTGCCACATGAAAGCTCCATTAGACTGTTTTCTTCCAATGAAGTTAGACTTTTGATGGCATTAATATCTACATTGAATGGATCCCTTTTATTAGAATCAGGAAGAGGAAAATAATCCCTGAAGCTTCTCTTCAAATCCCGCAAATGTTGAATGAAAATGTTACGTATATCATCAGAGAGCTCTTCATCCGCCGTTTCAAGAAAATCGTTGAGTATTGCAAACGACTCATACACATGCTCCGAAAGGCGATTTGACCACAAGCCTAATTTTTTAATCATCGCTTTCACTTTGTCTTCAACTTTAAATATAGTTATAGCTACTCCTTGTAGGCTCAAATTAAGTTCATGCAAATAGGTGAAAACATCAGCCAAATATGCCACCATAACTAACCACGAACAGTCATCGAAAAGCTCTTCCAGTGGAAATGTCATATCAATAAAAAATATTCATATTTCATCACACAACTCAAACAAGTGGTTCGATATCTTTCTACGCGATAACCAACGTCCTTCGGAATGTAAGAGAAGCTGTTTATGATTACTGCCTCTCCCTTGACAAAGAGTATGAAAGATACTAGAATTCGGTGGTCGAGCTAGTTAGTCCAGTGTGCTTTCCTGACATTAATGATAGAACGTACAGCGTCCTGCTGGCGGTACGGAACCGACTCATTTGAGTACGCTGATAATCGGTAAATAATAGCCATTGGGACAGATTTGCATATGCACTGAAAGCCAGTTAAATGTTAAAAAATGCCTATAAGCGCATTTTTGTTTTAAGTCGCTATCATTATTCGTTCAGATTTTATGCGTGTTTGAACTAGTCAATCAGTTACTCAAATTATGGAGCCGGGTAAGCGCGTTTTGACTCCGGTAACTGTTTTTGATACGAAGAACGATCAATTCTGGAGTATCCTGAAGTGTCCAATTTGGTAAAATGTGGAATACTGCAAAGTACTTCGAAAGTATATAACAAAATTATAAATACAATATTTTAACAATTGTAAGGTGGGAAATCGATGCGAGCATCACCAAGATCAGATGTAATTTCCTCCAAACGGAAGCTCTGCGCTAAAAAGTGTCATCATTTTTTTTATTGATTTTTATTTTTCTTTATTTTTAAAAATGGTAAAGTGTGCTTATGTGTGATTACAATTAAAAATTGGTTAAATACATTTTCTTCAAAAATTGGTTAAATACATTTTCTTCAAAAATACGCCTGACTTCCCGCAGTACAAATTATGAATAAAGAGGGTCCTGCTAGCAGAACTCCGACTTATGAAGTAACAGTGATAACAATGATCTAAATTACGTTTTGTTCCATGTACTGCCGGTAGTACGTCATGTGCTGCGTGCTTGCTAACCTTATGCGCGTAACATGGTCCTGCTAGCAGGACTGAGTTCTATGTACAAATGTACTTCTGGAAGCGTTTCCAGCAGGACAAGGCCTTGTACGTTCTATCATGAAAGGCGCCCCATCCCTACCGATTCCTACACATTTTGACCACATAATTTCATTCGATATTATGAAATCATTGAAACTATTAAACACAGCCTCAGCGGTAGTACGTGCTGTTAATGCACAGGAAACTAGGAAATCTTCGACAATTATGCACTCAAATTCGTATCGAATGAAAGCGAGCAAATTGGCGTTGTTAGACACATCTGTACTTTCATCCAATTGTAGAGAATAATATTGACTTTTCCCAGCTCTTATAATTAATTGGTCTTTCATATTCTCCGACATTTCTTTGATTCTGCGTTTGATAGTGTTATTCGATAATGAACTTTTTATGAAAATTTGAAATGATTCGCGGACCCCTTAGAGAACCTTCGCGAACCCTTGGGGCGGGCCACAGTTTGAGATACGTCATCTATAAGAATATGAATTTTAATTTCATCATTGAGAAATTTTGCTTGGCTGAAATTGCTAATAAGGATTATAACAATGATTCTGTTCAAAGATCAATTAGATATAATAGCCCAGTCAGTTCGTTCATATTTTCGTGAATACTGGAAAGTTGAGGTAGGTCCTTTAATTTTTGTTATATAGACTTGTTAAGTAACCCTCTAAAAGTTACAAAACATAAAAAGATATGCGAAAAAGTTTCTCCAGCAAATGTACTGGTACAAATAATTGCTGGTCTGTACATGACATATTTTTTCTTTGATTACACAAAAACGACACAAGATATGAAATGTTTTGAGCTTTTTGTAGAAAATTAAATAAATCTCATTTTATCTAATTGGCTTCATCTCGATAAACCCAATAGTTTCTGAGAATAACAACAAAAACCATTCAGGAGCGTGGCTTTCCTGTTATAATAGATTTCTTTAACATTTCAATTGCACATGCACATTAATACGAGATATTTAGGTTAGAAGTTAAATGAATGCACTCATAGGTATTAATTGAGATTAGATGTTAAATAAAAAATTATGATTTATTCGCAACGTTTCGGGAATTGGATTCTGCTTGCCTCTTCAGGCGTGTTTTGCATTCATAGTAGTTAATTTATATTAATTTTTCGGATTTCTTATGTAATTATAGTCGTCAATTTAATTTAACTTCACGTTCGAACCTAACAAAAAATGCGAAATTAACATCTAATATCGTTTAAAAATATTCGGTTTTCTTAAATATAATTAAGTCGCTACCATTAACTTAGTTTGACACAATGTTAATTTTAGAGAAGTGTTGTCTAACACTACTAATGTAATAATAATACTGCTTTTAACACTTTTTTGTCAGGTTTCTATATTGGCATGAAATATAATATAAATACAAAGATTAATTAAAGTTTCACAAGTTTTATTAGATTCTTGACAACCTGACAATATTGTTTCGACATTTAAATGTCATTATTAAAGGCAAAAAGATTGATAAACAAACACGTTGCTAAGGATAAATACAGAAAATAGGTAACTATTGATCGTCTCACGTTGGGATTACAGTGTGTGTTCTTATGGACAACGGGGTTGTCAAACATCTTGCAAGCAACTTTTAAAAACACTTTCTAAAATATTGTAGTTGTAACTGCATAAACCTTTATAATCCCTATTGTTCGAGCAAGTTATATTGCAGGTAGTCACTTCTTCTGACAGCGGTAGTAAAACAAAATTTCAAAACTGGCTGTTCATATAGTGCGCGAATAAAATCTGGAACTATCGAAATAAATCTTTTATTAAATATTTTTGAGAAAAGTCCTCGAACACGTCGATTTTTATCTTAAAGGAGACATATTTTAGAGGAATCGTTATTTGTAGATCGTCTTTTGTTTCCGAGTTATGGCGATAACGAAATTTTTTTTAAATGGAAACCCTAATTTTTATGATGAATTTGGAAAGATAAAGCAATGTTAAGACCAAATATGTAATACTACATACGAATAGTTACAACAAACAACACGACAGTGTTAACAACAATTACAAACGATAAAACCCAAACAACTAAGCGAAGATCTATAGACGCACAAGCTATCAAAATTTGAAACCAAATAATTATTTCTGTATTAAGAAATTTGCTTACATGCGTTCGGTGGCAAATAAAATTGCCGATAAAAAACGTTATACTATAATTTCAGTAAGTACAAACTGTATTATGTAGTTCCGCGAAGTAAAAGTAGAAAAAACCAGAAGGGTTTATTGTTTACTAAAATCCTTTGCATTTGCTGCTAATCCTAAATTTCCGTTTTTGTAAGTTTCTTTTGGAACAAGTTGAACAAATGAATGATTTTATTATGATGAAATCATTTTACCGTTAAAATTGCGTTTGGGACTTCCTTTATTTACCTGTGCATTAAAAGATTAAAAAGATCATACAGAAGCCAACCAGCCGTTATTTTTATGTTGAAAGAATTTGAAGACGAAAGAATTAAACAAAAAAGTATAAGTAATAAAATATCGGATATTCAGATACATGTACGATGTAAAAATCTCAAGTAATATTTAATAAAATAACAAATACATGTTAATAAGACTTTTTTTTAAATGCTTCTTTTGTATGGTTACGATTACACTTTTTCGGTAACTGTTTTCAAAGGTTTAGAACTTCTGGAATCTTAATCCACATTTCTATAGATTCATACAGTGAAATAGGTGGCAACAACGAAGCACAAACTCCCATAAGAAATACATTGGCTATCTTTCCTTCACTGTAGTACCAACGTGAGACGGACAATAGGTTTTTCAATACTATTTGATCTATGTCGGCTATAGTCCGTAAAATGAAAAATTTCGCTTTTCGCATTAGTGAGGGTTAGGGGATTTCCTTTCTCGGACACCCTAGCGTTTTTGTGTTTCTATGACCAGGTACTCCAGGTAGACAACGAATGAACGAATAATAACAAGAACAAACCCATCAGTCAGATAAACAAGTTTATGTTAATCCGAAAAGCAAAATCTCTCATTTTATGGACTAGAGGTGTTGATTGCATCAGGAGCAGATTTACCATTTTCGAGGCTCCAACCTAATATTTTTTTGACCCCCTTCCCTGTACTGTCAATAATAATTATTGAATAATGAATAATAGTGAATAACTATTTTTCGTAATAAAAATTATCATTGCATATTAAAATATGACGGACTGTTGTTGAATGATTATAAAAATTATTAGAATTGAGATTTTAACTATCTTGTTCAAAATTATTGAAAAATTTATGCAAAAATCTACGAACGCTTGCGCATTTTATGTAAATTTTGTGCAAACTTCATACAAATATTACATAAATGTATAAATTTTGCATTGGATCCTGGTTATTAGGGTATTTATGCAATTTATTACCTTGAGAAAAGACTAAAATATTTATTATTAAGAAAGTTAAAAATTGGGTGAGCAAAACTCGTAAAATTTTTCATAGTAATTTAGCAAGTCTATAATAATCTACCCTGGATTGCATAATGTAGAGTCACTTCATCTAGTCACCTTGGCAAAATGCCGCCATATTGGGGCAGAGAAGGGTGATCTTTAATAATGGACAAATTAAAGCCACATATTACGTATTTGATATATTAGAGGGTTGAACTTTTAGAATAAGATGAACCTTTTAAACTAGAACTGGATTTGATTAAATTCAATACAGATAAAAATAATGAACAATTTTGTGCTTCGTTTGCCCCAATATGGCGGCGTTTTGCGTTACTCTGATCGACCAGCTGGCCTAGGTGACTAGATGCAGTGACTCTAGCATAATGATTAACTAAGCGACATATGTAGGAGGCGTTTGTTAATAGAGATTTTAAAATCAAGTATCCATGATGAAAATCCACTGTAGTCATATTTTTAAAAAGTATGATCACTTGCATCCCTACGCATAGGATTCTTGCGATTTAAAGCAGTTAAAACTTCGAAAAGTGTTAAAAAAGTTTATGTATGGTTTAATATTGTTAATTCAATCCAAATATCTACTATTAAAAGTCTGAAGATTTAAAAACAAAACGAAATCTTGGCGATACTTCAACTGTATCTCCTTGTATCTCTTAAAGGAGCCATTGAAGAAGAAAATGTTATTAGAGTTTTTAACTCAGTTTTTGTCGTAGATCACCGTAGTGAAGAGTTTTACCTATTGAATCACTACACCGTGTATATATGCATATGCTACATCAAAGATCCACTTGATATTAGTTTATGCTAAGTGCTAGTTTCATAAGGCGTTTTTAACGCACGCATTTAAGTTTATGAAACGAATACTATTATACCAACTGTTTTTTCTATTTGCGTTATTTTGTAATTATTTAAAAATTAAAAACATTTAGTTTTAAATAAAATTTGTTAGAGATACTTTGTTAAGTAGTTTGATAGTTGGCAACACTGAAAATCCAAATTCTGCATTTGTTTTTCAAATTTACGGCACAAATAAGTTTGAAATTTTAAGAACGATTTTTCAACAGCGATATTAATTTTTAAAAATAAAATGTTACTGTTTCCAGTATCCAAATAAATCTCTTTTGGGCACGCATCGAAAAAAGTAATTTTGAAATATTGAATTATCAGTTTATATTGGGTTAGAAATACAATAATTAGTTAAAAGTCCAATTATTAAGATTATTTTACCTTTATAATTTGTTAAGGAGTACTGTAAGTGCCTCTCTAAATTGATCAATTTAATTATTTACTAAATTACATCTAATAAGACGAACAAATCTAGACTTACTTTTCTTATTAAGCATTTGCTTTTATTATATTAATTATTTACGTTAGTAAAAGGAATGGTCATTTTATTATCTACTTCCATGACTCTGTGTTTTCCGTTTTTTTGCACCTAAAGATTCAGTTACTTTACTGAGGTTTATAGAGTTTATCACGAATATACAGTGTGTGCCGTAAACAAAATTTTCATGTCATGTAGGAATCTCTCGTTCGAACTCGGCCATTTTTCGCCAATTCTTTTTAAAATAGCAAATTTGACAGATATTTAATGTCACCTGTGAACTTTGACATGGCGTATTTCAAATACTTTTGGAAACAAAGGTGATTGCCCCACAAAGTTATTTCCCAATCAGAATATTAAAAAAAATCCATATGGATCCAACTTTATTGACGGAGAGCCAGCAACGTATTTCGAGTTGTCATTTCAACAGTCGTGAAACTTTGGGTACTAAATCTTATATACCTGCTGAACACTAAAAGTCGATTCTGGCAGCCCTCTGCGGCCGGGTTATACTACCCCAAAATTACTAAGAGGGTGAGAAATAAGATTCCATTTATTTAAAGTAACAGTCATGAAATTTCAGGAGTTACTTTCTATAGTATTCTTCATTTATAAAAAATATTGCCAGAACACTTCCTCCCCTTCTAAATGTTGCCAGAACGCTGTAAATGTTGATTTAAAAAAGTGACATTTTTGTTATTTTAAAAGTTTTCAAATTTTGACACAATAAATAAAGTAGGTATATGTAGGTTTACATGTTAGTGCGAGCGAGACATTTATATAGCGACCTGCGGGTTAGAGAGAGAATCTTATTTCTTACCCTCTTAGTAATTTTGGGGTAGTATAACCCGGCCGCAGGGGGCTGCCAGAATTGACTTTTAGTGTTCAACAGGTATATAAGATTTAGTACCCCAATTTTCACGACTGTTGAAATGACAACTCGAAATACGTTACTGGCTCTTGGTCTATTATGGCACACAGTATATTAGGTAAATAGGCTTATTCGGTAAAAGTTTATCTGAATAATTAATTTAAACGTTTAATTATTTTCCTGCTGTTATATATTTTGTATATGTGTAACTTACATTTTTTTTTCTCTGTTCATCTTAATAGTAAAACAGTGTAAAGCGTAAATTATGTTTTCTTATCCATAGCCATGCTCATTGATATTTGCTTCTTTTGCAGCTGAGCTAAGTAATTAGTAAATACAAATTTATTGTATGCAGGGTACCAGAGAGATCCCCCGCTTACAACCGTTGGCAAAACTATTGTGTAAAGTAAACTTATTAGTTATCTTTGGACTTTTTTCTAATTTATGATTCTCTTCTGATAATAACATGACTTCTATGTTGAACTGATGTTGATCTGGTTTTGTCAAAGTAGAATACATGTTGCACAGTGATGGCTTAATATTCTAAAGAAGCTGAAGTTTCTCTTCCCATTTTACATCAGTTGATTCTCTTCAAGCATTTCTCTTTTCTGAAGCTGTGCTACTTTTAATTATTCCCTTGCTTAAGATGCACGTTTCTTTAATGGGCACGGGACGTGGTCGGGATAATGATGCAATGCTTAATTTATTGCATAAACAAGTTGGAGTTCGAAATAGCATCGTATTTTGTTAAAACCTTTTTATCACAATGAAAGACATTATTGGCTGCATAATACTAAATACTTCTAATTAAAGAAAGAGATTTTAGTCGACCTTTTATTATGAACTCAATAATTATTTCTTTCCTTTTAATACACACATTTTAAAAAATACGATACTTATAATTTTATTAAACAAACTAGTCCGAGCTCAACTTGTTTATGCAATAAATTATAGCAAATGTAAACATTGTCTCATTATCTTGACCACTTCCCCGACGACGTCGTCGGCGACGTGGTCGCGGAAGACCGTGTATGCTCTACATAAAACTGCACTTCCATTTTTTCTGTTTCTGAGAACGATAAAGAAATTTTTAAATTTAAACAAAACAGAAAGCAACACACTATAAAAGAACACCGAACTCAAAATTGATCATTCAAGACATTTAAACGAGTTGTTTCACTTTGCGATTGCTTATGAAACTCCTTATTTGACCTTTTTTGTAAAGAAAATGCTCGGCATTTCAAATCTTAATTTCAAAACGAACGTATAATTATTTAAAAAAAACCAATTTGGTACAAATGTGTTCTAAAATGAGTGATTTAAAATGAGTGGTTTGGAAAAAACAAAAGGATGGAAAGATGAAAACCTACTAGCACGCCAAGATGAATTTTCTAGGATTTTCTATTATTAAATTTTTTCAAGAAAAATATTCTTCTAGAAGTGTAAGTCTTGGCTCGCGTCCATAATCTGTGTTTTATAAAAGAGAAAAATCTGAATGTGAATTCAAACTGCTCTGATCGCAGCTAAAGAATTGAACAAAAAGTAAAAATAAGTGATGGATATCCTTTCATACTATAAAATTACTGAAAAAGCTAAGGCCATAAAATCGTACAAACTCTAAAGAATTTATTGGGAAATTAGTTTTATAAAATTTTGTACTTTCTGTATTACTAATTATTATTATATTGAACAGCTGTTTTTAATTGGATGTATTTTGTGAAAAGAGCTTTTAATTTAAAGCTTCTCATTCTCCTTGCACTACATTGTTATAACAAATAATTCCCTTTATAACTTGGGCTTCAATACAGGTTCTGACAGTTTCAAAGGACTATACTTTGAGAATTTCAGAAATTATTTTGACACGAGTTTGAAAGGCTTATGCAAAGCGACGAGACAATGGTCAATGTACGTCGCATTGTGAGCGGATCTCTGACCATTTCGAGACCATTGATTTGTGGAAGTGAACTTGACGGGGGACAAAACGGATTTGGTTCCTTAAAAGGATTACAATAAATTTCGAATTCTCACACACGCAGGTAAAAATGCACACATATAAAAGCGATGCAGTAGCGTTATTATAAAAAAGATGTTTCGGGGCAGTTTAATCTTTGAAACGTTTCCGCTTTTTAAATGAGTTAAATGCGTTTTTGTTCAGCGATGGTAATCTTATAAAAGCCACCACCTCTCACATTACTGATCAGTACGTAGAGATATTGAAGCAAAATGCGGCGTAGTAGGGATTTTGCAGATCTTTTATTTGGAGCAAATTCCCAAGCGAAATGAGGCGACCGGGATAACGATGTGACCGAGTGAAATATACCCCAAGTCGCCTTTGAAATACTGACCGTGAACGATCAAATAATGACCACCCACTGACATACGATAACGTATAGACTCACAAACTTGTCGAGGTGCAAATCTTACCATTTTGCCATCATAAATCCATCTCTAGGACGAATTGGATAAACCTTGCATGTGTCCCGCTGCGTTACAGCAAATGTAGATGAGATTAAATTACCAGTTTTATAAACGCTGCCTGTCAAGGTATCACGGAAGTGTTGGTTAAATTCTATTATTATGCATATAACATTTTTCATAGCCACTAAATTATGAACACGTATAACATTCTCTCCTTATTATTGTGAATAATAATAAAAGTTAAGGTTTTATTAGTATTATCAACTTGTTCGTGATATTAAAAATGAAGGAAAGATCGAAGGACGCAATCTTGAAACCCTAGAATGTTATAAATTTTTTAATTGGTATGCACACGAAAAAATGCGGTAAGGAAATCACTTATTGCGAATTTAATACAATAATTATTATTTGTTTATATGCAGCTATAATTCATAAACAGGACTGTAATTTTATACTTAGATTAGAAATCTAATATTCAAGCACGAATAATTAAAATTAGGTTTTGAGATATTTTTAAAAATCTTTTTTCAAGAAAATGCAACTTTCCGCAAAACACTTCCACATATAATTTACCTCTAATATAAATTCTAGGGATAGTTGTTATCGAACGCAAGGTTTTTTCGAATTATTGTTATTTATAGAATCGCGCTACATCGAGTTTTGTTAGTTACTGTAAATAATATTAACAAAATAATATAAAGACGATACTCGGCATAACAGATTTTCGAAAATTTGAATTAGCAGATTTTTCAGGTAATTTACTTTGGAGCGTCATTGTAAATATACTTACTAAGTGTATTAATTATATTTAGTTATATTAATTAACAGTAAACAATTAAAAAGTGAATAATATGTATTTAGTAATTATAAAAAAATCATCAAAAAGTAATTAATAATAAAAAAGAAACAAACAAAAAAGGATGATAAATGACAAAAAAACCAAACGACATCAATAGAAAGCTTGTCCGAGTGGGAAACGCACCGCATTCCCGACTACATAACACGGGTTCTAGTTCGGGATGGGGAGGGGTATTTTGTTTAATAATATATTTTATAAACAATAAACAAATTTTTTTATAATTACATTTATAAAAAGGAATATCTTACAATTAAATACTAATATGGTACATATTTATATATAATCATTTGGTTTTATTTTTATTTGACATAAATATACATAGTTTAAACAATGACTATAAAATTAAGGGATAATTGTATGTAATTATTCTTTTTATGTTTATTTATAAAATAAACAATTCTTTAAAGAAACAAACAAAAATAAATAACATATGACATTCATTAAAGAAGCAAACAGCCTTAAAGACAGCATGGCCACGTGGAAGGATCGTTGGATTGCCGACTACAAAATCACGGTTCAAATCACATGCAGTTCGTTTATTTCTTCAATAAAATATTTTAATATACAAACTGCATGGGATTTGAACTGTGGTTTTGTAATAAGAAATCCAGCGATCTTTCCACGCAATAATGCTGTCTATTTACGTGGTTTGCTTCGTTAATTCATTTTTCATACTTGTTTGCTTGTTTCTCTTTTATTATTAATTACTTTTTGATGATTTTTTACAATTACTTATTACTCTATATTAACCAAAAATTAATATTAATTCATTTACGCTGGCTGTTTCTGATATCAGAAATCTCAAAGTTTCTTTAAATCTATCCGACTCGAACAATAATGTGTGGTAGGGGCCTAGTTCGAGAGGTTCCTCTATCGTATCCCATTACCTATTCTCAGCAGATGGTTCTGGACTTTTTAAATACAGCCTTAAATAAAGAAGGAGTTTTCATTCATTATGACGCAACACATATTCTAGAACTGTTTAGCGGTTTCGTATTGTTTTATGCTATTGACACTAAACTTGGGAAGTAACTCCAAAATGTTGTGCCAGAATGACTGAAAACTGAGTTTCGTTGGTAAAATGACATCTTTTGCACTCTGTGAAATAGTACAAGCGGCATAGTGCGTGAAGTACTTAATGGTGTTGCATTTAATGGTGCATAGGTATCTCTTGGCACATTTGTATATTAGACCTTGGCAAGTAAGTTGACTGCCAGCGCAGACAGAAATTTCCCTTACGAACAAAATGGCGGTGAAAAATACAAATTATGGACATTTCAGGCGATTTTTCTACATTTCGTAGCGCTACGATTGTACATTGCGTTGTTACACGCTCTTCAACGACCATATCGCAGCGTACTGGCAAAATGATTTGATACGAAGGTATCAAATCATCCAAATCCACAGAAGTGTAGAGGAGACAACTGAATCTCTCGGTGCTTGCAGGATTGATTTCGTTTTGGACAGATGTTCTACGAACAGTCAGAAGAAGTTCACGCTGAAGATCAATCAGGATCAAGAACGCGTAGGTAGGTGGTGGAAAACCGAGATATTCTTCTTAACTGAAGTGACGTTCTTAGCACCTATCACAGCTTTACAGCTCATCTAGTAAACAAGGATGAGTTGTTCAGTCTGCTCGCAGGATTTGCCCTCAAGATCCTGGTGACTGAACGTGTGGTGACGAACGCTGCTGATGCTATCAAGTCTTTACAAGAGGGTGGGGAGTCTATCGCTAGATTGTTATGCGATACCACAAAAGCAGCGGATGGCCGTAGTCATTGCGCACACGAAAGATATAGTAGTACATGAACACGCAGCATGCTAATCGTACCACCGACTCTGCTCTTATTGTTCTAGCTGTGTAATCTTTTTCCAATTTAAAGGCACTTTCAGCAGATCGGATAGCTCCTTGGTGATAAACCACAAGATGTTGTGCATTGCTATTGTGAGGGTTCCACAGCTTTACCGATTGTGACACAGTGTCAACTTCTAGGGCAAGCAAAACAATGAGTTCTGAGCTGCTACAGCCTTCCCTGCAGAAGCTCTGAGTGATGACACGTTCACCAATCTGGAGCGTTTTGTGATACTGTTGTATGGCTTGTGGCCGGTTTCACAAAGCTTGACCAAACCCTGTTTAACTTAATTGTGGTTAAATTTGAAATCTAGAAATATAATTGGATAAAATTATAAGCCTGTTAAATCTCAGCCAATAAAACTTCAGAATTTCGAATTTAATGAAAATTAAGTTAATTAGAACTTAATCAGGCTTTGTGAAATCGGCTATTGGACTGTATCTTGACATCAGTGGATAAGGCACGCACAACCTTGTTCACTTCCAAGAGCAAGACGTTTGAGCATTTCCTTCCTACATCAGTGTGCTACGGTAGTACGCATTGAGAACTGCCTATCAGGAAGGACAAATCAGGGGTCAGGTTGAGGTAATCTACTATTGCATTTGCAAATGACTGGTGGGGGAATTTTACATGAAGACGTGGCCTTTGGAGGCTCTTTACTCGTAGTCTACACTCTCACAAATCATGTCCAGAACAATCAAGTGCTCCTGAAAATTAGGGTGTGGGACTGCAAGATGTTCCTGTAGAGGGTTAGACATTCCTTGTACACGTATGTATGCAAGGGATGCGGTTGCAGGGACTGATACAGTAATGCTACAAAAGTAAAATTCATGATTTTCGTACTAAAACTAATAATATTATAAATGTTATTTTATTTCTCTAATACACTTTATATCAGTTTTAGCAATGACAGTGAATCAGAGTAGATGTGCGATATTTCTTGAGTCAAAATTCCTAAACGAACGCCACTTTCTCGAAATAAGACGCAGTGGAATCCGAGTTGGAAAGATATTGACGGCGTCTCCGGTTTTCACGGTTAGGCAAATACGTTTTTCCTTGCTTATTAATTTTTTTGTTATGTACCTAATAACATGTACCTAGATAATAGTCACAAATTATTTAATAAAAGAAATAAAAACACATGACTTACAAGATTGCAAATATTTTTCACAAACAATCTAGTTTCAAAACCGCTGTTTTCAAATATCAAGTCGTGGCAGACCGTTGCGTTCCGAGAATAGAACGTCATCGGCTTCTCGGAATTCTGGCTCAACAAATATCGTACGGGCTATAGGACAGTTTCCTGTTCTATACTTATTTGATCAAATTTTGTTAGTATTAGCGCAATGAACAACTCTAAATTAACTAAAAACGACACCTGACACGCCATGTTTCGCGCTACCGTTACTACTTACTACTGGCTAACCCACAATTGTAAAATTGATATAAATATAGTATTTTCTTGATCATATAATTTTAATTTTTGAAGTTGAAGAGATCTCTGAGTGCGCTTACTCAGTCCCCCCCCCAATACAAAATTTAAAAATAAAATATTAAAATGTTTATTGAAACAGGGATAAGCATATTCATTTACCAGTAAACATATAATTATAAGCATATACGAGATATATGTACGTATGTACATAGTTACTTAGCTCATAACCCTGTATTGTTAAGACATTCTGTGTATCGATGCTTCTTGAATGCATTTGGAAAAAAACCTATTTTGTGTTTCGCAAATCAGTCACTCAAGTATCTCAACAAGTAAGTACATAAATAAGGAAATGAAAGGAGTTCCTCGAAGATATTCATTTAATATATTCATAGATATTCATTAAGCTGCTCAATAACTCCAAAAACAGCATTGTAAATTATAGCCATGAAAACACAGTTTTTGTATGAGTTGGTACCAACACCAACGTTGTACCAACATGTTGCATCCTTTTTTTTGCGCAGCAGTGTTTATTCACGCGGTGAATAAACACTAAAACACACGCTAAGGCACATACGATTTCATCAGTGCAATCCATCCAAGGTTTAGGTTTATTTGTAGATCCTATCAACTATTCTCTCTAGTTGCAATCTAGCCTAAAAGGCTATAGAACACGCTTAAATAATTTTAATTAGACTGAATATCCATTCATGACACATTGCAAGCTTTGCACAATGGTGAATTTACCAGTAGAAGTTTAAAACAGTTGGAAAGACTGACCTAATGAAACTGATCGTTTAATAACGATATTTGTTGTTATGTTATGCCAAATTAATTAAGTAACGTACGACTATTTACCCAATATACCGATCTCACATTGTACAGTCAAGAGGTTGGAGACACATGTCGGGAGGTAGGAGCTTATTGTCCAAATTGAAAAACTTCCTCCTAAATCGGGGAGGTTGGCAACCCTACTTCGATGATTTTCTGACGATAACGACTTTATTAACTCTGTACCAAATATATGTACGTATATTCCCATTAACCTTAAATGTTAATCTTATATGACAGATGGTCATAGGCTGAATCTTTATTCTTCATCTATGTGTTCGCTCTGTGTGTGATAAAACTTAACTAATAAAAATGGATATCTACGATCCCCGCTACAGTGAAGTTCGCACACCTGTATTTCTATTAATCGGCGCCCCGTAATTTTCACCCTGGATTTTGTTGGTTTTTCGAAGTAGCTATTTCTTGATGCTAGAGTAAAGTACTGACCTCCTATATTATAAGTTAAGTTGTTTTATTGTTAGATTTCGTTGTGTATTTATCTTTTATATTTTAAAACAAAGTACACCCGACAATTCTTTTCTAAAAATTTTCTTTGGTCTTCAAGATAACTGTTTTTCATTGTTAAAATAAAGTATTGCTTCTGCACCTGTCACGTTTTTTAAATTTTACTAAGGCAGGGATCCCTCTTACCGTCTCTTTGCGTCCTCTTACTGTTTCTGTTTCTATAGAATTTCATGAAACTTAACATGGAATGAACACTGGGGCGGTGCTCGTATATAGGAGTATTTATTAGTTATTAATTTAACTTTTTCTAGAGTCATATTTAAAAATTATTGTTAAAAATGTGATGTGATTTTTATGATGAAGTCTTTCAAAATTGCTAATTACATTTTTAATAATAACTTTTAAATGGGGTAATAGAAAGTAGTGGGATTAGCCAAACATACTCCTATTTAAATATTCTTCAAACACCCTTAGTAGCATTTTTTGTTAAAATATTTAAGAAAGCCAATTTTGAATGTGTACTAAATAATAGGTAGGTATGCGATTTTCAATGTTGCACACGTTGACATGTTGACAATGCAGCGTTTGGTACCTATACTTTTAATAATAACAGATAGAAAACTTGCTAGATGTTGTATAGATGTAGAAAGTGATCGATATTCTTCGTATACCATACTATGCAAAGAATAGTATATTCTAAAGCACAAAAGACTATCGAACATAAAAAACAAATACAGAGAGAGTAGAGACACCCGTTTCTATAATGATGGTCTTATGCTTACTATGGCCTCAATCAGAAAACGGCAAGACTTATTAAAGCACCCATGTCAAATCTTTGACTATTTAAGATTCTAAAAGTTTATTAAAGAATGTTCTAACTGTGGATACAACTTTCATCCAGAGATAACACAGCCATATGCTTTTGGTTCGATATGGTGTCGATAGATCTCTTAGGTTAGTTATCTTTATCAAGTTCTGACATTTTCTAAAACATGCCTGCATAGATTTAAAAAGACTGAGTCACAGCGACATGCGAACTAAGATAACTGCCTCCATTATTTGAACGAGAAACGAATTATATTATCGATCCTTGTAGATAATTGCTATTTGTTGTAAATCAATCTCTGCGATATTACGACAAAGTAGGAAAAATAGAAAAAAAAATGACGGTATCATTAAGTTTCAATATTTCGATACATAGTGTTGTGGTAATGTGGGATCGAAAAAAGAAATACTTGATGAAATATGAAAGGTTATAAATTACAAAATAAACCTGTTATTGTTGAAATTCACAAACACAAAATCACGGTAAAACAGTCTGAAAATATACACAACTAAATATTACTTACCTTTATAAAAAAAATCCTCCGGCTATAATTTCCAAACTGGAAAACAAGTTCCATAAATGCATGAGACGAAATCAGGCGGGTCGCTAATTAATTAGGAAGCTATTCAAATTAAATCTATAAAACATTGTTAATGGATCAGACACAAATAAAAACACAAATAAATTTCTTTTTGAACATTTAAATGAATAATTTTATTTATTAACACAGAAAAGAAATAAAAATTTAAAATTCCATGAAGAGAATAGAAAACAACTATTAAAAATTAAAATTAAAGAAAATCAAATTAAATCTCGGTGTCAAATAGATTTAACAAAATAATAATTAAGAGACATTTTAATTATCTTTTCCTTTTTAATTTTTATCTGATCAATCCAACAATCTTAAATTATTATTAATAAATAAAAAATTAAATATTGAAAATTATTTTAAATTTTAAAACTATTTGGCTTCACACAAGAAAGTTGATCACCCTAACTTGAAAGTTAGCAGATTCCTGTTATAGTTGGTAAAATTACCTGCTTATTTGTTGAGAAGATGTTCACATTCTATGTCATCCTTCAAATGGATTTTATTTGTGATTGTTGAAGATAATTATAATAAGTTGCAACACGTTAATTCCATGACGTGAGTACATAAAATAATTCGGTTGTTTGCAATAAGATTCCATCACCTTTCTTTAATTCGTTCCATACAAAATAAATTTCCAAACATTTCTTCAAATAATAATAACAGTCTGAACACCAGATTTTTTTAAAAAACTGCACTTTCGTTTATTTTACTTTTGAGTTCACTTTGATTGTTCGTTTTAATTATTATTAATTAAATTATTAAGATCTTATAAAAAAATTTAAAACAAGATGACATTTGTAATAACCTCACTTTATTAAGATTTAAGTGACATACCCGTGCTGTTTTTATAATAATTGGAAAACAATTGCGATCGCTAGTGATTTTCCTAGTTGGCACTAGATTAGTCTGGTTTCTAACTAGAAAAAATCAACATCTTTCCCGCCAAAAATCTTTCTAACCAAATTGTTGATAAAAAAACTAAATTAATTGTTTAAATAAATTTTATAAAAGAGGAGAATTTTTCCTTTATTTTGGTACCTAAAACGGCTATTAAAATGCAAATTTAGAGTTAGAATTCATTGACAACCATCTTGGATTTTCTAACAAACATAACTTCACAAAAATTCAAATAAAAACATTTTAACATTTTGCTACATCCTTTTCTTATCACAAAATTAATCCTAACCTCCTATCAAACAAAAACCGCATAAATTTTCACACCAAGATTATGAATATAAACTAAATTTTAATATTCTAACAGACCCTGCTGAAATGTTACAATTTTGGGATTTCAAAGGCCTTAACCTTCTATATAAAAAGTTCCCCACTTTAACATTCTAGTGTCAAATGCACCCTAGAACCTGGTTAACAATATTGCAGTAACATATTTTACTTAGAAATTCAATAAAATTGAAAAATATCCATTTACTATGGAAAATTATGAATTGTCAAAGAAATAAAATATTTTCTTGAAATTCAATAATAAAAACTGTAAGTAAAGTAATAAATACTTGTGTATACCTTCTCACCTATACCTTTAATAATCTTCAGGTGAAAACATGCCATAAAATGGCTTCAAAATATCTAAGTGTGAAAAAATCAACCAACGACAGAAAATCGTTCATCTTAAAATTGAGTTTGTGAAATTCAAGTGAAGAATCTGTTTAAAATTATCTCCTTCCATCTCACAGTGTTGTAATGTGTATTTTCAACATATTTAATGCAAAATTTTATTGTTTTTTAAAATAAAAAAAATTATAAAATCCTTTCGCCTGGAAAATAGGCAACACATCGTGCATTCTTGTTATGCGGGATGCCTATATCACAACAATAACTTACATCGAATAAATGATATATTCTATGGACTTTTTATGATTTTGCAGGTTCTGCGGTTCTAAGAAAGTTGTAGAATTCTAACATCTGCTTATCATGTCTTTCCTTAGTTTGACCAATTATGATGAAGGATACTCTAGTATTAGTATAAGGAGCAGTATATTAGAATCAGAACGTATAATCTACATTTACCATGAAACTAGAAGAATATGAGATAAGCTTTAAAAGACAAATGTGAAGACCAGAGAACAGAGGGGTACTATGTTGGCCTTCATGTAGAACAATTTCTAAGGTTTAGTGCCTTTGTATTATTGACTTACCCTCAATCGCTTATTTATTGCAATAGTTTTTCACAACTGCACAACCCTTACCGTTACAGCTGAGGTATTGGAATTAATCCACTGTTACTAGTACAGTAATCAAAACAAGCGCTCCGACCTTACCATTAAAAATCACGTATAAGATTTTCCTGATAATGCACGAACCATTTATATAAAACTCACTTCATACATTTTACCACAATTATAAATGCAAAAAATCCTGTCTGCTTATTAATTGCTGTCTTTTAATATGCGTGCGTGTTTAATATAAGCACCAGCAGTTCTTTTTCGAAAGAAAATAAAAATGAGCAAAGCGAAAGAATTTTTCAACGCAGAAATTTTTATGACGCAGTTTCTTACGGATAAAGATCAAAATGAACGGTCAAGCTTAAATATTGCCAATAATAAAAATAAAAAATATCAATTTCCCGAGTTTTTATTAGTGACAGTGTTGTTAATTTGACCAAATTAACAAGCATGTGATGAGGTTAATAAAATTTTGATTTTAGATTAGGAACGGATTTTTTGAAAGTGGGTAACGATTTGATTTTTTTATGAAAGGTTTTAAATTACATAGGCTTTGAAATGGCTACTAAACGGTAACTAGTTGAAAGGTTAACTATCTTAAATTTTAGTTTAAAAATTTATTATATTTTTCTATGGGAAAATATAAAAATAGCTAAATTTATTATTTAGATATTTTTTCAAGAACGACGTTGATTAAATTAGAAAAAAAGGTTAAATATGTTTTTTCCTGGTAATAAATTTAATTAAAAAATTAAAGGCGTGTTAGTTTAAATTGGTGATTTGGCATGAATGAATTGGTATGAACAGATAACACCAAAATAGGTTAAAAAGAGAATTACATTTTTATATTATATAAAAATTTTAATTATTATACCTAATGGTGTATAAAAACGTCAGGTATATTTCAACATAGTTAGCAAGAACCATGGAATTCATTTATGGACCAATAAAATGAAATTGGGAATTAATAGAGTGTCCTTATAATATATTAGAAGCTCGCTTGCTTTGATTTTGCTTTTCGACCAATACAATTCTAACAGGATCTTTTACATTTCTAATGCCAGGGAAAATAGATGAGCCAACAGTCAAAAACCCCTGTCTTTTATAACATAATAATTCACGTGTAAATTAAGAGTAATGCAAAAACCATGTAACTCTGAAATAGTTCAAACATATGTAATGTTAGATTGTATGAGATAATTATCTGAAATCTTCTTCATTCGAGACACGAAATTAATTAACGAAATGTAAAACTTGTTACCCTGTCAAAACAGTTAAATTATTCACGACTGAACAAATAATAATAATGTGGTATTACGTGCTTATCTCAATTTATACACGCCCTCATTTTTGGTTAATTTGAAAAACGACCAATAATAAAAAAAGGTTTTGAAATAAATTTCATAATTAATGTATTTTTAGCAGCGAAAATGTTAAATTTATATTTGTACAAACATTTTTAGCACCGAAACCAATTTTTTCTACACTTGGCTAAATCTTAAACTCTACTACGCTGATGAGAGCTAAAAAGTACTTAATCGCAGTAACCTGCGAATTGATATGCGTCACTGATTTAATATTCTATAGGTTGACCCTAATCACACAAACTATAATATAATGTACACTGGCTTGCAAAAAATTCGCGTAATGACATATTTATCCGTCAAAAATGTAATGTCAAAAGTCAGAAAGGTCATGTTTACATAGCAAAAACTACATAAAAACTCGGTTACTTGATTTTTAAAGTGTATGCGATTTTTATGCAAGCCAGTGTACATAAAGAAACAATACTATCTACATATTTATTTATTCAATTTAACAAATTAATATTAAGCATAAACATACATACAGTTATAATAAAATAAAGAACATTATTTAATAACATTAATAAACAATGGTTAAGTAATATTTATACCTTATCTGTTTGACAGCTAACATAGAATCTTTAATCAATCGCATTTAATTGACAATTCATAGGTTTTTTCTCGCCGCACATACCACCACAGGAAACTTCAAATGATGTCTTTATTTTTATTAAGAACATATACATGATTTTTTGTTTCTTATGACGATACTATGCGAAGATCGTATAAATTGAGGAACAGTTTGCTTTAACTAATAGGTAACAGGAATTGCCCTATGAGGCAAAATTTATAATCTTATCTCTGTTAAATCTAAAAATCCGTACACGATATAGTGTGTGGTCAACAAACATAGATGGTGATTAACCTTCAGTTAATATTAAGTGACTGTTAAAAAAGCTTAAAACTGACCGAAAATCGAATTTCCATTGAAATTACTAAAGTTTGCAAAACTAAATAAACACGAATCTAAAAAACAAACGACTAAGGTAGAATTTGTTACGCTTTTTAATGAAGTATATGATAATGGGAAGTGTACTGTACTGTACGATTACTCAAAATTGATCTGCTGTATATAGATACAGTAAATATAGTAAATAGACGCGTACCACACCCATAGGAAGTATTTAAGATTCAATTCAGGTATCTTGAGATTCAAAATGGTGTCCAATTTCCAAATATCATCTAAATTGAATAGAGAATTTTAAAGCATCCCAAATAACAATTTGGCATTTTATAAAAGCTGTAAGAATGTTTGGAAGGCATATTCTATAAAACAATTTTTGTCTCAGAAACACTTCCACAACGTCAAAGGGTCACGGTAAAGGTTTCTACGGCGTATAAAACAATTTGGTTTATAGTAAGTTTTGTTAGGACTGTCACGACTATTAAGGAATACTTTAAAGGAATAATAAACAATCGCTACAAAATAGTTTTATAAGGCCATCATAATTGGATCCTAATATGAAATTGTAGTGTTTTATACATCATTTATAAAACCATAAAAGAGTTCTAATAAAACATTTTTATATGCGGTTTTTTGTTATTTCTTATACACGTTATTTATTGCATACAGCAATCAGATTTAATCTGTTAAACACATCGACAGAAACTAATTTCAACAGTTTTTTTAAATTAATAATATAATATAATAATTTATTGTCCTAATAATTTTTACAATAGTAGTAATTCATATACAGAAATTACTAATTTCACTAGATGGTATTCTGGTAAGACATAGAAAAAAAGAAAATTACAGACCATGTGAACCAAACCAATCATCTCGGTGTATAACCACTTAGGGTCTAGGAGAGAACCCGTCTGAGACGAGCACCTTTAATGTTTATTTGAAGGATTTATTTATTTATTTGTTCATGCAAAAAATAAAATAATGATACTTCTTGACTTGTTGACGACTTTTTGATTGTGTAATGAAGTTACTTATGTCAGGGTTTATTTATTCAATATGTGTATATGTATTTATTTTTTAAATTGCCATGCAAGCTTCGCCGCGTGACCTCGCTCTTTTCCGGGGAGCCAAGTCTCGCGTCCCCACCCGTCCTGTCCCACTTAGCCGTTGGCAGTTTGGCACTCTCTCCCTGGGGCAACGCACAACCCCCCTTATTTTGGTGGGTATATAAGCAGGATCGCCGGACTGTTAACTCAGTTTCTCTCCGCTAAAACTAAAGAGAACACCAAATAGAAGATACCAAGACGAACGAAAACCTACCGACCGAAACCGCTCTTCAGGTGAGAAGTAAAAGAAGAATACGCTGAACGAATACAACCAAACCGAACACACTACCGCATACAACCGTGAACCGTACCAAACATTACCGAAAACAACTATACGAACACAACTGAACCGAATACAACCGTACCGAACATTACCGAATACAACCGAACCGAATACCACCTTACCGAACACAACCGAAATACGAAGTTATAGTGTATTTAACCGCTACATCCAGCTTGCATTTAGTTGCACCGCAACCGTTTCTAACCTTTTCTTACAACCCGTTACTGTAAGCTGCTTAACCTAGACGAAGAGCCCTGGAGACCGTTTCTTCACTGAAGTTGATCTGGGCTCCGCCGCTGACGAGTGTACTTTCAATAAAAAGTACTGGCGCCCGAGACCTAACCGTATGCAGTCACAATTGAATCTGGATCATCCTGCAGGAGAATTTATAATATTATGAAAGAATAGCCTAGATTGCGGGACAATCCAAATTTTGAGGTGTTTTTTTAATAAGATTGATGTTATTATATTTTTTAATATGAAGAGGTAGGCAGTTAAAAAGACGAAGATTGATATAGGTAAAAGCCTTTTGTCCTATTGCTTTTCAAGCTCTAGGAACAGATACCGAAGCTGATGTTTGTGCTCCTGTTTCTGGTTGGTGCTTCAAATTTCGAAAAGTCATGGATGATTGTAAGTTACAACAAATACGTATTCTGTCGGTAAGATATCTACATAGAACATATATTGTAAGGAAATGAGCGACTGCTACCTGTCTTGTTAGACACGGTTTGGCCAACAGTAAGGTCGATTTTAACTGCGGAGTAAATCTGACTGTGAAATGATGGTATATAAACCCTAAAATTTTCATGCGCCATGCGACTTATTAATATTTCATATAAAGTGTTAAAATAAATCAAAAATAAGTATATGATGTTTCATTTTTTTGGCGATAAAGTTGTGTAAGTTTGCTTGTAGTTTCCAAAAAATACCACTAATACCATTAAATATTTTCGTGTTAAACAACAAGTTATACGTTTAAAGATTTTATAGTCTGGTATTCTCTCGATTTTTCTGCAAAATGTTCTAGTATTTATTTTGTTCTATATCTGCTTTATTAACGATTTTAGTAGTACAATGCTTTCTACCACTATACAGTAGCTCTTTAGCAGCTTTCGCCAAGTGCATTCTGCTCTCTCTGATATAATTATGTGACAAAAACATTTATATAACTATTTTATAAATTGCAAAAGGAGTTATAAAAATTAATTATACAAGTGTTTGCAAAACGACAAGAAATGGCCGAAAATGTAACCTAAAAATCTGCTATAAATCAATTTGCCTCTGTAAGCTAAAGTGTCGTATAAGAATATTTTTAAAAACATTTATAAAACAGTCTAAAATATGTTCTATAAGATGTTTTATAATTTTGGTTTAAAAACGTTTTTTACACCAGCTTAAATCACATTTTGGTTTCAAAGAACAAAATACTTGTTTTCGCAATGTTAATACAGCAAATATGCTTCTGAAAAACAGCAATAAAATATAATTGTTCTACTACCTAAGATTTATAAAACTAATGTCATTTTCAACTTGACACCATTGAACAAGATGGTAACTATTAACAGTGTCTTAGATACAACGTAGTGGCCATTTTTCAAAATAGCGGATAATTAAGAAGAAAAACAGTTTTTGTCACTTTATGAATGTTGAAATGTTAGTCAGGCAAGAACCAGGAGCTATTATTACAAAATAGCCACAAATTTGCAGTTTTGCTTTTTTAGGGCTTGAGCAACAGTATGAACACCAACACAAATATCAGACAGTTAGAATCTTTTGAGCTTCCATCAGGGAACAAGGGACTACTGTAATCGAGTATGACACTTTCTGAAATATTTAAATTTAGAGACGTTAACAATTTTTAATTTAGAGTAAAAGATAAACTTTAAAGATTGGCTTAAGCCAGCTTTAAAACTGGAAATGCAAAGTTCGAAATTTCAATGTACACTTAAATTATGTTAGGAAGATGATACAGTCCTCTTCAAGTTTGAAAATTACACAGATTAAGATTATCACAATTATAGAGATTCCATAGATAGACCTGTTGGAGATCAAGAGCTTTTAAGCATCACAGATTCAAAGCTTGTAGGTTTTAATATTTCAAAGGTTCAAAGATTCTTTGACTTTATACTTATAATTCCTTTAGATCTAAAATGTAATCCAAAGCAACCATCTCTAGAAGCTGTAAATGCATCAACTCCTGTTGAATATGTTCGACTTAAACCTCTGAATTTGATTTTGGAGGAGACAAATAAATATGCGTTACGAAAAAATGATAATCTGGGCATGACTTTACAGGAACTGCATGTATATCTGGGAATCTTTTATTGTATGGAAAATGATGTACCTAAAATTGTATAAGACTTAAAAGGTTTGAAGAAATATTGAGATATATTTACTTTAACGATCATTCTAGAATTGTAAAGGAAGACAGGCTTTATAAAATAAAGCCCCTAGCAGAAATGCTTAATCCAAACTTTAGACAGCATGGAGGTGTTAGTAAAGGTCTTTCTATCGACGAGATCATGGTGCCTTATTATGGAAAGTATTATGCGAGGGCGAGACAATATATTGAAGGGAAACCAATTCGATTTGGTTTTAAAAACTGGGTATTATGTTCAAGTGAGAGGTAGATGCAGGTATTTGAGATTTACACAGGGAAAGATAGCACCAAAGAAAAACAGTTTGGAATTGGTACAGATGAGGTTGTTTCTTAACTGAAGCAAGCTTAGATATCAAAAAATGAAGGATATAACATATTTTTCGATAATTATTTTACCAATCTACCCCTCCTTTTTTATTTAGATGCTGAAAAATACTGTAACACTGGAACTATACGAGATAATCAACTCCTGCCCCAGAAAAGAAAACCTGAAACAAAGGAAGAAGAGATACCTATAATTTTTTTATAAATGAATGCTCTACACTGGTGCAATGGAAAGACAACAAAGTTTTTAAAATCTAGAAAGAGCATATCTCAGCCGAAAATGACCTCCAGCTATACGAGTTCTTACGCATATTAATTCGTCTACTTTCATTTTTTGTTAAAAGTCACCCCGCAATCTTTAATCCGAAATTATTTTCTGGTCTAGAAAGTGACTCTTTCTTGTTGCCAGAAGTGAAGTACTGCATCTGCATCTACACCATGTGACGTTTCGTAAAATTATATCCGAGGGTTTTCTTACACCGCTTCTTGCAAGGTTTTTGAGTACTTTTGTCGATCTCGATATGCAAAGAAGTGGTGTGAGGAAACTTTCTTGCAGAATTCCATGAAACTTTGCATAGAGTATGTGCAGGAGTAATACTTTAAGTAAAAAAATGCCGGATAAAGATTGCTGGTGACAAAATATAAAAATACCCCTTTAATACATTAAATGATTGTATATGTATACTAAAATGTGATGTTAAGTTAAGAACTATCCTATATTGCAAAATATTTGTTTATATACTTGTATTTATTTTTCATATTTTAAATCAATGGACGCTCCGAGATTCTTCTTCTGGTCTACGAAGTAGCTGTTTCTTATTCCTGCACCTACTCTATGCCAAGTTTCATGAAATTCTGTAGGGAAGTTTCCTCACACGGTCTCGAGATTGAAAAAACTACCTAAAACATTTGCAAAAAGCGGTGTAAGGAAACGATGTGGATAAAATAGGTGCCTTGATAGCTGTTTACAGAACTAGAATTTGGCAAAGAAAATGGTATTGGCCATTGGTATCATATTTACTAGACGTGTTGGTGGTAAATGGATTCTTACTGATGAAACAGTTAAAACCTGACAATCCAGATGCAACAATTTTGTTAAATTTCCGAAGATATATAGCCCTGACTTTTTTGAAATCTTATGGTGTAAACACCACATCACGGTCGCACATCTACTCCATTACATGATGTCCGATTTGATAATGTTGGTCACACAGTTATATATACTGTAACTGACAGAAGGTGCGGGTATTGCAAAAAAAAGAGACTGTTTGTAAAAAATGTAACATCACGTTACATCCAAAATTATGTGTCAAAGCTCATCACACGCGCTAAATATTTTTGAACTAATTTACGAGTTTAATAAATTATTTTTCTAATAAAATGTTTATTAATTCCCTACATTTAGTTTTATATCATTAGAACACCTTAACTGACCAGAGAGGGCAGCATCTTTTAAAAGGGACATGCAATAATAATATAATAATAATTGCTACAACACATTACCTTGCTAACCAGTAACCAGGCCCCATAACCTAAAGCTTGTGCGGGAGGGAGGGGGCGATTAATATTGTTACGTAGGCCCATCATGCGGTTGCAGCCCACTTACAGATGGTATAGCCCAAATCCCACATTTGTGTTACAATACTAGCAAGATAATTTATAACGTAATTTTTTTTAAATATTCTTTATCATTTTGTATACTAATGTGCATAGAACATGACGAAAAAAACAAATATTTAAAAAAAAAGTAACTTTGTCCACTAATAAGTTACTAATTTACCGTTTAAATTGTTCTTTTTGTAGTTCGGTATATATTGGACAAACACTTCCAAACTTTGACATATGATATAAAGAACACGTGCATTGTTACAGAAATAAACATCCTGAAAAATTATGCCAAACACTTTTTAAAACAAAATCACACAATGACTCCTCAAAACAATATTAAGTTCTTATATTTTTGTAATAACAATCGTGAATTAGATATTTTAGAAGCTTTGGAGATATACAAACACAAACTCAGGGAACCTTGAACGAATGAACAGATTGACTTCAGTAATTCTCCCATTACTGGAAGTGTTAGATATTTAATTCTGATTAATTTTATCTTTTTATCTAGTTACCTATTTTTTGTATTTACCTTAGCGACGTGTTTGTTTATATTTATATTACCTTTGATAATGACAGCTTAGCTGTCGAAACAATATTGTCAGGTTATAATTTTAGTTTAGTTTAGTTTAGTTATTTCAACACTAATAAGTGAATTACATTATTTTAAAAGTTTGGCATTTCTAGCTTCAGCGTATGGAATATTGAAAATATCGAAATAATCTGAAAGTTCTCTAAAAGTCGTAATTGGACTGTTTAAAGCAAGAATTCTATGTATCGAATTAATGGAAATTCAAATTACCAAATTTATTAAATTTTTGAGTTTCAGTCATTTAGTTTCAGTCATTAAATATTTTAAAGTTTCAAAAATGCTAGGATTCATGAAATATTTTTTTTGTGCACTTTTGTCGGAGTCACGTTAAATATTACACCGAATAGTCCAACAAAGAGTTATTTTAACTGAACTATATAAATATAAACTAAGTTTCCTTTATTGATAATATGTATTATCACCTATCCCATCGCATTCTCTATTATTGTAAAAAAAGATTAGGAAGACTGAGATGTGTCTAATTGATTATAATGTAATATTCATTGCATATTTACTTCTGTCCAAAATCTCAAAATATAAGTAAGTCAATTAATCAATATGATTTATGAAATCTACAATAATCAAATAATAGTATTTAGGTATACAATTTCACGCTATATATTCTTCAACTGCCAATCTTTTAAGTTAATCTTAAAAAAAACTGCTGAACAGTCGAATTTAAAAAGTCGTCCAATGAACTACTGACTAAAGATCTTTCATTTCAAACTGTACGTAAATAAAAACAACATAAAAGGGTTACTACCTTCCTCTGTTGTTATTGTCATTTTATTCCTTTATGTTGGAGAAAGTGCTGCATTCAAATCTTTGTTATGTTTAAAACTATACACAATTTGCATTATCTGTAAAAAGTTTAATAATTAAAGGGAATAATAAGTCTTCTGAGATATCTAGAAGAGAATAAACGAAAAAATGAAGCTATTGAATTTTGAATCCCTTCGGTAAGCTATTCGTTTACAATTAGTACAGCGATGTGTTTGTTATATAGTTAAATAATAAATTGCAATAATTATTGAAATTTCTTCTAGCCTTATTAGGTGAAACTCCATACCATAATCATGAAGTAAATAAAACCGATTAATAAAAAGTTTCACAAATTTATTTTTATCTACCTGACAATTGTTTCTACAGCTAAGTTGTCATTATTAAAGGTAATATTAATATAAACATACTTATTTACAATTTTACAAACAAATTTATTTCAGTAACAACAGCAACAAACTGCTGAACAAATTGTTGGCTAGATTAAAATAAGTTTGTGAAACTTTCTACTAATCAGTTTTATTTATTTCAAGATAATATCTAATTACTTTAAAGGCATTAAAACAATAGAGATTATAATAAACAAATAAAAGAACTGCTGAACTTGAATTTTCCACTTTTAAATGCTTAACAAACTCCTTATGCTTTTTATGAACTTTTATGTTTTCAAAACAATCAAGTAACAACGAAAGCTTTATGGACTTTTTTATATAATCAAAATTAATTTCAGTTTATAAACAGACAAACTATCGAAAGAACCCGTTTAATTATGTAACACAAGAATTTTAGCAATAGCGTTTTAGTAAAACATAGGTATTTTGGGTTGCATACTCTGATGGCCAGTAGAGTTGTAAAATTATATTATAATAACAGTTTTATTAAAACATTGTAATTTCAGTAATTCTTTTAATAATAAAAATAAATAGTTTAATGAATTTAATTAACTACTTAATTTGTTCTCATCTCTTTAATCTTTGTTATCTTTTACTCACTCCTCTTCATTCTTCGGGGGCTTTCAAAGGGTTGTGTTGCTTAAACGGAGTATTGACACGTCTTCGATATTACAGTTTTTTTTTGTTTTTGCAATGTTATGTTTATATAATAAATGCTGCTATTTGACGTTTATGATATTATAGCAATCATAAAAGTAATTTAAACGTGCTCGTTAGAAAACCAGGGCCATTAGACTTTATTGATAGAAGTCGGTTTAGTTTCTAATTTTTTTTGCTGTGAAACAAATTTTTAAATATGATTTTTCTCAGCAGGAAATTCTGTTCTGGAGACGCTAATTGACATTCTTGCACATTTATCTCTCTATGTGATTCCTGTTTCTAATAGTTATTTGGTTATCCTTTGTAAAAAAAAACGTGAAATAAAAAGCTCCAAGCGACGGACGGGCGGAAATTTTAATAGGATCTGCTTTAGTATACCGATAAATATTTATTATAATTTACGAAGAAATAGCACTTATTAATTTATTTACTAATTATTAGCATTTTATCTTTACAACATTTACCTAAAAAACTAGGCTTGCGCTTGTTTCGTGATAAATAACTCTAAACTCAAAAGTTGCTAAGTCAAGGGATGTTGAGTGGCGTCACTTAGAAATTCAGAATAAATATCAACACCACAGGGAAGAAGGGAGACTAGATGTTATACAGAATTAATTTAGTGTGAAACGTGTATGGCGAAATTTATCTTCCAAAAATAATACAAAGTAAATAATTGAAGCGAATACAACAAAAATTATACTCCTCCAAAAATTCATCTTTTATTCCTTATGTATAAATTATTTATTTAAAGATGTCTCCCTCGCTTTACTTTCGGCTCTTCACCTTGAACTTTGTTGTAGTAAAACTTCATAGCCATAGCTACAAGATGACTGACTGTATTATCTTAATACGTGTGAATTTGTAACATTCCCCTTTTGTTCTTCAAATAATAATTGGACCATTACATTCTCCAGACTACTCATTCCCAATTTTTTGTATGTAAAATTACCACAGAAAACTTTAATTTTTCCAAGAAATCAATAAATATTATAATAAGAGGGCGGGATGATAATTAAGTGGCCTCCACGTAGTAGGCCATGCTATGCAAATAATTTGTTTATATTTTTAAAGTTTCATCCTTTCGTAGATAACGTTGAAAATTTGACAGCAATCTGTCAAATAAGTTGTTGTGATCAGCTTTTCAAATCAAACGTGTTTTAAGTTTTTATTGCAATGGATAACGTTGAGATACCCACTGTCAATAAATAGAGATGAATAATGTTTTGGGAGGGTCTGCTCCTTCATATATAGTGATAAAATCGGGTGGCTGAGTTCAAACATTTTTCTGGCACCTTAGAAGTGCGACTACTCCAGAAATGATCACCAAAATATACGATATGTCGATAATAGAGCTACGACTCAAATTAAGTAAAATAGCCAGCGACGTGAGCATTTCACAAGAGCGGGTGTGTACATGGCTATATCGTCACCCAAGAATTCGGGATGAACACTATCGTAAGAAAATTTAGACCGTTCTCAGAAAAATCCATCTGATCTTATGCGAGGATTTATTACCACCGAGGAAACGTGCATTACTATATACCAGAAACAAAACTTCAATCAAAGCAATGGACAGAACCTGGCTGTTCGGCTTCAAAGAAAGCCATTGCCATGAAGTCAACTGAAGAGGTGATGGCGTCAGTTTTTGGGACGCAAAGGGAGTCCTGATGAGTGATTGCCTTCCGAAGGAACAAATAATAAATACGGAATGCTGCACTAATCTTTTGGATAAGTTAGAGTTGTTATAAGTTAGTCGGCAGCCACCGTGTTTATTCGATTTGATTGCCTCGGGCGATCACCTGTTTCTAAATCTTAAAACGTTTTCAGGTGAACATAGGTTTTTAATGGACGAGGAAATCAAAGCCGCCGAAAAGTTCGAAAGGTTATATTGAAAAATAAAAATATTTTTCTATATATAGAATTATTGTTTCATTGTTAGGTCACCTAATAATGTAATAATTATCATCCCGTCCTCGTATTATTTTCGAAACTAAAGAAAGGTAACTCAATTATTTCTATTCTGACAGAATAAAATTATCCGAAATTAGGAACATGAATAGTAGTTTTGATAGAATTCTTCAGAATTTATTCTGAAATTCAGATCTACCAAATTCTTCTAAAATTAATGGAATCTTGAAGTATTGAATCTGTTTATATGACATATCAAGAGAAACGACCGTATTTGATTTTAGCAAAACAAATCTTTATTAAAAGTACCATGTAAGACAATTATGATTACATGAGAGGTTAGTAATGGTCGAAAGAATTATCAAAGTTTTTAGCTCGCGTTTGCAATAAAGCGTTAGATTTGGGTTTGGGCAGCCTTCTGTCTACGAAGGCAGGATTAAGAATCCACTGTGTTTATTTGTTTAACATCAAGCAGATTTTGCAGACGATCCAAAAGAAAATACAGTAGAAGCAATTGAGCATGTTGTTTTCAAAAATTTGAAAACCTAAATAGCCGTAGAGAGATTTTTTATTAATCTACGTACTATGTAGCGATCTGAAGATCATAGGGAAAGTACGAGGAATCTCACATGGGTTTAAATTGTAAAGCATATTTGATAATTAGGTATCATCTCAAAGTACATCTCAAATGTTTTGAAATTATTTTGTTTTATACAGTGTCTGCTATAAAGTTGGATCCATATGGGAATTTTTTTAATATTCTGATTGGAAAAAGACTTTGTGAGCAATCACTTCTACTTCCAGAAATACTTGAAATACGCATGTGAAAGTTGACAGGTGACATTAGGTATCTGCCAAATGTCTTATTTTTTTAACTCGGCGAAAAATGACTTTATTTGTTAAAATATGGAAAATTTTAAAGAATTTTATTAAGAAAAAATTTCTCTAAGGACATTTTGCGTTCGCATACCGAGTTTGAACGAGATATTCCGACATAATAAAAAAATAGTTTTTTAACATTTTTTGGTACCCTTCCGGACTATTTTGAAACCATTACAAACGCTTTAGAGGAGTGGAAATGCAACAATTGCATAGCATATTTTGCTAATAATATTGGATGGTGTAGGTATTTTTGACGAATATGAAAATTATCAAAAAACAAAATGGAACGTTCTGGACGATTTTCCAATTTCCACGAAATAACACATAATGTCTTTTTATTAAGTTTTTAGGTAGTAGTTTTCTGTTAAGTTTTTTAAATTATGATTACAACAATTCTTCTATTATTCAAACGTGGCTTAATAAAAAAAGATGAATAAAATTATTAGTTATTTTCTTGGAAAATCATCCACAAAGTTCCATTTTGTTTTTTGATAATTTTAACATTAGTCAAAAATACTTACACCATCCAATATTTATACATAATTTAAAAAAAAATTATATATTATTACTATACATAAATGTTTGATGAAATCAGATGAAAAACATTTTTTGGGCCTCCCGATTGTCCTTGGTGGTCTTAATCGACACTCGAATCCTAAAAAATAAGCATTTACGAAAAAACTTTCATTCCAAATTTCATAAATTCAATTTTCTTTTCTCAATAATTTGTCCCAGCGGTCAAAAATATGCAAAAGAATTGAAAAATGCGTGTATTTTAAATGGGAAACTTTTCCTCGTTACAGCGAATGATTAGAACAGAGATTCGTATTGGCTTTAAAATTTTCAGTTTATTTTGAAATCAGATGGGCACCCGGCAAAACTAAAATTCCAACATGACCCAAATAAGAACCACCCTAATACTTATGTTAGGCCGTGCCTATGCGTGCCTAAAGCTGATTAAAGTTTTAAAAAATAGGTATTTTTATTTAATTTTATTGTTTGGTATCTTTCCAGAGCTGTTTTTGGTGTCGATGAATACGAATCTGATGAAAAAAAGACTTTTGACAGTTGACTTCAAACTACAATAACCATTTTCGAGGAAATTTACAGCATTGTAAGAATTTTTCGGTTTGTTGAGTTTAAATTTGATGTCACAATAGAATCAGATTCGTATTCAGCGACACCAAAAACATAAAGATACACATTTTTCAAGCAAAAACATTGAAACATAAAAAAAAGTTATGCCGAAAAAGCTCCGGACACACCAAACAATAAAATTAAATATAAATAACTATTTTTTTAAAAACTTCAGTTAATTTTAGGCACAGTTTAAATTAAAAATAATTTTTTCATCATTTTCCAACGTTTTAAGGAGTGCGCGAATTTTTTTTCTACCGGTCATCCTAATATGTATACAAGCTGTAACGTTCTTTTTAAATAATACTAAAAATGCTATTTAATCGTCTATTAACAAAACAAATATTATTACTAACACTAATTACAAACACTATAATTATAAACTACAATTATTAAACTAGATCATCTACAAACTATTTATCTACAATACATTTATTTTTAACATTTATTTAATAATTCAGGATGCTTCAATTCACTGGCTCACTAATTAGTTACCCCCTTCTTCTTACGTGGCCGCGGTATATATCCATACGTCCACGCTATAGAACAAACCCGCCGTCGGTCTCGAAGATTGTAAGTGTGCCGGAAAACTTCTCGCAAATTTTGGTTTTGTTTAGCGGTCGATGCGTCATACAGTCTCGAATGCTCTACGCTACGGTGGCGTATAGGGGTTAATCCCGTTCATTACAATACCTATAGTATACCAGTCTCTCATATATGGCACATATATAACCTTTTACATGGTGTATGTCATTTATTATCAATCTTTTGTCATGTATCACTGTTTTTATTTTGTACTCATCAATTTAGGGTATTATTTTCTGTTATACTTTCGGCTCTATCTCAGGAACTTATAGTTTTATAAAAGAAATGTATAGGACATAAATTGCAGAAAATCTTATTAGCTTCCTTTTTGGTACGTAATACTTTTGCGATAAAATACAAAATATCCGAGATATTTAGAAAAAACCCAATTTTGGTGTCAATTTTCCAAGATGGCTACGCCGCCGGCGGCACAATGGCGAGGTGGCATTTTTTTGGATCTTGGATCTCAATGGTATGTAGAATGAATGCAAAAAAGACGGATGTTTCATCTGTATGACATATGAAAATTACATTCTATGACGTACCTTTTTTTTTTCTTGAAGCTCTGAGGATGTAATTTGTGGCATGCAAAATTTACGTAATTTTCATATAATATCGCCACTTGAAGATGTTTTACTGCTCATGTGCCTTCAAGATTAATCTAAGTAAAAAAAGCCCAATTCATGTATTTATTTAGAAATTTGTGTATCTATTTTCAATTTTATTATATATCAATATGCCACTGAATTGAGGTTAAAATACCATTAACGTACAAGTAACGTCCCTTCCGGTTAGCGAACGAAGTTTCTGTTGCATCTCTTCGCACGAGTTAACAGAAATATTGTAACATACGTTCAAGAAATATCTTTCAGCATGCAGAGGAATTTTCCATGACATACTATCTTACTTGAACGATATAAATATGACGTATGGAACAAGATCAAGAGAAAAACTCAATATAATAAGTATTTATTTCAATACTGTACCAGTCAATATTGTGTACCTATTATAGCAGTCTCAATTGTGAGTTAGTAGCTCAATAATGTATTTATATGATTTCTAGAATTCGAGTCATTAATCTTCCAATGTAAAGTTATTTAGCACTGAATATGATGCAGTTGCTTTTTTTCTAGAAAATAACTCTTTGTCATCACTCATCATCTTGGTGTGATTTATTTTAATTAACATGTACGTGTTGAGTACAGTGAAGTCATGTACAGTACATGTTAAGTATGAATATCTATTCTCCTAAGGCCTAAGACGGATTATTAATTGAAATCAATGATGTTTTTCAGGTGGCTTACCTCACTTAAACAGGTTTTTCTGAAATTTATAAAAGTTACTCGTACATAGAAATAAAATTGAAACCAACCTACATAGTAGAGTTCAACTTTTAGTGTTTGAAATTTTTCTCGCACAATAGTATCTTCAACATTTCTTATGCAAAATGCATAATTTTTCAGACTGCTTTTTCTTCTTTTTCTATTTTAATGTATTGTGATGATATTTTCGAATAAAATAAATATACAAGAGTTAAAAAATAATAAAAAAATTAAAGGATATATCAAGATTTTTAAATAAAAAAGGGGCAATTGTATTTTATAAGACAGGGTATTATAAATATTATGTTAAATATTCAATTATAATCGTTATTGATGAGTTTTTTTAATAGAGGAAGTTTTCTTTATGAATGTTACTTCTACATTTTCATTTATGTTTGCAGCGAACTAAAAAAAGCGAAAATGTATTAGTTTAGTAATTTAAAAATGATGATTATAAGATGTCATACATGAAAATGTAAAATTATAGGAATGTCAGTAGATATAAAGTAGACTTTGATACCATGGAGGCAGACGATTATTAATAACACTACTATGTTTTAAAATAATCAAATGATGATAAGTAGGTATTAATATGCGTCTCCCTTAACAAAAAAAAATAATAAAAAAATAGAGAGAACAAAAATTTTATAAAAATTTTCTCTTGATAAATTTGATGATAATAAATTAGTAATAATGAACTATACGTAGTAAAAATACATAGCAAGGTAAACTTTAGTGAAAGTAAAAGTGTGATACATAGCAGAGTAGAAGAGATTATAAATTTTATTAACTAAAAATTGTCAGAAGACATTATAAACAAGTTAATCAAAGAAGAAAATCTTAGTTACTAATAATCCTTTTGGAGGCATAGGTAGTAGTATTAATAGTAATAAAAAGGTTTGTTAGGTAAGTTGCAAACTGTTTCATAAAATTTTCTGAAAGAAAGATCATTAAATATAAAAATCCATAAAGATAATACTTAAAGAAATTCAACACTTACCTGTCATAAACAATTATGTAAGGTGGTTTTAATATTTTGATTGAGAAGAGGGAGCTAATAATTTCAGGTATAGACCATTTAATAACCATTGGAATTAAAATCATTCATGAAAGGAAACAACCCCGTCTTTTCATGAGAAATTTCTTTTAATCATTGTAGTTCATAAACATGATAATAAAATAAAATAAGAATTAACAACAAAATTAAAAATCCAATAGGTTGAAATTTATATGATGATTTAAAAGTTAAAAATCTCATACTCAATTATTTACCAATATCTGTACATCAATAACAGTATAGTATACTTTCTATCTATCTGATTCGAGATACGAAAAATATCTAATATAAGAAATACAGGCTGGATTACAATATTAATATTAATATAACTATATACGAAAAATATTTTAGTTTTATGCAAACTATTACCTTCAGTTTGCATATTCAGAAAAATTAATAGCAATGAATCTACAAATGGCTATATATAAGATCCTACTGCATCATCATTAGAAACTTCCTTTTTTAGATGTGGACTAACGCTAAACCCTTTAATTCAAACATTTACACGTTTTATATACCTACACTTAGGATTTTTATTTCCTATTTAATCTGTTTTACTACTCTAACATTTACCTATAAAAATTAATTCTAATTTAACTTAATGACCTATTAAAAATCTTGTTTAATTAATTAAATCTTTTTCAACGTCGGGCTTGAAATATTGTTATAAGCGTACGAGAAGAATTATTTTAATTACATTAAAGAAAACTTTTTAATCCATTTAATACCAACATTAAATTTTATGAAACATTTAGAAAGAAAATGCATAAAATTATAGATTATTCCAAGAGTTAATTAGGTAAACACTATTTTGACATGCAGCTGAAGTGTTTGAAAGTTAAACCTTTAATAATAATATGATATTGCGTTTAGCTACTAATAATTTAGATATGATTAGAATCAGGGCTCCATAATTAGTAGTGTTTACATATGTCGGGGTCTCATAAACATTCTAATAATAACTGCACGGATACTTACATAAAGTACCCACAATCATAAAGTACGCAATACCAGCACTCGTTAAATCCGCTGTTTATTGGCAAGACTGCTCCTGTAATGGGACAACTGTGGCCTATGTCACTTTACTCTCTGGTTTTCTTTTTATTCATTCTCGGTTAGCCGTGTCTCTTTTTCTTTCTTTGAATAAATTCGATTTTTGAAGATCAAAATTACTTTTATTGCTGGAAATAAACATTTGCGCACTTGTTTTACGACTAGTTACTCTATTCAAGGTGCGCGACTCGAGCTTTATATAAAGCTGCGAATTTATTCCGTGTCGTGTTTTCTTCAGTCTTCACCCTATAAAGAGCTGCTACAACCGCGAATGCTTGAACATTTTTCTTTCAAGGGAACATAAACGAGTCGGATTTGCAAGTCTAAAAAAAACGACTTTTAGTTTCTGGTTTTTACTTAAAATGTTGTCGAGTAATGTTGAAATGGCAATAAGTCTGACCGTTACATTTTCAATTAGATATGTCGGTAATAATAAAATTTCTTGCAATGAATTAATAGCTAAGACAACTAAAAAAAACTTTAAATCAAATTCTGCGAATGGTTACTTGTTTTGCAACAAAGTAACTACAGGCTACTTCAGACTACACAGGAATTTTCACTACATCACGTTCATTTAATTATGCAATCAATTATGCACCTCTTAAGCATTTAAAGTTTTCTTATTTACATCATACGTCAAATTATTCCTTTAGTGAAAAATTAAATAGTCAGTTAAAAACAAAAAATATACAAAAATTCTAAATAGGATAAAGTGTCTTATTATGGGATATCTTTTTTTCCAAATACTAACCTATTTTTGAAAAAAAATAAAGGTAACTATAGTTCTGTATATTCCTAGATAGCATATAGCATATATACAAAACAGTGCTACATATTGCTATGTTTTATCCCCGGGTTAGGACAACATGGTATGGTGAATTATTGATAACAATAAATTGATTTATATGAAAGTACAAACATATTATACAGCAACAAACATCGGTAAAAGCGCAGTGATGATATATACAAAATATAAACCACCTACCTTTACTCTTTAAAATACATTAACCTCTTCACAAAACTGAGACTCACAGGCGAGTCGCTTTAATAGGGCACTAATTAAATATAGACTAGCGAACATGATTATATTTAACATAGAACACAAATAAGAAATTAAAAGAAATTAAAAGAAACTGAAATTTGGATACCCACTGTAAAAAATGAGTTGAAATTTGCCTTGGGAATGAGTTAACTTTCCTCTCTTATTTGTGATAGTTTTACTCTACAATTTAACTTTACCAATACATTAATAGTTGTTTTACTATTTGTGGTAAAATGTTCTTTAATTGTGTAAAATTACACAAATATAAGTAATTCTACTACATTTAACTGGTTAAAATCACTATCCATAATGTAAATTTACATAAATTTTTCCTTGGTAATGTATTATTACTTAATAACTTGATTCATTTTTAGTGTAATATTAAAGATAAGATGAACTTTAACAAGTATAGTGTAATCTTACCCTTAATGTTTTTGACCGATGAGATACTATTTCGCTGATTGCACTTGTTTGTTGATGAGTGGTGACCTTCGTTCCGTGAAAGAATTCAGGAACCCATTATGAACAGTCCAAATTGGGCTTTTGGGGAATGGTCGGAATGGTGTGTACCAATTCTTTTATGATTTCTTGTTACGGGTTTCGTAATCGGCGAGGCGTCCCCTATCGATATCGAACGAAGTGTTCATTGCTCATTAATATTTTGTTTTTCGTTGTAGTGTAGTGCAGATTTATTAAAGGCAAATATTTACACGTATGACCCAAGATGGTAAGAATTTTATTTTATAGTAGAAGTTAAAAAATAATAATCGGTAAGTATATGTTAAAATTACAAATTTAAACCAATAAAATAAAAATATTTAATTTAATGTTTTTCTAGGATGAATCAAAAATTGAAGAATTCGAAATAAACTAGCATAACTGTAATTGAGAAAGCTACTCGTGTATAATTGTTTATATAATTTATAATTTTTAAATTTTCTAGGTGGAATCGAAACTTTATCTGAATGTCTTTGAGAGACCAAATATTTCCGAAAGCCTCTTAAAAGAAGTTCTGTTAATGTCTTATATTTTATATAAGTACACTCCATTTACCAATGTAAGTAATATTCAGAGGAACGATTGAATTTGCAAGTACTTTCGCAAGTCATGGTTACATTCAAGAAGTATTTTCACGTTTGTATTTTAACCCTGAAAAGTACTATTACCATGAAATATTAACTTTGTCATGTAACTTTACACAGGTGTTTTAACGTTAAAATGTAAAATTACATTGAGATTGTAATTTTAATCTGTAAATTTATTTAAAAAGGAAACATTACAATGCAAATTTAACCTAATATTGTAATTTCCCACTTCCTATGAAAATTACACTTTGAAGTAAATTTACCCCAAAAAATGGAGGTAACATAGTTGCCTCCATTTTTTAGGGTAAATTTACCGGTAATTTTCTAGAGTGCCATTTACTAACGAAAAATCAATCCAAAATTAGTTTAATGCCTTTTATCTCAGTAGTAATATTTCTGAAATCCTCATAATCTTAATTGCTAAATTTATTTAGAATTAAATAAATACTTTAAATTTTTTTAAAATGAATTAAAATTTGGCGCCAATAAATTGTCAACTAAAATTGTAACTTGTAACAGCAATCCATTATTCTCCATATGGATTAAAACTAAAATGGTTGAAAGACAAACAATCACCTCTCTTTCAAATAATGTCCAAATAAATGGTATTAATAAAGAATATTAAAATCAAGCTGCTTGCTTGAGATATGGTAAGTCCATTTAATGTTTAAATTTATAAATTTCTTTTCAATATTCAAATTATAAGGAAGTCCATAATCCATAATCCATAATCCATAATCCATAATCCATAATCCATAATCCACAATCCATATAAATCTTTTCTTGTAAATGGATGTTATTCCACAAATAAATCACAGCACTGATTATTAAATTAAATAAATGAAATTATTATTAAAAGTAAAAGTTAAATGCAAAAATCTTTGATGATTATTAAACACTTTGACATTTTAACAAAATAAAACCTAACATTTTGACGTTTAGTATGTTGACAAATTTATCAAACTCTCGACATAACCTTAAAATATTAAAACTTTGCTCTGAATATATGTGCACTGCTTGAAAGATCCAAAATAACAGAGAGTTTGTCACTAAATTGGTCGCTCTTTTTATATCCTTTTCAAAACAAAAGAAAACTAGTGGTTTTTTGGATACAAACAAAAGAACTTTTAGAACTAAATACTACATAACGATATAATTGTTTATAAGTATTAATTATTCTTTAAACAAATTCAATAAATAAAATAGTCAAAAAAATTCCCCTTTCAACGATATATGACACTTGTATTAAGATAAAAATAAGGCCACCATAGAAAGTTGATCAAATCACATTTCCTATACAATTATCAAATAATTAAAATTAATTTAAATACTTAAGATTGTCTAGTTACATCTTCCTCTCTTTACAAAATCCAATTTAAATATTTTTAGATATGAAAAAAATCAAAGTAGTATCTAAATTACATAATCTCAGATTGCTATGGCAAGACGCAGAAATTTGAATTTTATTTTAAAGATATCTTCTACAAAACACAACCCCAACATTAGCAGTTGTTTGAAAATTGTGCTTTAAAAACTACTTAATAAAACAGCAATGAAACATTTTAGCCACAAGCTATTTAATTTAACTAAGTAAGAAAATTTAACGATTTCAATATCTCGTTAACTTGAAACACAATTTCTTTACAATCATAAACCAGGTAAGGCAGTAAATACTTGCATGCATCATCACTACCGTGCTGTTTGTCTTAGGTCAAAATTTGCCTTGAAATGGCCCCAACTCCATTTTACTTGCTTATTTAGGTAACGATTTTGACATCGTTAGCTGAACAATGAAAATTTGCCAAGACTGTAAAAAAATCAACTTTAAAATTTATCCTTTTACTGCCTAGTGTGTTCTAGAGTGCATATTTATTAAATTAAAAACATTTGGCTTCATAAAAAATTATTAAAATAAAAATATTTTCTCCTTCAGGTTATGCAACCCATCTCGTTGAATGGGGGTGCATACTTTTTATTGCATGTCAAATATCATGACAATATATATCAACTAAATAGAATTCTTATTATAAAAAATATAAATAATAAATAAATCTTAATTATACATGAATATTTGTACGTAAAATGGCACTAACAGGCAGATTTGGCCTAAAACTTGTCACCCATCTAACTTCTGACCGCATTCGGTTTTACTTTACCCACACAATCGATTTGTGAGCCATAGCTACGTTACTCTAATAGCTGGGCATATAGTAATAATATTTACAACAAAATATATACAGTATTGGAAAAACTTCGTCTAGGAATTGGATTTTTATGTGTGAACACAGAAAAAATAGCGAATAGCAATACATCTGAAAAAGATAAATATTATGGCATATAGGTACTTGCAAAATTTTAAAATATAGTAACTTTTTTGTAAGGTTACTGTTATAGCTAAGAATTCTTAAATATAATTAACATATGTCATTTTGTTACACGTGTTTCGGTTTGTTAGACCTTCTTCAAAAAGAGCAGATCTTAAAACTAATGAATCCTGTTTGTAGACCATGAAGACCCATTGTGGTATAGCAGGGTAGGCTTTTATTACTTCTAGAGCTATACGGAATACACGGGTGGTAAAGTGAGTGAGTTTTACGCACCGACCGTCTATTATTATCCCAAGAAACTATCCCCAAGTTCTCATTTCCACGACGATCCTGTAGAATCGAATCTAGGACTTTGAGATTGGTAGTATATCACCGGCGGCACGGTCACATTGTTACAAGTCTATTTACTTTTAAAAGATTTTTATCAATTTTAAATCGATTCTCTACGTTTATTTTTTCGGGGCGTTAGCCAACACTTTCTACACACTTAAATACTGCATGTTATTGAAATGCTACGAAAAAAGGAATAATATGTCTTTAATAACATTATCCCCGAGGAGTTAAATACAAGCTATATAAATGTATCGAAGTTGATGGACGGCATTTTGAACATATTTTATAACTTTATTTCTTTCTTGCTTAATTTTTAATAAGTATCCTGTTACGCTTGGTTAGATCAAATTTCATATGTAGGTACTCTTACATCTTGAATATTAGCAATTGAAGTAACATATAATTGTCAATAAACTAATTTAACGTTTACAGTGATGTTTTCTTTAATTTCCATAGTCTACTTTGTGAATTATTACATTTGTTCACAGCCCCTGTATAATAACCATGACAAGTATGGCGTTCTATTTGAAAACAGAAAGTTGCCTTATCTCCGAAAAATGGGCAAAAGTGGGAAGTGGGCAAAAAAGAGGATACGGATTTATCCTTAAATCATATAATCATTCACTGGAAAACATCGATCTTAAGGTTCAATTAATAATGAGAGGCAGCAACATTATCATGATGGGTATCAATAACGTTAAGTTTGTCGATAGTATCAACTAACTACTTTTCCATGGTCTTATCCGCACTTACGAAAACCTTCGATTTAGGCCCCGATATAGGGGTATTTCCCTACATCTATTCAGAGCTCAGGTCAATGCTAATAATTATGATGGACCTCTTCCCGACTTAAAATACTACTACCCTGACTACATGAATGAAGACACAACAATAACAATTAAAATACAGAGACTATTGGAGTACTGTATCAGTGACGTTGACAGTTTAACCAATGCGTATTTTAAATGTAGAAAACTGTTCTTAGAAAAGTGTAATGTATGCCCATTCACCTAAGCAGTAACCATAACCTCGGCCTGTAACTTGTTTTATCGTAGAAACTTCCTGAAACCACAAACAATCGGCACTATACTTCGTAATGGTTACCGAAATGTTAATAACCAGTCAAAAATAGCCATTCTGTGACTAATCTATGAAGAGATGTAAAAAAGCATTAACATTATGCATTCAACTAAGTATCGCGAGACTATAGTAGACGGCGTCACGGTTGATGGTTACCGTGAAGAAACAGCATAATCAAATTAATGATAATAAATGGGAATTACGAACCTTAAAATCTTTATTTTGTATTTTGAGATATTGAATTTATTTTTTTTCATTTAAGACAACTTCTATGAAAACCAGGTCTGTTTTATTTTAATTTAGCACTAGCAATGTATAGTTAACATAGCAAAATCGTACTGATATGAAACGTTTACTTCCTGAAAAGTAGCAAAATGTGATTTATTGAAAATCAAACAATTCAAAAAACTGAATGTTCAAAGGGCGAATTAAAAGTCTGGAATAATTGGTTTTCAAAATGACTGTAGCGCAGAGTAAATGTCCAGATAAAAATGCTCTCAAATAGAATACTAACACTTACAACAGGAATATTTGCCCATGCAGATAAAATATTGTTATATGTCCACTACTAAATAGGAGTACATACTACTAAAACTGCTACTAATATTTTTTATTATTACGTATATCATTTATTATGTTGCCTCACTTTAATATTATATCGTATATTGTATTATAACGTTTCAATATCAGTTATTTTGTTAGTTAGTTAGTTAATTAGTTGATGACTATAATGTTTATACATAAATTATCATTATTAGATTGTATTATTCATTTGTTTACATTCAAATTCTATAGTTTACAAATTAACATTGTTTTGCTGACTCACCAACAAATATTTAAGTTCAATCGTCCAAGTGACCACCAGTTTGGTTTGAGAAAGGACCACGAAACGATCGAGCAAATTCATCGAGTGGTCAAGAAAATCAATAATGACATCGAAAAAAGTGGTACTGTTGCGCCGTTTTGCTTGATATAAGTCAAGCGTTTGACAAAGTCTGGCACGATGGACTATGATACAAAATTAAGAAAAGCTTACCGCACCCATACTATGAATTACTAAGATCGTATCTAACTGAAAGACACATTTTAGTGCTACCACAAGATATTCTAACTGAACTATACCCCATAATATTCGGGGTGCCTCAGGGAAGTGTCTTGGGTCCGACTTTGTATTTGCTATATACAGCTGATATACCGAAAACTAGATTAACAACAATATCTACTTTTGCGGATGATACAGCTCTACTAACTTCTCATCCTAATCCTGCGACTGCTACAAAATACATGCAATGTAACCTAGTGTCACGTGGGGTTTTCGTGACTGAAGGACGTAGTCAGAGGTAGAAAGGAAAATAAACACAAGTCATAAAAACAACTATATACTAACAATAGGATAACAGAATACAATAGGTTACACACATTGGTTATAGAGCGTGAGGACGTACATGTCCTCCTAAAACTAACATAATGATGAGGGTGGTCGGAACCACCCTGCTCTAGCACTAAATCTACAAACTAAGCGTAGGAGTCGAGCTCCTGGTGATCTACAAACTAAGCGAGAGAGAGCCTGGTCACAACTCCCCCATAACTAAGCGAGAGGGGGCTTTAGAGCAAACCCCCTCATAACTAAGTAGAACTAAGCAGTAGAATAAATTAAAAGGTACTCACCAGCTTGCTTGGAGATGTAGTGTTGCAGTCAATTTCACTGACAGAATTGTAAGTTCAAAACAAGCTGGTTATATATTGCTCGGTGCGGAAGAGATTAGCATATTAGTGGGAATCCGTAGGATGATGTTTCAAGTATGAAACCAAGGAAGCTCAAGCTTCCTGGTTGCAGGCTCGTGGGTTGGAGCGAGAATTCTTCGAATAAATAGCCTGCTTGCGTGTGCAAGTGGGCTGAGCGGAAGTGTACTGAGTTCTTTGAAGGAATACGCAGCTGGTTATGAATCGTAGGCGACTTGACTGCATGTGGACGAACTTGGGTAGTTCAGTATAGACGATGCAACCTTAGTAGATAAAATGCATTGGAATGGCCAGACGTGGGTGACTCGGCAGCGTTTCTCCGAAAGAATGCGCAGTTGGCTCCAAATTGTAGGGGACGAGACCGCGGCTGCTTGACTAACGTGGGCAACTGAGTGTGCCTTGCACGATATTGGCGCAAGTTGTAGAACGTATAAAATTATTCAAGTGGAAATAACTTCCATTTGTGACACTAGACAAAATACAAAAGTGGTTGAAAAAATGAAGGATGAAGGCTAACGAAGCTAAATCAGTACAGGTAACTTATACTACAAAAAAAGACAATTGCCCTCCTGTAATATTAAATGGTAAACAACTGAAACACGAACAACACGCAAAATATCTCGGTATGTACATTGATAGACGGATAGTTGGCAACATCTTTACTAAAAGGAAGCAATTGGGATTGCAACTAAGAAAAATGTACTGGATGATAGGTCGATAGTCGCAGTTAACAACAGAAAATAAATTATTATTATACAAAGTAATATTAAAACCCATTTGGACATGTGGAATCCAGCTTTGGGGAACGGCCAGAAACAGCAACATTGCAATTCTTCAGCGGTTTCAGAACAAAGTGCTAAGACTTATAGTGAGTGCACCATGGTACGTCCCCAACGTAGTGATACATAGTGATTTGTGTGTAATATCGGTACAAGACGAAATCAAAATAACAAGTGTTAGGTACAGTGACAGAATGAAAGCACATCCAAATAAACTGGTAGACAAACTTATGGACGTCAGATGAATTAAGAAGATTAAAACGATTCAAACCTTTTGATCTACCAAACATATTTAATTAAAACCTAATCCTAGTAAATAATTTTAATGCATACATTGTAACATAGTAATATAGAGTAATAACTCAAGTAAACCAAGATTATTAAAGGGAACACTCAATGGAATGTTCCCTACAAGTCTGTTTGTATAGTAGGCCATAAGAAGATCTTATTGTCTTCCTATTAGGATAGATTGTACGATAGTTGAGTTATTAAAAAATATCGTCTAAGTAATTGTTTGTATTTAATATGTATCACATACCAATAATAGTTTCCTTTATAATTACATTTCCATAAGGTAGTCAGTACAAGTTGAGATTTAAATCTAGTAACATCATTATTCTTGCATTAGTATAATAAATATAATTTAAAAACGACAGTGATTTTTCTTTCTGTAAGAAACGCAATTCAAGATTTAAAGGCAACTTTGAGAAACACGACAATATTCTCTAGACTAATATATTTTTCGGTAGTTTTGCTGCAATTAGTAAATATTTGTATACTGTGACCAAAGTGACAAGAAATGTGTAACCACAAACACGTGGGCGAAATTGTAAAATGCATCTACAATTACCCGAAGGTCACGCTGTAATATAAATGATAAAATAAACAATAAATGGGCTAGAAAGATTCATTAGCGGAACAAACCCCTTTTTAATTAAAAGTAAATGTGAACGAAGCAATAAAAATATGTTGGTTCTAGCGTACGTCACTGAATTCTTAGCAACGTGAAATTTGCACTCGTATCTTATCTCACCTCGGGTCGTATTTCTTTATTCCGATGTGATTACGAAAATGACTCATTTCATGCATTTTTGGCTGGAGTATAGTAAGCCAAATGTATTTGTTTCAGTGTATATTGTTTGATGTACCTACTTTAATACCAGACTTTAATTAAATACCTTTTTCAGCATGCTTTTATTTCTGGGAATTTCGTAGAAATATTTTCCAAAACTATACCGCCAACAACCACATACATAATAATAAACAATCTCGCATATTTTAGTGGGTTTTAAAGATAGACATAAACATCACCTACTGCAGTAGTCCATTTTATAAAAAACCTTGTCAAGTGGGCGAAAATACAGGAGCGTCTTGTTCTGGTTCTTCGGATTTCAAAGTATTGGAGGAGGAGGTAGCACTAGTAGTAATAAGTCAAGGCAATTATTCATTCCCTGTCAAAAATAATCTGTTTATTAATATATCAATGACTAAAGAGCAGGATGTGACATTTTAAACGGTAAAATAAAAGTACTAAAACTTTCGCTCAAAAGGAACAGAATTAAAAAGCCTCATATTATCTCTCGAACTACCAAATTCGAAACGAAACCACTCATATTTTATTTTTGTAAGGTTGTAATTTTACCTGACCCCTAAAGGTAAGAGGCGGTAAATCACCAAAACGATTCAATATTTTTGCGGTTTTCAAATTATTGGACCGTTTTAGAATTTATAGAAAAATTTGAAGAATTCAAACCGCAACACACTTCAATTAAAATATAGATTGGAAAAAATTTCTATGGAAACAATGTGTTTCAGATCACTTTTAAGTAAAAAAAATTGTTATTATTTCCAAGAGCAAACGAATGAAAACAGCAATTCCTATACCAGGTGTCCCAAAATGCTCTTTACACGCAATATCTCCCTTATTTGAAAAGATAAAGAAATGAACCAAGAACTTTCGTGAATGACTCAAATGGCTCTTGAGAAAACATGCATAGCAACATTTAAGAGAGCATGTCAATTTGATTAATTTTTCAAATTGCGCCCTCTGTTTCTTTTTACGGAAATATATTCTTCACTTCATTCTGCATATAGTAGTATACAATACTTAATTATCTAATGTGCATTTAGGGGTTGAAAAAAATATTTTTTTATAAATTGTACACTTCATATTTACTAACTAAATCATTTATTCAAAACGTATTATGATTAGTGCAGTGTCTACAAGGGAACTACTGAGGCGATTTGAAGCCTGTGTAGAGTCCACAGGAGGGCATTTTGAGCATTTGCTTTAAGTTTAAGATAAATTCAATTTATAACAAATATTCTTTTAAACAGAATGCAGAAGGAAGTGAAGAATACATTTCCGTGAAAAAAAACAGAGGGTGCAATTTGAAAGATTAATCAAGTTGGCATGAACTCTTAAACATTGCTATGCAACCAGCGGTTTAGGATGTTTTCTGAAGGACCATTTTGTGTCATTTACAATAGTTTTTGGTTGATTTCTTTATCTTTTCAAATAAGGGAGATATTGCGTGTAAAGAGCATTTTGGGACACCCGGTATAGAGAAAGTTATAATTATTTAAGTATTTTCTATTAATATTTTAATATTTAATATAATTTCTTTTCTTAAATAACATAGCTTTCAGAATATTAACCGGAAAGGAGTTGTACTAAGTAATATCTAATATTTAAAAAAAGACTATTGCAAATGTAACCGCCCTTTCACTGCCGACGCCGATGCCGTTTTAATTTTCCATATTTAAATGGATATACCTTATAGTTTTTTGGAATATATAATGCATACATGCAATACTTGCTATAATTAATTCATCCGATATAAAGTTCCTGCATTGACTGACGTAATTGAATTCCGCTTTAATAATTGAGTAGTTGTTTGTATACATAAAATTAATTATCATAAATAGTTGTAAACTAATTAGAAATAATTCAAATACTATTTTATTAATACAATTTTTACATTTTTCTTCGTATTATTTGCAATTGCTTCTTGGAAGTTCGTTACTATCAGTAAAGCTTCTACAGTATTTAAACTTATATTTATTCCGCATTTTCAATAATATTTTGGGACCAAAAAATGGTAGTTTAAAGCCTCTGACAGAGGCACTAATCAGCATAAGGATATCACGTAACTTCATATAAATCCAATTAGAAGTGTGAGTAAGCCACCCGAAACACAGACAGTGGTTTCTAAACAAACAATAAAACAGATAAACATAAGCAAATCTTCTAAGTAAAGTAAAAGAGCATATATTTACTGATTCAAAACAAACTGATTGTACAAAAAAAAATGTTAGTATCCTTAAGATAGTTTACTTGGAAGGTTTCCTTTAAAAAATAGAAAAAGCATTTTTAATTATTATTTTAATATTACCAATATAAAATATTACAATTTAAAATAATTTAGAAATTAAAAATAATTTAGATATGTCTTGGAGGAATATTTAGTTACAAGCCTGCTTGGCGAATTGTTCCTATGAAAGGCTCCTCTGAATTCTTATATCAATCATCTTGAGGAAAGAGATGCTGTACAAATAAACTGTTCCCAGGCTCTTTAGCAAACGACTTATCTTCTTGTGACCAATCACCAAAGCAATTCACAGCAAACTTGGCGAAAAAGTAATTATTGTCTTTAACAAAACAGTACTTATTTCTGTGTACGTTTCTTTAAAGCAGTGACAAACGCGGCAAAACACGTTTGTTTAGATGAGAAGTGATTGCAAATAGAATTGATGCAAGTTGCATCCCAAACCAGCTGTCTACCACATTCCCAATCGATTATTGTTATACCACTCACTTTGATGGCTCCGTACGTTGTTGTAGCAAGAGTTTCATCCTAGATTCTTCTTGCCCACAAAACCATCATAATCATGAGCATCAGTACAATTTTCGCATATAGGTACAAGGTACATTGATGATCTTCATGATTTTTGCATCCAAGTTCTAAAGTGAAAGCAATTCGAAGGGTTTGAGGTTCAAAAAGAGTACCAATATTGGAAGAAGGAATAGCAATCAATCAATCACTAAATTCGTTTTGAGAAAGTGATAATAGCAGAGTGGGGTCAATTACAATAATGAACGTCTCAAACGAATGATGCCAATTTTCCTGAGCAAAGTGGAAACGTTTTCTTCTTACTTAAAATTTTCCACAAGTTCTCCGCTTCTTGCGGATATTTGAGTAAACGAATGTTTTTCTTACAATAAGCAAACAAAGAATGGATGAATTCTTCTAGGGTGTTTTGAATTGGCTGGAATTCATTAAGTCAGATGTCTTTATGGGTAGATCCGATGTGTAAGCGAAGACTACTTTCATCTTTGTGTGACTACGGGGAATAATTTTCTGACTAGCTTGTTCATCAGCAGAATCTTCAGATTTATAAATTATAAATACGCCAAAAATACTTATCTAAATTCGAGCCATTCGAATCTATTCGAGGAGGTAGGTAGGTAGATAAAATAGTTTGAATTGAGGGAAGATGTTCATGAGGTAAGTTAACCATACATTATAAGAGATATTGAATTCAATATAAAATGCATAGTTTGAATAAACGACTGTTAAATCCAGGAAAGAGCCAAAGTCATCCATTAGCAAATATTTAATTCGAATAAAAACAAAAAATAATTTTGTTTGCAATATTTAATCAAAAAGCAGTACAGTTAGTTGGTCGGTATTATAAGAAAACAGAAAAGAAAAACCTTTTTCTAATTTATTGATCTGCTAATTAAATTTTAGTTAAATCTTATCACTTGGCGACACAGATATAAGCAAAATTAAAGAATTAAATTTTAATATTGTTTGACTTTGAAAGCTACATTAAGTGCAATTCAACAAGAATTAGTTTTATTAAAATGAAGTTACCGACTGCTTTCAAATTTGTATGATAATTTTAAAATATCTATATTGGCCTTGATGATTAGTCAAACATAACTAAACATTGGTACCTGCAGAAGTAGTCTATAGGTGTTAGTTGTCGATGTTACTGTGTTACAGTGTGGTTTTACAATAAACACTCCTCGAATTAGATTGATCAGTTCTTCTACTAATTTAGTTTTATGTATTTCAAAATTTTAAACGTTTGCGCTAATTCCTATGTTTGCAATGTATTTCTGGATTTTTAATTTTTTAAATAATTGCATGTCTTGTCCTCCTTAACAAGAACATTATTATACGATTTGTAAAAAAAAATATTTTGAGCATCATTTTATAACAAAGAGGAAATTTCGAGTTTATATTAAATGGACGTTATTTAAAATAAAACCGACCTCACCTCTTGTCTAAATTAGGACAAAGTATAAAAGATTATAAGTTAACAATATGAGCTACTTAATCAGTCAATCAGTCAGAAACGTAGTTGATCTCTATTCCGCGTGTTTCAACGTGTTCCGAGATAAAAACCTAATGTTACTTCACAAAGTGGACTCAAATGGTCCCATTTGTATGATGTATGAAACATGACGCTGAAGACTATAATGGATTAGTTTTAACAATATAGGAAGTTATGAATAAACCAATTACATATTATAAGTTAACGTGTACGTTTTAATCTAATGCAATCATAGGCGCCGACTATGTGGTGGTTGGAAGGCTGTGGCCCCCATTAAAATAATTTAATGAGGGCTAAGCCCCCTATTAACATAATTACTTAATATATCATAGGTAATAAAAATTCTAGTGTCTTAAGACTTATATTCGCATCAAAACCCCTTAAAGGTAATCCCCAGGATATCCTTGCTTGCAACAGCTGGATAAATCTTATTCATCAAATGCAGAAAATCAGAATCAATAGATGTCACTACAGTCGCGATTACACCAGAGAAGGTACCTTGCGAAACGGTTTCTCCAAAGGCCGTGACTTAAGGGATCACTAACGGGATAAACCTTACTAGTTGCGCTTCGAGTCCAGCCGTTCTGGGATTATTCCTAAACAGAACAATATAAATAATATGGTTGACTAAGATAACATTTAGTCGGTCTTCTATTGGAGGACAACTTTTGACAGGACTCAGTGAGTCCAAATTTAAATAATACTTAGATTTTCACTTAATGGTCCAGTGCACTTTAAAGTTATAGAAAGAAGCTATCGATTCACTAAAGCTTTTGGTCTTTGTTGGAAGTTTGGCTCAGAAAAACCGCCATATCGTGTATGCAGAGAGTTTACCCCACTGTAAATATTAAGACAGGTGTTTTCATTTGCAAATATTTTGTTATTATGGCTCAACTTCCTAATAATATATGTACTAAATGAGGATACTCAGGCACGGTTGATCTCGCTGTTGAGTGTGTATTGGGAAAATTTTGGAGTTATTTCGGTTTCGCATTGTTAGCGTCTAAAAGCAACTGATTACGGTGGAGTTAATAGTAATATTTAACATTTAATTTCAACACATATTACATTTAGATAAAAAAAATTTTCATCTTTGAGCGAGGAAGGAGCTAGTTACTTATTAATTTATTCTTTAAATTAATCGTCCAATTAATAAGTCTTTTAAAATACTTATATATGTGTTTGATAGTGTTTGCACAGCATCGGAATATACAGCAGGTCCACTTTCGCAAATATTTTCAGCCGACCGAGTGTGACCTTGCTGTATTCTCGGGCTGTTGGCTGGCTACGGAACAACAGTTATGCAGTGATATTCGATGGTCGTTATTACCAGCATATGATGACGGTGACGATCGAAAAGATTTGGCAAATTAATGGTGGTGTGTGTGATATTCAAAACTAGCTTACAAATTTCATAATGCAGACATTCAAGTGAATCTGTTGTATATTCTTATGCTGTGTCGTTAGTGCACAACTCGAGACTCGCCAGCCTTTATCAAAATTGTGAAAAGTCGGCGCCTATGAATGCAATATAACAGCTCAAAACACTAATGCATTGCACGAGCCATGCGCGTGCTGGCTCACCGGGATACCGGGAGTTTCCCGGTGGGCCTTTATAAAAATGCCTCGAAGGGCCCTAGGACACGACTGAATTTAAATTACCAACAATTAAATTAGATTTAAAGTAGAAACCTGAACCTGAAGTAGAAACGCACCTGACGAACAGCGACGATTGAATCTAACTTTCTTCCCATTTTTAGTGTTGCGACCCATTCAAGAACTCGATAATTTAGAAGAATTGAAGTATCCTAATGTTGCGGATGCGTTGCGTATCATATTTATATTGATGACGTAATTTGGGGATATTTTGTAGGTTCTGCTTAGAAACTTCAATTGGAGTTAATGCAGTTTATGCGATTCGGTGAATTCGAGTTGCGTTAGGTGGGCAAGTAACTCTCCGGAACTTCTGGCGACTTTACCATCGGCTGATGTCCAAATGCCAGTTCAATTCAACAAAGAAGAACCTATCTTTATTAAGATTCTAAGTCTTCATTGGGGCCCCATGGTCGAAGTGTTTTTCTACTTGTGTCGCAGTATAGATCGCCTTTGCAAAAAAAGGAAATACCTTATCGGAAGTAGCGAGAATTTACGATCCTTTAAGATTTTTAACCCCAGTGGCTCTCTTTGCAAAAAGGTTGATACAGCAATTATGGATGGCGAAAATAGATTGGGACAAACCTGTTCCTGAGGCAGTGATCAATAACTGGAATTTGTTCAAGTTGGAACTTCCGAAACTTTAATTTAAAATTGTTTAAATGTATTAGTTTAGACTCGGCCGTCATAAAAGCACTTAATGCATTTTCGGATGCGTCTTGAATTGGTTACAGTGCTGTAGCGTATTTAAAGATTCTATATTCTGACGGCTCTATCAGAGTTTTCTTGATGTGCGGGAAAACTAGAGTTGTTCTTCTCAAAACAATCTCCATCCACGCTTGGAATTGTGCGGTGCTGTATAGTAAAATACTTACTAAAAACCAATAACAATACTTACTGTACTATAATGCACCGATTTAAGGTTTCTTTTTGATGACAGATTATCACTCAGACGTAGGTACTGTTCTCTATAGCTTATAGATTGTAAAGAAAAATTAGGGTTGGTAAAAATAATAAGGATTATGGGCGCCATTTGCTTGCAAGTAATTAATACATTCACAAAACCGGCAAACAAAAAAGAATTCTGGTTATATTGATTGAATTCAATAACTAATTGTAATTAGTCAAATTAACGTTAGGTAGATTAATGTGTTTCAATAACTTCCACAAGTGAAAGGTCCAACATCATCACATCGAAAATCATCATCGAAAACTAGACTGACACATATGACACCAATAGAAAAATTGTTCTAGAACCTTCCACGGACAGGACAGGACAGGGTCAAAAAGACTTGCTTCATAGCATGAAACCAGATATTTACAGAATATTCCAGGCTGTTTTTTATATGTATGTGTATTTTCGAAGAATCTACTCATCAAAAACGAAAATAGGTACCTACCGAATGCATAAATTTGAATTAAATGTGTTTTTAGACATATCATTTTGGTAAGGAGTCAATAAGTCAAATAAAATCTGTAATTTTAAACCAACTAAAATATACTTAAATATACATGGCCGTCCTAAGATTATTTACAATTAATGCATTTAAAATTGCATTAAAATTGAATCTGGAATTTTAACACGTGACAGTGTTGGCAGCAGAATTGGTGTAAAGTCTCATTGATGCTTTGAAGAAGCAGATCACGTTTGACGATACGATCGCTTGCAAGACACCCAGACCCCAAGACATTGTGGCTAACCGAGTAGCTTTCATTCAAGATATCGTCGCTACTTCGTCATGGTATTACGTTCCGTCAGCAGATAATTTGGTTGACAGTGCCTCACGAGGACTTTTGCCCTCACAATTGCTAAATCATAGTTTGTGGTGGAAGGGACCTCCATGGCTCTCTCATATCCTAGACTCGGGGCCATAACAACCTTCATTCTCTGCAAGTTTCTTTCTGCAAGAAGAATGTAAAAATTGCACCGACAGTTACTAATGAATCCCATATACTAGTTAATCTAATAATGAATCTAAATAAATAAATTATCCTTAAAAGATTAAACAAAGTGGGGTGTGGGGCCCTCTTAGGAAATATTTTCCCGAGCCTTAAATGTGACTCAGCACGCGCCTGGCACGAGCTCCAAACAGCAGAAATGTAATCAGAAACCTACCGGTGATATTGTCGTAAAGTAACTTGTTGACCGAGACTTATAAAACTTATAAAAAAGTTTAACGTAAATTGAAAAATTCCTCTTAAAAAAGTATTAACGAAAATTATTACATTATCACGTCAATAATATAAAATGTAGGAAGAATAATCTAGAAATTAATTAGTAAATTAGTAGTAAAACGTGTAAAATGTAATTTTACAATAACGACACGATTTTTACAACTACAAAGAAAGTTACAAGATAGGTAGAATAAACATTACTTAACAGATTTGATATATAAAATTTCTTACGATATTTTTTTGTGCGAATCAAGTTTGTAAACAGTTCAATCAAAAAAGAACCTAGAAACCGCGTTATATAATTAAATTATTCTGTACGTCCAATAAATTTTTATTGGTTGTCACACAGGTCTCTTCCATTGATTAAATTATTGACAAGCCAAATAAATCGCGGAAAATCGAATACCGAAACAACAAAAGACGTAGAAGAACATCCATAACATTTCGTAAATCGTGACCAAAATTTCTAGCGTACATAAATCTTCCAGTAGTGGTACGTCCAATCAGCAGTAGTAGCAGCAGCAGCAGAAGCAATACGGACCGCGGCTGACATCGGTCCTGCACGTAATTAAATACAAAGCAACTGCACCATATTTGGCGCATGAGGCGACCGTAAATCAGAGAAGTATCCGCGAGATGCTATCAGCGCCATCGGGGCACGGCCGGTCGGTCTCTTCATCCCGGCCACTAATTAAACATTGCCGGAGTTTGAGCCGGTAACGAGCTATTTAGATCACTCCAGATGATGCTCGGTCGCGGTCAGGAAGGGTATAAGAGAAAGAGCGTTTTCTCTCTTCTACGGCGTTTGTTTAGTAATGCAGGGTGCATTTTTCAACGTCCGGACTCTCAACCGCGCGTTGACAGTTTACAACGTGTCCCTTTCGTACTACTGAAATGTGTGCTGCCATCACAAAACGCGATTATGAATAATAACTAAGCTCCAAAAATCTTTACACTTTTATGATGACAATACTAAAATTTCTGTAGACATGGCATTACATTAAAAATGCATCTATCTCAGTGGCGTGCGGTGAGAATTTAGGCTAGGGAAGCAACCACGATTTTATTAATTAATATATCTAGGTACAGGAGCGGATTCCCGGAGGGGATGGGTAAATTTCACCCCCAATTTATAAATAAGGATACATAGAATAGCAACAAATAATGTTTGTTTAATTATTATTTATTAAAACAATTAATTTCCAAAAATTCCCCCCCCCTCAAAATAATTTTTTGGATCCGCCCCTGCTAGGTACAATAAAAAAACAGTGTTATAATTATTACGCTTAAAAGTTTTTCAAATAAGAACTTTTACACTTTATACTTATGGAATTTGTTGACTATTATTCTTTATTTTAAAAAACTACTACTACCTATGTATTTATAATGCAACTCGATTTTCCGGACTTTTTTTAGCAAAATACCGGTGCAGGTTTTAAGCTTTGATCTGCCTTTCTCAATAATTTGTAATTTCTCTCCAAAACTGTATGCAGAAAATTTTGTATTAATAAATTTACAAACGGAACAAAAAAATCGTCCCGATTCGGATGTATCGGATGTACTCGAACCTTCCACCGAAGCAGATGAATTTGCAGTCATATAGATAAAGCAATTTTAAATTTGCATACAGAACAAACTAAATAGAATTATTTGTCTTTAAAAAAAATCCTTATATAAATTGAAATAATGAAATCTGACAAAATACAGTCTCATTCGCAGATTTACATTACTTAAGTAACATTAAATTTAACAAACACTAAATCGAACAAATAACCAAATTATAATAAATAAACATTTGGGCACAAAGCACACTAAAAATAACGACCAAACAATGTTAATCGCATCGTCTGTATGACCACGCCCGCTTATCAATGCTAAGAGAAGAGCAGTTATAAGCAACGAAATCTGTGCTTATATGCAGCGTATGTAACACATTTGAATCGGTATTACCTTTCCGTGCAAATTTAATGAGCCTGCTTTAAAATAGTACTCTAAATAATTATACTCCTTGGTGTACGGAATTGATATTGAGCTTTAAGTTGATCAAATATTACAAATTTAAATAAACGATAACCATAATTTTATAAAAATATTTTTGTTTGCATTGGTTTTTATTTTTAATAAATTCTCAAGGGAAGCATTGCTTCCATTGCTTCCATGGGCCGCACGCCACTGCTATCTAAAAGTTCGTTGAATTGGAATTACTAAAAATGTTAGTGCATGGAAAGTGCAGTGATGCGTTGCAACGACTATTTCTTTTATTGACTATTAGAACTGTTACATGCTATATTAGTCAGTTTATTATACCATTTTGTAACATTATAATGGCATTATCGTATATTATTTTTGGAACTGTTCATAATTAATGTTAATTCAATTAGGAGTCTTTAATGTATATAATGAATAATCAAGCTGGCTTTAATCGTCACTGGTTTAAGTTAAGGTTAAACCTTAACCTTAACCGTTAAGGTTGCCATTTGTATGTTGTTGTTAAGATACATTCATTAATGTTGATGCACGTCATTGTTATACTGTGACTGCGGCTTACACAATAAGAATTTTTGACACCATTACATAACACAAGGCTGCGAAATAGAATGTGTAAAAACTTTCCTAACCGAATTATATATGGATCGACGTATTTTTGTGAATAGATGAAAATCTGAAAAAATTCTGACGACGCGTTTCCGGTTAAATCCCGTTATATTAAATTTAAATGTGTTTTTCAAAAACTATACCTATCTCAGGAATCGCTTGTCCGATTTTAATGATCTTGGGGTCTATTTGAATCTAAGAGTGAGTTCTAAATGCGTGTATAAAAAAGTTTCTGAAAAAGTTCTAGAACTTGGAACTTGGTTCTAAAATTTTTAGAACTTTTTGAAAAATTTTAGAACGAAGTTCTAGAACGTTTTATTTTCTTTTTAAGATGCTCACTATGAAGAGCATATTCGTTTTAGTAAAATACCAAAAAATGAGAAAAATCAGACGAGTTGTTTTTGAGAAAAATTTTTAAAAATTTCTATATAGAAAAAAAAATAAATTTTCAGATTTAAAGTATAAATTTCATGTTTTTCTATGGAATTGTTTTCGGAACCTTTGTTCGCTTAATAGATATTTGTCTTAAGATATTTACTTTTCATTGTATCAAGATAGTATAATCATAAAAACACAAAAAAAGAGTTTTAGAACAGAAAAATACCATTTTGCTACTGTTACGCCACTATAATGTAATCAAGAATATAAGTAATGAGTCACCGTCCTAATGAGCACCTGAATAAACAATGAAGACACCCATGATGTAACAACCCTCTCAGTCCACAAATTGTTTGTGGTTATGAATGACCGCATAAACCCTAAATATTATTTATTGGTTAAAATCTGTTTGTGAAGTTAGTGCACATCTCGAACTCATCGTTGGTTTATCTTATTTTTTTATGGTGTTTATGGGATCCTCGTTGTATCTTTTCAATCTCGTTCACGTGTTTGGTGGTGATGCAATTCTTGTAATTGCGGTTACATTATGTATAAATAAACATAGAATTATCTCACCTACTTAAAGGTATTCGATATTCATTTTATCATTTTACATTTTGTTTTCAATCAATTAATATCCAAATTTTGTTACTCTTGGTACTTATTTGTAATTGTTGGGAATAGTCGATAAAATGGATAATAAGTCACGTTCTTCAATGAACAATTCGAAGTGTAATAAATCACCTACAGTGTGTTCATTGCTACTAAATCTAAAAGTTATCTGTTAACAAACAAATCGTACGTTGTATTCAAATTGCTATCGAACGAATGTTATACAAAATGGTGCTGATAAATGCTATTCATCTAATGTGTTTTGTGCTTCGTGTATTACCAATATGAAAGATCATATGAAATCAAATAAAACCAAATCGTTAAAGTATTCATCACCTGTAATTTGGAATCAAACAAATTTTTCATTTAGTAATCATGAAGATGCATGTTTTGTGTGTTTTCAAGTTTCTTATAAATGACCTAAAAATTGTCAACATAATGTTACTCAACCTATTCTGAATTTGTTTTCAACCATCGAATCATGTTCTGCTCTAAAACAAGCTCGTTATGAAAATCTATTATAACCATCGTCATTATCATCTGAATATGATTCTGAAACCGAACAATTATTCTTATTCTATATTAATTATTCTACTCATTCTCCAAGTAGTCCAAGATAATTTATTCCTTATGATTAAGCAGCACTTAATCAACTAGTTAAAGAACTTGATTTAACTAAGAATCAATCAATGGTACCAGCGTCTAATATGTTAACACAATGCAAGTGCATTCTTTGAAAAATAACCAACTCAACAATCAGTTGTAAGTACAACTGATTGTTGAGTTGTACAACTGATTGTTGAGTTGGTTATTTTTCAAAGAGAAACCATGAAATAGTTAATTTATTTGATGAACATAATGGTTCCATGAAGATTTGATGAACATATGGACCATATTTAAAAAATATTAATGGTCTATTGAATTGATTAGATTATGAATACGTACAAGACCAACGGTGTTTATTCATCAATTCAAGTAAGTCAGCTTTTAAAATTGTTCTACTTCACAATGGTAACTTACTTCCATCTATCCCTCTTCTCTATTCACCATAATAATAATAATAATAATTGCTACAACCATCATTAAAAGAAACATACACTGATGTTCAGTGCGTACTTAAATTAATCAACTACAATTCATACCGTTGGAAAGTTAATGCAAATTTAAAATTGCTTAACGTGCTTTATGGCATTGGCAGTCCATCAGTTAAAAATCCATGTATTCTTTGTGGTTGGTATGGTACCTATCATAGTAATAAACAATACCTTCAGTATTACCAAGAAAATATCCAAACACGTTCAAACGTTACTATTAGTAAAAAATCTGTCGTCTCTCAACCATTACTTAATCTAACTGATATTCTATTACCATCTTTACAATTCAAAATTGGTCTAATAGCACAATTCATTAAAAAACTATCAGTTGATGATCCAGCTTATCAATTCATCTGTAATTGACTTAGTTATAAATTACACAGCCACACAAAAAAATATTTTTTTCGGGTCTGGGGATCAGACTATGTTTTCTATATGTTTTTGGGGTCGCTGAAACCGAATCCGAATCCGTTTTACCCCATCACGTCAGGTTTTTGACATAAACTCAAAAAGTCTTCACAGCCACACAAAGATTAAAAACAATGCTGGCCTGGGATTCAAGTCATTTTTACTATATGTTTTTGGGGTCGCTGAAACCGAATTCGAAGTCCATTTCACCCTATCATGTCAGGTTTTTGACATAACCTTAAAAAATCTTATAATCCAAGCCCAATTGCCCCCCAAATTGTAATTTATGGTTATAGAGTAAAGAGGTTGTGGGGTCAAGGTGTGAAGGGGTCGAATGGTTATGGGGTTAAGAGAATATGAGGTTCAATATATTAGGTATTCCTTTTAATGCTTAAGAATTGAATTCAATTATATGATTATTGTGCTTGTAAAATTTAATTATAAAATTTAATTGTAAATAATTAAACTATCCAATAATCACTAATTAAATCATATTTTAGAGATTAGATTTTATACTTTTGTATCAATTTCGTTCGAAAATTCAAGATTCTACAAACAATTCCATAGAAAAACATGAAATTTATACTTTAAATCTGAAAATTTCAATTTTTTTCTACATAGAAAGTTTCAAAAATGTTTTCTCAAAAACTAGTAATTTTCTCATTTTACTAAAACGAATATGTTATTTACAGTGGACATCCTTAAAAAAGGAACACGTTCTAGAAGTTTGTTCTAAGATTTTCCAAAAAGTTCTAAAATCTTAAATCCAGGTTCTAGATTTATTTCTGAAACATTTTTATATACGCATTTAGAGCTCACTCTTAGCTTTAAATAGACCACAAAATCATTAAAATCGACATTTAATATAACGGTATTTAACCGGAAACGCGTTTTCAGAATTCTTTCAGATTTTCATCTACTCGCAAAAACGCGTCGATTGATATGTAATTTGTCTAGGAAAGTTTTTACACATTCTATTTCGCAGCCTTGTGTAATTGAATGATTAACAGTGAAAAATCGAATTTTATAAAATCATTTTCATGTTCCATCATGTTCCATCATGTTCCATTTTGGTTTCGGTTTGCTCCCGGAATTTATAATACGCGCCCCGACGCATATTAATTCGTCTACTCTTTCATTTTTGTTAAAAGTCACCCCACAATCGTTACTCCGAGATTTTCTTCTGGTATAGAAAGTGGCTGTTTCTTGTTGCCAAAAGTGAACTACTGTATTTGCATCTACACCATGGGACGTTTCATAAAATTCTATCAGGGGTTTTCCTTACACCGCTTCGCCTTAAGGTTCTTTGGGTTTTTTTGTCAACCTTGAGACAGTGTAAGGAAACTTCTCTACAAAATTTCATAAAAATTGCCATAGAGTAGGTGCTGGAGTAATACTTCACACTATCGACAAGAAACAGCTACTTCGTACACCAGAAGAAGAATCTCGGGGTAAACATTGATTTAACATATGAAAAATAAATACATGACAAAATATATAAACAAATGAATATATTTTGCAATATAGAATAGTTCTCAACCTAACATCACATTTTAGTATACAGATACAATCATAAGTATAATGTATAAATTATATGATACCTATGTTCATTATAATATATATTTTGTGGGAATTTTTTTTTATATTTTGTCTCCAGCAATCTTTATCTGGCATTCTTCTTTTGTTCTTTGAGGTGGATGTTCCCTTTTGCTATAGGGAAGGATTATTCCTGCACCTACCCTACCCTGCCAAGTTTTATGGAATTCTACAGGGAAGTTTCTTTAGACCGCTTCTTCGCGTCTTGAGATCGACAAAAGTACTCAAAAACCTCGCAAGAAACGTTGCATGATGTGGATGCAGATGCAGTACTTCACTTATTGCAACAAGAAAGAGTCACTTTCTAGACCAGAAGAAAATTTCGGAGTAAAGATTGCGGGGTGACTTTTTAATAAAAAATGAAAGTAGACGAATTAATATGCGTCGGTGCTCGTATAACTCCTTGTACATATATCTCGTTTTTATTTTGTTTACAACTTATATTCTTCTGTAAGGGATAGAAGAGGGTCGTTTTATGTCCAATTATTCGACCGCTACATACTATAACTTCACATAAGAGCTTGAAAGCTCAATTAGCTTTGTTCCTGCTAAGGTCGATAAAAATGTACATAATCTGGTCTTTAATTGTTTTGAATTTTTACTATTTTTAATTTTTCAGAATGAAATTTTAATATGATTTTCTGTATTGTGAGTTAATTACTAACCTGGGAGTTCAAAAAGCAGAACAAGTAGGAGGGACCTCTGTATTAAGTTCCGGAAGAGATTATCGACAGATAGAAGCTTCGCTCCAGGTCACTGGTCGTGAAACCAAAATACATCCCGGAGCTCAGAAAAGCAGAAAATAGCCGCTGGATTATAAGCCAAAGGGAAGGCCATCAAAAAGACCAGCATCAACAAGAAAAAAAACTAAGAGAAAGAGAGAGAGAGAGAGAGAGAGAGAGAGAGAGAGAGAGAGAGAGAGAGAGAGAGAGAGAGAGAGAGAGAGAGAACCTATACATCCTGAAAGACTAGAAGGTCAAGCTCATCAAATAGAGTGAAATCCTTCAGCTTCTGTGTTACACCAACTTGACTGTGCTCACCCGCTATGATTATGAAATAATCATATTTACCAGAAGAAGCAGGAGTTATGTCTCTTATTGCGACTGGACTGGTCTTAGGATTACCAACCATTGATTTGGAAATTATTCCAAAACAGGGCTGGACTTCAGTATGCGAGGGTAGTATAGTAGTATCCCGGCACTGATCCCCTGATCACTGCCTTTGAGGAGAACTTTTCGCCAGGTGTTTTCCCTGATTTAGTCACGACTGTGAATTGGCAACTTGTGGAGTTGGTCTGCACTAGATGGATACAGAGCCATCTGGCTAGTCACACTAAGTCTATCCCGGAGAATCACCTTTAAAAGATGCTGATGTGAATGCATGTCGTAGAACACTCAGTCTCTCACATCCAAGACAATCTCACCTCCACGTGGTATATGAGGAATTTCTACTTTAAGTAGAGTCGAACGGGGCCCTGTCGAAGACTTACCAAGCCTTTATTAAGGTAGGTCGGAGTGGCAAAGTCGAGGGCGGTCTTAGGATCAAGCCCATCCACACTTGAGATTGGATTCAGCCGGGATGTGAAAGTTCCCATGCTGGACTAATGGTAAAAAGATTACTCGGAAGACGAAGCCCGACGGGTGAGCACATTAATAGCCTAAGAAGGTGGTCACCCCGTTTCCACCACTGAGAGCTGAAACCACTCGCATAGGTGACACGTCAATTGAGCGTATCTCAATTTCCTGCCCAAGGAGGCCGTGGTGGTTATGCTATTTAGCAATTACGCCATGCAATTTCGCAATTTCATATTTAGCAGAAAGATTATTTGGATGACCTGCGCAAATGTTGCAAGAAAAATCTACCTGAAAGAAGCGATCCCTAGCTTGGGAAACTTATAGCAAGAGATAGACCTCACAGCTGTGGAGTCGGACGACCTGCCTAAGCGACTCAGGGTGCTCTTTTGCATCCTTAATTCCAATACTAAAGTAAATATGCCACAAAAGCAAGAACCTCAACGCCAAAATTCCGAGTTGAGATGGATGAGCGGCTAGAGCGAGTAGAAAACAGAAACTGGTGACAGATGTGGTGGTACTGGCTCACTTTAGGCGATTGTAAAGAAAAACATCAGTGTCTCGGAGACTGCCATCAAATTCAAAATTAAAAACCCCGACCATAAGCAAACGTTTGAACCGTCTCCTATCTTGACAAACTCAGAAGAAAGAAAGTTAGTGGAGTAAATTGTTAATTACTTTAACATTAGGCTAATAATAATTTAATAAATATAGACATGGACAAAATATTCAATACCTATATGTAAACATCTCGAAGAAGTGTTAAACGATCCATCTCCATTATATAGCCTTGGTAGTATAGCGACTAGCGTGCTGGTCTCGTACGAATCTTGAATGTACACCTAATGTCTAAATTCAACCTGGTAATTGTTATTAACGAATTTCACATTCATAAGGTTAATTTTCTATACCAGGAAATTGCTTACTTATATCTTGGAAACTATTTAACACAGAATATTAAAATAAATGGGGGTGTTTTTCACAGTATTCATTAAGGTCTACAACTTTGCTACAGTGATTTTTCCTCTAAAATAATTAGTGGAGCCAATACTCTAGAAATTGTGGTTTTACATGCTATTCTCCTATGTAACAAAACTGATAATACACCCTGTATAAACAAAGCAAATATGCATTGAGGAATTGACTTTGAAACATGACACTATTGCGTCGAACTTTGAAATACGTGCTTCTTGTATTACAAAAAGAAGTATTTCAAGACACCGCCGAAAAACTAATTTTCAATTTTTCTTGTTTGTCATCAAACGGGGTAGTTAAAAAATTCAGTTTTTTAATGCGCCTTACATTTACCATTTTTTAGATATTTATTTCTAGTCTGCTACATTTGTCATTGACCAACTTCGGCATACCTGCTGGTAGCAATATAACAAAAAATGGTTTAAAAAAGGGAAAATCTAAAAAAAGGACTTTTTGCTCCACCCTACCAGACAGCCTTTCCAAATACATACTTATTGTCCCTAGAAAATACAATCGAATAGCCACCCTATAACTACTACATAATATGTATGTGAGAAGTAATATGAGCAGTAATGTAAATTACTATTTATGATGTAAATTCCTTAGTATGAACGAACAAGAACATCGAAAATCCTTTTAAGTTATCCTTACAAATTAGACTAATTTCTATTAAGCTTAATATTTTTTAAAGGATTATAAAAATTTTAATCAAAAATAAACATGTAGCAAACAAAAACAAATTTATTCTTCCATCTGCTGTATACATTCTATAAACTTCAATTTTAAAACGAATATTAGAATCCTGCAAGCGACCCTTCATTGGAACTAAACAAATCCTGGCCACCTATAAATCACCGAGTCCTCTGCAGCTACCAGACGGGGGAGGATTCTGAGCTTTTATAAAACTCATCCCGCATACTTGGAATTCGGATTGAAATGGTTTTTCCTCCTAACAACATTCATAGGCCTTTAAAATCTTGACAGGTATACATTATTTTTTTGAAATGACGACGATCTTGGGCAGTTGTCTTTCTTTTCTTTTGGCCATTTTACATCAAGAAAGGGCAAGAGTTTAATAGTGAAAACGTTTGATGAATAAATATAACGGGAGGATTATTTATGCCAACAGGAGGTCTTTTGTAAATAAAAGCCTGAATCAAAGAATAGTTAATACGAAATATTCGTGCTAATTACACTGATTTACATTTTAAGTGTTACTTTGTATTCATGGTGTTATCTACTTTAAGATTCATAGATAGGACGTAACTTTACCACTATTTGTGTTAATGTAGTGTAACAAATGATGTCTACGGTTCACTTACAAACAAAACATCTGTTATTTTCAAAAATTATTTTTTCTGTAAATTTTCCTGGTGATGAATGATGGATGCAAAGATGTGATGATAAAGTTTAAATAAAGAAGCACTCATGTTGTCTATTAAAAAAGATAATTTAGTTATTCTGTGCTAAAACTTTGTTAACGTTAGGTTACATCAAGCACAAATATAATTTTAATTATTCACTTAATTAGTTACTTAATTACATTATTTTATCCTTTCATATCTACACCCATATATAGATTGCTATTTTTGCATTATTAACCAGGGTATAATATTTTGAAAATCTATTATTAGATTTTCATTTTGTAATTAGTAACTTTTTATCTTAACCTTATAATCTACTCTAAAACTTGAATCCTATCGTAGTTTTGAAGTTCAGCATAGCTGTTTGTCTGATTCTTTGTGAGTTATGCATGTTCTAGAAAAATGAAATTTTTTAATATTTTATTTTAAAACTATTTTATTATCTTAGTAAAAGTTAGGTTATCTTAAACCAATCAGATAAACTCGCCTATTTATAAATTCCCCTTTTCTTTAAAAACAGAAATATCAATGAATCCACTTAAAATTGAAATTCGATACTATTTTTAAAATCCAGCATGATCAGAAACAATTTACATTTAAATCTTCATATTTTATAAATATTCAACGTACTATGGATTTTATAATGAACTATTTTATTCTTTTTTCAGTGTAAATGCATAGGACAAAACAATAAAAAATAGCATCATATTAGCCTTGCTGCCCTATATCATTATAAAACCAATAGTGCATTTCCAATTTAGAACTTATTATAGATTATATAAATATTACATAGCTCATCAATATTTAAGTTATTAACTACAATACAATTCTTTTTATTTTATGAAACGGTTTTAAACTGTTTATTGTGAAAATATAATGAGTCTCATAAGCGGCAATGTTGGTTCCCTGAGTAAAAAAGTTTCGGTTGGTTACAATGTTAGTCCGTTGAGATTACATCACGCGAATAAATTGTATGCTAGCGTTTGTATGCTAATAAACGTTGGGTGGTTCAAATCAAATAAAACAGTGTATTTAATGAATTGGTGGTGGTTTTTATTATACTGTACTAATTTCTATTGAATATTTTATGCAACCTTATGGATACAACTTTTTAGTTTTTAATAATATTACATCAAATTTATTATGTTGAGCAATGTTTTATTTTTTATATTTTTGTAGGATTTCTCCTGACAATAAACCAAATAAAAAATAATTTCAGTGGCATCGCATTGTATTCGCATTTATTTAGAAGTATTGGAGGAAAAGGCAAGGTTATCTTTTCAACACTGATAATAATTATTATCTAAGCATTATTAGTGAACCAACTATGAATCTGTGCTAATGATAGATTAACGTATGTACACTTTTGAATATTGCATATATTGAAGATGCCAATACTAGACTTTCGCTTGTTGGGTTTCGAGTGACTACACACTCAGAGAAAAATAATACTTGTAGTAAGAAAATCGTACATTAAATTAAGAATTTTGATGCTGTTTTAGAACCTAAGAAGTTTCTAGTTTCAATTTAAGAAATAAATAAGAATAATATTCTGGTTTGCAATTCAAGAATATGAGAGTTTGAATGTAGAATAATCTATTTAAATTATGTTCTTATTTTTACATGAATTTGTTTTAATTTTAACATGAAAATTCTTAATTTAAAACATTCAACTTCTTTACTTAAACTTGAAACATTACCACTTTTAAATTGCCACATATTAATTTAAGAATAATGAAATCTTAATTCAAATCAACGTGTTTCTTATTATAAACCGTCTAATTCTTGAAATAAAGAATTGTTTCTTACTTTAAGAAATGATGATGTTTTAAGCATTTTCTTTCTCATTTCAAGAAATTCGTAAACGTTGTTTTAAGCACTATTATCTTCAATTTAGTGATTGACTTTTAGGAATTAGTATTCATAATAAAAGAAAACAATGGCACATGAAAGATTTATTTTAGATGCAACTACTTAGAAAAATACATACACATATTTCTTTACAAAATAGAAAACTTGCCAGTCTCGAATCACATCTTAAACAAACCACAAAAAAGGATTCTTAACACAGCCAGTCTCGGTGAATTGGCGGCTTGTAATGTTTACTTTCATAAACTAGTGGTCGCACGTTTGATTTCCGACCAAGCTGGTAATTTTTCATATTCCCCCAGATTCGGCTAAATTCTAGTATTCGTCATTCCGAATCTTTGCCTAAAAATAAATAAATAAATAAAAATATAAATAGCCTAATATCTAATACACAGTAAAAAATGCAGTGGTGGTGAAAAACATATTTGGTGTGGTGAAATATCTGAGTGTAAATTTCTACACTCATGTGAATGAAATTAACAACTAAAATTAACACGCAGCACCAGGTTTCTTATGAGTGTTATCTTAATTTAAAAAATGGGTAAAAATAATGTTTTTGGTGTACAAAAATCATTTGAATTTAGTAAATCTTACACTAACGAGAGTATCTACTCTCGTTAGTGTAAGAGTCATCTTTCAAAAAGGTATTTCACTATTCTAGCATGTTAACAACATTAAAGAGTGTTAATAAGATCCAACAAAACCAATTTAACCCTCGCGAGTGTCATCCACCGAACATCCACCTCCAACGCGAATAATCACGATTGGACGTGAGCACTTTTATTTACTGTTTGTGTTTGAATGTTGTTGGTTCTCTTTGAAAGTGACAACAATGATTTTTAAGATTCAACTAGCCAATAAAAGTAAATATGCTAAAATAGAAGAGGATGGATCTTTCTAACGATCTTGTGAACATAAGCCGTAATTGTATCTAATCGTAATTGACAGAAAAGTAAGTAAGAAGTAAGATTTTAAAACTATAATTTCCACTCCTGGTTGTGTCTATTCAGCTTTTTCTTATGTAAAAGTTTTAGCTGCCATGTTGATCCATTGTAATTTAAGTCGTCATTATGCATAAATAAAAATAATTATTTTTACGTAAATTGTGGATAAATAATAGATAAAATTATTTTCAGATTTTTGGTTTACAAGGAACAATTTAAATGCAAAACCGTTTCTGGTTCCTGCTATGTAGTACCTAACCCTAAGTATGTATGTAATGAAATTATACTCCCATAGTTTAATTATTGCCGCGCTCTACGCATTGGTATAGTAGGTATTGACGGCCGAACTCAGCTTACAAAGATGGCGGCGATGGCGCACATGTGTTTATAAAATTCACGTGTGATTTTTAATAACTGACATTGTGATTAGTGACATTAAATGTCGTTTCTATAATTACAGGTAAGGTTTGTAATGTAAATTAGAATGTGTCAATAATAAATTTAATAAAACTTTAATTACAGAAACTGGTGGTCATGATGGTGATGGCTGGGTCATTTACCCTAATCATACAAAGGAGCTCATAGGTAATTGTTCAAAACTAATGTTGATTTCCTAGTAGTAAAGATTCACTTTTTTATTATTTTAATATTATCAGCCGTACTTATAGAAAGATTTACACGCGTGCAACATTAATAAACATTGTGTTACACGCCTGTAATTTATCTATAGTACGGCTGTAAATAATAGGTAAATAATATAATACACAAATTATAACATTTTGTCTATAAGGTATTTTATAATATTTAAATATTGTACCTATTATATTGTACATATTTTTATTTATTAATTCTGTATTTATAATTTAACCATTTATCTTTTTTAGGCCATAATTTTCTTTTAATTGGATTTATTTTTCTTTCTATGAGAAACACTAGATATGCTTTATGTTATATACACTTTTTCTATTTCCACAAACCTTATTCTGTGATTCACTTTATTTTCTTTTGTAGCTGCATGCTGCTTGGTGTTATGCCCTTCAAGATTCTGCTGCTGTGGTAGTCCCAAAACCGTTCTCTGGGCTGGATAGCTGTCAATACTGAAATGGTGAGCTCAATTTTCTTTTTATTTATTTACCTTTCTTAAATAACATTTCTTGATTACTATTCAAGAAACATTATTGCTAACTTCTTCTTCACTTGTTGCTGGTTTCTTGAAAACAACCGTATGTAGGATACTAATTAATATTTTACGTTCTTCTCCTGTAGTTCTTTTTAAATTATTTTGACCAATAAACTATACACTATTAACCCAGGATAACTTCTTAAACTTTTATTTATTATTTTCTTTATAAATTATACATTTATTTACTGGACAGATTCATTTACAACCATTTTTATCATTTTATTAAATTCATCTCCCCCTTTTATTTACATCACTACCCCTTGGTAACTTAATATTGTTTTTCTTGCAATTATTTTCCATATATTTTGATAGTTTATAATTTTATTCAAGAAATAGCTTGACATTGATCATTATTTCAGTAATTTGATTATTGTCTATAAAGCAATTGTATTATGTACCTACTAACTATATATGGTCGTCAAGACTATTTTTATATTGCTGTTAATAATGTTTGTACTGTTTTATAAACCTTTGTAACTAATACATCTTCTATTTCAGATTTAACTGGAAGTGAAGGTCCTGTAGACCCAAAATTGTTTTCCTGATCAAATTTTGTTACTATATACATGTATCCAATAAATAAATTAACTCAAACTTGAATAGTTTTAATAATAAATCCTTTTAAAAATTCAATTCATAATTACAAATGATAAACACAAACAGTCAACTTTGAACTTTTTTACATTGAGTAACAAAATTAAGAATTCATGATTTTCAAATAATGAAGGAAAATCATCACAATATGTATTTACATTGGTTTATTTAGATTTAGAATGTATTTATATTTTGCATTTTGTTTTAAAATAAAACAAAAAAAAATATCTGAACCAAAAAAATAGAAGTATATAATTACACTAACAAAATAGTTATTTACACTCCAATAAATGATTGTAACCACTATAGTTGGTTCCTTTTCCATTAAAAAAATGTTCCTTACCATTATAAGCAATAATTTTTATACTAAAAGAATGGGAAATTAACACTCAGTTCGTGCATACTTTACACTCAACAAATGTTTTCTCAACAATATGGTTGTCATTTTTACACTCAGTGTCCATGACTTTAACCTGCATTGAAGGTTAAAGTTGTTATAATTTTACCACTTTTAAGACCAATGTTATTTACACTCGTCAGTGTGGATAAATAGGAACCACTCTGGGTGTTATTTGAGTGTAAGATTTAACACTCCATTTTTTACTGTGTACTTAATGAATAATTATTAATACTTTAATTGATTAATTATGACTAAAGTTATAGAAAGATTACCATTAGCACACTTAACATGGCATACTTGTAAAGGAACCATTCTACTGTGGCAATCTCTTTGTCCCAAATTTTCTATTTGTCACCATTCTGATATCGAAATAAATAATAATGGATATCATTTATCAGTTCACCCATTGCCTTCGCACAAGTTATCTCTTAAGGTTAATACTTCACCACACAGGAAATGTCGCGCACTCGTGCTTCTATTATAACATAAAAGAACCAACAACAAAAAGTGCAACTAAGCAATATTGAACTAGTGTAAACAGCGACGCAGCTAGCAACACTTAACGTTCTTGATTTAACTGCATTGCACTCTCATTTCCAGAAGAATTATTGTAATATCAAGAATTTAACGTTTTAATTTCAGATATGTAAATGTTAACTAACTTAATTCAGCATAACATATACTTATTTCAAATTATATTGATTCTTATTTCAAGTACTGTAGAGTAGTATAGTGTTTATTTTTAAAATGCAAAGATTCTTATTTGAAGTGGTTTAGTGCTTAAAACAATACTTAGATTTCAAGAACATATTTATTCACACATTAAGCATATTTTTTTTTGATACAAGAAGTTAAAAATCTTCTTTTAAACTTGCTTCTCTGAATAGCAGAAAACAATGCTTAAATTGATAATCCAAAATCTCTCTCCAAGCATTTTATGTCTAGAATTAAAAATTACCTGTATCATTTTGATTTAAACACCACGTTTCTTGACTTTAGATTGCCAATATTTCTTTGAGTGCGTCTTATAAAGATTTACAATATGGCGATCAAAAAGCGTTTTGAATGTAAGCTTGAACTTTAAGCTCGGTTACTGATCAACTCAAATCGTCAAAATTAAATAGGTTGACTTTCCTCCTTCAATGATAAAAAAGAAATTAAACACATTAGAAAATGAGGGGAACCAATTTGGAACAACATGGAATCTCGAGGAAAGATAGAGTAAATTTAAATAAGTCCTATTTCAAACGACTCAAGAAACTTGCGGAATAAAAGAGCTACTTAACAAGCATAATAGAGAAAAAAGTGGCATGGATTAAATAAAAAAAAACCGGGAGCAGGTTAACAGATTAAAAGGGTATTATGGAGGAGTTTAGGAGGAAAATAAAGGAAAACTATATAGAAAACCAAAAACAATTTTTGAATGTATTAAAGAAACTAAGGGAAATCAGGCAAAGCCGATAAGTAACAACGTGAACCAAAATGAAGAACTTGAAATGATAACAAGTGGGGTGCTAAATGTCTGGAAAGACATTGTGGAAATTAATTTGACAGCAAAAAAGGTGAATATAGACCAGGAAATGGATAGAGACGCGCAAGAAATAGAAACCGCAGATGAAAATGAAGAAGAGGAAATAAGTGAAAAACAACTCAAGATGGTTATAAAAACTACGAGAAATGGAAAAACCGTAGGCGAAGATGGTATAACCCCGAAATTAATAAGCAGAGGGGAAAAACAATAGGCGAATGGCTAAAATCAATCTTTCAACAAGCAAGGGAGACGAACAGATGGATAAATAGTAGGTAAACACCGATTAAAAAGAGTTATAGAGTATAATTGCTCTATAAGCAAAGAGCACTGGGCAAAACTAGAAGAACTAGGAGAAAGATAGAAGTATAAGAGACGAACTGGACCAACATCCAATTATACAGGAGATTGAAAATAAACAATTAAAATGGCATGGGTATTCTGATATCCAAAGCAAGAATAGAAAGAAGCAGAGTAAGCGGTAGACCACGAGTTCAGTGGGCTAGAAAAAAAGACCATAGAAGAGATTAAAAGAAGAATACCCAACGCCGTGAGGTGTCATCTGGGACGAGAAAGAGAAAGAAGATTTTCCTCTTTCGATCTCCTTTCCTGTTAATAAGTCCTCTTACGGAACAACGTCTTGGTCTTTGAACTTCTGTTTGATGTCTGCTAGTACAATTTTGAAGAGATTTATTAAAACTTTGTAGAAATTGAGCATTTTCGAAGAGAAAATTATTATTTTAAGTTTTGTTTTATAAAAATAATTAAAAAGAGTTATCTCCCAGCTGGTATTGAACCTGCGGCAGCAAAGGTTTCAATTTACTAACACGTCGCTTTTACCGACTGAGCTACGAAACCACATTACAGACCGTGTGCCTATCTTATTATAAGAGCAGGTTATACTTATTTAAATGATTTGATATTTATGTATTTTTAATTATAAAAGTACAAATGTTGAAGCTACAATTTCACAAATCACGTTATTTTCAAATGAGTATTATTGTATACAATAGAAATAATAATAATGTCACGGTGTCTCACTTGCTGTACGTTGATGACCTGAAATTATATGTCCCCTCAGATAAGGACCTTGACAAACTCATTCACGTAGTAGATACCTTTACTTCAGATATCCGTATGAAGTTAAGGTTGAACAAATGTGCGAGATTAGCCATACGTAAAGGCAAAATAACAGAAACACAACAGAAAGGTCAAAATATAAGATCGTTAAAGAAACAGGAATCCTACAAATATCTTGGATTTGAGCAAGTTCTGGACAAGCAATTAAAAAACATTAAGAAAGAACTCGAAGAAAAACTTATCAATCGAGTTACAAGAGTAGCAGAAACATTACTTACATCTAAACTGAAGATCAAGGCCGTTAACACATCGGCTATACTGTTGCATACTCATTCGGCGTGATACCATTGTCCAATACAGATAAGGAACACCTAAATAGAAGAGTTCGAGTAATACTTACCCAGCATAGGATGCACCACCCACGGTCTGCATACGAGCGACTGTACTTACCCCGAAAACAAGGAGGGAGGGGACTGCTGAACTTAACTTACCTATGCAAGAAACAACTGTCAAATCTCAGTAAATATTTTGAGAGCAAGGAGCAAATCTCACCATTAATACGAGCTGTCAGAGCATGTGACCGTTATTCTCCAATAGCAAAAAATGAATATTTTTAACACTGCCGATGCCATTGATCTGTTACACCAACAATGGCGTGATAAACCAATGCAAGGCAAATTCCCGCAGTATTTAGATAAAGCCAATAAGGAACTGTCAGTTGGGCTTACTAATGGGGAACTATACGTTGAGACGGAGGGTTTTGCTATAGCAATTCAAGGTAAAACTATAGCTACGAACAACTATAAAAAGTACATACAGAAAATATCGAACATTAACGACAATTGTCGAATTTGCGATTCAAGGTCCGAAACAATAGAGCACCTAACATCAGTTGTACTCCTTTAGCTAACACCGAATATTTGAAAACGCACAATTTATCTGCTGCGATAATACATCAGGAATTGGCCCTGAAGTATGCGTTGATTGAAAATCGTCAACCATATTATAGGTATATCCCCGAGGCTAAATTAGAAAATGCCACTGCACGTCTATATTGGGACATACAACTTAGAACCGACAAACCAGTAGGTGCAAACAGGCTGGATATAACACTATTTGATCACTCAAAGAAATCGGCCTATCTAATTGATTTAGCACATCCAGCAGACCACAACCTACTAAAGACTTATACAGAAAAAGTACAGAAATACTTTGAGCTAACTCAAGAACTTAAACAAATATACGAGCTAGATCATGTTAAAGTAATCCCAATCGTTATTAACGTCAATGGGTTACTTACCAAAAATATCACTAATTACCTAAAAGTGATAGACTTACATAGGCTTAACATCATTAGTTCAATGCAAAAATCAGTGATTTTGGAAACTACACGTATAATACGCAAATGCCTCAATTATCCAACCTAATAAAACCATCAAGTGATTGGTGAAAACCCCACTTGTATGCGTACCAACTCTAAAAAAGTTGAGAAAGAACAAAAAATAATAATAATAATACAATACAAATAAGTTTTATCGAAAAAAATTGATTTTACTTACTTTTATGTCCGGTCGGGCGATTATAACCTTTTAGCGGCCTGTTCTTAGAGCGTAAATTGCTAAATTAGAGCAACCTCTTATACTGCTCTTGTTTACGCCGTCTCCATAATAATAAATGTAATTATAGATCACTACACCTACCTAACTTGAAGTTTTGCACTTTTCAAATTATTTTTATTTTAAATTAAATATTAACCTATACTTAGACCGGACATAAACTAACGTATGCATTTCGGGCTTAATTAGAGTTTTAGAGTTCTTTATCGTCTTAGCGCCTTCGGCTTTCGCCTCAGGCGCTAACTGACTCTACGGGCTCTAAGACACTCAATTAAGCCCTTAATACATAATAGGTATACTATTTACTATTACTTCTACTTTTATGTGGTAAGTTCGGTATTGTAACTCTTTTTGCTCCAAAAGCTCTATTGTCATAGTGACAATTATTTGCAATAATGGATACTATGGAAACCGAGCTTTTCGAGTTAAATCGATCTGAATGCCAAACTTACCCATTATAAAAGGTGTCAATAAATGAATTACAAATGAAAAAATGTCAAGTTGAACTCCTTTGATTGGTTGTTTTCATATCCGTACACAGTGTGGATATGAAATTATATTCGTATTGCTTGCTGGAATTGCCTACTTTTCAATTGAGTGGAACGTGAAGAAAAAAGTGAATTTACATGTAAGTAGAAAAAATAATTTAATTAAGCGACTGAGAAATAACACAGGTATATTAAAATTGTAAAACAAAACAGCCTTAAACTTATTAAAGAGATTTAATAATTCAAAAATATATTGTACCGATGAGAATACCCTTTAATTAATAAAATTTATGAATTCAAATGAGAATTTTTGACAAACTGTAAGCACATATTGATTACCATGTTTACTTTTCACAATTGTTTTAATTAAGAAAATGAGAGATATACATACATGTCATCCAAGCCCTCGGTGTATAATAATAATTACGAAGTACGGGGCGGACAGCTTAAGTTTGTAATTAGTCCCATCTGGTGGCGGCGCCGGCATCGGCCAAGTAATCGACGAGTAGCGCCCTCACACATGAGACTTCCGTTATGTAGTCCTCCTAATTGCTCATCTCTATAAAGCCCGGATTACATCTCTTTGCCTCTCTATTGTTCCTCATTGTGCCTACTCACATATCATTGCAATACAATAACATACACACATAGCAGCACCCACGGCGAATTCGCTAGGGGCCCCTTTTCCAACGTAATGATGTTTTAGTATGCAAAGAACTAATCTGCAAATGCTGTTGTTTAAGTTTTGAACATGCCAATTAAGGACCGTTGGTTATGAAAGGACGCTTTTGTTAATGAATTTAGTGAAGGTACTAAACATATCTATCTCATACACAATTTTAAAGCGAGTGAATGAGAGAGTGAAATAAAAAGCTAGCAAAGCAGTGACTCGAATTGCAAATATTTTAAAATTAGTATTTGATCAGCTTGGGATTAATTTTTGGTACTTGAGATGTGTGCATTTTCAGTATTTTCTTGAGTTGCATACGTATACGAAATTCTGACAGAGTAAAACTAAGAGACTTCTTGAAACTAAGAGTTTTTCCGGTAATATTTAATTTTAATTCTTTAAGAAAACAGCTTAATTAAAAAATCTTCAATAGAAAACGAGTTTTTGCTTAAAAATCTAAATAAGGAAACTTCAAAAAGACAATGATTAAAACTCACACTCTAAACATTTTTAAGATTACAAACAATACATTTTCAGTTCTCGATTAGAAAAAAACTTGACTGTATGAGCATTTTATTGATAAATATTATCAGTTGATTTTGAAACTTTTCCAATCTATATAGCTTTCTGGTAACAATAAAAAGGCTGCTATCCCAAGCAGCATCTAAGTAGCACGTAACTATAACTAAATTTATGACTTTATAGGTTTAATTACTTCAATTAGGAATATTTTAGTAATTGTGTAGTTGCTTATACTATTTATTGGAACTATGTAGTTCCATTACTTAGGAGTAACTTTTAAAGTATGTGGAACGGTATTTCCACTTAGTATAATTACTTTAAACTCGTTGCAACTTCAAAGTGGTATTATGATTGTAGCAATAACTTGCCCGAAGCTACTTTAAAGTTTTTAAAACTTTAAAGTAGTACTGAGAGTTCCGGCCACCTGCCTGAAACCATTGCTTAACCCTTTAAAGTAACGGAACCTGACAGTAGTATTGAAAGCAAAACGTTTTTGCTATCCAGGAGAATCACTTTAAAGTAATTTCTCGTAAACTACTCCGTCTCTATATTTACTTGTAAAATGTTGGAGGCCATTAATCAATTTGCAATTTGTTATGATTGTTAAAAGATGTTTTACTACATAACCTTCAATAAAAATAGCAAATTGTGCCTTAAGAATTGTTATGTATGTAGCTTGAAGTTGGCAACATTTATTTGTAGTGATGTAACTAGCCAATCCTGGCCCGTCTGACGGCGTCCGTCAGTATCACTTGAGTCGCCTTGGAGGACACACATCTTGACCAGTGTATGCATTGTGTTTGTAATGATCCCTGCTCACTCAATATTAATAAAGTTAATTAATGACAATAATTGAGTATCTTTTATTTAAACACATAAAAGAACATAACAGGAATAATATAAAAATGGTTTCTATCATGTGTATCAAGTTAAGTATTTTTGTCAAATTTTATTAGACATTTTTTATTAAAACATATATATTTTTCGACCTATCATCATCACATTTAACAGAAAAGTTGCAATGGTTTATAATTTTGGTGTACTGGACTGACAAAATAATCAAACATTTCATCGCTCTTTATATTATTAAGTACAAATAATTATTATTACAAATAAAATAGTAATCCATTTTGTGACACGATCACATTAGTATAGAAAATGATAGAATATTTGTTAAGTTGCATCAGTAAGAAAGAGCAACCACGCAACATGATGTGTCAAAGAGAAAAGAAGTTCCATGAGAGTAGCAATTACTACACCGCCACGTAGCTGCTACCCAAAAATTGTTTTCCATTTTGGTTCCAGGCACGTAATGAAACCGTAACAATTACGTTCTTGTGACTAACGGCAAAAACTTAATAGTTCCACTAGTAGTTGCTGGCACGTAGCGATGACTAAAAATGCTGCTTGGGATGTCACATCCAACTGTTGTAGAATAGAGCAAAAAATACTTACTAAAATAAGTTAGGTCGTTTGGTACAATTGCAGGTTTATCAAACCTGGTTAAATTCCATCGAAAATATAACCTGTGTTTAATCCTTCAGTTTTATAGGTCTATCCATGCATATAATCGAGCGAGTAAGGGGAAAGGTCGGACTGTTAGTTCGTTATTAACAATATTTAATGTGTTCCTATCACAAAATTGTTTTAACCATAAATGATCTGCATTGTAGTATTCAAATAAATATGAATCCGTAACTGAAGCTCTGTCGAAAATCCTTAATGAAAAAACAGTGTTTCCAACTCCACAGTGTATTTATATATCAGAATGTCTTCCTATAAACGAATACATTTTTTAAATTTTAAATTAAGTCTCTCTTTTTTCTTTTTGACATGTTCTTTTCATCTTAATTTTGCGTCAAGTGTCATTCGTAGATACTTTGCACTATTTTCGTGTGGTAACGCTAGTTGATTACAACACGCAAGTAATACTAGTTAACTTATCGTTTGGTGTAATTTACATGCATTAATTTCGATTTGTTGAGTTTAATTCGCTGTTTCTTTTTCAGCAGTTTCAAATTTAGTTGTTGCTTCCTCATCGCTTTTGCCTTATATATAGCAGATTGTTAGTGTCATCAGCAAAGGTTGTAATAATACCTTCTTCCATATTTGATATATCCTTTATAAAAAATATACATCATTGGTCCCAATACACTTCCTTGTCGAACTCCTGTCGATATCTTCATCAAGGATTCTGACTTGCAGGAGATACTATCTTCCTGTTTCACGCTACAGAGCTTGATGAAATGTAATATTTCAAGAATAGACTGTGCTGTTTGGGTTCTTTTCTATCTTATACACCAGTCTCTTATGCAAAACTTTGTAAAAAGGTTGGGTAACGTTCAGATATAGTTACCAGATTTTCTTTTCTTCTAACAATCTTTCAACTATATCCGCGATTCTATATACATGTTTGACTAATCGTTGAGAGCTTGTTTCTGAATCCAAATTGATGGTTAGGAATCAGATTATCGATGCTAGATTTGAGTATTTCATAAACAACGTTTCAAATAATTGTTAAATCTTAAGTAGCAACGAAATCGGACTTTACGATGTTTTTTTATTAGATGGTTTGCCAAGCTTTGGAATTATTATCACTTCCGCTACCTTCCAGTTCATATTTCAATCAAAATGCTAAATTGATTAGGTACGTTAGTTTAAAGATTATTGACAGTTCGTTCAGGATTGGATCAGTAATAAGATCAAATTCAGGTGTTTTTTTTGGATATTTCGTTAATAACTTCTGCAGGTGTCACCAATTTGATCGAGGTTTCATCTTCATTGGTTATTAACGGTATGTTCTCCTGGACAGTTTGTCTGGAGTGCGATTGAAGGGTATTAGTCAAGTGTTCAGCAAATATACCTTCCTGATTGGCGGTGCTTATATCCTAGGTCTTTTCAAACTTTTGTATAACAATTCGTGTCTTTACCATCTGATAATGCTTTAACAAAATTATTGAATGTTTCATTTCTGATTTCTGAATTTCTCTGCTAAATTGTTGACTTAGTATGTTTACCTTAGTGTCTGTTATCATCTGGTGCGCTTGTTTGGTGACATTGTTTGCGGTTTCTGCGTTTTTCGGTAATCGTGTTTTTTTTTATTTATTTTGGGTAGTTGAGATCGGATGTTTCTCATTTTTAGTGTGAAGATATTGTTTTACACTGATGAAGATATTTACTCAAGTTCTTTTCTGAATTCACCCCACCCTACCCTCTTATTGAAGATCGACATTGTTTACTCTTTGGTGATGACTATTTTGCTTACTTTTAGAATAATAGGCGAATGGTCAGATGGAAGATTATATAGCTGCCTTCTATACTGATATAGTCGGACTCCAATCCCTTTCAATACAAAGAAATCTATTAAAACTGGTATTTTGTTAATATCTGTGGACCAGTATGTCGGTTTGCCTGTTGATGGACAGTCACACTGTGCTTCTTTGATCGCTTCATACAATTGTTTACTTTTAGTGGTGGACAGTCTAAATCCACAATAAGTATGTTTATTTTGATCACCTCCATTATGAAGTGTTCTCCTAATGTCTGAAAGAGTCTAAGGTAATCTTAAAAAAGAAATTTAAAATCGAATATTTAGAAGACTCTACAATTGATTGTTGGAGGTTTTAGTGGAAATTTAACGTTAATGATTCATAATGTAAAAATAAAATAACATAAAAACGCTGGTTCATCTAGAGACGTCTTCTGGAATCTTTTATTTGTCTGTATAGGAAATTAGACAAAATAAAAAAATAAAGATGTTTTCGTTTGATTCTGTGTTGATTACAAGAGTGTAAGTATTTAGTTGTATTATATGTCATCAAAGTTTTGTTAACAAGTGCAATTTCTGGCAAGTTAACAAATTTAAAAGATGAACGGTTTTTCGCCCTCACCACACACACTTTTAACAACTTTGGTCGCGTATTTCAACAGCTAGGCGGCCATTTTCAACAGAGACCGAAAACTAAACTAAAATCTAAAGAATTTAACCTTATATACCTACACAACTTCACGGTTCGCTGGTAATCGGTCAAGTTTGATTAACCATCGAGCTTGACTGATTACTAGAGCAATTCCAAAAGACTGGAATTGATAGGAACTAAATCAGAGTTCATTAGAGATTTTCTATTCTTAATAATTTCTAAGTTTTCAAAACAGTTAAGTTCTGTTGGGTTGTTTACATTTCTAATTATTTCTACGCGTTTTACCTTATGATTTTGTTTAAATATATGTAGGGCAACGCTAGACTCGTCATGTGTTTTAAATTTTTTAGTTTGTCCTATATATACTTGATTGCAATTATTACATGGCTTTGTATATATTTCCGATTACTTACTTACCCTTATCTTTTTTCTTCTCAAAAGTTAAATTACATTTAAATTTTCTTGAGTTTATGGAGAGATATTGCTATCCATAACCGAAATGTTTTCCAGCTATTTCACAGTAAGTCATCAAATACTTTATGTAACATTGTTTTAGTACATTCGCTGGAATGTATTTTCCTAAGTCTTTATTCCACGGCCCTTTTATAACAAATTGTATATGGTTACTGTGCATAAACAAATATTATGTGCCTAATTTAATGAAAAAATCCCATTTAGTTTCTTTTCCGTTAAAAATTTTAAGAAACTTTTTAAAATTTATTTTTATAATGTATAACCTAGTGTGATGTAATGGTTCTTTGTCTTCGTTAATAAGATTAATTAAATTATTACAACAAAACTACATAGAAAATACCCATACTAGCTCTAGCAAAAGCAATAATCTCAGTTTGTCGAGGTTCAGTCCTTTATGATTTTCTTATTGAATGAACTTTGATATTTTTGATTCACACTAATTAAATAGATAGAATTTTATACAACATTAATACTTTGCAAAAATTAAATATTATTATGCAATCACATAAACTGATTATGTGAAAATTGTTATTATTATTTTAGCAAAAGTTTTTAATCTAATATTCCTGTAAAAGAGGTATAAATTAATTAATTCTTTTGCAAATTATATCTAATCAAATTAATTACTTATATCTAAATAAGTAATGGAAGCTGAATCAATGGAATCAAGTTCAAAATTTGTTTCTTTTTAATAATTGTTTTAAGTTTTATTGAATAATATTCATCTGAGCCCCACGTTGGGCGCCATTTTATATGCGATGTTATGGTTTTTTGTCTTACTTAATAAGATTAATTAAATCATTAGAACTACACATAATATACCCATACTAGCTCTATCAAAAGACTACAATCTTAGTTTGTCGGGGTTCAAAACTTTATGATTTTCTGCTTTAAAAGTACTTTCATATTTTTGATTCACATTAATTAAATAGCTAGAATTTTATACAATATTGGTACCTTTCAAAAATCAAATATTATTATGAAATTACATAAACTGATTTATGTGAAAATTGTTGCTATTATTTTAGCAAAAGTTCATTAAAGTTTTAGACTTCTTTAACTTTTCTAACGCTTACTACACACACATATTTAAGTTACCTTTTACTTTCTTAACCTCACATTCCAACACCTAGCCTCAAACCATACTCCTTTTTCTTGGTTTTTCCGTTCCAAGTATAAATTAATTTCCAAATCAATATTTTCGTAGTGTTTTGTAACTATTTCTTTTTATTATTCTTCTTTCCTCTTCATTTCCTTTTATTATACTATTTTTTCGGTATATTTTTTTATATATATCTACATTTTGTATAAATAACAAACAAAAACTTCCAACCAATTTACTCCATTTAATTATTTCTTCTTTTAATTAAGTATAAATTTTTTGCAGACACACTTTTACTAAATTTTATCTTCCATTACATTTCTTTTAATTTTTTTTCCTTTTTTTATTTTTCTAACAACCCTCCTATTTTTCTACCAACAACTTGATCATTATCTAATTGTACATTTTTACAGATTTTTATTATCAACAATATGAATGCACCCTTGGTAACCGAAACTGTTTAAATATATACTACCAACAAACAAAAAGAGTTGAATCTTTTGAAAGCATTAATAAATTTAAATAAATTTTTATAATAGAACTGGATCAAAATTGACATACTCATAAAGTCATAAATGATTAAATAAGAGAAATGAACCAAAATCACCACTATAAAACCACTACAGTAGTAACCAACTGATTATTAAATTACATCTACGTTAAAAGATATTATAGTTATGTAGAAAATGACAAAACCCACATTAAGCTGTCTAATTTTTCGGCCAAGTGCTAATTAGTTTGCAATATCGTGTAAAAATGTAATATGAATTGCAAAACATATCTGAACATGACACTATCTCCTAAATTTGTTATTTATGGCGTGTGGGATAGATACATAATATTCAAACTTCCGCATGTATAAAAAACTAAATTATATTGACTGTTATCATCTGGTTAATTTAATTAGTTTAAGTTAATAAATATTTATTTGAAACTTTCAGCATATTAGGTACCTAGTAACAAATTCTAATCGATAAATTTAATCTGAAATAGTGATCGGGCTTGAATAAATTGATATTGCTTATCCGATTTAAGAAAGAAGCAGAATTGATAAATATACTTAATATACATAAATTATGGTGTAGTTTGCTTTTAAATGGTACAAATTAGTAAGTTTTAATATATTCATGTGTCTCACCAAAGCAGTTTAATCAGCTTGCTTTTCTTTAGCAAAATTAAAAATCCAATAGCCAATATATTTAAAAGATTGTGAGACACGATTTTTTCTTCTTTTATTAATATTATTATTAATCCAACATTTCTAGTTATCTTTTTTGAGTCGTTAAGTTTAAAATAAAATTTATTATCGTTCGATTATCACGATATTCATGAAGATAATCTTTATGAGTCACTTTTTATGGCGTTTAATCGTATGCATGGTGTGCACATATACATATAAAAAGTAACGCATGTATGTCATTAGCACTTTCCGACTACATACTCTTATTTCATATTCAACTACTGCTAAATATTTACAAAATTTATATCTTAATTAATTTTACATAAATACCTAAAGTCCAATGTGCCGTGCATAATAAATATTAAACACTCGAACGGTCATCAATAAAAATCAACGTAAGTATTCCAGAAAGGACTCCATATAATAAAACATGTAAGTCAGGTCCGGCTCTAGAGCTTCTAGCATGCAGATTAACTCCAACTTAAATACTTCTTCCTTGTTCTTGACGAAATTGAAATCTAGTTTACATATTATTTAATATCACCAATATTACCCAAGTTATTAGCAAGACAGTGGAGATAAATAAAAATATTCTACAATAAATTAATAATAAATAAATAAGAATAATCTCATCCACCTTCCTTTATCTCGAATTTTCCAAAAGCTTTGGTATAGATATGAACTCCACAGAGTGTAAACATTACACAAATAAACCTAAATGAATAAATATCCCCGAATAAAAATAAACAATTAATAAATATAAACGTAAATACTACAGTAATAACATTTGCAAGTAGATATTTATGGTTAACTTATTCGTTTTATAAATGAATAGCCTGATAAATTAACATCAATCAGCAAATGCATTCATTAAAAAGTATTCATCGTCTGTTTATAGCATTAATAAAATTCGATATTGGATAATAAATGATTTAATTAGGGAATGGTTCATAAAATAATATTTTATTCTGCTCATTACAAATATGACAATATTTCCAATAAAATTAAAATGTATTCGATAGGGATTAACGGGGGTACTTCTGACTTATTTTGGAAGTCGGTTATTCTTAAAAAGTATTTGTTTATTTAAGAAAAATTCATTTATTATTAAATGTTATTAAATCCTTAGCATTTACAGGAAATAGTTTGATTTATTAAATTTGGAACGGTTTTGGAACGACACTATAACTAACCAGAATAGAACCAAACTTGCTGGTCCCAATCTAATTCGTCTATTCTATTGATTAATTAGCAATCGATAAGTGTGATGATGTTTCTTAAAATATTTTGTTAGAGTTGATGATTGGAAAGTTTGATATTCCAATTGGTTCTAGATTTTCGTTATTGATGGTGATGGGGAATGTAGTAGGGCGTTATAAAACCAAATTTCTGACAACTGGTTAGCAGACAAATATTTAACATTTATTTTGTAAAAATATTTCCAATTTCGTATACTATGTAAGATTATGTAAATATTACACAGCTCATCAATGTTTATAACTTTATAATGTAAAATAATGTAAAACGTGTGTTGAAGTGTGAAAATCTCTTATCGTAAAAATGTAATATTTCTAGATTTGAGGCCCTCAAACCGTTAATGTCCGCTCCTTTAGTTAAATTAGTTTTAATCTGGTTTTGGGAATCGGCATCGACGCTTTAGTCACTTACATAAGGCGTGTTAAAAGACTCTTTGTCTCACAGAACATGTTTGTTTGCTGGCAATAATCTTGGATGGTATAAAATAAAATATAATATATAACATATATACAATATATACAAATTTGGTTCAACCAATGTTAAAGGTTTCTTCTTTACACTTTTATAGTTATTTTTTCATGACAATAAACATAAAGGAAAATGATTTTTTGTTTTAGTTTTTTAAATACAGAATTCAGTCAGATAAATATTCACTCAATTTTTATGGAATATATTTATATTAGATTAAATACAGAATATTAAAACCAGCTTTGGTAGATTAGTGGTTTGTATGTTTGCTTCATAGACCAATGGTCCAGTTCGATAACCGGCCGAACTGGTAATTCTTCATGGCGAAGAAACATGCCTTCTTCTCGAATAGAAAGTAAAACTGTAGGTCCTGTGTTATGGCGATGTTTGGCACCATAAACATACCTACTGGGGCGGAATTCCCATATATATATCTGGCTTTCATTCTTATGATAGAATATTGCCCCTTCTTTCCGAAGTATAAAATCCTTTTGTTGGGGTGGATTAGTCCCCTAATTTCCTTTCTGGTTTAAGTCTTCTAGAGTTTCTGGTGGCATTTTGCTTCCCATACTATCTTCCTCCACAATAGTCTATTTCTTGTTTTCTCTTTCCAGTCCCGGATCTTCATGTTTTGCAAGTCTTCTGTTACTTTTTTGTACCATCTACTTCTTGGTCTTCCTCTTGGTCTGTTTGTATCTAGTTTCCATGTTGTTATTGTTTTTATCATTCTTGAGTCTTCTGCTCGCATATATGCCCAGGCCATTTAATCCGTTGCGCTTTTAGTACCTTCACAATATCTTCTCCTTCCATTATTTTCAATATTTCATGGTTCATATATTGTCTTTTTTCTCCATTCTCCAATTTTTTAGCTCCCATTATCGTCCTTAACATTTTCCGTTCAAATACTCGCAGTTGTTCTTCTTCCGCTTGTGTTGGACACATTACTTCTGCCGCGTACATTACCACTGGTCTAATTAGGCTCTTGTATATTCGTTTTTAGTTTTCATTTTTATTTGTTTACTCTTCAGTATATTTCGGTTTGCATAGAACGTTTTATATCCCATTTGAATTATTTCTTTTATCTCTTCACTGCGGTCATTGTTATACGTTAATTGTATACCTAAGTAGTTGAATGAACTTACTTTTTCAATTCTATACGTTTCTATTTCGACTTCTCTTATTTCATCTATTTTTCTTCTCTGACACTTCATGTATTTCGTTTTCTTTTCATTTACTACTAGTCCTACTTCCATTGTTTCTATTTCTAATCTTCTAAATGCTTCTTTTAATTTATTCCATGTTCTTGATACGATGACTATGTCATCTGCATACGCTATAATCTGCACTTCGTTATTTCTTATGTTTCCTTGAATATTTGCATTTCTTATTGCCTCTTCTAACGCCATATTAAAAAGTGTTGCTGACAGGGCATCTCCTTGTCGTACTCCTTTATTGATATTGAATGTTTCTGTTTGTCCCTCCCTTGTTTTTACTGCCGCTCTTGAATTCTTCATAGTCATCTGTATCGTCGGGTGTTCGGGAGACCACACGACGTTCATCCATAAAACTGGCTGTCTTCTACCCTATCCTTGTTTCCTTGGAAACTGGGTAATGGATGAAACTGTCAAGTCAAGTGTGTGGTAGAGAAATTCGTGAGAATTCTCGATGGTTACTCATACCGATCAGGGGGAGCCCTGGTATATGATACCGGTGTGGGCGGATTCGAATCTCGCCTTGGATAAGGTCATTTATGGTCACCGACGGAACCCGCTGTTTGACCGAGGTCATTTATGGTCACCAAAAGAACCCGCTGTTTGACTGAATCCTAAGTGAGGAGAATCGAAGTGAGGAGAATCGAAGTGAGGTTTATCCCGCTTTTGGCAGATGGGAAACTGCATGCCGCCAGGTAAATGTGCTTAGGAGCTATCCCGACCACCCTATGATGCGGACTGCAGCCGGGTACAGTGATTGGGAGAAGCTCTGAAAGCCATTACACTTAAGGAGAGTTGAAGCGAATACATAGCCTCTCACAATCAAGACAACGTAACCTTAACGGTTACACACTGGGAGTCTATAACGTGTAGACTTAAACGAAGCTCTGTCGAGGGCCCACCAAGCCTATATATTGGTAGATCGGGGTGGCAAAACCATTAAAAAACCAAGTCCCGCCACAATTGAGGTTGGATTCGATCGGGCAGTGGCCCCAACCCCTGTCTCGGGGAGGAGCTTGTGAAGGTATGAAATAGGACTGGAGGGCTCTCTCTATTCAACTGAGTTAAGTTGGGGGAATAGTCCTATTGCTGGACGAGGTACTTCACCCCGTATGAAAGAGGACGGGTGGGTACCGGCGGGTGAGCACGTGTTAAGTCGATCGCTCCGGTACTAGCCTCGATAGCTAGTAGAGGGTGGATAGGCAACCTCGCTCCGACCAGTGAGCTGACTGGGAGCAATTGCTATGCAATTGCGCGCTGATTGAGCATATCTCAATTAGTTCCTCATTGGAAGGAACATGGAGGTATGTTCACACGGGGACTCCACGTAAAACATTCAGATAATCTCAGTCATCTGTATGCATCTTCTTAGTTTCCCTGGTATATTCATTCTTTTTAATATTTGTAATAGTTTTCTTCTCTTAATTTTGTCAAATGCTTGTTCAAAATCAATAAATAGTAAGTGTAATTCTGTTAAATTCGTAACATTTTTCCATGATTTGATGTATAACGCGTAAAGCATCTATTGTTGACCGTCGCGTTCTGAATCCCATCTGGTATTCGCCGATTTCTTTTTCTGCATATTTGTTTAGTTTTTTCTAAGTATTGTTGTGAATATTTTATATATCGTATTTAACAGTGTAATTCCCCTATAATTTTTGCATTGTTCTAGATCTCCTTTTTTTGGTATTGTTATTATTATTCCCATTTCCCATTCAGTCGGCATGTTTTCTTGCTCCCAGATTTTGTTTATTAGTTCATGTATTATTTTGTGTAGCTTTTCTCCACCATATTTCAGCATCTCCCCTGTTATTTGATCGCTTCCTGGTGCTTTTCCATTTTTAATGTTGTGTATGATTTCTCTCATTTCCTCATAGTTTGGCTTTTCTATTTCGTTTTCATTCTCTTCTGTTTCTTCATCTACTTCTTGGTGTTCTTGTTTTCCTTCTTCTTCTTCTGTTTCATGTAATAAATTTCTGAAATGTTCTTTCCAAATTTCTTTTTTCTTATTTTCATCGTACTCTATGTTGCCTTGCGTATCTTTTAATCCGCTTTTTTTATTGTGTTCTTTCTGTTTTGATTTTTGATTTGTTTGTAGTATTTTTTTGTATTGTTATTTTTACTGTTCTGTTCCAGCTCATTCATCATTTCATCCATCCATGTCTTCTTTTTCTTTCTGTAGGTCTGCTATGCTTCTCTCTTGATTTCTTTGTAGTTTTCTAGGTCTTCATCATTTTTTGTTTGCAGCCATTTTTTTCTAGTTTTGTTTTTTCTGTTACTTATTTCTTGGCATTCGTCATCATACCATTGCTTCGTCTTCTTGTTTTCTTTATATCCTATTGTTCTCTTACTGCTCGCTGTGATCATATCTTTGATATTCTTCCATTCTTTCTCTACATTCGTTTCTCTCTTCTTTTTTTCTATCTCTTTATTGAGATCTCTTATATATTCTCTTCTTCCCTCTTCTGTGTTGAGTTTTTCAGTGTTCCACGTTTTATATTCTTTTCTTTTACTTTTTTCTATATATTCTTGCTTTATTTTTGCAACTACCATATAATGGTCTGTATCAGCATTCGCACCTCTATATGATCTTACATCTGTAATTATCCTGTTATGCTTTTTATTTATTAATATGTGATCTATCTGATTACCCTTTGTCGACCCTGGTATCATCCATGTTTCCTTATGTATTTTTTTGTGTTTGTATTTTGTGCTACTAATTATCATATTCGTCTTCATTGCGAATTTGCAGATCCTATTTCCATTATCATTCGTCTTGTTGTGTATTGTATGTTTCCCAGTTACTTCGTTTACATAGTTCTCTTTCCCAATTTGTGCATTCATGTCTCCCATAATAACTATTACATCATGTTTTGGTATGTATGTCTTCATAAGCTTTTTCTAATTCGTCGTATAGTTTATCTTTCTCTTCTTGGCTATCTACCTCTGTGGGTGCATAAACACATATTAAGGACATATTCAGGGGTTTTCCTTCTACCCTTAGGTAGGCTAGTCTATCATTTATCGGGTTAAAGTTTATGATTTTTATTTTATTATCTACTATAAATCCAGTACGATAATTACCTTGTTTAATTCCTCCTGAATATAACATTGTAAAATCATTTTTATTTATCTTTCCTTGTCCCTTCCATCTCAATTCTTGCAAGGCTGGAATTCCCATAGATTCAGCTAAATGATCATAGTAATCGGTGCCATGAGATACGAAGGATGCTTCGCCATCCCGGTTCCTAGCCCAGAAATAAATAAATAAATAAAACATAATATTAAAACTATGTGCATACATGAAATATATAAAAATATATTTAAACAACATTTTAAGTTCAATATCAATAAAATATAAAATCTCAAATGCTTTTTAAAAAATTCGTCGTTTTCTGTTTGGCAAACATTGGGAATTAAATATTTCATTTATATATGATGTTATATAGGACATTTCCTAATAATATCCTTAATATATCTCCCTAATAATATTCCTAATAAGTTCTTTAAATTTTTGGACAACCTATATATTATTTGAAAGTAACAGTTTGATTTAACCGTGTTTTGGATCTTAAAATGTAATATCATTCACCTTCGTTTAAACCTCGTTTAGAGCGCAGTTAAGTTTTTTTTTTAACTTTTAAAAAATTAAAAATGTTTTTCTTGTTTGTTTAGTATTTTTAATCTAATGTTAGTAAAAGGGTTAGTTATACCCTGTATAGTATGTATTTACCTTAACATTTACTGGTTTTTGTTTACTAAGTAGCATTCAAATTATAAACCTAAATTCAAAATGACAGATTAAGTGTTTATTTACCACTTCTCAAGCTTTCAATGTTCTAATCACCGTGTACGAAGATTGTCTCTGAGATCAGCGGATCTAGAACATTCAATACCTAGCTCTTATATCCTAGAAGGGGTTTGATACCCCCCACTATTTCAAAACAAAAATTGAGGTCTTTTGATTGTATCTCCTCGAGGATTAAACTTTTGAGTCTTAATAAGTCAGTGACACTTAAAAAACTTTAGCACTTACTCTTCGTTAGGAAATCTACTTGCTAGTTTCTGTCAAAGGCTATCAAAAAAAACACTTGAAAAAATTGAGTTACAGGCACCATACTGAAACGTGTTGAAAGATTGTTGTTCGTTGTGTTTACATACTCTCCTAATTTTTAGGGTCGAAACGTAAAAGATTATAGAACTGGTCTTTCTTATAATATCTCAATGAGAAAAATACATTCATGTTAAGCTATAAACTTAATGTGATTCGTTGAATGTAATAAAGAGCGATAAAAATAACTAAAGAACATAAGATAGATAATTACCCCTGTTAATGATTTCCCCCAAAAGCCTAAAATCGTAGAAGATAACCCACCCTCCTCTGGGGCAGTTGTTTTCAGATCTTTTTCATGTCTAAAATATGGACAGGATAATTTGCATAAACTTCATGCAGCAAATGACAGTGCAAAAGCAAGTTCAATCTCGTGTTACGTTTGCGTATTCAAATACGACATGTGGCACAATTAATATGCGAGAGCAAGGCCGTAGCAATATGATTCGTGATGATGTCATCGGGAGTCGGACAACGTTAAACACTTCACAGCTATGAATTTGAGATGATGAACAGTATACAGTATTTTTGCAAGATTAGACAATAGAGAAATCAGGGAGTGACAACCGAGTTTGAGTAGAAAATCAACCCTGAACGATGCAAACGAAAACGAGAGTTGAAGGTATAGACAGCTGGAAAAGTGACTAAGTCCTACAGAGAACTGGGCAGAAATTTCAAATGCAGCCACCATATCATCAAGAAATTTGCATCGAGGAAAAAGCAAGAAGGGTCAGTCTAAAAGTGTCGGAAGATGAACAGAAGCGACAATAACTTTGCTTGAGAAAATTAGTAAACAAAACATTTCCAGTGACAAGATCGACCCACGTCGTCATGGACGACGAGACTTATTTCACGATGGAGTGCAATGAGTGGCAATCCGCCGATCACTACGGCCACACTGTGGGGCGAGTTTTAACAAAAACCGCTTATTGAGGTAAAAAGCCAACTGGTGTAAAGAATAAAAAACATTTTGACGTTGGATTTTAAAGTATTCGGGGCATCTGAAACAGGTAGCAAAATTTAAAAATCTTTGTTATTGATATAAATTTTGATGCTTAAAGTTGTCACTACTTTGAACTAACAATTTCAAATTAAATTACTTTTGTTGTATGGAGCTTATTGAAACCAAAATTAAAAATGAAGAAGAGACATAATATTTGTAGCTAAACAACTTAAAAAACATGAAAATGTGTTGTAGTTTTTATTTTAAAAAATCCTAAATTGTAAGAGCTTTTTTTTGCTAAAATTAAAATTTTGCTGAAGTTATAAAAAAACTCCCGCATATGCCCGCGTTAAAATTTATATCGAAGAAAGCGCCAAAGCTTCATGGTAATTTTCATACAAAAACTGAATCCAACTCGATCCAACTTAAAATGTTAAAAGCCGTTATTTTAGGCACTGCAAGAAATCTTTACCGGTATTATTTGTATTACTCCATGCATAGTTAGTTGTTGATGATGTAACATAGTGTTTTTCATTTTTTAAAGATATTATTATAACATGCACACTGTATGCACCTTATAGCAAAACTGTTAAAACAATTAAATATCACCCCGTAAGAAGTTGGCTTTTTTAAGTTTTAACATGATCCTTATCTACGAAGAAATGGTTTTTTTCTAATAACTGCAATGAAAGCTTAACAAAGCTGAAAGCATTATAACAAAGAGATTGATTGAAAGCTTTTAGTAAAATGGAGAATATTTATGAATTAAATATTGGCAATTATTGTAAAAAGTCACAAGTAGGTACTGTTATTTCTTAAGGGATAGTAATTCCTTTATAAATGCGGACTTAAAAATAGTTTCTAAATTCTTTCTTAAATATTCAGATCCCTCATTGTAGGTATAAAATTCATGGTGAAGTGATTGAAAATTGAATTACGTAGGTATCTTGAAAACTCATGTCACCCTTATTAATTTTAGAACGTCTTCCTATGTAGTTCTAAAAAGATTACAATAGAGATATTATAGAATATCTTTGCTGGAATAACATAAATCCTCTTACTTTTTCTAATAATCTGCAGGTATAATGAAGAAAATAGATAAACTTTCCCTAACTACCTAATATGAAACATAAAGCCATAAACTAATAATTGCACTTAATGTATAATGCTCTAACATTGTTATATCAATTCCTATAACTTAAAAAGTACATATGAACAACGAAAATCGGTAAAAATTATTTATTTTACTTGATTGTAGGGCTTGCGCACTCTTCCCTATCTTTCGCCCCACAGTGGGTCATCCCGGATAAAATTTCATTATGATTTTAGAGTATCAGTGTCAGACCATAGAAAAAGATTCATAAAAAAATTTGGAAGCATCTAGTGTTAGTCAATTTTGAATATTGATAGCATCTGACTGATACAGTGATGACCGTCTGATACTAAGATCGCTTTTTTTTAACGAATTTTTTACACATACTGTATCGTGCAGCAGATCAGTTGCTTATTGCGTTAAGCCGGTCCTGCTGTAAGTACTTACGTATATACCTGCAATAATAAGATATGCAAAAAAGTGGATGCGATTCTCTCTCATTTATTATGCAAACGGCAATTTCAAAAACGATAGGATAACTGAATATTTTATATATTGCGAATGGTTGTCGTCTTCCAGTTTAGCATATTAAAATTATCTGCTTCGTAATCCGACCGGCACTTAATGGAGTGATAATGATTTATTGCAGCCTTCTCTTCTACTAATTAGCCCGAGTGTCGTTCGTAAAATAACTCATTTGTACGTGGTCTTATCGGCCGCTATCGGTCCGCTATAGGTGCGACATTGCAAGCGACACCTGGAAGATTTAGCGGGCCCCGTCAACGAACGGACGCCGGCAGTCTCTCAACAATCACAACTAATTCCTTTCTGATTGTCCACTGACAAATACACGCTTTCTTTAAATCTGTATAATACATAAAATGTCTTAATAAAAGTAAAGCCGAGACGGGTTTTTCATTTTCGATTTATTACCGATTTAGCACGTGGTCGTATCATTATCTTTGGCGATTTGAATGGTTTCTTTAAAAATCTTAACGAGCTTTACGTGATTAACATAAATAAAAAGTTATTTTGTTCTTCCTAAAATAAATTAATAACTATTTATAGTGGCGTTTTGTTTTCTTAATAGTACTTTTCCAAAAATAATACAATTCTTTTAATTATTATTTTAACTCTGCCGGTCTTCACATAGTTATTTTGAAGATTAGGCAAAGCAAATACTAAGTAAATGTGCTGTCGTTTTTTCATAGCTTTCATAGTGATAGTTTCACAAGTTGCTTCAAGTTTATTATACAATAACTGTGAAGGCTCAGTCCATAATTTGGTTATTAAAAATAAGCGTTACTTCCAATTCTTATTTTTACTTCTCTGGATGTTCAATGTTTTATAAAAGCAAAGACAAATATAAAATTAAAATAAGACTAGGTGCCAACTGCTTACCTTAATGGGTAAGCTTTAGTAACTAACGCACTCTTAAAACACTGCTGTTTCTACTGCTTGTTGCTTTTGTTGAAATACGAAAAAAGAATTCAAGCTCGGATCCTCACCTCTCTCTCTTACATCGCGTAGTTCAACAGGGTTTGGGTCATCCAGCGCTAGGTAGCGCTGGCTGTAAAAAATGTACCGAGACACATGAATGAATGAAAACACAATGCATGTACTTCAAGAGTATTAAAGATTCCAACATGAAAGAATAAATAGACGATTAAAACAAGAATTATACTATTCTCATAATCTAGTCACTTTAACTGCTTGCTACAGTCACTACAGTTACAACCCCCTGATCTTTTAAACTTACACTATATTCTCAAACACCCCGGTAGCATCATACCTATATAAACAAAATCTTAATTTCCACGTGTTTGTTAAACAAATTTATTATTATACTAGGAAACCCCGTCAAAAGACTAATTTTGCGAAGGATTCCTTTATAGAGTATAACGTTCTTTGTGTGATTAAAATCCTTAGGGTTTCCAAGCGTCATTATTTAATATTAATATTTATTAAATAAACACAATCGCAACAACAAAAACAGTTGAAAATACTAATGAAATATAATCAAATTAAAAGATTAATTCAAAGTTTCACAAGTTTTATTAGTTTATCTTAACCTGACAAATAAAACTTGTGAAACTTTGAATTAATCTTTTAATTTGATTATATTTCATGATTATGGAGTTCCACGAAGTAAGGCTGGAGACAGTAAACGCTATGAAAATACTAAGCTTACCATTCTCAGACAAGTAAAGACCCCCGACTTATCCCCCCCACCATCCCCGACTGACCCTTCCTTCCTACCTTAGTTACCTTCGTCTTACTCCGGCTTACCTATCCCCAACTCATCTCCTCCACACAGAATGATTTTAATATACTTGCACTATTCCTAATTACAACATTTAGAAACAGAGACGAGAAAGAAATTTTTGCTGATAAGCCTGTGCAATATGTCGGATCATTGGCGTACCAATAATCTTGTCTAGTGATGTTTCTTTATGTGATTTAGATGGAATAAAAGTGTTATATAAAAGTTCCACGCCACTGCCTTAATTTTATAATATGCTTTAGCTGATAATGAGAAATTCAAAACAAACATGTGCTACAGTGGAGCACCTGGTTAGTCATCCGGTTTTTTTTATAAATTAAATGAATATGAACATATAACATTGGTTGGACGATTATATAAATGTATCATCAAACATAATAATAATAGCCAGTTCCAGTGTTCGTTGTCCGATGTCCACCGAAAAATATCTCGAAAATCAGACTTAGTAAGCTGAAATTTTACAGGCAGGTGATCTTTACCCCAAAGGGGTGCACGAGTATATTTTTAATCCTAGAAAACCCAAGGGGTTTGTAGGGGGAGGCAATTCTTAAAAAATTATTATGGCTATATATCTTTCGAATGGCATAAGCTACAAACTTTAAATCTCCACAGATTATACTTGAAGCAGTTCTAAAGGTAAAGAAATACAGAGATTATCGGCGTTTCATCCAGGGTGGCAAGACAACATTCCAGGGAGGAAAGAAACCTTGGTTGTGAGTAATATGTAAGAGATACATATATGTCACCCGGGACTTTTTTGTAGATCTTTTTGACGCCTACAATTCGTTCCCTTACAGTTTGCCTATATCTGTTTCTGTTTTCGCAGCATAAGACATTTTGTGTTTGTTTTGCCAATTTTATTGATTATTTCTTCTACATTTTGCTCATTATTCGATTCTCGGAAGAGTTTTTTAACAATATATAACATTTTCCAAGAAGCAAACTATAGAATGGTGAAAACGGCATTAAAATCTATTCAGTGACTCTTGAAATTCAACAGCTTTTATGGAGACATAAGTTAATTGCAATTATTTGAGTGCGCGTCCACCTACGGATGATGCGTGGTACGAGGGTTGCGCTGAAAATTGTTAGTTATAAAAAGATAGTTGCGTTTTTTAAGAAAACATTTTTGTTGTTTTTCAAAATAATCTTCATTAAGACTAATACACTTGTGCATTCTTTGAAACCACTTTTTAAAACATTCGGAAAATTCATTTTCTAAAAGGTCCTCAAAAATTCTTTGAAATTTTGTAACTGCTGCATCTGCGCTGAAAAATCTTTTACCTCGCATCATTTTTTTAACAGTTGGAAACAAAAAAAGTCGCACGGCGCCAGATCTGGGCTATACGGAGGATGAGTTACCAATTGAACTCCCGTATCTTTCAAAAATCCAATGTTCTGGCTGCAGTGGGAGGATGCGCTGTCATGATGGACTAAGAGATTACGCAAACCGGTCCTTTGGCAACAGGACCACTTCGGCGGAAAAAACAGCAATCATTTTCTTATTGACGCTTCTGCCACGAATTACTTTTGTGGGCAAGTCTTCATCTTCGAATACCCAAACACTAGACTGCTGTTTAGTTTCAGAGTCGTAACTGTATACCCAAGATTCGTCACCAGTTACAATGTATGCCACTTGCTTGGAAGCTCCTCCGTCAAATTTTTGCAACATAAATTTACACCAGTCTACTCGAGCCTGTTTTTGACTTTCTGAGAGCAAATGCGGTATCCACCGGCTTGCAAGCTTTCTTACCCCAAGATGTTTATGCAAAATGGTATTCAGCGCCGAGGATCCAATCTTCACTTCCTCCTGAATCTCCCTATAAGTAGTATTTCGATTGGACTGAATCAAGCTTGCCATACGATCAACATTTTCTGAACAGGCAGCTTCCGCAGGTGTTCCAGGTCTTGCTTCGTCTTCTAGCAGCTCTCGCCCTCGTCGAAATTCGCGGAACCATTGACTAAGAGCGGATAATGAAGGGGCAGCATCGCCAAAAGCTGCTATCAAATTTTCATGGCTTTGCTGGTATGTTTCTAGCCAATTGAGCTTCCATGGCCTGCTACTAACTATTAACAGAGCATCCCTCGTATGTGGTATGAACGCAGTTTGCCGGCGACGGAGTTACCAACAGTACAACTTTTGTAAATCGATCTTTCTTCTTACTGCATTGATAGCTGAAGCGACCAGAGACGGGTCCGTTGATTTTCCAACGGGAGTTATGCTAGTTTCTTGATCTTTGCCACTTTATTTATGAAACAAGGTTAGGGGTGTATAAAATTTCGCATTTAAATTACTATTTACATGTGTTTATTGCATTTATAAATAAATCGCTGCTTTGGACACATTATTATTTTACATTTATTTCTTTATCAGCTTTTAATTTTCGTCTTTGTTAATAAGCAATAAATTTACAATGATGGGTAATATTATGTCTCATTTTCATTCTTGTTTCTCTAACTTCATTTTATTATTTCAAAATGAATATGCTTTGCTAAAAAACTAAATAGTAATATCTCTTTGAAATTCTTCTTAAAATAGATGCGATTTATATCAACTGTTAGGGTTCGTCACCTTGTCTTGTTATCACTTTATAATTTTTTTTGTGCACGTTCAGCTATAGATTCTTAGAGCAAAGCAGGTTCGTATTTACTCTTATTATTTTATGCAGATTTCAAACAAATATATTAAAATTTTGATAAAGATTTATGACGTGTTTTTATTGATTAATGGTCATTACATGCACTCATCTTTCGCCCCTTAAATGTTTATAACTTCCCATAGATACACAATCCTGCATATAAACATTTTTAAAATTGTGTATGTTGTTATCCACATTACCTCAATCTTGTTATCTCAAGCAATGTTGTCATCGTAAGAAGAGTCACAACTCTTTTGACGCCGCTATTTAACGTTTTCGGTTAAAATGATGTCTGGACTTTCAATTAAGGGTGTTCTTATGAAATTCGTTAAGGCGTAAAATCTGGCTATTCATTTAGATTGCATGGTAGTGTAATGTTAGTTTTATTTCACTCTTCTCAGAACACACCTCACTATTAATTTAGCTAGGTCACCTTTTCATATATGTTTTAATGATTTTTATTTAATCAATCGTTGTTAATCAATCTTTTAACCGACATTATACTCTCTTTTATAGCGTTTGAATTCTTGTTTAATTCTAGCAATATTTTCAGTCTATTTGGTGCGATTTGGAGTTTTGTACAGTAAAAGAGAAAAATAAGGTTAGGTTTATGGTATTAACATGGTTTAAGTTTATGGTATTATATTTTTGTGTTTACTCTCGTGATCTGATTTTTCATATTTTTAACATAACTATTCAAACCATTATTCTCAATTGATGTAAGTGAAAAAACTGGTGGTGCAAATTCATTTATTAATAGAGACACTAATAGTTTTTTTAGGGTTTAGGTAATACGATTTGTTTTTTTTCTTTTTAAAGCATAACTTGACTTTAGGTTCTTTTTTATGGATTTAAGGAAGTCTATGATCTACTTCATCTATTCGGAAATCTTATAAATGCAGTAATTTATTGTTTATATCCTTGCTTTCTTTTATGTCATTATGTCTATGGTATTGTAACGTTCTTTTTAAAATAATAACAAAATGCTGTTTAAATCATCTATATTAACAAAGAAAATATTTACACTTAACACACACTAATTTAATCTTAACTAACTACAAAACACTATAATTATAAACTGTTTAATGAACTATTTAAATGCTAGATATTTACAAAGTTAAAGTAGGCTATTTATATAAGAACTATTTATGTCTTATTACAAGAATTATTAAAATTTATTTCTTCACTAACATTCGATTACCAATTCACACAGAGCACATTTCAATATGACACCGGTTAAACATTAACTGCTCCTCTTCTATCCGGAAAGTCGTTTTTATACCCCCATGTAAATGTTCTAGTAATCGCTCGAACATACCGGTATATCGAATACACTAGAAGGTCGGGTGTATGACGTTGTCGCTCTGGAATATTCTGCAACCATTCACACGTGTTCTCGAATGTTCGACGGTCGGACTAAAGGGGGTTTTCGCATTCGTTACAGTATATAAAACTAATGTCTTTAATAGGAGTTTTATTTGTTTAAAGTCTAATTGCACCATTCTAATTAACTGCACTCTAAGAAATTACCGGTGAATTATACCCTAAAAAATGGAGGCAACTATGTTACCTCCATTTTTTGGGGTAAATTTACTTCAAAGTGTAATTTTCATAGGAAGTGAAAAATTTCAACATTAGGTTAAGTTTGCATTGTAATGTTTCCTTTTTAAGTAAATTTACAGATTAAAATTACAATCTCAATGTAATTTTACATTTTAACATTAAAACACCTGTGTAAAGTTACATGACAAAGTTAATATTTCATGGCAATAGTACTTTTCAGGGTTAAAATACAAATGTGAAAATACTTCTTGAATGTAACGATGACTTGCGAAAGTACTTGCAAATTCAATCGTTCCTCTGGGAATTGTATGAAACAAAATAAAATCAAAGTAATTTTTATTGAACGTATGTACTTATATAAAATATAAGACATTAACAGAACTTCTTTTCAGGGGCTTTCGGAAATATTTGGTCTCTCAAAGACATTCAGATAAAGTTTCGATTCCACCTAGAAAATTAAAAAATTATAAATTATATAAACAATTATACACGAGTACCTTTCTCAATTACAGTTATGCTAGTTTATTTCGAATTCTTCAATTTTTGATTCATCCTAGAAAAACATTAAATTAAATATTTTTATTTTATTGGTTTAAATTTGTAATTTTAACATATAGGTACTTACCGATTATTATTTTTTAACTTCTACTATAAAATAAAATTCTTCCCATCTTCGGTCATACGTGTAAATATTTGCCTTTAATAAATCCGCACTACACTACAACGAAAAACAAAATATTAATGAGCAATGAACACTTCGTTCGGTATCGATAGAGTACGCCTCGCCGAAATCATAAAAGAATGGTACACACCATTTCGACCATTCCCCAAAAAGCCTATTTGGACTGTTCATAATGGATTCCTGAATTCTTTCACGAAACGAAGGTCACAAACAAGTGCGATCAGCGAAATATTAATTAAGGGTAAATATTAAGGGTAAAATTACACTATTCTTGTTCAAGTTCATCTTATCTTTAATATTACACTAAAAATGAATTAAGTTATTGAGCAATTATACATTTGTAAGGAAAAAATTGTCTGAGTTATGTAAATTTATATTATGGATAGTGATTTTAACCAGTTCAATGTAGTAGAATTACTTATATTTGTATAATTTTACATAATTACAGGGCATTTTACCACAAATAGTAAAACTACTAAATGTATAGGTAAAATTAATTTTAGGGTAAAAATACCGCAAATAATAGCGAAAAGTTACCTCTTTCCCAAGGTAATTTTACCTCATTTTTTACAGTGTGCTGCATATAACATAAATTCCTTAATATTACATATTAACATCATAAGTGATTTAGTATAAGTTCTCTTAAGGTCTGAGTTCATGAGTTTTGCGACTGACATATGAACCCATGACTTCACTCTCTGAAGTTCTTTATAATTCAGGTGTGCGGGAACTTGCATCCCTTAATTAATAAGTAGGTCTACAAATTTGAGCTTTATCCTTTATTAAGTGTTTGCTACTGACATTATAATTTTTCTTAAATATATTAAATATTTGTAGCTAATGTTAATAATGTATTGGCAATGCTTTCTCTTATTTTAATTTATTGATTACCAACCATTTTAACATGCTTCAAAACTAGCAAATAAGTTAAAAGTAAATAAAAATATAAATTGTTTCATACCAACACATAAATTCCTGAAGAACTTTCCAAATATAAATAGTATCCGACTCGGTGAATCATACGAAAGCAAATTCGTGCAGGCGTCGTATTAATAGAAAATTAAAAAGAAAAACACAAATAATGTAGTGTTAGAATAACAAACGAACCCTTTTGTTTCCGTAAATTCCATACTTCACTCAGCAGCCATATAAACGAATTCCCGTTCCGGAAGCGATCGCTGTATAATTCACAAAAAAATAAATAAATGTTTGGCGCGAGCCTGACATTTTAAAATATACTGTGAACAGAAATATGCGGCCAGAGAGGCGCACTGCAGTGACTATCAAACTTTTCTGATGATAAATTATCACGCTGATGTTCCTTATTAATTTTAATTAAGCACGTAAAATGATGTGAGAAAGCATATTTATATTATTAAAAAAAAACGTGATTTTTTTTGTTTATTATGTGCAGGAAATTATTATTATCTTTGTATTTAAATTGCCTGCAATTAATGTTTCAAATTTTTATTTCTAATAACTAATTTTTTATTTGCGATTCTAAACACGAACACGAATAATTAATTTCTCTTTTCTGTCGCTAAACAACTAAAAGGTTTTTAAAGTTACTAATTGGTAATTTACGATTACCACTTTGCGTGTACCAGAATTGGCAAATTGTAAAGATTAGTAGTGAACATTATAAGTTGTTATGGCTTACATTTGAAAATCTAAAATGTGACTAAAGAAAATATTAATTTTGTGCTTCGAACTTTCATCAGAAGAATTTGAAACAACGATTAGCAAAAAGTTTAAATACTACATAAATTGTGTTGTTTTGTAAAACGAAATTGTACATAACAGGAAGCAATCTTACAAGCAAAGGAAGGTATACAGGGTGTTTTGAAAAATGTGCCCGTCCCGTTAAAGGGCAATAGGGGAACACGTGTACAGTAACATCTACCTAACAATTTACTGAAATGTCCCTTTGAAATGACAACCCCCCTTACAAAAATAATAGGCACGCCACTGCAAAGTAGTAGATAAAATTATGCCTATTAAATAGTACATACTTTTAAAGGTCATCAAAAAATTAATCATAATAAACCCAAGCCGGATAAATGAATTCTTCGAAATTGCAAGCAAAACAAAACATTAGGACGTGCTTTTAAAACGTTTTAGCTAAATAATAAACCTAAATAAATTTTGACCATCTGTAAATAACTGTTAATGACTCAGATCTTTAAAGCTTGTAATTTGCAGTATGCAGTTTGTTGTCAACTTTCTTTGTGTTAAGGTGGCCGTAAACTTGAGTTTCGATTACGTATTAATACACGTTTAATTACAATTAATAACTTGAGTGAGGTAGTGTTAAGTAGTTTAATTAATTATAGTTACTATTTAAATTATGGCAGAATCAAACACGCCTGCTGAATTAACGGAACTTTTCAAATCAACCATTTTCAAAAAGTACACTCCATATACCGCGAGTGCAATTTTGCCAATGGCTATTGGAACGCAAACAGAAAAATCCCCAGTTTGCACAAAATGTTTTACTCGGGCGGGTGTTTTTAATTCACACAACAGCTACATAAGACCTTTTATTCTGCTCCAACGATTAACCGGGTGATTGGCGCGCCTACATTGAGCTTGCATCTAAACGGTAAGTTTTACTCATTTTGTTAAAATGACATTTGTAAAATAAAAAATAAGCAATGTTTCCATCACAAGTAGGTCAACGAACTATGTTACATTTTACTTACCGACCTTAATAAATGATCAAGTCATCAAGGTAGTGAGTCACTCGGCAACCGCTGCTGAAATTCAATTCTGTTGCTTCTGTAATTGATACGAACGTAGCGGAGGTCAGTTGTTAATTTAGTAGTGCAGATGTGAGATCATTGTTTGCTTTATCAGTAATTCAGAGTCAGAATCTTACAAACAATCCATAAAGCCAAACGACACCTTTCAGCATTGATAATAATACTTTGAATGCCTTTTTTCAGTTAAAGTAACGCAGATACGAATGAATTAGAGGTTAGGTTTTTGTTTTGATTTGAATTGCTCTGTCTCGAGGGACAGATCAGTGTAGAGCACTCTCGGTGTGCTTTTACACAGAGCACTTGTTAGTTGCAATCGAACACACAAATCTCGATGACCGGTGATATCAGGTGAATCAATCGAATACGGAATTTGCTCTAAGAGCAATCTAAGAGCACTCCAGAGCCGTCAATTGAAGACGCTATAGGTCTTTCCCTTGAATATCATAATCTCTATACCGAATACGTCATTTGTAGAGAAACATTTGAAGAAGACTGAATCTAATGCTGTAAATGTAAAGGTTGTGCTCACGAAGCCTGCGTTAGCATTGATCTATGAAATAATTATTACTATTGTGTCATTTGCAAGGATAAAAACGCTTAATAAGTATGTCCGGATCTACCCGCCATCTTTTTTATTGTCAAAAATCAAGGGATAAGATTTGTTTCTATTTTTTGTACTAAAATGTTGAAGTTCCAAAATAAATTTTAAGTATGAAAATAAACGTTGAAGTTTGTTGCGTTTGTTCATTTAAATGTCCGGGGCTACACGAACTTCTCCTATGTCACAACTATGATTTAAAGAAATTAAGAACAAAAAGGTTAAATTTATAATGTTATTAGTTCGATTTCTATAATTGCTAGATTCAAATTACTATGGATGGTTAACTTCGTCCTGGATGTTGACCAGCTTAGGAAGCTATATGAAGTCCTTTGCAATACTTACTATACTGAGTATGAATTTGTATTCAGAATCTATCACTAAAAATCGGGACGACTTGCTCCCTAGATCTAATTTTAAGAAAGCGATATTGATGTCGATGAGTACCAGTACTCAACAGTCAGTCAAGAGGCATTTTAAGTTTCCGTATAAATTGGAAACATCGTAGTTCCGATTCACCGAGAGATTTCATCCACGTGTTATTTTTATCGAACTTCTTAAATTTTTTCTGATTAAATTTACTTACAAAACTTTCACCCGTGTGTAGTTCTAAGAGTTTCATGCATTAAGATTAGATTATCGCGTTGATCGAACATGAGTAGGCATTTACCTCTACCCAATTATTTCAGTCGTTTGAATTTCGTTCATAATAAGTGGCTAATCCGACTCATTTCAGAGAATTCGATTCCTGTAACAAAAATGATAATATATTTAATAATAAAAATTAGGAACGTCCGCCACTCTTTGGAGATTTTGAGGCGTTTTATACTTATCATGTCATATCGGAGGTTAAATCGGAACACGGATTTGAGCTCAATAGGTGGAATATCCCTAGTTCCACCACTAATGCATATACTAAACGGCGAAATATGGGCAAATCGTAGACCAAATCTAATTCTAGAATTAAACCATTCGTGGGCGATTGCCTTTAGTTCCACTATAAATCTACGAACCCCCTGTATACCAGTTCATCCATCTCTTTTTTACAAGTGATGTTTGTTTTCTAGGGCATGGCGCCGGCGTCATGAGGGGTATAATCGTATCTTGGCCTAACTCCTGTCGTAAGAAAGGCAATCGTCGAAATGCTCGTACATGCTAAGGAGCAAAATTAGATTGACCTTTAACACAAGTTAGATCTGATTCCAGTATTGAACTCTCTTTGGTCAATTACTTAATCGTCGTAAGGTCTTAACTTTTTCTTATGGATAAGATTTAATTTATTCATACGAGGGCTATTTTTTTCAAGGTCCGATCGGTCGTGAAATTAAAACCACAGTGAAATTCAAACATGTTTTATTTGTAACATTTAGTTACACCTCCCTTCTCTACATAGTCGCCGTTCCGATTTAGGCATTTTTCGTAGCGTGGTACCAACTTTTCAATTCCCTCTTCATAGAAGGTAGCCGCCTGTGCTTTCAGCCAAGTTTGTACGCTGGTCTGCAGCTCATTGTCTGTAGCAAAATGGTGTCCTCCTAAGCTCTTTTTCATGCGAGGAAAGAGATGGAAATCGGAAGGAGCTAAGTCCGGGCTGTATGGAGGGTGATCGAATACTTCCCATCCAAAACGCTGCAGGAGGTTCTTTGTTGCATTTGCAGTATGGGGCCGAGCGTTGTCATGAAGAAGAACAATGCCTGATGACAACATTCCTCTTCGCTTGTTCTGAATTGCCCTTCGTAGATTTTGAAGAGTCACTCCGTATGAGGCTGCCGTGATGGTCGTACCACGTTCCATGAATTCCACCAAGAGAACTCCTTTTCGGTCCCAGAACACAGTAGCCATACACTTTCTGTTGGAAAATGTTCGCTTAAACTTCTTTGGTTTTGATGGGGAAGAAGATTGCATCCACTGTTTGGATCGCTCTTTTATTTCTTCCGTGTCGTAAAGAACCCATGTCTCGTCGCCTGTGACAATTTTGCTCAAAAAATCTTCTCCTTCATCATGGTAGCGCTGGAGAAACGTTAAGGCGGCACCCATTCGCTGTGTTTTGTGATGGTCTGACAGCATCTTGGGAACCCATCTCGCACACAATTTGCGGTACTGCAGTGTCCCACTCACGATGGTGTACTGAGCTGACCTTGACATTTCGGGAAACGACTCATGCAACACAGAAATTGTGAACCGACGATTGTCTCTAATCGCCTGATCCACTCGCTGAACGAGATCTTCATTGGTTGACATTCCCTTCCTTCCCTGACCGCCTGCGTCATGAACGTCTGTACGCCCTGCTTCAAAGTTCCTGCACCATTGCCGCACTTTACTGTCACTCATGAATGTTTCACCGTACACATTACACATTCGTCGGTAAATTGTAGCTGCGTTGCACCCTTCCGCATGAAGAAATCGAATTACTGCACGCAATTCACATTTGGCGGGTGACGCTATTGTTCTCGGCATGTTTACGTGTACACTGCGCGCTTGCAACTGACATGTACAACGTGACGCGATCAACTGTCATACTAGAGACACTGCACAATACATCTGCGCAAAGCTTCCTCTGATTCTCACTGTGGTTTTAATTTCACGGCCGATCGGACCTTGAAAAAAATAGCCCTCGTAATCAATCAACTTTACGATTATTCAATCGCTTTAGTGACCATCATGCACACCACTGCCACTGATCTCCTTTCACTCACTCATGACTGACTATTTTGCATCACTCATGTTTCAGAATCTCTTTTGTAGCCTAAAGAAATACTTAGGTTCTACTTACTTCATGATAGCTTTGCGTCTAAAGTTGAAACCACATTGGCTGAACCGATTTCGGACCACTAGACGATCACTTAAAGGCGCTTATAGCCGTCTGCTTTGTTTACGATATTTGAATATTGAAGACTTGATATTACTTAGATGACTTTGTAATATATTAAAAATACTTAAAAAAATCATATCACGTGAATCCTACTATATGTTCTATACCTACTAATCCCAAACTATAGACATGGAGTTGATTTACTTTCTGAGTGATGTGGTATGAAGAAGAAAAACTGGAAAAGAAACTAGCGAAACGTGTAAGTAGCGTTAGCAGTAGTAGTTAGCATGCTTAATGACGCGATTGTATTCTGCAGTCTGAACGATCTCCGGATCTATCATTAAATGTGTATTTTGTGTAAGCTACTTTAAAAGTAACTTTGTTGGAACTAAACAAAAAATGACAGAACATTCGGCTATAGTAAGACACAAGAATTTGTGAATACAAAAGAAAAAGTTCAGAAAGTAAAATAATCGTAACAGATAGAAGCAGTGTGTAAGAACTGACGAACAGTAAAATAAAATTGCACATAAAGTGTGGTCCAGGAATAAGCGCGCTTTTTTATAAATGCTGATATTTGCAGTAGGCATTGGAAACAGGTGAGTTATTTACCCTCTTTAACAGCGTATTGTCTGTATACTTAATTCACGTAATTAAGGTGGTTGAACTTTACAATGGGTAAACGAACAGAGCATCAATTTATTGCGAAACAAATAGTTGCATTTCTTCAAAGTAATAATAGCGACCGCAAGTTGACACTCCGTCATTTTCAAACGCAAGGTGTACCTATGCGAATAATTCAAGATAGCTTGAAAAGATTTCACGACAAAGGGTGTGTTGTTTATAAACCCATTTTTGGTTGTCCAAGGACTATGTGGACTTCAAAGACAATTAAGAAAGAAAAAATTGATTTCTCAAGAACTCAGGAACATCAGAGCGGAAAGTTGCGGCAGAGATTAACGTCTCGAAAACATTGGTGCACCGAGCGAAAAATGAATTAAACATAAGTTATAAGCCTTTTTAGAAACATAATCAAGTAGAAAGGTGCAAAAAAGCGCTAGACTATTATACAAGTTAAGCATACAAGTAATGGACATCATTTATTTGTAATGGATGACGAGACATATTGCTACGCTGATACAGCCCAACTTCCTGGTTTTGAACTTTATAATGAACTGTCAGAAACTCCTCTTCCTCTAGAACAGAAGGTGGCACCAAAACACTTTTGAAAAGATTTGAAAAAATTTGCGACCAAGTTTTGGGTATGGCAAGCAATCGCGGAAGGTGGAGATATGTTTCAGAATCGTATTTTTATATTGGCACCATTAACACTGTAGTTTATGGAAATAATGAGTTTGTAAACGTCTTATCCCTTTTTGTGAAAGAAAAAAAGGAAATCGCCCACTTTTATTTTGGCCAGACGTTGCGCCTGCTCACTATGCCGTGAACTGACGTCAGTTCTTACGGACGCTAGAATTGACTTTGTTCGAAAGGCGCAAAACCCACCAAATTTACCCCAATGTCGCCCAATAGAGCGCTATTGGGCACTCTGTAAGCCTGAATACAAAAAATCCCAACTGCGGGCTAATTCTCTTGCATCTTTCAAGCGATTGTGGCGTCGGCATCTTTGAAAGTGCTTCAAACATCAGGAAACGCTTTGTTCCAAAACTTATCAAGTGTCAACAATTTTCAAGTTTTTTTGGTGAATTATTTTTTTAAATACTCTCAAAAATTTTATAAGTAGCCAAAGATTCAAAAATTTATTGACTTTTACACGACCTCAATAAGACTAAAGGAAGGAAATAATAAGTATTTAACAAAAGGAGGTGTCTAACGCCTACTATCTGAGGAAGCCAAAAAAGATCTGAATTATTATAACAAAGCCCAAAGAATTACTATGGAAAAAAGTTCCAACGGTTTAGGAAAATTATTAGAATGTATGTATGTAGTATAATTTGCCCAACAAAAATTTGTTCTATACAGATTTCTAAACGTACTTAGTTTAGAGAAAAACTTTTCGGGTCTGTTCTGCTGTTACGACCATTCAATAAATATGTTATTTGAGTAGACAGGACAAGTACTTTGCAAATTGCGAGTACAAGCAATATGCAAATATTATATAGTATACAGTTCCATATAGCGTGAGTGCTGTGGCAGAAATACTCTTTTTGCTCCATTCAAAAGGAATTTCAGGTTCCAACATTAAGATTTGCAGGACCAAACATTGATTTTTGTGGTATGTTTGTAATGTTGAAGTTTCTCGTAAAGCTTATTTCCGCTGCATTGTCAGTATTTTGGGGTTGCGTTCACTATGCTACTACTAAGAGGATGGTATGCAACTACATAAATAGGAAAAAAGCGAATACTTATTACAAACGTTTTTGAGAAAGTATTGAACAACTAGAAATATTACGGATGTCAATGTCTTAACTACGACACACAGAGAAAAATGCAGTAGCGTAGTTTTGCACAACGTTGGTTAATTGTCATTGTACGATTTTTCTTGTACAATTGGGTTCAATTATTTTAAACTGTTGCGTATTTTTTCTTAATAAGATTGTTTGAAGACGTAAGATTTGACTTGACAAATTGTGCAAAGCAATTTGAAGTAACTAAAGGAATTAATAATTCACAATATTGTGCTGCGTTTGTCCACAATCTTGTTGTATATTTTGATACAAGTTGTCTAACTGTAATCATGCACAGTATTGTGCAGCTTTTTAAATTGTTTATGCAGAAAAAATACACCCATGAGGTACCATTTGTAAGAGTATAGTTTTTTTTTGAAAATTTTGTTACTATAAATAAAAGTAAAAGTCAGTTGCACAGTACCAATTTGTAATAGTTAACTTTTCTATGCCTTCAATGATGCCATGAAGGAATCTCGTGACAAGGCGGTGGTATATGGATAGTCATTGCGACATTCTAGAAAATTCTAGAACATTTTTCACTGTTCTGGTTAGGTGGGTTTGGGTATAAACCTTTCTTATCAATTATTCCGATGATTCATATTAATGTCATCTAGGCTGAGATTTTCTTGAATGTACTTTTTATTTGGTTACCTATATCTCTAAAGATGAGTATTTTTTAAAATACATTTACTAGCAATCAGAGTATGAGTATGAAACGTATAAGTCTATAAGCTAGTTGAGTGATTATTTATACAGTGTATTCAAAACTGGATTGGAGTATACTGCTGAAGGATTAATGCCGAAACGTTAAGATAAAACCTTGCAGTACGTACACACAGATACTACTTGTTTAAGCCGCTCGTGGTTAGCCTGGCATCTCGGTAGGTCTCTTTGCTCGCTTCAGCAGTAATATGTCATACTTGAGATACGTACGGGGTTCAGGCATGGTTTACAAATAGCATGATAAGAATAACGCTAAATGGAAAATAACATATAAATCATCGCTCACTAAAGGTTAGATACTTGTATTTGTATGAATTTCTAATTTTCGTAGATGATTGGTAACGTTTTGGGCGTCGATCTCTTTGGCATAGGGTACTTTTAAATCATTGCGAAATCACGATTCTATACGTACCAGGGGGAGGATTTGCTAAGACACATGCAAGTTTTGTATTACTTCTACATTTGAAGAACAGGCACACCCCATAGTTGATTGTCATAGGTCCATACTGGTTTTTTATCCATTGAAGAAGTTCAACGATATACACTAAGTAAAGGAGTATTCCAAGAACACTACCCTGAGGAACACCAGAGTTAATCTGTTTAATCTTCAAACTTCACTGCAAAACTTTACTTGGGAATAACGCTGTGCCAATTAGGCTGAAAAAGAGAAAAGATTGGCAACTTTCACTCAAGCGGGCCAGGTTCCACTCCTGGTACCTGCAGATCTGGTTAAGGCTTTCTGCAGTTTTTCCTTAGCTGTGACACAAATGTGTGATTTGCGCTGTTTCACCTGTAAGTCGGCTGCAGCAGCACGTTGGGCCTACGTAATAATAATAATTGCACCCTCCCTCCCACGCAAGCTTCATTCTGGGGCCTGGTTTCCAGGTTATGGGTTGTAGCAATTATTATTATTATAAGATGTAGGTTTATTGAGTAGTTTGCCTGGCTTCAACATTACTGTAATTTGGGAAAATTTTTGTTGTAAGGGCTAATATGTTCAACGTGTTCCGAATTGAATAAGGTAAAGGTAAGTAATATATACATATGTGTTAGCAGTCAGAAAAGCTTGTATTGGATCTCTCATGTGTTATTTTGTTTTGACAATCCCTGGATAGTGAAAATAGTTTTAAAAAAACAAACAATGCATGCAGCTGAAAATAAATCATAATAACTGAGATTGTTAAGCAAGACAATGTAAACAATTACAGTTCGAAATAAAACGTTTAGGGCTAGTATTTTTGTTGAGTGTTCTCTGGTTTTAGTTCACAATGGCCATAATGTACACATAGTCGAGTGGAGCATGTACAGTATCACCTGTGTTCGCGCCCGTATATTTGTAAATGCTCCAACAGCGGTAGTTTACTTTTCAGCAAGCTCGTTCCAATAAATCGCTTCACAGCGCCTGTTAAATTCGTAACACTAACATATATTCTGTAGATTTGGCTATCGCGGGCGCGAACGACGCACTAACGCTATTTCTGTTAACCCGTTAAAGTAGATTATCTCAATACTAGATTTAATTCCTTCACATCGTTCATCTTCTGGTGACGCCTTCGCAGATTTTTTCCATCTTATAAATGAGAACTCCAAGACACGGTTCCGCTCCAAGACATGTTCAAGTGAGATAAACACATCAACGTAAAGTGCTCGTTTATTTTAAAATATAACAACATGTGGATGGTTGTAATTTTCTGCAGATGTATTTATAGCAAATTGATGCACGTATAGGTTTTACGTCGATAAATTGGACCCCATAAATGACTCATCAGAGGTGCTGGAAATTGTAATATTGGAGTGTTACCAACAGGTGATATCGGGGGCGGCTAAGTGATACTCCATGTTTCTCTTCCACCGACAGACAGGCAGGTGTCAGAACATTGTAACTTTTTATAGATACTTCAGCTGCTTTTTAGCCATTGTTATGACCATCTATTAGTGGCCACAACAATGAATAGAGGAAACACTTGTCCATGGATTAATGTTAATTTATTTCATAATATTGGTTTTACTAATCCAGCGGATCTAACAAGCCGATCTCATGTTAAACTTATGTATACGTATAAGAAGTAAAAAAAAGCCGGTTCACCTATTAATGCCATTTTTATTATGGTCTTTATGATTTGAACCTATCAAGCAATCAATCAATCATGAATTTTACGTTTGGATTAATTCAAAGGTAATTATCCGATCCGTCTATTTATAGGACTTGAAGTGTCATATTATAAACCGGTACATTTCACCTTTTGCTCTATAGTAATATGTCGGATTAGAACGATAAATAATTCAGTAATTGCTTGAAGTTCATATTCTTAAATAATAACAGCACGCCTTAACAATTTTAAGTATTCATCCTAGCGCTTCAGAGTTATTGTGCAGGTAATTAAAATATCTTTTATAATTGGTGTACCAGTGTTTCTTCTCGCTTCTTGATGTGTTTTATTTATCCATAGAGAAAGTCAGTTATGGATATGTTGACACGATGTTTGTGTTTGTTGAATGCACGTAAAACAAAAGTGGTAAGAAGCAACTCGTTGCACTTCTTGTCCATTGAAAACTTTTAATGCAATGTTCTTATATCTTCATTAAAAGCTAACTGCATATTTGGATTTAGTTTTAGTAAGTACACACAATGCAGTCTTTTTATGATACGTTTTCATTCAACTTCAATTTCAATCAAGTACACTACTGCAGCTTGTCCCGTTTTTTATAATTCAGCTTGTGTATGAGGTTACTTATATCCCACGGTCCAAATCAAACTTCCTTTTATAAGCAACAATCAATGATTAGAAATTCTGGAGAAATTATACTAAAACCTAATTCTTTTTAATACTGAAATAAATAAAGATTAGTAAAAAGTTTCACAATATTTATTAAAATACAACCTGACAATATTGTTTCGACAGCTATGCTGTCATTATCAAAGGTAATATAATTATAAACAAACACGTCGCTAAGGTAGATACAAAAATAGGTAACTAGATAAAAAAAATAAAAATAATAATAATCAGAATTAAATATCTAACACTTCCTGTAACGGAGAATTACTGAGCTCAAGTTGTTCATTCATTAAAGGTACCCTGAGTTTCTGTTTGTATTATTGTATTTTTAATATTGATTCAAATAATATCTCTATGTTTATATTTACTTCATTTAATTTTTATACTACTCCAGCTTTAACACCTGACTTCTCATAAAATTTCTTCATGCTATTTATTTACCTTAATTACAAACGAGTGTCCATGTTTATGGAGAGCATTTAGTTATATGTTCTGTTACCATTTACTTTTATATAAGTTAAAACCCAACAAACATATAGGGTATGTAAAGTATTAAAAGTATACAGGGTGTTTCACTGAAGATTCGTATCTTCTGAAAAGCTGATAGTATCTTTGATAATAACCGAGAAAAAAAATTATTTTTGAAAATTGGGTTGGTGGGGATTGGTTTAAGAATTTAGCACCTTTTTAGCAATTTTTTTTCGATGCGCGTAAAATCACAAATGGCATGGGGGTCTTTGTTCTTATTGACGAGTATTATCACCTGTTCAGAGGGTACGAAACTTCAGTGAAACACCCTGTATAAGAAAGATCCATAGATTTATTTAGTTTAGTTTTAAAAGATTATTGTAAGCTCTAGGTATATAATAAAGTTATATAAATATTCCCATTACCATTTTGCAAAATTTATAGAACCGTTACCAAAGTGTATATTAACTATATAAGCTTTGGCATTACCTCATTATAAAACTAATCTTTGTTATAGTGTTATATAGTGGTATTGTTAATTACTTGTATAAAACCTAGGAGATACTTATGCTTTTATATATACAGCATTAGAAACAAAAATATTACCTATAGATAACATTAATGAACAGAAAAAGATACATAATTAATTTTTTATATTTGCGTGTACTAATGAAGCCATTAGGACACGCATTTTGCATGTCCTAATGAGATTTATTAGAATACGGAAAACAGTAACATTTTATGTTTTAAAGTTAATATTAGTATTGAACAGCTGTTTTTAAAATGTCAAACTTATTAAATGCCGTAAAGCAAAACAAATGCGGAACCTGAGTTTTCAGTGTTGCCAACTGTTTTTACAAATTTTATTTAAAATTAAATTATTTCTTTTTTAAAATGATTAAAAATAAGGCAAATAGAAAAAATAGTATAAAGTATTCGTTTCATAAGACGTTTTAGCGCACTTGTCCTTTAGAAAACTCCCCGCTACGCGGGTCGTTTTCTAAACTCGGACGCGTGCGCTAAAAACGTGTCTTATGAAACTAATACTTTAATATACTATTATAAACGTAATACAAAACTATTTCTTTTAACCTGTATGTTGAATATAATCGATGGAAGGCAATAGGAAATGATCAATTATAACCGACTCCGTGTGTTTTAAAACTTTTAGTGGGCAATTTGGTAGCCAATATTACCTTTATAAACTTACGTTACCTTTAGAGCTTACAAATTACCCTTACATGCCATGTTATGTCAAACCCTTGTTAGTAAAAAAGGTGGCTGCACTATATAAGCTTTTTATTCATATACTTAATAATTATTATTTGTTAAATGTTGTAATTTAAAAACTTACAGGGGCTTATGAAGACCTAGGAAAAAAGTTACAGAAGTACGTTCCCAATGACCAAACAAAAGATTAAATACTACAAATTATGTTGGTTAGGTAATTTTTCTATGTATTATCGGTTACCCAACATAACTTAAGGTAATTCTTCGTACTATAACATTCTTAAAATACTTTTTGCGGAATTTTTAATTTTTTAACAACACTCTTAGTAACTTTATATCGCTTGAGAGTATATAGTGAACCACAATAACACCATATCTTATACTTCTTCTTGGAATGCTGTGCTCTATTTGAAACGATGGATAACAACCGTAGAAATACGTAAAAATGCTGACTTATCAACCTGCCGCTAAACTGTTTGAGTCACAAATATTATAATAATACTTTATAGTGTTACTTAAATTTATATAAGATTACTATGGATATTATTACAATTTTCAGTGGTTATAAGAATATTTATTGCTTTCCACCATGTCGATATAACATGCCAAAATGGGAGAAATGCTCTACATGCGCATTATTTAAAATATAATATTTAACTTATTATAGTTATTTATACACATCTGATATGTCGTAGCAACTTGGAGAAGGAAAGAAGATCACATGTAGGAAAGAAGAACTTAATAATTTACTCTTAGAAAACACTGGATTATTTTGAAGCATATAAGGATATGCTTCAAGTCTTTCATTAAGGAATGAATGACTTGTTACCGATATGCTCGACAAAACAGAATACGAAATAGACACAGCAGTGGAAAATTCGTATGTAAAACAAGCTGCTGCATGGGTATCAACTCTAGAGAATACCACCTAATGGACAGTTTAACATTGTTAAGTAAGCAGTTACTGAAAAGAGCAGTTTAAGACATATCTAGATGCAAACCATAGTATCACGAGCTAAAGTTAGATTTGAAGTAGCAAGTAGAAACCTTAAAAAGAAAATATACACTTAGAAGAATTAAGTCGTTTAGGAATACCTGGGAAACTTCTGATCTACAGAAGACAATAACTATTGCCTATTAAAGGCAACTAGGAAATTCAAAAGTCGAATTATAAAAGCGAGTCCTTCAATAGAAAAATTGGATAGAAACTAGGCCATAAGCGACAAGGAAAAATCGAAAACACTTGCTGAACATCTTGCGTCCATCTAAATGTATTCCCACCTTATTCCTAGGAATCTACATATGAAGAGGATATTACCCCGCTGCTTATTAAACGCATAAAGACCTGCGAGATCAGGAAAAACCTAAATCTCAAGAAGGCGTTGGAATACAGGCTCAGTATTGGTACCACGGTAAAGGAACTGCTACAGAAAGCTCTAACTAATATCACATACTAATATCACAGTGGAAAATGAACAATTCTCCTTGCTGCAAAGCCGAAAAACTAGCAGAGGAAATAGCAACATATCGACCATTTAGCTTATTACCCATCTTACTGAAACTGTTAAATTAAATAATAATTAAAATTATTATTTAATATTATTAAAATGAAAATATTATTTAAGAAATTATTCTCGAATAGAATGAAATCTATTCTTGAAAATACCGGTTTTAGTTGCTAGAAAATCATTCTACCATTGAGCAATTATTTACACAATAAACAAGTTGACAAGGATAAATAAATTTGATAATGGGTAATATTGTTCGGCAGTCTTCTTAGATATTAATATGTAAATGATATTAGTAAACTACCCCTCAGTTACTACCAAGTATTCCAGGCATACCTTGCAAATAGATTCTCACAAGTGAAGTAGCAGGAAGGTATAACAACCCTACGGAAAATACAATCTGGGATACCACTAGGCAGCATCATTGGTCCAGTGCTGTACTAAGTCTACACTGCAGATACGGCTATGACAACTGCGATGACACAGCTTTGTTTACCATGTGATGCCTCCAATCAGGTACAGCAATCCCTGGCATTTCTAGGGCTGGCTAAAGAAGTGAGAATCAAGACAAATAAGCCCAAGTTTTCTCACATGACATTCATTTGAGTCAGAAAACCTGTCCTCGGTCACACTGAATAAACAGAAACTAATACCAAAAGTGGGCATTAAATACTTACGTATGCACCTCGACAGACACTTAACGTGGAAATTACATCTATTTATGAAGAGAAAGCAGCTTGAACTGGTATTCAATAAACTTTTTTAACAAAGATTAATCCATTAGATAAGGCAGGTATCTATGGAATTACATGTAATAATTGTCACAAAAGATATGTAAGCGAAACTAAAAGAAATGTACACATTAGAGATAAAGAATATATCTGATAGATGCGCAAATGCAGAGCATGTATGGAGTGAAGGTCATAAAAGAAAAAGTGCAAAACTATTAGAAGTGAACCAGTGTCACTATCTTAATATAGAGGTTAATATAAAGTTTATACATATCGTATATGTTTTTGATAATAAAGATCTTATTTTTGAATTTTGATTTGGCTCCCCTCCATAGCGATTTATTTGGCATACTTCCAACTTTTATGTTTTAATGTTTAAGTGGTTTGATGTATATCTTTAATATTTGATTTTAGTTTATATACAACACTGATGATGCCTACTTTGTAGGCGAAATATATTTGTGAAAGAAATTGTTTAATAAGAAGTTGCAGGAAAGTATTTTGAGTTATTAATATTTTATAAATAAACTTTTTTTTACAGCTGTCAAAAAATGATGACATTTTTTCATTCATATCTGTATGCAAAATGCCAAAATGCCGTGCTCGAAATGTCTTTGGTGGTCTCGAATGAGATTTTGAGATTTTCATTTTTTGACCATCAAAGTAGCATGTCGCGCACTAAACACACAAATAACTGATTTGTATCTTTAAATGCCAACTATCGCTAAAAAGTAGACTAACAATCTATAAGGTATGTTTGCGTCGTTCTGAATTTCTAACATTTGAATTTATAACTGCGACCCATTTGCTGATGCGCCATGGTATGTGACCAACGACACAATGCACGATGACTTAAAGAGAAGTTACTAATAGATCACTCCAGCACACTGGCATTGAATATGATTGAGAATGCTAACACTACGCATTATATACGATATTGCCTAAAATCATATTATACGGACTATTTAGTTTTAGATTAAGTTGTGTTAGGGCTTTAATGTAAGCTAGTAGCCCATAGCTTATTTAACTATTTACGACTTTCGTTTATTGCACGAGGGCAATAACTTACAAAATAAATTTAGGGTTAAAATTAAATACAAAAAAATTATTAGTTCACTGGTTTTTGATGATGCTCTTAACTAGGAACTACTCAGAAACCAACAATCTATGTCAGTAGCCATTTCTGAGTTACAAATGAGTAGCCTATTTCCAAAAGCAGCTAAATCTATTGATAATGCACGGATTTAGCGGCTTCTGGAATAATCAACCCAAATACTTTTTCATGAAACCTTAAAATGAAGGTTTTCTTCTATGAAATAATATTATCGTTACATCACTACTTTTACCTTTTTCTTATTGTTTTCAGCACGTCCAATTTCCTTCAGCATACTATTGAATTAGACCTCGGTATTGCTCCTAACGTCTAATGACAGGGACGTGCTGGGTATATCAGACTAGGTCGTTATCATTCATAACGCCCCCTTTTATAGTCCGCAAAGTCAGTTAAAACGATAAAGTGCTCTGAAACACTAAGCCCGAGATGCATACATTGGTTTATGTCCGGTCGGGTGATTTTGGCCGGTTTACAGACCTGTTTTTAGAGCGTAAATTGCTAAATTCTAACTCTAGGGCTGTAAAACTTTTTAGTATATTATGAAATTAGTTTATAATGCAAGGAATTATATGGCATGAGTGAAATTTAACGAATGCCACAATCCCGCATTATAAACGAATTTCATACGCTGTTTTGTCGTCAAACAATCGGCAATAAATTGGCGTATTTATTATAAATTTCAAGGTTAACTTTGACAGATATCAAATTAAGTACACAAACCATAAAGTTTATATATTTAGTTATATATCACTGTATGGCTTGTGTACGCAGAATTATAGCATAGGTGCCATAAAGTGACAGATTATTAACGATTTTGACATTTATAATCATAGCATTCTGACGCTAGTCGACGACAATAGTTATTTACGTTATAAGTCCTGAAAATGGAATTTTACAGTCGAGTAAGATGTTACGGACACGGCGACGAAGGAGCCGAGACGTAATATAACGAGACTGTAAGGACATTTCCAGGACGAATGATGTAATGCGTTTTATTTCATACTGCAATTATTGGATTATTGCTTTAATTAAATAAAATTATATAATAGTATATTATTATACGAGTTGTATAAGACGGTCTATTGTAGCATGAGTTGTTTGGGACACGACGACAGAAGCGAGGAATGTTCCAAAGTAACGAGTGCTACAATACGTCTTATAAAACAAGTATAATATACTATTTTTTATACTTTGCGTCATTAATTTTATAGAAATTGTAAATTCAAACTATTACAATCTAGTGATTCTTGCGTTTAACTTGTGGTAACACTAAAAAATGACTTTTGATTGATTTTCGTGTTTTGTGAGGTTAGAATGTGTCAAAATTAAATGTGTTTATATGTAATATAAAATAAATGTTACCAATCTTGCAACACAAATAGTCTCCAAAAACGATGTTATAATAACCTCTATTATGAAATGGTTTTCGGTGTCACAATGAGCCAATTGTGAACGCAAAGTACAAAAAATAAATTTCCGAATTTAAAATATGGACGTCTATGAAGAACGAGCATCTAACTATAGCAACTATTAGTCGAACCAAATACTTTAATATTATTAATACCGGAAACTTATTTCGAAAAATGGAAGACAAAATTTAATAGCGCCCCTTGCGGTGTGGTGTGCAAATAAACCTGACATTTCTCAAATATTGGGAAAGTAATTAAAAAATCGTCATTGTAATGAAAGATTGAATAGTTTAGACAAATTGTAAAATTTTATATATTTTAGCATAACATTAATAAACCATCGTTTAATATAAATAGTGCTATTTTTAATTAGATGCAGGATTCTCACCGCAAAACCATTTGTTAGTTGCACACCCATCTGCGAAGATGGCGCCACAAAAATGTCGCCTATTTTCATATGGTAAAGTATATGGAGTTTCCGGTATTAATAATATTAAAGTATTTGGTCGAACTCAAAACATAGAACGAATGTCTCTGGTAACTGAATACTAAAGCATTGTTCAGTTGATTTATTTTATTTGAGTCCGGTAAAAAAACTTACAGTCATACTAGACCGTAAAATCGCATTTTTCGGACTGTAATTGCTACCGTAAACATGGATAAGACGATACAGTATGAAATAATAGTTATTTACGTTATAAGTATGGTTATAGGTATTAGGTACTTACCTACATATTATTTCTTTTCTTGACAACAGACCGATAATAATTAATCTCCAAAGAAATCACAAAACTTTTCGGACTTAATACTTAGGTACAATTTCTTTTTTAATTTTTGACTATCCCAACCTCCAGGCTATCGGGAAATGTTCCGGTATCCTGGTGGGCCAACACGCCCCTGTCTAATGATAATTAAAGCAAAATTATTCTGCTTTTAAGTCCTTGTTTTACAGTAAAAACAAAAGATTTAAATTAGCAAAACCGTTTTTCAGTTTAAAAGCACTTTCCTAGTAATGGATATTTCATAGATACCTGGGCATTGTGCCAATTGTGCCTAATGGATACATGACTCTGAAAATTCTCACAGAAATTCTCAATTAAATATTTCAGTATAAATAAGCTAAAGATTATTGTGCAGCGGTTGTCTAAAATGGTATCAATTTTTTTGCTTTGGTACTAATTAATTTCAACATGAAATTATTCTAAATGACATACATTTTAATTTTCTGAAAACAAGTATTTTAAGATGTTGAATAGTGACATGTTGAATTTAACGTTTTTAGAACTGAAAACTTGAGGTTTAAAGAAAACAATTCATTTTAAAATATGGAGCAGCTAGCTACATCCATACAGTGAAATTGGTGGTTACTGTTCTAGATGGTAGAAATGGAATTAAGAAAAATGTCGTTTATCCAGAGAACTTGTTTACACTGAAAGAAAACCGTAGTACATTTCTTGCCATTACTAAAAGTGGCTTCGCTCTACGAAATCGATCTACTTTTCTTGTTTTCGAAAAGATAAACTATTTTTAACAAAAATATACTCTAGAAACAAATAACAAAAAAAAAATTTATTTACCTTTTATTATTTAACTGCTGATATAGAACTTTCAATACACTAATTTCACTTTCTAATCCATTATTATACGTTAGTTTTTAAATTAAATTTCATTCGTGAAATTTCTTTTTTTGAAACCTTTTATTATTTATTAGCATACAAGTTTTATGAATTTGTAGATATTATAGTCGTGAACCCATCTAAATTCTTTGCGGTTTTACTATTATTTAAGAAATGAAAACCATGTTTTATTATACAATGAATATTTGTGGTTAGGTGAGGCTCTTATTTTGAAATGATTCATCATAAATCTAAATCATTTTAAATCTCATTTCAAAACCAATATGAATTTCACATATAAAAACGTTTTTCTCAAAAATAAGAAAACGGTCTAATCATTTAATAAATAAATTGTTGTTTTCGTGGATCTTTTACATCAATTCATGTCAAGGAGTACAAATCGAACAACACAAATTATATATCGATTCCCGTATTTCACTCGTTCGGATGAATCTGGCCATTATCATATTATTTTTATGGTTGAATTTTAAAAGGAACCCAGGTACCACTATGCAAATGTTATTGGTGTATGCGACATTCTGTAACTTCGATTCTTAATTTACTAAAAATACGATCAATAAAATTCTTGGTCTCTTTTTTTGAGACGAGAGGAGTAAATCTGCATTAATGTCATGGGAACTTCGTTTTCTTCTCTTTGGAAGTCGTAGGAAATTATTTATTTATTCTTCTGAGAAAAATCTTTCTGGATTTTTATGACTTTATTATTAACATGAGAACCAGTATGTATTTTTGATGTATTTGTTAATACTACCAGACCTTACCTTACATCTTATTAGAAATAATTGTAGTGAAATGTGAGGTACGGCTTTTCTAAATGTTCAGATAAATGTGTTTTTAATTCTGATGATGTAGAATGGTACCGATTAATTCTGAGCATTTGGTAAGTTATATGAGTAGAGAGTATTGCCCATATAATAAAATAATGTTTGGCAGAATTTAAAGTTAATTAGCTTAATCGCTCTTTATGACAGAACAGAAAAAGAGAACTATCAATTTTATCAAAATAATTTTATACATACAGAATTAAAATTGCAGGTAAGTATTGGTATGCAATTCTTCCATTAATTCATAAATGATTTGTAGATAGTATCATGATATTTGACCTATGAAAAACGGAATTCACCCACTCTATAGTATTAGCTATGTATAAAATTTCTTATGTATGAAATAGCTTATGTATGAAATTTCAAAGCGACACGTTAGATTGGTTGCATATCCTCAATTTAAAAATTATAATTTTGAGTTATTTGTGTTTTATCAAGTTGAACATGGTTAATTATATTTAATTAACATGCACACTATATTAGTACATTATAGTCAGATAAAGCATATCTGTAAAACTGTTTTTTTCCCATAGAATTTGGTTAATTTTCTTTGTCATTAACGATGTGGGACACGATTATCCAATTTTGCGTTTAATTTAAGTTTAAGCCTAAGTAAATGTAAGATTTAACCTAAAACAGACAAGGGGTATTGTTATAGGGAGATATACAAGCATTTACTACCTTATCTGGGTATTTAATAAAAGAAAAATGTGTTTTCATGTTAACGAGATATCACAGTTGTAATAAGTTTCTTCTAATTCAAGATTTCACAGCTCTTGGGTAAATAGTTTTTGTGGAGGATTGTAAAGCTGCTTCATTACCACATACTAGTAATTATCCTAAATGTAGGGGCTGTTTTTTATTATTGATATCAGTTATAGGTACAACATATATTTATGTTGCGGTTTTGGATCGTATATTGACATACTGTAATTGGATGGAATTTTCATATTGCTGATGACAGAAATGAAGAAATGCAAAGAATGTTTGTTAGGATATGTTTAAATTTGTGAAGATAGGAAGGTGTGAAAAGGTATTTTTATGTAAATAAGTTACTATGTAGTTGTGTCAAAATTAGGTTCCATCGTCATTCAATGGAGGCCTTGTTGTGTAATGAAAACATGTGTTATATACCATTAGATTGGGGATTTTTTATCTACAAGTTTATCTAATTAGTTTTTGTGTTAATTAAAATTTATAAACAATAATTTAATTATGTTAAATTGACTTGTCAAAGTTGCTTTTGTTTTATACAAAAATTGTATCACATTTTTTGTTTCGGCAAAAAGATATATAATAATAAAATTAATTTAAGGTTGTGGTAAGTTAAAAAAAATGTAAACAAAGCAAATGTCAAAATTTTGAGGTTATCGTTGTGTGTGTGAAACATCAAAGTGTTTAAAGTTTTAAGAAAGTTTAGTAAATCTAAGTTTTTTAACCAGTGCTTGAAATTAATCAAGTGTTTATTTATTTTGCAATGGAAATTTTATATTTTGGTATCAAAAAAAATTATCAAAGTTTATATGATTGGATTTTATAAATGGATGTGGACTCTAATTATAAAATTAATTTACTTACCATTATTACACAAATAAATGGACTTGGAATTCAACTTAGTGAACCCCTTCATATGAAAATATTTGAATAGGTCAATGACATACTTTCTTGACTTCATTGTAGAGACGAATGAAAGCAAGTCTCTGGCGGCAAAAACATTTAAAAGAATTATCTATAATCCCCAAATAAAGTATATTAAACTATTTTGGAATTAATATAACGAAAACTTTGGTATCTAGTTTAGATTTTCTTTTTCTATCATTTTTTGTTATTTGTTAAAATTAGAAAATAAATTTGTGTGGTTATTGTTGAAAGATTGCTTTGGGTGTCGGTTTTATATTATTGTGTTCCTAGATGTATATTATAATTTAGTGTCCTATTGAAGTGACCCGCCAGAGGGTCTTAATTTGTGGAGAGTTAGACTTTTCAGACAATTTTATTTAGCCGAAACAATTAGCTTAATTAAAAGTCGTGAATTGTTCGCCTTCGATCATTTATCATCTCACACTTCTGGTGCATTTTCGGTCGTCGTGTCACTCGAAGGTCTTAAGAATAAGAATCGTGCTATCGTAAACGGCACTTTCGTTGCCATTTTTTTTATTATACGAGGAAGCCTCTTCTATCATATAAGTACTCAAATCTTCCAGTCATTACAAATCATATTACTATGACAAGCAACGAACTATCGGTATTTATCGACGAAATAAATAGCAACTGCTCAATATCCCTAGAAGATTTGCTCTATCTTACTTTACAATATCAAACCTGATCATAATAAAAATGTTATGTCATCTGCGATGGATTAGCGGCCAGTTTGTTGATCTTATAATCGTACATTCTAGAGGTCTCAGATTCGATCCTCGATCGAGCTGGTATTTTTTCGTAACAGAGCGAAATTAAAATATACCTTCTTACTTGATAAGGAAGTGAAGCCATACGCTCAATATAGGCAAATACTATATTTGGCACCTCATATTCCTACTGAGATGGGATTTTCCCAGATTTGTCTAATTTCTAGTAGGGTCGGCCGTATGATCAAGCACTCGCTGCCATGCGGTACGAGGAGTGGTCCGCCACTTTGATTGCTCGCCAAAAAAAAACAAACAATAATGATAATAGTGCTCTGCTATACAGGAAACAAAGCTGTTGGCATATCTAGATACTTGAACTGTTCAATTTGATTTATTGATTTCCTTTCCAGGCATATAGTACTAACAGTACATGATTTTAAACAGCCAGAGTGAATTTCCATTACCTTCCATCACAAACCAAACGAGCAAGATCCTAAAGAATAAGAAGAAACCAAGGAAGAAAAATCTAGGTTAGTACTTACTGTGCGGCACATGAAACATTATTTGATGGTTTCTGACAGAGGGTATTGAAGTTCGGTTTGTTCGCGGTATTCTGAATTAAATAACCTGAATAATATTTGTAAAATTTAAATTTGAAACGGCTATAGTAATTGAGTGTTAGTTATTTCAATTCAGAAGGTAGTGGTCCGACCGTCCATTGTCCGTAAACTTGGAGATGCAACCAGCACTGTTCAAGGGATGTATTCCTATTTCTGCTATTAACGTAGTGACGCAGGAGTCGCTAACACAGCTTGCTGAAGGTACCTGTTAGGCAATAATTTGAAAGTCTTCTTGACTTGAGTTTGACCTAAAAAGTGTTTTCAAATAAAGAGATCTCAAATAGGTAGAAAGGCAGAACGAAAATATCGGTACAATACAAGTTCATCACTGTGAGTGAGGCAGCCATCTACAAAATCTTGATAGATTTACCGTGCATACGTATACCGCGAAGAGCAACTACTCGTGTACAGATGAGGAGCAAAAATTCATGTTTTTGTCATAAAGCAAGGATATAATGAACATTCCGTCAATTTTAACTGCGTTAAAATATCCTCAAGACGGTCATCAAGCTGGTTAACCATGAGGCCGTGTCTACACGCTTTCTGTGAACGTCCCATCCCTGTTTCCTTAGGGTTGATGATCCATAGATGGAACATAGAAACCATGTGGACAAAGACACGAGACGCCAAAGAGCCCTTGACACCTGTGATTGCAAGTTAGACTGTGCTACAAACAGGTGCTCATGCGAAGAGGGAGCGTCCACGTCCACGTCTCGCGTGGAATTATTCTGTTATAGATTCCTGGAATCTACAAACCAACTTCAACAAATAGAAAGTTCTAAATTGAACAATATTGTTCAAATGGCGTTCATATGTGTTCAAACACTATTCTGACGGTAAAATCGTATTAGAAAACCACGCGTTAAAACCAACTGTGATCACAGAAATATCTTTGCAAAAAATGTATAGTTTTGTTTTGCGTACCGCTCCCACTAAATAACCGTTGCTAATCTTCATCTTACATTCATCTAGTAAATTCAACACTCTTCCACACACAATCTCTCCGGCCACAGTTAGTCATAACTCGCCTCTCAGATAACTTTAATTCTTACCTGTAAAGTATGTATACCTAAAAGACACATAAAAAGGGGATACATCGTTTTCTGACCGACTGTAAGATTGTGACCCGTGAAGATCTGTGTACACACTTGGCGAAAAGACATCCGACGTCAAGCACAACACGTTACTCTTCACTTGAATGTTCTTGGGGTACAGCGAGAAGATAAACATAACCGATCGTCTATAATATTTATTTTGTACTTTTTCTTTGCATCTTTTCTGGAATTTAGATTTTCGGTAAGGAATTTTTCCATTTGAGCTTAACCTTTAGGCTTTGCTTCCTCTGTTGTTTACCTTTCCATAGTACTTTTTACTTCAGCCGTCATCAAATTGTGACCCCAGTAGATAAGTTCCGTATCTTTAAAAAGTTTATGTTGGCACTACCACTGCCGAATATTATCTTCTTTTCGATTCTTCGAGTCTAATTACGTGTTTTAAAAGCAACAACAACCTAACCTGTCGTTTCAGTTAGAACGCAATTCTTACTCTAATTTTAATTTGGTACGGATAATAAATACAAAATATTCATTATCGAAAATTGCTTCCGGACTGGGAAAAAGTTGGAAAAGGTGTTTGTTTTAGAACATGCCACTATTTAAGTGTAATTTGGCCCTCTGTAAATTTTTCTGCAATTTTGATTTGTTGTAGCTGACATCAAAAAAAGACTTTTTTATCATTGCGCCAAAGTTCTATGTCTACCGGGTCTACTCGAAAAGTGAGGCCATAATTTCAAAAACAGACATTATTGAATCATGATTTATTCGAACTATTCTTCGTATGTCGAGGTTACAATTTATTGTTCTGGTAAATTAATGACAGCAATAACACTACATTTTACGACCTCCTGCATTATGTCTGTCAGCAATAGATCAGTTTAGCGCATTCTCTATCTAATCTATTATTAGGAACATTATGAAGGTTTCTTAAAAATAAGTAGGCACTGCGCATTAGCTAAAAATTAAATACATAACATATATAGATGTTACGTACCTATAACTCACTAAATGTGATTATTGGAAAATATTTATCTGAGACATCCCGTAGCTAATGGTTTGAAGTTCGGTTAAGTATTTTTGTCTGAGTGTAACATCGGCTTACATAGAATAGTTTTAAAAAATCATTATTCAATAATGTCCGTTTTTGAAACTTTGATCTCACTTTTCGAGCACACACGGTACACATAGAGCTTTGGTGCAAGGATAAAAAAGTCTTCTTTTGTATCAGCTACAACATATCAAAATTGCAGAAAAATCTACAGAGGGCCAAATTAGACTTAAATAGTGCCATGTCCTTTAAAGACATTGAAACTGAAATGCGTAAAATATCGAACGAAAACTATAAACGATGTTAGTGTTTCCAACCCAATTTTTCTTTATATAAAATTTAAGGTCTCCTAGACAATTTTTTTTCTTGATCATATATTTTCTCACAACATTCAATTCAGTGTGTATCAATATTTAATATAATGTTGATAAAATACGTTTTAAATAAGAATACTTTCCATGAATTAATACTTAATTAATAAAAATACCCTTTTTTTTCAGTCATTTCTTTTTATAGTAGCACGTTATGAATCATAACAGTTCTGTTATTTTGTTGTTATGATAGCAATCGACAACGATTTGGTAAGTTGAGCCTACGGTGGCAGTTAACAAAGCGGAAAATGATTAGAAATATGTCGGTAGCACAAGAATGAAAATCAACACATTTCCAATAATTTTTCACGTAACAAGAGACAATACATCATCTTTTCGTTCCTTATCCGATCATCACCTTTGACCAACGAAGAGATTGAAGAAAGTCGCTATTCTTTTATCCAATTGCTTTTTTAAGCTATTATTAAGTCGTATATTCTCATACTGTTTTCATTTATTATTAGTAGTCATCATCTTGATGAAAAATACTTTACAGAGTTTTCACATTTCTTCCAACTATTATGAGTTTATAGAAGTTACTTGCCGTAGCGTTTGCTTGGAATTAACTTTTCATCTTTCGGTTTATACAAACATGATGTATAATAAATATATAATAAATTATACAAACCGGTTGATACTTTGATAATAGTTTTAGTATTATTTGCATCGAATGCCGTTAAGTATTAGACAGTATCAAGTATACCTAGTTATAGAGTGAAAATTATCATTCTACAAGAACATGGATTTGCTAATTTAATTTCAAAATCATAAATGTATAAATAAATTACACTTTTATAAAATGCCTGTCTACCTATATAGCTTAATGCATTTTTAATTTAAAAATAAATAATAACGTAGTCAAATATTACCGAGGCTAATTCTTTAAATAGTCCAATTTAAGAAAATTGCGGCGCATGCTTCGATGCATAAAGTAATTTGACCATGTTTGGTAAAATCATATAAAATATTTGCACTCAACCTAGTTATAATTAAAAACCATAACATTTATTTCTCTTATTAAAAAATAAGAAAACATTCAATGGATAACTGCAAATACTTTTTACAAAAAGGAAAATAATTCAGCTAAATTCTAATAGGGTCGGCCTAATGATCATAGAACTTAGCGCCATGAGGTACGAAGGATACTCCGCCATACGGATTCTTCGCGCAAAAATAAATTTTAAAAAATAAATAAATTGGAAATAAAAATAATAAAAAGGATTGCCAATTTAATAAAAAGAAATTACTAATAATATAGTTTTGGTATTTATATAAGATGTGTGTCATTTTAATTAGTAATTAGCTAATAGATCGATAGATCGGAATGTTTCTAGAATGAACCACAAGATGGCGGTATGCGCGCGTGCTGATCACTTTATAGCCCCTTTACTTTTAAATAGTAGCGACAACCATTGATCTCGCCGCTGGAGCAAAATCACGTTGGCGACATTGAATGTTACCAGATTTGACATTCTGTCACAATAAATCTTAGGTTTAATAATAATCATGTACAAAAACATTCACAGTTTAATATTAATTTGATAATGGACATTCACGTTCGGTAAAAACGATCATATTAATATGACATATATTTCTGTAATTCTAATTTTTTAACAACTTTTTATTAAAATTCCGCGACACCATGCATGTAGTAATTTTTTGTTTATTAAAGTTTGTATCAGGTTTGTTCCACGATGTCGCTACTATATGAAATAGAGGGGCTATAGATCACTTCTTTTGAAAGCGCCATTGTTCGTACTATAACTGTAGGTGGTTTACCAGAAGTTATATTTAATCTTGGAGTAAATAAAAAACGTGTTCATTTAAGATATCTTTTATTACTTCTTATTTATTCATGTTGCTATGGCAATCACTTAGCATCCAATGCCTTCTTGAGGTAATATGTATGTAATGACTGTTTTTATGAATGAATATAATTACATGACACCCCGGGTAAAAAAAGGCTGAACCTGTACCAAAAGAAATGAGCCATGAGTCAAAAGGACATTTAATGCATTCCTCAACAAAAAAAATAGCATACGCCAATGTAGTGTGTTGAAGACCTATGTGGTAATACAGGTTGCTTGTGTGGTCTTGTACACTATCTTATGAGTTATCTCTTCTAGAAGATAATAAAACACATGTAACTTCTATGAGATATTTATCTATACTCCTTGTTGATTACTGTTGTCATGGCAATCACTTAGCATGCAATGCCTTCTTGAGGTAATATGGATGCAATGACAGATTTTATGAATGAATATCATTACAGTACAACGGCTGTCAAATTTCCACACACCTGTTACTATCGATTCAAGTAAACAATTTGTGCATTTTCTTAATCTTGAATAAAATCGAGTTCCGTGCAGTGACAAAACATTTCTTTTTTAAAGGCTTAAATGCTAAACAAATAAAAACGGAGTTAGATGAAGTTCATGGTGAGTCTTCGCCTTCGTATGCAACAGTTACAAACTGGGTTGTTGAATCTAAACGCGGTAGAACAAGCATAGAGGATGCACCACGTTCTAGCAGACCAAAAACAGCTACCAATGAAGAAACAATTGAAAAAGTCCATGAAATCGTGATGAAGGATCGTCGAATAAAGTTGAGAGAGATAGCAGAGAAAGTAAGCATTTCATACGACCGTGTACATTGCATCTTACATCAACATTTGGACATGAGAAAACTTAGTGTTAGATGGGTGCCACGTCTGCTGACAATCGACCAAAAGCGAGTTCGAATAACTAGTTCTCAGCAATGTCTAGACATTTTCAAACGTAATGAAAAAGATTTTTTGTGACGTTTTATAACTGTTGACAAAACGTGGATTCACCACTAAACTTCGCAGATCAAGGAGCAGTTAAAGCAATGGACACAACGTAGTGAGCCAACTCCAGAGAAGATTCCGTCTGCTGGAAAAGTCATGGTTACAGTATTTTGGAATTCCCGAGGTATAATTTTTATTGATTACTTGCAACACGGGAGGACAATAACGGGCGAGTATTATGCGTCATTATTAGACAGACTGAACAAAGAAATCAAAGCTAAAAGGCCTCATTTAGCAAAGAAAAAGGTCTTGTACCATCAGGATAACGCCTCATCCCACAAGTCAGCAATTACGATGGCGAAACTGCACGAACTACGATTCCAGTTAATTGAACATGCACCCTATTCGCCAGACTTGGCTCTGTCGGATTTTTTCTTGTTCCCAAGTCTCAAGAAATCGTGGACTGGAAAGAAATTTTCATCGAATACTGAAATCATCGAAACTGTAAATGGATATTTTGAAGGTTTGGATAGTTCTTATTTTTGTGAAGGGATTGAAGGGTCTTGAAAAAAGTTGGACTAAATGTGTAGAGCTGAAGGAGACTATGTAAAAAAATATATACGATTATCCACAAAAAGTTTGTTTTTCCGTCTTGTTCTAGAAATTTTTCGATCTATCCTCGTATGTGTGTACAAATAGTTTACTATGATTTTACTACTATACCGGGTGACAATGATCATACATATGTTACACCGAATAATTTATTTATTTTTCTACCGATTTCTATCACATTTGGTATAGTGAATGCAGACATAAATACGCATCTTTCTATAATACAACCTTCAGCTTTACACTTTCGGTTTGATCGGAAGTGACATCAACTTTAGAATCTCAAATGGAACACCCTGTATATCTATACATATTTGAAATCTACATTAAATTGCGACTACGCTGGTATGCCATTTTTCATTTGTTTTTTTTGTTTTTTATGTATTTTTATTTTTAGATTAAGCTAACTGTGGTGCGTATTAGATCTCTTTTTTGGATGATTATTTACGTAGTATACTATATTAACTATATTATATTACCATATTAAACGTGATAATTTTACATTTTTTAAGGTTTAACAGAAATTTAATTAACACGAGAAATTTAAAGGTTATGTTGAAATATACTAATAAATGAAATAGAAATCTTAGAAATAAATTTAAAATGGAACACTATTATAATCACAATTTAATGTAGATTCTAAATATGTATACAGGGTGTTCTATTTGAGATTCTAAAGTTGATGTCACTTCCGCTTAAACCGGAAGCCTGAGGCTAAAGGCTGTATTACAGAACGATGCGTGTTTATGTCTGTATTCACTATTCTAAATTTGATAGAAATCGATTGAAAAATAAAGAAATTATTCAGTGTAACATATGATCATTGTCACGGTTTTGTCGGTATACTGTATACATAAGTATTAACATAGTATATCAATATTAAAATAGAAGATGGTATTAAAAGATTTTATTTTTAATATATCGATGCCCCTCAATAAGCAGCAATTAAGAAATATTCAATGTTTTAGAACAGACATCATCATCGAGTAGGATTAAAATGTTTTCGAGAAATGAAAGCTGATGCGGTCTCTTTCATCAACGTAATTAAAATCAATAACAGATCTTTATTTTTTATATTTCTAAAGCAGCATAAATAAAAACCTTTAATCAAAGTTAATTTTATTATTGAAACTTGCCTAAAGATAAAACGGAATTTGCCATTATTACTTTCTTATTCATTTGCACTGAACTAAATATAATTTCTCTTTTCATGAAAGTGTGAATTTTTTAAATTAGACTGGAAGTATTAATTGTAATTTGGTTTTTAGACGATGCACTTGCAAAAATTAATTATTTAAAAAAATAATAGTCTACTATTATGTACATGCAGATAAATAATTAAAAAATAAATGTAAAAAATGAATATATTATTTAATTATCACTCTCATCGAATGCTTTTATAATGAGATTCAATAGAGAAACCAGCAATAAAATTCATTAGCAATTAACGGACGTACATTTGAATAATTACGTTATCATTCACCATTATTTCACAAAACATGTAAATTAGAATTTCTTGTTTTAAGGTAATGATTCAGCATTGTATTGCTTGATACTCGTAGTAAGAGAGTAAAATTAAACATCGCTCGAGAGAATGTCTAGTATATTAATGTTAATAAGAGTTATTAATGTTATTAATACTTATTTGCACTTATGCAAATCAATTTCATTTCATTCGATGAGTACTCGAAGTGACTAGACGTGAAAACGCAGAGCTCTTCCCAAGTTATTTACGTGTATTTATAGTAAAAATATTTGTACCTCTGACATCATGGTTTTTACTCAAAATCAACAAAATGATATCAAAAATGTTGCAAAAGGTGTCATTGAAGAATTTTTTCAAAAGAAAAGCACGCAATTAGACTCGTTGACGGAAATACTAGCGAATGCGGTTGTTAATAAGCTGGATGAAAGACTCAATAAGATGGAAGAACTAATACAGAAGTATGAAGAAACAGTAGCAAGTCTGCAAAGTGAAAATGAAGAATTAACAATGAAAATTGATAATTTAGAACAGTATACGAGGCGAAATAGCATTAGAATCTTTGGTATTAAAGAAGATAAAAATGAAAACATTGAAAAGTCTGTGCTGGAAGTATTCGATAAACAGTTAGGCTTGAAAAACATTAGATTAGAGCATATCGACCGCTGCCATAGAATCGGCTCGTTTAAAGAAATCTTATCAACTCGGCCCCGTCCTGTGATAGTTAAATTTGCAAGCTATCGATATCGCAATGAAGTATTTGTAAATAAAAAGAAATTAAAAGGTAGCCGCATAATAATTAAAGAAGATCTTACAAAATCACGCCTCCAGTTATATAATTGCGCCACTGAAAAACTGGGATTCAAGAATGTGTGGACTAAAGATGGTATAATATTTGGTATAAAAAATGGTCAACGCTCTATTATCCGTTCTAACCAAGATTTATAGTTTCTAACCAATGAAGGAATCCTGAAGTATAATGTATTGTTTATTTATTTTTATATCAATTATGTAGAAAATACCTTAATGAAAGAAACAAATATCCTTTTTTTTCCTCTCTTTTTTCGTTGGGAATAGCCTGATGTTTATGTCAAAGTTCTATATTTTCTTTTGTAATTATTAGTCATCTTACGAGATCAGATTAAGTAAATTATTTTGTTTTGTTTTTTATAATTTTCAACTAAAACTCTCAACATAGTCTTAATTGGTAACACTTAACTAACTTCTTATTCTAATTATTAGTTACTATTATTTTAATTTTGTTATATTTTAGGGTAATTACATGTCACAAGATTGTTTGCGAATTGGACACATTAATGTATGTTCATTACTACCAAAGATCAATGAAATCAGAGATATAATATCAAATTTCGAAATTTTGGCCGTGAGTGAGACCTGGTTATCAGAAGAAGTGCCTTCTAGAGCAATCGATATTGAAAATTATACACTGGTACGTAAGGATCGAGGTAGTAGGGGTGGTGGAGTTCTTTTTTATATTAAACAAAGTATGTTTAAATGTATTATTAACACAAGTAATTTAATCGAACAGTTATGGGTATTAGTTAAAATTAATAATAAAGGTGTTGTACTGGGAGTGTTTTATAGACCTCCAACTTACAACTATAAGAATTTTATAGATGAAGTTGAGAATTCCATTATGTTGTGTACACCATATTCAGACCATATTGTATGTTTAGGGGATGGAAACGTAGATTTTCTAATGGCAGCCAATCCGTCTACGCAATACTTTAATAATATGCTAGAATCGTTAAACTTTAGTCAAATAATGACGGAACCCACTAGAAAAGATCGTTTATTAGATATTATTATCACTTCTCAACCTTCACTTATTCAAAAAAAGCATGTCGTAAACTGTCATTTCTCAGACCATGATTTAGCAGCCTGCGAAATTTTATGTCAAACAGTGCCGTGTTCTCCTATTAATTATACTTACAGGAACTTCAAAAACTTTAACCTTGATAACTTCTATACTGAATTGCAATCACTCTCTTTAGACGATATATTTTATGAAAATGATATTAATCAAAAAGTTATTATTTTAAGTACTAGGATATTAAATTTGTTTAATAAACATGCTCCGTGGAAAACTATCCAAATAACAAAAAGACGACCGCCTTGGCTAACTGACAATATTAGTTTGTTAATGAGCTTAAGGGATAAGGCCAAAACAAAATATAAAAACATAAAAACCACAGCTGCGTCGGAATATTACAGGACACTGCGCAATTTCACAAATACCGCAATAAAGAATGAAAAAAAAGCTTATCTACAATTTAAAATTGATCATTCAAAAAATTCTAAAGTACTATGGAAGGAATTCAGAGCGCTAAATGTTGTATCTAAAAATAACATAAACAATTCCTTTACTGGTCGCGTTGACGAACTTAATAGTTATTTTGTGAATAGTATCCCACAAATTTCAGTTCCTCAACACGTACTAAATTTCTACAAAAATAATGATTTACATAATAATGCCGTTCTCAAATTCAATCTCATAGATAGTAATACAATTTCAAAAACAATCGATTCACTAAAAAGCACTTCTACAGGATCTGATGGATTAAATATCACAATGATAAAGTTATGTTGTCCCTTTATATTGCAATACTTAGTACATATTATTAACTCTTGCTTCTTAGAAAATATATTTCCCGACAGCTGGAAGTCGGCTCTTGTAACTCCAATAGCGAAGATCGAGCAACCTGTAGAGTATAAGGACTACAGACCGATTAGCATTTTACCAACACTTTCAAAGATTATGGAAAAGATAATCAATTTACAAATTAGAAAGTACTTAGAGTGCAATAATTTGCTGCCTGTCAGTCAGTCAGGGTTTCGATCTGGGCACAGCTGTGCAACCGCTTTGCTGAAGATAACAGATGACATTCTGAAAGCACAAGATGAAGGAAAAAGTACATTTTTGGCTCTGTTAGACTTCAGCAAAGCGTTTGACACAATAAATCATGACTTGCTGCTTGGTATATTGCACCACATAGGTCTTAGTGATGATGCAGTCGGTTTAATTCAAAATTATCTTTACAACAGAACACAACGAGTTAAGACATTCAATGCGGTATCTACGTCTGTTGATGTTACAAGAGGGGTGCCGCAGGGTTCCATACTAGGTCCTCTGCTGTTTACCCTGTATACCAGAGGTCTTTGTGATTGTGTTGGGGCCTGTGATATTCACATGTATGCTGATGATACACAATTATACTACTCCTTCAGTTCAAATAATGTAAGGAATGCCGTTGATACGCTGAATAATGATTTACAAGCTATAAATGAGTTCTCTACTAATCATGCTCTAATTCTAAATCCATCTAAATCTTGCATTTTACTATTGGGAAAAACGATTAATAATTACCAATTGTCAGCCATAAAAATTGGAGATAATGATATCCCAATAGTCGAAAATGCCAAAAATTTGGGATTAGTTCTTGATAAAACGTTTAGATTTAAAAAACAAGTCAATAAATATATACAAAAAGCCTATTACAATTTAAAACTTCTTTACCCGCATAAAGATTACTTAAGCAAAAACTCTAAGATTTTATTAAGTGAATCACTTGTGTTGTCACAGTTTAATTATTGCATACCTGTCTATGGCCCTTGACTTTGATACGTCACAGCGTATACAACGTGTTCAAAACTCTTGTTTACGTTTTATATATGGAATTCCTAAGTTTGCACATATATCTTTAAAATTAGCAGAGACAGGATGGCTTAATATGAAACAACGGCGTTACATACAGACTGCAACGTTCTATCATAACATCATAATCAATAGGCAGCCACCCTATTTATATAATAAGATAAGGTATAGAACAGATGTACACAATATAAATGTGCGACATAGAGGTATGTTGACTATCCCCAAGCATAATACTACATTCTACGAGCGATCATTTAGCTACAATGTCGCAAAAATTTACAATAATGTACCTTCATCTTTCAAGACATTGTCGGTTGGACAATTCAAAAAAGCATTGATTAAGCAATACAATGTAGATCGTCATTGATGTGCCACTTCGCAATCAGTCAATACTGATATTGTTCTTATTACTATTATTATTATTATTCTCATATTTACCCAACTTACTTTACTTTTATTGGAAATTATAATTATAATCATTAAATTCACTCACAATGCATAATGTTACTTTGTTTAAATTATACTAGGGGGGAATGGAAGAACAACATTGTTGAATTCCCTCCTTGAGATACATTATTATAACAAATGAATTAATATTGTAATTTTATTGTATTATATGTTTTTGTAATCTCAGAATAATAAATTAAATTTCAAGTTAAGATTAAACAAAGCTTAAAATTTCGTTTTTTATTTGGAAGAAGAATAAATTTCTCTTTGTTCATCCTACCATGCGTTACCTAATCAAACGAACAATAATACTTGAGTGCAATCGGTGGTAGCAGAGATTATTACTAGGAGAAAATAACCAAACAGATATACATAAAGACATAAAGAGCAGTCCAAGTGTGGCACTATAAAATATAAGCGACGTAATTATTTTGATGTATATGGATGATTATAATAGAAACACACCCATTCTGCACGTTGTCTCGACATCTACAATTCGATAAAGATGTAATTGTAGTTTGTTAAGAAAGTGAGTGTTTTATTAATTTTACAACGAAGTTTTATTTTTAATGTCATTTATTTACACAACTATTACAAATTTACTCGAATTCAGAGCATTAAAATGGCCCACGAAATTGCTATCGGAAATTTAATAAACCCATTTGCAAAAGTGAATCATACAAGCAAACCCTTCTTAAATAACACTAGTCTTCGGTTTGAAACTTTCTATAACTGCCTAAACCTGGTATAGTGAGTTAATATAACGTATTGTTATCGCGTAAGGATCTCAAAGAAATGGCTTGAAATCGAGCTTTAATGAGCAGTTTCATGGTTCGATTGTCCGCCATTTCTCCAAAACTCTCTGATACAATTCGATGAAACTTGACATGTCTAAACTGCCGACCGTAGTAACAGAAATTCTTAAGAGGACAGAAAACGTGACCTTATGTGAAATCTTTAAAGTTTTTATTAGTTTTCAAAATGTTCTAGTTTTTGTAAACCTTTAAATTGCTGAAAATACGCATGCATCTTTATAGAAAAACAACTATCCTAAACAAATTATTGCAAGGAAATTTTTTAAATTCTAAATTTTTTGCAGTAGGTATAACATTCTATATCATAAAGACGTAAGGCCATTTCGGATAGAGCATATCGTACTGAAACGATTGAATGACTATAGGTCATGGCTCGGTTATCATTTTGTTTTCTACTGACTATGATGCCCTCGCAGGAGGTTCCCAAATGAGTGATATTTAACACGGGAGTCGGTTGTTTTGTGTAGAAATGATTGTACATAATATGAAATTAAAAAGACACAAGTAGACTCAGTTCTGATTGAACGGTCAGTTTGAAGCGTAGGACTACTACTTGCAGATTGTTGATTGAACTGATCTAGTCGAGAATTATTTCCAAGCATTTATTTAATTTATTATAGCCAATGGTGCGTTGTGGGTGACAATGCGTACCGTTTTAAAATACACCAGGGACAGTCGTTTTGCACTAACGGTTGTCCAGATAAACTGCAACAATATCAGAGATGTTCAAAAGTGGTTCACAAGAAAACAATTTTTAAATGTACAGTTTAAAGCTCTGCAAAATATTCTTCGTATATTTAAATAAAACTCGTCTTAAGCTTGACCTTTAAGATACACAGCTATGTATAGTATCTATCGTATCGTTTGGCACTCACGGTTGTCAAGATAGAAGCGTAGCACACCCAGAAATATTGTATCACTCCTTTGCGCACGGGTGGGGGGGTGAGGGAAGAAGCGTTGCGTACACAATGTATTATTACAGAATTATTGTTTGTAAAATCGGCACGTTGTTCGGCACGTATTTTTAACAATATAACGATTTCAATTGGAACTTATTTTTGTTACAGGTAGTTGGCTGAATGTCCACCTATACAATCTGCAGAGTTGGGCGTAGGACTATGTCTTATCGCTACCTGATCTTTGGTCTCGGATTAGGATTTAGCCTGATGTCTATACTTTAGAAACATTAAAGTGTTGGATGCATTGAATTCATTGCCGACAAGTGCAATTTAACTGTAATCTAGTTATTAGCCTTTTGCTGTGTATAGTTTATTTTTTATATTTTGTTCATAAATATATTATATTGTTTATATATAAATTTGCAATCTACTCAATCAACATGCAAAAATTTAATTAACAGGGTCCCATTACTAACTTGCAGGGCAAGCCTCTCAATTAGTTATTACCACAGTGATATTTAGTTAAAAGCCAGAAATACAAAATGATTATCGCATTATGATCGCATAAGTTAGGAGTATTACAAAAGAAAGAAATATACAATGTTGTTAACGTTACACATGTAAATACTTCTAATTAGTTAATTAATGTTCTTAGCAGTGATGACTATTCACTATTCAGTCATATTTTCAAGGAATCTCGGGCTCGTTCAACCGAATTTAAGACTGAAGAACAGAGGTAGTAGTAAATAAGTGTATACTGTAGCTAATTCTGCTGCAAGGCTTTTGTCAAAAACAGGAGCACAATGTCTAGTATTGTTGTCTAAAAATTGAAATTCATCTTCAATAGTATCGTACAATTGTGGAATGATACTGTAAGAAATATCTCAACATATTGCATGCTGTTTATATTGCCTTCACTTACATACACGTTTGTGCTCCGTTCATTGAAACATACCTCCTCCCAATCATGACCCATATCTTTCTAGAGTTTTTTCGGCATAACCTTTTTGTTTTTTAATATTTTTGCTTGAGAAATGTGTATCTTTGTGTTTTTGATGTCGCTGAATACGAATCTGATCCAAAAAAGACTTTTTACTTCAAACTACAATGAGCCGTTTCGATTGTATCGAGGAAAATAGCGAGAAAATCCTATTTTTACTTATTATTTTGTTATTTATTTATAAGATTTGAATGTGGGCCAGCATTGCGGTGGACAAGTGGTGTTAGCGCATCGCTTGTGTTCCAAGGGTCGTGGGTTCTAGTCCCACTTGAGGGGGCGGGATTTTTCTAATTGGAAAATCTCGCCACCTCAGCTAGGGGTGTGTGTATTTGCGTTGCATGTTAGAGGGGGGATCTATGAGCTTAGCTGTTGGTACTCCGTAGTGTAAGCTTGAAATAAAAAAAAATTGAATGTATCAAATTGATAGCTGCCAAGTGTCAGGATTCCATTACAACTCAGATTTTTAATTCAGCGACTCGAAAATTCCTTATAATACTGTAAATTTCCTTAAAAATGCTCATTGTAGTTTGAAGTCAACTGTCAAAAGTCTTTTTTGACATCAGATCCGTATTCAGCGATCCCAAAAACATAAGATACACATTTTTCAAGCAAAAACGTTGAAAAACAAAAAGTTATACCGAAAAGACTCTGGACAGACTCCAAACAATAAAAATACTCATTTTAGGCACGACTTAAATTTAAAAAAAATTCCACTTACTTCATTTTCTAACGTTTTAAGGGGTGCGCGTAAAGAATTTTTTTTAGTGGTCACCCTAGGTTTTATAGCAATTTATTAATAGCAATTCTGACTAATTAATGAATATAGTGTCAAGATAGGAGATGCTTCAGACATCAATAATTAAATACGTGTGATTTGGGTTGCCTAACTTCCAAGCGACATATTTAAACCTATTTAAGTTTAATTTAATTTAAATATGTTTCTATTATGATAAAGAAACACTCTAAAACATAATAAATAGAAAAAGGATAAATTTTAACTTGATTTCTCTCTTAATTTTTGTAATTTTGTTTTGCAAAGTAAACGACCTTCTGTCGTTGTGTAGAATTTGCAATAAATAGATAATGAAGCCATTTCAAGGCTTGTTTTTACCTGAAACATATTAAAAGTTGTGAAAATGTACACAAGTATTTATCACTGTGCTTACTATTTTTTTGGTCAAATTGAAGAAAATGATCTTCATATTCAACGATATGTGTATTTTCTTAGTAAATATAAGGTGTTCAATATTGTTCAGATTTTGAACTGAAATATTTTGTTGTAAGGTGGTCAAGTGAGTTCTTGAGTATATTTGAGACATATATGCTAAAGTTGGGGTCTTTTATTATAGAAGATCTGGGTAATTTTAAATTAAATATTGTTGCGTTTTGGCATAGTTTGTTGAAAGATTAAAAATTAGTCTTTATTTATTATTTGAATACAACAATTTATGTAATAATTGTTCCATAGGATGTTAGAATTAATTGTATGATAAGATAAGGAAGTATCAATGTGTTAAAAACATTAATTTAAAATTTTTAAAAATGTATTGGTTTGGAGAAAAACCAATATGATTGCCATTGAATCCTGGGGTCAATTTAACATTTCTTTATAAGCGTCTGGTACCTGCAGAGAGAGGAAGTTTCCCTCTATCTTTTTATTATATTATTATTAACAATTAATTTAATTTTTATTAACATTTTGGTTATGAAAATTTAGTTTATAGATAGTCTTTTGTTTATAGTTTAAAATGTAGTTAGGAGCTAGAAAACACACTAAACGATTCTAGTTGTAACTAGGAAAAACACTAACTTATTCAACTGCTTTTCCAAATTTGGAGAGCAAAATCTAGAAGATTTTAAGGTTATGTTTTGAGTACAAATGTCAAACGTTATTCTCCTGTCAAAATGCGAGGTTTGATCAACTGTCCCAGAATTCTAATAATGTAATGGTAAAGTGTTAAGAATAATTAAAGTAATTTGAATGAAATAAAAGTGCAGTGAAATTTAATTGATGTTTGAATTTTATTTGGGGAAAGAAATATTATTCGATAAATCTTTGACTATCTTGTTGGAGTGAGAATGAAAATTAAAGATTCATTCATGAATAAAAATTAAAATGGACTTACATCATAGCAAAAAAACAGCTATTGTTTATATTTATAAATATTATCCTGTATTATAAATTGTTTTTTCACAAAAGATGATATTTGGGAACATTTCGACCATCTTCATATTTAAGCAGACAATCATATACAGTCAGTACAATCAATCATTTACCGTTAACTACTAATCCAAGTGAGTATCTTTTTATGGCGCTAATAGTTTGGGAAATTTCTTTAAATTAATGTAAGTTAATTCTTTTTTAGTTTAGTTTATTTAATGAAAGAAATATTAATTAACAAGACAAAGGGAATTACACCGTCTTATGTTATGATTTCAATTTATTTTATTACTTGTGTAAATAATTGTAAGAACTTTGTTTCCGTTTTGAATTATTTTATTTTAATGTTGTTAAATAAATTGTTCATTGGAATTTTGGTTAAAAGAAATCAAATTTTAGTTTATTTATTTCATTGATTTTAACTGTTTCATAGATATAATTTAGTTGGTGCCCTAATTAAAGCGACCCGCATGAGAAGTCTCTTTTTTCTGGAGACGGTGGAGCGTGATTTCCAAATTGCAATTGTAGCCGGTGCATTTTTATTCGTTGATAAAGGTAAGTGGTTTGTATTTTGTGTATGTTTTCACATTATTTTTGCCAGAATCTATCTTATGTGTTATTGATTATCAATAATGATAATCCAAATTTTGAAATGTATCCATTTCTTTTCTTCATCAATTTAAATGGGAGGTTCCCAAGTATTTATTTTTATAACCCTAATCACACACACATTTGGAACAACTATGTGTTTATATATCGTAGCAATATGTTATACTATATTAGTACTTATTTTCTTACTTTTTGTTAAAAGCTTATCTTTTTGTTAGAATAACCAAATTTTGGACCCATGAGCCAAAGCTTCCTCCTGGACCAGCCGGAGCAGTTTTATTCTTTATGTGTCAGAGTAGTGTCACAAGGTAATTCTCCAAGAAAAATTAAAGTTAAAATTTTCAGTATCTCGTCTAGGGACTTACGATTAACTAGAATTACGATTACGATTAATTAGGAAGACTTCTCTATAATTTTAACCTATAAATGAAGCACTGCCTAAATTCCTAATACTAATTAAAGAACTTCGTGTATAATAAAGTGTATTCATTATATCGTTGAACGAAAATTAAAACGAAAGGAAGAGAACAATACAAAAGTATAATGGTAATATTAATAATGCGATGCAGTTGTTCATGCAAATATCTCCGATAGCTACACGAATGCAATTAGACTAACTGATACACCAGCGAGCGGAAGTACGGTGTTACGGTGGAGAATAGCAGCAGCGAAGAACGCTTAATTAAATTAATAAGAAATGCAATACACAGCTATAAATAACGAGGTGCCAGCGGTAATTGACAAAATGTGTGCAATTACCGAGAAGCCTGAGAGAAGACGCGACCAAGTCATTGGATAACGAGTAAAATGCTAAACGGGACAAACAAAACAAACGATAAAACAACCTCTATACGACCAAAGCGCGGCTCCCACTGGTTCGCTCTGTTGTATTGTAAAAACACCCGTGATACACCGGCCTGACAGGCAAAAGTCCGAACTGGAAAAACGTTGATCGCGTTGGACTCCTGATGCTCATCATGATGGCGATGCCGCTCTGCAGGATCTCTACTCTCCAGAGCTCTAGACGATCTTTCCTAATTGTGTAATCACCGCCGTTAAATTCACATTTAACCCAATTTCAAGTTGGCCAAATTGGGGAAAGTTTTAGATTTAACACTAGAAATTAAAGTTTCGGGTTTTCTATTCCATTCTAGTTAATAAGAAGATTTTGGTGCGAAAATAAAACTGGGTTCACTGAAACTATGGACTAACATTTCTTGTTAGAATGCTCGGCCTTTATATACTAATTGCAAATTGGAGCAGATGGTAAGTGGGGGAGCTGTTTTTTAAAAGAAAGTCTCAATTAAAAACAGAGAAAAGACCGGCTTAACGTGAAGGTCGGCCTTAATTATTTATTTTAGAATTTCAACAAAAAATTCTAATGACGAAGTTTAGTTCAGTTGTAACAAATTTAGAATTCTTTCAAATTTATACTTAATACTCAAATCATAATTATGTAGATTTGCAGTTAGCTTGCCTTCTGTTAATGTAAAGTGAAAAGTTAAAAAAAAATAAGTGTAATTTGCCAACTTGCCAACAAATGTTATACTCTTTCTGTTAATTGATCTTGATGACATGGAATGCATTTTTATTGCACAGCTTAAGAAAGTATGACTTTAACTTGTTTAATTTGATTAACTTTTAAGAATGCGATTTCTTTTTTGCTACTTAGTAATAAGAGAAGTATATAATTAAACTTAGCATTCAGGCATTAATTAAAGATCAATTATTATGATTCAGTCCTAAGACTGAATCATAATCAGTGGCGTGCGGTCCATGGAGGCAATGGAAGCAATGCTTGCCTTGAGAATTTATTAAAAATAAAAACAATGCTAACAAAAATACTTTTGTAAAATTATGGTTATCGTTTATTTAAATTGAAATATTTATCAAATTAAAGCTCAATATCAACTCTGTACAGCAAAAAGTATAATTATTTAGAGTACTATTTTAAATTAGGCTCATTAAACTTGCACGGAAAGGTAATACCGATTCAAATGTGATACAAACACTTCATGTGTATGCACTGCTTACAAATGCTCTTCTCTTAACCTTGGCGTGAATCAGCGAGCGCGGGGTGTTATAATAGACGCTGTTATAAGGATGCTGTTTGGCTGGTTAACATTGTTTGGTCGTAATTTTTATTGTGCTTTGTTCCCAAATGTTTATTTATTATAATTTGGTTATTTGTTCGATGTTTAGTGTTACTTAAGTAATGTAAATCTGCGAATGAGAATGTATTTTGTCGCATTTTATTATTTTAATTTATAAGCTGGATTTTTTTAAAGACAAATAATTCTACTTAGTTTGCCTGTATGCAAATTTAAAATTGCATTATCGTCACGACTGCAAATTCAACTGCTTCGGTGAAAGGTTCGAGTACCTTCGATATAGCCGAATCGGGACGATTTTTTGTTCAGTTTGTAAATTATTAATAAGGAATTTTTCGCATACAGTTTTGGAGAGAAATTACAAATTATTAAGAAAGGCAGATCAAAACCAGATCTTTCAAATTTAACAACAAAGATTAAAACCTGTACCGGTATTTTGCTAAGAAAGACCGGAAAATTGATACGTAGTACTTAGTAGTTTTTTTTTAAATAAAGAATGATAGTCAACAAATTCGATAAGTATAAAGTGTAAAAGTGCTTCTTTGAAAAACTTTTAAGCTTAATAATTATAACACTGTTTTTTATTGTACCTAGCAGGGGCGAATCCAGAGAAGTATTTTGAGGGGCAAATCTTGGAAAAATAATTGTTTTAATAAATAATAATTAAACAAACATTATTTGTTTCTATTCTATGTAAACTTATTTCTAAATTGGGGGGGGGGATATTCCCTCCCCGTTAATCCGCGCCTGTACCTAGGTGTATTATAATTAAAATCGTGGTTGCTTCCCTAGCCTAAATTCTCACCGCACGCCACTGATCGTAATGATTGATCCACAATATCTAAATATTGTGATATTGTTATTTTATATTACCGTTGAAAACTCAGCAGCGAAAGTTAGATAGCAGCATTGAGATTAGAAGTTTTGTCTTTTTGAAATATACGATACTGTAACCAAATATTTTAGTCAAACTTGCATATAATAGCAAAGTATGTAGTTACATTCTCCAATTAAATTATTTCTATTTTCACTTTATGCACTGTCAAAACAACCAAGACTGTACTTTCATTTCATATCTCTTACAAGAAAAAGAAACAAAGAAAGTACAACAGTGTGCAAATTAATGTGAACACAAGTAATATCTAATCTTTTTAAAAAGATTTCTATTGACCAACAAAGCTTAAGAAAAAGAACATACTATAGAATATATGAGGGATACCTATATTTGGGGTGGAGTGAAAATTAGAACATTTTCATTATTTTCTAATTTTCAATTTACTTGGATGTGAGAATGTTGACCCTCTGTATTAGTAATATACTGTAGCAAAAAAAAATTAATTATGATAATATTTCGCGGTGCCACAACGCCTTTGAAAATAATAAAAATTCCAGAAAAATTACCTGCGAAAAAAATGTCAGTTTATAGAAATCTTAGTTTTTTATTAGCTTGGGCCTAAAATAGTAGTAAATTATGGTCAGCAACCATACAAAAAATCTTTTTCCTTTTCATTAATATCTTTAGGTGCCTCAAAGTAACTAACAATGGATCGATGATCGAAAATTGAAAATACACATTTTTGTATTATGCGAAAAATCAAAGTAGATTCTTTATTATCAACGAATGAAAATTGGTTATTTTACATGGATAATTAACTTCATAGTGTTGTAGACCAATGAGACATTAAAAACAGTGTCACATGCACCAATCACAAGTTAGAAATGATTTCTTTAACTGAAAAGAATGTATGCTACTTTTCTTGCCGCTACCTCATTGTTTTAGCATTATTTTAGCAACCATTAATATTTAAAAAATCAAATGTCATTTTGACAAAAGTAAAAATGTCGCGCTTCGGCAACATTCCTGACGCTTCAATTAATGAAAACATTCAAAATTCGATTCCGAGAAAGACAACTCAGTGTAGAGAAAGTGTGTGGAATCAATTTGCAGAATTTTGCCAACAACGCAAATATGAATTAAGCGAATCTTTGTCCACTGATATGATTGCAAGTATTTTAAAAGATTATGCATTTAATATGCGGAAACGTAATGGAGAAGATTATAAGGAATCTTGTGTCAAAACGATATGGAATACAACCGCCAAGTTAGTGCAAGACTTATATTTTAACAAATATAATAGAAGAATTGACCCATTCTCGGATATAGTCTTCAAAGCTGCACGAGAAGCGAGGAACACCAAACGCAAGCAGCTGCAAACAATTCCGGAGAAACAAAAAGTAAGCGCAGAAGCATTCTCTCTTGAAGAAATTGACAGGATTATAAACAGCTTTGACGAAGATACTCCCAGAAGGTCTTCAGAAAAAGTTTTTCCACATTGTTTCTTTTGAATTAGCGTTCCGCGGTGGGGGAGGAAGCAATTGTATCACGGACTATTTTAAAGAAGAAATAGGAAACGATGGATGTGCGACAGGCAGGATTATTTATAATCCTATATTTACAAAAACTTGTCAAGGTAGGTTAACAATAACTAAAGAAATTCATTAAATTTTAAATAATATAGGTGGTGCTGAAAAATGCGCAGAGAATAAGTGGCTTACGCCTAACAAGGAAAACATAGACCGATGTCCAGTAAGGTTATTCAACAAACTGCAAGAAAAACGTAGTCCACACATTACATCTAATAGACTATTTTTAACTGCAAATCCTCACTGGAAAACAACTGGAAAATGATACAAAAATTTTCCTGTATTTCACAATGAGATTGCGAAGTGGACCAAGTCCTCCGCGGCAAAAATTGGATTAGATATTAAAAAAAGGAAATTGACAAATCACTCGCATCGTTCTAGTATTGTTTCGCATTTAGCAAAATCTGGAATAAATGAACAAGAATTAATTAAGATTACTGGCCACAGTAATGCATCTTCAATAAAACCATATCTTCATATTGACGAGAACCACCACACCAACATCTCAACCAAATACGACACACCAACTCGAACATCATTCATCAAAATTCTAGTTCAGATTTACCTCATGTCGCATTTCCATCAACTTCAAAACAAAATAATTCTCAAGCTACGTTCACTAATTGTACTTTTAATTATAATTATAATTGTTCTCATAAATAAAGTTGTTAAAAATTTGACGTATTTAACGCTTCATTCAGTTAATTCTCCAACCGAAGATCATTCGTTCTCAACTCTTGTCAGGCAAGATTTTTATATTTTTTATTCGCATTGATTGCTAAAAGGCAATTAAACTCGATCAAATTCTTGGGAAAAGAACCCTCATGCTCCGTGCTCGGGTCTTTTCGTCAATTTGATCTCGTTTAATTGCCAAGCAACCAATGCTCATACAAAATAAAAATCTTGCCGACAAGAGTTGAGCACTTATGATCTTACTGTTGAATATATTACACTAATACACAAGTATAATAAAAAAAAGAAACGGCTACTTAAGATAATAATCTGCTTTCGAATTGAATTGATGCACGATGGACCTTGATTCAAGTCTTGACGTAATGTATCCATCCCCTTGATTCTTACCAACTGCTGCAGATGCCTCTGTTACTAATCATATACACCGATCAACAGCTTGCATATGACAAAGAAATTTTGGAAAAGCTGTCTCACAGAACTTCTCTCATCAGTTAGCATAGCTAAAAGCACATTCTCGGAGTGTGCGAAGAATGCATTCCTCTGGATTATAACATCAACATTTTTTAGGTTCTTAGGAAGATACCTGCTTAACTGAATCATCTTCCGTAAGTGTTGAGGACCATCGCAGCATCCTGGTTTGGTGTTAATTTCGAACCAAATAGGTACATAAACCTTAATTATACAGGGTGTTAGACAGAACGATGTCAAAAAGCAACTGGGAGGTAAATAAGATCATTTGGAACCCATTTAGGGTAAATCACCCTATACAAAGGTGCTTGGTTTTTTTTATTAATTTTATTAAGTATTTTTGAAAAAATACCGAAATTGTGGACTAATGGCTTAATATCTTTTTTGTTTTTTAATTAATCAGTTAAGAATTTTTGTATTATTATCTTGTAGACATCGTTAATCTAAAAATTAAAAAAAATCATCCAAATAACAGACACATAAAAAGTTATAAACCGACAAAGTCTCAAAAACGGTTGAAGCAAATTTTAAATTTAATGTTTAGACCATATTAAAAAAAACAATTAAAAAAATTTGTTATGTTCAAATGCATTTAAAAACTTCTCTACGTAATTCCGTTTTCAAAGATGGCTTTTGAGTGCATGTAGCTTTATTAGGAAGAAAATAAATTTAGTAAAACGATGAATTCGCATCAAAGACACCTCACGATTACAAGGAAGTTAATTGTTTCTAAACATGCTCTAGCATGAAAAAATGTCTCTTTCTTTCATAATTTACAAATGACCTAATGTTTTACTAGCTTGAGACAGGTAAAAAAAACAAATAAAATTAAGACTTTATTTTTTCAAAGTTCTTGATCGAAATGAGCACCTCCATTGCGGATGGAGGTGAACCTCCAGCCAACAGCCTTGGTAGTGTAATGTCTGGCGTGCCGGACTTTCACCCAAGCGGCCCGCGATCGGCTTAATAACTTGGCTTTCTGCAGCAGAATATTATGCAACTTATTTTGATATTATTAAAGCATTTGTAAATAAACTTAATAAACACGATGCACTATGCATACAAAGCGCACAGGATGCTTTTAATACTAAGGAGGTGAGGGCAGAATTATTGTTTGTTTTGACAAATTTTGTGCGTTTAGCTAAAGTAATTCAGAAATTAGAAAGTCAGGGAAATTCATTAGATGAATCTCTTGAGCATGTAAAATTGTTAGGTGTTTCTTTGAATAAAGTAAAACGGCTAAAGGGTTTGGCTATAAAACAAAAATTTAAATCCGTTATAGACAAAATTCCTGGTTTTCACTTAATTAAAAGCATAAACGATGCATTATCTGGCCAAGACATTTTATACGAGCTAAAACATTATTCGCTTGTAGAATTAAACAATTTTAAGTATGCCCCAATTACGTCTTGCGATGTGGAACGGAGTTTCTCAAAATATAAAACAATATTTAGAGATAATAGGCATATGTTTACTTTTGAAAATTTAAAAATGTACGTCATTGTGAACTGTAACGCTCTATGTTTAGAAAATATAATTAATTAAATTATTGCATAGGATGTCTAATTAAAATAATTTCTGTAAATAAAATGTAAATAACGCTAAACAGGTGTTTTTTTAATAATGAAAGTGCATATATTTATTAAAAATTTCTAATAAACGCATATTTCATGATTTTTAAGTGCATATTTAAGTGCATATTTCACGTTTTTATAGTGCATAAGTGCATGCATATTTCAGCATTTTTAAGTGCATACAAATCCTATACCTAATCAGCACCCTATCCAGGAACCGCCCTGCTGGCCCAAAAATCCGATCTTGCCACCACCGTGTGCTATGTCAAATTATTTTGTGAGCTATCTCAATTTCAAACAATCAGTGTAATTTCTAATACAATCTAATAACTTCATTTTAACCAAGCTTTTGATTGGAGCTTTGAATTAATATTTGGCTTATCCCATAAAAATTCCCATAAAAGACTACATGCATTTTTGCTATATCTCATCTCATTTTTCTATATACAGTGTGGTGATAAAGTAAGGAAAAAAATTCATAATTGCGTTATTTGATGTTTTCAAGCAAATCTCTCGGACAGGTTAATTTTATTTTTTAATTAGCCACCTTATGACACAAAAATTTTACTTATGACGTCATGTATATTCGCACAATGAAGTCATCATTGGTTTTTTTAAATGACAATCCCAATTTCTTTTGCTGGTTTTTATAGATGGTCCAACTACTTAAATTATGGTTTAAAAAAATTGGTACCTTAGATAACTATTTTTTTGAGAAAATAACACACTTAGAAATTTAAACTTCTTTTGCAAATTATCGTTATCACGTCTGTATTACTTTTGACGGATGAAACAAAAACTTATAATACTCGTAAATTTGACGTTTTAAAAACAGCACCTGAGTATTTTAGTGAGAATGTGAAAGAGGCATTTCGCAAATTTTAAAAGCGAATTCTCTTTGCCGTTAACAAAAAATGGCACGTTTGACTGAACGGGAAAGAATAGAAATTTTAATAATGGTTGGATGTGGTGATAAGCTAAGAACACATGAGGAATGCAAGGTAAGTAAATTGGTTGCCAAATTTACTGAAACGGGATCCGTCCATGATTTGCCTCGGCAAGCTCGACCTCGAGTAAACGAAGAAACCATATTAGTGGTATCATGGTGATGCTGTGGTACTTGAAGCTGAAGAAAATCCTCACCATTCTACAAAGCAGCTAGCCCAAAATAACAACGTGGACCACTCTTTTTTGTCGTGAAGTTGTTCAAGAAAGAGAAATATCATCCTTACAAAGTTCAATTGATTCACGAATTCAACGAGGATTATCCAGACCGTCGCTTGCAGTTTTGCGAAGAACTAATATTACGCTGCGATGAAGACCTCAATTTTTTAAATAATATCCTCTTTTCTGACGAAGCCACTTTTTGCGTGAATGGGACAGTACATCGTCACAATTGCAGGTATTGGTCAAGAGAAAATCCTCACCGGACTCAAGACTCTCACAGTCAACGCCAAGGGAAATTAAATGTTTGCATTGGAATAATCGGACGGCGTTTAATAGGGCTTTAATTTTCTGAAGGAAACCTTACAGCAGCACGTTATTTGGACTTTTTGCGGTTTGATTTAGTGCCAACCCTGATATCAATGTTTCCAAATGATCACGAAGCAGATGTGCCCCCATCAGGATATTTGGTTTCAACAAGATGGGGCGCCTCCTCACTTTGGGATAAATGTCCGTCAATATCGTGACGCCACATTTCCTGGAAGGTGGATAGGATGTCGAGGCGCAATTGGGTGGCCATCGCGTTCCCCAGTCTAGACTTCCTTAGAATTTAGACGAGCTACGACAAAGAATTCGCGCTGAAGTAGAGCACATTACTCCTGAAGCCCTTGAGCGAAGTGTACAAAGTGTTTACACTCGTATCGGTCAGTGCCAAATGGTTGACGGAGAGAAATTTGAACAATTGCGCTAAATTTTGTTTGTTTTTGGGGTTTAATTAAGACTTTTTTCCATTAAAGTTACATTTTTATTTCTTACGGTAAGTGTGTTATTTTCTCAAAAAAAAAGTTCTCTAAGGTACCAATTTTTTACACCATCATTTAAGTAGTGGACCATCTATAAAAACCAGCAAAAAAAATTGGGGTTGTCATTTAAAAAACCAATGATGACGTCATTGTGCAAAAATACATGAGTAAAATTTTTAAAATGTCATAAGGTGGCTAATTAAAAAATAAAATTGACCTGTCCGAGCGTTTTGCTTGAAAACATTAAATAACTCAATTATGAATTTTGTTCCTTACTTTATCACCACACTGTATAGATAACTACACAAAAGTCTGTCATAAGCCTATGCCTCAATATCGATCCAGCACTGCACGGATTCTTCTTAGCTACTTCATAACGAAAATTAAATCACACGAAGACACAAATCTGTGTTCGACAGTATCTCGAGCAAGAACACCGACACTAAGTGCTGATCCATATGGCATATCGTTTATTATCATTTATCCAAAAACAAGTCGAGATACGACAAAAATGTTTCAACTAGTGATGGGTTCTCGACACTACCCACGTGTCGCGACACTTGAGAGTCGAAACGATATGACGTCAGAAGTGTCGACTCTTCATGATACTTTAACGACACTCCGCCTTTACATCATGCATGCGTTAGTGTAAATGTAATCCAATTGAAACGAGAAGCAGTCAAAATTCATAGCTACATAAATCATAAGCAAACTATGGATTAAAAAACAATTATATGAGTAAATTCTGTTATGGTTATATATTTATGCATTAAGTACATTAAAAGACATTAAGTTATTTATACACCGTGTTCGTTCTAACATTTGCTATAGGAAATTAGTATGGGAAATCTGAAATATGCCAAATAGTTCGTTCTCGAATAAAAGTCGGTGAGATTAATAGTTGCAATCGATAGATAAGATATTCTAACGTACTGTCCAAAAATATTACCCTTAATAACAATCCCAATTCTTCAAAAATTATAAATTCATGAATTATTTGACATTCATGAAAAGTTGACGTGACGCCTCCGTGGTTCAATGGCAAACCGTGGCTTACTAATCTGCACGGGCTGGTGGAATGCAACATCGAACCCCGTTACAAGCATAACTTTTTTTTAAATTTTATTTGTCATTAATCTTTAATTTAATAACAATTTAAATAATTTGTTATTATTCTTTTATTCGAAAAACGTACAAGAAATAATACATTACAAATAAAAAATAATGATACCCAATTAATAAGACATGAATTCAAGTATTCTCATTACGTATTTATTTCAAATTAAAATAAATAAAATGTAAAATAAGTACTTGTCAATACTGAAACTTTAAATGTATTTAAATCTTCAGGATTTTGAGTGTTACTTAACTAATATTGTAAAAATTGGTTTTTGTAGTATGCAGTATGAAAAAGCATCGTCAGTTTTCATATCTAATTTATTATTTCTTGTACGTTTTTCGAATAAAAAAATAATAACAAATTATTTAAATTGTTATTAAATTAAAGATTAATGACAAATAAAATTAAAAAAAAAGTTATGCTTGTAACGGGGTTCGATCTTGCATTCTAACAGCCAGTGCAGTTTAGCAAGCCACGGTTTGCCATTGAACCACGGAAGCGTCACGTCAACTTTTCAGGTTTCGGCTTTCAAATTAATGTTTTGCAAATAATTAATGAATTTATAATTTTAACTAAAAAAAATCTACAACAAAATAGTTTTATATGTACGTCTTATTCAATGATTGTTGGCCAGTTCAACAAATCTGCCTTTAATTTCTTTGTAAGAATGATCAAGCAACTTCGAATTACACTCTAATAAGAGCGATACTGTTCGACACGAAGTGTCGCGACACTTCAAGTGTCACGACCACGAACAGTATCACGACACTCGACACCCAAGTTCCCATCACTAGTTTCAACGTTTTTTTGTAAGAAGTTAAGTAAAGGTTATTTTATTTATGCTTCTTCATTTTGATAAATATAATTGTTCTAAAATACTTACTTTTAGTACATTTTAAGAGCGGTATTTAATAAGGCACAGGAAGACTCAAACAAAAATGTATGACCCTATTCCAACTTTCCGCTATTTGTCAAAATATTATTAAATGACTAGTAACGACAAGGCGTAAGTACCAGTAAGAATTCAATTCAAATGTTTACTATTAAGTCAAATGTTTGTCAATTCATATTTAAATACGTAAAATTTGTAATTTATCTTTTTAAAGAAATATGTCATCACATAGTATCTACAGTATATGAAAAAAATACAAATTTTATTACTTATCTCAACAATTTGATTTAATGTATAACCAAGAATCTCAACTAATAAAAATCAGAAAAAACAACTGCTAAAAATAGGTCACTGAAGTGAGAAAATATGTGAGGTTGAAAATTACAAGAATCTTTCTAAGCTGTAATAAGTAGCTAGCAGCTCAAGTGAAAGACTCCTACTTTAAAAAGTGCAAGTAAATTGCATGAGATATTTTAGGGTGTTACCAACAATATGGGGATTGTTAATTGGGAAACGGTAACAACTTCTAACCGCAGTTAAATAATCCGACAGCTAACTAGGGTGAGGTCGTGGGTCTCACAATAGGTCTTCTGTAATGGGCGTCAAGAGTCGTCCAAAATAGCTCCATTATTTGCCGACAAAATCTGAAAAGAATAACACATTTTCGACTACTTCCAATGTGATCGAATCTTCCCAAATTAGATATCATGATAGCTGTAAATATAAACCCCAGATAACACATATACGAATAATGTGTCTTCATGTATGATACACAGTGCCTTATTATTAACAGTCAAAACAAGTTAACAGTCAAATCAATTAAGTGCAATATTTTTAAACAAGGTGAAATAGCGTTGGCAAAGATTTTATGCAAGTTATTTATTCTCATATATACATTTGAACGGGGTGAGAATTCATGCGAGCGGAAGTAATTACTCTAAACCTGACTAAAACTCAAGTCTTAAAACAAAGTAATCAAAAGGGCACAGTAAAATTAACGCGACTTCTGGTACCAATCAGATTGCGCACTCATTAACCCCAATAATTAGTTGGTTAACCAATACGGAGCAAAGTTCTATTCACTCGCAAATATTCATAACAAAGTAAACTGCTAACATAATATATATATATATATATATATATATATATATATATATATATATATATATATATATATATATATATATATATATGAAATAAATACATTGATCTAAGTGCTACACGCACACTAGGGAAAGACCATTTAACACAGAAAATTAATTATAATATACAAATATACAGCAATGTCTTATTTACAATAACGGTTACTAAACGTTACTGATGTCATAAATAGTTGCTGCAATATAAGTGACTCACGATACAGGTGTTTGTTCTTCCAATCTAAATACGAACGCCACCAACCAGGTCGAACGTAGCGTGATCCAATGAGACAACCAGCAACCAAGTAACTGTATGTGGGCAAGAAGCTCAGCGCAGTGGTCTTTTAACTACGCAAATATACAACGATGAGTGTATATTTAAGTGTTAAGGTAAAATAAACAGCAAAATATAAAGGTCTGTAACAAATAAAATCTATTACCAGAATGCACCTAGCAAACATTGAATAAGTACTTTGGAAGGCGACTTAGTGATAAAGTTATACCGCTTCCAAATGCGGCTAACGGCGATTAAATATCGAATCCCGTCAAAAGAATTACAGTATAAGAGACTGAACGTAAAGAAAAGTTAAAAACTACGAACCTTTAAGAACGTGCTTCTAACCTCCATAAAACCTAGTGGTAAATCTCTTATGGTACCAATAAAACTTGGAAATCACCACAAAAAATTAATTATAAATCTGCACAAATAATAAAAATAATAAACTTTATTCAAAGTCATTGAGACGACACAATTAATCGATTAATAATATTAACATTAATAATTATAAAACTAATATTTATATATATATATATATATATATATATATATATATATATATATATATATATATATATATATATATATATATATATATATATATTGCTGTGGATGGTAGTTTCAAAATTTTGAAAATTTTGTAAAATTTTTCAATTCTTTGTTAAAAACTAACACTTTTGAAATATCTTTATCAACTTTTCCAGTTAAAAATAAATTTAAGTTAGTTACTGTTGTGTCATTCATTATACAACCAATGTATACGTTTTAATTAAAAGTATTGTGTAATTAATCTGTTATAGAGGTGTAACTTTTATAAAACAATGTAAATCTGCTATTATGTTTGTAAATAGTGTAGTCATTGTATTAGATGGTAAGGTGACGTCAAATTGTATAATATGATGATGTAAATAGTAGGTAGTATATAAGCTTAGAAAATCATAATTTTAGGACACTTCCTGATATACGACAAACAAGAACGTATGTAAAGTGCTCTTCTGAAAATAAAACGACAGCGTAAAGTCGTGAATGATAATATTGTAAAAAGTTAAATAGTCTAGTCTTAAATAGACAGTTAAATTGGTTGGTGATTTGTATACGGCGAAAGTGTATAGTTGTTATAAAGTGTAAGAGTGTTTATAAGGTTTAAAAAAACCACCTGCAATTTTCAATTTAAAAGTTCTAGCTAAAATTATCGCTAGTCAATAAATCTATGTTAAAACCATAAAATGGTGTTTTATTTAATTAAACACATAAAACAAATACCACAAAATATTCTTCGATTAAGGGAAAAAGTACCCGCTATTAATAAAACAAAAGTGTGCTATCAAGATCAAGAGTGTTATTCTTTGGTGGAAAGTTCTGGATTGTGTTATATGGGAAATCCATGCAAAAGGAAGTCAACCGGAATTGGAAACTAGCACTGGGACAACATAAGGTGACTTACTCTGCCAATGGTTTGGATACGAGGACTAGACTAAGAGGAAAAAAGCAACTATATAAAAAAGGTAGGAAGTTATTTCCTTTCTGTATTGGTATCTGCTGAAGAAAAGACTATCGTTTGTGAAGTGCATTTAAGTGATTTGAACAATTTAGTAATAGTTAAACTTGATTAAGATTTCAATTTTAAAAGTGATTTCAATTTCAATTTGTATATTTTTTAATACCACAAGAATCCACATTCGCCCTGAGATGAGTCTTTATTAAATTTAATTCTGTTATTTTAAGTTATTTAACTGGCGCCCAACTCTCTTACGTAAACTTGAGTTAGTCAAGAACTAACGTAACATTAATTTTATACAACTATTGTATTATTTAAAACTATTAAAAGGTATTTTTTTAATCATATAAGAATTTATTAAAAGAGGAAAGTTGAAAAGCATTTCCAAAGTTCACAGTCATTTTAAAAATCAATTTAAGTATAAAATAATTATCTACGATCTAACGGCAATTATTCACAATTTTAAAATAGATAATAAAATCTTTTTAAAATAATTTATTATTTTTAATTAACCAATATCACAGCAATATATATGTATATAATGATTAGAAGTAATAATGCGCGTAGAGATACACAAGAAAGAGTTATAATAATGGGATATTGCGCAACAGAGAAGAAAGAAAAAATAAGTTGCAGCCGTCTACACGTGTTTCACACTTATTAGTGATCATCAGGACGGCATAGCAGATGGAATAAATATAAAATCAACTAACTCAGAAAGATGTAACAACACAAGGTTTCACTGATAGCAGCCAACCGCACATTTGCAGTATCGGCCTGAAGACACTGAGTTTTCAGTGCAACAACAAACATCACTACGGAGGCAGCTAAAGCCACCACCGTGAGACAACCAATCCCAAAGTATAATATCAATGATTAGAAGTAATAATGCGCGTAGAGATACACAAGAAAGAGTTATAATAATGGGATATCGCGCAACAGAGAAGGAAGAAAAAATAAGTTGCAGCCGTCTACACGTGTTTCACACTTATTATTAGTGTTATTATTATGCCGTCCTGATGATCACTAATAAGTGTGAAACACGTGTAGACGGCTGCAACTTATTTTTTCTTTCTTCTCTGTTGCGCGATATCCCATTATTATAACTCTTTCTTATGTACATATATATAAATAGATCTAAATAAATAAGAATGTAAGTGAGCTGTATATGGATAAATGCAATTCCAATTTCACAATTTAAAGGAAAAATCAATTTAACGACGATGCCACTAAAACATTATTTTAAAGAAGTTGCTTCACGATCGAACGAATAAATGAAGTGTCAGTTGTATTATTCAACAGGAAGTTACTTCCGAACCAAAATTACAACTAAACGGAGAGAGAATACGAAAATACCTAACGCTATACAATATAACAGAAAAGCATAGCTATTATAGAGGGTGCTACGAAATTAGCATGTAACAAGGATTGTTATTATATGTAGTAACTAGCAGTTGCCTTAGCATCGGCTTCGCCCGCGTGGACATCTGCTTAATCTATATGGCAGTGAGTTAGGACATGTTTTCTATATATGTTTTGTAATAATTTTTATATTAAAAATAGCTTTAAGGTTTAATAAAAGTTATTCTCACTCGCAGCTTTGTCTGATTATCAATCACGCATTATTATTGAAACTGCACAGAAAAAGCTGTTGCATAAACATCCTTCTAGCGCACTGCCCGCCAGGCTAGGAGTACTATTGACTATTTTGCTGACGTCTTACAACCCTTTTTGTTATATTTTTAAATGTCTAAAAACTACTGAAGTAAATTCTGAAAGGATTCCTCCAGTATTCTTTGAATGCAAAAATCCTATAAAAATCGATAAACTCAATAAAAATACATTTAAGAATAAAATGACTTTGTAGAGAACGACCCACAAAGTCTCCACAAATTCTTATACGTAATCTTCCTCTATCTGCAATAGTTTGAGAAACATTTTCATTTTTAATGGTAAAATGCAAAAAAAATTCATTTCTGACATTTTTTATGTTAAAACTCAGCCCCTTATTGATTAAATGGGATGGACTGATAGACATATAGCCCGCACTCTACTCTAACCGTCTGTTGTTAAAAGACTACGTTAAAAAATGAAATTGTTTTATCCATCAAGTATTTTGTTTCTACGTATATCAGAGACTTAATTTTATTTAATTTTCTTCGTTGCAGTTTGCCACTTATTAGTCTACAGGTAGGTAATCAATTAGAAATATGCCTTCAGAATCAAACTACTCCTATTCAGATTTACAGTAGTTTAAAAAATATAATAACACGACAAATATTAAATATAAGTAAATAACATAAATTATATATAATTATTAATGATATCTGTACTTTAAAGTTGACACAGTAATAATTAACCACTACAAGAAGCTAAAATGAAAACTGACTGTAAACGATAAAACAATAAGTACAAAAAAAAACAAGTTAACATCTCAATAACTGGGCAATTTTTTCCTGGTCATATCGACAACAAAACGAGTTCATGTACAAAATACCAACAACTTGTATTTTTGTCAGACACGGTAAATTATATTGTATATAATTATAGCAAATTTACAGCATGTAATTTCAATTTGTTACAACTGAAATTATAACATAATAATTAATAAATAACTAGCAAGAGACGTAGAAAATTATGTATAGATACCTGATTGAAAAAATCACATATACCTTATACTAGACGAACTTAATGTACTTTAAAGCTTTAAAAAAGCATAAATTCTATCAACCGAAACTTAACTTTTTCTACCTAAACCGAGGCTTGTTAACTTTTTTGTAATTTCTTAACAACTTAGGTGTTTCACCACCATGTTAACATTTTTTCTTGATTGAAAAAAGTCATCGGAATAAATTAACAAAAATCGTAACTTTTACCAGTTTTTTATGAAATCCCACTTCATCACTTCCTTTACTTAAGTGTTATAATCACAGCTTGAGAAACATAATACGTAAATCCAAAAAGGTACTTTTTCTAATAAAATCCACACTACTCCAAAAGATTTTGATGTTTGATGGATAGATAAAGATAAGCCGCCATAGAATCTAATTAAATCAAAAGCACTAAAATTAAATATGCTAAAATATTTCAAGCTGTATTCTTTTTTCGTTTTTTTCTTATGATTTTATACAGTGTCGCATTATATTTCTTAAGGATTTTCCTGCTCAGTAGATTTAACTTGTTATTAAAGGTAGGTACTAGGGTGTGTCTATTGATTGCTAATTGCTAACGCATAAACTTACAATACGCTATTAATTGTTAAGGTGAAAGGTGAAATTGGCTTTTATGCCTTTTGCTAATAAATGAAGTAAATAAATAATCATCATTAATTACTCAGAAAAAATATAAATTTCATATCCTGGGTGGTATCGTGAAATTGTAAATTAAATTTTATTAATATAACTATAATATAACTTAATAATGTTATGTTTTTTTTATTTTTTGTCAAAATGTTTTCCTTTTTTTACTGCTTACTAGGCAAGACTACTCACAAAATAGAAATACAATCTTCAATAAAACACGATTTTCAAAAGGCAAACTTGGATTTTTAACATCCAAAAGTAGTTTACAACGTAATCTTTAAAAATACAATGTTCCGACAGATGCCATCAAATTGAGGTCCTATTTTGCTCTATTGAGCCAATCTATTGACATTCCTATATGCTATAGAGATGCTGTAGGATAGCTGTAGTAATCGTAATTCATTCAGTTTGATAATTATTAGCATGCACTTTACCCCCATAGCACAAGATATTGACCCAATATTGGTTCTATATGGGCATATGGACATATGCACATTTATATTCATGAACATATTATATTCAGGCCCAATATTTGGAAATTTAACGAAGCTTGGTATTAATGTATGTAGCCAATATTACTACTATATTATTGTTACCCAATTATATTATTACTCCTACAAAGGTCCAATATATCTATATATTTAAAACACAAGGCTTATTTTTGTTCCAGTTCGTTTGAGAGTTCCACCGAACTATTTTTTTTAAATTGAAGCTTTCGCTGTGTAGATCAGTCAACACTATTTAATTTTTGTATTTTTAATGTTTATATTTTTTATTTAAATAAATTTGGAACAAAGGAAATTTGCCAACACTATGTTTATGTCATGTTTTGAAATATGTACTAATAGACGTTTTCAAGAATGTTTTAAACAAGATCGATTTTTGATTTTATTCTTATCATTTCGTAAGATAGAATTCCCGTATGTATGTATGTATGTATGTAGATATGTAGAATAAACTGGCGGAGAGGGGTAAGCCAGAGAGGAATATATGTCGGAAGAGAGTAGGGTAAGCTGGGAGAGAGAGTATTGCTAGGCTTAAGAACTTTCAACTGGTTATGTTTGGTTGCGTTTATTTAAATAAACACTCACGAAAATCCAAAGGATTATAATCACACATCGAAGGTTGTATATAGGGAAATCCTCCAATGCTTTTTGACCGTCATGGCTTGACGAGGTTTCCCAAGTAAATAATAAATTTGCAAAACATATGTTTTAGAGAAAACATATGTTTTGCAAATTTATTATAGTAGAGACAGGGTGTCATGAGATAGAAGGCATTTATTTTAAGGGGTGATAGAAGACATCAAAAGGAACAAAAAAGTCTAATAATTTTTTTTCTATGTTAATAGACTTTCGAGTAATTTAGAAAAAACCATTGCCATATCTGGCAACCTTGCTTAAGTATAATCGCATTCTGCAACTGAAGGTCTTGAACTTGTTTTAGAATTAAGATCGGTTAGTCTAAACAAACGTACGATGACAGCCGTTGTTTTGCTGAAAAAGCTAAATGAAGCACGTTTTATAGCTTTTTATAACAAAAGGTTTTTAAAAACAGTAAATAAGAAATCTAGGTCAGGATATGATCAACATCTGTGTAAATATGAGTTCAGATCAGATTACAAGCAGCACTTTTCTCTGGTGTTAATTTGAAATAAATAATAACGCCAGCGGCGGCGTTATACGGATGAATGCTTACTCCCAAATAACGGGTTAATTAAAAATGCAATTGTTTTAAGTGTTATAGTGCAATGAAGCCATTTAAAGAAACGTTTGTAATTGCGTATTAAAAAGAGGGGGAATACAGAAATCAATTTAACGAAAACAATACCGCATCTGATTATGCAATATTAAGTTATGGGAATTTTTAGAGCAATATTCAGTAAGCGCAATTAATAGTTTCCAATTAAGAATTTAGGTAATAGTTTTAAGTCGGCATTTATAAACGAGATTACCATCCCTTAAGAAATAACAGTACTTATAACGTTTTACAATAATTACCAATATTTCATTCGTAAATAATCTCCATTTTCTAAAAGGTTTCAATCATGCTGTTTGTTATGAGTTATGATGCTTTCAGCTTTGTTAAACTTTTATTGCAGTTATTAGAAAACCCCATTCTGCGTACGTAGGGATCATGGTAACACTTAAAAAAGCCAACTTCTTAAGGCGTGGTATTTAGTTGTTTCTAACAGTTGAGATAAAGGGTGCAAAAACACAATGTTGCATCATCAACAACTATGCCTGGAATAATACGAATAATACCGGTAAATATTTCTTGCAGTGCCTACAATAACGGCTTTTAACTTTTTAAGTTGGTTCGAGTTGGATTTGGTTTTTGTATGAAAATAACCAGGATGCTTTGGCTCTTTCTTTAACAAAAATTTTAAAGCGGGGATATGCGGGCGTTTTTTATAACTCCAGCAGAATTTGAATTTTAGCAAGAAAATGCTCTTGCAATTTAGGATTTTTTTAAAATAAAAACTACAAAACATGTTCATGTTTTTTTAAGATATGTAGCTGCAAATACTATCATTTTTAATTTTGGTTTTAATAAAGTCCATACAAGAAAAGTAATTTAATTTTAAATCTCAGCCTGGAAATGTCGAGAAATTGTTAGTTCAAAGTGATGACAACTTTAAGCATCAAAGTTTTTATTAATAACAAAGATTTTTTAATTTTGTCACCGATTCTAGATGCCCTGAACATTTTATAATCAAACGCCAATATATATTTTTTGTTAAGGCTCGCCCCACAGTGACCGGTTGTCATTGCAAAATTACTGATTCTGAAATTCGTTAATTATTCTCCTCAAAAACGTCAATTAATTTAATACGACATTCAGTTAATTCTATAAAATAATTATTACTTTAATTAATTTTATCAGCCAAGATATACCGGACGCCTATGATTTAAAGAGCTTTTTGACAAAGTGTTTATCTTATTTCGCTCTAAAATGATACTAGAAACTGTTATTTAATAAACAAACTCGTGCATTGACAAATCATTCCAAGTTCAAAAACCTAAAACTCAGCATTATCGCGCATTATAGCATTATTCATACAACAATCAGGCACTGATCCAAATAATCTTAAGCAAAACGTCATCCACATCAGCATTTTATGTAAACTGGAGCATATGGTTTACAGTTTTTATAGGGTTGTCACGTTTCTTAATTGAGTAAAATGAATTTGTAATGGCAAAAAGAATTCAATTTTACGCGGAAACGACATACGATAGGATAAAACGTTATTAAGGTTTGTTGTTGTGATAGATGAGATACATCTGCCGACAAAGCCCCATACTTAAAGTGCTATTATTAACGCGGCAAAATGATAAAGTTTCCAACTTTCTTATTTTTTTCTGAAAAAGTGGTACGTTCTAGAACAAAGTTGTATAAGACTTTTTTTTGTTCCTTTTGGTGTCTTCTATCACCCCTTAAAATTAATGCATTCTATCTCCAGACACGGTGTATATTGATCCTATATTGGGCTTATATCTCAGCCCACTATATGAGTCATTCATTAATTGATTTATAATTGTTATATTGGATTAAGATTGCCGCCTAATATACTGCTGCGAATTTTGGGTTGGTTGATAATAAAAATTAGTTGTTTTATTCATATAATTGTTTTATATGACAGTACAAACTACACAGCAACAGACTTGGGTCACCAAACAATAATAAGCTGCAGTAGCGACACAGTACATACAAAATACAAACCACCTACCTCTACTCTCAAAAAAATGCCCCGGCTAATTATAATCGTGGTGAAACTTAAAAAACTCCACCACATTGAAACCTCTAGGCGAGTCACTTGAATAGGGCACTAAATAAATATAGAACTAGGAACACAAGTAATGTACACAAAAGAAATATAAACCAAATTTGAAATAACAAAAAACTTATTTAAAAATGAACACAAACAACAAAAAGAAATATAAAAGAAAAGGAAATTTGGATACCACGAAGAATTGAAAAATCAATACCAAGATAGTCTAATACCTTTTATCCGAGGAGTAATACTTCTGGCATCATCAGAACCTTAATTACTAAATTTATTTAAAATTAATTAAATACCTTAAATTTTTAAATCAATCATATATTTGGCGTCAACAGTTTGCCAACTATAATTGTTACAAAACAGCAATCCTCTGTTTTCCATATGGCTTAAATAATAAAATGAAGGAAGAACAACCACCCACCTCTCTTTCAAATTGTGTTAAAATAAATGGTATTATTAAATCGAAATTACAATCCAACTGCGTATACGAAATATGGTATGTCCATGTAATGATTATATTTTTAAATTCCGTTTTAACATCCAAATTATAACGAAGGTTAAAAGTTCCATTATCCAAATAAAATTTTCTTCGCGTATTTATAAAAAAAAATTATTTCACAAATAAATAACACTAATTATTATATTAATTAAATTGTACTATTATTAAAAACAGTCATATTAAAAGACCTTCGATGATTATTTAACACTTTGACATTTCAATAAAATATAACCTAACATTTTCACAACATAACTCACAACATAACCCACAACATAACCTTAAAATTTTAAATTTTTGCTCACAACATGTGTGCACTGTTTGGAAGTTCTAAAAACATAGAGAATTTGTTACTAAAATGGTCGCTTTTTTATACCCTTTTTTTCAAACAAGAGGAGGATTAGTGATTTTTTTGGTTACAAACAAAAGAATTTTTTTTAAACTAACTACAACATAGTCACATAATTATTTATAACTATTAATTATTCTTTAAATAAATTCAGCTAGCCTCGGTGGATTAATAGTTTGCATGTTTGCTTCATAATTCAAGGGACGCAGGTTCGATCCCGGCCGAGCTGGTAATTTTTCATAGTAAAGAAAAAATAAAAAACGCCTTCTTTTCAGATAGAAAGTAAAACTGCAGGTCCGTTGTCAATGCGATGTTTGATACGATCAGAATCCTAACTGGGGGTGAAATTCCCCCAGATTGGGCTAAATTCTAGTAGGATCGGCCAAATGATCATAGTAATCCGTGTCATGAGGTACGAATGATGCTCCGCCATCCCGATTCCAAGTCCAAAAATAAACAAACAAACAAATAAATTCAATAGGTAGTATATATGACATTTATATTGACTTAAAAAAATAAGGCGACTAGAGAGTGTCAACCAAAATACATTTCTTACACAACTATCAAATAGCTAAAATTAACTTAATTACCTAAAATTACCTATTTACATCTTCCTATATTGACAAAATCCAACCTTACAGCCTAATAAAGATTATTTACATAGTATTGGATATCAGTAACATGAAAATAGTAACTAAATTACATTGTTTCAGATTGCAATGGAAAAAACGCACAAACTTGCATTTTATTTCAATGGTATCATCTTTAAAAAAGTAATTCCAACATTTCAGTTGTTTCAAAATTGTGCTTAAGAAACTGCTTAACAAAACAGCATTAAAGCATTTTAGCCACGAGCTGTATAATCGAGCTAATAAAGAAAAATTTAACGATATCAAAATCTCGTTAACTTGAAACATTATTTTCTAATACAAATAATTCAGGTAAGGTAGCAAATACTTGCATACATCATCACTACAATGTTCCTTTTCTGTTTTAGGTCAATACTTGCCTTAATTTGGCCTCTACTTTATATTAATTGCCTAATTAGGTTACGTATTCACATCATTTGCTGCATAATGAAAAATTTCCAAATTTCTAAGAAAATTTATCAAATAAAAATGTTCACAATGAGGTTAGGCAACCCATCTAACATGTCTTTGAAAAAATTATATTTAAACTTGGTAAAACCTACTGAATGGGTATTTTCTTTATATTACCTGTCAAATATGACAATATTTCTTCCACAAAAGTCCCATATACAAATTATTCATATTGTATTATTCTACACTAGTCTTATATTGGATATTTCCTTTATAGTCCTGACACTGGATAAGCAGCCTTTAAATAAGCTTACTTGATTATTCAAGGAATCAAAATAGCAATAAACAGGAGGGTGTTCTATGTAGGTGAAAATGTTTTACAAAAATGCGTACCACTCGGAGAACAATGAAAGATGGTTACACTTACAAGTTATCATAACTAACCCAGTTTTATCAAATACTGAATACTAATAACACCTAATTACATAATTATTGTATACCTCGGCCCAAATTCATAACGATCGCATTTCAAATTTCGCGCCCAATAGCCCACAAGCAGCCGTGTATTGCCGAGTAGAAACGCTCATGATTTTACTGCCACTGATACTTGATGCACCTGTTTTAGTATTGCGATATCTGCTGCTGATCGTTTCTTGTTGAAGAATTTATATTTACTGTTTGTAAGTTTGTTAGTTATTTATATACAGTATATACTGTAAGTACTTGCTATAATATTATATTTTAATTGTTATAACCCCCTAGTTTATTTAGCATTTTGTTTAAACAGGAATTTTTGTAAACAATGTATCTGTGAGTCATTTTCAGAACGTGTAAATACGATAATAGTACATATGTAATTTTAAATTTGTTAAATATCTCCATATCTCCATTTAATACACTTTTACAAATTTTTAATGAAGTGGATGAAATATCAAACTTAACCTACAAATTTTAACAAATACTCGTAGTACATATTATTGGCCCAATATGTTGCCACTATATTTTTGATATACACATTTAATTTTATTAGTTATCTGTTTTACGTTTACACAATTTATTTATCTATTTAATTAAAAATCCAACAGATAAAGTCCAATTAACAGAATTTAATGCGTTTGTGTGAATTATTGTACTATGTACAAAAATCTGAAACCAGTTCTATATAGAAGATATATCCATAGTTTTGTGTGTAAATGAAAGTAAAGTGTAAATAACCAAAATAAAAGAGTTAAATTACATTTGCGGGTAATGGTGCTTCAAATTAAGATAACCCCTTAATTTTGCAAGTCTCTTTTATAAGCCAGTAAGATTTCACAGGGCTATAACTACTCATTTTATTTGTTACGCAGTCGTAATAGTTATTTATGTATTAAGGCCAAAAAGTGATTACTTTTTGTACAATTGCTATGGTAACGAATAACAGTTCCTAAATGGTCTACTTTTTATACAAAATAATTTGATGTTATAGTGTCATATTCGTGCGGTTGGAGAAAAAGATTATTTTTAGTGCAGTATCATAACTAAAGAAACGATTACCTAGTTCTCAGTGCTACACGCCCACAGGCAAAAAACCATTTAAAACAGAAAATTCTAATGTACAAATATGCAGTAATGTTTTATTTACAATAAAGGTTACCAAACGTTACTGATGTCACAAATAGTCGCTACGATACAGGTGTGTTCTTTCAAGCTGAAGAGAAACGCCACCAACCAAGTTGAACGTAGCGTGATCCAAGGAGAAAGCCAGCAACCAAGTAACTGTACGTGAGCAAGAAGCTCACAATAGTGGTGTTTTAACAACCCAAATATACAACGGAGAGTATATGACATTAAGATAAAATAAAAAAAGGTCTGTAACAAACAAAATCAATTACCAGAATGCACCTAGCAAACATTGAATACTAAGTACTTTAGATGGAAGGCGACCTTGTGATAAAAGTTATACCGCTACCAAATACGGCTTAACGATGATTAAATAACGAATCCTGTCAAAAAGAATTACAGTATAAAAGACTGAACGTAAAGAAAAGTTAAAAACTACGAACCTTCAAGAACGTGCTTTTCTAACCTCCAAAAGAACTAGTGGTAAATCCCTTACGGTACCAATAAAAAAATTGGAAATCATCACCCAAAAATTAATTATAAATCTCACAAATGCAATTCCCATTTCACAACTTAGAGGAAAAATCAATTTAACGGCGATGCCACTAAAACATTCTTTTAAAGAAGTTGCTTCACGAACGAACGAAACGAAGTGTCAGTCGACTTATCAACAGGAAGTTAAATTTTTCGAACGAAAATGGCAACTAAAAGGAGAGAGTATACGAAAATCCCTAACGCTATACAATATAACACAAAAGTATAGCTATATAGGGTTCTACGAAATTAGCACGTAACAGTTTATGTACGTTGATTACAATTAATATTCAAGTTTTTTAAAACACGATTTAATTTAAATTTAATTGAAGAACGCCACAGAAAACCATGCCTTAAATAGTTTGTTCACTTAACACCTCTGTGATGTCTTATCTCAAGTCAATCCAGCGGTATTAGTGTCATCCTTCAAAAGCACTGAGTGTTACAAAGTACACAAAAATCTTAAAAACGAGCAATTAATTTGTTGTAGTATTTTTTAGATCGGAGAAAGTTAAACTTTTATAATTTTAAAAGAGACACTGTTACAATAGGTAAAGCCTATTAAAGTTTGTAGAGCGAACATATTCTGTCCATTCTTTTCAATAAAAAATTAATACGTATATGTATACACTTTTAAAACTTAAGTTCATCAAGCTTTCTTCATCCTATGGGAAATGCTATCTAAAATGAAGATCTGCTTTGCTTGTTTTTTATAAAGAGGAAATTTTTACTTAATTACTATAACATAAAAATAAAAAATAGTTAATGCGCTATTCAAGTTCAAGTATGCAAATAAAATTTAAATGAGCGAGTAATAAATCCTATTTCCTCTCAGATTTCTTGTTTTAGATTAATGTGTCAGTCGAGTATCAATATCTAGCATAGTTTAGAATCACTTTATATTTATTAATTTTATTCACACAAACTGTATAATTACATATTTTAATATGTTAAGTGCTTTTTTGCAAATATAATTTAACTACTAATCTGATATAACATTGCAAGTTTCTATTACGCGTATAAGTACCCGGCCTACAATTATTTCTAACAAGAACTCCAAGAGGTATTATTATATCTATAAGTACTAGTATTAACAATTAAACACCGTGTTATTAAATAATGCTAGAATTTATTTTATTCGACCTCTATGTTTTTACTTTGAACCTAAACCTGTATTGGTGGAGTCAACAGGTAGTTGCAAATTTATCCTTCTTCATTTCATACCTTCCTGTCGGTTAACATTTGCATAAATTGTCATATTTCGTAATATCATATAATCTCATTATTGACATGCTTTTGGAATCAATGCCATTTTAGGAACTTCATGTGACATCAAAGTTACTAATTATAAGTTTAATTGTGGTATTGAACATTGAAGAGATAACATTAGGCATGCATGTTACATTGGCAGGTAAGAACTTCAACATAAAGGAAATTGGTAGAAATAAATTACGAATTAGAGATAAATACCTACATACTACATAAAGTGGAACTACACTGGGAATTCTGGACAAACTTTATTAAAAAATTGAAACTCTCAAAGACTTCATAGCTCTTCAGTTTAGAGCTAACTAGAACTTGGTGACAATGCCAAAGGATGCAATTCTAAAATCGAAAGTTGGTATATAATTGTACATATTCTCACAGCCATTCAAACCACAAAGAAGTAAAGCCGCCAAGCAGGACCGAAGTTACCTGTAAAAAAATCTGAAATTCAGTTTATATACGGAGCTGCTGCAAGTATGTTGAATAAATACAACACTGAAAGATAGAAATTTGTTTAAGGCTTTGAAAGTCCTTAAAACCTTCTTCAGAAACTTCAACTTTGCAACACCATTTAATGTCAAAAATAGATATTTTTGACTGCATTTTAGGTAGCATGTATTTAATTTCTTACGTCTATAGTCTTTCCTGGTCTAAAGTGTTCTTTCTTTTGACTCACAAAAGTAGGTATTAGGTCGCTTGAGCGTGGGAAAATTTTTATGCAAATGAGCTCCACCCCTTTCCCCTTCTCCTAGACCCTCCCCTCGCTTCTGATTGGTCGACGCCATCTTGGATGACACGCCTACTGCTCTCTGATTGGTTACCCCCACTCCTGTAGCTCCTCCCCTTGCTTCTAATTGGCTGATAGCGGCCATTTTGGAACGTCGGGCGCCATTTTACCACGCCCGTCCGCCATTACGGGAATCTGTATTACCGGCAATCTGTGTGCTGCCAATAGAGGGCGTCATGCTACAATTAGTGTGTATTGCTAAGAGAGGGCGTCATGAAGAAATCTGTATTACCGGCAGACTGTGTACTACTACTACTAGTACTAGAGGGCGGCCTCATGAAGAAATCTGTATTATCCTACGTACTGATGCTATTAGAGGTCGCGGACGTGCGCCATTTTGGAACTTTGGGCGCCATTTTGACCACGCCTGCCCGCCATTACGGGAATCTGTATTACCGGCAATCTGTGTGCTACCAATAGAGGGCGTAATGCTACAATTAGTGTGTATTGCTAAGAGAGGGCGTCATGAAGGGATCTGTATTATCGATGCGTTGTGTACTACTACTAGGTGGCGTGTCATGAAGAAGAAATCTGTATTACTACTACTACTACAGAGAGGCAACCATTTTATATCACAGCATCTTGCGTGCGCGCGCTAAATTTGAATCTATTTTAAATTTGTCATTTTTGCATATGTCATTTATGCATTTAAAATTTGTCATTTTTGCATATGTCATTTTTGCATCTGTCATTTAAATCTGTCATTTTAAATCTGTCATTCTTAAAGCAACCATCTTCCCAGATTTGAATTTTAGCGCTAACTATGGGATTGGATCCTCCTTTCACTAAGTTGAAACTCTTTCTCTCTCTCTCTCTCTCTCTCTCTCTCTCTCTCTCTCTCTCTCTCTCTCTCATAGTATGACTACTTACCGGATTTGTAGCTTAGGATGTTCGCCGTCGGAAAGCTTCGGCTTTATTCGTGTACTCTCTCGCTGATGACAACGATCTACCTTTTTTTTATATAGTCAACCCCTTCACCCTGTGCTAGTAAATGAAACAACAACAACAATGTTTATACATATTATTTATTTTGATATTTAATGGACAATTGTAACATATGATTTGACAAATTATTCATTACACAGTATGAGTTGAGATCATCGCGTAACACTTGCAAATTGTGCAAATATTTTTGCAGCCTATTTCTAAGATAGTTTATTTCCGCCATGGTGTTCTTAATACGACGGTGCAAACGTTGTTGTCGTTGACGTCTCCGACTGCTGCTGTTGCTGATATGATTGCAGTCGTGTAGGTACGGCATCGATAAACTTTTGCGGATAATGTTTTATTATTTCTAATAAAATGAACGAGTTCAATCCACCACCAATTGCTGCTGCTGCTGTGTTGTCTATTAAACTGGTAGCTGAGTAGTAACCGCATAACAGTTCGGACGTGAATAAAATTGAATCGGATGTCGGGAGCGATTTATAGGCATCTTCATGGCGTCTCAGTTGACCTTCCGCTACGTTCTCTATGTTTGCGTGGTAGAAACGTGAAAAGTCGAGGTGACGTAACGTTCGAGCATGATGATTGATCAACGGTGCTAAATGCAGTATAGACTGAAACTCGTAATCTTTTAAGGTTATAGTCCGCTGTGTATCATGTATGGCAACCCTGTTGCCGAAAAACTCGTTGTGAATAATCTCGATGTATAAATTGTCACATAGATGGAATTTCAAATGTTTATCGCAATGTAGTACACTGTTGTCCTTGTTGCAACAGCAGCAACCATGAAAGAAATTTTTAAACAGTGCCTCGACTCGTATATCATACAGCTCGAACCAGTCCCGTTCCGACAACACCAATTCACCATACTCACATATACTATTCACGCACTCAAGCTTCACTACCACGGCAAATTCTCCCTGGTCGTCGTCGTCATCGGGCGGAATAAGTCCTACTTGGATGTTGTGTATATGGTCGTAGTTTTCTTTTTCCCCTGGAGGTCTCGTAACATACAACGGATACTGGACAGCCCCGAGCAGCTGAACACGTACTTCACGTTTAGCTGCTGCTACCGGTGTATCTATGATGGTAAAGTTTGCTGATGCTGCTACAGCGTCATCAGCGTAGTATAGAGGCTGCTGCTGCGACAGGAACGCTAAACAATAATAATACAATAATCGATTAATATAAGCATAAACACACACACAAAAGTCTTAAACATCTTACCTGTTTCTTCGACTTCGTTGTTCCACGCTTGACCGTCGTCGTTGTCGGCACTTGCTGTTGATGATAATGATGTATGATCTGCAACATCCGAACCTTCTTCATCTAAACAAGCAACAGCAACAAAATAGACACAAATTAGCATATAAACTTGAAGTTTTATAAACAACAACAACAACTTACCTATTTCCAAGGGTTCACTCTCACAGTTATCATAACAATAATTAGGACTGCTTGACATCATCGTAATTGCTGTTGCTGCTGCTACTGCTGCTGCACACGTACTGTCTACTGCTACACGCTAACAACGGTCGGCTTTATATAGTCACCTATACTTACCTAGATCCAGCGCATGCTCAGTAACAAGCATACGGTAAACAAGCGGTCATCGCTGGCAGACAAGTTTCATCCTGTCGCTGACACGTCATCATCATCACAGGCAGGTGTTCGTAGGTAATTACCTCATTCTCTCTCTCAGTTATAGCTATCACTTTTCATGACATGGTACAGCTGGGTGAGAATAGTAATAATACACATATATAAAACATTAATCTTTTTATTCTATGACAATCTTTCTCAAAACATTATTAAACAACAAAACAATAATACTTAAATAACTAAACAACTATCTGTTCTCGGATAACTTTGATAGAACATCTTTTATTCTACGACAATGTTTCTTAAAATTATTAAACAACTAGACAATAATCAAAATAACTAAACAATTATTATTAGGTTGAAATCTGCTCCGATAACCATGAAGACATACTCATTTTTCATGAAACATCCTATTGAATGCTTTGTACGCTTTGTTATGCCTAATATTCTTTTCAACAATGTCTTGATCTACTACTACTACTACATAATTGAAAAGAACAAAATCGCGTTTATCAGATCTATTTCATGAGTATGTTCCCCTGAGTATCCTCTTGTGATTTACATTCAACATGCTACACAAACAAACAATCTGCTGGATACACAAACTGCTTTCTCAAGCCGTATACGAACATGGTTAGCAAGCAATCTTAAGCATAAGTATCCAAGGGAATTCCTAAAGGACTGTTCAGGTCTTTTCTGTCGCCTCATAAAAATGTTCAAACTGATGCTGAATTCCTTCTGGGGTAAGTACACTAAGTAGTAGTAGATGAAGACATTGTTGAAAAGAATACCCGAATTCAGACAACGGGTAGAGAAACATCCCTTGCTACTGAACACACCGCTCATCCCGAGAGCGACTCATCAGCTGCTACCACCTGTGTAAGATATGGTTTGCGAGAACAGATCTTGCGTGGAAAATGTATAGATGGTTTTCTTACACACCTGTTAGAGATGCGTAAAAAATTAAAAAAAAAAGTTGTAGCAGTTGCTCATAACGGGCAGGCTCTCGACACACAGTTTTGGATATATCAAAATTGAAACTATATGACTTTCATTACTCTTTATGCAAAAAGATGTTCCAGTTATTCTATAGATTAAATGTTAAAAATTCGAAGATCTAGTGGCTATCGAGTTGATAAAACGGAAGTTTAAACTTCTGGATGGCCAACTGGGAATTTGGCGTACTTGCATACCCAAGGATAAAGGGAGCATACATCTACATACCGGATCTTTTCCCCGTCTTTTGCAACTCTCTTTATCCTTGGGTATGCAAGTACGCCAAATTCAACAAAAGAACACCTGCGTTGTCCATGTAGGTAGCACTTATCTATGTAACTTTAATAATAGTAATTAGTCAATGTTTATTTAAATTAACAACATATAATCTTTGTTGTTTTAGCCTTTGTTAAGTGTGCAAGTGCGATATTTTTTTTTTGCTATTGTTGCTGTTACTCCTGTACAAAATGTCTTCTCTCTACGAAATTATCGATGAAAACGTGTCCACCATCAAGAAATTTGGCACTCTGAAACATCGACTGGTGTTTAAAGTAGCCGTTACGCCAGTCGATGAAGATCATTTGGAGCATTTTAAAACGGCTATTAACCTAATTCTAAGGGATGTGCTAAGCCGAGCACGACCAAATGATAAAGTAGGGGCCACATTTGAGTTTGATAGTTTCAAACAAAAACTTCCCGGCTACATGAGCCTCAGGCGCTCTGATGAAATCACCTTCAATGATGTCTGGGGCATTTTAGAATCGATTTTACAGAGCGATCCTGAAGCCTTGAGTTCGGACACCTTCAGACTAATAGCTACAATCGTAACACCACCAGCCGGACAAGGTCGCTGTCGTAACGGTACGTACAGCACCTTTGCCGAAGAGTGTAGCCGTCGCAGAGGGATTGTCACGATTAACAACACCACCAGTGACAATCTATGCCTACCCAGGGCTTTGGTCGTAGGCAGGGCTCACGCAGATAACAGTGCTGATTACAAGAAGACCCGTGATAATCAGACAGTGCAAAAGATAAAGGCCGAGGAAATGATGCGAGCTGCTGGAGTAGCTTTCATTCCACCGGAGGGAGCCGGGGTCAATGAATTAAGGTTGTTCCAGCAGTTCCTGGCCCCCAACTACAAGATAGTAGTGTATAGCCACGGCTCGAGAGGTCGTTCACTTATCTTTGAGGGGGTCGTAAGTACGCCAAATTTCCTACAGGTCACCCTAAAGTTTACGGGGGTAACGAAGCTTGCCAACAGCTAATCAGGGATAAAGGGGGCATAGAACAGATCAACGGCGTTGTAAAATGCACTATGCTACCACCGCAAGATCTGTATCATCAGGTCTTACCCGTCAAAATGCACCAAAAGCTGCTTGATTGTACGAGTTCTAACAAGATAAATACATTACAAAGCGTAACAGAATTTAATACTAAGTCTTTTACACACACACCCTGACAACCACGAGAACCTTATTAGTTGCTGGCAGAGGTACAGCGTGACGACGAAAGGAAAAGCCTAGCTAGATCGTATTAAATGGGAGGATACACAAACTGCTTTGTCTAGTGGCTACCGAGTTGATAAAACGGAAGTTTACTTCAACAAGTCCATATATGTAGGCATGTGTATATTGGATATATCAAAATTGAAACTATATGACTTTCATTACTCAGACATTAGGCGACGTTTCGGCGACAAGGCCCGAATTTGTTATAGCGATAATATGGCTTGCATACCCGGAGCGTCGAATGTTCAGACCGCAGTACCTTCGCCGAAGAGTGCAGTAAGCGTAGAGGGATTGTAGCTATCAAGAATACTGACAATCTATGTCTACCCAGGGCTTTGATCGTAGGGAAGGCCTATGTTGATAATAGCTCTGATTACAAGAAGACCACTTCCGGATCCTATCCATCAGAAGAAAGCTGTAATAAACATTCAAAATTCCGATCAAAATTGTGGAGTATTCTAACGCTAACTACATTGGCCCTCTTCCGCATGTCAAGTTCTACAGTATTGATACCATGAAACCAAAAGCTCGTAAAGAATTCCTAAAGTGGTGCGAGGTAAAACAGGTTCTTGAGAATAAAAGAATAGTTAAGAGGGCGAAGGGTTATCAAGAAACATATAGTCAAAATCATATCACATAATATATGAGAATGAACTAAACTTTAACGAGTTGGAATTTCCTATTAAGTTAAAGGATATTAACAAATTTGAAAAATTAAATAATATATCCGTAAACATTCAGCGGGTTCTGGCAAATAAACGAACAGTTAAGAAGGCAAAAAAAAAAGGGTATTAAAAACACATAGTGAAAAACACTATCGATGCGCGAAGGGTGTTAAGAAACATATAGTAAAAAACATCATCACATTTGATGACTATGTGAGTTGTTTATCAGATGGCAAAGAAACATCTGTACAGCAAAAATTATTCAGAGCCAATAAACATAATGTTGCAACTATCTCTCAAACCAAAATCGCGCTAAGTCCTCACGACGATAAGCGCTATATTATACCGGGCTCGCATGACACTCTACCGTAGGGTACTATCGCATACCTGATAAACATGGTTGTATAAAATAATACTTAAGTTTAGATATAAGTTAATGTTAAGTTTTTCATATAACAAAATGATGTATATAATCGCGCTAAGCCCTCACGACGATAAGAGCTATATTATACCGGGCTCATATGATACTCTACCTTGAGGCACTATAGCATACCTGCCAATAGTTGTACAATGTAATATTTAGGTTAGGATATAAGATAATGTAAGTTTTTCATATAACAAAATGATGTATATACTATAGTCTTAGAGAACAATGATATGTCAATAATAATAATATGGTTCATAGTAGAATGTAGAAGTAGCCCCTATCAACTTATAAACGAATAAATTTAACAAATGTGATACAGTTCACTCCTAAACGTCTATTTATTGTTTCTACCTCCCGTAAAAGCTGATTACACGCATTGATCATATGTTCTTCACTGTCACTGCTCTGTATTTGAACAGGGGCCGATGTATAACGACGTGAATCAGACAGCTGCTCCCCGCTAGATAGCAGATGGTCATATTCATAACAAATAAGCTCTGCTACTGAAATAGGTATGCTGACTCCTGCGTCTAAGATACACTGTCGAAACTGTTGTTGTAATTGTAACTCATTTAGATTGTGACCGTCTTCGAACTCGTTTAATGATAATAGCGACATGATGTTTTTTTTTTCTTTCTTAAAACAACATCAACGCGTAAATTTAGTACAAATGAATCATTACAAAAAATAAGAGAAAAATCCTACCTTATGGTTGGCTAAAGTTGCTGATTTAGACAGGTACCAGCACACACACACACACACGCACACACTCAGAGTTTTATTTTACTACCATTAAACGTAATGAAGCTCTTGAACCGTAGTCGAGCATCTATATAGCAGGTATTGCTACGAGTTTGGGTTTTTATAGCCAAACAGTGAACAAGCCCCCTCGCCTGGTTACGTTACCAAACTACACGATCTTGCGTAATATCCCATAGGGTTATCATTGGTGATGCGCAGCATACCTTTGATTAACCTGAGAGTTGGGGTAAAAATCAAGTTCCCACGAGAACACCTGCCTATTAATTTACTGATGTTTAAAATGTAGATCTCAACATAGATAATTTTTATTCCCCTGCCCAGGGTCAACAGTTTATATTTATTAAGAGCTGTTCTTAGTTTATGAGGGAAAAATTGTCAAGTCTATAAATTCTAATACAATAAAACACTCGATTACGTAAATAAGCTATATGTATAACTGGCCTTTTTAAAGCTGATTAGCTGATAACAACTGTGAAAGCAAAATACCTTTCTGACAATTTTGTTACTCTTGTCTAACGATGGTCTGTAAGATAGAAATCTTTAAACGATGCTCTCAAATGTTTATTGCATAGAAGGGGCGATAATTCTCAAACTCTTTGACAGAGCACATTTAAAGAGATACCACCCCCTGATAAAAATGTTAAAAAACTCAAAGTGTCGAAATTGACTGCAATGAAAATTAAACCTTTAAAATAATGGCTGGATTTTACCCAGATATTACTATGGTTATCACAGAGTACCTATATAATAATAGGTTATATAAGATAAGAATTAGGATATATGGATTCAATGTCAAGAACGACTTGATTTCTCATGGAGTATTTTCAATTATCAACTTTCAGTTGTTTGAATTTCGAAACCAAAAAAATAATATGGGCCGTATTACGAGCCACGATTAAAGGTGTCTCTAACTAAAGTTTCGTTTAAAATCAACAAGAATAAAGATAGCTTTATCTAATTTTAATAGGTGGGAAAAGATTAGAATTGGTCACCATGGTAATTAAACATGCTGTTAATTTAACAGAGAGATGCGAATACGGCTTATCGTGTTTAGAAAGATCCAATTGAAAAAATATATTTGATCTTTGTATCAGCGAAAATTATTTTACTTGTAATAATAAACTTTATTTACAAAAAGACGGTTTATTTCTGTTAACTAACATATTTATGGATAACTTATAAGATCAAATATATTTTTTCAATTGGATCTTTCTAAACACGATAGGCCGTATTCGCATCTCTCTGTTAAATTAACAACATGTTTAATTACCATGGTGACCAATTTCTAATCTTTTCCCACTTATTAAATTAGATAAAGCTATCTTTATTCTTGTTGATTTTAAACGAAACTTTAGTTAGAGACACCTTTAATCGTGGCTCGTAATACGCAATAATTCCATTTGTATTAAATAAAGGTTACAATCGATATCGCCTCTTGCTAACATTCAAAAAGTATGTAGTAACTGTCGTCGAATAGCTTTAGTATATCTTAACGTGGTAGTGTCGTTAACATTTTCGCAATATTTATGAGTGTAACATATGTAAATAGCTTAAGACACCCGACCAATGCATCTCTGTAATTAATATTGCGTTCTTTAAGGGCTTGTAAAATTCTAATGTACACCATTGCCTTTATTATTATTATTTGTATCAAATTTCAGATCTGTATATAATCCCCACACTGACAGTTTAATTTATTAAAAAACCAAATTTCATAATTACCAGCTTTCTAGTAAATAGTTTCAAATATGAAATGAAAAAGAAAAAAAAAATGCGACTGTGTGTCTTGATTTAAAGCCTTTTGTTTATTCTATCATGTCGAGAAGACAGGTTCACTTAAATACGACTGCATAATAATAATTAAATGAAATACACAATAAATACGAGTTCTACCCCTGTTAAATTTTTATAACGGTTTACAAAAAAAAATAAAATTCACGGAAACCGCTCACAGATAGATTAAAGAAGTTTTTTATTCTCAGGCAGATTAAATAATAATAATGGTAAATATTATAGAGCTCGTACATGCAGTATTATATATATATATATATAATGAAATCTACAGCTTTAATCGAACAAAAAGGTAGGATTTTTGCGGTAGATGGGTCGATCAGATAGCGTTTTTCAAGAAATATATATTGGTGACAGCATTGAACAATCAAACCATAAAAATAAGGGTGTATTCCGTCCGGTAGATAATAAATTTCTAAATCTGTTCCTGCAGGTAGACGTTTTGTGTTTTCTTTTAAAATTCACCTAAATATTTAAACGAAAGAACAATAAGTCTTTTTAAGCAGATTCGACGCTATAAAAGGGCACCGTATAAAATAATGCATCTATATATTTATTATTGTTCAATCTAAATTAATAATAATGCGTATACTATCAATGTTAACGAATGAGAAGTCTCACGAGTGATTTCTAATTGAATTAATTTCAATTGAAACGTAACATGCAATGGGAACATGTATAATATACACTTATATGTACCTATGATAATTTGTTAATACATTATCAGGCCCCCTTTGACCGCCTTATTAGCATTTAAAATTCTATAAAAATTTAAAGTGTGTTCTTTTAAATGCTCTAAGAGACAGAAAGGTCTTTTTACCTGGAAATAGCTTTAGAAATCAAACCCGTCAACGTGCGAGATTTACAGGTACTTAATAATACAAAGAGTGATGAAATGTTTGATTATTTTGCTATTACAGTATATCAATATTATAATCTATTGAAACTTTTCTGTTAAATGTGATTATGATAAATCGAAAAAAAACCATTTCTTTAAATAGGTATATTTTTAATTAAATGTCTAAAGTATGACAAAAAAAATACTTTTAATGCTCTAACACAGTCAACCTTTATTTAGAAGATCGGTCACATAGATAAGTGCTACCTACAAATTCTATAAAAATTTAAAGTGTGTTCTTTTAAATGCTCTAAGAGACAGAAAGGTCTTTTTACCTGGAAATAGCTTTAGAAATCAGACCCGTCAACGTGCGAGATTTACAGGTACTTAATAATACAAAGAGTGATGAAATGTTTGATTATTTTGCTATTACAGTATATCAATATTATAATCTATTGAAACTTTTCTGTTAAATGTGATTATGATAAATCGAAAAACCATTTCTTTAAATAGGTATATTTTTAATAAAAAATGTCTAAAGTATGACAAAAAATAGTTTTAATGCTCTAACACAGTCAACCTTTATTTAGAAGATCGGTCACATAGATAACTGCTACCTACATGGACAACGCAGGTGTTCTTTTCTTCGTTAACGAGTTTCTTTGCTCAGGGTCTGTGTGTGTGTGTGTGTGTGTGTAATAAATTAAATGGTTATCAATAGTTACATCTAAAAGTTTAATTTAAAATTTTAATGTTGTAGTAAATTATAAAAACGACACCGAGGGTAATAAATTTAAATTTTTATCTAATCGTGTTACATGACAGTGCAGGTGTCGATCCCTTTTTTTTTTAACAATACCCTTCTTTTTTTTTTTTTTTTGTTCCGAATGGTAATAAATTAAGATTTTATCTATTCGTGACAGTGCAGGTGTCTACCTTTTTAATGATATCCTTTTGCTCCGACGGTAATAAATTTAGATTTTATCTACTCGTGTTACTTTGACAGTGCAGGTGTCGATCCCTTTTTAACAATACCCTAAAGAACACCTGCGCTGTAAATGTAGGTAGCACTTATCTATGTGACCGATCTTCGAGGGTAATAAATTTAGATTTTTATCTGATCTCAAGTAATTAATTGACAGTGCTGGTTTTTTTTAACAATACCCTTTTTGTTCTGAAGGGTGATAAATTAAGATCTTATCTAAAATCATGTTCATTCGCGCAGGTTCGAAGTTTATAAAAGCTCAGTCAAACCCCCCTTCCGTTTTAGTTTGGTCTTGACATCGGTTACGGTGATAGTAATATTGTTATTGTTTGCTTGAACTAGGTATGTTAAAATAATCATTTATTATTCTTGTGAGTGTTAAGTTTTTGTCTATTTTTTTTTACATAGAAAAAAATGGATTTGCTAATACAACAATTGAACAAATCTCCCGTTAGCCAGAAGCCAATCAAGAAGTTATGTGATTACAAAATAAAAGAAATTGCAGAGATACTACAATTCAAAAGAGTCGTTTGCCGTGATAAGCGTCAAAGTGTGATTATTGTTGCTGAAAAGCATGTTACATTTCTACCAAAGCGAATCAGCGATAAGTTAACAGATCAAAGGGTTACAGAGCTTAACCAGCAGATTGAAGCTAAAACGATTTCTCTAGGTTTGATGTACATGGGGAAAACACACTGTTATGATGACTGCCTGTTTGTGGAATTAAATAAGGTACGAGTAAACATCAAGTTTATACAATAAACCCCTTTTTAACGTTCTATTGTTGTCGTTGTTGTTACAGCCCCTGGAACCGCAAATAGAAAACAGAGGTCAGTCCTGAAGTCCTCAAGCACCAGCATTCTATCAACATTTTTTATTATAAATTAAATGTAGCCTTAACACTATATTAATAAACATAATTTTTTTTTTAATTCCTATATGGCTTTATTATTTCTTCTAGAAAAAGTAGTGGTGGAAACGTTTCAGCTTAGTGAAAGGATCCAATCCCAGAGTTAGCGCTAAAATTCAAATCTGGTAAGATGGTTGCTTTAAGAATGACAGATTTAAATGACATATGCAAAAAAAAATGACAAATTCAAAATGACAGATTTAAATGACAGATGCAAAAATGACAAATTTAAAATGACAGAAGCAAAATTGACAGATTTAAAATGACAGATGTAAAAACGACAGCAGTAAAATTGACAGATTTAAAAATGACATATGCAAAAATGACAAATATTTAAAATTGACCGATTCAAATTTAGCGCGCGCGCGCACGCAAGATGCTGTGATATAAAATGGTTGCCTCTCTGTAGTAGTAGTAGTAGTAATACAGATTTCTTCTTCATGACACGCCACCTAGTAGTAGTACACAACGCATCGATAATACAGATCCCTTCATGACGCCCTCTCTTAGCAATACACACTAATTGTAGCATTACGCCCTCTATTGGTAGCACACAGATTGCCGGTAATACAGATTCCCGTAATGGCGGGCAGGCGTGGTCAAAATGGCGCCCAAAGTTCCAAAATGGCGCACGTCCGCGACCTCTAATAGCATCAGTACGTAGGATAATACAGATTTCTTCATGAGGCCGCCCTCTAGTACTAGTAGTAGTAGTACACAGTCTGCCGGTAATACAGATTTCTTCATGACGCCCTCTCTTAGCAATACACACTAATTGTAGCATGACGCCCTCTATTGGCAGCACACAGATTGCCGGTAATACAGATTCCCGTAATGGCGGACGGGCGTGGTAAAATGGCGCCCGCCGTTCCAAAATGGCCGCTATCAGCCAATTAGAAGCAAGGGGAGGAGCTACAGGAGTGGGGGTAACCAATCAGAGAGCAGTAGGCGTGTCATCCAAGATGGCGTCGACCAATCAGAAGCGAGGGGAGGGTCTAGGAGAAGGGGAAAGGGGTGGAGCTCATTTGCATAAAAATTTTCCCACGCTCAAGCGACCTAATACCTACTCACAAAATTTCCTGACCTGCTCAATGTACACATTTTTAATTTCTAAATTTATAACAGGAACTTCTTAGCCGGCTAGCTGGCGGTGTTAATAAGAAGTCCAGCTATATTAAAATTTATAACATAAAACATTAACCTGAAACTTACTGAATGTTTGGGGGCGACAAACGTTTGCTTTAAGATAACATAACATAACCGTCTATTGAACTCAGCACAATCAATAATAGAAAGGAAAGACACAGGATACAAAATAAACAGAAAGAGATTTATTCAATAAACAGAAAAAGATTAATAGCAGAAAAAAATAATCAAGATAAAGAAAAAGAATTATAATAGATCACACAACTATTAAGTTAAATTAATTCTCAAATAACCCTTATCAATAGTATTTCTTCATTCATTGATCATGTTTAATCGTAGTATTTTTATACTGTCTTTAGAATATTACAATTAAACATAATAAATGAATCAAATCAATTAAAGAGCTTGACAGAAATGTATATTACTTACTATCTCTGCAGAAAATTGAGATTACATCTGGCAACTGCGCCACATACATTATCAAAACAAAGCAGTCTATCTTTATTACATAACCTAAAAAAATAATGAAAAGAAGGAATGTCTATACAGTTATGATGGGAATGCTGTGTGTTGGAAGATGTATATTTTGGAGTAACTTGGATTTGATGATAGCGTAGCACGGTAGATAATAATAGCCAATGTCCCAGAAGGTAACTTTCCAGCAAGGCTGTGAGAGATGTAGATAACGTAAAAATGTAGCGTAAAACAAAGTCTAAAAAAGCCTAGAAAGAAATTCTGTATTAATTTAATAGTTTAACGTTTCGTCGGCTTAAAAAATAGGGGCTCAGGGGGATAACAATTGCCTCTTGTTTAATAGGAAACTATTTGTACAAAACAAGGAACTGTTAGAGACAACCATAATTAATAAATTAGTTTAGAAGTGTACCTTGGTTAAGTATCGTTTAAAGACCAACAAGTTGGGTTCATGTGACTATAAACTATCAGCTTAGTGAAACTATTTAACTAAATCACCAGAAATTTATTTGATTTCATCTACAAAAAAACTCTAAAATATAGAAATTTACAAAACTTCTTACATGAATGAAATCATACTACTAGCAAGCTAACTTCTGTTCAACTGAACAACAAAAGGGAGAAAAATGCTTATCTTATCAAGAGTTTCTGGTAAACAGTGGTAAAGCCGAATATACCGATAAGCCTGAATAGAAACATAATCAAATAAGGAATAACCAATAAAAAGGTGTGCCCACAAACATGATCATATTTGGAGTGCCAAAACTTATATTAACACAATGGGAAAAGCCATTTAAAAAGAAGAATTTTAGGTTAAACACTGAAGCGAAATTGAACTGGGGAAAAGCCAAAAAAATTGTAACAAATTCAATTTCATTCTAGCTTATAAATGAAAAATCCAGGAAAAAGTAATTTACGTATGTGATACTTCCAGGAAACCACATCAAAGGTCGAATTTTACAAAAGAAGGTCAAACTTATGCGTTTTGAGATCTCTATGCCACCTGCCAGAGCAATCTTTAAACTATGAATGGAATGCATTTTCAATGGTGCGACAATAATGTAACATAGGACAAAGAATATTAAATTATAAAGAGACATTGTTAGTCGAATTAGTTAGTTGGTAGTTGAGTGCCCCGGAAAGGATTATGCTACAAATCCTAAATATTTCTTATGCATTTGATGAGTTTAATCAATTTAATTGGTACAAATTGAATAAAGAATTAATACAGAAAAACGTATAAAATCAATAATAGCAGAAGAAGATATAATTAAAAGACTGTTCAAAACCTGGTGAACGTATTTCAAGAACTTTTAAAACCGTAAAAGAAAATTTTCACGTTGTGGTCATGATTCAGCTACTTCTGTACACCTTAAACCATTATGATTGTCCTTCCATATATTGTCCTTCCGTATTAGCGATATCTTGTCCAAATTGAAAACATTTTAAAATTTGAAAGAACAGAACAGTCCGTTCTGAATTATTGTCACGAATGGAAGTTATAAGCGAGATTAAAATAATTCGACTAAATAACAACCTTGTCCAACATATCTTAGTGGAATTTCCTTTATGGAATTTAGTATTATTAGGTATCATTATCTTGGTGTATTGATCGTGATAATATTCAATTAATCATTTGAAGAAACAAACCCCTAATCTAACCATCTAACGTTTGATAGCAAATGTAGTATTAGCCTATAGGTATAAAGTAACTTTATTATATAGGGTGATACAGTTCAAGTGCATCTGAGTTTATGGGGCGCAACTTGAAGATGAATAGATCACAAAAATACAAACAAAAAAATTATTAAACATTTTGGGGCTTCTCAATAATTCACTGAACTTTAGCCGCTTCTGACAGTCTTGTTGCTTATTTAATAATTACAATAGCTGTCTTACTAGATTGTTAAGGTAAAAATAATACGCAACATGTGTTTGTAAAACTACACCAAAGGAATACAAATACAAACGTTGACACTTAAAAAAACTGTAATAAGGGTACTTACTGAAGGTCATTACATTGGGCATGAATGAATAGATTTATTTAAAGACAGCTTTTTATATTTTAGAAAAGATTCATTACGTATCTAAATGATGTGTTTGTCCTATCGTTTCATATATCAAATTCAGTGTTTCAGTTTCACTGTCAAAATCTTATGGTACTTTTCTGGTAAACGTTGTTGCATCTCGCAAGTGACTGACGGTCTAAATTTACTGGAACTAAAATCAGAAGTTTCCTAAACAAAATTTGCTGCCGATCATTTAATCAAAGCCTAAACCTTCGCGATGTGTAAGTTAAATTACTGTTAATTAGTTAATTTAGGGCCGATCTATTCACCTCTTTGTGAGTTTATCTGCTAGTTAATTGTCATGGATACCATTGTGGGAACCATTGTAACTATAGCAACTAACTTCCAGATAAATTTAAAAGGTGGTGAATAGATCGGCCCTTTTAAAGTAATTTAAATTTATGTTTCTTTAGTCAATATTATATTATTTTAAAGTGTTTATTTTTGATCTACAGTTTCGATTTTTTAATTTCGTTTTTAAAATTTTCTGAGCAGCTAAATGTGAAACTGGAAGAATTACGTAAAATACATAATCGAACAAGAGGCGAAAATGTGGAAAGTTGACAATAATTGTGTTACAAGATATTGAACCAGTTGTTAAAATTAATATTGATGATAGTGATAGTGATACTATTATTAGTGACGTGGACGAGAGTGATGAACAATAACAAAGCAATTTATAATATGGCATTAAAAAGGTTTTATGTATAATTTTATTAAAAAGATATAATGTATTGCCCAATAAAATTGTCGAACTGAGGCAAGCAAGAATTGAGGACCTGGGTGGAGAAGTTGTATGTGTTTATTTTCGAATATAATTCAGTAAATTTGTGCTTAGCTAATAATAAAGCATGGTGTCTAAAATTGTATGGTAAGTAAGTATGCGTGAGTCGTCCTCCTACCCTTAAAACACCTTGATCATCAATGAACGGACAGAGGGACGACAGCTTATGCTTGGGATCGAATGCTTTTGTCTTTGTTAAGGTTTCCAATTCAGAAGCTAAACATTCACGTTGAGCTAATTTAATTAAAACAGTATTAGCAGTTTCAAGTTCGCAAACAGTTAATGGTAGTTTTGGAATGGCAGCCTTTTGTACTGCTGAGTGATTCTAAATCTTAATTTTTAAAATATTTACAAACCGTAAGCAGAATGCTGTCACTCGTTTCAGTTTATTTAAGTTGAAAAACTTGTCAAATAGATCAAAGGGTTTTATATTGATAATGTTTATAATTTTAGAAGTCTTCTTTAACTCTGGTAATTCAGATCTGGGAATAGATACGTTAATTGAAGGCCAATCAGATATAGGTCTTTTAAGAAAAGAAGGACCTGTCCACCAAAGTGAAGACGAGAGAAGATTTCTTGGAATGGCGCCTCTAGATGCAAGATCTGCAGGATTATCCTTTGTACCTAGATATCTCCATGTTTCCGCGTTTGTAGATGTTTGTATTTTGGACACTCGATTGGATACAAAAACTTGTAGTGAACTAGGTTCAGTTCTTATCCAGTTTAATGCCATTTGGGAGTCTGACCACATATAAATGGGAACAGAAATTGATAAGGAACCATTTAAAAGATTAATTAATTGAGTCCCTAATAAACAGGCACACGGTTCAAGTTTTGGAATGCTGATCGTTTTCAATGGAGCTACTTTAGCACACAGTTTTTGCATTGTTTTGCACACAGTTGTCGTATATTATAATTATATGATGGATCTTCGCTACGTAGATATACGCATGATGCATATGCTTTCATAGATGCATCGCAGAAACAATGTATGTCAACTAATTTATAATTTTTGGAAATTGCACATCTTGGAATAAAGATTTCATTTAGTGTTAGAAAGCTGTTATGAAATTGCAGCCATTTCTCTTCCATATCTGGAGGTAGAGAACTGTCCCAGCTAATGCGTAGTTTCCATAAGTCTTGTATTATTATTTTGGAGGTTATAATACATGGACTCAGTAGACCTCATGTATTCTAGAAATAATGGAGAGGATATATCGTTTACTGATAGGATACCTAGTTGGAAAAAGCTTGATTTTATATTTTAGCTATCTGTGCTTGGTGACCATTGAATCCCTAACGTCTTATTATTTTCATTTTCGCCAATATCTAATAAAAAGTTAGATATATTAGAATGGTCTAAGTTAGAAACAATTTCCGAGTTGTTCGATATCCATTTTCGTAGGATAAAATGCCCTGATTTCAAAATCTGAAGAATTGTTTTACAGCGTATCTTTAATTCTTCTGGATCATCTGAGCTTGTTAACAAATCATCTACATAGCTATCTTTAAGAATGGAATTACATGCTGACGGAAATGTCTTTTGATGATCAAATGCTAATTGTCTCACACATCTAATAGCTAAATAAGGTGTAGCCCGTGTACCATACGTTACAGTGTTTAGTTCAAAAACGCAAAATTCCTTATTGGGATTTTCACGCCATATAATTTGCTGCACTGGTCTGTGATCAGAGTGGACAATAACTTGACGATACATCTTTGAAACGTCTGCAGATACTACATACTGATAAAACCTAAATCGCAAAAGGATATCTATAATATCTGTTTGAACTTTTGGACCGGTGTATTGTAGGTCATTTAAGGACCAACCTGAACAGGTCTTACACGAACCATCAAATACGACCCTTAATTTTGTAGTGAGACTGTTTTCATTTAGGACACCATGATGAGGTAAGAAATAGGAGTTTAAAGATGATTGATTGGAAACTTTACTCATATGTCCTAGTTCTTCATATTCATGTATAAAATCAAAATATAGTTTCTTAAAAATGAGATTAGAAAACTTCTTTTCTAAAGATAAAAATAGTGTAATTGCAATTTTCTTGGAGTCACCTAACAAACTTGGTGAGTGTTTCAACGGAATCCTGACTACGAATTGGCCTTGCTCATTCCGAAATGTGTTTTCAGTAAACTGCGTTTCACAGTCATAATCGTCTTTTGAAAGGAATGGAGGTGCAAATATCTTCTAGTTCCCAAAACTTCTTCAACTGATCGTCTTCAGGTATGTGAATTTTTGTAAAATTGCAGACTGATTTGTAATTAAAGTGAATTGGTGCTGGTCCGGAAAGAATCCACCAAAATTGAGTATTTTGGAGAATTGGCAAGTTGACACCAAGTCTGATGTTACCATAAATAAGTAATTCCCAAAAGATACTTGCACCAATTAATAAATCGACTTCTCTAGAAACTTGAAACTCTGGATCTGCTAATTGAATATTGTATGGTATATTCCAATTCGTTATATCTAGGTGAAAAGAAGAAAACTCGTTAGTAATATTTGGAAGGACAAAGCATGAAATATTACAACTGTATTTCGAAGAATTAGAAAAGATTTGTAAATTGCATTTTTTTATTTAAATTAGAAATTACTTGATTTATTCCAACAATGGATAAATTGGTATTAGTTAGCGGCAGATTTAACTGTTTACAGAATTTCTCTGTTATTAAATTAGATTGAGCACCACAGTCAAGTAGAGCTCGACACTGATGGAACTGACCTGTAGAATCTCGCACCTTACACATAATAGTCGACAAGATGGTTTCAGTATGACATTTTATAGAATTAGGTCTAACAAGCATATTCATGGCGCTTGATTGAGGTGAATTGGATATATTATTCTGTTGAAGCATATCTTGGGCAGAAGAATTGCCAAGGTGTTGAGCTGTACCTAAATCTTTGCAATCTATATGTAATAGAGAGTTGTGTCGTTTCTTGCAGACTTTGCAAGAACCACTATGGCATTTAGGTGTGGGATGACTTGTGCGAAGACAATTGTGACATAAATTAAGCTTTTTTGCCTTTTTTATTCTTTCAGTTGGTGATAAGGATAGAAATTCTGGAGATTTATAAATAGAATGGTTTCCTTTGCAATAATAGCATTGCCCAAAAGGCGTTACCGCAAGATGTACTTGTGATTTAGAAGACTTCGAAGTATATGACGGTTTCTTATAGCTTGATATCTCTGAAAATTGACTAGAGCTGGAATATGAATCGTTTAGGGAATGCAATAAATCAACTTTAGTTTTTAAGAAATCTAAAAATTCATTTAATGTTGGCACATCTGACTTATATTTTAATTCTTTCCAAATTTTCATGGTAAGTTTATCTAGCTTACTAGAAAGGATATGAATGATTAAATATTCATACAACGTTTCTTTGGACAGTTGCATTGCATCAAGGGTATTTTATTGTTTTGAGATTTCATCCAGCATCTGTCTGAATAATGGATAGACATCCTTTTGCAATGGTTGAATACTTAGTAATGATTTGAAATGAGTATTCAATAAAAATTGTTTTTTATCAAACCTGTCACACAATACGTGCCAGGCTTCTTCATAGGGATTGGTAACTGATTCTAACCCTTCTATTAAACGTAATGCATAGTTTACCAGAGATACCTTTAAAAATTGAAATTTTTGATTATTATTTAGTTTTGGATGACTATCGATTATAGAAACAAAACTAGTTTTAAAAGTTAACCATTGACTGAATTCACCACCAAAGGTAGGAAGCTTAAGTTTTGGCAAAAGTATATTTTCTAATGGATCACCATAGCTAGTGCCATGTGACGGTATGGGCTGACCATCTGATATAGAAGTAGCACTAATAGATTTTAAATTATCTTGATAATGTACTAATAATGACTGAAATTGAAAATATCTGTTTTCAAAACAGTATCTTTCTTCATATTGCAAATTCAATTCATATTCCGAACAAATTGACTCTATTCTTGTTTGCACCTTGTCAAATTCTGATAGTAAAGTATTATTATTTTGAAACCGTAACTCAGTTTGTGTAGCAGTAGCTTTATCATCAGAAGTTGATGCTTTAACATTGTCCAAGAACTTTTCTAGATTTGTTAATTTGGCTTTTAAAGTACCTCGATTGCGAATTAATTCTTTTACTTCGTCTTCTGACATTTTAACTTCAATTTCTTAATTCTGCTTTACTATGTCAGATGTAAGAGAAGTTATGGAACAATCAATAATAAATAGTATATGACAGAATGTAGTACAGTTTACAAGGAAGTATAAGAAATGGAATAATCTAAAAGATAAAGAAAGTACAACCTTGCTCGTGCTGTCTTGACAATTGATATTACTTCCACAGCAAATACATTCAATAACTTGATAACTCTTAATTGTTTCTTGGCCTCTTGTAAACTGGTATACTACTACGCTGTATAGTGTATTAAATCTGGATACTTGCTTTACTTGCTCGTATAACGTAACAGTTTTATAGTTTCAATTCGTAATAGACTTGCATGCAACAATGATGACTGCAACAAAATGTTATGCAAAAGATAAATCCGGGTCGAAGGACCACAAATGTTAATGAAGTGCTGCTTCTGGTTTTTTAAATGTTAATGGACTGCTTGTTTTATTCTTGTATAGCTTATAAAAAGAATTGTAGATTGATATTTTTAAATATGGATTACAAGGAATGTAGTAAATCACTATAGTACCTGCTCGATATATTTAGATGTACAGAATCAAAGGCCTTGCGCAGGTCTATAGCGATTAGATGATGTGGCATAATCTGGCTTCTGTGCCTCTTGAACACCCCCTGTAAAGTAAGGTTGTTGGCTAAGCAGCAATTAAGTTTAGTAAATTTGCTTTGTAAGCGGTTAAAGGGTAAAACTTGTAGTCGCTTATCTCAGATTTTGTGGAAGAGATTAACAGTCATAATGTAATTGGACGCCAGTTTCCAACATCTTTTAGATCTCCTTTTTGTTGGAATAAGTATTGTAAAAGGATGAGCCTTACCTGTGGCACCTTCCTTATGAAGGCCGGTGTTACACCGTCAAGACCCGTAAATTTCTCCTCGACTGTAATTGGTTGTTAGTGGTCGTTGTTGGAACACAATGAATGGATATTATTTCTGAAACGTTGTTATCAGTTAACGTCTGGGTATAGTTTTCTAACGTGTACTGTTATGTGATGTCATCTACTTATGGAACTTTTCTATTGGTTATTTTGGATCGATCCTTTTTAAAAGGTTCTTGTGTTAGTTTGCACGCGGAGTTTTACCTTTGTGTTATTTTCTATCCTGTTAGTTGAAATCTGTCTGTGTTTGGGTGGGTGTTTACCTTGTTAGCCTTGCGCTTGCTTGAAAGCCTCAATATATCTGTAGCCACAGTTTTCAGCGCCGCTAGGCAGTAGTTCTTATCTCCTGTAACCAAAATATATATATAAAGTTCTTATCTAGTTTTGTCATGATTTCGCACTCTCTCAGGCCTCTTAAAAAAGTAAAAAAAAGTCGTTTTATGGTTAAGAGCGCTGGGAGGTGAAGGGTAGGTAAGGGAGTAGTGTGATGATCCTGTGGTCTTCGAGAGGATTTTGATTGGTGTTCGTCAGACGGTTTCCGAAGGTTCTCCAATTGTAATACCGGGAATGGGCTCTATAGGTTCGATAGGTTCAATCTGATGATAGCGCAGTCTGGATGGCGAGTTGGATGTCTGGTCTACCTGTTGTTTAACTGTTGATACGCGAGCTTCTTGCTCTGCGAATTTATGGTGTCTACTGTACAGTTGCAAGTAACAGAAAAGTATCCAATACTACTAAAGTTGATTTGTATGTGTGTCCGAGCCCCATTCTCGCGTTCTATAAGGGCTGGAGAGATGGGCTTGGGCTCATTCGACGCGTAATTTGCCGAGGATAATGCACGACCGAAATTTTTAATTTTTTAAATTTTTTAAATTAGGTTATGTTTTAAATTTTTTTAAATTAGGTTATGTTTTAAAAAATCGATAAATGCTGATTCTATCGTACTATTTAGTGTTATTTGGTACTAATATGTGCTCTATCGATAGAGAATCGATTGGAGATTTATGTAGGTCATGTAAATACTGACCTACTTTAAAAAAACTCGATAAATGCTATTTCTATCATACTTAAGTGCTTAGGCCCGTAGGGCCCATTATCCTAGTTTATTTATTAAATTTACCCCGTATTCGAGCTTGGCTTTGGTCAGGTAGTGCAGCTCTAGTTGATTCTTCTGCTTGGATGCCCGCCTCGTGTTCTATCACTTGGTTGTATTACAAAGAAAGTGGGACTGGTGGTCGTGGAGACCTGGCTGGATAACGTTTCAAAGCTTTGGGTCAGTATTGAATTTTATACTATTTTTCTATATTACAATAATTGGTCCTTAGTTTGATGATCTAGAAAGTTTGACCTCGTCTTCAAAGTACAAAAGTCATTGCACATTGATGATCTAGATTGCTTTAAACACTGTAAAATAAAATAAATTAGCAAGGGTGAGGTAGTGGAGAAATCTGAGAGATATGTTGCGGCACAGAATAACAAAGAAGAATAAAAAAGGCTCTCCTATGATTAAAAATTAATCTTGGTATTGCGGGGGTATGAACTGGAGTTGTTAGTACCATATATGTGTGTAGATTAAGAGAAAATACCCCTAAATTGGGGGCTAGTAAAGCTCAATCGATGTGTGGTGTGGGGTGGATTTCAAGGACTTTGAGAAGACACTGACAATCAGAATAACTCAAATACAAGTATCTATAAGAAGTATCTATAAAAAAAGATAAATAGAAGAAAAGTTGTAAGGTTTTAAAGAATCTTTCTTTCTGTCAATTTTGACAGTCTCCATGCGGTTTAGGACGTTTCGGCGACCGTGTTTTCGGCACCAACAGTCATAAAATCGCTGTCACAACAGTGACCTATTAGTAAAAGTTTCAATAATGCCTTATTTTTTGATGTTTTCATTAAACATTTAGGAAAAACTCAAATTTTGAGAATTTTATAATTCTCAAAATCTAACCTATCAAAATCTACATCACCTATCGGAAAAAGATTAAAATTAGTTATAAGTAGGAGAGCATGTTGTGAATATTTTTCTTGGCACTTTTTTCTAAGATGCACAGTTTTCTTGTAATAAATTTATAAATATCCGTATTTCTTGTATTTTATTAAAAACATAAATACGGCAAACTTTTCCAAACAGTAGCGGATCCAGAATTCCGGAGAAAGAAAAACATGAGCAGGTTTATTTTCAAGTCAGGTTAGATAACATTTTTTTAGCAGAAAATCTTTAAATTTTGGATTAGAATCTGGGAAATTAGAGTAATCGGGAGGAGTGGGTTACTTCGTCGGGGGTAATTGGGTGGGAGTGGTTACAAACTATGTAAAGGTGTGTATAATTTAGAAGTTGTTCGCTGCTGCTTTGTTATTAAGCACTTACACCTTTATCATTAATTATTTTCCTTTTCCTTTAATATTAATTAAGTCCTTTTTTTAATTATTAAAAAAATCAATTTGTTATTGTTTACAAGAATTCAATTTCTATCATAAAAAAGTATACAGTTATTTCATTATCAACAAATTATTTCTATTTTTTAACGAAAGCAACATTCACAAAATTATAAATACATACATACATAAAAATAACGCGAGCAACAGAACTGGCGCCGTAACATACTTTCACTGAAAACGCCATCGCCGAAACGGTCTGGCGCCGAAACGGCCGCGCCTAAAGGTCCCATACCGGTCGCCATGACCATTTTGGGGTTTTTTGGAAGGTAAGTTCCAAAATCTTGAATAGTTAGAGATGTCAAGTCTTTGGGAAGAGATTAAGAAGGGCAATATTCTTTCCGATCAATATTTTGGAACAGAGAGAACAGAAAAAGTCGATAGAAAATCGCTGCACAATGATTAATTATATTTAGAATATTAAGCGTAATTATTGCATCTTTAAGCAGGTGCGTTAGACAGGTTTTTTGCATAAATGGAATCATAAAATACAATCAACAGCAATATGTAAATTGCTAATTTATTAATTTACCATTTTGAATTTAAAATTAAAACTATGCATGTTAAATCAAGAAGTTTATGGTCTAACAAATTAAATTAACATTTAAAGAAATGTTTAATTTATTATTGTGATCATACTTACACCTGTAATTAAATTAATTTATAAAAAAATAAAATTGCATTTTCTAAAGAATGCCACATCATTAAAATTAAGTGTTCTAGCTAAGGTATTTTGTTAACAGCTATCTCGTCAGAAGTGATCTGATAGCTGCCAAAGAAATATTTTACATTGCAAAATTATCCAGATATTACGGGATAGGTTATTGTGCAACATTGTCGGCTTGTTTGCACTTCTATTTTATAATCCTGTTCACATGCACTTTAATGTCACACGTTGGTGAAACCTTTCAGCAAAACTTCCTTGAATGTGAAAATCAACCTATTGTGATGTTATGGTTCTTTCTTACTTAAAAAAATGAATTATATTATTAGAACCAAACTACATATAAAATGGCGCCACAACGTGGTGGGCAATGTTAAACGCTCCTAACCATATATAAAAGGTCACTGAGAACAGGGCTCAGATGAACATTATTCAATAAAGCTTAAAACAATTATTATAAAGAAAGAAATTTTTGAAAAGGTAAATAAATAATTTGATTCTATTGATTCAACTTCCATTACAGATTATAATAAGGTACAAGGTATTATAATAGTAAGTTATAAATTATTTATAACTGTTGTAATTTCTTTATTTAGCAGAGTTATTGCTGAATACACATATAATAATATTAATGTAATTGAAAAGAAGTGTGCATTCTAAAAATGACATTTATGAAACTTCTACTTGTAATAACAACTACACAATAAACATGCCAACTGTTTTTCAGTTGCTGTGTTTTTTCTCTCAACACTTCCTCCAAAACACTGCAAATCATACTACACTTTGCAAACCAAGTTTTTGTCGTAACAAGTTAAATCTAATTCGCTCAAGCGGTTTTGTCAATATATCGGCCAATTGCTCCTTTCCGTTAATGTGTTCAAGGTTAATGTCACCCTCAAGAAGTCGTTCACGAACGTAAAAATGTCGAACATCAATATGCTTTGACCTCTTGTGATATTCGGAATTCTTTGCCAACTTTACTGCACTTGCATTGTCAACATAAAGTGTTGGCACGGAATTCCATTTTGTCAAATCTGACGTTAGCCGTTTAAGCCAGACCAATTCCTTTGTCCCTTCGCTTGCTGCAATTATTTCGGCTTCAGTTGTAGAGAGTGCCACTACCTTCTGCAACTGACTAGTCCATGATACAGCACCTCCGGCAAAAGTAGCCACAATGCCTGTTGTAGATCGCCTTGTTCTTTTGTCTCCAGCAAAATCAGGTTTCCATCAGTTTCGATAAGGAACTTTTCCTGTGACATCTTCGGCGTTATCATTTTCTTCACGACCTACTGGAGTTGCTACTGCATTTGTATCAGCCATTCGAAATTGCGCTAATATTTTCTTTGTGTATGCTTCTTGGCTTAGAGCGATCGATCCATTTTGATTACACTTTATTTTCATACCAAGAAAATTTTCCAGTGAACCTATTGTAATTTGGAATTCTCTTTGTAGTTCTTCCATAAATATTTCCATCTCTTTTTCATTACTTCCTACAATGAGACCATCATCAACATAAATTGCTACGTAGAGTGCATTCTTGTTGTCCTTGCGGTAGAATAAACATGGATCGGCTGTACTGTTTTCAAGGCCTGTTCTTTTCATAAATTGTATAAATCGTTTGTTCCAACAGCGTGGAGCTTTTTTTAAGCCATATAAACTTCGTTTCAAACGACATACACGTTTACTACCATCATGAAAGCCTTCTGGCTGTTCCATGTATACTTCCTCCTCAAGCATACCATTTAAAAAGGCAGTTTTTACGTCGAATTGTCTTATTTTCATCTGCTTGGTAGCAGCCATGGCTAACAATACTCGAATAGTATCATAACGTACCACGGGACTAAACGTTTCATCATAATCAATTCCTTTTTCTTGTGAATAGCCTTTGGCAACTAACCTACCTTTGAAACGAACATTATCATTAGACGTTGATTTTAGCCGTAAAACCCAACGATTCTTCAAAACTTGCGTATTGACTGGACGTTCAACTAATTCCCATGTATCATTTTCTTTTAATGATTCTAATTCTTCATGCATAGCTTTTAGCCATTCTTCACATTCACTCGATTTCACTGCTTCATAATATGAATTTGGCACTATGTAGTTATTTGCTGTAGTTTTAGCTAAGCATAGAAATTCATTTTGATTCATCCAAGCTGGCTTCTTCTTCTCACGTTGACTTTGGCGAACCAAAATACCATCGTTACTTATTCTTGCATTTTGTTTTTCTTCACAAATGGACTCTGTAGCTATTTCTTCATCTCGATAATTTTCATTGCTTTCAAATTCATTTTCACTATCATTAAATTGCTTAACATGCTGCTTAATTACAATATCAGTTGTCTGATTGCACGGTTCTTCATCTTCTTTGGAGTGTTCAGTCACTACGGAGTCGCTGCGCATATTGCATACAACTTCTGGTTTAAATCTAACATCGTGACTGAGAGTTACTTTCTTCTGAGAAGGAACCCAAACTCGATATCCATCTTTGTCATTGACATATCCAACCAATTGTCCATAAACAGCTTTATTGTCAAACTTTGAATGAAATCGTTTATGTATATGCACATAGCAACTAGTACCAAAAATTCTTAGGTGATTAAGATTACCTACATTTCGTTGATACCATAGTTCGTAAGGTGCTTTTCCATCAATTGATGATTTACCTGTACGATTCAAAATATATGCTGCGGTGTTGCAAGCTTCAGCCCACAAACCTTTTGGAAGTTTACTTGGATTCAACATTGAACGTGCTGCCTCCACAATAGTGCGGTTTTCCCGTTCTGCTGCCCCATTCTGCTCACGCCTATAAGGTGGTGTGATGTTATATCTGATGCCCCTTTTTACTAATAATTCTGCAACCTTTTGATTATCAAATTCTTTACCTCCATCGCATCTGAAGACTTTCACTACATGTCCAAGCGTAGATACTTCGTTTAAGAATTGTTCAAGTGCTTCATAAACTTCACTTTTACATTTCAAGAAAAATAGTCTACGAAACTTACTAAAGTCATCTTTAAAAGAAACATAATATTTCGCACCTCCAAAAGAGTTAACCTCCATTGGTCCATTTACATCTGCATGAATTAGTTCACCTACTGCTACAGGTCGATTCTTGCGTTGTTTAAATGGTAATCGATGCATTTTTCCTATCGCACAACCATCACAAAATTATTCATTACCATCAGTCACATCAATGTTCATTTTCTTTAACACTTGCTTCACATGTTGCTTATTTTGATGTGCAAAACGCTCGTGGTATACTTGCAATGTATCAGAAGTACTTATTAAGTTTACTTGCACCAACTGTTTCGGTTTTACAACATGCATATTTAAAACATAAAGTCCATTATACATAAACCCGGTAATTACAGCTTTACCACTTATTTTGTTACGAATAACAACGCCTTTGTTATCCATCGTCGTACTATATCCATTCTGTGCAGCTGATTTTACAGAAAATAGATGTGCACTTGCATCAGGTACATATAAGACATTCTTCATAGTATAATCGTACCAAGCATTATCAATATGTACTCGAATTTCAATAATTCCTTGCCCATGAGCTTGCATAACTATATTTTGTTTTCCTAAGGATACTGTTTCTGGAACAGGAAATTTTGTATATGATACAAAATACTGCTTACTAGGTGTAATGTGCTTCGTTGCATCACTATCACAATACCACATATCTGCATTCATGTTATTTTGGCTGTTAACCGATGAGTGCGTCACATACGACAACAATGTTGAGCTTTGCCATGAATTTGACACTTTGTTACTGCTGCCATCTGTCTTCTTCAATGGACATTCTGCTTTCCAGTGCCCTAGCTGTTTACATAGGTTACAAGGAAACTTATTCTTTGCTCGATTGACATCATGTTTGCCATATTTTCCCTTTTTATTACGGAATGGCTTTTTCTTGACATTTTCTGAATTTGTAACAAATGCTTTTGCTTCAGATCCAGATATTTCACTTTGCATTTCGTGCAATTCGATTGTACATAGCTTTTCTATTAGTAAATTAAGAGTTTGCTCATTTGTTGGAATTGTGTCCCACAGATCTTTAAAATTGTCATATTCTTTGCCTAATGTCGATAAAATTCTTCCATTTAACATTAGCTCAGATACTGTATTTTCGTTATGTTTCTTTAATTCGTTGTTCAGATCAACAAATAATTTCTGCAGTTTTGCGATATGTGCATTTATGTCTTGACTTTCATGACGTTGCACTCTAAAGAACGATTCTATCAACATATTCAAACGTTGAGTGCTGCTGCGTTCAAACCTCGAACACAATTTTTGCCATAAATCTTTCGCGTTATTACACGTTAACACGAGCTCTGCAACTGATTTACTCAAGGCACTCGCAATCAAACTTGAAGCTTTCGCATCATCCCTCTGCCATTCGTTTAACGATGCTTTCTGTTCATTTGACGGTTCGGCGGATAATTTTACGCAACTTCGCGTACCATTGACAATCGTTTCTAATCCGTAAGCTCGTAATACCATATTCATGTGCCATTTCCACTTTGCCCAATCATCAGGACCTTCAAGTTTATCTAAACTAACTTTGAAATCGTTTGCGGCGGCCATTTTGTATTTTCACACTTTACTCGCTATAAGCGCTTCCCTTGATGTGCTGATTACACCAATATAATTCAATACTTTTCAATATACAGCGCATACAACGTACCTGGGCTTCATAACCTGTTGTAATTTCTTTATTTAGCAGAGTTATTGCTGAATACACATATAATAATATTAATGTAATTGAAAAGAAGTGTACATTCTAAAAATGACATTTATTAAACTTCTACTTGTAATAACAACTACACAATAAACATGCCAACTGTTTTTCAGTTGCTGTGTTTTTTCTCTTAACAATAACATCAGATAGATAAATGTTTTGTTAGAATAAATTCTTACTGACATTTGAGATGACAATTTGATAATATTGTAACGGGAGAGAAAAGGAACGAACCTCTTTTCGAGCGACAGGTGGTGTGTTCTGCCGCCTTCGAGAAAATGACGCATCGCACAAGCATGTAAATTAGACGTGGTTTATTCTAGCATTTTCTAAGAATACATAGAAGGTTCCAGCGATTTCTGGTGCGTTTATATGAAGATATAAAAGCGGATGGCGGATAAAAGAGAGGCAGTCAACAGCAAGTCATTAACTGTGTATTACAAAATAAATAGTGAATATAAATGTTGTATTAGAAATTCATAGTCTGTAAATAATAGTTTTTAATGGTTTATAATCATAGCGTTAATTTATAGTGTATTCATTAGTGTATAGGAATAAATATTTGTTTGTGAATAGACGATTTAAACAGCACTTGTATTATTATTTTTAAAAAGAACGTTACAGTGGTGTTACAGGTGTGAGGTTTTAAAATAAATAAAATCGCGTAATAATTAAATAAAGTGCTGTGAGATTAAATTTTTAGTGTTAAAAATAATTTCAACAAACAATTAAGATGGCGATGAAATTGTTGAAAGATCTGAAAGTAATAGACTTGAAACATGAACTGGAAGAACGAGATTTGGAAACAACTGGCCTTAAAAACGTGTTAATAAATCGGCTAAAAGAATGGCTTATAGAACTGCAAGAAGATCCTGAAAGTTTCCTCTTCGAAATACCTGGACCCGCAATTGATACTAGTTTGTTGTTAAGTAAAATGGAAGAAAGTTCTAGAAAAGCCGAAGAAAATCCTAGAAAGTCCGAAGAAAATGTTAGAATGCTAAAAGAAGAACTACTGGAAAAGTCCGAAGAGAATTCTAGAATTTTAAAACAAGAATTACTTGAAAATACTAAAGCACTGGAAGAAAATGTTAAAATGATGAAAGGAGAATTGTTGGAAAATGTCAAAGCGTTGGAAGATAAAGTTTTCGACGAATTTTTGGAGAATGCCAGTGCGTTAGGACTATTGGAAGGTAGATTGGCGGAACAAGATAGGGTAATAAAAATGGTAGAAGAGAAAATAGCCCAAATGCAATTACCATCAACAGCTAAGAAAGACGACATAACCGATATGTTGGAAGATAGAATGAGGCAACTACGGTTTCCCTCAACTTCTGAGTTTAATGAAGTAAAGAAGCAAATTAAAGAAGAAAGGGGTCCTGCCGTAGGGATAAAAGTAAAACCACCCACGTTCGATGGAAAGTTACCTTGGTCCACCTACTACAAACAATTTGAGGCGGCCGCTGGGGCCAACGGATGGACAGGCAAGGAAAAGGCCGTTTCTTTAACTGTGGCTTTGCGTGGAGACGCGTTGAACGTCCTGCAAACAATCCCAGCAGGACAGGAAAATGATTATCAATTGTTAGTGTCTAGATTGGAGATGAGATATGGAGACGCACATCTTCAACAAGTGTATCACGCGCAAGTGAAGAATCGTATCCAGAAGAATGAAGAAAGCCGTAAGAAGAATCATCAAGAAGTTCGAGGGCCCCGTTGCTGGAACTGCGGCGAACAAGGACATGTAGAACGGCGTTGTCCCAAAATAACAAAAGTACAACCGTCGGAAAAGTTAAAAGGGGTTGGCAAGAGAGGGCGAACGTTGACTGTTAGTAAAGATGCCCCAGAGATCATCGTCCATGCCGTAACATCAGGGAATAGTACCAGCAGTTTGTTCATAGATGGGAAAATTGCGAATCGAATTGTTCCACTGCTCATTGATACGGGAGCGACAAAATCCATCATACGCCCTAACGTTCTACGAACAAGTATGAAGCTGTTACAGACAACTACTCAACTCCGTACAGCGACGGGAGAAGTAATACCAACACGCGGAGTGGTGAAGATGAAGATTGGCATTGGCAGTGAAGAACGTGATCATGAGGTGCTGGTAGCCGACATCATTGACGAATTCATCTTGGGAATGGACCTCCTGAGAAAATTTGGTTTTACATTGGACTTGAAGGAGGGTGTTTTGAAGGTTGGTAACGAAGAACTTCCGTTGCACCCACGAGAAGATCCTGTCGTAAGGGTTTTGCTGACAGAAGATGTGATATTGCCTGGTCAAAGCGAGATGGTTGTCGAAGCAGGTTTGGATGGAGATCTTCGGGTAGGATGTGTGCGAATGATGGAGCCTGTTTGTGATAAGAAGATCCATAGTGGCATACTGGTGGGAAAAGCGCTGATCAAGGTTGGAAAGAGAGTACCGGTGAGAATTATGAACGTTAATGTGGATCCGGTGACATTGAAGAAGAGTACCCTTGTGGGACAGTGTGTGCCAGTATTTCGAGTAGCCAGGTGTATGGCTGATGTTCCAAGACCAGTGCCCAAAGACCATGGTGGAAAATTAGTGGGTATGGTTACTAGCTCGTGCGAAGACCTTAACAGAACGGAAGTGAAAGAGGTACAGGGTTTGGTTCACCGATACCAAGATATCTTCGCTCTTGACGATAGCCAGAAGGGACGAACAAATATAGTAAAACATAAAATTAATACAGGCAACTCTATGCCTGTCCGTCAGCAGCCGAGGCGTCTACCTCTAGCAAGGCGAGCAGAAGCCGAAAAGATTATTACTGATATGGAAGAACAAGGGGTTATCGAGCCATCCAGCAGTCCATGGGCATCACCGGTGGTCCTGGTCAGTAAGAAGGACGGGTCAACGAGATTTTGTGTGGACTATCGGCAGCTTAATGACGTGACCAAGAAAGACAGCTATCCCTTACCACGCATCGACGACACGTTAGATACCCTGTCTGGTTCACGATGGTTTTCGACTTTGGACTTGAAGAGCGGTTATTGGCAAGTTGAAATGGAACCTGAAGACCGGGAGAAGACCGCGTTCACTATTGGTTCTGGACTATGGCAGTTTACAGTTATGCCTTTTGGTCTATGTAACGCTCCGGCCACCTTTGAGCGTCTAATGGAGACCATCCTGAGAGGGTTGTCGTGGAAGACCTGCCTGGTATACCTAGATGATGTGATTGTAGTCGGAAAATCATTCAACGAACATTTGAAAAATCTAGAGGAAGTGTTCCGAAGACTACGTGGAGCCAATCTGAAACTGAGTCCGAAAAAGTGCCACATATTCAGAAAGGAAGTGAAATATCTCGGGCACGTCGTATCACAAAATGGAGTGGCAGCCGACCCCGATAAGATTCGTGCAGTTCAAGAGTGGCCAACACCGAAAGATAAACACCAAGTTCGTAGTTTTCTTGGGTTATGTACCTACTACAGGCGTTTCGTTCCTGGGTTTGCCAATATAGCGAAACCTCTGACAAGGTTAACTGAAGATGGGCGCGAGTATGTTTGGAGCGGAGAGTGTGAAACAGCTTTCCAACAGCTGAAGCGTGCCCTGACAACAGCACCAATATTGAGCTATCCACGGACAGAAGGGAAATTCATACTTGACACAGATGCAAGTAATCTGGCCATTGGGGGGGTACTTTCTCAGATACAGGATGGACAAGAAAAGGTCATCGGCTATTTTAGTAAGGTTTTGTCGAAAGCCGAAAGGAATTATTGTGTGACCAGAAAAGAACTATTGGCCGTCGTGAAGTCCGTTGAGCACTTCTACAAATACTTGTACGGACGGAAGTTTTTATTGAGGACGGACCATGCAGCGTTGAAATGGCTTCTACAATTCCGTAATCCTGAAGGCCAGGTCGCAAGGTGGATCGAACGATTACAAGGATACGACTTTGACACCGAACATCGAGCGGGCACTAGTCATCGAAATGCCGATGCTCTTTCAAGAAGACCCTGTCCAACGGATTGCCGTCATTGCTCTCGCTTGGAAGAGAGGGTTTGCCAAGTATTAAGAACTACCATCGTCAACGACAATTGGTTGCCGGAAGAATTGCAACGACAGCAGAAGGATGATCCCGAACTAAAAATGGTACTGGAATGGAAGCGCGTGGGAGAAAGGCCTGCCTGGGAGGCTGTCAGCCCTTTCAACAGAACGCTCAAACCATATTGGGCCCAATGGGGGTCCTTGAAGGTGGAAGACGATCTCCTGAAGCGAGTACTGGAGAGTGAAGATGGCACCACCATTAGGTCTCAGTTCGTGGTTCCAAGAAGCCGAGTGGCTACAGTATTGCGACATCTCCATGACGGTGCCTCAGGAGGACACTTCGGTGTGAAAAAGACTTTGGAGAAAGTTAGGGAGCGTTTTTATTGGGTCAACTGTAAAGAAGACGTGAAGGAGTGGTGCCGGAAATGTGAACTATGTGCCACTGGTAACGGACCCTTGGGGAAACGAAGAGCACCTATGAGGCAGTACAATGTGGGTAGTCCTCTGGAAAGAATAGCCATAGATATTGCCGGACCATTTCCCGAAACCGACGATGGGAATAAATACATATTAGTGGCAATGGACTATTTTACCAAATGGCCAGAAGCATATGCCCTACCAAACCAGGAAGCTGCGACTGTTGCTGACGTACTAGTCAAAGAGTTTTTCAGTCGCTTCGGAGTGCCCATGGAGCTGCATTCGGATCAAGGCCGCAATTTCGAGTCTGTACTCTTTGGAGAAGTCTGTCGATTGTTGGGCATTCGCAAGACTCGGACCACACCGTTACATCCGCAGTCCGATGGAATGGTAGAACGCATGAATCGGACAATGGGCAAATATTTGGCCAAGGTCGTCTCCGATCATCAACGAGACTGGGACCAATACCTGCATCTGTTCCTGATGGCTTATCGTGCATCGGTCCACGAAACAACCGGTCAGTCACCAGCGTCTGTAATGTTTGGACGCGAGTTACGGTTACCGTGTGATCTGGAATTTGGGTCTCCACCTATAGAGCAGGAGGTAGCTGGGAATGATTATGTCATCAACTTAAAGAAGAAGTTGGAGGATATTCACGACCGAACCCGAAATAATAGTCGAATCGCGAGTGACCGGATGAAGGCTACGTACGATGTGAGAGCCCAAGAAGGAGGGTTTCAACCTGGAGAGCTTGTCTGGTTATACAACTCGCAAAGGCGTCGTGGCTATTCTCCAAAGTTACAGCGAAATTGGGAGGGTCCATACCAGGTGAAGAAACGAATAAATGACTTGATTTATCGCATCCAGAAATTGCCAAGGGGGAAACCAAAGGTGGTACACTCCAATCGTCTGGCGCACTATGAGGGAAATAATGACGCAGTCCCGGATCGGAAAGATGAGGCCGAGGTGGCTATCAAAATCGTAAGGCCTGAAGATGATCAGCCAACCTTTAGAGAATTTATGGCTGCGTTCTCTGGAACTAGAAAAGCGCGATTCGGAGTCACGACTGAGATGCAACAAGATCTCTTCCGGGTCCCTGGTGATTATTCCATTGCCCACTGTGTCTCCGCGGATCTCCGTATGTCCAGGGGGATCGCAGTGGTGTTTAGAAATAAATTTGGACGGCTGAATGAACTTCAAGAACAAAATCCCTCTGTTGGTAAATCCTTACGCTTGCCTGATCATGACCGATCCATTTACTACTTGGTAACCAAGCAGTTTTACTACCAGAAACCGAGTTACGCCGACTTGTGGAGGGCACTATGGAATTTGAAAATCGAGTTGCTTACCAGGGGAATTAACAAATTGGCAGTTCCCAAACTCGGCTGTGGGCGGGACCAGCTGGATTGGAGAATCGTTAGAAACATGCTGGAAGTTGTCTTTAGAGGTACGGACGTCAAGATCTTCGTCTGCAGTTTTGACCCACAGCCCGCATTAAGGCCAACGAAGAGTGTAGACTGTTATTTCTACCGTAATGGAACGTGTAGTCGAGGTGAAGACTGTCGATATCGTCATGACCCGTTCTACAGGAATCAGAGCATAAAACCTGTTCTGGGACAGAACAGACTTGAAGAGGGGGGCAGTGTAACGGGAGAGAAAAGGAACGAACCTCTTTTCGAGCGACAGGTGGTGTGTTCTGCCGCCTTCGAGAAAATGACGCATCGCACAAGCATGTAAATTAGACGTGGTTTATTCTAGCATTTTCTAAGAATACATAGAAGGTTCCAGCGATTTCTGGTGCGTTTATATGAAGATATAAAAGCGGATGGCGGATAAAAGAGAGGCAGTCAACAGCAAGTCATTAACTGTGTATTACAAAATAAATAGTGAATATAAATGTTGTATTAGAAATTCATAGTCTGTAAATAATAGTTTTTAATGGTTTATAATCATAGCGTTAATTTATAGTGTATTCATTAGTGTATAGGAATAAATATTTGTTTGTGAATAGACGATTTAAACAGCACTTGTATTATTATTTTTAAAAAGAACGTTACAATATCAACTTTGACGAATATAATTTGGAAAAAACTAATTTATCTACTCCCATTGGATTATATAGTCTCTATTCAATGATTTTTGATGACAATCCAACTCGAAAATTTTTAACCAATCAAATTACAGAATTTTTCAAATTGGGACCAATGAAATTAGTTTCATAGTGAAAAAACCACTAGTGGCTTTTTCACTAAGAAAAAACCACTTGTCAAAATGAAATGTCAAATTTAATTAAATTAATATTAACTACATACGCTAAATAAAAATTTGCTCGGTGGATTGTCAAGCCGAATACAACTCGTGGTCTAATTTTTTCTTGCAAAATTTATCGTTTAAGACATTCGTAGCTTTTGCTTTTGGAAAATTACACTCGTCTCCTGCGTCGACTCGTGTAATTTTCGTTGCAAAGCTACTCATATCTGAAACGACAAATTTTGTAGGAAAAAATCAGACCACTTGTGATATTATATTTGAATAATTGTATAGATAACTACGATGCGTGAGTTACAAGCGTGAGTTATAATAACTCGCAGACTATCGTATTTTTATAGCAACCGTACGGAATCATAATACCTATCTTGTTTTGTTTTAAACAAATGTCAAATAAATTAAAAATTTGACAGCGTGCATTAGTATTGAACAAAATGAGTTCCCGAAAGGAATCGGAAATCGGCACACCACCACACGTAAAAGAAGCAGCTAGAATAGCAACCCTTAATCTTCTTCCTGAGAAATCTCGCCAAAAGTACCATACGGCCCACAAGATTTTCATGGATTGGCGTATTAAAAATAACGTAAACTCCTTTTCGCAAGATGTTCTCCTAGCGTACTTCCAGGAATTGTCCGGTAAATATAAAGCTTCATCATTATGGACATTTTACTCCATGCTCAGAAGTACTTTAAGTATCAATAATGGGGTGAATATCGAAAGTTTCGTAAAACTGCGAGCATTCCTGAAACGTAAATTTGATAACTACACACCTACACAAGCGAAAACATTTACTCCAGAACAAATTAACAAATTCATACAAGAAGCCCCAGCTGATAACTTTCTAGCAACAAAGGTATGTTTTAGTGTAAGTAATTATATTCTTTACTAAATTAACTAATTATTCAGGTTGCTTTAATAATGGGTACCATGGGCGCTTGTCGCGCTGCTGAATTGAACTCCATTCAGGTTGCAAATATTCAAGACCTTGGATCGGTTTTTATGGTCACTGTACCTAACACAAAAACAAAGATAAGCAGACGATTTGCCATAACAGGAGATTTTTATCATATTTGTAAGAAATATATGGATCTTCGTCCGTCACATATTTCACTAACAGCACTGTTTTTGAAATTCCAATAAGGAAAGTGCTTTTCTCAAAAAATTGGCATTAATAAATTTGGGGCTAGGGGAAAGACATTGCCACATTTCTGAAATTACCGGATAGCGGATTATACACGGGCCATTGTTTCCGGCGTTCGTCCGCAACATTACTGGTTGATTCTGACGGCGACATCACTGCTCTAAAGCGGCACGGGGGGTGGAAATCAACAACCGTAGCCGAGAGCTACATAGATGCATCCACAAAAAATAAAACAGACACAGCAAATAAGATTTATGGTTCTATTAATTTACAAACAAGCACTAGCAGTGCCGCAGACGTTTATAGTTCCATTAATCAACAACCAAGTACTAGTACTACCACATACATACAACCCACAAGAAACGAAATAATAATAATAATAATAATAGCTACAACCCATAGCCTGGAAACCAGGTCCTAGAAGCTATAAGCTTGTGCGGGAGGGAGGGGGCGATTATTATTACAATAAACAATAACTTTACACAATTCTAAACCTTCAATTGCGTTCACAAATTGCTCACATTGTACGATTAATTTTGTTAATAAAGATTGTCCTTAGATAATTAATGTGAATGTTAAATGTTTTTGTAATTTTTTTATTACTCTTAATAAAATTATGTTTAACAGAAAATGTTATGGTCGTAGATAAAGCATAGTATTCAACTCGCGGCAAAGGGCAACAACTCACTTGGATGATTACGCCACTCGACTCCGCGTGAGTTATTGCCTTCTTTACCGCTCATTGAATAATATACTATTATACCTCTTTTACAGGAATATTATATAAAAAAGGGTTAAGTTCATAGGTCTTTATTTAAGTATATATTTGCTTCAAAAAGAATAAAGAAACATTTGCTTTAATTTTCTTAACTTTGACTAATTTGTAATTAAGATAACTGATTGTTTTGCAAAAATTTCTAACGGCGATTATTATACTATGTCTACACGAGAAAAATCAATAGAAAGAAGAGGCAGTAAAAGCAGAAAAGATGAAGAGAGGGATATACCAGAACAAGAGACAACAGAAGAAAATGTAGGTGAACTGATGGTAGAACAGGAAGAAGAAACAGGAGATGTGCAGAAAGAAACTACAAGACAAGAGCAGTCAACAGAAAATCAAGCAGAGAAGAATATCATGTCTTTTCTGCAAGAACGATTAAATAAAATGGAAGAACGAGATAAGAAAATGGAAGAAAGAGATAAGAAAATGGAAGAACGAGATAAGAAAATGGAAGAACGAGATAAGAAAATGGAAGAACGATTACAGAAAGATTTTGAAGAAATTAATAAAAAAATAGAGGAATACCAAGACGACAATAAAAAAGACAGGTGTGAAATGGATAAAAGATATGAACAGTTATTTACGGAGTGGAAGAAAGAACAAGAGGGTTTAAAAGAAAAAGTTGCAGAAATTATGACTGAGGTTGATACCAAATTGGAATTATATAAGGTTATATAATATTCACACGGAAGTTAATGAAAAGTTAGAAAATGTAGTTGAAATATGGAACAGCAAATTTGAAGAACAAAGAGAAGTAATAAGGAGAAATCAGAATCAACAAGAATTGATTAAGAATGAATTTAAACGGATATCTGAAAATGTAGAGTCTTCATCTTCGAATGTGGTTATGACAGGTAGTGCTAGTAGCTTTATCATACCGATAAATAATGAATCAAGTATGCCGAAATTTGCCGGAGAAAGAGCAATCAACCCGAATATCTTTATAAAGAATCTGGAAACATACTTAATGAATCTTAAGAAACAATTACAAAACCGATATGATCAGGGTATAGAAAAAATTCAAATTAAAAATGCATTAAAAGGTGATGCAGAGAAATGGTTTAGCATATATGAAAATCAAATTACAACTTTTGAAATGTTTAAGAAAATATTTTTGGATCGGTATTGGGGAACGGTGCAGCAAAATAAAGTTATGAATGATTTATATGGAGAAAGTGGTTATGATTCAACTATGGGAATTTTAAGAGAAAAATATGCAGTAGATAAATTCTACATAATTCAACAAGTAAAACAGAAACCAGAAATTTCAATTATAATACAATTATTATCAAAACATTTTGACTCAATGAATTCAAAATAAAGTTATCATAGAAGAAATTAAAGATTTTAACGTTTTTCTGAAATTATTACAAAAATTTGATATGGCCGATGGAGTAAAAACCATGAAGCAGAGGTATCCACAGAGAAATGTAAATTTTGCATCTAATCAAAGTTATGAAAATCAGAACAGACCATACGATAACAGAGAGTACCAGAAAAATAATTATTTTCAAAATCGTAATCAAAATCTTACAGGAACCAAGATTTCAGTAATGGTCGTAATTCATTTCAAAATAGATATGTTAATTACTCATGGGTGGAAAATCAATATAAAGATCGAAATGGGTACATGAGAAGAAGTTTTCCTCAACAATCTATGGCATTTAATAAACATCAAAATGAAAGAAATATGCCAAAGAATGTATACCAAGAAACAAGACCAGAAGATAAAGAAAAATACCAAAACTCGGAGAAGATAGAACAACAATGTAACAAAGAATTTCAAGAAAACCAAAATTTTTAAATAGCAGTACCTCTTCTAAAATTTGTTATTCACATCCTAGCGAAATCTTTTTATTCCCGGAAGATGGTACTGATTTGGAAAATGATGTTTTGAAAGAATTACCTTTTATTAATGTTTTGGTAGATAATTTAATAATACAAGCATTGGTCGATACTGGAGCCCAATCGTCATTAATTCAAGAGGAATTTATTCGGAATAATTATGAAAATTCTAAAAAGAAAATAATGTCCATTAACAAAGTTAATTTAATATCTGCAAATAATAAAAAAAAATTCCACTGTAAATAAAATGTTGAATGTTAAGCTTACAATTGCAGAAGTTGTTGAAGATGTGCAATTTTTAATAATCCCTGGTATGAAGATTCCATGTATTCTAGGTATCGATATCCTTGAAAAATTGAATGTTAACATTAATTGTGAAAAAAAAGAGATAATGGTACAACAAAAACATTTAAATTGGAAAAATTATGAAGAAAAAATTGCTAACGTCAATGTAAATTTTTCTCTTTTTGAAGAGTCGACGATTTTGAAGAATGAACCAAATAAAAAAATCAGAGAAAAAGGTTTTAATTCGGAAATAAATTTTAAATGTGATCCAGAATTTAAAAGGAAAATTTATGAACTCCTAGAGGACAACATGGAACTGGTTAATGAAGAACTAAGTATATATATATAAACTACCAACATAAATTGGAGGTTGATGAAAACAAAGACTTTCATTGTAGAACTTATCCCGTTCCACAAAGTTATAGAGAACAAGTTAATTTTGAAATTAAAAAAATGATTGATCAAGGTATTATAGAAAGATCAACAACAAATTTTATTAATCCAATTGTTATTGTAAAGAAAAAAGAGGGAAGTATTCGCATATGCTTAGACGCAAGAAAACTAAATGAAATAACAAAACCACAATTTGAATGCCCTTTGAAGATAGAAAATTTAATTGGAAGAATAGGAAATGCTACAATTTATTCAAAATTGGATTTGAAAAATTTATTTTGGCTTATACCTTTACATAAAGATTCAAAAAAGTATACAGGTTTTAGTATTGATGGTCATGTTTATCATTTTAGGGTAGTACCGTTTGGACTTGCATCAAGTTGTGCTGCTTTAGTAAAAGCTTTACATCAAGTATTGAACAGATATGAATATTGTTGTGTACATTATGTAGATGATATTTTGATTTATAGCTCCAATGTAGAATTGCATTATCAGCATATAAAAGACGTTTTACATACATTGAAAGTAGCGGGATTAAAATTAAATATAAATAAATGTGAATTTTTCAAAGATAATGTAAAGTATTTAGGTTATCGAATTAAGAAAACAGGTATTTGCATTGACCCAGACAGGTTGGAAGATATAAAAAATTTTAAAACTCCCAAAAATTTAAAAGGAATTTTAAATTATTATAAAAAATTTGTTCCAAATCTAGCTCAAGATTCTATTCCACTTCTGGAATTAATTAGGAAGAACGTTAAATGGTATTGGAGTCCTCGTAGACAAAAAGCTTTTGAAAAGTTGAAGCAAAGTTTTCATCAGAATTTACAATTAATACATCCCAATTTTGATTTACCTTTTATTTAAGAACTGACGCTAGTGATTTTGCAGTCGCAGCAGTACTTATTCAATTTTAAGAAAACCAAGAAGTACCAATATGTTTTGTATCAAGAATATTGAAAGGTTATGAGTTGTGATATACTGTATCGGAAAAAGAGATGGCAGCTATAGCATATGCTGTAAACACCTTGAAATATTATTTAATTGGGAGATAATTTATAATCCAAACAGATCATTCAGCATTACAACATATTATGACAACAAGATTTACAAATAACAGAATATAGCCAGTCTCGGTGGATTAGTGGTTTGCATGTTTGCTTCATAATCCAAAGATCGCAGGTTCGATCCCCGGCCGAGCTGGTAATTTTTCATAGCGGAGAAAAATTAAAAACATGCCTTCTTCTCGGATAGGAATAAAACTGTAGGTCCCGTGTCAATGCGATGTTTGGCACGATAAAGATCCCTACTGGGGGGTGGAATTCCCCCAGATTCGGTTAAATTCTAGTAGGGTTGGCCAAATGATCATAGCAATCGGTGCCATGAGGTACGAAGGATGCTCCGCCATCCTGATTCCTCGCCCAAAAACAAACAAACAAACAAAAATAACAGAATATATAGATGGAGTTTGTTATTACAAGAGTTTTCGTTCAAGATTCAGCATAAAGCTGGAAAAGAAAATTTTATTGCCGATGCACTGACAAGACAAGGTACAAATGAAAATAAACACAATGATGTGATGATAACAGTAAATCTTTTAAAACATCAAGATGGTATATATTCTTTGGAACATATAATAGACATTCAAAACCAACAAGAATTTAACGTGATCAGAAATAAACTAAATGAGATTGATATTTACAAAGGTATAATTTTGAAGGATGGAATTTTAATAAAAAAGATTGCAAATAAAGAATTATATTTGACTAATACATCTCACACCAAAGAAATTGCACAAGATATACATCATCAGTATGGAAATATAGGAATAAGAAAGAGCTGGTTAGTATATCGAGAAAACTATTTTGCAATAATAGTTATTTATGTATTAAGGGCATAATCTATTAGATTATGGCATGAGAGAATGTTTAAAGCCCGATGAAGGAGGGCTTTTAATTTCTCGAGGGCCATTATCTTGATTATGCCCGTGGTACATACAACGTTTTATTTTATTTTGCTTCATGGAAAGGATAATTGCAAGCAATTGCACATTTCATTTTGAAAAAATGTAATAGTTATAGTTATTTATTAAAATTGTTAGAACTTTATAGAAACGTTTTCTTTGTATCTTAGCAACTTTATACGCCCTCGGGCTAAAAAAGCCAAATTACGCCCGCAATTGAGTGCCAATAAAGACGATTATCATGTCAAAATAAAATAAAAGATTATATTGGTATTAAGGAAGTGTTAAATAAATGTCATATATGTAATCTAGCTAAATATAAGAACCATACTAATTTTGGTACTGTAGGTACCATTTTATCAAATGAACCTCTGTATATTGTGGCAGTGGATTACGAGGGTGGTCCCAGAAGTACCCGACCCAACAAAGAAAACACAAAAATTTTGGAAAAAGATTTATTTATTTTTTAACGTAATCTCCTTTCAGCTCTATACATTTTTTCCAGCGGTGTTCAAAAAGTTCGATACCCTTTTTATAATAAGAACTGTCTTGCTCCTCAAAATAGCCATTAACTGCTGACATCACTTCTTCATCGTTGGAAAATCTTTGACCACTGAGCCATTTTTTCAAGTTTGGGAACAGAAAATAATCCGAGGGTGCTAAATCTGGCGAATATGGTGCATGAGGTAGCAATTCAAACTTTAATTGATTAATTTTGGCCATTGCAATAACGGATTTGTGAACTGGCGCGTTGTCGTGATGAAACAACACTTTCTTTTTAGCCAAATGCGGCCGTTTTTGCTTGATTTCTTCGCTCAAACGTTGCAATAAGTTTGCATAATACCGGCCGTTGATAGTTTTTCCTTTTTCGAGATAGTCAATAAAAATTATTCCACGCGCATCCCAAAAAACCGACGCCATAACCTTGCCTGCAGATGAAACGGTCTTCGCCTTCTTTGGAGCCGGTTCTCCCTTTTGACTCCATTGTTTCGATTGTTCTTTTGTCTCGGGTGTGAAATGATGGACCCATGTTTCATCCATTGTTACGAAACGGCGCAAAAATTCTGCAATTGAAACATTTTCACGACACTGTTTTTGCTCGAGTGTGAGCAAACGCGGCACCCATCTTGCACACAGCGTTCTCATGTCCAAATTTTCAGATAATATGCGATGTACCGCACTTTTTGAAATGCCCGTAATGTCTGCTAGCTCGCGCACTTTTAGTCGACGATTATCAAGTACCGCTTTGTGGATTTTCTTCACCATTTCTGGAGTCGTCACCTCATTTGGTCGACCACTGCGATGCTCGTCTTGGCAGCTCGTACGGCCTCGTTTAAACTCAGCTACCCAAAATTTAACTATTGTAAACGAAGGGGCAGACTCACCCAGAGTAGAATCCAGTTCAGCTTTTATATTGGTTTCGCTGAGGCCTTTCAAATAAAAGTATTGTATCACATAACGATGACCAATTTTCTCCATTTTCACAATTTCACTGACAACGTTCACTATTGATGGCTGCTAAACAAATACTGAACAACGTGGCGCTTTCAAACTTGAAACATATGCTTTACAGACTGCGTACTTTCTAATACAGTGATATTTTCAAACAACTACCGCCACCTCTTGGTCAGGTCGGGTACTTCTGGGACCACCCTCGTATATAAATAATTTAACTTCAGGAACTCAAAGAAATAAACATTTGATGATTATGGTTGATATTTTTACAAAATTTGTTAAACTATACCCATGTAAAGTATGTAACACTGATATTTCTATTTTATGTATAAAAAATTTCATAGATGATATAGGTAAACCCAGAAGATTATTACTTGATAATGCGACATACTTTACAAATGAAAAATTTAAAGAAGAATTGAAAGAACAAGGTATTAAGTTAATTTTCACTAGCATTAGGCATCCACAAGAAAACCCTATACCTAAACCAAAAAATGAAGGATCTAAACCGAGTGATTCTAGCAGGCGCAGATTAGCAGTCGGAGTTGATTGTGAGCGAGCCTTGTTCCCAAATTGTCAAATTTAGACAGTTTGAAATTAAAAATTGTCATTGCAATCTGTCAAAGTTTTGAAAGGTTTTTCACAACTCCAATTGTTACTTATTAAACTACTATTAATAAATAACATTCTGATAGCAAAAGTGTGTACGACATTAGTTGCTGCTTGAAAGATTTTTCACAACTCCAATTAATATTTATTAATAGTAGTTTAATAAGTAACAATTGGAGTTGTGAAAAACCTTTCAAAACTTTGACAGATTGCAATGACAATTTTTAATTTCAAACTGTCTAAATTTGACAATTTGGGAACAAGGCTCGCTCACAATCAACTCCGACTGCTAATCTGCGCCTGCTAGATTCACTCGGTTTAGATCCTTCATTTTTTGGTTTAGATATTGTGAAAGGTACATTCAAAATATTTTAAAATTTTTACGAATATTTTTATTTGAAAGAAAACATAAAAATTGGTATAAGTATGTTGAGAAAGTAGAAAGGTTTATAAATGAAACACCAAATATAGTTACAGAAAAACCACCCATATATTTAATAAAGAAAATCTACCCATTTCAAAATTTTAGTTAATTTTGGATCAGATATCAATTATTGACAGTAAAGATTTTTACTTTTTATTAATTCAAATGACTTTAATTATACAGATCTTCTCAAGTTTACCAATTTTAGCTATTATAAAGGTGCTTGTATACATACAAGAATATTTGTTGGTTAAAGTGTTGCATAACCTAATTTATTTTTCAGAATTTTCTAATTTTATTTCAAATGTCAAGTTCTGACATTTAAAATTATGACATCTATCAAAGTTGACTTATCAAATTTTGTCAAGTTTACCAACTATGGCAAGAATAAAAATGTAACTACATAACCTTTTATTTAATACAAATTTACTTGATAATTTGAACCCGATTTACATAATTGAGTTTTTGGATATATAAAAGGGAATAATTTATTGAATTTAAAGAGAATAAAAATTTAAAAATGTAATGGCAGATAAAAATTTATTAAAAATATAAATATGTATAAAAATGTATAATTAATTAAAAGAAGAAATAATTAAATGAAGTAAATTGGTTGGAGGTTTTTGCTTTTCTTTATTTATTCAAAAATGTAGAGATATATATAAAAAATATATACAGATAAAAAAATATATTGCAACAAAGGAAATGAAGAGGAAAGAAGAATAAAGAAGAGAAATGGGTATTAAATAATACTAAAATAATTGATTTGGAAGTCTTTATACTTGGAGGGTTTAATCAAGAAAAAGGGGTATGGTTCGAGGTTAGGTGTTGGAGTACGAGGTTAGAAAGAATTAAGTGCCTCTGTTCAATGCATAAAGAAGGCATTGCTCTGTTGCATCCTAAGAAAGTGAAAGGTACCTAACTTAAATATATTTGTGTAGTGGGTTTTATAAAAGTTAAAGAAGTCCAAAACTTAATGAACTTGTGCTAAAATAATAATAAAAATTGTCACATAAATCAGTTTGTGATTGCATAAGAATATTTAATGTTGAAAAGTACAAATAATGTACAAAATTCTATCTATTTTAATTAATGTAAATCAAAAATATGAAAGTACTTACCTTTAAAAATAAAAGCATAAATTTTTTAACCCCGACAAACTGAGATTATAGTCTTTTGTTAGAGCTAGTATGGGTAAATTATATGTAGTTTGGTTCTAATAATATAATTCTTTTTATTAAGTAAGAAAGAACCATAACATCACATATAAAATGGCGCCCAACGTGGGGCTCGAACCCACAACCATTTAACAAGAATGGACCTGTCAACTCCTTCGATGACTGTAACAATTAAGCAATAACAATATAAGTTGTAACATCAATATTTAACAAGAATGGATATCAGCCAACTCCTTCAATGACTCTAACAATGAATCGATAACAATATAAGCTGTAACAACAATTTTCAACAAGAATTAACATCAGCCAACTCCTTCGATGACTGTAACAATGAATCGATAACAATATAAGCTGTAACAACAATTTTCAACAAGAATTAACATCAGCCAACGCCTTCGATGACTATAACAATGAATCGATAACAATATAAGCTGTAACAACAATTTTCAACATGAATGAACATCAGCCAACTCCTTCGATGACTGTAACAATGAATCGATAACAATATAAGCTGTAACAAATAATATTTAACAAGAATGGTCATCAGCCAACTCTTTCGATGACTCTAACAATGAACCAATAATAATATAAGCTGTAACAACAATTTTCAACAAGAATTAACATCAGCCAACTCCTTCGATGACTGTAACAATGAATCGATAACAATATAAGCTGTAACAACAATTTTCAACAAGAATTAACATCAGCCAACTCCTTCGATGACTATAACAATGAACCAATAACAATATAAGCTGTAACAACAATTCTCAACAAAAACTAACATCAGCCAACTCCTATGATGACTGTAACAATGAATCGATAACAATATAAGCTGTAACAACAATTTCCAACAAGAATTAACATCAGCCAACTCCTATGATAACTGTAACAATGAATCGATAACAATATAAGCTGTAACAAATAATATTTAACAAGAATGGTCATCAGCCTACTCTTTCGATGACTCTAACAATGAACCAATAACAATATAAGCTGTAACAACAATTTTCAACAAGAATTAACATCAGCCAACTCCTTCGATGACCGTAACAAAGAATCGATAACAATATATGCTGTAACAACAATTGTCAACAAGAATTAACATCAGCCAACTCCTTCGATGACTGTAACAATGAATCGATAACAATATAAGCTGTAACAAATAATATTTAACAAGAATGGTCATCAGCCTACTCTTTCGATGAATCTAACAATGAACCAATAACAATATAAGCTGTAACAACAATTTTCAACAAGAATTAACATCAGCCAACTCCTTCGATGACCGTAACAAAGAATCGATAACAATATATGCTGTAACAACAATTGTCAACAAGAATTAACATCAGCCAACTCCTTCGATGACTGTAACAATGAATCGATAACAATATAAGCTGTAACAAATAATATTTAACAAGAATGGTCATCAGCCTACTCTTTCGATGAATCTAACAATGAACCAATAACAATATAAGCTGTAACAACAATTTTCAACAAGAATTAACATCAGCCAACTCCTTCGATGACCGTAACAAAGAATCGATAACAATATATGCTGTAACAACAATTTTCAACAAGAATTAACATCAGCCAACTCCTACGATGAGTGTAACAATGAATCGATAACAATATAAGCTGTAACGAATAATATTTAACAAGAATGGACATCAGTCATCATATTTCATTTAATTTTCTATCGATAACTCTTAAGTTACTTTATCATTATGAATATATTTAAATATCATTTCATTCCATCAAGGCAATTGTGAGTTATTTTAATATTTTGAAACATACTTATTCTTTTATTTATTAATTGTATTATCATTTTAAAATATCTTTTTATTTTACTTTTCAAAAACTTCATTATTATTTTATCATCATTCATATTAATTATTTTCTATTTAACTGCTATTCCATTATTTCTTTCATCATTCTTATCTTTAAATATCATTTCATTAGCTAATTATTTCTAGCATTAATCATTCATTATTAATTATTTTATTATTTCATTTCTTTAAATTATTTTTATTTATTAAAAATCATCATTATTTTTTTTTCTAATTTGCGTTTGTAATACGTTTATTAACGTCTATCAGTAGGAGTCGTTTATGGCTATCTATAAAAGTACACTGTACTTTAATGAATTATAGGGTTATTTAGTTTTTAAGGGTTGGATGGGTAATGCGTGGAATGTGACAACTTCAAACTGCAAGTATCTGTCAAAATTGTCAACCTCCGATAAATTCTTAATTAATATCGTTGAATTGGTTCGCTGTTTGTTGATTGTTACTTACATGAAATTTCACTTGAAGTTATGGTCTATTTTTACTTGGAAAGAAGGTTAGGTTTTGGATATTCCTAATTAGTAACATAAACAAGTCTCGTACCTACATCAAATCTGCTTGGACAAATCAGTAAGTCCAATTCATGTTTGTAATTTTATGGTACTATAAACAAGACACGTATCATCGATTTAATCATCTTTGCTTTTTTTCGCGAATTTCGGGGGGAGTACAAATTAAGTTGTCTTCGCTCATATTTTATTTATTTGTAACACTAATAAAGTAACAAAAGTAATAACTAATTTATTTGAAGTGACGTATGATGACAAATGATTCAAAAACTCAAGTGGGCGCCGAGTGTTACCAACTGTTACCAACTAACACAAAATTCTCTAGACGACCAAAATATTTTTTTTTGTATTAAAATAAGAAAAAAGGGGGCGCAAATTAGAAAAAATAGCATAAAATACTCGTTCTATAAGGGCATTGGCGCACTCATCCCATAGAAAAACTCGCCTGCGGCTCGTTTTCTAACTTGGGATTCGTGCGCCAAATCAACCCTTATAAAACTTGTTCTTTAATATACTATTTATTACTACTTCAACATTAATTATTTTTATTCTCCTCTTTTTTATTTTTCTAACAACCCTTCTTATTTTTATCTCCACAACTTGATCCTTATATCTAATTGTACATTTTAATAGATTTTTATTATCAACAATATGAATGTACCCTTGGTAACCGAAACTGTTTAAATATTTACTTACTTCCAACAAACAAAAAGAGTTGAATCCTTTGAAATCATTAATAAAATTACTTTTTTATTATATAAGTGGATCAAAATTGACATGCTCATAAGGCCATAAATGATTAAATAAGAGAAATGAACCAAAATCACCACTATAAAACCATTACACTATCTATACATTGCGCAGCTAATTTTTGAAATACCTTTCATGAATGTATATATTTCTATTTCATGAGCATTAACAATAAATTGGTACTATATAAAATAATAGGTACCGGTGTTTAGAATACTGTAAGTTTATTAAAGTAGCAGTTCATTGCTACTTATCTGTTCTATTTGAAAGAATCCAAAACGTCCAATTCTTATTAGTTGTAATTTCCTAGTAAACACTTTGAGAAGATATGTTGTGGTTATATTACTTTTGCTGTCAGACATAAGGCTTATTTATTTACAACATAATGTTTCTCGCACTTACTTTGAAGCTTCTATTACTTCGAAGTAGCTGGAAAATAGTAATCTAAACTATGACCAGTCAGCATGTTACTTTTAAGGTTACTTTTACCTGGCAAATCGCCAGTGAGAATTTGGGTTGTAAAACTGGTGGTTCTGCTTGTTTATCTACGAATTTTCGAAAGACAAATTTGAATTCGCAAATTAACATCCGAACCAAATGGACTGTATTCAACTATCATGTAATAAAAGGATTCAAAATCTAATAATTCGAAATCCCATTACAGGGACTTACCTTAGTTGTTATGTACCTTCTTTCGAAAGTATCCTACCTGTCCAAAACTCGAATCTTTAAAGTGTTGGGATCCCAAACTGAGACTGAAATCGATTTGTGAGCGTTTCGTGCAGAACTGTAAAATCTTCTCATTTCGTGCGTCAACCAGATGGACAATCAAGTTCGGTACTAATGACTTCTCGTTTCGTGCGCTCACCCAAAATTTAGCTGCTGATTTTGGATACTTTTAAAAATAAATTTCTACATACAAATTGTTGATTTTCTTTTCAGTATTTTATTCATGTATTTTTTCACACCAAATACAAAAATCTACAGTATTATAAAAATTATTAATTTAGAACTGATACGAGTAAATAACTGTTCTCATAATTTTTTAAATAATCATGTGATTTTTTAAACCAATTCGATTGCTTCATCAATTATATGAATTTTCTAAATTAAAGCTATTTATTTTAGCTACTTTTAGATCCTAGTTAATAAAAGGGAAATAATAATGGATAAGTACATATAAATAAGAAATTTCATTCGTCAGCTTTAACAGATGGCAATTTACAAAACATCCACATCGATACTTAAGGAAAGTAAGGTTTTCCCATATTAATATTTCTTTAAATCCTGTATATTATGAATTGCTGTTTCATATTGCAAATTTAATTATGTTATGAATTTCAAGGAAATTGCAGGTAATATTAGCGATACATAACAAAGTAGGTATGTAGATCTGTATTATCCATCAATATTCTAAATTGAGTAAAGTTTCCGTTTGTTTTTTAGCCATACTAATGGTAAACAAATGATGCTTAAGTAAAAGAAAGTGCCAGAGAGATAGAAATTTGCTTACTTTTTAGCTGACTCTGTGAAGTGTAGAATATTAAAGTTGATATCATACTTGATATTCAGATAAGATCAGGTAAACATGCACAGGTAATAACGCACGAAATGAGAAGTCATTAACGACATCATTTTAATTCCGCACGAAACGAGAAACTTTAAGGTAGATTTTTGTCGGCGCACGAAACGCGACGCACGAAACAAGAATATACCCCGAAATCAGTAAAACTTTCCAGCTGCGCCAATCATTCGATGGTTTGTATTTAAATCCAAATTAAAAATCCTTTTATCGCTCAGAAATAACGTACAATACGAAAACAATAATTATTATTAATGAATTAATTCCGATAATATCGACGAAAAAAACTGCTTTTAAAAAACCAAACGTTTTTTAAATAAATTATTTTTTTCTCAATTTTCAAAAATTGATTTTAATCACGGCAAACTATACACCGTTTAGTCTAACTTTACGGTCACGTCATAGATATAAAAGTAGTGACGTAAGAGTACAACCAACTGTACAAATAATAACTTTCAAAATTGAATTTTATGAAGAAAGATTAGTTGCTTTATCGAAAATAATAAAATTTAATTTTCATATATTTAGTAATACATTTATTTATATATATATCTGCTGTGCTAAGCGAAAACAACCTATCTGCAAAACTGCAATGTAGAAATGTACTATAGAGAATGTAAATGTGAGCTAAGAAAATATATGGTATATTTCTGAGTTGATGTTTTGCAGATAGGTTGTTTTCGCTTAGCACGGCAGAATAAATACGAATAGGTTTTTAAACCGAAAAGTAAGTAATTTAGTGAGAAAATACACATTTATTTCAACAGAAAAACAGGTTGGTACACCTGTGTAAGCGACACGCTGTATTGTCAAATTTATTTCTTGTGTTTTCTAAGTTCCTTTTACAATAGTTTGTTACCTATTTTGTATTTACAATTGCATTAACTGAATATAATTCTAGAGAGTTTCTGAAGCACTGAGAATATATCTTAAGACTGTTTCCAACATTTCATCTGCGGAAGAAGTTTCTAGTCCAAAGAGGAAACGAAATCGAAAACAAACTATAGACATTGATCCTCTGTAGAGGCAAATATTAGCAATGAAATTTATGAAATAGTACACTGGCTTGCAAAAAATTCGCGTACACCTATTTTTGATTGTATTAAGTCGGTCTTAATTTTTATCTTTTTATAGGTCTATCCGTCAAAAATGTAATGTCAAAAGTCAGAAGGGTCACGTTTACATAGCAAAAATTACATAAAAACTCGGTTACTAGATTTTTAAAGTGTATGCGATTTTTGTGCAAGCCAGTGTACATATACTGTGCTCTTCAATTGATATACTACATTTGGATACAGGAAAACATGTATCACTTAATATTTTGTCAAAAAGATTGAAATCCAAGTTCATGTATGAAGGAAGTAGAAGTTATTTATCCATTGCCTTACGACAAATTGAATTCGTATACTATAAGAATGACCATCCAGGACAAAGGATGATGGGGAAATGGATGGGGATGAACAAAGTCATATTGTTCATAAGAGAATAATTCTTTTAAAAACGTACACTGAAAATATGCATCAGAGGTGTTGGATTAAACAAGGAATATCCAATTCCATATGCCAACACCGCATGGTCTGACGTCATAATTTAGTAATGACGTGAACGTAAACTTACACTAAATAACGTATATCTTAAATATGGCGGCCACAGCCAACGAACCATTTCTCGCAATCGCGAATGTTCGTTCGCGCGTAAGTCATCCTTGCATAAACACCTTCTAAACCTCCAAAGTTATTAAACTACTTATGTTAGTGTCTAAAACAGTAGTTATAAAGTTTTTACTAACACAACTCCTGTTGATTGATCCTCAAAGTTTCTTCCTTTAACATTACACCTGTGTTAATGTCATATCTATGTATAACCGGAGTATAAGTAGTATGTTTATATTGGGCGAATTAGTCTACTCCAAATTCTACAGTCTACAGGTCTACAGACGGTATTGGTATACTCGAATTGGGTCACTTCAAATTTGTTTAAAGCTGAAATTCGTTAGCTCAAAATTAGTACATTGTCTAAAAAGGTCTGTAATCCGGATATGTGACTGATTCAGCAAGACGGAAGAAGGTTTGGTTAGAGAGGTTATGTTAGGTGAAGCATAGTTAGAAGGCTACGTTTTCATTATTCGTCACTTAAATGTCCGTCTAGCATTTTTACTAAGAATCCAAAAAACAGAAATGAAGAACGATAGAGTTGTATATTATAATAAGCAACAAAATATTTTTTCCAAATAATCTATGATAATTTTGTTTCCGCGCAAACGTTTAAATGTAACATAATTCCGAACAGAGAATAGATAGAGAAATTCTAGCTACATAATTTAATTAAATATTGCTATGGAACATGTAAGAATTTGTTGGTATCTGATTACGATGTTTACTGAAGATTAGTACAGTAATAATAAGCGCTTGATGCTTAAAATTCCAAAGGTTTTAAGTCTTCACTGTTTTACACTGTCGAAATTCTTAAGTTGCAAAGTTTCAGAACAGAAGTTTTTGTTTACAGGTTTTGGAACTTCCATGAGTTTGCACTTGCAACTTGCAAGCTTCAAATGTTTGAGATATTGAAATTTTAAAGATCTAAAACTTCAGTCAGATGTGAAATTTTAAATTACTATAATAGGTCTATATTTTTAGGTTCACAACACAAAAAGACATCTCGTGCGCATATTTATGTCCCAGAGGTAGATACCAAGACCCCGCATTACTTCGAAGGTAGCGATACCATTAATATGCATACAAGATCTCACCTGCCCTTCGGGCCGTTGCTACTCAAACTATTTCTTCTCATCTCCATCCATTTCTCCGAGAAACCATATTACAACCTCTGAGAAGAAATGAAAATCACTTAAGAGTAATACACGTCTTTAACTCTTGACCTCAAACTTTCACAATAACTAAGTAACACCGTTCAACAAACCGATACAATCGCCAGAGTTGATGAATTGTGCTACTCAGAGAAACTGATAAGTACTCTTATTGTTCAAATTGCATGAAATGAATTGAAAAATTGCACCTATTTGACCTTAGATATGTTTTTATTTTTCTATTCTTTATCTTGCCAAAGCTAAGCATAGCTCATAGAATCATTTTGGTTGTTTCTACTTGAAGCAACTTTTTGCTGCAGGATATAATTTTTTTCAATTAAAATGTCAAAACAAAATGTTACTGTTTTACTGTAAAGTGACATAAGAATAAGGATATTTTGAAGGTCGGGTGCACTTGAATTGCTTTTGGAAATGCGACCTTTTTTATGATTTGTATTAGATTTACTGTAAAACATAAATGAGCCCACAAAGTGTGGGCTGAGCAGCATAAGAATTGGGACCGTAATGACTGTGGACGAGTATGTTCAACGACAAGTTAAATGACTTGGCACCATAAACCATGGCAAACCATGCAAACCATACCATGGAAAACCATAAAAACCATACAAACCCTAACATGGCAAACCATAAAATAGCCCGCAGTCCCAAAAGTCATTCAAGTGTTCTCGACCTTCAAAAAATCATTTATTCTTGTATCCCTAAACGTAAAAAACTAAAATATCTGTTCATTGTTTTGAGCAGTGTGAAATACTAAAACTCAGTTACTTATAACAATATCTTCTACAAAGTAAGTTCTCAACAGGCAGACTTTTTTACATTATAGCCATATTGAATAAAACCTATTTAGTTTATAGTCTTACTTTATAAGAGGACCATTACAGAAGCTAGTATTGGTTAATTTATGTCGTAGTAAACAAGTATCTAGATAAAGACTGACATGCTGCAACTATTAAAAACATAACTAACGTTTTGAAAAGGACAGAAATGGAGTAGCGAGCTGTAACTGTTCTTTTATTTTAGATATCGATTCTAGTATATCTATTCATTCATCCAAACTCAAGCCCTACGATTCTGCTAATTCCTACTGGTTGGACATCTGATTTATGCATCCCAGACTGTCATTTATGAATAAAATGTCATAATTATGCGTTCCTTGTTGAATGTTCTTCAATGGGACTCAGCATAAACAAACAGAAAACGAAAATAATGATAATAATTTGTGATTACAAGGTAGTATCACAGTTTATGTATTTGGGCTCTCTCATAACCAATACTGGTGACACAAGATAAGAAATTAAAGGTAGAGCTGAAATAGCCAAAGTGGGAACCAAGAAACTTCATAAAATCTGGAAAGATTGAACAAAACCATCAACACAAAAATAAGGATAGCCAGAGCATTACTATTTTCAGTCTTTCTATACGGATCAGAAACATGGACCACAAAAGAAAACAACAAACGAAAGATCGAAGCCCTGGACATATTGGTATGGCGAAGGATTCTAAAGATTCCAGTGGACCGCCAGAAAAACTAACATTTTCGTACTCGAAGAACTTCAAATAGAAGAGCGCCTATCTACATCGATTCATAAAAGAATCCTAACATGTTTCGGCCATATAGCATGAAGAGACAACGACAACCTCGAACGTCTGGTAATACAAGAAGTGCCGGGCAAACGACTAAGAGCAAGATCCCCTATGCGATGGACACATCAGATACGGCAAGCAACCGGCCTTACACTCCACCGGGCATTACACGAAGCAGAGCAGAGAACGGAGTGGCGGAATACTGTGCAAAATATTTAATGGTGTCGCGACGTCTCTGTACCTGAGACAGCGACTGAGAAGAAGATTCAATGTTCGGTGAAAACAGGACCCAATTTACTAAAACGTAGAAAACATGGAGTTTACCTTAAATATATTTAAAATGTATTTCTGTTATGGTCGGGTAGGTGCTGTTTCCTATATGACGTGCAGTTTGTTTTCCACGAACATGTCTTACAAGTCCTCTGCGGAAACCGGTTCGTAAGTTCATATATCTCACATATCAGATTTTCATTAAAAGCTAAAAGTCTAAAAGCCAACTTCTTACAATATTCATAAGAAATCAGAACGCAATTAACATGATTGACCCAAGCTACGAGAAGGTCAGATATCAAATCTGACTTGAAAGTTGCCCATGATCGATTGAAGCCAAATCTGCAAGAGAACTCATGCAGGCTTAAGACGGCTAGCTGCAACTCCAGGTATGTGACTGGAGATTTGACTATGGTGGTGGTGACTGGCGGCGATGGTAAATTTGAGAATCAGACGTTAAGACTCACTTCTCCTGGAAGAGAACGCGAGCAGTTGTCTGACTTCTGGTTTAGAAGCGCGCTTTCTATACTATGGAAACAAATACAATGTAAATCCACACTTATGCAAAACATTGAAAACTAGGAGTGTCTAAGATAATGGTACCATAATGAACAATGTATTTTTAAACAGTTTAATGACATTAAGGATATTCTATTTATCTTAATAGGAATTGGCATATTTCTTATAAATTTTAAAGCAACTTTAAAACACGGAAAGAATATTCTCCCTATCGAAGTCTTCCGCCATTACTAGATTATTCTTAGAAAATTATTTGAAGATAATATTTAACAAATCTTAACCCAATTCCGACCAGTTGAATCTGCAAATGATCATTACACGTGTTCAGCTCGTTACTGTTATGCAAAAATTTCTAGTTTAAAATTAGGTTCAAGTATAATTAATCTGTCTCGTCAAGTTCGGTGACTACTTGTAAACTTTAAAACAATTAAGTTTAATGATAATATAAAAATCACACAGCTTAAGAAGACATAAGAGACCATTAATATTGTGTGCGATTTTCCATAATATGACACAACTTATATGTACAATGGAATAATTATTATTTGCAATTGTTCACTGAATTTTCATTGTCTTCTGTTCAGAAATATCCTCCGAAGATCAATGTAAACTTATTCTTCAAGTAAGCCCACAGAAAGAAATCACATGCCGTGAAGCCTGCACGTATTGATGGCCTTCTGATTTTCCCACGTTTGAAGCTGATGTGATTTGGAGACAGTCTCTGTAGGACATCTAATTCTAAAGAAGAGACTCTCGCGATATGGGAAGTGATACTCTATTGCTGAAACCTTGTGTTAGGATTGATCTGATGAACCCTGTTTAATTCGTGCTTAAAAACTGGTTAATCATTTCGATGTAGCATTTTTATTTTTATCCTCAAAAAACAGGCATCAATAATCCTCTTTGAGGATATTGTACACCATATTGTCACTTTCAGTCTGTGTAACGGTTGCTGGTAAATGTCTTGTGGGTTCTCCGCACTCTAACGACCACTGTTTTTCCGACTGACAATGGACAAGTGGAAATGCGCTTAGTGTCAGCCATCCACAAATTTGAAATATCGTCTTCGATCAACTACAGTAACTTTTTTGTAAAATGCATGAGAAATATTGGTTCTATCGTCTAAACTATTTGGATTTTATAGGGATGGGAGTCGAGATCCTCGTACAACATTCTGCCTAATATGGCAGATATGCGCAAGAATTGGTAATGTTAATGAGTTGAACGTCCTGGATTTCGCTCTAATGCGAACCTATAGCAAGAATTCTAACACTTTTCTCTGTACCTTTATACCTGAAATTTAAAATTGATACAGTTTTTCAAATTTACGATTTCACTTCTTGATGGAGTGAGATCATGGAACGCTCCCGGGACGAAGAACCGAATTGTGTATAGCCTTTAAAATATTTGTAAGGTGGCTAGTAACAAAGTTAATCACTTTTAGCTGCATACTTAAGACCATTGCATTGAGGATATAAATAGGTAGCATTCCTTTAATTTGTCGGAACAAATTTTACAACAAAACCTCTTCCATGAAAGGTATCCTGATGACTGTTCAAAACTTAACCCAATATTTTATAGATGGTCATTTAATAACTTTTTTAACAGTCACCATGACTTGACTATAACTTTTAAATAGGATCACTGACCTGACAACATTATTTCTTCTTATAAGTATATTTAAATTTAATTGACTCGTCTGCGTTGTTTAGACTTCCTCGATCACTGCAAAACGATGGAAAAGCAAAAACACAAAAATAAGAAGTAAACTAATTTGTAAGTGACTGAAGAGACAGTTTTAGCGGCTTACACACGTATACACGCACATATGTGACACAAATATAGAAACGGTGGAATCTGTGTTATTTCTGTGCAATCAGTTGAGCGACAGAGATTAAGGCACGTCAACTCCCATTTCCCGACACCCTCGTCACTCTTCTGCCTTGTGCTGATGATGACTTAGGGGATTTTTAATCACTAACAGACATGCCACATAACTAGGATCAAAATAAGTTACAAATAACCATAAGCTTTGTTTTTTTTTGTTTGATGTTACTATTATTATTCTACACTAGCTTTAAAGGATTTCTTTAAGAAGGAATCCTGTCTAATCTCAATCTTACTAGGAAAACAAATGAAGCAGTCTAATGGATTAACTGTAATACATGAACGAATAGGAATAGAAACAGGAAAATTTGTTTAACTTACGCAAGGTGAAGAAAGTGATATTAAGTTATGGAAAGTTAAATTTTTTTCTTTTCATGACAAGCTAATTCTTAAACTGGCAAAAGTCTATTTTTATTGGTATTTCCAGACAAATTAAACTAGCATTAGTGATTAGAGAAAGTAAACTGCAAAAAATAGAAAACTAAAATGTAGGTAATTTTTTTTGTAGAGAAAATTGTATGTTATAATAGAAAGATGATTCCATTAATTAAACGAATACCTCAGACGAGTTTACAAGGCTTAACGAAAGTTATAGGATTATTAAACTTGAACTTGTCACTACTTTTATTGTGCCTTTCTTGTACTGAACCCATCACTGATTTTATGCGAGATGTCGTGTAGAATACTAATTTGTTTATATAATAAATAATTATTAACTTAATAAGTCTTTTTTCTTTAGGATCAATAAAAATAGGTAAAGTAAATTTTTTCTTCGATAACACACTAAATTATTAACTTCTAACGGAATCTCTCTTTGCCTAAGCTAGTCTACTGAATTTGACAAGTGACAAGATTTGACACCTTAGTATTATAAATTTAGTTAGCTGAAATACGTCGGATAAGTTAACAATTACGTCAGCATGTATGGGGATTGCAAAAAGGACAATCGCTGTCCTTATGGTTGAAAGAAAACTCAAGCAGAGAATGCAGCTAAGAAAAACTTTATTAAAAAATACATATGAATATACATATAAAAAATAAGAAAATCAAACCATAAAACATAAATCATTTATGTGCAATAAAGTAATAAATTGTAAGCACCATTCATTCATAAAATTGGAAAATATCAGCTACATCCAATATTATATTTCCTTTTGCGTCGGAGGTCGTGGAACTTGAACTTTAAGAGTTGAAATTAATTAGTTAATAATTGTCAGTTGATTAATCTTTTTCTGAACTTGATGTTGTGAATGAATTAGAAGTACATATAGGCGGCATTGGTAATAGCGTCTTTATAAATAATAATACAAATAGTTGTAAGAACAGTTAAGGAGATACTTGCATTTATAAAAATAAAGATTAAATTCTAAAACTTCTCTAAATTCAAACCCATGGGAATTACAACTGCTTTCGTTTAATTCTTTACCGTGCAGTTTTAAAATTATTTAAATTTCAAACTTTAGATTTTACATAATGACTATATATGGGAGTTATAAGCTGAGGTATTATTTTAATTGTTCTTGCTGTGCTAGAAAAAAAAAATTAAACCATTTTAAGTTTAGTATATTCAGAGATCAGTTCTGCAACATAAAAAAAACAATTTTAATTTCTTTTGCCGTTTAGTTAACTAACTAATAATAACTATTTTTTTATAGCAATGTGACGAAAAAAAAACATCGTTTTTGACAGAATTTATCTGTCATTTTGGAGGTTATGAACGAACTGAACTACATAAGTAACGTATTTATTAATTGTTTGATAAATATAAACTTTTAATTATATATTTACAGCCTCTTCTCATATTGTGTCCACTTTTGTTTTGGAAATTTCGAGATAATAAATTTTAACCATAAAATTATTCCATTTGGTACAGTTGGCACCTTAGTCAAATCTGCATCTAAATCTAATTTAATTGCAGTTTTCTTCAAGTAATGCATTATTAAATCAATTATAACTAGTACATTAAATTATTTTTATCCACAATCAACTTTTGAACAAGCATTTCAACTGCCTAGAAAGTCTCGCAAGTACCTCCTTAAATTTACACGATCATAATCAACTATCAATATAGGATACAGGGTGTATTTTAATTGAAGAGTTTTGGCTGAACTGTCGTTAGGTGGAATATAGTAGAGCAAATTTTCCTTATAAAGTTTGTTTTTCAAACGAATAGTTTTCGAGAAAATGTATTTTAAAGTTTTATTAAATTTCGAGTCTGGGCCTGTACAAATTTAATTTAAAAATGTGATACCCTTTTAGATGTACCTGCCTTTTAAACATTGTTGTTGTATATCACATAAAAAGATAATTTATAGCTGTCTGCATGCTTTCACGTAAATAATGTGGTCGAAAGTTATTACTAAGTAAATAAAACCTTTTTTTGAAATATGAGCCAAAGCAAAAACCTTAACTATGATTTGTGTTGATATTAAAACAGATGTTGCAAAGAAACATGGCATTTATTTTTTATACCTAACGGTAATTAGTAATTGCCAGACTTAGGATTTGGGTGCATAATTTACAATAACGTATTTACACTGACTGTACTTTTGGATGGCCTGGCGTTCCCACCTTTTTATTAAACATCTGATAGAAAAAAAATGTGTAATTTTATAAAAATCGACGTTCTGCACAACCTATTTAGTTTACAATTTATGGCTCAACTTAACGTTAGTGTATTCATAATAAACGTCGTAAACTCGTTTTTAATTGTTAAATAGATTTGATTAATAAAGCATCTTGTCTACAACTGTTTATATTTATCTATTTGTGAAAAATATTTTATAAATTATATTACAATTAAAAGTTTATTTGCGTATTTCTGTTTCTATTTTTATTGTGTTTAAAGAAAATTCATTATTTATTTATTTCATTCTCTAAACTGATAAAGTTTTAAAACAACATTTACAATTTAAAAGTTCTTAATTTTACCATATGTAGTATTAATAGGGCTTTAAAATCAACTTTAAAATATACTTAAAAGTGAAAACGAATAATAACAAAAAATCCCTAAGTAGGTGCTGTCATTGTTTAGTCTATTTGCTGACACATTTATGTATTTATTACTTACTACCTATAAGCAGTTTAAATAGTAAACATATTTTTGCTTGTAGTAAACTAAATAAATGATTAGCATAGAAATAATAGCTCCACCAGGGCCGTCTTCAGTTTATTTAGTTTTCCGGGTGCCCAACAATTTTTAGTGAAAATCTTTTTCGAGATAGTGCGGAATTTTATGCATTTTTACCTTCTTCCTTTATTCATATTACCCACTAAACCAAAAACCAGTATTTAAAAAACACCCTGTATAAATCAATAATACAGATATTTGTAAAATTTAATGTTTTCATGTAAAATTTATCATTTTTCGCTTTTACTTCTTAATGAGTCAGCCGTGATTTAATTACGAAGGAACGATTAATATCAGGACGTATCTCCTTGACAAGCCCGGAAATCGAGATTGGTTGTGACACTAAACCAACTATCCAGTACACGTAAAAAATATATTCCAGGCGAGTAAAGCAAGCAGTTTGGAATTTCGCACTGTTAAGGCAGTTTGCCCCAAAGATTTTAGGGGAGACAAATAATCGAATTTAAAGAAGTATGATACCAAAGAATCCAGGAAAACAAAAATAACAAGCAGAAGAAGCAAGAATATTACAAAAAGAAAAGAATCATAATAGTAGGATCATTGAGAAACTGAAGATATCGGAAGACAACAGTGTCAATGTCCATTATTACAGTGCTATTCCCTTTGCCAACAGGAAGAGTCTTTATAGTTTGATCGCGGTTAACCTATTGTAGTGCTGATCGTTATGATCTGGTAAGATTGGTTTTTTGTTCTTCGTATTTTCAAGTACAGTTTTAACATTTAAATTCTCTATTTTGTGGTCGCTCTATCCACAGGTCTCTTTCAAGCTTATACCACCTAAAGCTGGCATTCCTTTATTTGAACCTGGATTTGTAAGCGTTATCAAGTGAAACTAAGTAAAAGCTACAGCTAATTTAGGTTCTTTTTACACTGTGTTAGTGTGCAATTGGCTGGTTGGCAAATTAAGGAGACCCATGACTGCAACGGCCACCTAAACCGGAACTTCAACTTTGCCTAATGAAAACTGTTTCTTTGCATTTCCTTCTTTACTACCTAGTGAGCTGCTTTATGTAAGATCTCGCTGCAAACCATTGTATTTGTTGACACTTCGACCAGGCCTACTCAGCAAGGCCTTATTTATCGCTCTCTCCTCTTTGTGTGCTATTCTGGTAGTCTTTTATCCTGATTTTTAGAGATCGCTTGTTTTGTCTGCGTAAATGTCTCCATATTCACATGGGACTTCGTAGATTGGTTTTTTTGATGTTATCGGGCATGGCCTTTGTAAAGAAGCTCCTTATTTGAAGGCTGTTTATGTACGGACTGGTCAGCTGTTGCGTTGCGAATGCGTTCGTTATTAATTCCTCGGAGTACCGATTCACCAAGTGTTAATATTAGAAAACTTTAATTTCCAGATTTTGAAGATTTGCAAAAAGGTTTTTGCAGGTTTACAGAAAGAATAACCGATTCAAACAAAAATTACTTCTTTATTACATTTATATCATCATTTTCTTTTCTGTTTATTATGATTTTCACTACTTACTTAAACCTTCACTTCAATCTCTCTATAAAAGATTATTGTGTAAATATCCGAGCTCGTATAAAAGCAAAGTCTAAGAGTTCTGTTGTTAATTTATGTAGAAGACACTCTTTAATTAAACCTAACCATACTTTAATAAATTTAAAAAATTTTATCATACATTATAGCAAATCATTTTACATAAACTATTCGGGATAATATCCCTAAAATCCATATCAAATTAATGACAGCGTTAGACAATACTAACATGGAATAAGGCCTCATGAGACTTAAAAACTAAAATAAGCAAAGCCAATAATGAACGTTTAATATAGTTTTAGCCTTGGTAGTGTAGTGACAGCGTGCTGTCTCTTACCCAAGCGGCCCGAGATCGACTCCCGGTGCCGGCAAATCTGGTTAAGGTTTTCTGCAGTTTTTCCTTAGCTGTAACACAAATGTAGGATTTGTACTATAACATATATAAGTCGGCTGCAGCCGCACGATGGGCCTGCATAATTATAGCTCAAAAAACGGCACCGATTTTATACCTATCTGGTTACCTATCTGTGACCTGAAGGACGTCAGCTTTATACGAAAGACAAAAGACGAGCGTCACAGGGAATACCGTTTTTCTAAGGTGCCGCCATATTAGGAATACGCCAGAACTTCGCAGCGACTTGAAATTATAGGGCGTAATATAAAATTAGCCCTTCCACCCATCAGACCAGGTTTTGTTCGATTGCTTTTGTTTCGCTCCCCCTACTCATAAAATTGCGTTTTAGCTTTTTTCTCGGGAACGGAAAGTGACCCGTCGATCGTCAACCGTTTTTAGGTACAGTTACCGCCAAAAAACCTCCATTTTGTAGCTATCGTTTCAAGTAAGTTATTGCTAATCTGTAAGTATTTTACAGAATTAGTTATTGTTTGAATAATAGTGTAGTGGTAATAAATGTTTAATGACATTTTTCTTGAATTCGCCTCTAGTGGTTTAATCGGTTAACCGAAGCGCAACAACGACTTCCTGCTATAGTATGCCACCATTCCTTCATTTTGTAATTCAAAAATTATAGAACCGCACTTGGTTCGATTATATTTAGTTTGTACACATTAAATTCCCCGATCTCGAAACACGCAAGTGTTTATTTAGAATGCGAGTTTTTCAAAGTTTGGATGGTCTCCCGTTGGAGGCCATCATCAGGGTCAAAAATTTAGAAAACAAAGAACGGAAAGGGTCTAATTATGTCAGCCAGTTGATCGAAATCGTCACCGATTAACCATACCTGCCGTTACAAAACCAATTCCGTAAAAAATCCCCGAATTTCCAAAACGCCTGGTAAGGTGGTAGCTTAGACCGCCCTCCTCCATTTAGACTTTGATCCCTCCTAGTACACCTATTTATTACCACTAAATGAATTTTGCATACCGGGAGATTCCTTGGTACGCCGGGTACATTATACAATTAACCCGATGTCGCCAAGAAAGGCCAAAATTGCAAAAATAAATGCAATCGAATTTTACAAATTGTGTTCGATTGCTAATGACTTAAGCTATATATATATGCACATTTGCAATAGTATGCAAAGCTTCAAACAGCTTTTACAAACTTTCAAAGTTTTCTTTTCGGCGCAGTAGATTTATAAAACCTTGTTAAACAAAAAGTTTTGCATACCTGTCATACGGGTTTTGAGTGCTTATCGTACATACTCTAAACTATACTTAACGTAAGTTTCATCAGTATTGGTTGACTATTTAAATTTTTATGGCAACTTAAAAAACATACGCGATTTTGGCAGTTTCTTCGATTTTGCAACTTAATTATTTCAGTTATAACAATTGTACCGGTGCCATTTTGTAGCTATTCTTATTATAAACAAATCATATACGAAACACTTTTTCGTAGGAAATCATCCTGATGAGCTAAGGAATAAAAACTCATCGAAAACGGTTGATGGCGTGTTAAATTGTTAATAACCTTTCTGCTGTCACTACGATTTAGTACGCAGCTACATATATTGCTCTACCCACTATTCTGAATTGGTTTGTGCAATAAAATAGCTGTTAACACGAAAGAACCAAAAACAGATACTTTTGGTTCCTTGCCGACTGAACTATGTGTGGGCTACGTTGGCTTCAGCACCGAGTCGCAAGACCATGCACGCGGGTTTTTCCCAAATAATAATAATTTAATAATTGCTACTACCCAAAATCCCACTACATAAATATCTACAGTGTGTCGCATTTAAGATGAATACACTTCCGTAATTTCATTATTTTAAGGAGTAAAAGTTTGAATGTTGGCACAATGATTCACGGGTTGCATTTTTTTAGGCGCTCAACTTAAATGTGAACTGTAAACCCAGCCTACCACGACCCTTCAAACAGGGCCAATTCTCGATATTTCGCTTCGCGTTGGGAATATCAAAAAAAGTTATTAGAAAAACTTGTTTAGAATTCAATTTTTATCCTTGGTACTGTAGCGAGGGTGTTAACACTAAATGTAGTGTTAGGGCTACTTATATGTATCTCTTGTAGGAGGTAATAAAACACAAGTAATAACTTTTATTTCATTTCGTATTTCAAACAATTCTTTATATACCACAATTAGTAATATAAAGTATATCTTGATCTCCGTTGTCAATGATACCGGAGTTCAAGTCGTTCTTGATCTCCATTGTTGTTGGCAACGTAAATAATTTGATGTTGCATTATAGCCACATTATGCTGCTTTTTATCTCCTTAGTTACGCGTATGATTACAGACAAGGCAACTTGCTTCTATATACAATAAATTCGGATGGATTTTAAAAGAGACAAATTAGGATTGAAATACGAAATAAAATAAAACAACTTATGCAATACGGAGATCAAGCTTCTTTAAATCCTCGAAGATGTTATAACGCCTCGGCTGGCGCCTCGGCGTTATACATCTTCTTGGATTTAAAGTATCGCTTGATCTCCTAATTACATAATATATATTATGAGATATTTATTCGACTTGTTTATTATTCTTGTTGCCTAGTACCATTCCGTATCTACGCAATGAATGCAAGTTGTGAGCCATTCACAACATTTACCCCGCCCGGTCTGAAACGAGGGTAATACATGAAAAGGAAAAAATACGGAATGGTATTTTGGAGAAAAATGGAGTATTTTAAAGGAACTTGAATAAAGTTGTAAAATGCTCCAGCTACAAAAACTCCACTAGGTAGTATACAATAAAAAACTTAAGTCAACTAACAATACGGAACTTGCGACGGCAACTCTTGGAACCTGTAAACAGAAAGAAAAACAGAAAAGTGTTCAAATTTTCAGTCAACAGATAAAAGGTTTTCAAAAGATGCCTTCGCGTAGCATTTGAAATCAGTTCATTGTTGGCTTAACATTATAAAGTAACTAATCTAAAAAATATGCAGGCTTTAGCCTATCTAAAGAGATAGGGCCAGTGTGATTTTCTAAAGTGGCGTATTTAACTGTCCGTTCTAACACTTTATAGGGGCTTAAGTAACTGTCATTCATGCCCAGAATGTGCGTGTCATTACGAACGTACACGTGTGTGCAGTTGGTCAAGTCGCTGGGGACGAAGGACTGACCGGAATACGTTTTTGTAAAAAAATGCTTCTGCTTCCTCATGCGACGTTTGAGATTGGCTATGAAATTAGGGAGGTTCATGTCGTTAGCCAATTGTTCTTCTTCAAAGAAATCTCCAGGTAGTCGTAACGGGGTAGCATACAGGATTTCTGCAGGAGAAACATTAACTTGCGATTTCAGTGTTGCACGTAAGCTCAAGAGAATCCAAGGGAGATTCGTTAACCAGGAGGAAGTTCCTGCGGTTTGAATGGATTGCTTGAGTGTCCGATTAAAACGTTCGATAACTCCCTGACTAATCGGATGGAAGGCCGTGCATTTGACGTGTTGAATTCCTAACATGGCCATGAACTTGATCCAGGCATGAGAAAGGAATATTCTTGCATTGTCCGTGGTGAGATACTTGGGAACTCCAAAGCGGGACACCCACGTGTCGACAAATGCAGTGATTACTGACTCCACGGAAGAATCCTTCAGAGGAATTGCTTCCGGCCACCGACTGTAGCGGTCAATAATGGTAAGGAGGAATTTATAACCTCCCGAAAAAGGAAGGTGTACTAGGTCGAGATGGACCTTAGTAAAACGTTCATCTGGTTCTACAATAGATTGTAGAGGGGTTTTCGTATGACGCCGAACTTTATGTTTCTGACATTCAGCACAAGATATGACCCACTTCTGAATAACGATATTCAGAAGTGGGTGCATAGGAGGGGCATTCAGGGGTGGGTCTATGCACCACGAGGTGCATAGATGGCCACAGATATCGCTGAGTAATCAATCTTTTAGTAGCACGGATGCCAGGATGTGCGATGTTGTGTAGTTGTTGGAATAAGTGATACCTGAATTTGAGCGGGATATAGGGTCGTGGTTGGCCTATACTAACATCAACCTAGAGGTTTGATTTGTTGGCAGTTTGAAGGGAAATGAATTGAAAATTACTACGCGATCGGAGCTGGTTTAACTCGGGATCTTGTTCTTGAGATAGAGCGACTTCGTCGTAATTAAGATCTAGTCTAGGGACGTTAATAAGATTAACTCTTGTCAGAGCATCCGCCGGAATATTCTCTTGACCTTTGATATATTGGAGGTCAGTTGTGAATTGAGAAATAAACTCTAGTTGTCGAAACTCACGTGGTATCTATTGATCACCATTATTTTTGATCGCCGTACACAAAGGCTTGTGATCCGTAAAGATTTGAAAGTCTCTGCACTCAACGTAGTAACGAAACTTCTTTAAAGCAAAGTATATTGCAAGAAGTTCCCGAGAAAAAATACTGTACTTTTGCTTTGTGGTGGTTAACTTCCGGGAACAGAAAGCTAGTGGTTTCCACATGCCATCTTCAAACTGTTGTAATACTCCAGCTATAGTGGAAGACGAATTGTCTGCAGCTATACTAAGAAGGTTATTAATTCGCGGATGTACCAATAAAATAGCGGTAATCAAAGCATTCTTCGTGTGCCCAAAGGCTTTAGCGAAGCTTTACCAGGAATAACTATAGAGGTTAACGGTGCCAAAATTTTCCCACAGTTTGGTACAAATTTATGGTAATATGAAATTAAGCCAATAAAATTGCGGAGTGCTTTCTGACTTGAAGGCAATGGGTAATCAATTATAGCCTGGACTTTGGCAGCCATTGGTTTGATACCGCGTGTATCGAGTAAAAAATCGAGCTTATTGACTCCAAAGAGACACTTTGGTAGGTTTATAATTAGTCCATTGTCTTTTAATCGGGAAAACACTTGGTGTAAATTCTCAATATGTTGCTGCGAATCAGCACTAAAGACTAGTATATCGTCTAGGTATGAAAAACAAATAGAAAGCCCTGATAATACAGTGTCCATGAAACAACTCCAGGTACTGGCTGCATTCCGTAGTCCGAAACACATCCATTTGAACTCAAAAAGCCCCAGAGGTGTGATAATAGCAGTCTTGTGAATGTCCTCTGCTACGATTGGTATTGCGAAGTAGGCCTTTTGGAGGTCTAGCTTCGAAAATATGGTTGCGCCAGCAAGTTTTCTTGTAAAGTCCTTTAAAAAGGGGATCGGGTAACGATCTGGTACTGTCACTGAGTTGAGTTTCCTATAATCGCCAACCAAGCGATAACTGTCTGTTGGGGAGATGGATGTGATGTCCTGGTCGTCACCAGGAGGTAGGGTCTCTGCTGTGCCCACTGCTCGCTTCCCGACGATGTGAATTGGCGAAGCGTAGCCAGATGATGACCGCTGTACTACGTTAGCGTCCAAGAGCTCATTAAGATGATCTTCTAGAAAAGAAAGATGATTAGGGTTCAGTTTGCGACAGCGTGTTTTAACCGGAGGGCCGGACGTGTCAATGTGATGGACTACAGTATGTTTTACGGGTTGATGGTAGTCGAACTTACGCAAAAGCTCCGGGAAGTGTGTGTTTAGCATTTTTCTATAAACATTAAGATCGCTAGACATGTTGTTAACAGTACCTGAAGATGGTACGTCAATGGGTGAAGGTAAGGGAAGAAAAGGGGAAGAAATCGCAGGAGTAACAATTGACTCGGAAGGAGGAGTCAAAACATTAGCCTGAGCAGAAAATAGTTTGCGTTTAGTGCCAGTCTTAACTGGGGGGGTTGTGGAACCTCGACTGCGAGTTCAGACGGGCTGGACATCTGCTGTGCAAATGACCCGCTGAGAAGAGCAGTCAGTGAGAGGATTCACTGTTGGATCTGGAAATTGACAACCTTGGCTGCGGGTTCGGGCGAGCTTGACATCTGTCTTGCAAATGACTCGACGAGAAAAGCAGTTAATGGTTAGGTTGTGCTGCTGTAAAAAATCCATGCCTAGAATGGCTGTAGATATGTCAGCGACATAAAATTTCCAGGGGCATGGCTGTAGGCCAGGAATCGGGAAATGTAACCTCAAAGTTACAATACCTGTCACAGGAATTGACGTGTTGTTCACGGCCATAAATGAAAGGTTGGCAGGCGTGATGGTTTGGTTACAGGAAACTGCAACGTGGGTGGGTAAAATGGAATAATCAGCACCAGTGTCAACCACAAAATTAATTTTGTAGGTTAGCTCCTGTAAAAAGATTGAAGAATAAGTGATTGGTAAAGGAGAAGTTGGAGGGATTGAATTAACCCTGCATGGCCCTCCCTGGAGGCCAGGAGAGTGCGAAGTTAGTTTTTTTGTTTGGTATGAACAATTTCCTGTACAATTACGTGCATTATTTTGAAAGCGTCTGTGATAATAGCACGGTTGCAATTAGGAATTGGCATTGCTCGAAGGCATGGAACGGCGTTGTTTGAAGTGCTGAGAATTTTGGGTGTTCGGAGAGATGGTGGGAGTTACAGGGGATTGTCGCTTGTTCATGGTAGAAAGCTCATTGGAAATGGTAATAAGATTAGTCGTCAAATTGTCTAGCTTAGCTTCTAATGCTAAATCTAATTTTTCTACAAAGGATATTAACGGTAAGTCATTGAAATTTAAGGATTGAATCTTAAGTTCTGATGGTAGTTAAATCCAGATCAATTGCCAATTTTTGGATGTTAAAAAGTAGTTCTTTGACACTACCAGAGAATTGAAGAGGCTCTAAAAGGTTATTAATTCGAGATTCTCGTGGTCCTAGGACAGATTTTATCACTGCCCGTTTCAAGGTAGTGTATGGTCGTTGTCTAGGGGGGTTAATGGCCAGGTCTCGATGAGCTCCTAAAACGTCGAAAGGTAAGTTTAGTGTTAATAAGTTATATTTGGCGAGCTCATCATTGATCAGCATACGAGTAAAGTATCTTTCTACCAAAATAAAATATAGGTCGATATCGTTACTCGTAAAGATTGGAAATGGAACTTTGACAGTCGCCATTTGAAATATTAAATAAGTAAGTAAAAATAATTTGAAACTTATCGGATGAGAAGGAGCACTAGTTCCAGTTCCAACGGTCACCTCTAACCAGCCACGACAAGTCACGCAAGCGAAGCAGGTAGCAGGATCTCACGATGACAGAAGTCGAGTAGTATCTGATGACAGACGATGAAGGGTGAACTAGCAGTTGTTCACCTGTAGAATTCAGGGCAGCAGGCAAAGACCATTGCTGCTAAATTCTTCCTCAGGAAGGTAGGGTCACCAAATGTGGCGATGGGTTTTAACACCAATGTAGTGTTAGGGCTACTTATATGTCTCTCTTGTAGGAGATAGTAAAACACAAGTAATCACTTTTATGAGATATTTATTGGACTTGCTTATTATTCTCGTTGCCTAGTACCATTCCGTATCTACGCAATGAATGCAAGTTGTGAGCCATTCACAACAGTACCAAGTTTCATGACAAAACTCGCATTTTAAATTTTTTAGTATGTTAGCGTTAAGTCTGTACACAATTACAAGTTTATAAGATATAAGGTAAAAACTTGTAACTGTGTGCAGACAACGCTAACATACTGAAAAATTAAAAATGCGAATTTTGTCATGAAACTTATAACTTTTTTTGATAGCTACGACGCGAAGCGAAATATCGAGAATTGGCCCTGTTGGAAGAGTCGTGGTAGGCTGGTTTTACAGTTCACATTTAAGTTGAGTACCTCAAAAAATGCAACTCATGAATATGTATCACTCACGTCAACATTCAAATTTTTACTCCTGAAGATAACGAAACTACGAGAGTGTATTCATCTTAAATGCGATACACTGTATATACATAAATATGTCAAATCCCAGTAAACCTTTTGAAAAATCTAATCTTTTATTTCTAGTGCCAAAAAACAGTTTTAAAGATCCAGCTCCTAATTCCGCAAAATATTAAAAAAAAAGTCTAATCCTGTATTTCTAATCCAAGGTTAATCCAATCTCTAATTACAAATATATTTAAAAAAAGAAAAATGACATCAAAAGGCATAAAATGTTTTTCTACTAATAACTATACACAGTAGTAGTTAGTTCGCTGACTTTGATCAGAATTTGCTTTTTCTGTATAACAAATTACTTGCTCTTCCACTGATCGAACATAATATGATTGAATCATTTTCCCTTTTATGTGTTCTTTCACTTTCACTTTCATTAATGTTTTTTATTGTTTTTTCTTGTTAATAGATAATGTAGATCATCCAACCTTCATCTAATAGCGAGTCTAATTGATGTATACGTGCTTTTATAGCTAATGTATATATTCATTTGGTATTATTGTTGTACTTTGTTGCTGTAGTTGAAATTATCAATTGCAATCAAGTTTCCGGAGTTGTTAATACCTAACGTATAAAAGTACTTTAATAGCTTTGTAAGGTGATTGTGATGTGGTGGTTCGGTAGAAACGTTAGTAATATTGTATTCTTACATTGTGTGGGGACAGGAGTTACCTATTTAGATATCAATCACGAATTACTAATGACATTTCTTTTGTATTTTAAATAATGAAAATTTAAAATGCAAAATTAGCTAACGTGAGATTGAATTTCATTAAAGAAAATTAAGATATAATAATACTACCATGCATATTAAATATGAAACAATCTGATCGAGTGAAATGAACGGAATAAATTTGTCGGGGGAGGAATATTCACTATGAATTTATATAGAGATTGAATATATACCACCAGTGTTTCTCATTTATCGTAGGTAACATTCACGTGCTAATTCCACGTCGAGCATTGTTAACTTTGGATTAGTCGAGATTCTCGGTGGAAGCCTAATGATGTATACGAAGTTACGTGCTTACGAATAATCAAAACAAACAGAAATTCCACGGAGAATTCGAGAAGTCTGAGTAGTAGTAGTGCTAGGGACATGTTCGAGATGGTTTGGCTGGTATTTGTTGAGCAGATCAACACGGATGGTTCGCATTCCAACCGGGGCGTTATCAGCCGGGGGAGATCTTGTAACTCCGTGTAACCAACAGTCCCCGGCTCTCAGCTATGCGACCAGGAGACGTTTACGATTAATTAAAATTAGATTGCAGATAAGATATCAACATTTATAAGGCATTCAAATATCCAGTCAAAAAACAACTCCGGTAATACACCACACAACTTTTGTTGGGCGCGCATATTTTTCGAAACAGCTTATCAAACTCTTATCTGCTAGTCGTCTTTTAAATTAAGAGTCGCTTGTAAAAATTCCTGAAGTCGTTAAAAATAAGCATAATATTCGTTTTGACAGATTTCCGACAAGATCTTTTAAATCACCGGGGTTCTTGAATACACTACATTCGTGCAAACAAATTTAAAATGCCAAATTTATAAAACTTCTTAGTTACTTATATAACACGTGTCCACGCGGATTTTCATTTTTTTATACCTCCGTAAATACGGTATAATTTATTTTAAATAATAAACTGTCATCGGGGCCATTTAGCATTTCTATAAAAAGGACCGTTTTTTAACACAACAAATTCTTTAGGAGTTTTTATCTAAATGTTGAGACTACCCTAATTATGGTGTAAAAATGTCGTCCGACTTGTTAAAATAATAAAATATAAGCAACAATAAATAAGTTAATAAAACTATGCCTGACTTGTCTCCTACAAAGGAGAAACAAAAACTGACTGTTGAAAATTGTAGAAGGCAACTTGAAAAATTGTATAATGTGCTTCGAACAAAAGGTTTAGCTGTTCAAATAATAAATAATTTCTAAATAACGGCAATTCCAGAGCTGTAAACTCCGGGATAAATACGAATAACAATTATGCAGGCTAACCTATTTATATAAGAAGTAATATATAATTCTAACAAATCAAATTATTTAAGCAACACAATATAACATTCAAGTAAGAATTGAATTAATAATACTAAACGTGCTGTTTTAACTGGAAAATATGTGTCTATGTTAAGCTCTCATTTATAGCTTAAATGTTGTCAAACCGTGATGTAATGTGCAGAGTCCTTAACTTCAACTACTGACAACGCCAACGGTCATGTGTAGAATCGTGTATTAAAGCGCTTAATCAATTGCGGTTCTAAATTTAAAAAACGACCTTTAGCAGATTGTTTTTCTGGGATTTCCTTTAATGACAGTCATTTTTTATGTAATGCGAAATGCCTTATCTTAATATCATAATATTATTATGGATACGTTAAGGGAACAGACTCAGTTAACTCGTCCTACTTGGTAACTATTACTTATTGTGCAATTTTTTCTGCCCATACGTTATAAATTAACACAATTGTCAGTATTGTTTTGATTGGATAGTAGGAATAATATTGCTTAAAACGAAGATATGTAAAAATAGGCATTTTAATAATTATTTTAATTTACCTTTAATTAGTATCAACGATAATCGGAGATTCAAAAACATGTCAATATGAGAAAACAAAGACACACAGCAGGACCTTTTTGAGCATTGAAAGCACAAGAATAGATTACAATGTCAATGTAACGTGATCAAAGTAGCTTAATAAGTTAATAAGAAAAATATGCCTGACTTGTTTCCTAGAAACGAGAAATAAAAACTGAATGTTGAAAATTGTAGAAGGCAACTTGAAAAATTGTATAGTGCGCTTCAAGCAAGACGTTTATGCGTTCAAATAATAAATAATTTCTATTTTTATCTCCAGTGTCATTCTTAGCTAAGCATATTATGCAAAGACTTTGGCTATCAGGAATTGCTTGGGACGAAGTTCCTTCGCAAGCTATTACTAGTCTTTGGTCTCAATTCAAACATGAACTTTCAGCTCTATCGACAATTACCCTTCCTCGATATGTTTTGACAAAAATCATTCAAATAAGGTTTTCGTGATGCGTCGCAATTAAGATGCGCATGCGCTGTATACTTGCGCGAGTTACCTAATGAAGTCATAAAATGTTCCTTAATTCTTGGTAAATCTAAAGTCGCACCCCTTCGAACTATATCTCTCCTTCGATTAGAATTGCTGGGAGCAATTCTATATTTCGTCATATGTACATATTCTTCGTTAGTCACTATTGACGAATTTCTCGCATTTTCCAACTCGCAAGTAGTTTTAGCCTGGTTGCCACTTCTCCACACAAGTGGAAAAATTTCGTAACTAATCGAATTAGACATATCCAGGAAACCATTCCACAAGTATCTTGGTACCACGTGCCATCGTCAGAAAAGTCAGTAGATTGTGCCAGTCGCAGATTAACCCCAGCGAACCTTGTCAACCATCCATTGTGGTTTTACGGCCCTCCTTGGATAACTTTCCCACACTCCGAATGGAGACTTGAAAAGTATTCCTCGCTTCACAGCAGCGTTCCTGATGTGACACAGAAAGAAAAAAATCGGTATTTTTGATGGTTATTGAAAACAATTTATTAGACAACTTAGTGGAAAATATCTCCTCCTTATCTAAAATCAAAAGGATCATTTGCTATTGTCTCCGAGTTTTTCCTAATTTTTGTTATAAAACCGATAAACTTACTGGGTCCTTTTCTTCGTTAGAATTATATAAAGCCTTGTTGGTCTTAGTTAAAAGAGTTCGACAACAAAATTTTTCTTAATAATGAATGAAATATGAATTAATAATGAATGACTTAATAATGAACTTTTGCCTAACCATTTCGCAAGCTTGCACTTTCTCTTGATAAAGATGGGTTTGTCAGAGTGGGCGAACGACTGATAAATTCCGAACTTTCCTTTGAAGCAAATTACCCCCTTCTTTTATCCCGATCTCATCGACTTACTGAATGGTTAATCGAACCCATCTATAAAGATAACTTACGCCCTGGATTAAACACGGTTCAATATCTTCTACGTCAGTAATTTTGGGTTTTGTCTTCTCGAAGAGCCACCCAAAAGGTTTTGTCCAGATGTATTAGATGTTTTCGTTTGAAGCCCAAGGCTTATACGCCATACATGGGAAATCTACTTTCTTTCCGCAGTTCACAATTGAAATGTTTTTCACATGTAACTTTAGACTATGCGGGACCTCTAAACATTACAATGGCGGAATATCGGGGCGCTAAGGTTTCAAAAGCTTATGTTTGTATATTTGTATGTTGTGCTACCAAGGCGGTCCACATAGAGCTGGTATCTGACCTATCCTCGGATACATTTATCGCTGCCTTAAGACGCTTCGTTGCAAGACGTGGAGTCTGTTTCCACACCTGGAGTGATTGTGGTACCAACTTTATTGGCGCAAATAATCAGCTTCAGGAACTTTCCCAATTGGCTTTATAAAGCCTGCATATTAATTGGAACTTTAACCCACCCGGTGCTCCACACTTCAATGGCCTTAGCGAGGCTGGTGTTAAGTCGGTGAAAACTGACTTGTATAGAGTCATTGGAGACCAGATTTTAACGTACGAAGAATTATCTACTTTTTTAGTGCAAATAGGGGCATTGCTAAATTCACGACCTCTTTGCGCCCAGATTTCAGATCTAAACGATTTATCGCCATTGACTACTGGTCATAACTTGACCATGAAGCCATTAAATTCATGTCCAGACCCAGATCTATATCATTTAAAATTAAATACTTTATTCCGATGGTAGCTAATACAACGTCTTCATTCGGATTTCTGGCAGCGTTGGAAATTTGAGTAGTTATGTTACATACCTTACAGCAGCGCTCGAAGTGGACGCAACCCGGTACTAAAATTTAATTAACCGGAGCAGCAGGGGCCCCTGAGTTCAAGAAATCGAAAGAAGATACAGAGAAACTGTAAGGTAAGTGCCATTTTGATGAACTTTGTATGGCTCGGTAAAGAGAGATATTCCAAACTAAAATAAAGGTTTACAGTTCGCTTTTGTTTTTGGTTGATCGCTATTTAAAATCTTGAACAGTGCTGTTTTAACTGTTTATTAACAAGAGAAGTACTAACACTAATTACAAACACAATTATAAACTATTAACGAACTTAAACTAATTTAATTACAGGTTATTATGACTAAAATATTTCTATACTTAGGTATTTATTTCCAACATTTCTCTTATACTATCACACGATGCACGTATTTAATTAACTGGTTAACTGTCTCCCTTCTTGCGCGGTGGCGTTTATACATATATGCATACGTCCATCGCTCCGAAACATTCCGCCGCCAGTCTCGAATATTGTAGAAGGATTTCGATGCATCTGGAACCTTCTCGCGGTTCGCCGTCAGTCTATACTTGGGATTTCCCCGTTCATTACATTATTATCACATTAACTGTGAGTGCCACATAAAACACTGTCGCTTTAGCACCTAAAGCTCGTTGCACTTCAAGACCACTATTGCCTCAAAAGATTCGTCCGAGAGCTAGTTCAACTTTGGAATTGCTTTTTCAATATCTCAATTCTGGTCCACTTATGTCCACAACAATGCTAAGCTTATTTATTTATTTTTGGACGAAGAATCGGGGTGGGGGAGCATGCATCGTACCTCCTGGCACCGATTACTATGATCATTTGGCCGACCCTACTAGAATTTCGTGCCAAACATCTCATTGACACGAGATTTTTTAATTATCTTGTCAGTGTTTGACTGGACATTTTATTAGATATTTCATATTTGGTATTGCGTAGGTTTGGGATTCTGCATTGGTAAATTCTGCTTATTAATTTTTTTGGAAAGTTCTGTAAAAGATAATTAATTCTCCTTTTTTTACCAGTTTGGCTGTGGTATACTAAAATTAGGTCATCCTAGCATATTTATGTTATCCACAGACCACAATGTTATGAATTTCCTTGTAGAGCGTGACTTACTTGTCTTGCATATTGTCGCACCAGTCAATATTTACTTAATATGTGTTTTACACAGAAGAAGGTGAATTTTGCATAAAGGCTGTCCAAGAAGTTCTAAGTAGTTCCTCGTTGTGAATTAATATATTATAGCGTTCTTTTAAATATAACTAAATATGCTGTATTAACTGTTTAATAAAAGAAAACTGTTACCAATAACTAAGGTCTAAACTTAGTAATTAAAACAGAAATTATGTGCTATTAATAAACGAACTTAAACTAGTTTATTTAAATGCTATTTATTTTATTATGTAATTAGATTATGTACTGGCACAATTATTTTAATTTATTCTTTACTGATTTTTATTACGCTCTTCTAATTGAATGGTCCACTTCTTTTGCGATTGCGATTGTATTGATATACGGAGGTGGTGACTTCTCGAGTTTTCCCGTCTAATTGAGACGTCTGTCTTCGCCGACAGTCTAGTTGCTTTAAAACACACTGTGTTTTCCCGTTCATTACAATACATTAAATCATATTAAATTTTGTAACCAAGTCAACTTCAGGAATACTTTGAGAAGGATATTCGCCCCACATCGTACTATAAATCCGTACATTTTAGACGCTACTGATATAGTTACTTTATATGCTTCTGGGAGGAGATTTCACTACCAAACAGCTATGTCAGGGTTACAAAAGTTTGATGGTCTTTCCAGTACTTTAAAAACCTTAGTTCATAGTTGTGTAAGTCATAACTTTACATTTTGAGATATTTAAAATGAGTTTATTTAAAGTGCACCAGCCGTTAACTAAATATAAGTTTTGTTGCAATTTTACACGATCAGCATCGCTCTTAACACCTATTGTAAATTTTCATACCAGCAAGCAACAGAAATTTAGATTAAGGTTATCGCCTATATTATTAATAAAAATATTAAAAAGTAATGGTCCCAAGACAGATCCTTGTGGGACTCCTGATGTTACTGGATAATTTGCTGACTTAAAACCGTTAATAAAAACATATTGTTCACTGCATGTAATATTTTAAAAGGTTGGTTAAGTTTTTATTAAAGCTATATGGACTTAGCTTATTAAGTAGTATTTCATGGTCATCAGTTATGTTTTGTGTTATGTCGGACAAGTTGGTAATCGACGATCTGTCCTTAGTATAACCATGCTGACGTGGTGTTATTTGTTGTATTGTGAGGGTACGTCTAACTTTGTGAAGAAGTATTTCAAAAATATTTAAAAACTTATAAGAATTAATCTATACAATAACAAATGTTATTGCTTTTCTATAGAGAACAAACTTTTGCTATTTTTAAAATATTAGAACTTTTAGAGTTTTAAGATAGAGATTGAATAATTTACAGATCAGTTGTGCCAAAACAAAAGCGGAAACTTTTATAATGAATAGAGGAACAACATCAGGACCAACTGTCATTTTAGCAGTTCAATAGTAGGTTGTTGCGATCAGGATATCCATTATAGTGAAACAAATACAAAAAGAAAGGCAAACTGTGGTAAATAATAAACTTCCAATTATAAAATACATCTAATTAATCTAGCAATGTGTTCAATCAAAACTAAAGTAGTAATAATCAACCTCACTAGGTACGTAATATAAAGCTCCATTAATAAGTGTAATGTCAGACTTATATTACTAAGTCGAACAAAGCTTGTTAATCCATGTTTAATAAGAATTAGTAATGCGCATGGGGATAGAAATAATTCTAATGCATATAAAGGCATAATTATAAAATAAATTAATTCAGGTCAGTTAACTTTACATAGCAGACATGTTAAAATAATGTTAGTTGATGATAAATTATGGTGTAAGGATTTTTCTATAAGAGGAAAATTTTTTAAAGGCTGTCTTATTTTCAGATTATATTGAAATCTTTGTTTTTATATATCTTCAATAAACTGTCAAAAAATCGATATAGTATGTATGTAAGTAGAAGTTCTTTTCAGTTTGTATTCTTTGTAACGGGTAATTTTTTTATTGTTTAAATTATGTATCTATTTTTTTAATTCTCTATATAAAATCATCAATATAATAATATCAATAATAAAATCTTTATATAAAGCTGCAATAAATAGGACATATCACTTGTTTTAAAAAAAAATGGAATAAATTCGCATTCCTTTATTTTGGTTTTTAGCTATTGATAGTTTATCATAAATCTTTCTTGGTAAAATTTATTTACAACGCCCCCTGAGTACACTCTAGTTAATAATAATAAGCATGAACCTTAAGCTAATATGTCATTACAAAGAGTACATCGAGGTTGGGTTGTAACGTGCGTGAGGGAAATCATAAGAGGGTGGGGTCTGTAGAGCTCCCCCCTCTTACACTAAGAGGGATTTTAGTAGTTAAGAAAAAACTAGTTAAAAAATCCAATTTTAAATATATGCTTAATAAATAATTACTATCATATCCATATGATACGTTTTTTGTTTGAATTAAATTATTGAAAAAAATTCTAGGTAAAAAATAATTATTGGAAATAATAAATTTACTAAAGTTTCCTCTGGAAATTAATTTAATCAAAAAGGCGTATCATGTCATATGGATACGGTAATTATTATTAATAGCAAAACAATCGATATAGCTCAATTTCCGGATCTATTTACTAGCTGGGATATTCGATGGTTCCAAAATCTCTTCTCGAGATACACGGAGGACAGTCCTATATCGAATTTCGTCACTTGAAATACACGTTGATATTAATCTGAACTCCCATATCTTCGTTTGTTTAGGAAATATGATTGTTTCCGCAAGAGTCCTTTTTTCTCTGAATCTCTAAACCCTCACACTAAAATATAATATGCTCTAGCAATAATATATAAGTAACTGCAGCAAATATTTCGTATTAATATAGTTTCAGCAAATTTATCATTTACATACTCATACCAATTATTTTTGCTAAAAATCTTAGCTAAAGAAACAGATTAATTTGCTTGGAGTACTAGAATTATTTTGTTGAAGTAACAATCAAAATTAGCACAAAAAGCTTATTAATATTTTCTGAAAGTGCAAAATCGTTACTTACTGCAGCAAAATACAATTTGTAAAATATACAAACAAATTGTCAGCCTTTGCTAACATCAAATATGCTGACTTTACTAATTAATATATTTATTATTAATATTTGCTATTAGTATTTCATGAAATATGCTCACTTAACTAATTAACATTGAAAGTTCAAGTAGCCCCACTCGTCTAGTAGATTTTTCCACTTCTGTTTCCATTGTAATCCTATAATTATTGCAATTGTAATACTTGTAATAGTAGAAATAATAATAATTATACTAAGATAATACGTGCTATTGTAGATTACAACTATTACGAAAGTACGATCTTTTTTGAAGAGCGCCTTTTTCTTGCACATAATAGTAACAATGTAACAGGCAGTGGCGTAACTACCGCCCCCGCAGACCTGCGACGCGGGGGGGCACAACCCTCCGAAAGGCGCCGCTTTCCTGAAGTTTTATTTCGTTGGGAATAGACATTTTAAACAAACAAAGGAGGTAAAACAATAAAAGGGAATATGCATATGCTACATTAGAGGATATTGTGTTACAATAATATTAAGTGTTTAAATAAAATAATTAAATTATTAAGTAGTGATTATTTATCTGCTTTGACGACGGCGCTAACAATAGCCGAAACACATTCGTCGTATGTACTTCGTGCTGTGCTTGTAAATTGTAAGAAAATTTGAAAATTGTTTAAGAACTTCAAATGTGCTGACTTGTTGGGTCAACAGATTAATAATTTTTGGAGAAATGTATGGCTGCTCTCCAGTCTAGGTCCGCCACCCGCACTCGCACATGCTATATACCATTCGAAGCGTCTCATCAAGCTGAACAATAGTGAAGTTTGGGGGGGGTAGTTTTCGAGATAATCGTCAAAAACTTTTTTGGAAGGGAAGCCATAGCCTTCCACCCCCACCTTACCTGAAAATGCATGTTTTAATGCGTGTGCAACCCAACCTAACCTAACTAAAAATTGAATTAGAACACGTATTAATTGATGAAAAATGCAAACCTAAATTAAACCTAACTTAAACTAGGTGAGGTTAGGTTAGGCTGAGTTACATTCCGTTAGGTTAGGTTAGAACACTATTGTTCAGCTCGATCAGACCCATCAAATGGTATATACCATGTGCGGGTGGGACCTAATCTAAAGTTTTATCAAATGTATTAAGAGGGTTTATAAGGCAAATAGCAGAAACAATGGATACTCTAAATGACCAGTTTACCTGCACTAAAGCCCTGAAAAAACTATAATGGGTGTTAAATCTCATTGATCATGTAAAAAAATGCATTGAAAAGATACAAGCTAATGAAAAAGTAATGAATTAATATTAGCTATTGCATATTTTACCGACTTAGCAAAAGTTACCTACGAACAATTGTATATATGAGGGGCGCAAACGTAAGTCTCGCAGGAGCGCGCAATCTTACATAGTTACGCCACTGGTAACAGGTAGTAACACTCACCAGACAACTAAGGCAACTTTGCATACTGCTGAGTGCAGACAAGAGACAACACAGGAACGTAAGGTCTCGAGTCTGAATTACGTTAATTAAGTTTTTTAATCGTAACTTTAAAGTTACGATTAAAAAACTTAATTAACGTAATTTCTGACACGACCGTAACCGAACTGACCCCCGATTGAGCACTCGTATGATAAAAAGCTAACAAAAAATATATTTGCAATTAACTTTTTAATAAAAAATAACTATTTGCATAACGTAGTGCACTTAGCATAATATAATTTTTCACAATAAATGACTTTTGTTGTAAACCATTAAACAGTTAGTTTATAGTTAGTATGTTTACTAAAAATATTAACAAAATTTATTTGCAATGAAAACTCATTAAATTGGTTCCTATAACATAAATGAATTTTATTTTCGTGATTATAACAAAATCTTTGTTCTATCAACAAAAACTTATGTTTTCAAGTGAGTTGTGTTTATAAAATATAAAAGGAATGGAATAGTTTTGTAAAAACTAAGGTTTTTATTTGATATGATGAAAATTTTATAAAACTTATTTTTTAGTCCGGTAGGAATCCTACCCTTTTCACGTTTTGGAGACTACTGATTGTTTTTTATTTTAGATTCTAATTAAAAACATATAGACACAAAGGACTGTGGGGACATCAAAGCAACCCACTGATTGGATTTGACATTTACAATTTACAGAAATTATACAATACAGTGCCTGAACCCAACAACACACACTACTACATAGGTACTTAATACAAGAATAAAGGTACGATTTAGTTCCGACAACAAATGTCACGACTTTACTAAAAATCGTTATAATTCTCTTCAAACATGTCTCCACACTACTTTAAGTTATTGAAATTTTACATTACATTTTTATTTAACTTTTTTTCATCAGTTTTACATCAATAACAAGTACTTACGACACTAAAATAGATCAAAATATATTTACGAGGGTAAAGTAGGTATGTAAACATTTTTGAATAGAATTTAAAGAATAAACTCTTCCTAAACTAAGAAAACCTCATACAGTTTGTATTGCCAGGGTGTTGTTTAACGAAGCTCCAACAAAACTTCCAACAACGTACTTGGAATAAACAGAACAACAAACAATAACGGAAAACGTAGAAGGAAAATCTCCAGAACTTGCAAATTATGTTAGGTAAGTAACTTTTGCTTATGCAAACCTACTCGTAATAGCCCGTTTTGTTTAATTATAGATTGCAGTTTGCCAGGATATAAGCTACTAATGACCGATAGAATAAAGCAAAATCCGATACCTTCTTTTTACGCTCAAGGATTTATATTAATAAAATTAAAAACAAACTTAAACAGTACCCTTTCATTGAAATATGTACATTTTGTTGCGTTTTAACATAAAATGAAACAAACTGTTCCACTAACAAAATCCGTTTCAAAAATTATTTTCAATGTTTTAGATTATGCAATAAATAGGTCGGAAAATGAAACAATCTTGCATGAAATGTAATTTTAACAATTAAATTAAGCATATAGCATGTATTTCTACTAACGCCTGTCTTTAACTTGCCTCAAATGTAATTAATAAATTGAAAAATAAACCTTTTAAGTTAAAATGTTTCTTAAACAGTCTTTTCTAATTCTATCGTACCTTGACTTTGGAAAACTACACTATTTTCACTCTAAGTTTTAATCTAAATAGAAAACACATTATACAAAAGTTTTATAACAATCCACAATAAATAAGCAATATTTTTCCCATATAGATTAAAAGATTCAAGAGTAAGATCTTACAACGAAACGATTAGAAATTTGACTGTTTTAATGTAAAAAAGTTACTATAAATTATTAAAGATATAATTATTTTAGAGTGTAATAAATTTCCACTAACATTGTATTGAAGTTAACTCTATGGTCTACACACTCTACACGAAGGTACATATATTGTTACCCACAAAATGGGGACTGCTTATTAGGAAACGGTGACAACCTTTAACCGCAGTTGAATCTGTCGGCTGCCAGCTAACTAGTGGGAGGTCCTGGGTCTCACTAAAGGTCTTCTGTAATGGGCGCCAAGAATCGTCTGAAATAGCTACAGTAGGCCGACAAAATCTGAAAAGAACAACACATTTGCGACTACTACCAATATCGACTTTTCCCAATAATGGCTCCTCGATGGCTGAAAATATAAACTCCAAATACTACACATACAAATAATAAGTCGTCAAGTAAGAGATATACAGTGCTTTATTATCAATTAAACAAATTATCAATTAAAACAAATTAATCAATGTGAAGTAGCCTTGGCAAAAATTGAATATTGGTTATTGATTTCTATACACAAATTGAAAGGGGAAAGAATTAATGCGAGCAATTTATTTACTCTAAATCTGGTTTGACTTCAAGCCTCAAAACACAACTGGCACGGTAAATTAACGCGAATATCTGTGATGTAGATTGCGCAATCGTAACCTCAGAATTTATAGTATATTAAGTATCAAGAACAGTAAGGACAGTTTACCGATCAACGACTATGTTTGGCGACTGAGCGAAACGATGTCGCCAATATTGGAGGAGATCGGTAAACTCCTTACTGTTTGAGATGCTTATACTAACTATTTTTTGTACGATCACTATGAATACAAAGGTATTAACTAAGGAAATATCTCGAAAATGGTAAGAAAAATAGATTTAAGATAATTTATTTTGTATAATGTATATCCACCAAACATTAAGTAGGTTTTGTCGTTACCATGGATACGTTTGTAATTTTATTTTTGAATGTCACGATATTTTTATCGTTACCATGGATACGTTTGTAATTACTATTATTTTTGGGTATTTTGTAACAGTAAATTTAAATCAAAACATACATTTGTTTAGATAATCCAATTATTTAGAAAATAAATGATTTTTCACGAAAGAGACATCTAAAGATCATGCATTTATTTTATAAATTACATATAATTTACTTACCGTTCTGTTTTTGACAGAACTGAACGGTAAGTAATTACTTACCGACGCGTTTTTGCTTAGCAACCAGTAAATATAACCTACTGTTCTAAAACCAAGTATGGTAAACAATCCGAAATATCACGGTCGTACAAAAATTCTTTAACCAATTCATTACAGAGCAAAGTCATGCGTATTCACTCGCAGATACTCCTAACAATATAATACAGTAAATAATATGTGACAAAATTATATATATGAAACAGATACTAGATATAAGTGCTACACGCACACTGGGGAAAAACCATTTAACACATAAACTTATAATATACAAATATACAGAAATGTTTTATATATCCGATAAAGGGTTGTCAAACGTTATTGTTGTTGTAAACAGTTGCTACAATAGAACTAACTCACGATACCGATGTGTGTTCTTCTAACTGAAAAGGAACGTCACCAACCAGCTCAAACGTAGCGTGATCCAACGGGACAACAGCAACCAAATCTGGGTAATGGTCTTGTAACAACCCAAATATACAACGAATATTTGTTATACAACAAGTTATAAAATGAGTAAAGGTAACCCCAAAATAAAAAGGTCTGTAACAAATAGAATCAAATTACCAGAATGCACTAACGAACACTTTATAAATATCTTCGGTGTAATGTGACCTTCGGTGTAGAGATAATTACGTCGCCTGCAAATGCTGCTAACGACGATTATACATCAAAACCTATCAAAAGAATTAAGTATAAGAGAATGAATGATACGCTTACGGGCACGTGAGCTTCTATAAACTCAAAAGAACAGTGGAAAAATATCCCATAAAGGTTCCAATGTAAATTGGAAAATCCGTGCCATAAATTAATCACAAATATGCACTAGGCAATTTCCAATACACAACACAAGGAAATAGATTAATTAAACGGCGATGTCCACGAAAATATTCTCAATAAAGAACTAGCTTATCAAGCGCACGAAATCGTAGTCAGTGTAGTATCAACACAGGAAATTAGTTCAACACAAAAAGGCAACTACAAGGAAAGAAAATGCAAAAATCCCTAAACGCTATACAAACTAACACAAAATCATAGCTATACAGGGTGCTACGAAATTAGCATATGATATTTTACTTTAAATGTATTGGACTTAAACACACACTTTTTAGGGTGGTCTAGTGTTCGAATTTTAGTCTTTCTAGTGAAGTTTTTCTTGTGTATTCATTTATTTTTATGATCGGTATACTCATTTTTAAAATAAAACACTATTATTGCTTGTATCATTTTCATTTATTTATGGTTTTCGAAAATTGAAGTTAATTACAACAGTTGCCATTATTTTTCATATTGAAGCATTCTTGGATTGATCTCAACATTTTCTACCAATATTTATTAGATTTTTCATGTGATTTTAATGATATAGCTCAAATTTGAAGAATATGTAAGTTAATACATTCGTTCACTAATTTATTTACTATTCGAACAATTTTCAAATCAATTTTTGAACTGAAAAGCTCATTAGTCCACTTAGAAGAAAGTCCACTCCAAAAAGAACTTAAAGATAAAAAGGAACCTGACTAGCATTATCTATATCCATTCTATATAATGTCATAGACAAGGAAGACCCGCACACCCACAAACTAGACACACAAATATTATCACTAAACTTGTTAAAAATCCTAAAAACTCTATTACTTCTGATCGATAGAATAGATACTTGATAGCACCACATAACAGCTAGGGGCGATACCGATCGGGATACCTAACACTAGATACTCCGTTTTATACGACGAAGGAGGAAAAACATCAGTATCAGAGTAATACATTCTTTCTATATCAGTCAAAATTTGGATTCTGTACCTAACGTTCTTTCTACATTCGAACCTGTCAATAAAATTACTACTTGAGTAAGAATCTAGTCAAAAATGAAACAAAATTTTCTTCCTTAGTTACATAAACATTTATGAAGAAAAGCAGTCGTTTTTTTCTTGCAGAACTAATGTAATGGAAAATTTCTGCACCTTTGTGAAATCAACAAAGACTGACTATACTTCTTTTCCTTGCCATTCTAATAAAAATATTAAGCCTAGTTATAGGAAAAGTTATTTATACGTCTACTTTTACAGAAAAAGAGACACAAAAATATGTTGCGTGCTACAATAACAACCTTACACTCCCTTTCCTGAATCTTTCTAATAATATTTCTTTCCAACAAAATAAAACCCAAAAAAGCAAAAAACCGCAAATATACTTTCATCTAGAGCAGTAGGAAGTTAAAATAGTAGCAACCTTGAACTGAGAGCTTAGTTCCCGACTATACTGAAAGACGGAAACAAGTACTGAAATCAAGATGCACTAATTTAAAGTGTCCTCAAAGTAAGAAATTACAAAATGATTAATAGTATAGATTGACGTGTTATTAATTATCTTTAAATTATTATCAGTTTGTTTCGTTAATTGAGACATATGTCTATACAGCTAAGATCGAAATTCGTTTGGTCTTCGCAAAATTTAAAAAAAATGACTTTTAATTAATTTTGCAAATTTTAAAAATTGGTTTCGTGTCAATAACCGATTATTATATACTTGCTGGTAACAACGAGAACACCAAGTGAATGTGACCTTCACCTAAGAGAAAGACTTAATTCCGTTTTTTCTTCTTTGCAATTCGATTCGTTCCACTGCGTTCTCAACCCAGCACCTTTCTCCGTATATCAATGAAAGTGACATTGAACTGAAAGTCCTCCGAGATGAGATACAGATCGCAGTTGTCACGCAAGATCGTTAAAATGAAAGTGAAAAGTTATAAGGGCAACGATTGATTATTATTATTATTATTACAAGTTTTGCAGAACAAAACAACGAATTAAGTTTTATAACAAAACATAGAAGTTGACAAGCCTTTATTAAGATGTATGATGTAATATTAAAATTGAACCCATTATTTTGGTCTGGACATGTATATCCTTCAAAATTGCGGAAATTCTAGAATTGTGCATATTAAAGATTGTTGTTGATCTAGAGGTTGTTGATCTGTTGATTATAATAAGTATAAACTCTTATTAATTAGAAGATTCAAGATTTTTAATAATTTTGTACTCTATATACAAACCTTTCACTATAGGCCCCACCTAGACTTTCATATAAAAGCGAGATGATCACACGTAGCTATCACCAGTTTCGTTTTGCTTTGTGGTGATTACATACCCATGTATTGTATGATGGAGTACCTCGTAAGTATCGTAATAATTGTGGTTATCAATACTGCAAGGAAAAGTTTCGGTTGAAAAAATATAGTGCGGAGAAAACCGATATTATTATATCAGTGCTGGTGTCCAATTGAGGATTTTTCTTCTAAAGTGTCCAAAATTGTTAAAATCTACCTAAGAGCTGCAAAGGTTTTGCTCCGTTATGCACTAAAAACGTTTTGATCGATTACCATTCCAATTATTAAAAATAAATTAGAGGATACTTTTTAGTGTTATTAATTTAGAAATTCTAGAACACATTTAAAGAAAAAATGTGTGTCAGGTCAGGTCGAACAAATTGAATGATAAGAAATTGAAACCTGAACTGCTATATGAACCGTCACTGATATTGGCAGAATTGCTTACTTATCTTCAAATATCATGAAACAATTCCTGTTTTCGATGCACTATCTTTAGAATTTGAAATTGCCAAAGAGAAAGTAAACGGAATATCAAACCCATTTATTAATTTTAATAAACTTTCTTCCACAGAGGTTAGCAGTTCTTCTCGCCTTGTCCTCTCATTCTGCGTATGCTGGTTATGCTGCCAGTGAAGCGGGAGGTTACGGCGGCGTTGGTGGCGACCTAGGAGGGCACGGGGGCGGTTTGGACCTAGGAGGTGGTGGCGGCGGCCATGGTATTGCTCTTGGAGGACATGGGGGCGGTTTTGAGCTTGGAGGTGGTAGCGGCGGCGGCGGCCATGGAGGCGGTTTGGAGCTAGGAGGTGGTGGCGGCGGCGGAGGCCATGGTCTTGCTCTTGGAGGACATGGAGGCGGTTTAGAGCTTGGAGGTGGCGGCGGCGGCGGCCATGGCTATGCTCTTGAAGGACATGGAGGCGGTTTGGAACTTGGAGGCGGTGGCGGCGGCGGCCATGGTCTTGCTCTAGGAGGTGGCGGTGACTACGGCCACGGAGGCGGTTTAGAATTAGGAGGAGGTGGTGGTGGTTATGGTGGTTTTTCATATGGAGGAGGAGGGGGCGGAGCCATCGAGGAACATGCACATGGACATGTGAATACTCAAGCTATTGAACTTACAAAGCCAGTACTTGTCCCTGTTATTAAAAAGATTGGAGTGCCCGTACCTCATCCTGTTGCATTCCCAGTACCTGCAATTATTAAGGTCCCAGTACCTGAAGGAAGACCAAACCAAATATATGTGCCAGAACCAGTACCTATACCTATTTACAAATTGGAACCACAATATATCGAGAAGAAAATCCCAATTACCATTTTGAAGCCCGAACCATACCAAGTAGAAAAACCATACAAGGTCGAAGTCGAAAAGCACCATCTCGTCCCTGTTGCCAAACCATACCCTGTTAAAGTACCAATTTACAAACATGTATATCATCACGTACCCTCGCACGGAGGTGGATGGCACTAAATAATTATTTTCTTATTTAATTGATGTCACGCTATCGACTGCACTTTTCATCTCATTCATTTCGCCTGGTCATTTACTCATGAGAAAGTCAAGTTCATTAACCTATTGTTTTTTGTTGTTTTCGTTATTTAATTATTTTATTGTTGATAATGATTAATATTATTATGTTAATAAAGAAAGTTTTAAAAATAATGGCAAGAGTTTTACTTTCACTTTCATTAGTACCCACATTATTTAGTAGTTGGTATGTGTATTATAATATCTCGTTTGGTATAATTCTGGAACAGCTTTTTTATACAGATGATTAATCTCGACCGTAAAATGACAGCTTACATTGCGGTTTTGCTTTAATTGGATTAGGTATACACTTTCCTTTCTGAAGAAGTATGCCTGCACGAAGCATGAATTAATAGAAGAGGATATTGCTACATTATTTAATGTTTGATTTTATGAACGAACTAGATACGGTTTTACAGTTATTATTGCATGGTCAACTTCATTAAAAGTTTGCTTTAAATGTCAAAGCCAATTGTTTTATTTGATTTAGGACACTGTCAAGGTCATGGTCGAGGATACCTTTTGGTTTTTAGGTACTGCTTAAATCAGTTGCTTAATTAACAAAATGTTGCGTGTACCTTTTCTGGTTGTAGGAAGTAGTCACTTAATCTTCACGCAGATAAAAGTTGAAACTATATCAAATTGGTGTCAAATATTAACAAAATGAAGACAATCGAAGAAGTACTGTAGCTAGCTTGACATCTAATAATATACTAATTTAGTAAATGCAGATTAGGATATTTATACTAAAAGTTTTTGAAAGTATTTAAAAAAAAAGAGTTGATCTAGAATAACATGTAAAAACATCTTCATCTTCATTAATAACACTTTTTCTTATCTTAATGGCCAGTGAAAGTAATAAATTTTAATAAAAAAGTGACTCACATTTAGGGTTTTAATTAATTTGGAGAAATTAGAGATAGGTTATCCATTTCTGCAAATAAAAATAAACATTACTTCTTATTCTGAGCTTTTACATAAATGTTCAAGGACATTGATTAAATTGCCATTTAAATAGTCATAGCCCTAGGACAAAATCTTTTGGTAATTTTTCCAAAAGTAACAGTTACTTGGTAATACAGGGTGTTCCGGACAAATATGCAATGCTTTAAAAGGGTGAAAGTTGACCATATAAAGACCCCAAAACTCATAAAATAAAAATAAAAAATTTTCCGTATTTTTTACAAATACGCGTCGACTATGGATTGTTTGTAAGATGTTGACCCTGAATTACTGATAAAGCAAACAATAGTAACTGACCTCCGCTACGTACGTATCAATTTACAGAAACAACAGAATTGAATTTCAGCTGTGGTTGTCGAGTGACTCACTACCTTGATGACTTGATCATTTATTAAGGTCGGTAAATAAAATGTAACATACGTTCGTTGACCTAATTGTGATGGAAACATTGCCTGTTTTTCATTTTACAAATGCCATTTTAACAAAATGAGTACTTACTTACTTACCGTTTACGAGTAAAACATTTTGTGCAAACTGGGGATTTTCCTGTTTGCGTTCCAATAGCCATTGGCAAAATTGTACTCGCGGTATAAGTGTACTTTAAAAAATGGTTGATTTGAAAAGTAAAGGGAAGTTTTAGTTATTAGTCAACACTGGTCGAATTCGGTCCATGTATTGATACATTTTTATATTAAACATTAAAGATTGGATTATCGGCTTTTGATTTACCTGGCTAATTATCTTACATATCACTAAAACAAACACTTAACACTACCTAATGCAAGTTATTAATTCTAAAAAACGTGTATTAATCGAAACTCAAGTTTACCAACACCTAACACAAAGAAAGTTGACGACAAACGGCATACTGCAGTTACAAATCTCAAAGATCTGAGTCAGTAACAGTTATTACAGATGTTCAAAATGAGTGTTATTATTTATAGTTAAAAACGTTTTAAAAGCACGTACTGCTATTTGGTGTTGATTACAATCTTCCGAAGAATTTATAAATATTTATCCTGCTACCTGCTTGGGTTAGTTTATGGCTTATTTGTCCATGACCTTTAAAAGTATGTATTAGTAGACACAATTTTCATTTCATACAGCTTTATCTACTATTTGCAGTGGCGTGCCTATTATTTTTATAAGGGGGGTTGTCATTTCAAAGGGGCATTTCAGGAAATTGTTAGTAAGATGTTACTCTACACATGTTTCTCTATTGCCCTTTAACGGGAAAGGCATCTTTTTCAAAACACCCTGTATTATGTTACTTTTGTGAATTGTACTTTATATGAAGCATTTTTTGTATAAAACACAATGTACATCAAAACAATAGAAGAGTCAAACCATTTAGCTTGTAGTATCTTATCAGTAGCAAGTAAGATTCTGACCAACTCAACAGCACTTAGTCAAACTTTAAGCAGTTCCAGCTCATCAAGGAGTTTTAACATGCCAAACATAACAGTGAAACAGCGTCTACAATATTAAATTTCCGTATTTAAAAAGTATTCACGATAACGAAAAAGTATTACCCCTAACCAAGTTCAAATCGACGACCTTTCAATTAGGACAGTGATAAGGTAACTTTATAACAAGAACCCTTTAATCTTTTCAATTATACAAACGACATCGATTCTAAGCGTGCTATTATGCATTTATATGGTATAGCATAGCAAGCAACAAAAAGACTAAAGTAGGACTGCTACAACTTATCTTGTTGAACGAAACACTCTTGTATGTACTGTAACAAAGAAAAACCTAAACTAAAAATAATCTTACAAGTACAAAACCAATATTAGCTGTTTCTGTAGACGTTTCTTGGATCAAAGTTCGTCATGACTATTTTAGACTAGGAAAAGATCGTGAATGGCAATTTTATAATGCATCAAATGTATTTTAGTCTCATCGAAGCGTTCATATCATGAAATTTGTTTTGTTTTCTCATCGTTTTATTAGTTTTTCAAACTGATGGATATATACACTGACTTTGATTAAAGGGAAGATTTCTCAGTTAAGTAGGAAACATTAACATCATGGATACAGGAAAAGATCTTTTGATTCTGAAATCGAAACCATAATTCCATATGACCAGATGTTGAGAAGAATTGCCATAAACACAGTAATTCAGATTAAATATTATTATTACAACTGTAGATAATCCCATATAGAATTTGCCGATATTGAACAACCGAGCCAATATTGGCGGTCGATGTACGATAACCTACATTGATCCGATATTTGCTGAACATATTTGCCGTGTGTTTCACATTATACATTACTTTAAAATTCATGTCCAATTAAATGGTTTTTACTGTAGTTAATTAAAATTTTACCGTCTTGTTCATGATCAAATTTCATTTTATAGTAAAAAACTAGAAATCCCAATCCCTTTTTTATTTACAAGCCGCCTTGTTGTACATCATGTGGCAACAAGGTCGGTTAAGTAGGTAGTCCGGCAAGATGCTAGGTTACCATCACATGTTTATGTATTGATACATGCCATGTTATTGCGTGATAATGGCGTACGTTTAGTTATTTTGTTATTTGTGTGTATATATTGCGATGAAATCCAACAATAATGAAAAATTAAAAATTACACAGTAAATTTCGTTTACCCTTTTAAGCTGACTCAGGTTTATATTAATAGAGCATGAGATAAAAATATTTAATTCAACTTTAATAATTCCTGTACCTGGAACGAAACTTACTACCAAAGCATTTGGACTTCTGCAGCTAAACAACAGGAACATAAACTCTGTATGAAGATAAGAACAATGGATACTTGTATGAACATCAAATAAAAACATGAATAAATTCAAACACAGATTTTTATTTTTATTGTGGTTAAAACGAAAAACAAAAAATTAAAATAAACACACAACACAAGTGTTTAACCAAGGGAAATTCAAAATTAGGAAAATCTTCCTAGAGTTTGCTCAAGTGTTTTAGGTCTTAGTTACAACTTGACAATGGGGGTTGAAACTGGTATCTACTTCAACAAACTAACAAAAATAAATTTATCAGTCAATAAAATAATTATTTACAAATACTAAATGAATTTATTAAACTAAATCTTTGATAACAAACAAATTCAAAATTGTTTAATCGTTATATCATTGTTATTTAAAAACAATCCAAAATGATCAAAATCAAATTCTAGTTTGAAATAAAAATTGTCTTTATAACTTTATAGTTCTTTATGTAAACAAAATCTTTCACTTTCGAAATACCTTGTGTATAATTGTACGGACTGCTTCCAATGGTCAGCTGATCGATCGTCCAAATAAATCGATTTTTCAAACCAATAAATAAATCTTCTTTATTTTGTTGATAATAATATTTACAATCGCAAATAATTGTTCTAAATGTGGAAATATTTCTTCTTTATTTTATAAACAGGTAACTATTCCATAAATACTTTGTTTACATTCGACGTATGTTTAACAAAACATATGGTTATAACTTAACCTTACTTTATTTTTTAGAAAATCTTATACGAGTCGACGTGGACTTTTCAAAAACGTTTTGTCGACTGAATTTGTTAATTTTTCCTGGTCTTTTTATATTTTTTACAGAAAGCAATTGATAAACCATCAAATTTTTACAAACAAAAACGAATCGCTAAATTCGTGACGTCACAAACGAAAGACATGTGTTCATAATTAGCACTAAACTTAAATCTAAAAAGACAGAAATGTAGCTGGTAAGATAACTCAAATTACAATAGAAACACAATATCTCCAGCTATATCTTTACAAGAAATGAACACATAACTACACTAGGTAACTCATACATATAAAATTTACATAGGAAAATATTTACAATAAAAGAAAAACTCAAATGAAAAATCTGTTTACACGTTTTAGGAGTTCAACGATGCTATACAAGATCCTACACAAACATCAACATAAATGAAATCAAATTATACTCAAACTTGTCTAGCATACAGTCCTTCAAATGCTTATATTCAAACAAAGATTAAAAATGTTTTATTAAAATCCAAATTTGAAAAACCTCCAACATATTCAAAACAGCTGATTTTCCTTAATAATTAATACAAATCCTTTAATTACAGGAATTAGTAAGTTACATGTACTATTATAGCCATCATAATAATGACCTATTTTTCATATTTCCAGTGAAATATAATCCCGAAACTGGTTCAGCTTACTAGGATAATGAAAATACTATCTGCGGTCCCATCATCGGCACATCAAATTTAAGAAAAGATAGAAATCTTCTAAAGAAATGACAAGCTATCCTAAACATGTAACATGGGTTACATACATCATATTTTAGTAGTAAACAATCCAATTAAATGATATTCCTTTTTATAAAATATTCTTTTTAATAAAATTAGGTTAAATATTATCGACACCTATTATGGTCCTATTTTTATTTGATAAAACCTATAATCGAGCATGTAGTCTTTAGCATGAATAAAACTACTGTCCTAGCATGTCATCCGTTCATTGTTCATAATAATTATATAAATGCTATCTGGCTAAAGATTTACCGGTAAATGTGTACATGTTCTGATAAAAGTGAAAATAAAAGAAAATACTTGTACAGCTTAAAAATAACCTAATATTAAATTCTAACAGTAACCTAACATTCTAGGTTAGGTTATTGGTTAGTAAGTGACTATAATCTAATTAATAAGTTTTGTTAGTATTCAAACTTCTACTGTTGAAAGGTCTTTTTACATTTACCAACTAGGCAAATGTGCACATTTACCGCTCTCTGCACTTTTACCGTAACATATATTATTATAAACGTGATGATAACAGTATATTGAATATTTTATTAGTTTTTTATAAGAGTGAGAATTACTACCGAACTAAAAAGGTAAGTACAATGTAAAAGTACACATAACCTTTACGTGTCTTTTACAAATATTTATTCATTTAATTTAATTAATAAACAATTTCTAAATTCAAAAAATAAATTTATTTGCATTTGAGTGTAATTATAATTAACATTATTTTATATTATTACAATATAATAAATATTTGTTCTTGTGGTTTCCTGTATAAATAGAGTAGTCCTTGGCTAGACTTCGCCAGAAAACCATACTAGCATTAATTTTAGTTATTTAGATTTAGCTGATATTAATTTAGCTAACATACATAATTATATTAAATTTTTTGAAATTTTTTGAATGTCAATTTGTAAAGATTTTTATACTAATAAAAACTCATTATAAGAGGTGTTAGATACAATTGTGTATTGTACATTAGTCTCGTAGCAAATTAGCCACGAGACCGTCAGTTCGAGTGGCTAAATTCTTCTTGCGTGATTGATGTGTATTATTACACACTAGTATAATACATAACTATTCTACATAAGACAATACTTGCACAATATTCATGCTTATTGTTGCAAGATTGTATTTATAGATGACTTTATTTAAGATACATATACAGTGATGCCACAAAATATTCTTTTCCAGAAGAAAGATTGATCCTAAAGTGAAGTGTTAATAAGTCATGGAGTTATACATACGTAATTAATTAAACATTAATGAGTTCAGCGTTAGAGCTTCGTAAAGAAGGGGTTCGTTTTAGATGCAACAATGCGAAACTTGGTAAGTATAGAAACTGAAATATTTGCATTTTTGTAGGGTATTAACATAATGTCAGGATATTTGACCATACTAGGGAGAATTTACTCTCACAATAATATTTAATAGGTAGATTTTATGTTATTATATTACTTCCTGATTTAATGGTTGCATACATAACCTCACTTTTAAAATAATAAATTTTGAAAAAATGTTCTTAGTGAAAATAAACTTAGTTAATTAATTAAGACTAACATGTACACAAAGACTGTTTAAGCAAGTAAATGATATGAGGAAATCCAGATTTTTATAAAAAATAGATTATTCTTCTCATAACTTAACGATTTGGGGATCGTGTATGCATTTTTTTCAACTTAATTAAGTTTAGTTAAATTTTAATGTTATAAATCATCTGGAACAGACAAAATATGTTGTATGAGAATGTATAGCAACTTACCTGTTGAAATAAAGATGCAAATTCATGTTAATGAGATATGTTTATTTTGGAGTCTTTTTTAAATTTTCATAATTTTAAAGCTGTTTGTTAAGTTGTTTTAGTGGAGATAAGTACAGTAACATTATAACCACACAATTTGAAAAGGTTCAATCTTGTTGATGGAAGCACTTAAAAACATGTTTGATAAGCTGCGCCTTTCTAACGTTCAATTCAATTATGCAATCTGGCTTGTATATCAAAGTTTTTGGCATGTAAGAACATTCAGATAATATTATTAATGATTAACTATTTAGATCTGTGGAGAAAGGAATGTGTAAAAAGGTGTTATTATGAAATTAAGTTAATTATTATTATTATTAAAGTTATTAGTGTATTTTTTTAAATCCACGCGTTGTAAATGGCTGAATTCAGAATTTTGTTTTCTATAAGATGGTACAATTAATTTTTACACTAATGAAAGTTTATACATAATAATTGGGTTATGTAAAATCTGAAATGTCTTTGATTTTTGAGAGAATGCTTTTGTTTCCCAAAAGAGTATATAAAAGGAATACATTTTTTAACAATTAAGTAGCAATATTGTATCAGAGGAACAAGTTGTGCTTCTAGCTGCTTCAAAAATTAGAGGTTTAGGTTAGAATCCAACTTTGAAAATAACAAAGAAGTAAGGTTATGTGAAACGTCAATAATTGATAATTTTGTTTATAGTGTTTTTCATAATTTCATTCATAATTTTATTTAATCTTGTCGATTATAAATTAATTTTGGAAATATCAAAAGAAAGTATCAAATTTTATACTTGCCTGTTTAATTGAAAGAAGCTCCCTTTTTAATAAACAACGATAATTGGTCTGGAAATTATATTTGGAGAAAGAGTCTCCTGAAAGAGTCTCAATGTAGTGGGATTCTGTTACTCACTACACTACAATACATTTTTTGTAAAGTCAGATCATTTTAAGAACAGTGTGGCGCATTTAAGATGAATACACTCCCGTAATTTCGTTATTCTAAGGAGTAAGAATTTGAATGTTGGCACAGTGATACATATTCACGAGTTGCATTTTTTTAGGTACTCAACTGTAAACCAAACCTACCACGACCCTTCAAACAGGGTCAATTCTCGAAATTCTCGAAAAGTCAAAAATCGATATTGTTTAAAACATTCTTGAAAACGTCTAGTAGTACATATTACAAAAACATGACATAAACATAGTGTTGTCAAATTTCCTGCGTTTTATACAAACAATATGAAACTGTCCTGAATATGTAATTACCATCAGCTATTATTTGTATAATAATTCGGTACTGTTGTCCATAATTCTCAACTATGCGGGTTTTGTCTACGCAACCTAACAATTCTTTAAACATTAATCGCGTCTTAACCGCTTATTAATAATGGAAGAGGAGTGCTGATCACCCCTTTGTATTTATAAGCGGGAGTAGTTACGAAACTCACCACCGAAGAAAGTGAGAGGGCGCCCCAAGTGAATGTCCGATTCGTCCGTCTCAAATTAAACATTTTGGAGTTTTTCAAATTAAAAATATAAACATTAAAAAATATAATATAATAATTAAGTAGTGTTGACTAATCTACACAGCGAAAGCTTTAATATAAAAAAAGAATCGCTTAGATAGGCCAGGTGGAACTCTCAAACGAACTGGAACAAAAATAACCCTTGTGTTTTAAATATATAGATTTGTCAAATTGACATTTCGTTCAATTAAATTTTATTTTCCATGACACTCTATTGAATTAAAAAGTAACTTGTAACTGTGTGCAGACTTAACGCTAACATACTGAAAAATTAAAAATGCGAATTTTGTCATTAAACTTGCTGCTAAGGCTCAAAATTGAATTCTAAACAACTTTTTCTAATAACTTTTTTTGATATCTCCTGAAATATCGAGAAGAAAAAATGCAACTCGTGAATATGTATCACTGTTCCAACATTCAAATTTTTACTCCTTAAACGAAAGTATGGCAGTGTATTCATCTTAAATGCGACACACTGTATAAAAGGTGTATAAGGTAAGAAGTTGTATTCCATGTCATCTCTTTTTGCATATCATCTTTTGTCTGTATTTGCTTTTTTTTGTGTAGCTCCTGATTTTTTCAAAACCTTTGATACCTTGGTTCTTATATCTTTCGCATTCGAAGTGAGTCTCTGTACATTCGAAAAAAATAACCTGATAATCTGATAATTCGAAACGTCGTATGAGTGAAAGATAGATTCACAATGGAGAAAAAATAAAATCGAGTAGACTTTTTCAAAATTTCAGTATCGTATGAAAACAATCATCTTACAAAGTTTTCAGAAAAAAACAAAAACAATCAGAAACTAAAATAGGCAAGTTGGATTATTTAGTAGATTATTAAAGAGCAGTAGAAAGTGTGACTTCCACTGAAATATTTGCTCAAATTTAGCCAAACATGCAATGCTTACATTTCTTTAAGCTCCATTTTGCACAAGCATACTTCGACCATACAACCACACCTCCATCTTTCGATCTAAAAATCAATAGACTGTATACACCATTTTTGTCGGTGACACTCATCCTTTCTCAGAGGTCGAATGAAATATTTATATTAAACAAAATTGGTCAAGTACAAAACAACGTTCTCTGTACGATCGGCCAAAATCTAATCTGCTACTCAGCTCTTGGTATATGCATAGATTACTTACTGTAATAAACGTTTTTTTAAATGCTCTTGGACTATATGTCATAGAACAAGTCACATCAGACTGGTTCTTCAAATACAGTATTTTCAGTACACAAATGTGACAAAACTAAAAGAATAACCTAGTAGGTCAGCTGTTATAGCATGTTATTTGTTAAGTTTGAGTAAGGTCAGCAATTAATATTTTTGAAAAACACAAAACTAGCTTAATTCATTCTACTGCACATAAATAATTATTGTGTTACGTTTCAGTTAAAGCTACAAACCGTTAAAAATTACTGGTTGGCAAAGACTTTAATTAAAAACTGAGCATGGATTATATAAAAAAACAAGATCTTATAAGTAAATTCCGAAACCTTGAAATTGATCTTTGAACCCTTAGGTCCTACAGCTTATTTGAAGCTATTTTACATGTCTATAATGAAATTTAATTATCAGAAATAGCAAGACAGATATACAATATTTAACTGTTCTTAGCTTAATTCGATGAACGTATGCATAACAGCACTGATTTTGAATATTTTACGCTCTGCTTGGTTGGCTCCAGACCAATGTTATAATTACTTGTAATATTTTAATATTTTGTAGATGCATTAAAGTTTTAAACAACTCTTACAAGATGTTCTGGTATAATTTTGTACTCTCTATACAAACCTTTCACTAGGCCCCACCTAGTCTATCATATAAAAGCTGGATGATACCAAATAATTATCATCAGTTCTCATTTGCTTTTGTGGTGATTACATACCTTAACTAAACTACCATGGCATTCTTCGTAAGTATACAAGGGTAGAAATCTTTTAAAAAGTTTCGAAGTGAATAATAATTAGTGTTGTGAAATTTTCAAAACAGAAATTCGGATTAGTGACAATGTTAATATAAATTTTAAGTAAGATTTTAGAACGTGCCCGAGGATTTTAATAATTATCTTCTGTTATTAATTATCAAAATAAATTGGATCCTTTTGGAATTCCCCGGTTATGCACTAGAAAATGTTTTGGTCGGTGACTGTGATTGCTAATTTTAGATCAACGACTCAATTACTTTCTAAGTTACTTTTTAAATTATCCTTCAATATATATAACATCAATAACTAACCTCATTTAGAAATTCTAAGCTCCATCCTCTTAAGAACTAAAAACTAAATTAGTGCAAACTTATTTAATTATTTTTGTAAAAGAAATACAACTTTATCATAATTATAAGCTAATTTATGTGTATTCTTTTATTACAGAGGGTAGCAATTCTACTTGTCTTGGCCTCTTGTTCTGCACACGCTGGATATCTTGGAGGTTACGGCGGTGGCGATCTTGGAGGACATGATAGTGGTGACCTTGGAGGACATGGAGGTGGTTTGGACTTAGGAGGACACGGAGGTGGTTTGGACCTTGGAGGACACGGAGGTGGTTTTGACCTAGGAGGTGGTGTCGACTTAGGAGGTGACGATCACGGTTATTCATACGGAGGCGGCGGGGAAGAGCACAGCGATGGGCATGTCGACACCAAAACCATTGAAATCACAAAACCTGTAAAAGTCAATGTTGTGAAGAAAATTGGTGTTCCTGTACCTCATGTTGTTAAAATCCCAGTACCTCAAATAATGAAGATTAACATTCCAACTCCACAAGTCAACAAGATTCTCGTACCACAAGCAGTACCTATTCCAGTTTACAGACTGGAACCACAATATATTGAGAAGAAAATCCCAATTACTATTGAAAAACCTGTACCATACCCTGTAGAAAAACCTTACAAGGTCGAAATTGAAAAGCACCATCTTGTCCCAGTTTCCAAACAATACCCCGTCAAAGTACCAGTATACAAACATGTCTATCACCATATCCCTAAGCACGGAGGTGGATGGCACTAGTTTAAGACTTTCACTTTAACGACGTTACTCTAGAGACTGCACTCATCATTTCATTCGCTAGTCATTAATTCATGGGAAACTTCATTCCATTATCTTGTTACATTTTGTTGTTATTGTTTTTTGTTGTTGTTAATTTTTAATATATTAATAAAGAAAATGCAAAAATAAAAAGGAGAGTTTTACTTTCACTGATGCTCTGATTTTAATGTAGGTGTTATTAAGAAAAGGAATTTGTTACAGATATGGATGATTGATTGCGTCCTTGGAACATAATAACAGTGGTAATGACCCACAAAATGTAGATTATTAATAATTGCTATTCAATTTTGATTTTCTAAACTATTCATACTTTTTAACATCACTTAGATGTATCAAGCAATTTGCGGTTTAATTACATTCGAACTATCTAATTTTTTTAATATCTTGGTAAATTTTCGATTTTTCAATATTATAGTTTCTTAGTGAATTTGATTTCTGGAAAAAACTTCTATAAAGCGAAGGAGATATAAATACAAAGAAGTAAAAGAGCGTTTTATGGAATATAAAATATGTGCTAAGAATGGTTCCATCTTCATCAAGGTTCAATTATATGCAGACTGCCTATAAAGCACTGTATGTAGTGTTGCAGACTTTTATTTTTATAGAATAAAAATATTGTTTTAATTACTGCACACAAATATCATAAAAGAAAATATATATAATGAAACCGAATAATGAAACTTTAATTGTATTCTAACCTATTTTGAAACTTAAAAGATGACTAATGAAACTCCAACTGCGTTCTTCATTGAAAATTCACAAATAAGTAACAAGAAATTTTTTGAACACATGGTATAATTCCTTAATCAATGGTAAATTCTTGTTAAATTATGACATTTTGTTATTGTAACCCTAATAAATCTGTGTAGCAAAACTGATACGATTCAAGTAAGTTCTGATCTTTGACTGAATTGAGGAAATTTATTATTAACATTAATTATTTTAAGTTGTATGATGTTTTCACTTGCCACTTTACAATCAAGTACTTTGTGAACCCAAGGTGAGTAATTTTAACCTTAAAATATATCATATTTTTGAGAACCTATTTCACTTCTTTTAAAGCAAAACTCAAACTGTGCGTTTATTTACACACTTTAGTTATGAACAAATTTCGTGTCTTGAACTGATGATGTTTTCCTTCTGCACAGCCTTTCTGGAACTCTGGAATATACGGAAACCGTTCTTGTATAGGATTCGGGAGCTCTTCTTAGGATACGAAGAACGGCCGATGCTAGAATTGTTGAGGTAAACATTCTTTATTTATTTTTACGTTTTACTGCTTATTTTGGATCAAGTTCTATTTAATTTTCTTATATCTACTTTAGTTAAACCAAACCCTCTCCAATTTATGTAGCTTTCTCGTGCAGTACCTCCCCTTGGATGATCTATCGTCTTTTGGTAAGTTGTTATTTTAAATATTTCTTTTCTTTTACTTGTATTCTCTTCTTTATTTTATTTAGAAATAATGTAGGCCTTTTTAAACACTGGTTAAACACTGTTAAGCATTTATTTTATTTGTAGTTTATTAAGTTTTACAGAATTTAAAAATTTTACATGTTTTTCTTCCTGTGTACATAAAATAATCATCTTTATTTACTTTAACTACCCATAGAATTCCCCAGTCTTTTAGATTGCATTTTGAAATTTTCTTACTGTTATTTATTTTTACAAACTAGCCTGGCTTAGCTCATTATTTCATCATGATTACTGTGTATCTTTAGAAACTATGCAACTGCATTAAATCTCTGTTACATTATTTTAATAAAGAGATTGTTTCTCTATAGTAACCGTTGTCAAGACTATTTTGAGTTGTTATTGTAACCCAACATTATTTTATTGTCAATAAGATGTTAAAATTATTTTACATTATTATCAATCATATTTACTTTTTCCTTTTCAGGGATAGTTGCGAGTGGAAACCTCTCGCCATAAAATAAATCTTTTAACTAAATTATCATTATGTACAAAAAACAGATCAATAAAAATCAACTAAAACTTGAATGATGTGATGATTTGATTGTGAACTATTGAAATAGCAATTGTTAATAACAAATGTCAAATAGCAAATAGCTAACGTTTCTTTATGTGCATCGATAAGAATCCATGAACATTCATAAACCAAATAACTTTTAACTTGAACAACTGAGGTAAATGTTTTTATAAGTGTGCTGATAGAAATATCGTCACAGTAGATACCGTTGGCAAATACTTCTGCCTCGGATGGAATAGTTGAAATTAAATTATTCAACTATTTTATAAGATGCGTTTTCGACTAGTGTAATTATTCGTCAAATTTGCTCGTGTACAGTATCGAATTCTGCACTTGCGAGCCTGGTACTAAAAATTGACAAACTGCATCTGCTATGAACACTTGTACACATTATGGTATCAAGAATAAATCATGATCACTACCCACACTCTTCGGCACATTCTTGGTTTAGTCCACATGCGAGAGAGAGACCTACTCTTGACACGTATGCATAAGTAATTAAATCAAACTGCCACACGTTGACAAAATTACTTACGTCTGCATAGTATCAATAAAAGAATCGTATTTAAATGCGTTCGCCCCAAACTGTCAAGTAGTTCCTTCCTGGAGCACATCCGGCAACGATCTTGAGACTAGCTTTGGTAAGAGTTGTAAGAGTAAGTTAAGTCTACAGAATAAGTCTGAAGTCTGGGATCAGTATGAAATAATGGAATTAGCAAAATCAAAGTGAAATCAGAGGAATCAATTAAATCATTGTAAAACAGGCGTGATTCAAAAGAATCAAAGTATTCAGGGTAAACGTCTCTATTCCAGGAATCAGTGAATCTCCTACTTTATTTCACAATGCAGTAAATTAAATGTATGCATTTATAGACTCGGTCGCTGTAATTTCCATCCCTAAGCCACTATATGGTTCGACTCAGCATGAAGCATAGAACATGGGCGGGTCTAGCCTCATGTTATAACGGTGGATTGTTGTTAACCATAGTAGCAAACGTGCAAGTTGGCTTAGAAAAATAAAAAAGGAAGAGAAAGAAAAATAGAAAGATAAGCGAATGTGAATATTTAAAATATCAAATTTAGGAATGTCGATGTAGCGGATTAAAATCGCATTCTAGTTCATAAAATCAATCAAATGGTATTTTGTGTACCTATTCCCATTTTTTGCACGTAAGCTAATCTTGACAAATAGTATACCTTCGTACTTTCCACGTAAAAAAATTCCTTTTAACCATCACGAAATAGTTCAAAATATACCTATATAATTTATAAAGGATAAGCATAACTAAAAAGACTTCTCGTTCAATATTTAGAGAAGTGATATTTCGTTTTAGGTTAGCCTACTTGATTTATAAGTGAATATGTTTTTTCAAGTTTTTCTCCTTGGTCTTTTCCCTTTTCTTCCTTTTTTGGTAGACCTAGTCCCTCTTTGTTCAATTGGTAAGGTAGATTTGGCCAGTAGCATTCTACGTACCTAAGTACATTCGTATATGCGAACAAGAGTTGAATAATTAAAAAGAGCAGCTATTGGAAAACAAGTAAGCCTTAAACGGCCCATAGACGCAACGATCGGGTGTACAATCTGTCATACAATTGCAGTCGGTTCGACCGTTTGAACGATAATTGCAACGTGTGTAGCGTTGCTGTACAACCTGCAGTATGTCGCGGTCGTGTTTGATGGCAGTATGGCGCTTCCATAAAATCTGTCGTATTACCGGTATATTGAACGACAGGTTGCAACGTGTAGAGGATTGCACCACTGGCAGATAACATATTTCAATTAAAATCTCGTTTTTCGAGGTGGTAGTAGGTGTAGGTGCTTTGATTTATTTTAAACCAATAAAGCCTACTTGACTACCTAACCTTATCTGCCACGTGTCTTATTTATTTTGTGTTAATTTATAAAACTTGTATTGCAGCAATTCGACCAAGTAGCCTGTAAGTAATGGCGTTTTCAATTGGAACCCGGATTGCTCAATTGCAGATTGCTCTGCGGTTGCTCGAAAAAGGGAATGACGTCATGGCTCTTATGCAGATGGACAGACGAGTGGTTCGACGAATACGCAACCGAATAAAATCATATCTATCGTCGTATGTTGACCATTATGCTACTTCAATATATTAAATTATTATACCTAATATTAAAACATTTGAGCAATACTGACTGAAACGTGATCAATAATTGTTATCTATTAATAAGACGAATGATATTTCTAATAAAGCCAAATAACATCTTTCTTCATCGATAATAATACTTTAGGAATGCGTTTTCCAGCTGAAGTATCGCAGACACGAATCAATTAGAGGTTAGGTTTTGTTGATCTGAACTGATCTATCTCATACGGCAGATCAACGAAGAGCATTCCGCGCGTGCTTTTACCTTCGAATACTGAATTTGCTCTCGGAGCAAACTAAGAGCACTCTAGAGCAGTCAATTGAAAACGCTATAAGTGTATGTACAATACCAAACTTATGGGAGTTATTAACCTTTCTTTTTATATCTGTTCTCCGTTCCTGTTCTCCACAAAGCTATAGTATATCTCCAGGATCAAGTTGATTCTTCCAGATCATCTAATCTTTGGTAGGTTTGGTTTTGTTTGGTTATAATCCCAAGCAGCACAGCCATATTGTTCCAATATTAGTTCAATGTCGAAGATATATCAGTAATGTTATGGCAAAACATGTTATTTTCCATTTTTGTGATTTTACAGGAGCAGCAAAAACAATTTTGTGTTTATAATTGTGAATGCAGATTAGCATGTGTCAATAGTACATGGTGATTCTCAAAAATAATTTTTCAAAAGTAACTGAAGTAAAAGTAACTAAACCCTTTGGTCAATTTAAAGTATACTTTATTTGTAACCATTTAATGCCAAAAAGGCACTTTAATTAAAAAAAGGCAGATAGTATATTTTGCCATAACACTACTGATATATCTCAATATTTGCCCAACAACATACCGCAACACTTGCCCAACAACATATGCCAATGTTAGCCCAATAACTTATTAACTAGTTAAAATACCTGTATAATTGACCTTACACTATACAAGTATTATATTTATTCACTATGCTGTTGGTGTGTTTTCTGGAGATTTCTCTAGAAATTATAAAATAAGAAACCGTTTCTAACTTATTGTTAGATTTGATCTATTAATGTTGTTTATTATATCGTTCTGGCAACCTATTATTATATTGATTACTTTCTTTCATCAAAATAATGTAGGAATCACTACAGTACCCAGAGTACATCACAATACTTTAAATTAGCAATGCCTCGCATCATTAATAATGTTTAATACCAAAATTACAGAAGTGGCATTTCTCTTCACAATGATCACAACTTGATAATTAACCACTGCAACAACAAGATTTGTCGTTTACGAACAAAACTTTTATGAAACCACCATTAGACTGCTTAGCGCATCACCAGCCACCAACCGCAAGAGTCAGTAACTACACGACGAACGCAACGATATCACATGATGCGCAAATGCCGCGTTTTATTTTCTCCACATCCAGCTTTCCCATCAAGTTATGCGAAATATTATTAAGTTAATTCCAACACTGTCAGTGAAAACTGAGATAAATTGTCTATGTCATAATTATGAGCAATGGAATCGTTGCAGTAACTATTTTTATATCTCTGGATTTATATTGGATCGTTGGCATAAATGACGACTTAAAAATTGGCCATACATTGATATACTATATAGGAACAATATTGCACACACCAACATTGTAAAAGCACATCCAGGACCAATATTGATAAACCCAAACATCGGCTGAAACTAGTGAATCAATGTTGGAGTAATATTGGCTCACATTTCCAAAACAATATTGCGTGAATATTGGCAGAATATTGCAGTAACATGTAACTGAATCAACACTGATACAATACAATATGAAAACAATGTTTAGTCAATAGCATGTGCCACTTGGAATGTTACTGGTCGGGGTAAATTTTTTGTTAACTACATAGTTGGTCTCGGTATGGACCAGATAAGTACAATGAGTGTACAACTACAAGTGCTTAAACTTACAATACTGTCATTATACCAATATCAATATTTTTGATCTACTATAAAATGATATTGATTCAGTGCTTATTCTTTTTGGGATCTTATAATGTATTTAACACAGATTTTTATCATTCTACGTATGCAAGTAATGCAAGCTTTGGGAATATAATTAAGCCTACCTTTATTTGTTCATTTAAAAAACCATGCATTTAAAGAATTCTCTGATTCTTATTTTTATTACCATTTTAGAAATGCGAATATCATATCATTTGATTGATCATAAAATTCCTTGTATATCTTACGTCTTGCAAAACCATTAAAACTCTTGAGAATTTTTGTTCCTTTTAAATTAATGAAAACAGGAAATTTGTAGAATTTTAACGACCTTTTAAACAATTTTTATTGATAAAAGTATAAAGATAAAAGTGTCATAAAATCTTATGTAAAATTTTCTGTTTCATTTAAAAAGAATAATTCATTTCGTCCTACTATTAACATTTTAATTTCTTCTAACCAAGAATATTAAAAATAGCGAAGTATTTAAAATGTCAAATTAAAATCGTCAGCATTTCTGTTCAGCAAAATGTAATTAGCCAGAATGAAAATTAAAATTTATGAATAAATATTTGATTTTTGATCTCTCCTTTATTTTTTATTCTTCTTTTTGCTTGCATGAGATCTCGTAACATGTAATTAGTGTTATTTATGGTAGTCTAGATAATTCATTTATGATGATAATCTGAATTAAATAAGAAAAATGGTATTCACAAGCCTAACTGACGGCCTTGTAGATCCCTCGCTGGGTAAGGAAAAGCTCATCCTGATGATCATTCCTGAGCTCATTCCTGATCCTGATCAGGAAGTGCATTTGTTTAATAAACATGGTTAAAGGATGAAAGCTAGCCAGGTGCACAAATACTTGTTGTCTCTCTTATCTTATGCAAGGCAAACTGCAATTATGTATTCTTATTAAATCCCGTAAATTACTCTTATAGTAGTTATGGTTATTAAACAAGAAAAACCGGAGGACTAAGTACCTAAACGTAGGTTCCCATTGATAAAGAGATGCTATTAATTCTGGATTTAATAATTTAGAAAACTGTAAAACAAAACTGAAATTGTCACAATTATTATTAATGAAAATTATGTACTAAATAAGTTTCTTTTGCTGTGAGATGGATCTGGTGTAATGTGGATGTGGAAGATGACAACTTTCCAACATCTTGTTAAGACTAAATATATCTCAAAGAAGAGCAATGAATTATAATGGTTAATTCACTGATACCTACTAATTACAATTGATTACAATAATTGCTAACATTAAGACTGCCACTTTACTTTCATAATAAATACAACATTCCCATTCGAAACTACTAGATAAAAACTATTATTATCTTCAATTCTATAATCTTCTTTGCTAAAAAGTGGAAATATTTTTCCAAATGAAGTAAAATTTCTAAAAAATTACTTTCACGGTTTATATAAAAACGTAAATATCCTTTTTAAACTCCTCTACACGCTATCCTTATACACTGAAAAAAGCATTTAGTAGGACCAATTAAATTTATTTAATTCAACTAAATATTTAGTTAAATAAACTAAATTTTATTTGATTTAACTAAATATTTAGTTGAATTAAATAAAATTAATTGGTTCAACTTAATGTTTTTCTCAGTGTAGAAGCTCCAGTAGAATAACTAAAATTCAAGATGTTGAAGTTTATTTTCAATTTAGAAAAACATAGTTTCTACTAGGGCTGTGAAAATTAATGGAAATATCGATAGTTTTTTTTGATAATTATCGATATGTCGAATAACGATATTAGTAGTTGAAAATATCGATTACTCAATATATATTAGATGTATATCGATATATCGATAAATCTCGATAAGCATCGATATATCGATGAATATCGATAATTTAGATATATTGATAAATATCGATATATCGATGTATCAATAACTATCGAAATTTATCGATAAGTGTCCGGACTACTAAATTAATAACAAATAATCAGTATTAATTTTGTAAGTTCTTATAATAACTTAGTGGAAAAATTTAGACAACACACATACAGGAATAATTAATAAATAAAGTATAAAATATGAATAATAACAGATACTAAACATATTACGAGTATTATTTCTAAACAGTAAGTAAAGGCGTAAGTACATTTCCGACTAGAGATTTTCGATATTTATCGATAGTTATCGATATGTATCGATATATCGGTAATATCGATAACTTTTGGTTATCGATGTTATCCATAACTGTTTTGATAACGCACATACCTAGTTTTTACTTTGTACATGTAAAATTTAGTCAAGACTTGAATTACGAAAGAGGTTATACGTACAAAAATATACTTTTTTTCAATTAATACATATAAATATTTGCTCACTGTCTGCATGAAAATTTTACTTTTACTTGGAAACGATTTAATAGTTAATAGTATGCACACAGTAATTTTCTTTTAGTTCGTTTTGATTATGCTTAAAAATAAATAAACATTCTCTAATTTAACTGGTCTATAATAATTACAATACAGAAGAAATAACATTTACCAGTCAAGATAAAATACGCTTTTTTCGTTGCTAAAATTGTTCAATGGCCGCTACGCGGGTCGTGGGCAGGCTCGTGAGGTTTATCTTTTGTGTTTTGTCAAAAAGTTGACATAGGTAACTCAAAAATAAAAGACAATAAGATGCTTCTATTAGCATGAAAAGATTTCTCATAAAAAAGTGTTCTAATAATGTGCAAGTTAAAACTGTAAAAGTCAACAGTTTCTGAGCTATTCAGGATAAAAAGAAATTAGCCAATTCTCATTTTTCTCAAATATTCGAAAAGCTTAAATTGCAGACGATATCTGAAATCAGATTGAGATTCTGCAAAACTTATCAACTTATCAAGCGAGTTATCAATGTAGACGCCTTCAGTTTGGGACACTCTGTATGTTAACTATATTCATTAATGATTTACATTAAATCAGCTTATGCAAGCAAATTAGCATAAACAAATTATCACGCTGACTAGGGATCGAACCTTTCTGTGGCATCGCTCTAAGTAGGCTATCAGGGTTAACCTACAGTAGGATGATAATTCTTCTGTACGAACTCAGAATTGCAATTATATAAGGCATACTGAGTGTATTTTGCTTTATCAAGTTTTTGATGGATCGACAGTTCGTCAATAACACATCAAATCATCAAGGTTAATCTAGATTTTTCAAGAATTCTATAAAGAAATAATTTTTAATTGAAGGTTAGTGAAGGTAATGTATTAATTATTGATTAACATTTCACATTAAATCAAATTATAATTGCAAATTTGCAATTATCATCCTGACTGACTGACTGACTGGAGACTCTAAAACTCAGAGCGATGCCTGGGTTCGGTTTTTGTGCGATTAGTTTTCACGTCACGTGCGATAATCATCCACCTTTTTGCACTGATTGTATAAATAAATATTTTTCCTAAACTATATATAAAAGCATAAACTTGGCATACTACGCATTTATAATCATAGATATACAGTGTGTAACAAAAGGCATAAATACTGAGTGTCAGTATTGGCAAAACGCCAATTTTTATTTTTTGATGTATTTCGCCATAACGAATGTTTTTGGGCTATGACGTCATTAATTATATTCAACACACTGAATTACCATTAAAAAGTAATCCGATTGCTGAGTAACTGAAACACTTAATCATAAAGGTACCGTAAACCTTCCAATAGTAGCTCCCGGCGTCTATTGACAGAATGGGGTGGACCTACCCGACGTTTATTGGAAACCGACGTCTATTAGAGACCGGCGTCTACGCGATAACTGCAAAACTGCAATTTATAAATATGCTATGTAGTATTTTAACGTGTGCTAAGAAAAAGTATGGTATATTTCTGAGTTGATGTTTTGCAGTTACCGCCTTTGATCTTAGCAGGGCAGTATATGGCAAGATGTGGTAAACTACCTCCAGCGTTTAGATATAAAGGATAGAAAGAAAGAGAACATCATTTCTTTAATAGTAATCATCACGTAACTTTCTTATCCGTTTCGGGTCCACATCAAACTGGCGTGCTGCTTCCTCACCTGAATGTTGTTTTGAGTATTCTACCCTACGCATTTTAAAAACCACATCAAATCTTCCCTTGGAGGCATTGTAGGCACTATTAAATCTATGAAACGTAACGGCACTATAAAATAGAGGTCTGAAAAATCAAACGTTCAGGTTCTAGCCAAAGAACATCCTTAGACTAGCGTCTAGCCCCCGAGTACCTATCAATCAAACATCCCGGACGTAACAAATGCGTTTTGTGCAGTTATCTTGTCTACAGATTATTATAATTTGTTTTACGTGGGGTACCCGTATCAACATACCCCCACGTTCCTTCCAGGAGGAAGTGATTGGGATACGCCCAATCAGCGCGCAATTGCGTAGCAATTGCTCCCAGTCTGCTCACTGGTCGGAGCGAGGTTGCCTATCCACCCTCTACTAGCTATCCAGGCTAGTACCGGAGCGATTGACTTAACACGTGCTCACCCGCCGGCACCCTCCCGTCCTCTTTCATACGGGGCTAAGTACATCGTCCAGCAATAGGACTATACAACTTAACTCAGTTGAATAGAGAGAGTCCTCCAGTCCTCTTTCATACCTTCATAAGCTCCTCCCCGAGACAGGGGTTGGGGCCACTGCCCGATCGAATCCAACCTTAATTGTGGCGGGACTTGATTTTTAAATGGTTTTGCCACCCCGATCTACCAAATTATAGGCTTGGTGGGCCCTCGACAGAGCTTCGTTTAAGTCTACACGTTATAGACTCCCAGTGTGTACCCGTTAAGGTGAAGTTGTCTTGATTGTGAGAGGCTATGTATTCGCTTCAACTCTCCTTAAGTGTAATGGCTTTCAGAGCTTCTCCCAACCGCTGTACCCGGCTGCAGTCCGGATCATAGGGTGGTCGGGATAGCTCCTAAGCACATTTACCTGGCGGCATGCAGTTTCCCATCTGCCCGGGATAAACCTCACTTCGATTCTCCTCACTTAGGATTTAGTCAAACAGCGGGTTCCTTTGGTGACCATAAATGACCTCGGTCAAACAGCGGGTTCCGTTGGAGACCATAAATGACCTCGGTCAAACAGCGGGTTTCATTGGTGACCATAAATGACCTTATCCAAGGCGAGATTCGGATCCGCCCACACCGGTATGATATACCAGGGCTCCCCCTGATCGGTATGAGTAACCGTCGAGAATTCTCACGAATTTCTCTACCACACACTTGACCTGACAGCTTCGTCCATTACCCAGTTTCCAAGGAAACAAGGATAGGGTAGAAGACAGCCAGTTTTATGGGTGAACGTCGTGTGGTCTCCCGAAAACCCAATATCTTGTCTACAGCAAAAAAGGTAAGTACCATAAATCTTCCAATAGTAGCCCCCGACTGCTATTTTAAAAAGTACTGTGGATTTTTAGTTCGCCTACCCCCATGGTTACCGAAAATAATCCGATTACCGAAAAGTAATTATATTATCGCAAAGTAATTAAATTACCGAAAATTTATTCGATTACCAAATGATTATTCCATTATGAAAAATAAATTAAAATAGTGTAATTATTACTATTTTTGTGAAAGCAATCAGATTACTAATTACTTTCTGAAAAGAGTAATCCTATTAGCAATCCAATTAGACAGTTATCCATTACGTTATGTTTATATTAAAGTAGGATGTTAAATTATGCAATTTTTAATTTACAAAACATTTCAGTAAACCTAAACAGTAATCAGTAAACAGTAATAGGTAAATAGTGATCGGGAAATAGTAATCGCTAAATAATTCTCGGTAAATAGTAATCGGTAAACAGTAATCGGCAAGCAGTAATCATTAAACAATAATCGATAAACAGTAATCGGTAAACAGTAATAGGTAAACAGTAATCGGTAAACAGTTATCAGTAAATAGTAACCAGTAGTTACCAGTACCAGTACAGTAATCAGTAAACGATAGGTCAACCGGACTCTGGGGTAACACCCCGGCTGTCCCCCCTTTCATCGGGCCTGGAATCTTCTGGCATTCAGGAATACTACTATAATGTCTGTGACTTAAAAAGAATGTCTTTGCTGCATCTTTTTATTGTATGCATTTAACATACATAATGTAACAAATAGAGAAATCCCTATATGCGGACGACAGATTATTCCAGAGCGAAGCGTCATACACCCACGAGAACCCACTAGAAGATTCGCGGCCCGTCTACAATATTCGAGCCAGGTCGCGTGTAAGGACGTAACGTTGCAGATACACACTTCCGTGTGGATATATATCAGCCGCTATGGGCCCGGCAGAATTAGTGGTTTTAGCCGGCGTATCGAAGTGTGCTCTGTGTAATTAGTAATCAAATATATTAGTGAATAAATAAATGTTTAATAATTGTTAATACATAAATAGTTCTTTTATAATTTACTTTAAGTTTTTTAAATATCTAGCATTTAAGTTCACTTAACAGTTTATAATTATAGTGTTTTAATTAGTGTATTTATAATATCTCTCTTGTGAATAGACGATTTAAACAGCATTTTTGTTATTATTTAAAAAAAAGGTTACAATAATTAAATTAATAGTAATTTGGATTACTAGGCCAGAAACTATACAGGGTGTAACTAATATAACTAATAACCTCGTAATAAGGAGTAGCTACAATGATTTAGACCATATTTTCCTTATCAACATGTGGTCACTTGCTGTTAGTTTTTGAGAAACACATTACATTAAAAATAATTTTTGAAGCAACTTCATGTGCTATTAGAATTCTTTTGTTCTCATGTCGGTAAGAACAACAAAAACATTATTTCAATTGAAAATGTCATCTTCGTTTGACTTTTAGTCGCAAATTTAGTAAAAGTTGTTACTGTTCGATAAACATAAAAATTCCTAGTTTTTGCTGGACTAGGCCGGTAAACGCTTACTTTCCGGGCTATTTTGGCATCTGCAATATTAATCAAAGCGGGAAAAAATCAAATCAATCAAATTTAAAAAAATATCATAAATTTCATCGTAATCATAAATTTCTTATTCTCTTTACCTTAAAATACTTGCAAAATAAATAAGCTCTTCTTTGTAAGACTTATTTGATAGAAGAGGCAGCAATGTGAGGATCAATGTAATTCCTAACAGTACTTAAAATTAATTTATAGATAAGGAAAAGTGATTAATAAGACTTTACTTATTTATTAACAAACCGCGACGTATCCCCGTATCTTTCCCTCTATACACATTCTAAATAATAATTAAGATGATTTCTTGTAGGTCAGTCTCCTGTGGTAAATAGCAACTAAACAAAGTAAAGTACATGATGCAGTTAACCGCAACCACGTAGTTCTCTTAACATGACCGCAAATAGAAATAATCGACCAAACCGCTCGTATATTATAAAAGAAATGAAACGCATGCAAGTCTTGCAATTTGCTGCCTTTGTATTATCTTGAATAACTTGAATGCATCTTACACTTCAAGATCGCAGACCGAGATACGCCATGCAAATAACGACGCATAACTCGAACTCTGCTTGCTAGAACACTGGAATATAAGGCATCTATTAATTATAAGTTAATGAGGACCATGCTATTAATTAATAAAGATAACAACGATGACAGGTGTAAATTACAAGAGTAGTACTTAAAAATGTCGAGATATCGTAAATTATTTCAGCAAAGGAGTACTGAATGTCGACAAAATGTGGAGGGCTTATGAAATCCCTTTGTGATAGTAACCTAGTGGAAGGATATGTAGGAAGATTTTTATGTTTCCTTTTTGATAATAAAAACCAAAGCCGTGAAACAGAGATCGAGGTAAAAGTGAGTTAATATTGCAAAAAGTGCAGTTCCATGCAATGTGACACACGCCATAAAAAGGTGTGAAATACGCTACGAGATCCTGTGGAGGTCCCCGCGACGTCAGCGCCGCGCTGAGACAAATTTATGAAGTCTGGCTGATTTACACAGAGCCTCACAAAAAACAAGCATCTTTATAATGCGAACCTGATATTTTAGATGTGACTGAAATTAGTGTTCTTTTTTATGGTGTTACTATGAAAGAGGAAAACCTCAAAGCAGTTTACATAATAAAATTAAAAAATATGTAGTACGTATACAGGCAATCTTTTAACACACAAAGGACTTTTCGTTTGCTCCTTTTGCTCATCATTTTGCCAAAATTACAAAGTAAAATGATATCTTAGTTTTTATATTTTATTAATGTTATGCGAACATCAGCAGATTAAATGCAGAAGAGGGGTGATTATCAATTTGTCTAGTAGGGTTTGAAATGGTATTACACTGTCATGGTTGGAGATTGACAGAGTTATTTGAGTAAGTTTAAATGTTCTCTGTGGTACACATTAAATACAAACACAATCCATTGAATAGGAACATTACCGTTATTAAAATTACAAATAGTGTAACATCCGTTACTACAAAACCACTAATTATAATTTAATAGTTAACTTTGCTTATAATTTGAGAAATATGAATACATAGTAATATGTAACTAACCCCTAATTACTAGCTTGTGGAAAAAGATTAAGTAATTAGTTAAAAATTCGTTAATCTGTTATTAAAATAATAGTTTTATGAGTAACGAATTGAAAAAAGTAGTTTTATGTAATCTATTACAGATTAAATGATCTTAAGCTGAAGAATAATCAACAAATCACCCCAGGTAATTAGATAATGCTGGACATTTCTTTTGCACCTCTCTTATCCTACATTTTATTCTGAATTTGTTAAAATAGTAAAATGTCATATTTCTAATCTCTCGCTTATCTTAAACATCTTCTGGTTATACTATTCCAACTTGTACAGCTGACTTTTTATATATTATAAATGTTCAAATATATAATTAAGGGTTACTATGAATATATCCTACTTGCCTCTAACTATTTTGTTGTTGACCAACAAAATTGTTGATCTGAGTTACTCGACGTTGATTGTTATAATCAACACAACGGTGTTGATAGGATATATGATTCATGAAGGTTGTTACACCTATATGGATGAGTTCAGAAATATTTTCACGTAACAAAATAGATAAAATCACAAGGTACACAGTGATAGTTTAAAATTTATTAATTTGGTATCAACACATGATTGAAAGTAACATTACTCTTGCTAATGAAATAAAGGTTAATGTATGAAGTATAATCTCAACTTAGCCTGGGAATGGGTTACCATGAGAAAGCTATATCTTTATTACAATAATAACAAGTAGAATAGAAATTCATATTATTCCATGGAACCAGAAAAATACAATTCAGATAGTCAAATAATGAGCAAAGATAGGCTATAAAGAAATTGAATTAGAGAATAATTTTCACATTGGTTTCTAAGTAAACAAAATGAAATAATAATAATAAAAAAATTAAGAAAAAGCATGTAAAGTTCTTCTATTCCATAAAACATGTATAAATTATATTATTAAATAAATTTGTAAACCAGAAGATAAAAATAAACGGTTTAATTGTGGTCAAGGTACTAAGTAAAAAAGTTTGTCCCTGAGTAGAGAAGAAGTTTGAGCCATATATAATCTGCTATCCTAAAAGTTGAGAAGGAAAGACAAAATAAAATTCTAATAAAAAGTTTTGAAAGGTAATAAACTTTCCGGTAGTTTTTCTAAAAGTCATTTCTGCTTCTACTGAAAGCGACATCGAAGGATTTGTCACGTGAAGAACTCTATCCCGGCCACGTGCAGCAACTTGAAACTGGAAGAAGAATATTGAGCAGTTAAGTTAGTCCTCAGGTTGGTGTAATGAAATACTAAGGATACTTACCTTAATATCAGAATTTTGTCAAACTTCTAAGTGAATATTCATATCCTTGAAAATCAAAATACCAAATTCCTTCATACCAAACAAGTAAATCTAATAGTTATTCATTTTGTCCATGTTGTTCTCGTTTGCATATAAGGTCCTATAAGTCCCTCGGTCCATATAAAGGCAACTATCATGTGTAACAAGTATTTCTGAACTATTACAATAAAATTTGCACTTGTCAAGAGTTTAAGGTTAATTAAGCAAACGCACAGAGAGCACTTTAAAATATAAATATCGCGGAGTCTTTAACCAGAACCCCGTTGAGGACTCATTTAGATAAGTAAAATAGTCCCAGTAAGTAAAATTATAAATCTTTTCTGTATACATTTAGAACCCGAGGTATGAATAAATACAGTAATAACCGGAGATATCATCACCTTCACAAAAACTATTACAGTTTTTTCCATAACAAATTGATATCTTGAAGTTTTCTTTTCCGGCCATCTTCTTCATGGGGTGTGTTTTTATCAAGGTTGTTCCTGTGCCAAGTTCTCTCTTAATGCTGTTTGTAAGCCGCCTTAATTGAAATTTAACCATATCAATTTTCATTTTTTTCTTAGAAAACCTAATAAAAGTAGTATATAGTAGATAATGAAACCAGTTAACTAACCCCTTTGTAGTTAGATGAATTCTATTACGCGGGTTTATATTTCAGATATAAACCCACCACACATTATTCAACCCGAATCACATCTCAGTTGTCATCCGAGCTAAACACAATTTAAAGCAATACATTAATTGACTATGAATGTTTGGTTTGGTTACTAGTAGCATGGAAAGTTGATGTGTATTTCAAAAATGAATTTGAATTCAGCCAGATTGGGCTGAAACCTGAAACTGATCTATGTTGTAGTTAGTTCATGACATTCTGATCAAAAGTCATCATGGGCACTAAGTTTAAAATTGGCAATGCCAGTTTTTGAGTTATGAAGCGTCGAAGTCTACTGATTTAACGGCCAAGACTACGAAGTACAGTTTGGAGTTGTTTAACAAAATCGGAGTTGTTAACATACCCATGCTCCTAGTTTCACGCAAAAAACACACGAACGCGCACACCTATATACATATGCTAACACACATGTATTTGTATACATGTAACTGTAACCGTTTGATCACCAGATTTTGGTGCTTTTTAACTCAAAAACCGGCCATTTTCATACTTAGTGCCCATGAGGACCTTTGATCAAGGTGTTATGAAACAACATACATCAATTTCAACCCAACCTGACTGTACCCTGTTTTCCATTTATTTTCTGCTGGATCCTTTGTTAATTAAGCGATGAATTACATGAAGACTTACCATCCATTGTTGTAACTGAAGAAAACATAGCTGCTATCCGCTCCGTGACTTAGGATTATTTGTACGTAAAAAAGATATGTTGTTGAATTCCTCAACACCTAACAAATGCCTAAAAAGGTATGACGAACGAGAAGTGTTAGTTAGAAGCTTATGTACATTCACAGAAACACACTAAGAAATGAATTATATTTGGTAACAAACTTTCCTTTGCTGAATAACTTTTTGCAACTTAATGCAAATAAATTTTGTTAGTATAAGCGAGCATATTACATGAAATACTAAATAGCAAATATTCTATCAAATTCAGCAAATTATAAAGAACAATGGTAAAAATCTGCTGATTTTGGTGTCGGGGAGATTTGTCCATTGACCTCTCCGATAACATTGTTCATTGTTATGAGAACATATTAACTAGTAAAGTCAGCATATTTGGTGTTAGCAAAGGTTGGGAATTTATTTGTATATTTTACAAATTAGAATTTCAGCAAAATAATTGTAGTACCCCCCATCAAAATTAATTTGTTTCTTTGACTAAGATCATTATACCAAAAATAATTGTTATATGCAAATGATAAATTTGCTAAGGCAATATTAAGAAAAGATATTTGCTGCAGTTACTCATATTTTGTTGTTAGAGCGCAATATTTTTAGTATGTGTTCTAGATGATTGACGTACAGTTAATGACAACTATTTGTCTGCTGGAGGTGTTTACAAAAGTTAAAGAAAACAGGCCTAAAGGAAACAAATTGTTTTGCATCATGATAATGCATCTTTCTATTTTTTGCATAAAGGTTACAGGAGAGAAAACGATGAACCCTCCGTCATATAGTCTCGATTCGGCTTCGTAGAAATCGAGGAGTGTTAGGTCCGATGAGCGTGCTGGCCGCTCAATTGGAACACGTCGCCCTATCCATCTACGGGGGAATACAGGAACTGCCGAACTTTTGCAGGGCAAAATGGGGACGAGCTACACCTGTCGAAACCTAATGTTTAGGAAGGTAATGTATGGATGGTTTAGGTTCCCAGAAGGTTTTTCTCCAAACAAATCGTTATGTAATTAAAATTGTACATAATTATTTAGTATTATTTAAAGTAGTGACGTCATCATTGCTCAAAATAGGACATCTATAAAATTACATGTTTTAATTATTTTACGTTAATTATTATTTTACGTCATAATGTGCTTTAAATTAAAACAAAATTGATGTGTTTTAACATTTTTTCATATTAGATTATATAACAGAATTATGAATTGTATGCGAAACATTATAAGTACTCTTTATAGAATATAAAGGAGAATATTTTGATAAGCAATAAAATGATTTCTTTGAACAATGAGTTTTATTTACTGTTATTTAGTTTTTAAGAATATCTAGTGTGCTCCTTGTAATACTCCCATGAAAAACAGTTTTTGTGCTGAATAAATAACATCTTCGTAGTTTTGATTTAATAATTGAAATAAATTCCTGCACTTTGCAAATGTACTACTCAAATTAAATAATTGTCTTAATAGGAAACCTTTGATATTTACTTTTCAGGTAGATTCCTTTTTCAATTAAATCGCAATTACATTTAGTTCCAGCTAAGTAATAAATTAATTATTTTGTTCCTCTTACTAACTCTTTAATTATTCCAATAAGTTCCTTGAACCTCTACTTCTGCCTGTCTCATTATTATCGGTTTACGTTGTTGTGTTATTGATTTATTAGCACTTTACTAATTACATTAGTAAATTTTATTGTAATAGTAACTATACCATGTAAACTTTTGGTAAAAATCTAACTGGTTATATCCTTTGAACAACTAGCCATCATTTATCTAGCCTGCTCAGAAGTTTAACTTCATTGTACTAAACGAACAATATTCTAATTAAATAGTTTTTCCTGTTGACCAACAATATAGTCTCCAAATGCATTTATGTAAAATAAAGGTACCACGCAGAATACTCAATAACTAATAAGTTCCTTTAATAGATATACCGGGTGATCCAGCTAAAATACTATATGTGGCATGCCAGTAGATACAGCTCTATTATTTGTGGAGCATATGATCAATCACTACATCAAACTTTACATATTTCAGGTAAAAGACAGATTCTCGCATCTAATTGAAAGTTAAAGCTACAGTGTAGACAAAAGATACTATGTACAAACATATATGCAGTGTCCCCCGCAACATTTTCATGCTTCTAAAATTCTTATTTAGAAGACGATTTCAATGAAATTTAAAATGTTGAATTATACTATAAAAATGAATTTTTGATAACTATTTTAACAATTGTGCACTTCCGGTGTCACCAGAAGTGTATATCAACTTTATTATTTTAAATATAATACTAGCATTGAGAAAAAAGAATTGATGACCTGAACTACAATCATATTGTATTGTAGGCAATCTTGTTGTGTCAACTAGATATCTTTTAAGTTCAACGTATTCAATAACTAGTCCAAAAATAGCATATGGTTGTTCCAACCTCGTTTAACTAGTTGTAATCTGGTTCCAATAATCAGATTTAAGTTGAGGTAACTAACGTTTGTTGATGTTCCAGCCTCCTTTATGTAGACTCAGCGACATATCTATATCTATTTAACTCATCCAGATTTCACAGTTGTCCCAACCAAGGACGCTAGCAACAGTGATCTGGCTGCACATTCAGATAAATAGATGGACCAGATTTTACTACGAAATCTGGTTAGAGCAGAAGATTTATGTTTACTCTAACCGTTATTTTTCATGTGTTAGTGTATTATTGCATATTTCAAACCTACTGTTCATTTTGAGTACGAATATGTGTCATTTCTCAATTTTTTGTTGATATGGTTATCTGAAGGTTGGCGTTTTACCTTTGGAATGTTGAAGTTCATAAATCAGTCTATTTGCCACTAGGTTAATATTGACTGATGAAGTAATACTAGAAAAATACGAATTTGTGCTATTGCGGTTTGTCAGATTCGAATACCTAGACATAAGAATTTATACTTTAACTTGTAAACAAATTCTCAAAGGGCATTTTGAAATATAAATTGTAATTAAATACGAATTCAAGAATTATGCTTTCAGGAAAGCAAATGATGTATCGAGAAACTTGTCAAATTTTTATTTTCATATATAACTATGGTAAGCAGCAATACATACACAAGGAACCGATATTTTTTGGTTCCACATTTCGGTTCTACTGGTAAATAAAAAAAATAGTTCAACATTCTCCAGACATTCTCCCAATAGCCATAACCATTTCGTACCGAGTTGATGTTGATACTAGATCCACTTCCACTACTAATTGACCAATAGTCTGTGAATTGACTAGAAAAGTGTTACCTCACATTTTATATTGGTAGTCCTAAATATTTCCAAACAAATTTAATCTTAAAAAAAATTTAAAATAGCCGCGTTCGGTATTTCACATCTGTTTACTCAAAGAGCTCAGTTTCTATAGTATCTATTGTTGTAAATAATTGTAATTATAGCAATAGAGCTTTCAGAGTAAAACGAGTTGAAATACCGAACCCAGCAAATATATTTATCACCTTGTTATAAACAATACTTTAACCTAACATGCATCGACTGTCACTGAACAGTCACGGCAGTGACAGTCGATGCATGTTAGGCTAAAGTATTGTTTATAAGATAGGTGATAAATATACTTGCTGGGTACCTTGATAACAGTATCAAGGTCATATTTGTTTGGAAATATTTGAAGCTATATACCAACATAAAATGTGACGTCATTACTTTTGCTTCCGGAACCCTTATGGAACCTAAAAAATCCTGGAACCGGAACCAGAACCTTAATGTTTAGAAAATTAAAATTGGGAACCGGAACCGAAACCCTTATTTTGAATTTCCAAGAACCGGAACTGGAATCGGAACCTATATTTGTAAAGGCTTCCAGTCCCTGATACATTTTATATAAAAGTCTGGAGTATTTTGTGAATGAGTACACGTAAACGATTATGCGAAATGAACTTTTTGGTCAAAGTATCCCGCACTAATCTTATGGAAAGTGACCGCCCGGTTAAATTGGTTGAATTTTTGATAAGTTATAGTTATTAACTCCCGGATCCAAAGTTCTCCTGGGAACAAAGTCCAAAAATTTATGGTCTGCCCACCACAGGTGCTTAAAGTTGCGTGTTTTGAAATTGTTAAAACTTTTGAAATTAATCGTAATACCACAAAACATCAAGTCTATAGAGCATATGTTGATGAAGGGAATAATGAAGAAAATCCTATTAGTGATTATTACTGTATTTGTCAATCTGGAGCAAGAACTTTGGGTACATGTGCACATGTTGCAAGCATTTTGTGTTATCTTGAATATGCACGCCCAGCAACCTAATGTGGGATATCCTGACACATTGTTGTTGCGAACGCCACTGGATGCAGCACATAGAGCAAATCACGAGGATTTTACCATAGAAGTAGTGAAATAAAATAGGCTAATGTCACATAATTTTATTGAAAGTTGAAGGGACTCACGTGAATGCAATACTCACAGTGCCCGAATGTGAGAGACGAGAGGACTCACTATAATCAAGCACCCCGAATGTAAAACATAAATCCAGTGACTCGTTAATTGCCAAGATTTCAATTCCTATAACAATTCTCTCAAGATTTTCACCCACTCAAGTAAATGTGTATGTGAATGTTTGTGAAATATAAAAAAAGTCACAATAAAATCTAATTTTTAATAAACAAATTAGTTAGTTTTAAAAGTCTGAACGATTTCAAAACACGCAACTTTAAGCAGTTTATTCAATAATCATCATAAGCGTCTATTTTGTAATTGGTAAAAAAATGGTTTTTGTGGTTGTTTCATTATTAAATGTAACGATTTAGTGCAAATTTTAAATTGAATCCATTGTTGTGGTTTACGATTGTTTTGAATTTAATTATCGCACTATATGGAAGATCTTTGTCGAAAATACAACTTCTTGTTTGTGCCTGCCCTTAAGCGAATGATGAATATAAGAGATGAATGTAATCTGTGGAAAGTAGGGTATTTATCTACTTTTTATGTTAAAGATGTTTATAGTCAATTTTTATTCATGTAATAATTTAAATTCGTTTATTAAAGATTTTGTTCCCCTGGAATTATATTCCACTCCTAGCACATTGTTTTTTGAACTGGTGCTCTTAAGTAAATATCTACTGAATCGTTTGGAAGTTAGATTAATCTGGTTTCTACTTGGAATTTGATAAAATGAAGATTTGCTGAAGACTAAAGGACGTAAAGTAACAGACTTTAAGTAAGACTTTAATGTCATAAAATTCAAGGACAATGTGTTTAATTGCAAGATAAATCATAAGTGCAATTATATTTGAAGTAAAATAGTTTACAACATTTAAACAATCTAAATTAGTTGTTGTATTATTGTGTTAGTGGAGTAAAATAAACTTATTTAGATTACATTTAGTTTTGAAACGGCTAATAATTCAAAATTTGAGCTTTGTAATATTACATTCGAAGACCTTTGAATCATTTTTTTGTTTAAATATAATCTATTTGCTTGAGAAATAATATTAATTCGGTTTATATCATCAGAGGTATGTAATAAGCCGTTTTAATTGTTGTTCTATTCAATGATCTTTTGTGAAATAAATGTATGAAAATGATAAAAACGGAAAGTTAACGACCTTTCAATTCTCCCATGCCCAAAACGAATTTTACTGAGATCTCGTATTTTACCTACTTTGACTAGTTTAGTTGAGGTAATCAACTGTGAGTCTGACGTATTACATATTTGTGCCTAGTTGTGGGTGTTTGGCAGGAGTTACCTTTTGAATAAATTTTGTTACAGTTTTGCCTTGCAATCGTAGGTTGAAAATCGTTTATCCTTACTACAGTAGTATGTATGTCAATAACATGTTCTCTGTGAAGATTCCAAGTTTATTTCGATGTTTCTAAATAACTGTTGACCTTAAATGGTCCTGCTAAAGGCAAAATGTTGTACCTTCAGAAACAACAAATCCGTTTCTTTTATGGATGTATAATGAATATCATTGAAAAAATTCTTCGTACTAAATGAATAAAATGTAATATCTAGCACAAAATATGGTCTAATTTAATTAGAATGTATCATCCGTTCCTGTGTAGAGCTGCAAATATGCAATACTAGTAGAGAAAAAAATCTGTCAGGAAGAAGTAAGTTTCATTTCGTTGTTGTTTTCTTGTCAATTAGCAGACAATACATAAATAACGTTTAATTAACTCAAAAAATCTATGTTAACACGTTAGCGTTACACAGATTAAAGTTGTAAAGATGTAAGTTTTATAGAGTAATATAGCTATAAAGAACTTATGTAAATTTAAAGTAACTATAAGCTAATATTATGAGATGACGTTTTATTAAACAACATTGTCTGAGGTAATAGTGAAGAAAGGAACAATCATGCCAAGATATGGCAGGAAGTTATAGAAATGTTTCCTTCCATTCCTAAATGACAAGCGTGAATAATAGGTTAAAACATTTTAAGCGCGATTTTAAGCTACTCTAAATGCAATGTCATTAGAGTTGGCCGAAGAGGAGGGTTTATTTAACACCACTCGCCTCTTTACCTGGGGCAGACCCGGGATATTTTGACATGGTCTTTGGAGTGTGTATTTAAACCGCAAGAACATGCAACAATCGCATCGCATTGCTATAAATTACAGGGCTTTGTGCCGGGCCCCGGCAGGGCCTGAGTTGCCCATTCAGAGCCGCAACGTTAGACGATAGGGTTCATTAAATCCGTTATCGCGACTTCCAAGTCGCTCCTACAGGGAAACTTTTAAATTTATTTCATTTATCGTTATTCAAGTCGGTTCCAACTCAGTGCTTGTGCTCCTGCATTTTCTCATTTTTTAATTCCCCCATTTCTTCATGTACGGGATTTAAAAGTTCCATTAACCGACGAGTTCCTATGTTTGCAATCCTATAATTAAAAAAATTCAATTTTATTCTTCTTACTTTATCTTGGATAATTACAGTCAACTTAAAAAGACCATTTAATATATAACAATAATAAATAGTAATTAGTTAGTTTTGATCATGCTGTTGTATTTCTCAGGTTTCCTCCTTTCAGTAGTGTTCGTTTAATTTTAGGATAATAAACACTATTAAATCTATAATATATTTTATTTAATACTTATTATTATGATTGAAATAGAAAATGAATTTTGAGTTATTCTGAGGACTGGTGGCAATCAACTGCCTACAAAAGTGATCTATATTGAAAAAGAAAGTTAAAACTAATTAGTTTACAGTTCAACGTTCATTAAGGAAATTTTCTAAATACATATGCTGTCTGTAAATATGTTTATCTAACATTAAATGGAAATTCTGTGATTCATTGTATGGCAATCATAAATAGTTTTAAATAGGTCAATGATACACAATTTATAATTGATTGTAAATAAAAATGAACTAATGATTAAATGCTATAATAGGTGAACAGGTGATATATGTAATGCTAATCTTAATGAAATATGAATGTTAATAATATTAAAAGAAATTAATAAAACAATATAATAATTATAACTACGGAAATAGTGAGTATCTAACAATGCTTAAACAAACAATCAAAATGACTGTAGATTAGGTGCATTTCAAAATGTTATGTTAATAAATAAACTTTCATAGCCACTCGAAATCTCACTGTGTCCCTCAGTAAATGTATCAATAATTGGAATTACAATACATAATTTATATTAATAGTATAGATATACCAAACTCATTTTATACTACTAACTAAAAAAATTATGCTAACAGTACGAAGAAAGGGTATTCTTTCTCCTGATGGTATACAAAACCCCATGTCTCCAGATATACTTCATCAAACGATCAGAAACAGTCCTAGAAAAATAAGATTTGTTGTTCTTACGACCCTGATCCACCAAATATTTAAATCATATTTTGTTCCAATTTCATTTTATTTATGATTAAACATTATTCCTATATTTTTCCGCTGCGTCACAAATTTTAAGTTGTACCTAGGGTTGCCAACTGACCTTTTTTCGAAAGGACAGTCCTTCTTGCTAAGAGTGTGTCCTTCGTCCTTTCTTGTTACAGGAAACGTCAGGGTTTTGCCCTTATTTAAAACAACAAAAATAATCCAATATTTTAATTAAAATTTTAAATTTTATTTTAATCACTAATAAAATTATCTTCCGAGAATCAAGAATTGTAAATTTCAAATTAACCGCCAGCATCGTGCAAAATGTATCAAATTGTCTATGAACTGTATTAAGTTAGGTAATTTAGTGCATTTTTATTGTTAAAAGCCATTAAAACGAGTGAAGCTACAGATTATAATTTACGTGACCACAGAGAAGATGTGACTAAAATCTCAGCAAAAAAAAATAGAAAACGTATGTGTGTACAGTATAATGTAGTAAACCGGCCAATGTCGTTAATGACAAGTAAATCTCGAAAATTGCATAGAACATCTTTACTAAATATCTAATAAACTTCAACTTACACATAACCTAACAACTAATCTACGGCTTATTACTTATTAATTGAGCAGGGTTAATTAATTATTAATGGTCAAGCTACAGTTGAAGTTTTACATTATGAGACTGATTGATCATTAAGGCTATATTCAAACAGTCCGGAACCATCTGCTGGGGGGCAGCGGTAAGGGGAACCTCTCGAACTAGCCCCCCACCATACATTATTTGTGGATAGGGATAGCTTCAGAGAAACTGAGATTTCTCAGGAAGTGATACCTGAAATAGCATGCGTAAATGAATTAATATTAATTGTTGGTTAATTAATATTACTCAATTAATAAGTGAACGTACAGTAATTGAATCGCTAAGTGCAGAAAGGGTACAAGTAAACTTTTTAGGCATATTGATATTTTTACGGAATTTGTCACTTCAAACCAAGCTTGATCGTTCGGTGCAGAAAGGATACATGTTATGACACATAAAATGAAAAAAAAATAACTCCTATAGCTGTAATTGAGTGCAGAAAGAGTCTAAGTCAGTGACTTGTATCCTTTCTGCAGCCAATTTTTCTTCTGCATAACAGATGGCGTTGTGCATTGCATTACCTAGAGTCACTGCATCTAATAACCTAGGCCAGCTGGTCGACCAAAGTACCGCAATCCGCCGCCATATTGGGGCAAACGAAGCACGAAATTGTTGATTATTTGTTCTATATTGAATTTAATCAAATCCACGTTTACTTTAAAAGGTTTTTCTTATTTTGAAAGATCAAACCTCTGATATGTCAAACACGTAAAACGTGGTTTTAATTTGCCCATTATTAAAAATCACCCTTCTCTGCCCCAATATGGCGGCGGTTTGCGTTACTCTGATCGAACAGCTAGCCTGAGTGACTAGATGTAGTGGCTCTACATTACCTAGAGACCCTTCAATTAGAGTCTGACCAAGGCAGTCATTTTATATCACAACACGAGGTGCCAAATTTAAAGGTGCAGAAATTGTTACATCGCCAAATATTGGCACGCATGTGAACTGTATTTGACTCAAAAAACTGGAAATAGTGGGTTATGTATATAAAGCATTATTTAGCAGTAAAATACATTAAAATTAGGATAGCAAAATCAAAATATTATATCAAATATATTGTGATATAAAATAGCGGACACCGTGGCAACGCGTTGGCCAGACTCTAATTGAAGTGTCTCTATATTACCTTGCTTGAGCAGTTTTGGTTAGTTGTTGCAAGTTTTTCTTAAGCCATGGATGTGTCAAACAATACTAATAATAGAAAGCGTAAAAAAGGTGTTGTTAATTGTGATGAATATAAAAGAACGTTATTAAAAAGAGCCGGTAGGACAAAGCCTTTGTGAACAAAGGCCCAACTGAGGTACATTCATAACTTTATCAATTTTTAAGGAATATATACCAGATAGTGTGAAGAAATTGCACCTATTCAGTGGCAATTGTCCTGGTCAAAATAAACACAATACCATGATAAAAATGTGTCTCTACCTGAAAGATTCAGGCAGATTTGATGAAATTCAGCAATATTTTTCTATTAGAGGGCACTTATTTCTGCCGTGTGACAGAGATTTTGGCCTTCTCAAACGGAAACTAAAAAAAAGTCGATCGCGTACACACTCTACATCAGTATATAGAGATAATAGCGTCTGCTAGCACAAAATAAAAATGTATGATTCATGTGGTAGATGGTAAAGGTATAGTGAACTTTAAAGGATGGTGGCCAAAAGTTTTCAAAAAACTGCCATTTCAAGCCCCCTCACAAAGAGGCGTAGCAAGAGACAGAAAAGTTTCGTTTAATATTAGCAAATTCCACGAGCTCTCTTACTGCAAGGATAATGGAAAAGGTGTAGTGGTTGCAAAGGATTTCATCAATGGTTTTATATGTCACACGTTTCGTCTAGCCAATCCCAACAATTATGTAACCCAACAGGAAAGGTTCCCATAAAATCCGAAAAAATGGACCACATAAAAAAGTCAGCTAAGTTCGTGGGAAACGTTTTGTATTTTTTCTTTATGTTTATTAAGTGTTTCTTTATATTTTGTTTCAGTAAATTGTTTTTTCTTTCATTTGTTGATTCGGGAAATTGACTGCAGAAAGGATATATGTCAGTTATCTTTGAAGGTCATTTTTACTTGGTTGCTAAACTATAATTTTTTAAAATATGAGGTTGGAAATGGATCGTCTTTTCGTATATTTTTAACCTATATTATCAGTTTTCTCAAATTTGATGCAAAAGCTTTGTAAAATAGTTTTTTTTGGTTTTTCTCAAAACTATAGTCAATTGACATGTATCCTTTTTGCGGTCAGCGATTCAATTAGTAATTGTAAAAAAATCATCAAAAACTAATTAATAATAAAAAACAAACAAACAAAAAAGGACGATAAATGACATTCATTAAAGAAGTAAAAGACATGAACAGACAGTATGGCCGACTGGAAGGCGCGCTGGACTCACGATTACATAACCCGAGATCTATTCCCAGTTTTGATAAATTCTTTTTTAATAAAATTTCATAAACATAATAAACATTTTTTTTATGATTATAATATTTACAAAAAGTAATAACTTACAATTAAATATTAATATGGTATGCATAATCATTTCGTTTTATTTTTATAGTTAAAACGACTGTAAAATTAAGGAATAATTTTATGTAATTATTCGTTTTTATAGATATGATAATTATAGAAAAATTATTTATTTATGAAATATTTATATTAAATATTGTATTAAAAAAATGCCGAAACCGGGAATAGAACAGAGGTTTTAAAATTGTATATCCTTCCAGTCGGTCATGCTATCTGTTCATGTATTTTGCTTTGATGAATGCCTTTTATCATCCTATTCTGTGTTTTTAATTAATAATTATTAATTCATGACAGTACGTTCACTTATTAATTGATTACAGCGCTTAGTAAGAATATTTACAATGACGCCAAAAAGTAAGTTGCCTGAAAAATCTGCTAATTCAGATTTTCGAAAATTCGTAGTATGCCGAGTATCGACTTTAAATTATTTTAATAATATTATTTACAATAACTAACAAAACTCGATGTGGTGCGATTCTATAAATAACAATAATTAAAAAAACTTTGGTTTCTATAATAAATACCCCTTGAATTTATACTGAATTTCTACTCGTGTATATGTGGAGAGAACGCTTTGCCAGCTTTCAAGAAAGCCCTTAACCACATTTAAATAGCATTGGAACATCTTTATTATTGTAAATGAATATAATAAACAACGTTGATGGAAATTTTTGACTGCCCTTACATCCTACTTTCCAAAGTTGACAACCCTAGTTGTACCATCCTAATAATAAAAAGGTAAAGCAACCAAATGCGAAACTAACAAATTCGTTGGATGACACATAATTAGTATTTTAATTCACGATATAATTTTGGCAGTTGAAATCAAAAGTTCGAGTCATCAGTGCAAGAACGGATGCATTGGAGGGTGCGTGTGTAAACTGCATGTCTGCTAGGTCACGTAAATATTTTGATAAATAATAATAATTTCTATCTAATACGAGCTTCTATGATACTACTGAATTAAAATTATACCGAAATAACTACATATCTATTAACGAATAAGCGTATTTAGATAGTCCTATATTCTTAATTTTCTACTAATTGTCCACTTAGTAACGGTGAAAAATGTGACGCACTGGACCTAGTTGTGATGTAGTAGATGTGAACTAATACATTAAAACTTTGTCCAAAATAAAAACATTCCCATAATACAAATGGCATACACTATTTGAACTACTAATAAACAAGAATGTGACAGCGGATTTTTTGATCGCGTTTGAACTACCTTGTCAAAAATGACAAAAACTCATACTTTACTATTGAGCTCTGTTGATTATATGAGCAATAAGTTGCATTAATATTGCACTAATTTTTTTGCAATGGCTCTAAAATAGTTTATTGCCTCAGGTATGTACTGTATACGATACATTAAGTTTTTCATCAAGTACAACAAATCGAAAAGGATAACTAACCATATGAAGTCTATTTAGCATCATCAGTATGGTGCACTTGATGCATAATGATTAATACTTGTTAAGGATCACATATAAAAACGCGAAAAATTCTAAACAAAATTGCAATATGGTATGCTATTTAATATGATTAAAATACTACAACAAGAAAAATAATCAGGAAAATAAATGATACCACAAAAATCTCAGTAACCAAACAGAATAGCTTTTCTTGTGTAGTAAAAGTCAGTGTAATCGACATAGAAATCCATCTTCTAGAAACTTGGCACAGTGGAGTTATTATAAGAGAATTCTAATAAATGCCAAAACTACGGCCCGATTTAATATCTGAGAGCAGCGGTGAAACGGGAGCAGCACGCATTGTCAACGCCATAAATAACAGTGTCTAAACGTTATTTTTGGGAAGCTAACGACATTCCTAGAGCAGTCGTTATCAGACACCCCGGCAATATCAGGAGCTGTCAGCATAGCGAGATTCCAGTCCTGGAATGCGGATATTGCTACTCCTGCTCCCGTTGCTGCTGCAACCCTCCTGACGTCGTCTGCCACCACCGCCGCCCTTTTAGAGGATATTATAATTGGTTCGTGTAAATCACGATCTATGTGTTTGTTGTTCGGAATGAAATCCAAACTCACTTTCATCACGATTTCGGGGCACGTATAATTCAAAACGCAAGAGATAACATTGTTGGCTGCTAGGGATAATATTCCGGATAGATCGTTATTACCGTTACTTATTATTACAGGAGGAAATGCGATTTTATACTCCTCTAACAAGCCTTTAGAAAGTCATCAAATCATCTGTCGGCGGCGTCTTGGGTTGTAAAGAAAATGTCAATGCGGGTGGGTGTTTGTTACTTTGTTATTGCAAACTATGTAGGTATATGCTGTATGTTGTATAACTACATATAAAGACTAGTCAATAAAATTAAAATATTACAGAGGTGTAAACGTATCTTCAAGAATTTTATCTGATTTATTTTAAAAGGCAATATTATACGAAGATTTGACAATAAAATTAATTTTTATGGGAGGTTATTGATGTTATCTTAAATAGTTACGAATAGACATAAAACGGCAACAAAACTATGTTAAAACATTATTGCGTGATTTGTAATGTAAGTAACCTTACTCAAATACTCATGTACCGTAAATTTGTAGAATATGATAAAATTTAATACTTATAAAATGGAGGAAATGTCAGCCAACAAAACTGCCTACCAAAAAGCAAATGATCTCTTGTTTACAAGACAAGAACAGATTTATTGTGACAAGGGCTATAGTAACATGCAGAACGGATGTGCAACAGAATGTAGACGCAGAATGATGCAATAAAATACCATATTTAGAATTTTTTTAATATTTAAGGCGGGTGAGTTGGACTAATTCATTTTTTAGTAACAGTATCGCTACTACATGATAAAAACGCACCATACTAATCCTAGGAGAATAACTTCCTAGGTTTATTTTTATTGCAAGTAGAAAAACTTTTAACCACATAATGAAGAATTATCTGCAAAATCACGCTACAAAACGTAAATTATTTCACCCACAACCACAAATACATAGTATTTTGCAAACATGAGTCTAATTTTGACAGTAACTTTTTAATAAGTAACTTTATCTTCTTTATACATACTGTGTTTTGAGTAATTCCATGTCAAGTGATCCAATGAGTTGTAACTCACCCTTCTTGATTTATTTCAAATTTCGCACAACTGTTATACTCCTAAAGATAAGTAAAAATCTAAAATATTATATTTTTAACTCAAGTGGTTCTTGAGTTGTGCCCTTCTAAAGTGTACAAAAATGAGTGATTTTGAGCAAGTTGGCGTTTACGTTTTCCTTTATAACTTTTGATAGAAATAATATAAAGGAATGAAACAAAAACTGTTTTAAAGTCCATCATTTGGGATTTAAGATTAATTAAAAATTCTGAAAAGAATTGGACACAGAGTTGCATATCTTTTAAATATGTGTGCCAAATTTCAACTTAGGATCTTAATGGGATCGTTACAAAATTATTTTAACAAAATAGCAATGTTCAACATTTTACCATTAATAATGTTTTCAATATTGGGAACATTGGGAGTTTTGTTTTATAAATGATTATTTTCTGTTTGGTAATTACTTGTAAAGAATCTGGGTTAAATAAAACATTAATTAACAAATTCCTGAACGGGTTTTTAAAATTTTTTTAAATTATTTGAGAAACTTTACCTAAATAAAATATCCTGGGTACACCAATATCAAGAAAATTTTTCAGTATTATCAAAACACGTACAAATTGTTATCAACTATAATAAATTAAAATCACTATAACATACAATAAAGAAAATTTTAATCTGATGCACAGTATTAATGTAAAATACTGCATGCTAATTCCATTTCCTGATAACTTAAACCGTATGTACGACCTGTCACTATATTTGGATCTACTTTAAAAAAATTGGACGTAGAGTTGCATATTTTCTAAATATGTGTGCCAGATTTCAACTTGAGATCTCAATGGCATCATTACTAAATTATTTTAACAAAATAGTAATGTTCAACATTTTAACATAAATATATTTTTCAATATTGGTAACTATATTATTGGTATTAGCGTTTTGTCTTATGAATGATTACTCTTTGTTCTGAGTAATTCCTTACAAAGAATCTGAGTTAGACAACACATCTGATGAACTAATTTTACTTACGTTAGAAATATATGAAATTACAGGTTTTGTTACATGTGAATACAACTGCAAGAGGTGGTTAGCCCATGTGATGTCTTCAGATAGTAAAGAATGTGCAGTTACCGCGTCATTTCTACATCCTGCTGGTCCTGCACCAAGATTTTCGTGAATACCAGATATCCCAAGAAGATTTTAAGGAAAGTAGATTCAAATGTTGAGCATCGCTATTTTGTTAAAATAATTTAGTAACGATCCTATTGAGATCCCAAGTTGAAATCTGGCACACATATTTAGAAAATATGCAACTCTACGTCCAATGTTTTTAAAGTAGATCCAAATACAGCGACAGGTCGTACAAACAGTTTAAGTTATTAGGAAATGGAATTAGCATGCAGTATTTTACATTAATACTGTGCATCAGATTAAAATTTTCTTTATTGTGTGTTATAGTGATTTTAATTTATTACACAGTGCGACCAATTCCAACTTTTGGTTCATGACATGTGATTTCTCTTCAGGAATGGAAAGATTAGGTGCCAAATAGCAATTCCCCAACGGCATTTTGCTAGGTCAGTTAAAATAAGAGAGTTTTTTAATTTTAAAGTTTGAGAACTATCAGGGTATCGGATTGACTTGAAAAATTCGGAAAATTACCTAAAAATGTAGTTTTCGAGGTGTTTTTGGGCCTGTTTGAAAGGAAATTGAAAGTAGATACAAAAACGAACATATGTGAAATCCTTGAAACACCAGGGGTCGTTTTAAAATGCATTTAAAGCGCTAGTTTGAAAGGGGAATGGGGTAGCGAGGTGGCAGAGGGCGTTCCTTTTTTTTAAAAGCTTTTCTCCAATTGTCCCCTATTATACCGCAAAATTCCGGACTGAGAGTAATGTTTCTTCGTAGAAAAATGAGTTTTTGAATTAAATTCAGAAGTATGAATCCATGTTCTTTATTTTGTTTTAATTTTGTTCAACAAATACAATGTTAACTTTACCTCTACTGATCTATTAGCTTCCTTTTGGGCGCTGGTTTCTCATTTTCGCTCTCCTCCCTGATTTGTATATCTGAGCTGGATGGATCTGAGCATGGACATCATCTTCGGTGTCACTGTTTTCATTCTTGTCTTCGTTCCTTTCTTCTTCGCTATCCTCAGCGTCTCTCTTTAGCCACCAACACAAATCCCCTAACATGGCATTCAATTTTTTGCCTCTGTACCGAATTTCCATAGGCATTGCAACCTAATGGAATCGCTCTCCATGTTAATCAGACTCTGAAGCTAACTGCTTCTCAAAGTAGCCAAGGTGACTATTAAGGAAATGTATTTTGAGAGACATTGATATCTTCAATTTCTCAAATGCCTGTAACATATCAGCTATCAAGTCACGGTAATTTTCTGCCCGATGCTTCCCCAAGAAATGAAGAATTACGGCCTTAATGGCATTCCAAACAATCGACTGGTCCTCATTCAGATATTTGTCAAAATCCGCATTTTTCATAAGCTTGCGAATATCACGAAACTTGCATCTTTATAAGTATAAATTTATACATTTTGAAACTGTAAGGTGAGTAATATCTTTCCGTACACCACTGTAAATTGTCGAATTCAAAACGGTGAAATTGATACCTTCTTGTGACATCATCATTTCTTGCATTGTTATCAAGAAATTGGGATTGGACAGTCAGTTTTATGCACCCTTTCATTTTTGCTAATAGTAGCGTAATGATTGTGTTGGGCAACCAGACGTTTATAATGCTTCGTACTTTTATCTTGTACATTTTTCACCATTTTTGACTTTCATACTGTGTTCATTACATTACACAGACATGTTTGAGCTTGCAGTACGACATGCAATATAAAAAATAAAAAAACGTTGAAGATAAAAAATGAATGCTGAAATCTAAATAACAATTTGTTTGTTGTTAAGAGAACTTAAAACAAATGAAAAAATGAATTTATTCCCCTTCAATTCAAAAAATCATTTTCCTAAAGAAGAAATATTGCTATCAGGCTGAAATTTTGCACTATAATAGAAAACACTAAAAAAAGTTTCTGTGAACTAAAACGCCTTCTGCCCCTCTCTACCCCATCCCCTTTTTCAAATTAGCGCTTTAAATGCTTTTTAAAACGACCCCTGGTGATGCAAGAATTTCACTTAAGTTTGTTTTTGTCTATCTTTTTTATATATCTACTTTCAATTTCCTTTCAAACAAGCCCAAAAACACCTCGAAAACTACATTTTTAGGTAATTTTCCAAATTTTTCAAGCCAATCCGATTAATTTTAACTAACTCTCTCTCTCTTTAGCTCTCTTATTTTAACTAACCTAGCAAAATTCCGATGGGAAATTGCTATTTGGCACCTAATCTTGCCATTCCTGAAGAGAAATCCCATGTCAAGAAAAGTGTGTCGCACAGTGTTATAGTTGATAACAATTTGTACGTGTTTTGATAATACTGAAAAATTTTCTTAATATAGGTGTACCCAGGATATTTTATTTAGGTAACGTTTTACATATTATTTAAAAAATTTTTAAAAGCCCGTACAGGAATTTGTTAATTCATTGTAAGTAATTACCAAACATAAAATATTCATTTATAAAACAAAACTCCCAATGTTCCCAATATTGAAAACATTATTAATGGTAAAATGTTGAACATTGCTATTTTGTTAAAATAATCTTGTAATGATCCCATTGAGATCCTAAGTTGAAATTTGGCACACATATTTAAAAGATATGCAACTCTGCGTCCAATTCTTTTCAGAATTTTTAATCATATTTTTTCTGAGAAATTCAAGGTCAAAAACTTCAGGGGCGCAATATAAATTATTTTTTCATATTAAAGTATGCCATGCAACCCATCATCTTAAAGCCCAAATGATGGACTTTTTGTTGATTTTTCGTAGTAAATATGTGTTTTTTCTAATATTTTACCAAAATATGGTATAGATATGAAATTTGCCTTGTTCTGTTTCTAACTTTCTTTGGGAAGTTTTTCTGGGTAGAAACGCCGGTTTCAAGAATTGAATTCTACGTCAAAGCAGATCAATCATTCGTCAATTCGTAATGTATTGAAAACATTGACAATTTACCGAGACTGGAAGAATTTCTTTTACGACTATGGGATTGCCTCATTTTGGACCTGATCTTTCTTTGTAAGGAATTATTTAAGTTGTAAATAAGGTATTTACTATTTAGACGAAACTGGTGAAGGATTTATATGTATTTACGCATCTGCATTTACTTCTCAGATCAGGTACTTAAACACAAACGTAATTTCGGTTACAAAAGTATAAAGGGTTCGGGTTCTAATTCCAGTAATTGTTTTGGAAAAAATAGGGTTCAGGTATCTGTTCTCAATTCTACGACAGAAATATCCGTTCTTGAGATTTTTTAGGTTAAGATTCCGATTCTGTACTGCTTTTAATGAGATGCACACACAACATCATCGATATGGAATAAACTACAATTTGTACTGTTGATGGTGGTAGGGTTATTGTCCATTGGATGAGCAAGCAACCCAGCAGCATCTAAGCACTCATAAATAAAGATTACGTGCAAACATCATATGGCATAAGTATTTGATTCTTTAGATACATTTTTCGTTATTGGTTCTACTAATATAAGCAGCATAAGAGTCTTATGTCCAACAACTGTCGCCAGTAGTGCCCAATTAATGTAAAAAGTGTCCAATAACTGGATAATTCCAGTGTGACTAACATAAATAGTCGCGGGTGGCTTTTAGACACAATGGGGCCGTATTACGAGCCAGGATTAAAGGTGTCTCTAACTAAAGTTTCGTTTAAAATCGACAAAAGTAGAGATAGCATTATCTAATTTTAATAGGCGGGAAAAGATTACAATTGGTCACCATAGTAATTAAACATGCTGTTAATTTAACAGACATGTGAATACGGCTCAATACGTTTAAAAACAAAACGGAAAAACAAAAGAGAATACATTTTTGTTTACTAATTTTACGCAATGATTAGTTTTACAAACTATTTATATAGAAAAAAAAACATGAACGTAAATTGCCTTTGGTCGTTTGTTATCAAAACTCTATGCGCGACTAACATAACCTGTCTGCAACCTAACATAACTGGCCGAGTATTCTTTCTTCAATTTTTCTAAATTTATCTGTTTATTATTTTTTATATGTTGCTAATATATATTCTTATCAAATTATTTTGAAAAGTGAATGCAGTACTATAACAGTTCTATAAAATTATACTACAATACAAATCTTCGTGTGCCTAACGTAACATACAAATTCATATTTTATTCAACCAAGTTTTTAATAAAATTTATCAAAATTTCTATTCATATAAGATATAGATAAACAATTTTTAAGATGTTATTTGATATCATTTTGGGTGTACCTATGTAAATATATGTAATACTTTAATTAAATACAAAATCATTTAATCCTTGGTTTTTAAAGGAAATAACTTGATATTTTAGCAGTTTACACTTGTAATAATACTTTTCCCTGTGAGTGCTCTTACTGCTATAAAAAAAGCGATATTAAGATTGTAATGGGAGATATACCTATAAATGCGATGATAGGAAGCGATAACACAAATTTGGAATATCTAATAGAAATATGTATAAAATGACGTGGATTTCACCAGACATGAGAACGGGCGAACAGCTGATGTGGGAAGTGATCATTAAAAGTGTGTAGCTACAAAAAACGAAAAAAAAATTGGATCACTAAAGAAACGTTGAAGCTCATAGTTCAAAAAGGATAATAAAGCCCAAGAAACCTGCACAAATACACAATACAAAGAAGCCATAGCAAGATAATACTCAGAAGCGAACAAATTAGTAAAAAGAAGCGCAAGACGGGACAAAAGACAATGGACAGAAAAAAAATTAACTGTACAAGCACAAATAGTAGATATCACAAACAGGATATGACAAGCAGTTAACAAGCAAAACTACCGGAAGAGAGTAACCACTGAAAAGTAAAGAGGGCCACTTCATTACTATGGCAAATCAGCAACTTACAAGGTGTGAAGCACATTATAGACAGTTGCTACAAAGATAAGAAGCTGAAGAAGAAATACGAGATCAAGAACAAACAAAGCAACAGATGCTTGATTTAGGTAATTTAGTAATTTTTTAAGTAAGAAATTTAAGTACTCCAACTGAAGAAGGAATTATAGAAGCAATCGTCCATATGCATAATAATCTTTATTATTATGCATATGGATGCCATGGATAGCATCCCTGCGGAGTTATGGAAAGTAGACCCAGGTATGACAGTAAATGCCTTACTCTCTATTATAAAAGAGAAATCTTTAAACGATCTACCTAACGATTGGGCCAAACAGACTAATTACAAAAATTGCAAAAAAAAGAGATCTTAGAGAATGTAACAACTGTAGAGGGGTAACATTTATATGTTGTGCAGCAAAAATCTTCGCGTATATTTTTATCATCGAATTAATAGAAAAGTACCCCAACAGATAAAACAAGAAAAGGACAAAATTGATAAAGATAATAAACATCATGTATAATAAAGCAAGATGACAAGTGTTGCATAGAAGTTATCTAACGAATTAAATAGAAGTAGGAAAGCGAGTAAAGCAAGACTGTATCCTATCTACATTATTATTTAATATAGTTATTGATTATGTTTTAACCAAGTCAATCACTAATGGTAAAGGAATTATTTGGGATCCTTTAAAAAATAGGAGACTTGCAGGTCTAGAATATGCTGGTGATATATGTCTGCTGTTATATAGCCACAGAGATATGTCAAACATACTGATCAACATCATATGAGAAGCCCAAATAGTTAGCCTGTTAGTTAAATGCAACTAAAACCAAAGGAGATTAGAGTCGGGTCAGCTAATTTCTCCCAAGATAAGAAATAAATGGACAAGATCTTGAAGTACAGAAACTTTGCTACTTAGGAAGCCTGCCCAAGCAGCACCTAAGTAGCAGTAACTGACATCGGAACTTTGATTGAGTTGTTGTTACATAACTACAACTAAATTTCTGGCCATATAGGTTTAATTTCTTCAGTTTGGAATATTTTATGTATTTTTTAACTATGTAGTTCCATTACTTCTAAGTTGCTTTTAAAGTATGTGGAACGGTATTGCAACTTAGTATAATTGCTTTAAAGTTGTTGCAGCTTCAAAGTCGTATTATGATTGTAGCAGCAACTTGCCTTAAGTTACTTTAAAGTTTTTAAAACTTAAGTAGTACTGAAAGTTTTTGGCACCTGTCTAAAACCATTGCACAATATTTAAAGTAACGGAAGCTTACAGTAGTTTTGTATGTAAAACTTACGTTTTTTGCTACCCAGGAGAATCATTTTAAAGTGATTTTTACTACTTGTTTTGCATCAGAATTACTATAAAGTTCCAGTTACTATAAAAAATTACCATGAAGTGACAGAAACTTCTAGTAGGTAATCCAAACCAAAATGGTTGTTTTGGGCAAATATACATTTGAAAGAATATTGGATTAACAAATAAATTAGCCTAATCGATCTAAATAACGATGGCCGCTGTGGGCAAACATTTCAAAAAAACCCCATTTGATTGGTAATTGGATTGCCTAATAGAGGCATATCTGCTATAAGTTAGCTTGGAGTTTGGAGGTTAATCGTGTTTTTGCACTGTTAGTAGTTGGAGACAATACAAAATATTGTTTTGCTCCCATTTACAGGGAACAAGGATGAAGTATATTCCCTCCTTTCTTTGGTTGCCACTACCTTAAAATATGCCATATCTAATTGTTATGTAGCAGTATAAAAAATATAATGTTCTGTTCATTGTTAAATGTGAGGTTTAACTATAATGTTCTTAAAGTTGCAATGGGGACTTTGCAGTGACATTAGGCACTGTAAAGTGGTTACGAAAACGTTGACGTTGTTTTATAGAGTCATTTAAAAGTTCCAGAATTTTTTAAATTATTTTATACTTCATGGTAACAACAACCTTGAAGTAGAATTTGTTTAGTTCCGTTTGACGCAAACGTTAGACACGCATTTTACAGTAAATACTACTTTAAGGTGATTTTTGAAAACTGCTAATATAAAAATTGTTTCTATCATGTATATCAACTTATTGTAATAATAGGGAGATCATATTACTGCATTATATTCTAGATGGCGTCTAAGCATCTAACAAGTGCTTTATACAGGGTGACCAGTAAGTATCCCGTTCTTTGATTATAGATTGATCGTTACCCAGATAAGAAATTCAGAGGTTAGTAAATTTCAGTTAGTATAAAAGTTTACGTAGAAGCATAACATTCATGCAGAGATCCAAGAAATAGGGTCGATTTGGCCTGAAAACACTTGCCAAAAATAACAAACAATGGAAGAGCTTCGTGGACACTGGGTTGTCCAGTGGAATATGCTCCCTTGGGAAGTAACAAGAACATAATATATTTAATAATACATTTTATTTAGGTACTTTTTTAAATATATTTGAAATGTTGAATACTATAGGTATCTCCGAATGTAACGATAGTCGTAGCTTTCCAATATGTTGCAGTTAGCTTTTGAATTAAAATTTCTGAACTAAGAAAACAGCGAAATGAAAAGAAAGATTATTATTTTAATCTCACTTTTATATTAATTTTATGCTACTATTATTAGCAGACCGATTAGAAAGGTCTGCAACTCAAATAACAGCTCTGGTTTTACGTTAAACATAAACTACAAAATGCTGGATTATTTATTTATTTTTAAACAATTAATGCCTGATATAATCAATAATTTTCTAATTACACTGGCGATTTCACAAATTGATATAGATTAAGAATATCATTTTAAAGTGTCAACATATTATAAATCCTTAAGTAAAATATATGAGAACATTCTTATCTGATTTTAGAATATTATGTATAATCTCTTTTGGTTTGTTCCCTCCCCTATACCCCTTTTAGAACAATTTAACATAAATAGTAAAGCTTTTTTTCTATATTCTTTTTACACAAAGAGATTAATTGGAAATAATAGAAAAAAACTTCAATAATTCAAACTTTTTTCTTCTCCAAACATTGTTGGTTAATCCCAGCATATACTTATACTATATTTTACATATTTTTTGCTCCGGAGAATATCTTCTAAGCGCTTTGTGTTTCTCTTTTATCGAAACAACTTTGATATGCCCGAAAGATGACATAAATCTGAAAGCCATTCATTCTTTTATTATGTTAAAATGATGTAGTGCCACTATGCACTTTATGCTTCGGTCCTGGAATCACGGTCTTTTATTTGGATACCCATAAATTTATCCTGAACCCAACGGATGGCCGAAACATGTTTCGTATCGGTAAATATGAAATCAACCCACAATTCAAACGTTTGACAGGTGCGCGTTTCTTCCAAATTCTTTAAACTTTTTTTTCTTTCCTCTTTTAGGCATTACTTGAATCAAATTATAATCCTTCATTAATGTGAATTCGAATCAAATTCTTCGTCCCTGTTATACTGTGTGAGAATGTAATAAAGGTAGAGTCTTATACACTAGGGGACCCAACTTCTCGGCGATCAATGTGAAATTAACAAATTTGTAACAAAGATAATTTTGCGTGTAATTAAGTGTTGGAAACTCGAAGCGTTTCTTTAGAAGCGTGACGCCATAAATTAGAGGCTCTACATTTTAGTTTTAAAGTGCATTGTGTGAGGCATTCCTGAAGCAGGCCGTGAGGACTGTTGATTGAGCGAGAGACCAGAACAGGTGGGATGTAATAATGATTTGTGTGTGCGCTTTTTCCAAAACTACTATTTCATCTTAAGATTTACCAATAACTACCCACCATCCAACTACCAACTAATAATATCTTTAGAAAATAATAGCATACCTGGCCAACTTTAACTGCTATTATAGTTTAACGGATTCTCGCATTTAGAAAATGATATAGACTACCATTGTTGTGTTCTTCCAGAAAAGGAAACAAGGCACTGATGATGTTAAATGTTTATTTAATTATTGGAAATTGTGACAATGTTTATTAATACTAAAATTGTTACACGTTTCCTTTTTTTAACTATAATTAATTTCGTACTTAGTTATATAGTATGATGTTTCTTCGATGAATCTACTTCTTGTACTGTCTGAATAACAAACTGCGTCCATAAGGAAACTTACTATCAATTACTCATTAAAATAAATTGTTCCAAAGGAAAATTAACGACAACAACATGATTCACTTTGAACTTAAATATTTACGTCCAATGTAGCATTTAATTTAATATATTTTTGAAGGGAAAGTTTAGTTTAATGAGTTACTAATATGTAACTAATGATAGTAGTTATTTCTGTATTATGGTAAACAAAGAAAATGAGATATGAATAACGTTGCTTACAATTTTATAATAAAATCTAACGATTAACAAGCTATAATTAAGAATCACCTTAAAATATGATTATAATAAGAAACGATGTATCTAACACCATAGAGCCTTTACTATTTCCGAATTTAGAGGATTTCTTCCAATTTCTTTTTTCTAATGTAGTACATACATTTGTATCAAGGACTAATTATTATTATAGGTTAATTGCAATAGTCATCTTTTTTAATAAAAAATTGTAAATTTTTTGAAAGCCGAGACGTCATTGACATTTAAGATTATCATTATCAATTTAAGATTATTGCAGCCTTTTTTATTACAAATACTTTAGTTTTATCTATAATGACGAGCTGAGTCATAACTGGGTAAATAATGTGTACACACGACTCAGGCTTAGTTTGTAGATGTACGAATATAGTGTTGTTAGATACTCACTATTTCTTTAGTGTTAATTACTATTTTTCTAATTAATACATTCATTATTGTAATTAATTATGCATTGACCACTTTTTACTAACTTGTTCTAATTACAATAGTTCTTATTAATTGTTTACTATTGACCTATTTAAAATGATTCATGATTGTCAAACATTTAATCTTAAGTAAACATAATTATTATTCACTTCCAATAAATATTGGTATCTATAGATGATTATAGTAAATTTCCTCTATGAACATTGGCATGTAAACAAATCGATGAATACTTTCTTTTCAATGTATGATAATTCAAAAATCAGTTAATCAATACACGCACGAAGAATAACTTCGATTCATTTTGTCAATCATTAAAATAAGTGTTAATAAAATTTAATAAAATATATACAGGTTATAAAATATATGTTAAAGTATGGAATATTAAAAAAAGCCAATTCAACCAGTTTTTTTAAAAACGCTGAAACACGTCGATTTTGTTTTTTAAAAATACACATTAATATGTGCGATTCACCTTCCGACTTTCATTTGTTTCTAAGTTATGACGTCATCACAAAAAATTGAAATGACAATATAGATTTTTAATAGTGGAATCCGATAGTGCTTTTTCTTCCCTTTATGATCATGCAAATAAAAGCAGAAACCTGAAAAGTCGACGCGACTTGACTCCGTGGTTCAATGGTTAACGTTCGACTTGCTAAACCGCACGGGCTCGTGGAATGCAAGATCGAACCCAATTACAAGCAAAACTTTTTTAAAATTTTATTTGTCATTAATCTTTAATTTAATAATTAATAACAATTTAAATAATTTTGTTATTCTTTTATTCGAAAAACGTACAAGAAATAATAAATTAGAAATGAAAACTGACGATGCTTTTTCATACTGCATACTACAAAAACCAAGTTTTACAATATTAGTTTATTAACACTCAAAATCCTGAAGATTTAAGTACATTTAAAGTTTCAGTAGTGACAAATACTTATTTTACATTTTATTTATTTTAATTTGAAGTAAATACGTATTGAGAATTCTGGAACTTACGTTTTATTAATTGGGTATCATTATTTTTTATTTCTAATGTATTATTTCTTGTGCGTTTTTCGAATAAAAGAATAATAACAAATTATTTAAATTGTTATTAATTATTAAATTAAAGATTAATGACAAATAAAAATTTTTAAAAAGTCTTGCTTGTAACGGGGTTCGATCTTCCACGAGCCCGTGCGGTTTAGCAAGTCGGACGTTAACCATTGAACCACAAAGGCAAGTCGCATCGACTTTTCAGTTTTCGGCTTTTAAATTAATGTTTTAAATAGTTCATGTATTTATAATTTCTGAAGAATTGGGATTGTTATTAAGGGTAATATTTTTGGAAAGCACGTTAGAATATCTTATCTATCGATCGCTACTATTAATTTCACCGACTTTTATTCAAGAACGAACTATTTGGCATATTTCAGATTTCCCATACTAATTCCCTTTAGCAAATATTACAACAAACACGGTGTATATATAAAAAATCATATTTATTATTCGAAAACCAATTAAAGCAACATCAAGGAGGAAACTTGAGAAGTACAACAGTGTACAGCAGTGGTTCTCAACGTTTTTGGGGTCGTGAAACACATTTTATTTTGTATTCTTTATGGAACACTAAAGTTAATAACCCAAGATGTGAAATGCGGTCAAACAACGTGTTTAATTTAGTTGCACTTTTTAATTTTGATTACAGTACGAAACTAAGAAAGATCCGTGACCATTTAGGATTCTATACGGGCCAAAGCCCAATAAAGCAGGTATAGGTATCATAGGCGCCGACTTTTCAAAATTTTAATAAGGGCTGGTCAATTTAGAGTTTTACCAACCGTACTAAACACGGTCTGTGTATCTAAGTATTTTCAAAGGGATTATTATTAAACTTTTACATACAATAACAATACCCCGCAAACAATCGTTTGTAAGATATCTACAAGTAAATAAAATTATTATTTTTGTTTATCAGTTTAAACGGTACTCATACCACGAAAATGAAAAAAATACATTGTCCTTTTTTTAAGAAAATCATTTAAATTAATGCAACTTAACCATGCTTATGGCATGGTCAAGAGCCAACATGATTCCATAGTTTAGTTAGCCGGAGCGGGGTGATATTAACCCCAAGTCGCTGTCGTCCCTGGTTAGATTCCAGCTGACAAATAACTTCTTTTTATATATCTATACAAGATATAAAATTTCTGTCATTTTCACGATACGAGTACTATTTAAGCAAGCTAACAAACAAAATAATAACACAGAAATAATAACTTCATTTACTTGGGGAGTAATTGAAATGTCAATTCTTAAAATGTATTCGATTTCCATACCATAAGAAATACCTACGGCATTAAAAACATAAAACATATTCTTACAGGAACGCAGAAAAATATAACAAAATTAGACAAAATAATGTCGATATGCGGTAGTTGATCATGCAGTTGTACGGTATAAAACTACAATTACAATCACGCCTTACGTGCAAAAGCGAAACGGAATGATTAATTATGTCGAACTTAATGTGTTGTCAAAGACTTGATATTTTACTTCAAGATAATGTTAGAATGTCTTTTTCGGGCACAGAAAATAAATTGGTACTGTAATAATATTCATCATAAAATCAGTCTCATTACATCCATATTACCTCAAGAAGGCATTGCATGCTAAGTGATTGCCATGACAACAGTAATCAACAACAAGAATATAAATAAATATCTCATAGAAGTAAACATGTCTTTTATTGTCTTCTACAAGAGATAACATATAAGTAGTGTACAAGACCATACACAAGAAACCTGTATTACTACCTTAATCATCTAAACACTACAGTACCATTGGAGTACATTTTGCCGATTCTGATCAATATCAATTTTTGATCAATCGTTGCCGATGTTGATGTACCGATCCTAGTCCTAGTTTCCTCTTAAGTGGATACTTCCTATAACCGGACATAGTAGTTTCTTTTATGCGGACGTTTCCAACAAACAGACAAAAAGTGTGGTACCGACAGTGTCGGCTTATGGGAGATTTCACTGTAACTGATGGGCAGGTTTAATTTTGTTGCTATTCTCCAATATATGAGGAAGCTGCGATATAAATTTTTGTCAATGTTTCTACTAAATACTCAATTAAATACTCTGTCAATTTGCAATTGTCATTTGTCAATTAAATACAGTACATTAATTCTATTATCTAACTATCTATTTGTATGTTTTTATAAACAATTTTGAACCAGCGATCTATGAACATACAGGATACGATCATCAAAAATTTAATAAACTCGAAATATTTTTTTGCCTTTGAAAAAAAATATCAAAGAATATCCCAGTTGGATAAGTGCTTACCCCCTCCCTCTTTAGATTTTTAATTTAGAATTTTTATAACCTAAAATAATGTTAATCACCAACATGTTAATAAGATCTCAGCCTTCACTATATTATTTTAATGAGGGCCGCAGCCTTCGAGACACCACATAGTCGACGCCTATGAATCTGAATCTAAATCCGTACAAAAAGGACGACGGGCTCGTTCAATATTTGACGACTCATGTACCTGAAACTTGTGATCGTGCAAAGGTCTATTGTGCCTAAATATCTACTTTAGTAATGTGGGAGTTTTCAATTCACTAGATCATTTTCCTAGACCCCTGTTGTAAACATCATTGCAAGAAACATCAGACTTTGCCGAAAAATTACAGCATTGAAAGCTATTATCAACATGATGTTGATCGTCTTTTAAGCAGTCAAAGAGGTAGCAGTTAGTACTGGTATGTTTATGAATCGGCATACATAGTAAAAAAAAAACTATTAAGTGCTTTCGTGTTACGTACATCAGTATTCTATGCGACACATCCTTTTCGGACGATTTCTTGTCGGTTGAAAGATCTGCATTCTTATTCGATCACTTTTGAGATTTGAGAACTTTTGAGAACACAAATGGTCCGCGAAGCAGGAGTTTAGAATCACTGGTAACATACAGTATTCAAGATTTTAAAGTTTAATATTTTAGATTATCAGATTTTTACCAAAGGTCACAAGTCGTAAAGAATGCACAAATGTAAAATCTCGGATTCACGACGCCCAAATAATGTTTAAATGAAACACTTTCATGGCGCTTGACATTGTTTGACCTCCAGAGGTGATTAAAGATCTTAATATTTTAACATGGGGGATGTTATCAATTTTTCAAACTCAGTATTTAAGCATAAGGAGTTTTTAACCTACCGACCCCGACGATTTAATTAAATAATTATTACTTCATTATGCATGGATGCATTCTCGGTAGTTTCCATTCTCGGCTTTGGTTTTCTGGGCTATGGTTGCTCTGTTATGGTTTCTAGGTTATGGCTTGTCGGTTATGTTTTCTCGGTTGTGGTTTTTCGGTTATGGTTTCTCGGTAGTTGTCTATTTTGGTGTTTGTTTTCTTAGTTATGACCTGCACTTGACTAAATAGCTCTGCAATGCCGTACAGCCCCTTTCTTCTTCAACAGTTATATACTGTATTGTTTGGAATCTTGTACCACTGAACACTATCCGTACTTTACCGATTTGTACAACGTTTTAGTTAAGTTCATTTCCATTATAATAAATGTTTTAGTAAATGCACACATTAAAAAACTAATCAGAAAAATGTTCCACTCGATCGAGAAGTCATTTAAATAATTTAATTTGTTTATTATAAATCCCTTAGTGTTTGTAAGAATATTATGTTTGATAAAAAAATATTTACTTCTTCTTAATCTCTGTTCCCTTATGCAGAGATTTGTGGAAGAAATTTGATGTTTTACTAGCTTAGAAAAATACTTGAATATCGTACCATTGATAAATACGTGGCCCATGTCACGAATTTTGTCTCAGTAGGTAACACTTAGAAATGGATACTGCTTAACATTTATAGTCTCTTAGTGCTTAAAGACACAAATAGCACTGGAATAACGCAATGTAACCAATCCCAGCGAAATTCCGGAATTAAGAAGGTGTATGTGTGTAAAAATAAAAATAGATAACTAGTTTGTTCTAAAAAAATTAGACTAATGGTCCAAAAAAACAGTTTTTTAAATATCTCCCAAAATTTTACCCTAATTTGCTGTGGAAAAACTTACATGCGCTGTAGTGTCTTTTCGTCGAAGTGTGCCTGTGCCCAAGTGTCCTGGCGTCGAAGTCTGCCTGTGTCGAACTGTCCCGCGTCAAACTGTCCTGGTGCCAAAACCGTCGTAAATGTCTTAGACCGAAATCAACCATTTCAATCGACGCTGATGGCTGCACAGCCGAACGTTAAACATCCGAGAGTTACGTTCTATACAAAAATGATACCTGTAAATATTCGCTCTTGGAGGTACGAATTGCATTCGAATAGAAGCACACAACAACAAACGGTATACACATATCATTATGATGAAAAATGTTTGCGTTGTTATTAAACATTTATATTCAGTTTTTTTTTGTTGGCCAACAACAAATAAAAGACATTTGCTTTTCAACGAGAATGGCTTTATTTCTAAATTATTTAATAAATGTATTCATTATACCTTGTATTGAATTATCTGTATGTTTTTGGGCCTGTATATGCAGTGCTAAGGTCTAAAGAAAGAAGAAAAAAGAAGTTGAAGAAGTTGCGAATGGTCTAGACGTCGACAAGAATAGAAGAAGATGCGAATCAAAGAAGGAATGGCAAATAATTGCCAAACAAGCCTAGGGTCAACTTAACCTACGAGCATACTCAGTGATATAATATCTAGGTTTGGTATACTGAGACGAGACTTTCCAATGAGTAGGAAACTTCAAGCCATTGAATTTCCATTATAATCTTCTTTGGATTAAATGTCGAAAGACAATTTATTATCGATGGGGTTGTGCTGTGTGAATAATCTCTACCTTCTTCACACATATCTGCCAGAGTATTATGTCCTCCAGTATTCTTCCTAGTAATATATTGCATCTTTTATAAATTAGTTTTCATAATTATCATTGAAGCTACTCAGGATTTCAATTCCACAAATAAGAAGATGTGGTAGCCCCAAGCATAGATCTATACAAAAACTGCAGAATATAATCTGAATATGGTAAAGCCAGTTAAAATTGGTTGTAATCCTAGGTTATACTCAGAACCCTGTTACGTCTATACTGCCAAATCCTATACCTGCAAACTCAAAACACTCACTACACCTATGCCGTCTTTTTATGTTAACTTCTGGCAGAAATGCCAGATGCTATAAGTTTGATTTCATTATCGAACGTTTAATTATCACAAACGATTGGATTTAGATCTTCACTGCGAATATTTCTATAATCAGACTTTATAGAGAAGATTTTCTGATGTGAAAATAATATACAGTATGTTCTTTTAGAATCGTCGCCTCAAAACCAGACTATTCTATGTCCATTAAATTTTGTTACGATATTAGTATGTGCCAATAACTCTTTATTCCAAGTATATTAGGGCAATCAGTTTTGTAAATAAAGAGAAGTAGTTTTATTCTATACATACAATATTCAACTTTCAAGTTTTCAAACTTTCAAGACCTTCTCCTTTAAAATTAAGAACAATACACTTAAGAATAGTTTTGTGCACCTTTTTTATAAAAAAACAACTTGAAAACTTTTTTAAAATACAAAATTAAAATAAAATCGTTCTGGTTTAGTGTTTTCTTTGACATAGTAATCATTGCGAAAATAGAACTTTCAATGTAATGTACTTTCAAAGACTTGATTCTCACCATTCTAGAGCGAACCCCAAAATAATATCAAATTCCTACATATTTGGAATAACAAACGCAACTTAGACGTTAGCTTTCGAGATATACAAACACAAACCTAGGTTATTTATCTTTAATGAATGACCAGATTGAGCTCAGTAATAGTGTTAGATATTTAATTTTTATTATTTTTATCTAGTTATTTATTGTTTGTATTTACCTTAGCGACGTGTTTGTTTATATTAATAATATCTTTGATAATGACAGCTTAGCCGCCGAAACAATTATCAGGTAGATTAAAACAAATTTATGAAACTGTTTGCTAATCAATTTCATTTATTTCATGGTTACGGAGTTTCACCAAATTAGTCTAAAAACAATAAACAATTATCTAATTTATTGCTTTACATGATATAGCTATCCGAAAACGCTCTATTAGCCTGCCTAACTTTGGAATTGTTAACTGGAAGAAACTACAAAGAACTTAAAGTTAATAAGGAACAGAAGAATAAAGCATAACAACGTAAGATGATTTACATTCCAAGAACAATGAACATGCAAAACACCTTAAAGTGGTACTTTTATAACTCACTTGCAATTTTCTCATTTTTTGTGTTTTTAGTCTTTTGTTTCACCTTTTGCGTTAATAAAAAGGTCCATAAACCACTGCATTAAAAAATATACAAGTTTCAGTTGCATTTGTTTGTCTCTCATTTACGACAAAGTGTCCGCATGTAAAGGTCGTATAAAAGTAGTCTAACCCCTTGAATGGCGTCGTCGTAAATGGATAGTGATGATGACAAGTTTGACAGGGTTATCTGAAACTGTGTCACAGCTGTACATGCAACTTTAGTTGTTTTTCAGCGTCTGATGTGGGAAAGGAATTTGTCGACTGAAAGCTACTGTATCGATATAAAAAAGTGTTTTCCAAAATGGAACCTAAATAAAACCATTTTAGGTGGAAGTTGACTTTTAAGGGGTTATTTACACGCAAGTGTTGTTGATAAGGATTTGTAAAAATGCCACTATTTAGATAAGTTAGTTTTTCAGTAGTGATTTTCATGTTTGCAGACACCCCTTCTCGATGTTTATCGAACTTCCTCAATGGCCCGTTTCTTATCTAAATTTCTTAGAGTTAGTCTTTATTACAATTTACAACGTACACATAGTGTTTTCACGTATTGAGTTCACAAGGGAAAAACCTTTTTAACTATTTGTGGATTTAAGTAAAAATTATTTTTGATGAAATATCTAATCTACTTCGTTCACTCCAAGTTTTCACCTTTATACTATGAAATAGGTTACTACAGTTGATGCTCGAATTTTAAGAATTGTGTCTAATTGCATAGTAGAAATACAAATCTTGGTCTGGCAATCTGATTTGGTAACTGAAGGACAAGGGTAACAAAGACGACAGGGATCTAAAACCTTAGGTGCTAATTAAATTCTGTAAAAAAACAACATGGGCAGATAGCTTTCGGCTTATTCCCCTGACATTTATTTTATGTTGAACTACGTAGTATTACTAAATGATAGAAATTTCGCTAGACAGCTCGACCCTTGTGTTTTAGATCCTAGGCTAAATGGTTGGAAGTTCATTTTCGATTATAGGTTTCCAATTTCTTTCAATGGAATTCATGCAGATGGTTTTGACACAATCATCTAGTTATTATGTTTGACACCTTTACGAAAACTAAGATATGGCAATTCTTCGAAATAAAATAGATTTCTTCTTCTAATATTTGGTATTTGCATGTGTCCTTCAGATAGCTACACCTTCGAGCTAGTTCCCTATAGAGTCTTCATTTTTATAGACTCCAGAACGCTTCAAGACTCCCAACGCTTATTTAGCAATGTGCTTCTCTTGAATAATATAAAGTAATCCTTACCAGGCAGCAGGGGTAAAGTAAGTAAGTCCTGGTAGCTCATCAAAGAATAACAAATTCAGGCTGCATCCTAAGAAGATATTCATTTAAATTCAATAATACACTAACTTGTGATTTCATTAGCCATTTAATGTAATCTATCGATGATGGACAATGGACAATGTGGGAAAGAAAAAAAGTGAAAGCGGATAGAAAACTGTTCTCGCAAAATCGCAAGATCCGATTATATGTGTGAAATTACCAGAGCACTGTTCCGAATAGGGTGTAAACATAGTAACGAACAGAAAATCACAGTCAACCAAACAATCACAGAGTGAAAGGCTAAAAGAAATGCGCAACTCATTACCAAAAGTTACCATAAATTCTGGAAATATTGATTGTCTTTCTATTTAAGTTTAAGCAGCTCCATGCACTTACAAGGGCACAAAAGATGTAAGAAGAGTTTCGTCACACTCTGATGAAAACATAAAAGTATTCGGTTGTCTTCTGATGAGTTTTCGACTTTTGTCCTACAAATTCTACAATAAACATTAAAATAAACAGCACGAAGCTCGTTGTCTTAGGTAATGTCCGATTTGAAATTGCGACTGATTGAAGGCAGAATAGAGTCCGCGTTGTATCTTTACATTATTTACTAGCCATCCCTCTGCCAGGTTGCCAATGCCGGATTTTGTTTATGTTGCGTGTGAGCGATTTACAATGAGTGGAGCAATAAATAATCCGCCAGCTCTGAGTTTCGCAGTGTGATCTGGATTTTAAGTAAGAAATTCGATAGGCAACTAAAAAATTGTAAAACAATAATTCTTCAGATTCTGTCACCTTTTTCTTCAAATTACCTAACACTAGCAGGGAAGAAAGGCCAAAAATCGATTTTCTATAAGGAAAAGCTAAAAGTAATATAATTACCAACTACCCTTTAGTAGAGACAATAATAGCACTCAGTGATAAATACAATACAGATGCGGAACCTACTCGACTGAAGGAAAACAACCAAAACATACCAGGCATAAGGTCTTACAGAATACACCAAAAAGTAAAAATTAGAAAGATTAATCTCAAACAAACTGCTAGAATGTAGAGAAAGAATATAATATACGAATTTGAAGAAAAAAATTAAGACAGCTGCAAGAGAAGTGTTTGGAAATAAGATAGAAATGAACGTAGGAGGGAATGGCAAGATGTTAAACATTTTAATATTTTTGAGAAAAAAGACATATTCTAACGAACAAGCAAGAGGAAATTCTTACACAAGAGAACCATTTCCTAGATAGATGGTGTTGTGTGAACAAAATGAATTGAACTAACAAAATCCTACGTAAAACATCTATTAAAAACCTTGAAAATGGAAAAGCATCGGAAATTGATAAGATACAGCTAATAAGGTATTATAATACAGGAGAGAAGTTGTGATAATGTTTCTACAAAAGAGTATAAATGTTCTTGGTGTTTAAGGACAAGGCAATACCTAATGATTGAAAAGTAGCAATAATGACACAAACATCGTACATAAAAAGGAAAACTCAATTTTAGAAGTAAAAGTCTATGAAAGAGCTACAGACGCAGAGGCGTGCTGGTCTACCGGGACAATTCTCGGTGACCTGGTCGTTGATATCTACCTAAGTATTAATTCTGAAAAGTATTGTAATTTATCTAATTCCATAGTACCATTTTGCCATTATCAAGTTATTTACATAACGGTCTGTTCTGGCAAGACACAGTTGACAGATTATACAAAATGAATAAATTATGTTTGTAAGAAGTTTAATTATGTATTCCTAAACCATAATACGATGAGTTAAGTACTATTCTACGAAGTCGCAACAATAAATGGAAATCACAATTAAGAACTGCTGATACTTCGAAAAGTAAAAGAGCCAGAATGTAATACTTTGTTCTAGAGTTGAAAGAAATTCCAGACCAATAAGAATTAAAAATTTCGGTAGATAGCTTTAAATTTATTTATCCACTCCACTATTCAGTCAATTCAGCATTACGACTTTCAACATAATCATTAGTCATTAGTAGCTTCCCTATGTTTCTAAACTCTCTAAACATTTACAATATTTTTGTTAATGAATCAGCATCTAAAATCCGACTTTTTGACGACAATGCAAAGCCAATTCAGCAATGGTACATTATGAATTACTCCAAATCAACTAAAAGCTTACAAGATTTAAGTTTTCACCAAAATACGTATGAGTAGAAAATTAACTGTAATTTATAATTGTTGGTGTTTATTTCGAATTTAACGTCGGCGTCGATAGCAAAGTCAACGCTAAGAAGCGTTATAAAGGATAATGACCGCTTATAATGCCCTAGTTATATGGTTTGTAAGTAGATAAGCTATAACAGTTCTGCGACAAAATCCCATGTATTTTCTTATGGAGGTTCGTTTTACCATTCAAGGTCATCCGCGGTTCCCCACTCCTATCCCCACTACCCCCTACTTAGCCCCCTACTTAGGCCCCCCACTTAGCCCCCTACTTAGCCCCCTACTTAGCCCCCTACTTAGGCCCCCCACTTAAGCCCCACTCCTATCCCTACTCAGCGGCCATTTTGAATAGCCATTTTGAATCGCCATTTTGAATCGCCATTTTGAATCACCATTTTGAATGTCATTTACATATCCACCATTTTGTATCTGTCATTTCCAACTTGTCATCATTTCCCGCTGAAAGATTTGAATTCCTAGCGCTGCTAATGCCATCTATCGGTGACGTCATATGATCGGTATAGTAGATTTCTATACGCCTGTAGATAGGCAACCCACTATATTTTTTTATAAAAATCAATGGAGCCAACAGGGTTTGAACCGGGGACCGCTCGAATGGTAGCCAGCCAATGCATCCACTACACCAACGAGGTAATCTATTAAAGCACTGTAAACGGCTTATAAAAAAAAAATTGTTGACTAGCGACTACGTACTCATAACATAATGCATGTTAGTAATTTGTAGTATTATATCATACGGCTCCCTCTTCCTCCTGCATGTGTCATGATTGATTGATTAAGTAGATGATTATTCCTGTGCTGTGATTGATTAAAGGGTCAACATATAAAATAAGTATAAATTATCATATCTAGAAAAAACAAGTTAAAAATTCAATTAAAGAATCATTAGATCTTTTACAGCCAAATATGTTTCAATCTTGATCTCAATGCCTAAGACTTTCATTAATTAAACTTTTACTGACGTTTTGTAAAATTGTATATAAAAAAATTGTTGACTAGCGAGCACGTACTCATAACATAATACATGTTAGTAATTTCATATTATCAGATATGATATCCATTATCTCAACAAAATCATTAGCAAAGACGTGTTTTAGTTATAAGTTTAAGCGATAACAAAATGATTGTAATTTCTTATTGTCAATACATATATCAGGGTTAGATTTAATAATTCGATATACATTTCACCATTCAAATATAAATTTCATAACAAAAGAATTAGCTTTTCTTGGAAGCGAATTTAAAAAAAACAAACATGTAAAAGACAATTTTAAAATATCAATATTTGAAACTCTGATTTCTTGTCTAACAGGGTGGACTCAACCATTTTTTTTTGTTTCAAGACTGTTTCTAGCCTAAGGATGTATAGCCCCAGGGTTAATTAATTGAGTTTGACCTGTAGAGCATTATACCTAAAATAAGATACAATATATTTAAAGCAATTTAAAACATTCGATTACACAATAAACAGAATTTGTTTGCTAAAGAATCAATTATAATAAAATTAATTTGTTTAGTTATAAATATTAAAAATTGTTATATTTAGGAATAATAATTTAAAAATTCGATAAAAGAATCATTAGGGTTTTTCTGAACCAGATAATTAAAAAGTTTGTTATTTCTAATAATCAACTAGATTGATTTTATTATTTTTAAACTTTCAACATATAAGCTTATACCTAAAATATTTAGATCTGTTCAGTTCAACTGAAGCTCTCATCATCGATTAATATATGTTTCTTGTTTTATTCTGAAATCCAATTTGGTTCTTTTAAATTACTGCATACGAGTTATTTATAAAAATGCTTTCACGTATATTTGATTAAAACCAATTTATTTAAAAATAATTCCCGGAAAATATTTATAAATATTGTACATTAATAATATTAAATCTTTAGGATTCAAAAATTATGTACTAAATTATCTAAAAGATTACATATGTACAACTAAGTTAAAATCTCATAAAATAAATACACAAATTAAAACTAAAATTACTTCTTTAAATTTTAGAGTTAATTCCATTTTATCTAATAGAGCAGTATCACTTTGTGCAAAACATTCAATTTCATCATCGCTGTCACTGTCGTAATTGACTTGATATTTTACAGTAGACATCTTTCATTTCCCACCATTAGATTTGAATTCCTAATGCCTCAACTGCCATCTATCGGTAACGTCCTGTGATCGGTATAGTAGACTTCTATACGCCTGTAGATAGGCAACCTGTTACACTTTTTATAAAAATCAATTTTGGAGTAACCAGGGTTCGAACGCTCAACCATCTGATTAGAACTCCATAGCTTAGCCCCGAGACTACGGAGCTTGTCTTTTAAATTACTGCATACGAGTTATTTATAAAAATGCTTTCACGTATATTTGATTAAAACCAATTTATTTAAAAATAATTCCCAGAAAATATTTATAAATATTGTACATTAATAATATTAAATCTTTAGGATTCAAAAATTATAAGCCAATTATGATTATCATCATGAGTCATTGAGATGAGACAATTATTAACCTTATATGAGCCAATCGTGAAGAAACTCAAGAAATATTTCTTGATACATCTTAAATATAACAATTTGAAAACTATATACAGATATTATTACTACATGAGGCCCGTAACATCAATGTGATAAAATAAAAATAAATTGCACTATTGCGGTACTAAATTATCTAAAAGATTACATATGTACAACTAAGTTAAAATCTCATAAAATAAATACACAAATTAAAACTAAATCTTATTTACATAAAAATTAATAGATGTTATGCAAACACCTGGCATATATTTAATATTTTTAATTTCTGTATAGCATTTTTCGAATGCTACACAGAAATTATTTAGTTGGATGCTGCTTGGTGACGTGACGTATCTTCGGTTATCGATTAGAATACCACCCCCAGGGAGTTCTATCTCTTCCTCGTATGAAATAATTGCACCTACTTCATAATTAGTACTGCTACTACATCTGTTAATTACTTCTTTAAATTTTAGAGTTAATTCCATTTTATCTAATAGAGCAGGATCACTTTGTGCAAAACATTCAATTTCATCTTCGCTGTCACTGTCGTAATTGACTTGATATTTTACAGTAGACATCTTTCAAACTGTTTTGAAGAACTGATAATATTTAAAAAAAAATGATTGACTTTATATAGTATTTTTCAGGAAAACCTTCTTCAGAAAAACCTAATAATTCTTAATTGAAATGTTTTCAAAATATGATTACATTTATTTATTTTAAATATAGTCATATACATAGTAAGGATTGTGGTTTTTCCTCTATTGTTAATGGTAATAACCGTACTGAGGTCAAGCTTTCACTAGATGAATTAAACATTTTTTATGAGAATACAAAATACAGTGATCTTTTCATGTATCATTCGTTTCCTCGCATAACTTTTAGATTATCTGTGAGAAATTCTATTTTATTTATTTAGTACATGATATGATTTTGTTATTTTTAAACTTTCAACATATAAAATAGGTATAAATTATCATATCTAGAAAAAACTGATTTTATTATTTTTAAGAAATTTTTCTTGATACATCTTAAATATAACAATTTGAAAACTATATACAGATATTATTACTACATGAGGCCCGTAACATCAGTAGATCCGCGGCTTTTTATATCAGTATAAAATAATTAGATATAGTTATATTTACTATATATTCTTTTAAACAGCTGTTATACTTTCCATCAGTCTTGCATGGTTTTCAATTTACAAAACCTAATTGAGTTTGACCTGTTAGACAAGAAATCAGAGTTTCAGATATTGATATTTTAAAATTGTCTTTTACATGTTTCCATAGAGATACATTTCAACAGTAGATGATGAATGATAGGTAATCGCTATCTACATGGGGCAAAATTATACACAGAAATTCTTTTAGCTACAAAATCTACGGTTTCCTTTCCTTCGAACATGAAGCAGAACATAATGATAATTGTTTGTAAGCTACGCTTAGATAAATGTTTACTTCAATCATTATTACTAATGTGTGAATTACGTACAAGACAATTATAAGCCAATTATGATTATTATCATGAGTCATTGAGATGAGACAATTAGTCAGTCTTATATGAGCTAATCGTGAAGAAAGTCCAATTTTTCTTAATGCATCTCAAATCACTTTGAAACAATTATTACGTATGACTAGAGTCAGTTTAAATTAATTATAAATCTAAAAAATACATTTTTAAAATTAGGATGTAACCCCGAGCTGTTAATGAAAAGCAATTAACTCGTTTATACTGTTCCCCAAACTAGATTATTAGAAAAACAACCTTTCTAATTGCTCGGAAATTAACTAAAAATGACATATAAACTGAACGGTTTTTAAAAATAAATCATTGTGAAAGAGTTTTAGGAATCATCAAGACGCTATCCTACCTTCTCGTGTAAGTGTTTTAATTTTTAATTAGCTTATATATTAAAATACTATCTCATTTACGATATGTAATATGTAAATGTTTTAGATTGACTTTATTACAAAACTTTAATATTATAGCAGTATAATCAAAATGGATATCGTGAAACTTTTCAACAGTATAGTAGAAGATAAACCAATTGTATCCACAGAGGTGTTAGAAATAAATAAGGCTTATAAGATTTTAAGTCTGAAGGACATGGACACCAGATATGGAAGATCGATTTTAGTCGAGTTAAATAATTGTAAAATATTTCTACCAAAGAGATATAGCGAAAAAGTCGATAAGACTCTTATATACGAGATCAATAGATTAGGTAATTTTTCAGTAACTATAACATCATTCAAAACATATGGCAGACATCATCAGAAGACGCCGGTGCTTGAGATGAAACAATTAGAAAAAGGTAATTTTTTTTTTAAATAATTTGATAAAAATATCTAAAAAGTATAAGACTCTAATTACATATTTTATTCTTTTACAGACTAAACAAGCAACCACCTGTAGTAGGATGAACTGGAAGTAGATGACTTTTTAATATTTTTCTATATTTATGTATATTTAAAAAATAAATAAATAAATAAACTTTTTATTGAATCGATGTTTAATTTCTTTGTTTGTAGTTGGAGGTTGAAACTTTTTTTCATCCTATATATCATGCATCTGATCTCTTTAAATTGATTTTTCTCATGTTGATTTGATAATTAATATTTAAATAACTTTTAATTTATAAACAAATCCGCAGTCAAAGGTTCAGATGAAAATAAAAAACAAATATTTTATACAAGAACTTCTATTGAAAGAAGAAGAAAATACATTTCATAGAGATATATTTCAACAGTAGATGATGAATGATAGGTAATCGCTATCTACATGGGGTAAAATTATATACAGTAAGAAGGTATATATAGAAATCGTTTACAAGGGTAGTAGATATAATGAAAAAAGGTTAAAAATCTGTTCAAAATTACATTACTAACGCTGATCAATACCTACATATTACTATTTTTCTGTGTTTCTGTAAGAATTTATTTTCTGTTTTTAATACCGTATGTCTCATTCACCTGTTTCAAAACGTTAATGCCCAGACGCTTGTAAACAATGAAATTAAGCAACATCAACTCAATAAATTAGTTTATTTTTAAATATAATCATATTATATTTTATTTAAAATTAATCGCCTCCTTTTCTATAATAAAAAAAAAATGAAATTTACATTAATTCATACGTATTGCCTTCGATTAACTAAACTTACCTGTACAATCCAGACTTCTCTATGATCCAGACGGACGAATAAGTATACATCCCTATACTTATAACCCTCTATATGTATTAAGTCTTCAGCTACAAGACACGCTGTAGCAGCTGGGTAGGGAGGCAGCTTTCCATCACATTTTAGTACATGTATCAAAAACTGCGGCTGATGACATGATGAATGTGGTTGATAGCGTAATTAATGTGGCTGATAGCGTGATGAATGTGGCTGATAGCATGATGAATGTGGCTGATAGCGTAATTAATGTGGCTGATAGCATGCTGAATGTGGCTGATAGCATAATGAATGTGGCTGATAGAATGATGAATGTGGCTGATAACGTAATTAATGTGGCTGATAGCATGCTGAATGTGGCTGATAGCATAATTAATGTGGTTGATAGCGTAATTAATATGTCTGTGAAATATAAATAGAAGTTGTGTTATAATGATGCTAATAGTTGTCTACGGCTATTAAAGATGGACAGACTTGCTTGTAATCTCTGCAACAAAAGAATTCGACAATCTGATTTTGCACGTCATATGAGAATTCATCAGGGATATAAAGTGCAATGTCAGAAATGTTCCAGGGGATTCTCACGGACTGACAGTTATAAGAGACATTTGAAAGCAATGCATAATATGGAAGATGGGGAAGACGATATAATAAATGCTCGTAATGCGAAACATAGAAAAGTTCATCGTGATAAAACAGAATGTAGTTGTGATGACAAACTAAAAGAGATTATATCTCTATTAGAATCTATTGCTAAATCCAATAACAACTCATTAAAAGTTAAAAAACTACCTTCTTATACATCAACTACGTCGACATCATCGGAGTATGAAGAAGAAGAATATAATCAAGGGTCAGAGAAATATCATGATATTTCTGAGTATTACGATACGTTGATAGGAAGAAATATAGATAGAACGAGATATGGTCTCCATAAGGATAACGACGAATTGAGATTTGCTTCAGTTTCGGTAGGAATACAAGGAAAAGATATTCTAATTAAAAACAAACTTTTCAAGGGAACACCTGGACTATTTGATTTACTAACACTTAAACATCTAGGTTCTACACCTACGGAGGAAGATGTTGAAAATTACATGCAGATTATCTCACTAACCAATGCATACAGAAAAAATTATAGGCCAGAGGGTAAAATAATAAGCGTAAAACATTGGAAATATGAGCATATTATTAAACCTAATTTATACAGAATAACAGATTTTAGTCTTCCCAAATTTAAAAAGTTAAACAAAATGAAGCCTGATTGGATGCGTCAGAGCACACCTGGCCAACTAGTGGATCGACTTCGTTTGCTGTACGCCGAAAAGAAAGAGGGTATGAGCAGTCACAAAACCGAAATAATTTCGATTATTTCTGAACTTAAACAGAGAAATATTATAGAATAAAAGAAGATTACGCAATATCACTAACCTTATATTAGGGTATGAACCCTCTAGAGGCCGAATACAGGCGTATATATTCAGTATATTACCTCGTAGTTAACATAGTATTTTATAAAATAATTAGATATAGTTATATTCCTCCTATATTTATTATTGTTTATTGTTTCTAGCCTTATTTTGTGGAACTCCATAATCATGAAATAAATAAAGATTATTAAAAGTTTCACAGTTTTATTAAAATATACCTGACAATATTGTTTCGACAGCTATGCTGTCATTATCAAAGGTAATATAATTATAAACAAACACGTCGCTAAGGTAGATACAAAATAGGTAACTAGATAAAATAATAATAATAATAATAAAAATTAATAATAAAAATCATAATTAAACATCTAATACTTCCAGTAACGGAGAATTACTGAGCTCAAGTTGTTCATTCATTAAAGGTACCCTGAGTTTGTGTTTGTATATTTCAAAGGCTTCTAAAATGTCTAATTTGCGTTTGTTATTACAAAAATGTAGGAATTTAATATTATTTTGAGGAGTCATTGTGTGATTTTGTTCTAAAAGGTGTTTGGCGTAATTCGATTTTTCAGGATGTTTATTTTTGTAATGACGTACGTGTTCTTTATATCTTATGTCAAAATTTCGAAGTGTTTGTCCAATATATACCGAACTACAAAAAGAACAATTTAAACGGTAAATGCCCGATTTCATGATATCATGTGTTCTGTCTTTATCATTAAATAAAAATGAAAAAGTGTTAGTGTTGGTTTTAAATGTTATTTTATAATTGTTGGTTTTTCTTAGTATATGTGCAATTTTTTCTGATATTTTGCCAAAATATGGTATAGATATGTAATTTGTGTCTTCTGTTTGATTGTCAATGGGATATATTCTTTTGATAGCTAACCTATAATCTTTTTGTTTAATTAAAGTGTCAATCATGTTCGGATTATAATGATTAATCTCATCATTCTATCAACCACATTCATTATGCTATCAGCCACATTCAGCATGCTATCAGCCACATTAATTACGCTATCAGCCACATTCATCATGCTATCAGCCACATTCATCACGCTATCAGCCACATTAATTACGCTATCAACCACATTCATCATGTCATCAGCCGCAGTTTTTGATACATGTACTAAAATGTGATGGAAAGCTGCCTCCCTACCCAGCTGCTACAGCGTGTCTTGTAGCTGAAGACTTAATACATATAGAGGGTTATAAGTATAGGGATGTATACTTATTCGTCCGTCTGGATCATAGAGAAGTCTGGATTGTACAGGTAAGTTTAGTTAATCGAAGGCAATACGTATGAATTAATGTAAATTTCATTTTTTTTTTATTATAGAAAAGGAGGCGATTAATTTTAAATAAAATATAATATGATTATATTTAAAAATAAACTAATTTATATTAAAAAGTCATCTACTTCCAGTTCATCCTACTACAGGTGGTTGCTTGTTTAGTCTGTAAAAGAATAAAATATGTAATTAGAGTCTTATACTTTTTAGATATTTTTATCAAATTATTTAAAAAAAAAATTACCTTTTTCTAATTGTTTCATCTCAAGCACCGGCGTCTTCTGATGATGTCTGCCATATGTTTTGAATGATGTTATAGTTACTGAAAAATTACCTAATCTATTGATCTCGTCTATAAGAGTCTTATCGACTTTTTCGCTATATCTCTTTGGTAGAAATATTTTACAATTATTTAACTCGACTAAAATCGATCTTCCATATCTGGTGTCCATGTCCTTCAGACTTAAAATCTTATAAGCCTTATTGATTTCTAACACCTCTGTGGATACAATTGGTTTATCTTCTACTAAAAATATAATATGATTATATTTAAAAATAAACTAATTTATTGAGTTGATGTTGCTTAATTTCATTGTTTACAAGCGTCTGGGCATTAACGTTTTGAAACAGGTGAATGAGACATACGGTATTAAAAACAGAAAATAAATTCTTACAGAAACACAGAAAAATAGTAATATGTAGGTATTGATCAGCGTTAGTAATGTAATTTTGAACAGATTTTTAACCTTTTTTCATTATATCTACTACCCTTGTAAACGATTTCTATATATACCTTCTTACTGTATATAATTTTACCCCATGTAGATAGCGATTACCTATCATTCATCATCTACTGTTGAAATATATCTCTATGAAATGTATTTTCTTCTTCTTTCAATAGAAGTTCTTGTATAAAATATTTGTTTTTTATTTTCATCTGAACCTTTGACTGCGGATTTGTTTATAAATTAAAAGTTATTTAAATATTAATTATCAAATCAACATGAGAAAAATCAATTTAAAGAGATCAGATGCATGATATATAGGATGAAAAAAAGTTTCAACCTCCAACTACAAACAAAGAAATTAAACATCGATTCAATAAAAAGTTTATTTATTTATTTATTTTTTAAATATACATAAATATAGAAAAATATTAAAAAGTCATCTACTTCCAGTTCATCCTACTACAGGTGGTTGCTTGTTTAGTCTGTAAAAGAATAAAATATGTAATTAGAGTCTTATACTTTTTAGATATTTTTATCAAATTATTTAAAAAAAAAATTACCTTTTTCTAATTGTTTCATCTCAAGCACCGGCGTCTTCTGATGATGTCTGCCATATGTTTTGAATGATGTTATAGTTACTGAAAAATTACCTAATCTATTGATCTCGTCTATAAGAGTCTTATCGACTTTTTCGCTATATCTCTTTGGTAGAAATATTTTACAATTATTTAACTCGACTAAAATCGATCTTCCATATCTGGTGTCCATGTCCTTCAGACTTAAAATCTTATAAGCCTTATTGATTTCTAACACCTCTGTGGATACAATTGGTTTATCTTCTACTATACTGTTGAAAAGTTTCACGATATCCATTTTGATTATACTGCTATAATATTAAAGTTTTGTAATAAAGTCAATCTAAAACATTTACATATTACATATCGTAAATGAGATAGTATTTTAATATATAAGCTAATTAAAAATTAAAACACTTACACGAGAAGGTAGGATAGCGTCTTGATGATTCCTAAAACTCTTTCACAATGATTTATTTTTAAAAACCGTTCAGTTTATATGTCATTTTTAGTTAATTTCCGAGCAATTAGAAAGGTTGTTTTTCTAATAATCTAGTTTGGGGAACAGTATAAACGAGTTAATTGCTTTTCATTAACAGCTCGGGGTTACATCCTAATTTTAAAAATGTATTTTTTAGATTTATAATTAATTTAAACTGACTCTAGTCATACGTAATAATTGTTTCAAAGTGATTTGAGATGCATTAAGAAAAATTGGACTTTCTTCACGATTAGCTCATATAAGACTGACTAATTGTCTCATCTCAATGACTCATGATAATAATCATAATTGGCTTATAATTGTCTTGTACGTAATTCACACATTAGTAATAATGATTGAAGTAAACATTTATCTAAGCGTAGCTTACAAACAATTATCATTATGTTCTGCTTCATGTTCGAAGGAAAGGAAACCGTAGATTTTGTAGCTAAAAGAATTTCTGTGTATAATTTTGCCCCATGTAGATAGTGATTACCTATCATTCATCATCTACTGTTGAAATGTATCTCTATGGAAACATGTAAAAGACAATTTTAAAATATCAATATCTGAAACTCTGATTTCTTGTCTAACAGGTCAAACTCAATTAGGTTTTGTAAATTGAAAACCATGCAAGACTGATGGAAAGTATAACAGCTGTTTAAAAGAATATATAGTAAATATAACTATATCTAATTATTTTATACTGATATAAAAAGCCGCGGATCTACTGATGTTACGGGCCTCATGTAGTAATAATATCTGTATATAGTTTTCAAATTGTTATATTTAAGATGTATCAAGAAAAATTTCTTAAAAATAATAAAATCAGTTTTTTCTAGATATGATAATTTATACCTATTTTATATGTTGAAAGTTTAAAAATAACAAAATCATATCATGTACTAAATAAATAAAATAGAATTTCTCACAGATAATCTAAAAGTTATGCGAGGAAACGAATGATACATGAAAAGATCACTGTATTTTGTATTCTCATAAAAAATGTTTAATTCATCTAGTGAAAGCTTGACCTCAGTACGGTTATTACCATTAACAATAGAGGAAAAACCACAATCCTTACTATGTATATGACTATATTTAAAATAAATAAATGTAATCATATTTTGAAAACATTTCAATTAAGAATTATTAGGTTTTTCTGAAGAAGGTTTTCCTGAAAAATACTATATAAAGTCAATCATTTTTTTTAAAATATTATCAGTTCTTCAAAACAGTTTGAAAGATGTCTACTGTAAAATATCAAGTCAATTACGACAGTGACAGCGAAGATGAAATTGAATGTTTTGCACAAAGTGATCCTGCTCTATTAGATAAAATGGAATTAACTCTAAAATTTAAAGAAGTAATTAACAGATGTAGTAGCAGTACTAATTATGAAGTAGGTGCAATTATTTCATACGAGGAAGAGATAGAACTCCCTGGGGGTGGTATTCTAATCGATAACCGAAGATACGTCACGTCACCAAGCAGCATCCAACTAAATAATTTCTGTGTAGCATTCGAAAAATGCTATACAGAAATTAAAAATATTAAATATATGCCAGGTGTTTGCATAACATCTATTAATTTTTATGTAAATAAGATTTAGTTTTAATTTGTGTATTTATTTTATGAGATTTTAACTTAGTTGTACATATGTAATCTTTTAGATAATTTAGTACCGCAATAGTGCAATTTATTTTTATTTTATCACATTGATGTTACGGGCCTCATGTAGTAATAATATCTGTATATAGTTTTCAAATTGTTATATTTAAGATGTATCAAGAAATATTTCTTGAGTTTCTTCACGATTGGCTCATATAAGGTTAATAATTGTCTCATCTCAATGACTCATGATGATAATCATAATTGGCTTATAATTTTTGAATCCTAAAGATTTAATATTATTAATGTACAATATTTATAAATATTTTCTGGGAATTATTTTTAAATAAATTGGTTTTAATCAAATATACGTGAAAGCATTTTTATAAATAACTCGTATGCAGTAATTTAAAAGACAAGCTCCGTAGTCTCGGGGCTAAGCTATGGAGTTCTAATCAGATGGTTGAGCGTTCGAACCCTGGTTACACCAAAATTGATTTTTATAAAAAGTGTAACAGGTTGCCTATCTACAGGCGTATAGAAGTCTACTATACCGATCACAGGACGTTACCGATAGATGGCAGTTGAGGCATTAGGAATTCAAATCTAATGGTGGGAAATGAAAGATGTCTACTGTAAAATATCAAGTCAATTACGACAGTGACAGCGATGATGAAATTGAATGTTTTGCACAAAGTGATACTGCTCTATTAGATAAAATGGAATTAACTCTAAAATTTAAAGAAGTAATTTTAGTTTTAATTTGTGTATTTATTTTATGAGATTTTAACTTAGTTGTACATATGTAATCTTTTAGATAATTTAGTACATAATTTTTGAATCCTAAAGATTTAATATTATTAATGTACAATATTTATAAATATTTTCCGGGAATTATTTTTAAATAAATTGGTTTTAATCAAATATACGTGAAAGCATTTTTATAAATAACTCGTATGCAGTAATTTAAAAGAACCAAATTGGATTTCAGAATAAAACAAGAAACATATATTAATCGATGATGAGAGCTTCAGTTGAACTGAACAGATCTAAATATTTTAGGTATAAGCTTATATGTTGAAAGTTTAAAAATAATAAAATCAATCTAGTTGATTATTAGAAATAACAAACTTTTTAATTATCTGGTTCAGAAAAACCCTAATGATTCTTTTATCGAATTTTTAAATTATTATTCCTAAATATAACAATTTTTAATATTTATAACTAAACAAATTAATTTTATTGTAATTGATTCTTTAGCAAACAAATTCTGTTTATTGTGTAATCGAATGTTTTAAATTGCTTTAAATATATTGTATCTTATTTTAGGTATAATGCTCTACAGGTCAAACTCAATTAATTAACCCTGGGGCTATACATCCTTAGGCTAGAAACAGTCTTGAAACAAAAAAAAATGGTTGAGTCCACCCTGTTAGACAAGAAATCAGAGTTTCAAATATTGATATTTTAAAATTGTCTTTTACATGTTTGTTTTTTTAAATTCGCTTCCAAGAAAAGCTAATTCTTTTGTTATGAAATTTATATTTGAATGGTGAAATGTATATCGAATTATTAAATCTAACCCTGATATATGTATTGACAATAAGAAATTACAATCATTTTGTTATCGCTTAAACTTATAACTAAAACACGTCTTTGCTAATGATTTTGTTGAGATAATGGATATCATATCTGATAATATGAAATTACTAACATGTATTATGTTATGAGTACGTGCTCGCTAGTCAACAATTTTTTTATATACAATTTTACAAAACGTCAGTAAAAGTTTAATTAATGAAAGTCTTAGGCATTGAGATCAAGATTGAAACATATTTGGCTGTAAAAGATCTAATGATTCTTTAATTGAATTTTTAACTTGTTTTTTCTAGATATGATAATTTATACTTATTTTATATGTTGACCCTTTAATCAATCACAGCACAGGAATAATCATCTACTTAATCAATCAATCATGACACATGCAGGAGGAAGAGGGAGCCGTATGATATAATACTACAAATTACTAACATGCATTATGTTATGAGTACGTAGTCGCTAGTCAACAATTTTTTTTTTATAAGCCGTTTACAGTGCTTTAATAGATTACCTCGTTGGTGTAGTGGATGCATTGGCTGGCTACCATTCGAGCGGTCCCCGGTTCAAACCCTGTTGGCTCCATTGATTTTTATAAAAAAATATAGTGGGTTGCCTATCTACAGGCGTATAGAAATCTACTATACCGATCATATGACGTCACCGATAGATGGCATTAGCAGCGCTAGGAATTCAAATCTTTCAGCGGGAAATGATGACAAGTTGGAAATGACAGATACAAAATGGTGGATATGTAAATGACATTCAAAATGGTGATTCAAAATGGCGATCCAAGATGGCGATTCAAAATGGCGATTCAAAATGGCTATTCAAAATGGCCGCTGAGTAGGGATAGGAGTGGGGCTTAAGTGGGGGGCCTAAGTAGGGGGCTAAGTAGGGGGCTAAGTAGGGGGCTAAGTGGGGGGCCTAAGTAGGGGGCTAAGTAGGGGGTAGTGGGGATAGGAGTGGGGAACCGCGGATGACCTTGAATGGTAAAACGAACCTCCATAAGAAAATACATGGGATTTTGTCGCAGAACTGTTATAGCTTATCTACTTTTGTACCACAGGTATAAGCAACAAACAATATGCAAGTGAAAAATAGATAACTTTATTTCCACTTTCTATGTAAATGACACTTTATTAACATTTATTTCCACTTTGTAGGCAAATTTCACTTTATAGGCATTTATGGTAACTAAGTAAATCAGTAGGTACAGCTATAGGCCTGTACAGCTTTACGGGCTCCTAACAGAGGCTTGTAAAATTCTACAATGCTCATCAACAGAATGCTAATGAAAACCAATGTGTTGCTTAATTACAACACCATGAGAACGCATATCCATAAATTGTCTTACCGCCTTTAATACAGAATGTCGTTTTATACAAAATATACAATAATGTCACAAACGGAAATATTTTACAATTAAATATTTTATACAAAACGCAACTTCTCTTCCGTTTGTACAATATAGCGTGCAAGGTCACATTCAGTTACCCACGCTAGTTAGCAGCTGCAGTCTCGCGACCGACAACTTGGTGCCATGTGCGCAGACACCTGCGAGGTATTCTCCGAAGCGCGCTCGCTTCGCCCACCATTGTATTTGTTGGCATGCAACTTATTCGCCTACTTACTCCGTACATGCGAGGTAACCCACACGAATTGCAAGCAGGTGCACATTCCATCGACCACACTTCCGCACAGCTGTCGATTCGTGCCAGGCACCAGCAGCGCAAATGCAATCTACCCACAAGACTGCTGCCAGGAAGCATGAACTTCCTTAGTTGCTTACCGAGAACTTCTGCCTACTGATTCCCAATACGATACTAATTACTCCCTCGTTCAGCAGTATATAACCAGCTTGCTTGAGCTATTCAAACCAGTCAGTGAATTGACTCCAACACTACATCTACAAGCAAGCTGGTGAGTACTCTTGTAATTATGTAATGCTTAGTGGCTTAGTTGAGTGGGCGGCGCTTAATCGCCCACTCTCTGCGAAATTATGGGTAGTTGTGACCAGGCCACCCAAAGCTTAGTTGTAAACACCAGGAGGTTATCTCCTACGCTTAGTTGTAGACCTAGTGCTAGAACAGGGTTGGTTCCGACCTCCCTGTTTTGTATTAGTTTAGGAGGACATGTACGTTCTCACAATATGTACTCAACATGTATGTTAACCTTTTTGTACTCTCTTTATTGTCTTTAGTATATAGTTGTTTTTTACAACTTGTGTTTGATTTCATTCTACCTCTGACTACGTCCTCCAGTCACGAAAACCTCACGTGACAATAAAAAAACCTAGTGCAGATGAAAATAAAGCTTTGTACGTGGCACGCTTTGCAACTAATCTTTATTGGGCTTACTGGATTGTGGAGGCTCGCTCCTTCGTCGCTCGTTCCACAAACTTTCCAGTTCACCCGCAAAAATTAATTTACAAAGCTTGTTACGTAAATAACTATTATGGTAACTAAGTAAATCAGTACTTACAGTCAGAGTCCTGTAAAACTTTACAGACTCCTATAACCTGTACCTGTAATACCGTACAATGCTCATCAACAAAAACTTCTGGAAACTAATTTGTTGTTTAAGCACAACACAATGACAACGTCTAGCTATAAATTGTGCTCCTGCTTTGGTTACAAAATGTCTTTATATAAAAAATACTGTTGAGGGCGAAAATAAAACTTTGCACGCAGCACCGTACGTGCTTCACAATTAGTCTTTACTAGGCTCACTGGATTATGGAGGCTCGTTCCTTCGTTGCTCGCCTCACAAACTTTCCACATTGCTCGTAAAGATTAATTTAAAAAGCATTACTATCGCAACGACCGACGTTATGCCGAACTTGAATCATAAATCTATATCTTAGAAAAATTAGATCGGCCGGCGGTGGACGAGTGATGTCAGTGCATCACTCGTGTTCCAAGGGTCGTGGGTTCGAGTTCCACTTGGGGGCACGGAATTTTTGTAATTGAAAAATTACGGAAAAATTAGGGGCATATGACCTCAGCTGTTGGTTTCCCCGTAGCATAGGCGTGAAATTAAAAAAAATGAAATGAAATAGTTATTGTAAAGTCAAAACGTCTAATCAATGTAAAACTAGGTAGCACGCATTTTGGCGTTATTTTTGGGAGTAAAATAATAATAATAAGAATTTTATTGAAACTATCAATTAAAGTGGCCTGTACTTAAATTGTCTTCCTTGTATTCGTCTCCCTGCAACTTGCCAAACCAAGATGTTTATGTTGTGTACATGATCTTTCCTAGCTGCAACAGGTCACAGGTCGTGGGTCGCCGTAGTTGAGCTCAAGACTACTTAAAGGTTGCGAAACAGTTTATAATGAATCAGTCGCATCAAAACAGTCTCGTTTGCCAATTTAGAAAAACTGCCATTCTCTTAGACCGAAGATATACCAGCTCAAAGTTGTCGGATTTGCATGTACATATGCACTATCTTGGACGCTGGAACATTGTCTCAAGTCTACCACAATATGCAGTTTCGTCATCTGAAGCAAAACAACATAATTCGGAACTGTAGACACGCCGTCTTTATTTGATTGTTACCGCTGTAGTGTTTTCACTAATTTACTTAAGGCGGAAACAAATAAAAGCAGTATGTAAAGGTTTGTTTACTCTGTCAACCAAAAGGGATTAGAATTTCTAGACTGCACTAGAACGAGTTGATAGAATATGTACGTAAGTACGTGTGTTAAATTACATCTCGATTCGCACTTGAAATGTATGTACATAAGCAAAACTGCAGAATTCGGAGTAGGCAACGCAACGTTTTGTAGCAGTTTGTTCTTAGAAGCAAACAAAAAATAGTGCAGTATGCAAAGTTTCTTGAGCTGCCAATCAAAGGCGATTTAAAATTTCAATAAATAAAAACTAAAAACTTTTTTATTGATAAAAAAATTAAGTGCTACAAAATAAATAGGTTTTGTAACATATTTAACTAATTTTAAGCCCTAACGGTGAAAGTACGGTTGAAACGTTTAGGTTATCTCAAGCAAATCATTTTAAGGGGCACAGTGGCATAGTTAAGGTGGGCAGGGGGGATGGTCCGCCTCGCTTTCTAGGAGTGACGCCCATTAAAAATTTGAAATTATATAATTTGAAAGTTTGATTTAAAAATTACATATATATTATTTTAACTATAATTTTATAAATTAACCTAATTAAGCTTTTTCTAATTATTTGAAGTTATTATTACAGTAAAGGGTAAAAACATGAGTATTTATTGTCATTCGACTCGCTGCAACTTATCATACCAAAACGTTTATGTCGTGTATATGACCTTTCCCAACTGGAACAGGTCACAGGTCAAGACTTCTTAAAAGTTGTGAAACCGCTTGGAATGAATCAGTCGCATCAAAAAGTCCCCTTTGCCAATTAAGAAAAAGCGCCACTCTCTTAGACCTTAGCCCGAAGATATAGCAGCTCAAAGTTGCCGGATTTGCATGTACGTATGCACCAACTTGGACGCTGGAACATTGTCTCAAAGTCTACTGCTGAAAATGCAAAAACCACTGCGTTAGCCAAAACAAAAAAGGCCGCCAAACATAGTAAAGTGATTGGCATAAACTTTTTTTTATCAAATTTATCAAGCAACTAGTGCTGAACCACTTGATATGGATTGATCCTGCGTTAAATATTTGATGGGTAAGAAAATTAATTGGTAAGCCCCCTCCTCTGTTTACCCGGTAGTTCCACTGCCCGACACTGTAGATTTGTTAAAACGAATCAGTTGGAGGAGTTATAATGACCTCGTGACCTTTGACCCTAGGTTGACGACTCTTAATAGATTCTTGGTTGACGACTCGATAGCTTAATCAAATTGCTACCGTTAACCTTGACCGGTCAAATTCGGAACTACAAGGTCAAACTTGTTAAGAGCCCCTGGAGGCAGTAGGGATCCCTTTAGGTTAGAATCAATTATGCAGCGAAGTTTCCTTGAGGAACCACATCATACTGTGTAATTAGTTAGTTTCCCCGAACACCAACCTTGCGATTCACGGGTTTGGGAGATTTTTCGTGGATCCACACTAATATGAATATGAAGCCTATATAAACTGAAGTCAATAAGCATGAACGAACACTTAGTTAATTCTGCTAACGTATAGCGAGAGTGAATTGGAGAACAGTATAACACTCTAAAGGAATTCAGTAATGTATAGTATTTTGATATCAGAAATAATTGTAATAGTTCGAGGAAATACAAGCGGTAAAACTTTCCTCGAAATTAATTATTCATTAAATGACTGGGAGAAATAATAGAAAAACATGGAAACAACTAGAGAGATATCAGTAGCAAAATTAGCAAAACAGTTAAATTATGCAAAAAATGCAAACTATGAAAGCCAGTCCTGAACTCTCTTGAGTTTGAGGCAAGTGAAATGAAAATTTGACTTTGTCAAAAATAGAGGAACGCAACAAAACCGCCAAAAATAAAAAGTGAAAATCTCAGACAAAGATTAACAGAAATTTTCATGAAAATAGAAACTTAATAGTTGATACGGTTTGGACATATTATTAGAATGACAGAAAATAAGCAAGTGAAGGGTTCATGGGAGATGGAAATCGGAACAAACAAAGGAAGAGGGGAAGACCAAAGACCATATGGAATGCAAAAAATTGTCAAGATTCTCGAAGGGAAACGAAATGTACTCAAGAGAATCGAAGAGGATTAAAAAATACACCTACAATAGAAGAGGTTGCAGATAAGTACTTTTTAGAATTTTGAATGGTACTTACGATCCACCTACAATCTCAGTCTCCCTAGACATCCCTGTATACCATTAATCTTCTTTTCTTTAATTAATTAAAATCTTCCATTTTTATAAAGTTAGTCGCAACCTAGTTAATTATTTGAATCGCACTGCTTGATTTGATAACAACCACTGCTGCTGTGGTTCATGTTGAAAAACAGTTACAAACCCTCAAAATGAACGGTTTTCTAGATATATTCCTAGATAGCCTTTCTATTATAAATTCTGCTGCTATTTTTGAATAATTAAGTTTCAACTTGCGAAAAATTACTAACGGTCGTGATTAATATGATAGTACCTTTTTAGTTTCATAATAATTGGCATCAATCACATTCGCTTCTTGCATTAAGAAATTAATATGTCATGCTGGTTATTCCAAAATTTTTATACTTCACCTTTTATTTATCCCCAGTCACAAAATCAAGTCTGACAAAGCGTGGTTTATCATTTTTATAAATAAGAAAAATATTTTTTATATATTACCTTCTGACATTCAACACACAGTCAGGGGTAATAACTGTATCTAAAATAGCGAGTTGTACTCTACACGTTAGGATTTGAACTTGGAAACCTCTAGCGAAACGCCACAAATGTAGCCACTGCTTCACCGCGGGCATTAATAAATTACGCTATTTTCGCCTATGTACCATATGGAATATGGAATTCTATTATTATAGTGTAAATGGGAAATATTTTCTGGAATAAATCACTTCTACCATATGTTTATGGCAACATTAATTACTTATTACACATTAATTGGTGACAAACCGAAGAAATTATGATTATACGATTTTCACACATAACATTAGAATATTTAAATTAGATTCTAGAATATAATATAGTATACCTACCTTATAGGATTTCTATCTTCAAGGATCGTTTCGTGTTGACTTACAGTGAGTTATACGTTTACGGTACATAAGCATTAAATATTTAAAATTAAAATGTGGTTTTGCTGCATTTTGCGACTGTCTGCATTCTCTCGGTGCATTTCAAACCTCACGATTAAAATAACAATAGTTTATTTATATTAATCATTTTCGCCATAAAATCTTTAATTGTACTATTTTAGACCGATACTTTGTTACAAGAGGTCAACCATCATTCCATAAACAACACATCATAAAGAGTTTATTGGCATCATAAATATTTCCTAATATGAGGCACGTCATATTAAGAAAATTAATGGATATGGATATGTGGCGTAAATAGTTATAGATACAATTATCTATGAAGAGGAGTATTCATATATATAACTAACTATTGGTCAACATTTTTTAAAGAGTTATGGTCGGTCTATAATTGCAATATTGATAATAGCCTAGCATGCAAAACTTCATATTTAAATGATCAATTGCTTTAAATAGCTAACGCGAAATCCCCAGGTTTTATTATTCTCGTACCAAAATATTTATTTACGTAACAACCAAGCTTGGTAAATAGGTCTATATGGGCGAGAAGAGTATCATCAGCGAGTGTGCTAATTCGACAAGTCCTGTAAGGACCAAGTCTGAATAAGGTGAAATGTTCTGTAGAAGCGCTAACAACGCTTAAAATCATTTCAGAGCAAATTCTAAGACATTGTAACCCCAAAAGCGGTCTTTTTCGCCTTTTAACCCATATAACTTTAAATAGCCGGCACACTCTGAAATCTTCACTGTTAAGTTTTTAAAGAAGCCTATGCAGATAGTTTTCACATGGGCACTAACATCATTAAAGTTGCTCCGGCGCCCGTAGTATCCCACACGCAAAAACGGCTGCTAAAAATGAAGTTATATTTTTTAACTTAATAGCTTAAGTCTTTTAATTCAGGCCTGTCAAAACTTTAGCTTTAACCTATCCGACGACATTTCATCAATAACTGTTTCACCCCCAGGCTATCTTTTGGAAACTTTCGGAAGAAGTTTTGTGCCATTTTGGATATGACATAACTTTAAATAGCCTGCACACTCTGAAATCTTCACTGTTAAGTTTTTCAAGAAGCCTATGCAGATAGTTTTCACATGGGCACTAACATCATTAAAGTTGCTCCGGCGCCCGTAGTATCCCACACGCACAAACGGCTGCTAAAAATGAAGTTATATTTTTTAACTTAATAGCTTAAGTCTTTTAATTCAGGCCTGTCAAAACTTTAGGTTTAACCTATCCGAAGACATTTCATCAATAACTGTTTCACCCCCAGGCTATCTTTTGGAAACTTTCGGAAGAAGTTTTATGCCATTTTGGATATGACATTAACTACATTATCAATTTTTTAAATTGTGGTTATTATTAGGGAATTTTATTTTATTTTAGGGAAGAAAAACGCCTTTCTTCAAAATAAGCTCAAATTTGCAAAAGTGTTTCATTTTGTTTTACATACAGGTAGGTTTAGAACCGAAATTTCGAAAAAGGCAGTTTGTTGTATTTTTCATTATGGTTTTTCTTGATACATATTTCAACCTTGTAGGGTCACACACGCAAAACTATATCGAAAAAAGTAACTTTAAAGCCTAAGCATTGTCACTAATATCAGAAAATATACTTTGAAGGTACTGCCTGTCTTACAAATTGTTTTAATTATGTGTTACATTTCAAGCAAACTTTTGTCTGAACTCGAGTTAAAAAAATATTTTTTTATATTTGCGTGTCCTAATGGCTTCATTAGGACACGCAAAATGCGCGTCCTAATGAAATTTTTTAGAATACTGGAAACAGTAACATTTTATTTTTTAAAGTTGATATCACTGTTAGACAGCTGTTCTTAGAATGTCAAACTTATGTTAGTTACGCAGTGAACTCTTATAACTGGAATGCAACGCTTGCGAAACTAGTATTGCAGGCTACATAAATGCGCCGAATAATAATTAGTCTTAATAAGGGCGTAACAGTTTTTACTTTATTATTAACGAAATTGTAAATTTTGATACTGACATCGTAAGGATGCATTTGTTATGTATCTGCAATTAATAGCTCACGATAAACTTAACGTAATAAAATTAAATTTTATAAAATTATACATATATCTTTACCTTATAAGTTATAATATCCAAATGATCCAATGAATAATTATTTTGGTTAACAAAAATCATTCTTTGCTGAAAATACTATTGCATTTATACCTCATTAATTCCTTTAACAAACAAGGTATTTATTCTATGAAATGAAATATAATTATTCTTATTTCATCCAAGTTTTTAATTCATTAAGTAGCAATTATTTATCTCACAAATATATTGGCATACATTCTACTTTGAATTTATAATAATTTTCAACAGTACCTATAATACACCTGGCAAATTTGAACGAGGTCCTGCTGCTTAGCGGGCGTTGTGTGTATGAGATAAGAATGGGAATTTCTACGTCGCGCGGATTACCTAAAGTTAAGCAAGGTTATGTAAAAAACAAAATTGCATTTCTAGTGTTGCCAACTGCTATGCTACTTACCAGAATATCCCTAACAAATTTTATTTAAAACTAAGTAATTTTTTAAATTATTTAATAACGAACTAACGCAAATAGAAAAAATAGTATAAAGTATTCTACTACAAGTATAGTATACTTGTCCTAATTAGAAAACTCCCAGCTACGCGGGTCGTTTTTTCTAAACTCGGACGCGTGCGCTAAAAACGTGTCTTATGAAACTAATACTTTAATATACTGTTATTAAAATATTCCCAAATATCTGAGATAGTCTTATACATTTTGTATTTTTCTTTCCCCTAGTTGAGAGGAATCGACTGATACCAAAACTACCGTAATTGGAGCAAAACAGGATGTAGTTCGCTAATGGACTAGACACGACAGGTTGTTTCTCTATTGGGTCTCCAGAGGCCACTTAAGAGACTGAGAACAATACGTGGAAAAAATGCCAGAAAAAAGACTACCCAAATGCTCTACAAACCAAGAGGCAGAGATAAGTATTAGACCGCCCGAGATATGGATTAGGTAGAGATGCAACAGGCTAAAGACTAAGATAAGTTAAGAAGATAGGTTTTTAAGAACGGGTTCAAATTTCACCTGCAAACTTAATTTAACCTGTGTTACAAAATGTATTGAAGAGTTCTATTCAAGTGTCATTCAAGAACATATGTCGATTGCATCACCTTCTTGTCTTAAAATAAATCCTCAATGTGGATATTACTGAAAATGAATATGAGTGACAATTGAAGAAAACATGCCAAGAAAATAAATTATGGCATTTCCGTTTTGCGTCCGCTACTTTACACCGTATAACACGGTTAACCAAATTTACTTATTAGACATATCACGTTAGGAATCTAATCGAAGCATATTCCATCAAAAATTGTAGATATAGTTATTTATTGAAAGTTTCAATTGTGCTCTTCTAATATAATGAAGACTGTGTACTGGATGGTTTGCTGCCAGTAAATTATGACCAAGAGGAATAAGCATGTAAATACTTTGAACAGATCAAATTCAGACTAAGATAAGAAGGCTCCAGAAGCTATGATGCTTGTGCGGGTGGGAGGGGACGATTATTATTATTACGTAGGCCCTACGTGCGGCTGCCACCGACTTACAGAGATATAATAGAGAATATAATCAAAATTTAAAAAAACAGATAAAAGAACATCAACATAAATTACGAAACTTTAAACGATTTCTGGAATGAATTTAAAGACAAATTACATAAAGTACTCGCAACAATTTTGAAAGAAACAAGAGAGTTGCAAACAACAACAAGAAATATATTACAATTAACAAACTTAAACGGAAAACAAAGATTTATTAGGAATAATATAAATAATAAAATAAGCAATTACAAAGACGAATTAAAAACCGGACTACGTCTGAAAAAGGAGTGAAGAAATGAAAAGCCTTGACAACTTCGAATTTACGAAAATGGCCAAGAAATCTTGAAATCTGAAGTCTATAGTACAAGGAGGGTTCAAATCTAGCCCGGAATTTTTGGTAGCTTTTTAAATTAAACAAGATCTTTACATATATGATTTATTCTACATTTCAACATATTCCTCTTCTAACTCTATACACGTTTACCATGTCTTTGGAAGCTTCATGTTTCCTTCTTTATACTAGTTTTTTGACTAAGCGGTAAGCCAGTTTTACACAAAATTCACAAGGAGACAAATCCGGATTGTAAGAAGGAGCATGTGGAAGTATCTCCAAGTGTAATTTATCCAAAGCTTCCCTAGTCAACTGGGCGGTGTGAGGGCGAGCATTGTCGTGGAGGAGAACCACACTCCTAACCGAATGCTTGCGACTTTTCGTCCGTAATGCAGACTTAACTTTTTCGTCCAGCAGTTGAGCGTAATAAGGGGTACGCCCAAAAAACTTGTAAACAAAACACCTGCTGTGTCCCAAAACACAGTGGCCTTTGCCTTTTTAGGCCTCGGTAAAGCTTTGTGTATCCATTACGTGCTTGTTTTTTTTATTCTGTGACCAATCTTGTACCCAGATTTCCTCACAAGTCATTATTGAGTTTAAGAAAGCTTCTCCTTCTCGCAGAAAGCAGCTTCGGGACCAAGCTTACACAAATTTCTCGAAATTTCAAATGTTCATAGGTTATTTCTTCAACACTACCTATAATTATTTGAAGTTTTATCTGAAGGGCAGAAATTCATAGATCACTTCGGATCAGCCTATGAATTTCTTGAATGTTCAGCTCAGTGAGTGCGGTTCGTGGTCGCCTAGAGTTGGATAAATTTTCGATCTGAGTACAACCTTTTCTAAACTTCTAACACCAATGAAACATTTGAGTTTTTCACAAAATGTCTACTCCCGAATTGTCTTTGAAGTCGTTCAAGAACTTCAGCAATAAATTTAATGATATTTCGCTGCGCAACAGCATTATGAACCGGTTGTTCTGTCATGGCTACAGATACTAAGCAAAGAGATTGTTCAGTGTATTATCAAGAAAAATTATTTGACCATATACAAATTATTTTGTATTTGGCGGAAGAATTCCGAGTTGAATTTGAACCATTCTCGTATATCAATAAAATTGTCAAAACCAAAAAACACTAAGATCAGACGAAATCCTAGTTGAATTATTAAAATGATCGAAGAAGATAAAACCCACCTCTTAGTCAAACTCTTTATTGCTGTATACAACAATGGGAAAATTTCACTTGATAGGTTAATGTCCAAGTTTGGCTTGATACTATAAAAATTAAAGGCACGAAAGTGTACCGATTACAGACTGGTCAGATTACAATTGAATCTACAACAGGATTAAGAATGTGAATAAGATCTTAAGAACGTACACAAAGACTAGTCAGACAAGTTGCATTTTGTTTCCCTTATTATTTAGTTAGAATCTGACAAAATACTCAACACCATGAGATATGCTGATGACTCTGTTATCTTGCCATATAGTTCGAGGACCTGCAGGTTTTGTTAAAGAAAGCGTGTGAAGAAATGGGTCTTAAAATAAAAACAACTAAGACCAAGTTTGTCGTCTTTAGTAGCTACCTTGCTATACGTCAATTTACAGCTATTTAGACAACTAATACCTTAGAAAGAAAGAGCTCGAGGTCCGGCTGGCCTAGCGGTAATATACTACTCGTCACTCTACTCTGTACTACCGGGTGATTTTTTAAATTTCTGATCTAGTAAGTCGTGATTTTTACGCCGTATCGAAGGTCACCGAAACGTAGGGCGTAGCGTTGATCACACTGCTATTCCAAATGTCATTTATGTGACAAATTGACTACTTACTTTTACATTTATTAAACAAATTGATAAATATTTAAATAGTGATCATTTGCGAAACATGCTTTTACCAAAGTGTGCATTTTATTGCGAGTTTAAGTGCAATTTGATGACCATTACGAAAGTAAGCTTCGATCATAAATGTTTTTTGTTCCTGTGTGAACACCATTTTGTTGTGATGAAAAACACTCCAAAATAACGTTGAAAACTAAGCGTTCAATCACAAACGAAAGGTTAGTCTTGAAAAAGACTGATTTTTGATAATAACCGAGATAATAACTGGCGAAACGGAATTCAAAACACGAGGAAACAGTGAAGCACAAAAGACGGCAAAAGCGAGAACAACACTGGAGTAGGTTATGTTTATGTCAACATTTTTGAAATCTGACAGTTGTGACAAATGGAACGATTCAAACTACGCCCTACGTTTTCCGCATCTTTTGTTTTAAAATTATGTCATGGCTTTCTAGATCAGAAATTTAAAAAATCACCCGGTATAAAGTATATTGATGTTAATTGAGTGAAGACATCCGAGCGACGTGAGATCGAACGTGGATTCAGGAAAGGATAATCGGTTTTAAGATCGATCTCATGAGGCTGTATAATCTTAGAAGTTAGTGTCAGTAATAAGTTAAAAAAATGTAATAAGTTAAAAAAATTTAATAAGTTAAAAAACAGTCTGTCGCTTTACGTATTTAGGAGGAATTAACTATCTCTGGTTAAAGAGGTCAAGCAAAAAATAGCAATGGATCATACATATTCACCAATACAATATCAAAAGCTTCTTCTGCAGTAATAATCTCAATTCTATGCCACCGAACGGTAAAATGAGAATAGAATGGAGACGTGGACTTTTACAGTAATTTGCGTAGAGGATGTGGACTCATCGAAGAATAGTATCAATATCTTGAGCTACAAACAAATATAAAGATCTCAAATAGAGCTAATGTTGAATCTCGGACACATCCCACAAAGGAACCTATACCGAATTTGGAAGTTAATCAGGCATGCCCGAGAAAACATTCAACGGACACGGGTAGTTCAAAATCTGATGCCTGCATACCTACTAATTAATTACCTCTAATCAGTAGGTAATAATATATCTCAGACTTCACGTTTCCTTTTCTAAGTAGTCGAATGACATAAAAAATTCAATACTGAATCACTGTCCACTAGATTACAATGATTGTTGTGAACCACTGAATGTAGAAGGCTGTGTACTGGTTTGATATTTGATCGGATCTGAAAGTTTTGAGTACGTGCTCGATAATACAAAATGAGGCAATGTATTACAACTGAAAATTAAATGTTTTCAGATTTCAGACTGATATCAAATTTTTAAAAGTAAATTACGGGAGCACAATTTAAAAACTGATTTTTTGCGGGACGAAAGCAAAAACGGGATTCACCTTCCAAAAAAGTTACAGCCCCATTAAATATGGGACTATTTATATAGCTAGGTATCAAACCGCGGCAGTACCAATTCAATGAGAATTTAGGCTCATTACGGCGATTAATAAATTCGGTTATCTGGTAATTGCTTTCAAAACACGTCCTATTAGAGTTTGGATGCTGGGACGAGTGTTGGAAGTTAGGGATATGATTGAACTTAAAGTAAAGGTAAAAGGAACAACGGACTGAAGAAGAAAAATACCATTTGATATATTTATTTTCAGTAATACAGTTATGTACACTTTCATGTATGGATAATTGGATATGAAAGTAAGCAGTAAGCCCTATATAAATATATTTTCAGGTAATGTGCCCGGCAGCATACTATGTTTAATAGATAACTGTTTTACGTATTTTAAATATTTTTTTTAAATATTTATAAGAAATATTGATTAAGCCTTAATTTTACATCAAATATCTTATAGTTGAATCTTTATATTCCATATATATTTAGTCTATACATAAAAAGTTAACATATTGCTATGATTATTGGGGTCCATCTAAATAATAAACAGGCACAGTGATGATACATACAAAATACAAACCACCTACCTTTACTTAAAAAAAATGCTCGGGCTAATTACAATCGTGGTGAAACTTTAAAAACTGCACCAAACTGAGACTTTCAGGCGGGTCGCTAGAATACACTAAATAAATATAGATCTAGGATTACAAGTAATGTACACATAAGAAATCTAAACCAGATTTACTTTAAATTTGAAATGATAAAAATTTATTTAAAAAAATGAACACCAAATGAATTGTTCATGGATGCCATGAACAATTGAAAAATCAATTCCAAGCTAGTCTAATGCCTTTTATCCGAGGAGTAATATATCTGGCATCATCAGAATCTTAATTACTAAATTTTATTTAAAATTAATTAAATACCTTAAATTCGTAAATCAATCCAATATTTGGTGCCAACATAATTGTTAGACTATAATTGTTAGAAAACAGCAATCCTCTGTTTTCCAAATGGTTTAAATAATAAAATGGTGAAAGAACAACCATCTACCTCTCTTTCAAAATATGTTCAAATAAATGGTTTTATTAAATCGAAATTAAAATTTAGCTTCGTGTATGACATATGGTAAGTTTATGTAATAAATATTTTTAAATTCCCTTCTAAGATACAAATAATAACGAAGGTTAAAAGTTCCTTATCCAAATAAAATTTTCTTCTCGTATTTATAAAAAATTATTTCTAAAATAAATTCACAACATTGATTAATCTGTTAATTAAATGTTCTTATTATTAAAAACAGTCATATTCAAATAGCTTCGATGATTATTTTACATTTTGACATTTTAACAAAATATTACCTAATATTTTTGAGGTTTGGTTTGTTTACATTTTTCACAACTAACAACATTAAAATTTTAAATTTTTATTCTCAACATGTGTGTACTGTTTGAAGTTCTAAAATAACAGAGAATTTGTTACTAAGATGGTCGCTGTTTTCGTCGCAAACAAAATAATTTTTTAACTAAATACAACATAACCACATAATTGTTTATAGCTATTAATTATTATTTAAATAAATTCAATAAGTAGATAAATAAAAAATTCCCTCGCCATTGATATATGACATTAATATTGACATAAAGAAATAAGGCCACTGGAGAATGTCAACCAAAATACATTTCCTACGCAACTATCAGATAATTAAAATTAACTTAATTACTTAAAACTACCTATTTACATCTTCCTATCTTGACAAAATCCAACCTTACATCCTAATAAACATTATTTACATACTTTTGGATATCAATAACATGAAAATATTAGCTAAATTACATTATTTCAGATTGTTATGGAAACACGCACAAACCTGCATTTTATTTCAATGATATCTTCGACAAAAAGCAAATCCAACATTCGATATTGTTTCAGAATTGTGCATAAAAAACTGCTTAACAAAACAGCATTAAAAAATGTTAGTCGCGAGCTGTATAATCTAGCTAATGAAGAAAAATTTTACGATATCAAAATCTCGTTTATTTGAAACATTATTTTCTCATACAAATAATTCAGGTAAGGTAGTAAATACATGCATACATCATCACTATCATACACTTTGTCACACCATTTCACATCGTTAGCTTAATAATGAAATATTAACTTTAAAATTTATTCTTTTACTGCCTAGTGTGTTCTAGAGTGCATGTTTATTAAATTCAAACCTTTTCTTTGGCTTGATAATAAAAGTTATTAAAAATAATTATTTTTCTCCTTGAGGTTATGCAACCCATCCAACATCTCGTTTGGAAAATTTATATGTGGGAGCATATTTTCTATTGTATGTCAAATATCATGACAATATGTATATATTGAATGTTTTTAATAAATACTAATTGTACAAAAATAAAGCAGCAGAAAACTTACACAGCACTACAAGAAATATTTTAGACAAAAAAATTTATATTTAAATCCTTCACATTTTTTTTAAGTATTTAACATACATTCTGAAAAACTATTTCCAAGTTTTACATAGTTCATCAAGGTTATGTTATTTATAATGTAGAAGGCGTGTTGGAGTATGAAAACCTCAGAAAAGTTCCTTTTATTATAATTTTTTTAGAAATTTATTGGGTAGATGTAACATTTTTAAATGGGGGGGGGGGCTTGGTCATGTCCGTTCTCTTTGTAAAAGTCGTTTCGGCTGTTCGGTGGTGCAAGATCAAATAAAATAGTTTGTTTGGTGGTGATTTTTATTGTAGTTTTATGTAACCTTAGTGATATAACTTGTATTCCGAATTTTTTATAATATGAGCAATAAACGTACATATTAAATTTTAACAATTATGTTAAAAGTTTTATTTTTTATAGTCTTTTTCATGACAATGATCTAAATATGAATCATGATACATTTTTTGTTATATTTCTTTAACACAAATTTCAGTCTGATAAATATTCAAATAATATTTATTCACATTATATCAAGTTTTTTAACCCTCAAATTTTTACCTCGAAAGTTTTTTAAATAAAAAGAAATCTGTCGTTTTCTCTGTTTTACAAACATTGAGAATTGAATTTGGATATAACCGTATAAGGTGTATAAACAAAGGAAATAAGGAAAAATCCCTCTTAAGTATTTGATACCTGCAGTTAAAGTACTTTTGGAGAGTACTTTACCCATTTCTGATCAGGGAGCGACTTTTTCTTTGCAATTCTGTATGCAAGACCGCAATCCTTTCACAAAGATAAAGATTAAATCTGTATTTAATATTTAAATCAATTTTGTTATTGGTGCATTCTGGGTTATGGGGTATTTGGATCTTATTAATTCAAGTGCTTACATGTTGATAAGAAAAATTATATCCATCGAAAAGTGCTGAACTACAGTGATGCATTATTGGGCATTAATACTGCAGTCCATAGGGAAAACCGCTGCTGATCTATACGTACTATTTCCAGTTGTGTTTCGTTTTCACTAAACTAAAAACGGAAAGACAACAGTTGTACATACATTAAGCTTTTACTTACTTAAGAGTTCACAAAATTTCATGAGTGTTATTGTTACTACAACAATTTATAAATTAGGTACACCCACGATGATGAATCATTAGAAAAGTTTTTGACTGAATGTGTGAAAAAAGGTATAAAAAATAACCGGTGTTGTTTTGATTGGACTCCTTATGTGCATAGTCGAGATGAAGGTGCAAAGATAGTAATATTTTATTCGGGAAGCAAAGACAAACATGTTAATTGCACGAAAGTGTCGGGGGTGGAAGACAGATGGCTCGCGCAGGTGGTGTATCCGTGACAGACGGCTGGCGGCGCTAACGGCGCGAAGCAACGCTTTTTCAGGGACGGTCGAGCTTACTACTAATGGAAGATCGCACAACCCACCATAAAATATATCGACTAGTTGCAATAAAAGACCAATATCTGATTACAATCTCTTTCGAACACGTTCTAGTCATGAATGCTAATTCTTGTGATAAGCAAAGAGTAAGTCCGGATCTTGTAACAGCTGTTAACGAGACACATGAGGCCAATGTAAATGTTTCCGACGCCTGCCCTGTGGTGCCTCCTACGGCATAATATGTGGGAATTTGTCGCAGTAAATTTTGGGAGCGGCAGCCGGGGCGCCTCGTTGGTTAGGGTTTATCCTCATCCACGCGCATCAGGATGGGATTTGATTTCTACGCGGCGCTGCTCTCGGGAATTAAGGTATTGTTTCCGCAGATTATCTTCCAGCTCTGTATACCTATATATTTTTTATATATTTACACCCATTTATTTTAAGTTTGGTAGAAATATGTGCGACCCTTTATACGGTTGTCTGATTATGTATAGTTTACCACCACGGCCGAACAAACCATACATAAATAACTCTTGGGTTCTTAAAACAGACATGGTTTAAATGTGTCCCGGATTATAACTGAACTGTAAAAAACACAACATCGATTGGCTGGTACTACATATATGTTAAAACTGCCCCTAACTTTAATCGAAATTTGTTTTAGTAGGCAGTCCAATTTCTGGTTCTCAAACCTCATTTTTGGGCAATCTTAATTTTGTACTATTCTATTAATTCAACAAAAGTGAAACCAATCCAAACAAAGAGAATAATGATATAGGTACTTAAGAGTAACTTCTAATTCCGAAAATTCAGAGCATGCAACGTTAAACTATTATTAATCTGCCAAAAGTTTTGAGACTCTGGGGACACGCGATACTGTGCTAATTACAAGTATTGCTTCGCACCCGCATCGGGGCATGAAATCCTAAGCTGCTTGTCGGCCATAAGTCGGTGACGGCGGGCGCAAGTGTTGGATTACACTCGCCAATTACAGGAAGCGTGCCGGGAATTAGCGACAGCGATCGCTGCCTTGATTGACGGTTCTCTCTCCCTTCTGTTTCAGACTTATCAATAATTCACTCGTGCCAGATATTACTATTCTATTTTCTTATGTCTATTTTATAACACAAGATTATGAACGTTGAGTTTTGGAGAACGCTGAGATCTAAGAAAATAAAAAGGAAAAGAATAGCATTGGTACAGCTACATTAAGATTAGTACCTACTCATCAAATAACTTTTTTCAGTGGCGTGCGGTCCATGGAAGCAATGTAAGCAATGCTTCCCTTAAGAATTTATTAAAAATAAAAACCAACGTTAACAAAAATATTTTTATGAAATTATGGTTATCGTTTATTTAAATTTGTAATATTTAATCAACTTAAAGCTCAATATCAATTCCGTACAGCAAAAAGTATAATTATCTAGGGTACTATTTTAAATTACGCTAATTAAACTTGCATGGAAAGGTATGTAATACCGTTTCAAATGTGTTACGTACACTGCATATAAGCACTGATTTCGTTGCTTACTGCTCTTCTCCTCGCCAGCCGGGCCTTCGTTTTAGCGAGCGGGTGTGTTTTGGTGATACGATTGACATCGTATAAGGTGGTTATTTTTAGTGTGCACCGTGCCCAAATGTTTATTTATTATAATTTGGTTGTTTGTTCGATTTAGTGTTTGTTAACTTTAATGTTACTTAAGTGATGTAAATCTGCGAATGAGACTGTATTTTGAAATATTTTATTATTTCAATTTATATAAGTTGGAATTTTTTTATAGACAAATAATTCGATTTAGTTTGCTCTATATGCAAATTTAAAATTGCATTATCGTCATGATTGCAAATTCAGCTGCTTCTGTGGAAGGTTCGAGTACTTCTGATACATCCTAATCGCGACGATTTTGTTGTTCAGTTTGTAATTATGATTAGATAAAGAATTTTCTGCATACAGTTTTGAAGAGAAATTACAAATTATTGAAAAAGGCAGATCAAAACCACAACTTTCAAATTTAACAAGAAAGATTAAAACCTGCACCAGGTATTTTACTAAAAAAGATCGGAAAATCGAGTTGAATTATAAATACATAGTACTTAGTAGTTTTTTTAATAAAGAATAATATTCGACAAATTCCATAAGTATAAAGTGTAAAAGTTCTTCGTTGGAAAACATTTAAGCTTAATAATTATAACACTGTTTTTTAATGTACCTAGCAGGGGCTAATCCAGAGAATTATTTAGGGGGGGAATTTTTGGAAAAATAATTGTTTTAATAAATAATAATTAAACAAACATTATTTGTTTCTATTCTATGTATACTTATTTCTTGATTTGGGGGAGGGGGTTTCCCCCAACCCCCGTGAATCCGCGCCTGTACCTAAGTATATTAAAATTAAAATCGTGATTGCTTCCCTAGCCTAAATTCTCAGCGCACGCCACTGACTTTTTCATACTTTTTCTACTAAACACTTTCCCCTCGTCGAACGAACCCTTGCTATTTTTAATAAATTTTCATTAACTGTAAAATAGATTCATAGAGATCAATTTAAACCATGAAGTCTACAGATATAATCCCCACTGAATTAAAAAAGTAACCAGTATTATTTTTGTAGGTTACTTGAAAAAAAGAGTACCTATGACAACAAAGCTAATCTTCAATAACATAACAAGTACCTTTCAAAGCTTCTTTATCGGGTAATCAGCTTGTATGTTGGTTGATAATGAACATAGTAGTGTTGATTAGACCAGGATTAATATGTATAATTTGATTGACAGTGCCACTTTCAAATAAAGACATTTCTAGGTCCACTATTCTGTTTAATGTTATTATTAGATATTACATTTTGAGATTTGGCATGTCATTTGGCTGTGCATTTGTTTTAGAAATTAGGCATTCATGCTTTGAGACTTAAGAGTATGCCATTGGGTGTATGAATTTTTAAAATGCAACAACTCAATATACGGTGCTTAGAGATATCGGTATCGCATTTATCAGTTTGAATTTTGGCAGGTTGGTATCTGGAGCTTTGAGAAGCAACGTTTTGAAATTTCACTATTTGATATTTAAATGCAATCTTGAAACTTGTGATGTAAATGTGTTTCATCTATGCCGCTGGCAAAGACAAGATTATCTTTCAGCGACTTTCGACAAGTACGAGAAACTGATACTTTCATACTTTCTATAATTCTGTTGACCTCAGAGCAGTTCAAACTTAGTTTTGAATAGTTCTAGATCTTTTGCATAGTCATTTTATTCACAGTGATTTATGCTCGGGTTAGAGATAGACAGGCGCGTGCTGGCCCACCGGGATACCGGAGTTTCCCGGTGGGCCTTTATAAAGTTGCCTCGAAGGGTCCTACGACACGGCTAAATTTAGGTTATGAACAATTGAATTATATTTAAGTAGAAACAATATACCTCCCCGCTGTTCAACTCGACCACACCTGACGAACAGCGACGATATAATCTAATCTTCCCCGTTTTTAGCCTTGCAGATCATTCAAGAACTTGCTAATTTAGAAGACGTTGCATAATAATATTTATATTGATAACGTAATTTGGGTACATGATTTTGTAGGTTCTGCTCAGAAACTTCAATTGGAGTTAATACAGGTTCTGTGATCTGGTGGATTCGAGTTGCGAAAGTGGACAAGTAACTATTCGGAACTTCTTGCGGCTTCAATTCAGCAGAGAAGAACATATCTTTATTAAGGTCTTGATTGAGACTCCATGGCCGACGTTTTTTTTTTCTACTTGTGTTACCCTATAGATCGCCCTAGCAGAAAAAGAAATATCTTATCGGAAGTAGCAAGATTTTACGATCCTTTAAGATCTTGAACCTCAGTGGATCTCTTTGCAAAAAGGTTGATGCAGCAATTATGGATGACAAAATAGATTGAGGTTACCCTGTTCCGGAGACAATGATCAATACCTGGAATTTGTTCAAATTGGAACTTCCTAAACTCTCAAATTTAAAATTGTCTAAATGTATTGTACACCAGTTAAATTAGGTCCAAAAAGGGGCTGTATTCAAGAAACGGAGTTTTGGAAATTGTTTTAATCACCCAAGCAGGACTCTGATATGAATAGTCTGAGTGTTCCTCGATTTCCGAGTGGAGCTTCAATCGTGATGTTAAAAAACAATCCTCAGCTTCTGCATCGATTGAGTACTAATACTAATTTGCCCGGCCTATTAATTTAGACTCGGCCGTCAGAAAAGAACTTCAAGTATTCTTGGAAATGTGGCTGAAATGCGTCTCATGCGGCTGAAATTGGTTATAGTGCTGTAGCCCAGCGTCCCGCAACCTTTTTTATCTAGCGACCCAAACATATCAATAAAATGATAAGGCGACCCATACGAGAGAAAGACGGGAGTTACTTAAAATTACAGGACCTTATATATTCTTAACATGAACTTAAATGATATAACGGGTGGTGACTAAAATTTGAGACTGGACTCTTCGTATTATACATCAAGTATTCATTAATGGTTTTCTATTCTTTTGCTATTGATAAACAGTTCAATGAATTCTTTTGACATACGTAAAGTTTGGTTTACTAATAATAATTGTTAAGGAAATTCTTGCATTATGGTTCATACCAGTTTCATTTCGAGAGTGTACGTGTATTGTGATGATCATATTGAAAACGGAAAAAAGTTTGTTGCAGAATCGACAATATATCGATACATTGAACATCGACAAGATGAAACTCATCGTTTCGCAAGTCAGGTTCTGGCCGAAAAGCGCCGAAGATGATAAAAGCCAACATTCGTTGCTTGGAAGAACAGTTGAATAGGAAATGTTGAGTATGGACCAGAAATTTAGTGAAACAATTCTAATGCAACCAGTCTCATATTGTCAGGACCCTTAAGAGTAAATGCCGGATGAAATACAAAAATAAAATCGAAGTGCTTTATAGATCTGAACAATAACAGCAACAAGGTCGGTCAAGATGCAGATGCATGTTAGAGAAATTCACAGAAAAGTTTGTTATTTTTGATGATGAAAATTATTTTACTTTCAAAAATTCTGGTGAAAATGCGATTGTGGGATTTTGTACCAAGGACTCTCTTGAGGCACCTGATGATATTAAAATTTGAGAAAAAGCAATGTGGTTAACAATAACACCTTCTGGGATCTCGAAACCCTTGTGTTCTTCACGAATAATCACCAATCAGGAAGCCCATCTAAATTACGTATTATTCGATTTATTCGGGAAAATAATTCGGATGATAATTACGTGTTTTGGCCCGATCTGACCGCATCACATTACGCGAAATCAATAATTATCAGTTGAAGCTCACTTAACAGCCGAGTATTATGTTTGTGGCCAAGGAAGAGAATTCCTCCATATGTCCCCACAACTGCGACCTATTTAGAACTTCTGATTTATTTTAAAAGGTCTTGAAATGGAGAAAGGTTGCCAAGCTCAAAATAAGGAAAATTTTAAAAATAGAATTTTATATTGCTAAAGAAAATAGGCATGAACTTCGTACAGAGAATGGTGGAACGTGTGCTCAAAAAAACTGGATTATCTTCACTGTTCTTGAAAAATTTATTAACTTTTATCATTCAGACTGATTCAAATGTAGTACGTACTACAACGTAATAAGATTTATTAAAATCGAAACATTATTCTAGTTTTTATATGCATTCAAACACAGTCTCAAATTTTAGGCACCACCCGTTAGTAAAAATAAATATTTATGCGATCCATTTTTAAACTATTGCGACCTTATGGTTGCGACCCGCTGCTGTAGCGTATTTCAGGGTACAATATTCTGACGGCTCTATCTAAGTTCTCTTGATGGATGTGCGAGAAAACTAGAGTTGTACCTCTCATATCAAACGTATTTCCATCAAACGTTTGGAATTGTGCGTTCTGTATTGGCAGCAGAATCGGTGAAAAGTCTTATTGATTCTTTAAAGAAGCAGATCACGTTTGACGATACGATCGCTTGGAAGACTCCCAGACTTATTTGTGGTTAACCTAGTAGCTTTCATTCGTCATGGTATTACGTTCCATCAGCAGATAATCCGGCTGATAATGCTTCACGCATACTTTTGCAATCGCAATTGCTAAATCATAGTTTGTGGTGGATGGGACCTCAATGGCTTTCGCGCCTCCCAGACTCGTAGCAACAACAATCTTCATTCTCTGCAAGTTTTTTCACCAAGAGGAACGTAAAACGGTACTGACAGTTAATAATGAATCCCATATAATACATGATGTAATAATTATTCTAAATAAATAAATTATCCTTAAAAAATTAACCAAAGTCGGGTGGTGGGGCCCTCTAAGGTAATACTTTCCCGGGCCTTAGAATTTACCCAGCACGCGCCTGGAGATAGGTCCACTAGGCATGAAAACAGAATCTTTCCACCTGTAACGATCTGTTAAGAAGATAATATTTAGGCCGGTAATTAGTAAGTTCTTGGTCTTCACATCCACAAATTAATCCACAGTATAAGGGTCAGAAGACATTGAACAGTGTATTTTTTATATTTGTAACGTTCTTGGATTGCTGCTACCATGCAAACAACCAATGGCGTAACTACCGCCCCAGCAGTTCCTGCGACGCGGGGAAGGGGGCGCAACTCTCCGAAGGGCGCTGCTCTCGTGAAATTTTATTTCAAATTTTAAAACAATAAGCATGGAGGAAAAAACATTTTATGAACTATTAATTCTACGGTAATGAATTATTATTAATTATCAAATATTTTTGTTAACAAAAGTTACCATATATAATTGTATACACGGTGGCTGATTTTTCATTGTCCAGGTTATATCTGCTGAAGCATTACCGGTAGAGGAAAATGTTAAATGAAAGACTTGTTTAGCGTAACCTGATCTATAAAACAGCACATTTTTTTTCATGGTCAACTTATTTATCGGAAAAATATCCAACTTTAATTTTTTAAATCGTACATCCTGTATATTTTTGCGGAATTAAATTCTAAATAAATTTCTCTTTACAATGATACATCGCAAGTGGCTTCTTGCTTTTAAATTACACTATCCACTGATGCATTTCTAAAACATTATACTGTCCAGAATGCGAAGGAAAAAAACAACAACGGATCTAATTTTAACAGAAATGAAATTTTTAATGAAGCTATGATGAGAACCCTTGGAAAATTGTTGAAATTCGTGAGCAAGTACGTATTTAATTTAATGTATGGATAGGTTAGGGATACTTGGCAACGAAATTTTAGGGCCTCATTTTCACGATAGAACTGTGACCTACAACAGAATTTATTATTTTTGCAAAACATTAATTTTACGAGACGAAACTTGTGGTTTCAGCATGACGAAGCTCCATTAACAAATTATTTAAAACTTTAAACAATAAATTTGGTTAAAAACGGATCGGTAACAGAAGACCCGTTTTATGACCTGGGCCATCTGTCTTGTCTATTCTTGATTTCTTTGTATGGGGTTTTCTGAAAAACCAAGTGTATGAGATTCTTCAAAATGTGCAGGAACTTCCAAATAAAATCACTGCAGCTAGCTTTTTAATTATACCTAAAATGCTGCAAAAAACCGGAGGAAACCTAGTAAACGACCCCAAATAGGTTTAGATTTCCATGGTGGACACTTGGAGCAGTCATTATAAGAACATTCATTGCGTATTATTCTATTTGTTAAATACTAGAAATTAAATAAAAGCTGTTATAATCTTGTAATCGAAGAGTAAATAAAAACATCATAGCCAATCTGATAATTTTTTTTTTTGAACGGTAAGATGTAATTTTAAGGCAAAATGCCACTTGTGATATATCATTGTAAAGAGAAATTGATTTAGAAGTTTATTCCGTAAAAAATATTCAGGACGTTCTATTTAAAAAATTAAAGTTGGATATTTTTTCGGAAAATAAGTCGGCCATTAACAAGAATTTTGTGTTATTTTATAGATCAGGTTATGCTAAACAAGTCTCTTATTTAACTTTTCCTTCTACCTTTAATATTTCAGCAGATATAACCTGGACAATGAAAAATCAGCCACCCTGTGTACATGAGGGGTGCAAACGTAAGTCTGACAGGGGCGCGCAGTCTTACGTAGTTACGCCACTGCAAACAACAATAGTAATTCGCCGGAAGTCGTCATTTCATCAGTACTGCGAAGTACATACATACATGGCTGGTCGACAGAACCAGTATTGCAACACTTATAAGTTTTGGTAGCTTGCTTCACCGCACTAGTGGATATTTTCCAAATAGTGGGAACGGGAATATACAAGTAGTGGGAGCGATTACACAAGTATTCATTTGTGTACTTAGCAAATATCCACAAATAGCGAACATTTGTCAAATACACGAGTAATGGGATCCAGGCTAAAGTTACAGATGCCAAGAATATTGTGTTTAAACCTGTTAAGAAGGCGCAACTACTTAAAGGAAGACGGAGTGCAGTGACTTACTGAATTTTTACTGCAGTTACATTATTGATGCTGTGTGAGAGAGTTTTAGTTGTTTCCGTTTCCATTTGTTTTCTTTTTTTAACTCTAAGAGCTCGCCAATCTGGCTCATGGTGTTTTGTATGATAGTAAGGTTATGTACTTTATTACTATTAGGTGGCATGCGTTTGAGTATCTTTACCTTTTTCGTACTATTCACGTTCAACTATTGTCGTAGTGTTTAACACTATGTAAATTGTTGGATCACTTCACTAACCGAGGTAAGCGGTAGGTCACATTGGATGACCTCCTAGGGGAGGTAACATGAAATCTCTGGAAGATGTCAATATTGTATTTACTTACAGTACCTCACAATCGTATTCCGTAGGTTCAAATTGGCTTTAGAATAGGTTTGTAACATAAGGCACGTAAGTCGGCGGGCCAAATGCATACTCGCTCGTTGGCTTCTGGCAATTCACAGTTATCCATCTACTAAAGTCGACACGTTTCTTTGCGCATTGTGAATGTCCATTAGCCATATTTTAAACCAGCATTGGATTTTGAACTTCAGGTAACGTAATGCCAAGTCTGAATGAGGAACAGGATTGTTATGTCATCCGTGCACATTGCAACAGTGTTAGATTAGTTATTGACAAATCCGCTATATAGAGTAAATATAACGTTGGTCCTAGTGTAGTGCCTTGCGATATTCTTGATAAGATTTGATATATTTAGGTCATTTGTATTCATTGCTCTGTTTTACTAGGAAATGACTATCTGATATATAAGATTTGAGTAATTGCTAGTGAGAATGAGGAAGGTATATTTCTATTTTATATTCTAGTCTTTCATGCTAAACTTTGTCAAAGGCCTGGGTATGTCAAGAAAGGCTGCTCAAAAATATCGTTTGGCGTTCAAACCGCTGTTAATTTTATTAACTAATCTATGGACTTGCTCGATGGTTCCATGTTTCTGTCAAAATCCGAACTATCATGTAAATTATTGATTCAACGTTTGGTATATATTCTTTCCAAAGCTTTTGAGAACACGCTTATGAGCCTAGCGGCTTATTTAGGCAACTTCCGAATGCGAATGGGCTTCCAGCCATTTTTTATCGTGGTGTGTTCTTTGGTCGTATCTTCTAAAGGAAATAAATGATTGAAAGGCTTCTTGAAAAGATTTCTTCCCAACTGGAATTAATTGATTGATGGGCTACGTTGTTGTGGCCTCTTGAACCTTTTTGTTGCCTTTCACAAAGGGTATCTAGTGATTTCAGTTCTTTAAGTTCTTTAATTGCGCTGTTTTATTCTGGCTTGCTTTCTGCTGCTCTAGTCTGTTGTCTGGAAATTTTCTGTTATATTGTGTATGGCACTTCTTTCTTCGATTTCTTACTACTTTTTATACCTTTACTACTTAGTATACCTTTTGACAATTTTTCAGTTGTGATTTCTTTGCTATCTAGTTTTTAAAGTAGATATTATTCAGTGATATTTCATCCGATCTCCCTCTGAACCGATTCCAGAAGGGTGTTCTCTTATTGTGTAAGTAGGGTCTTTTTTCTTCCTTGGTTACTTTAAATATAGGAGTATAGTAAATATCACCGGAGAATTACTGGATGGTAGGTCTAATTCACTTTTGTTTTTTGACATCTATACTCCTTACGTTACATAGTTAGAAATCGATTAAGTTAGATATGCTTTTCTTGTCATCAGGCCAATGATTAGGCTCGCTGCTGAATACTGTTTTTAGGTTATTGCACTTGATTACTTCCAGCAGTACTCTAAGACAATCAAGAGACAAAGAGAATCTAAAATATATCTTATCGTTTATAGGGCTAGAAATATTCTTCAGTAAGTGCACGTTGCATCAATCCATAGCAGCATCCCTTTCGATATACGTTTGCTGATTTAACTTCATTTTTGACATGTTTTAATCTTAATTTAGTGTACCTAAACCACTTTGAGAGGTAGGTACTTCTACATTCCGAGAGGCGGAATGTCAAAGTTTCGTTTTAACGTGACCCACTTGCGTTAGCATGGCATGAATCCTGGCATCCATTACTAGCATAAACGCTGTCTTTAAGATAACTCCAAAGCAAGAAGTCTAGCGGTGTCAAATCACATGATCTAAAACCTCGTACGCAAGAAAGCGGTATTTTCACGAGTTGTGTGGCACATACCACCATCTTGTTGAAAGTAAAGATAATTTATGTCCATCTCATCAAGTTGTGGCCATAAAAGATTTAATAATGTTTATTGATAGCGTTGAGCATTGACAGTTACAGAATTCACTGTTTCTAATTTTCAAAGAAATGTGCAACAATGGCTCTACCAGACCAAAAACCATACCAAACAGTTACCTTTGACCACGAAGTATAGTTGTTGTTGAATCACACAAGGATTATCTTTACTGCTTATCTTAACATATCCACTTAACGTAAAATGAGCCTCATTACTGAAGGTAGATGCTTAATGCTACTCGAAAAATGATTATCGGCAGCATTGTGCTCTAACACCCAATTTTTCAATTCTAGAGTTAATTGAATTTTGCATTAATTTTTGAAAATGTAGATCACGATGAAAAATTCGCCAAACACTTGTTTTAACGACGAAATTGACATTTTTGGTTCGTTTGCAACACTCTTACGCACTGAAACTGTGTTTTCGGTTCCCTATTATTCCAAGTATCCAGAATGACTGGAGTACAGTTTAAATCAGGACAAAGTGTTTTCGTGTATCGACCTTTGAGCAAGCAAAACCAAATTCAAAATAAACAGTTTACATCCACTGGGTATAATGCCTAAAAGGAATTTTCAGGAAAAATCTTAAGAGATAAGATCACTTTTCTGATCTTGATTAATATAGAACGTGACTTCATCAAAGATGCCAGGTCAAGCAAGGAGAACTCCATGTCTTTACGATAAATAACTTGAAAATAAGTTCACATTTATTTGTTTTAATAGATTGATTCGGTATCAAATGCATTTTCATTCTATTTTTATCATTTCATTTTTAGCAGTGACATGTGCTAGCTAGAGTAAGAAATCTGTGGTTATAAGTTTACACTTTTGGAGCTGCCCGGAATCCAGACATTTTTAGTAAGACCAACATTTGAAAAGAGTGATTTAAAATAATGAGAATAATCAAATGACAGAAGATCAACTTATTAAAGCAGATAATCATCAAGTACATTAATTAAGCAGTTTTCAGAAGTCATCTCAAACGCTTTTAAACCTATAACCTCAGTTTCTCTGAAAATAAATGTCTTATAGTAGTACCAAAAAATTGTGTAAAAGAACGGTTTTGCTTATCTTTGGTGACATTTAAATTTTATTAACTGAGACTGTTGGAATTAAAATAGTTGTTTACTGCTTAATTAGCAAAAAGTTTAATTTATTAAAACTTTAAAAATCAACGACTTTCTGTTTTACATAAAAGCCCTTGGGCAAAGCAATAGTATAGCAACATGTCCTTTTTGCAAATTACTTTTCTAGGAAATGTGAATATACTTTGTACAATTAATAAAATGTATTTGTTGTCCAGTTGTTTTTATTACACACGTCATTTGGCCTATTACCATTTTAAATAAAATGGATGGATGTGTGACTAAAATAAACATAATTCAAACTGTAATTATTATCGCAAATAACACGCAACTGACTGAGGAATACAAACCACATATTAAATTGTTTTCTAACATAAAATAAATCAAGCAAAAATAAATTATTAGCACTTACTCCATTTTGACAAAGTTTACACTTCTAAAAAATTTATAAGCAATTTTCCCGGTAACTTCCATCATCTAGAAACAATAGGGCACCTGTTCATATTTGCTGAGTTGTTACTATTTCATTTTCTCTGGTCGACAGTTATTACGAATTGCCATACATCCATTTACCGTGGTGTGTGTCATTCATCATTGACCGACGTGCTGTAAATAAATAAATAAATAAATCCTGGTGGAGGTTTTCCGAGTTATGCCTGCGGTCGTAATCCGCGGTCCCACGTTCGAGCAGAGACCACAGCGATTGTTTGTTCCGATTCACGATCTTCTAACAATGGGAACAACAGCCCTTATTTCACAAGCTAACGCCCGTTTCCCCTGATTTTAGCACCACACTAACATCAAATCCTACCCGTACTTTTATTAGAGGGACTTGTTTGATTTGAATTATTTGTTATTATTGAACTGACGTTGTTTAGACCTTTAAATGCAGCTTAATTTGCTGATTTTATCAGCAGCCTTTCAACAAGATTTGAAAAAGCTCCATAATTGATTTTGTTGTTCATGGGTACCCTTTCTATAAAAGATAAATTGTGATTAATTAACGTGTCTTTTGTAATAAAAATAAAGTACAATCTGAAAGTTATACATTAGCAGGTCTTACCAGTTGCGATATCAGCTTATCCGTTAGAGGTTTTAGATAAACCAAGTGTGTTATTAAAATTTTTAATTTGATTCTATAGAAAGAGGTGAGCTTGCGGAGCTGAAAAGTTTAATTTTTTATGTCAAACATCAATAATAATAATTTAAGCATTACTTAGAACAATTCTAGCAATGTTGTAGCCAAGTCGATGATGAGATGAGATGAGACTGTTAAAACTGATGTTAAGCAAGAAAGCGATGAGAAATGACAATCTATTGTTTCGGTCAATAGGTATGTACTACCTACAAAAAACGAAAAACCGTCGAAGAAGAACCTTCTAGTCATGAAAGATGTTTTTGAGCATTTCCCTATTCTGATTTATTCCATAAAAATAGGCGTTAGACATTCAACTGAGATGGGTAAAGAAGTCAAGAAATTAAACAATTTTAAATTAATGAGAATATACTTGATTTGCTCTAATAAGAACAAACATTATTAGAGACTAGGTAGTAACATTAATAAATAACATTAATAAATTCTGACAGAAAACATTTGAAATAGGTGTATATAAAGCTGGTCCCGTAGACGTGATTAATATAATTGAAGAGAATACAAGAAAACCTAGTTTCTTGTCAAAAAACAAATTGCAAGTGCTATAGTAACCGCCAGACTGCTCCCAGTGATCACTGTGGTCTTATAGATTAAAACTAAATATTCCGAAACTACGTATGTCAGTTCTGTATTTGTTTTCCTCGTCCACACATGTTACCTTCTTACTCCCAAAAACTCTTCTTAATATACGCCTTTCTCAAACGTTAGACTTTTTTTCCTCACTTTTATTTAGCAAATTTCTGAACCCTTTTCTTTATGCATCAGCCCATTATTTTGTAGATAATGTTTAATAACGCTATACCTCTATAGTTCTTTGTATAATAGTGGGCACACAAGTGCTTTCCTCTACCTATACATTTCTTCTCGTACTCAAATTTCTTGTTTATGCAAAACACTGCACAAATTCTTGTCCACCATACTTTATTAGCTTTGCTGTTACTCCATTTTCCCAGGATATTTATTATTTTTCAGTTTACTTATTACTGTTTTAATTTCTTCTAAATTTAGTCTATTCACTTCCCATGCATTATCTTCTAAATTATTTCGTTTATTTTCCCTTTTATCTTCTTCTTTGCCGTATAATATGGTTTGAAACTGTCTAACACATCTTTCGCCTACTTTTTCTTGTTATTCCATCAGATTACCCTCTTCATTTTCAACAAATACTGTTTTACTCTGAAATTCTACTCATTCTCTTCTTATACCTTGATAAACGTTTCTATTTTTTGCCACTTTTTTAATTTTTAATTCTGTTCACCTATTTAAGGAGTTTTCAATTTTTTTAAAAATACTACCATACGGTGGTGCCCTTAAAAAGATATTCCTCCGGGAAAATTAGGGGGCACTCATTCAATAAAATCACCCTACACTGAGAGAAAAATCCCTAAAGTTGTAATTTTTGAATTTTACTCTGTTTATTTTCATATTGAAAAAATGTTTTGGACTGTTTTGAGAGTTTCGAGTGATGCTAGGTGTGAAAGAGGTTGCTTAATTAAATTACCTTATTTTATAATTTTTTAATCAGTTTTTACTTTTTATAACAATAGATTAATAATTGTAATAACAATTATTAAGACGGTTAAGATTGTTATCATTTACTAATAAGAAAAAATACCCTGAAGGGAAATTACCTCTCAATTAGCATAGCAGCGATCGGATTGTGATGTGGCCAGGTGATTTGGTCTAGGTGATTACATTTGCTATGTTACAGTTATCTAAATTCTACAGTTATCTAAATCTTAAGAATTATAGTCTACATATTATAACATCAAATGTGACTATTCTTTGTATATTCTTTATAATAATTTTTTTGTTGTTATAAATAAAACTATCCGTATACATTTTATAATTGTTGCAAACGAGCATAATTCAACGAAAATATAACAGTTTATGCTTATACATCAAAATACTTACATTACCAGGGATCCATCTTACATCTATTAATAATAATTATGACAAAACATAAGCCAGCTGGACGCAAAATTTCATAGAATTAATGCTGCTTTTTTGACTAAATCTTGTGCTTTTCAAAATTATTTTCGAATTTTCTCTGGCAATTCCTAATTCTTCATTGTTTCACAACTAAATTAGCTGATAATTACTTTATTTTATAATTTTTTAATCAATTTTAACTTTTTATAACAACAGATTAAAATAATTGTTACAACCATTTATTAAAAGGAGATTGTTACCATTTATTTAAAAGAATACACCGAAGGGAAACTTTATTAATTTGTAGCATGTTTTTGCGCTTGCTGTTCTACACAGGATACAATTGCGGCTTAACTATTTTTTGGTGAACAACGTATAGTAAGTATATCTTTGCTAGAGTTTTCGTACATCAAATTCCAACAGTAAAGAAAATTAAAAAGATGGCCACCATTATTCATTCCCTCATTCCCTTATTCCCTTATTCATCAGTTATTATTATCAACAGTTGATAAAAAATAAAATGTCATTTTTATATCACTATGTATTATGTCATAATATTGTATTTAACAAAAGATTTTAAATTTTGTAAATAAAATTATAACCTACAGAAACACAAAGGCTATTTTTATATAAATAAATACTTAACCTACCAAAATGTAGTTGTGCTGGAAGTATCAGCTTGATCCAAATAACATTGCTTTAGTATTTTGCCGGCTAACCCCCAATAAGTCGGAGAGGGGCGGGGTAATACAAGATATAAAAGATTAAAAAAACAAGCGCCACTTCGTTTAAAAACAATGCTTACTACTAAAGCTTCAAGCTTATCAGACAAACGAAGAAATAGATCTTCTACTAAAATATGGGCAACTTCCACAATTTTGGCCGTACCGTACTTACAAATGACGAACTGGAAAGCAATATTAAAATCATACAAATAAATAAATAATAAATAGATAAAACACACGTAGTGAAATGTAAGCTTTCTAAGTAGGGCTTTATTTCAATTGTAATTATTGTGCAGATTTTAAATGTTAAATTTAAATGCAATTTTAATGTTTAATAAAACAATCGGTGAATGGTGATTTGTATCACAGTTGGTTGTACTTAAAACTACCCTACAACAATTCCACTACTCGAGATCTCGTGTTGTTCTTAAAATTAACATGCATGAATAAATTGTTGTTCTTAAAATTAACATGCATGAAGAAATTGTAAACACATTAATATATATATATATATATATATATATATATATATATATATATATATATATATATATATATATACATAAATAAAATGACACAGAATACATACAAATTTTCACAAACATCCCACCATTCGAAGACCCACGGCTGTTTTATTTAAAGCCTTGCTTAGGGGTTTTCGCTTCTCCCTTCGATATCTGTTGTTTTGTTCTGACCCGGTACATGTATTGATGTAGGTACGGACCCAAAGGGGAAGGACCTTCTAAAGAACCCACGATCAGAGAGGCAGGAACAAGAGTAAACGAACAACGAGCAACAAAACCCAAACGACAAAAATAACTACAAAGAAATCACCCTGTATATTGTATTAATTTTAAATATTTGAAGATTTTTACCTTTCTATAAACTGAAAGGTCTTTTACAATACAATTCCCTCAAGGTGACGGCTAGGGAAATACTATTACCTAAAATAAAAAGACATTTGTAAGATTTTAGCGCAACGAGATTTTAACGAAAAGAATTTACCTAAAATGGTTAGCACCAGAACTTAATCCGTCTAATTTGACGATTGATCGCATATAACTAATCAAGCGATCATTCTGTTGAATGCGAGATTTATTCCGCTAAAGCGAATTAATATTTAAAACCAATTTCCTAATATATCTCGCACATTCAACTTCTCGTACCAAAACCAGCCATTTTGTTCTATCAACGGCACTATCGAGAAAGAAACTTAACCGCGCAGGAGCGAATTCACGATAAACAGAAAGAAAGGGAAAACCAGTGACAACCAAACAACGGAGAAGCTTGGTTTTAAACAGTGACCATCAAACAAACAATGGGTTGTGAATTTCAACGTTATAAAATTTAAAAAAAAACTTGTTTTTAATTGTTGTTTTAATGTTGGATATAGAAGGAGGATTGTTGTTCGGGTACCTAACAAAAATGGGTAAGAAGTTAACGGAGGGTGATTGGGAGTTAGTGTTCAAGCACAAAATATTTGTTATTTCGTGACGAACAACTTTTTTTTAAGATAACATGACAAACATTTAGAAATTGAAGTAAATATACTTCAACTGCTGCCTTGCACTTTATTTCCTTTTTCATCTTAAACAGGGAACACAAGCAAAACCTGACGTGTTATATCATCCTAAAATCTAAAGGAATTTGCTAAAACAAATCAAATTATTGGTGAAAAGGTGTTAACTTTGCTGCACAGTGCAGTGTAATGATTAGTTCTCGGTTTTGTACGAAGAATCTAATAAAAATCCAGGAAATGTAGAAACCATACAACATAGCACGAAATAAAAAAGTATTAAAAATTTAGATAGAAGATAGATTTGCTTGGAAAGTTTTTAATAAAGAGAAAAATAGAAGAATATATGGTACAATAATCACTTGAGAAGGTGAAGAATGTATGCAACCAGTTTCAACAATTTATGGATTATTATGAAACAGTATTATAATGTAAAACAATAATTTGATCAATCATTTGTCTTCAGTGTTATTCATTATTAGTATTGTTTATTGTACAATGAACATAAGGGTCCCTTATTATGGTCTATTTGTCGACTTATTATTGGTTGCCAACGCACTTAAATAGAGCTTAAGAGAACCAAATCATTATTTTAAACAAGTTTACCAACATATTATATTTACGTAATACATGACCACATAATATATACTAAACACTCAAATAGTACCAGCATGTATGTATTTGCATCTATTATTTGTATCTATATATTATAAATTATTATAAGTTTGTTCAATACACTGTTCAATTCAATAAGTTTGTTTAATACACAGTGACCCATTAAAGAAACTTACCATTTTTCTCGTACTTCTATACTTTTGAGAAAAACAGCATCCAAGTTCAGCCTAATGTTTTAAAATTGAATAGTAAGAATGCACATGACACATATTTTATAGTTCAATTATATAAACAATACTGCTTGTTTTCTAAAATGTGCAAGGTACGCGCAATAAAGGAATAAACCCCTCTTTATTTTAGCCAAGTGTTTAGTAGAATAACAACAGATAAACATAATTAAATAAATAAAACCTTTGGAAAACAACCTTTTGTTTGATATTATGTTTCAAACACGGTATTTTTGTTTTGTGATTTCCGATATGTAACACAATTTGAAATTCACATATTTTCAAGGAGATCAACAATACTGTTTGGTGTCTGAAATGTCAATAGTAGCAGGTAATAAAAGATAAATCAGCAATAAATACTTTACGTATCGGTTAGTTATTCTTATTTCGATGAACCCAAACAGCTTCTTTGTTATATATACAGGGTGTCCAAAAAGTGTGGAAACGCTTGAATTTCTCGAGAACGACACATCCGATTACAAAAAGAAAAAACACGTGTTCCTTTATTTTTTGAAACCTATTCAGTCATGATATGCAAACATCACCCTCACCCCCCTGGGGGGGTGAGGCGGTAGTAAGTTCTGAAAACTTAAATGGGAACACCTGTTTTTTATTACACTTTTGCATTCTCCATAAAAACTGTTCTCAAATTGCAAATTTCTCCCCCCACCACCGACCCCTCTTCGGGGTGGAAAGAGGGAAAATTGCACATGTCAGCAGAAAAACAATCTTTTTTTACTTTTTTCCTCCGAAGTTTTTTTATGTGATTTACAAATTGAGCCCCATCCTGCTGAAACCAGACATTGTCAAAGGCTATTCCATCAATTTCACGAATTGCTGGAACTATTTGGTTGTTCAGTAAATCGACGTACTTCTGACTGGTCAAATTACCATCGATGAAAAATGGCCCCACATTTGATTGCACAATATTCCGGCCCAGACATTAAGTTTTTGTTGATATTGAGTATGAGAATCTCTCATCCAATGAGGATTCTCATCGAGCCAATATCGTATGTTGTGCTTGTTTACTTCTCCACTTAATTGAAATGTAGCTTCATCAGAGAAACATGTCCAAAACGCAAATTGCCTATTTTCGTCACACCTTCTCATCATTTCCTCACAAAATTCTAATCTCCGATCAAAGTCATCACCCAGAAGTTCTTGCGTCAATTTCAGCTTGTATGGATGGAATTTGTTTTCAACCAGAACGTTATGTACAGATAATTTGCATACGCCTAATTGTTGGACCATCTTTCGAACTGTTGCATGAGGATTTTCAATGACGTTTAGACAAATATCGAGACTTTTTTCTTCACTGGTTGCGGTTTTCGGCCTTCCCGATCTCGGTCGATCTTTTACAGAGCCAGTCTCTTGATAACCAAGCTCTGTTTTAGACACCGTAGATTTGGCGATTGGTACACGATCTGGATGAGTGTCATTGAATAAATTAGCGACTTCATCATATGATCGAATTTTATCGCCGTGCCCTCGCAGTATAAGAATATCTATTCTTTCTTTCTCGGTTAACGATATGACAACTAAGAAAATTCCGCGCGGAGCGTTAAATCGTAAAGGACCGTCCCGGTTGAAGTCTTAAAACACAATGAATTGTAAACAAATAACAAAATTTGAAAATTACAAAAAAATTTTGGAGGAAAACAAAGTAAAAAAAGATCGTTTTTCTGAGGACATGTGCAATTTTCCCTCTTTCCACTCCCTAGAGGGGTCGGGGGTGGGGGGGGGGACGAAATTTGCAATTTGAGAACAGTTTTTTATGGAGAATGCAAAAGTGCAATAAAAAATAGGTGTTCCCATTTAAGTTTTCACAACTTACTCCCGCCCCACCCCCCAGGTGGGTGGGGGTAATGTTTGCATATCATGACTAAATAGGTTTCAAAAAATAAAGAAACACGTGTTTTTTCTTTTTGTAATCGGATGTGTCGTTCTCGAGAAATTCAAGCGTTTCCACACTTTTTGGATACCCGGTATATTTCAATCTTTTAGTTCCATTTTTTGGAATTTTCAATTTAGTTTTTATTCCTTTATTATCTACAATCCATACGAATTTGTTAAACGTTATAAAGGAAAAGACCTTTTCCAACTTATCGTTTCACTTTCGTAGTTATTAGTTAGAATTATTATTAATTAATAATTTAAGTATAAATGTTAAGACCCTTCTTCTTGATTTTACGTATCCAATTGTAAGGCCAAATAGTTTTTTTCTAAATAATTTAGATACTACTTGTTATATTTTTATTCAACGTGTCGCCCCTGGTGTAGGGTCTCTTCAAGAATTCTAGGGATTGACATGTTATTAGTTAATGTTTTATTAAGTTCTTTTTTAGTTTTTTTACTTACAATATATGATGTAGTTCTTCTATCTATGTGTAACATATTTGACTAAACTTATAGACAGTCATAACCTGTAATGAATTATAACTAATTTATTCTACTGTTTCTTAAATTTTGTACAATTTTACCTCTATATTTATTTTTTAAATTATTTTTATAAATCCTTTTTCTTTTTACACTTTAAAATTTTTGTTTAAAATAAAACATACACATCTAAAATCAATTTACAAAATGGCAGAGGAACTTTTTATTTTAGGAACCAGGTGTATGTTTTATTTTAAACAAAAATTTTAAAGTGTAAAAAGAAAAAGGATTTATAAGAAGAATTAAAAAAAACACATATTAGAGGTAAAATTGTACAAAATTTAAGAAGCAATAGAATAAATTAGTTATAATTCATCACAGGTTATGACTGTCAATAAATTTAATCAAATATGTTACAAATAGACAGAGGAACTACATCATATACTGTAAGTAAAAACAAACTTAATAAAACATTAATTAATAACATGTGCCACAGCCTCAGGGTATATAGTACGGTATCAAAGTGAATGATAGCAGTCTACGCGATATTGCCCAAAGCTAACTCAGCTAAAAGAAAAACCCGTGCGCCACTCGTTTAAAGTAAACGACTGCGTCCATAAACGAGAATGAACCCCAAAGTTCTAAAAGGGCATCAATCAGCTTCAATCGTTATTGCGATACACCCATTAACGTGATTCGAGACAAATATATGCGGAACTTATAAATACAGTGGGATTACGAATACTTGCGCTCTTACTGCGAGTTTATTCTCAATAGAAAGCTGCTGGTCCTTTAGTGGAGTATAGGTTCAGGTACCTGATATAAATAAAATCAAAAGAGAACCAACTAAGGGCTTCAATTCGTTGGTATAATTGGATACGGTAATATGAAATAAGTTACAGGTATGATAAAATTATTAGGGTAACAATAGAATAGGACTGATTAGTTTGGCAGACCGATAGTAGGCTTAGTTCAAGAATGATTAATTTAAGTTGTCAATTTCAAAGTAGGCAAATGTCAAACTTGACTTAAAGGTTATGTGACATTCTAGGTTAAGACTCTCATGGATATACGGAAATTCATGATTTCTTGAGTAGCGTTATGATATCATTCGGCTTTACATATAGAATAGCAATAGATTAATTATTCCGCAATGAAAATGATATGATCTTTCTGGATTACTTAGGGTTTACCCAGTTTTCAATATCACCAGTTATAAGTCTTAATCATAGAGTTGGATAAGATATGCCAAACACCAAAAAAAAGGGTAGTCCGTATATTTCGTCATCATAAATGTATCTTTCTCGGCACTTATCTGGAGAGAATCCGACACACCATGCAGGTTGCGCTGTCTCCACTAAAGTAACCTTACAGCTGTTCTCGGTAAAGAAGGGGAATTGGAGGAGTACTTCAATGGTACCAATAACAACAATAGGTAACGCAATAAAGGGAAACTTAAAGAGAAACCCAAAACCAAGAACCCTAAAAAGAGAAAAATGAATTTAACATAAAATCAATACCTTTAACCAATACCACTTACCTCTCAGTGAGGGTTTTATGGCTATAGACAAACAGGCAATTGGAAACAATAAACGGTTTGGTTGATGATGTCGGGAGATTATTACTTCAACTAGAAAGAAGTAAGAAAATAAGAAATCTTATTTTCCAAAAATAATACATTTAGAAATTATCGATATAAGGTAACTTACATCAAAGTAGCCGGGGACTGTGGTTGGCTGCAGATCCTCTTCAAGAGATTAGCGAGCACGAAAAGGTAGAAATGAGATTCAGAAAACGGTAACTCGCCAATTAACAATTTCACGGATATATCCCCTATTCAAGGGTAATAAAAATACAAATTATAATTCCGCGAAATTGCAACCACAACCAGCTGACAGATATTTTAGATCGTCCAAAAAAAATACCAAGGAAACCAAAAACTAGTAAAACTGGTGACTTGATGAAACATTATATTAAAAATACTCAAGGCAAACCAACATAACAACTTACGCTAAGAAATAATAGTTGCTAAGTAACGATCCACAAGCTTCGAGAAGTAGTTGGAAATATGACCCGTAATACATGTCAATCCCTAAAATTCTTGAAGAGGCCCCACACCAGGGGCGAAACATTGGATAAAAATATAACTAGTAGTTTCTAAATTATTTAAAAAACTATTTAGCCTTACAATTGGATAATTGATTAATAATTAGATAATATTTATTTCCATGAAGAACATTAAGCATTCGTAAGAATTGTAACTAATAGTTGCAATAATCAAAATTTGCAAACCCTTACACTGTAGTTTTTAGTAATAAAACAGTAACAGTACTTATTTTATACGCATTATTTTTATACTGTGTAGTTATTTTCTACATGTAATGTATATGTTTCTATTATGTAAACAAATTGCCATCCATCAGAGTCGTTCTATCGAAACGTAAAAAAAGTATAAAGGGTTTACTAAAGGTACTTTTTAGAATTCCAGTAAAAAAATAACAATATCTATTGATGGATAAATTAAATTATCTAAACATGTCTTTACGTAATTAAATAATATCTGTTTATTAACGAATAACAAATTAAACTTAATGATATCATTAAATGGTTCAGAATTACAATGATGTCACTTATGCCTGCGTTTCCTACTAGAACATAGGGGAAACCCCCCGGATTTGTTTTGACTACACTATTCCTAATAGAACTTTTTAAGTTGTTCCAACAACATCCAAAATGGAATGTGGAATGTCTGCATCCTTGTTGTGCTCATTCAACAGATGTCACATTTTGTACTGTTGTTGTTAATTTCTAAAGAGTTGGCATTTAATCTTAGTAGACGTAACACTGACCTGCATCTATTATACATACTTTTCTGAGAACGTCGGGAAAGATTTTCGAAATTTACAAGTTTATTTAATCAACAAATGTTACTAAGGTTTTATGTCTCTAATGACAGAGAAACTTATCCTCAAAGTCCGAAAATAGGGCAGTGAATAACCGTGTATATTGGCATGGTTAAATAACTAGTTGACTATTTCGCTACTTTTACAAAGCTAGAACCCAGAAATATGCCATTTCTGGTTCGTTATACATAATATTTTAATGTTGTTAACATTTTTGCCAAAGAACTTGATATGAATAATTAATTGATTAGGGCGATTCATTACATAGAAAACCGGCGGTTGCCATTTCTTGTTTTAGTGGAAACCGTGAGCAATTTTTCATTCGGAATTATTTTGCAGAAAGCATTTTCTAAATATAAATATTTTACCAGCAGGGTATGAATGCTTTAATAATAAGCCGAATAAATATTTTCCTTCAAAATTTACGTTTATTTTTAGCAAAGAAATGTTCATTCTGGGATTTTTCTGAGATACGAGGGACTGAGGGTAGGGTCTATTAAAAGAAAGACGGGCTAGCTGTTCTGATATCTGGAAGTGAAAATGCAATAACTGTCAGTGTTTCAAGCAATATTGCAAGCGGACTGCACCGGCGTGGAAAATCATACATGACATGCATATCCATGGCAACCCGCGACACTCCGCCAGATATGAATATTTCATAGAATACATTTTCATACTTTATTGAACGTGTCACCTCCGATTACGAACAATATACCTGTCCCACGTTATATTTTCCGTCTACTAGCGCAAAACAACCGCCGAGATAAGTAGTGGAAAAGGCTTCCGTTGTAAGCGTGCACTGTTTATAAATCCAATCGTTCGTTTTCGATATACAATCTAACAACAGCAACCTGCACCAGTAGTCATTATTAAAACTGTGAAACTGAAATGCTTCACGTGTGCATCTATAAATAGTATAAATACAACCGTCGATCATTGGTTGCATTGACAGAAGCGTTGCTAACGTATGATTAGTTTTCAGAAAAGCTTGTAATTAAAATAGATAAACCGATCTTTTCAGCTATATACAACCTATAATTTACTTTTAACACTAATAGGCAGTAAGGAAATAGAAGTCTTCTTCCTATTATACAGTGTATACATCTTCAGACGTTATTATGTTGTGTTATTATCAATCTTTCTCGTTCTTTCATGTGTACTCTTGTTAAATTCATTGTGCAACCGTCAAGAGGCGGTGTCAGAAGATAAAAGCTTCTTTTTAAAATAAAATGAGCAGATATAGAATATTACTATGCAACTAGAAGAACAATAATGAGTAATGCTTTGAATATATTTGTATAGTCATTATAATTGCTCGTTTCGCTGAAACTTAACGTTCAGGTTAGGTTACGTAAAGTGATGTGCATATTGCTGCGGATTAATTGATAAAAATTAATGAAAAGCTTTTTGTTGGATTAGTGAAAAATAACAACCAGTTTCCAACTACTAATTATTTAATAATTTGATATGACCTAAGGGAAAGGAATTACATACAAGTTTGCCTAACATCTTCTTCAACATGGGTTTAACCATTTACTATTATCATAAGAATTATAATACTGCAAAGATTAGAACCAAGTTAGAATGTTTGCTAAACGTTACTGGGTTTGCTACCTTATACTTATGAATTTGTAATCGGTCAAATCGGTAAATGGTAAATGGCAATTATGATTGACGCTAAAAATCTTTAGAAAATAAATTATATCTGATGATAAATTTAAAATCTTCATTCGACAAATTTAATCCCGTACCGCAAATTTCTGCCAAAACAACAATAATATATTGCTACGGTTTTTTGACCATGCACATGTGCATGTATCTACTATGGGTAAGTTCGATCTTTAGATCTATTTAACTCTAAGAGCTCGGTTTCCATAGTATCCATTATTACAAATAATTGTAACTATGACAATAGAGCTTTTGGAGCAAAAAGAGTTACAATGCCGAACTTACCCTATGTTGGGTAAGTTCGGCATTCAGATCTATTTAACTCGAAGAGCTCGGTTTCCATAGTATCCATTATTGCAAATAATTGTAACTATGACAATAAACCTTTTGGAGCAAAAAGAGTTACAATACCGAACTTACCCTATGTTGGGTAAGTTCGGCATTCAGATCTATTTAACTTAAAGAGCTCGGTTTCCATAGTATCCATTATTACAAATAATTGTAACTATGACAATAGAGCTTTTGAAGCAAAAAGAGTTACTAACTAATAACTCTTAATAATAATTAACATAAATAGATAGTGCATCAATGACAATCTGTATTGAATTGCTTAATCAGTGCTTTTTGAATTGTTTAATGGATAATGTCTTGAAAGATAAAGGTACATCATTGTACATTTTTGCGACATTGTAACTAAATGATCGCTCATAGAATGTGGTATTATGCTTGGGTATAGTCAACAGACCTCTATGTCGCACATTTATATTGTGTACATCTGTTCTATACCTTATCTTATTATATAAATAGGGTGGCTGCCTATTGATTATAATGCTATGGATAGAACGTTGCTGTCTGTATGTAACGCCACTGCTTCATATTAAGCCATCCTGTCTCTAGTAATTTTAAAGATATATGTGCAAACTTAGGGATTCCATGTATAAAACGTAAACAAGAGTTTTGCACACGTTGTATACGCTGCGCTGTGACGTGTCAAAGTCAAGACAAGGACCGTAGACAGGTATGCAATAATTAAATTGTGATAACACAAGGGATTCACTTAATAAGACCTTTTGCGTTTTTGCTTAGGTAATATTTATGCGGGTAAAGTAGTTTTAAATTGTAATAGGCTTTTTGAATGTACTTATTAATTTGTTTTTTAAACCTAAACGTTTTGCCAAGAACTAATCCGAAATTTTTAGCATTTTTGATGGGTGGTAATTGATAATTATTAATTGTTTTTCCCAAAAGTAAAACACAAGATTTGGATGGGATTAGAGCATGATTAGTAAAGAACTCATTTATAGCTTGTAAATTTTTATTTAGTGTGTCAACGGCATTCCTCATATGATTAGAATTGAAGGAGTAGTATAAATGTGTATCATCTGCATACATGCGAATAATACAGGGCCCAACACAATCACAAAGACCTATGGTATACTGGGTAAACAGCAGAACACCTAGTATGTTTACTTGCGGTACCCCTCTTGTAACTCCAATAGACGTACGAGGGGAACTAGAATAATTATCTACCTAGCCATGACTGAAACAACTGACAATCTTCAGCGTTTAATGTCAAATAGTGGCAAGTCTTTTATAGTTGTATCTGAAGTTTCAGTGAAATTGACCTGTTACTTTTTGTTTTGTGCGCGATTAGTTGACAAAAAATGAGTGTTTTGAAATTGGAGCATAGGAGTGTGATTAAGTTTCTCACAAAAGAAGGCAATGGTCCAAAATTTATAAGAGAACGTATGATTGCCGTATATGGAGATGATGCCCCATCATATTTTACGATTAAGTTTTGGTCAAAATAGTTTCGTTGGGGACGTGAATCCATAGAGGATGACCCTAGAAGTGGAAGGCCACTTGCGGCAACCAACAGTGAAATGTGTGACAAAGTGGAAGCTATGGTTCTTGAGGATCGCCGCATGAAGGTCTCCACCATTGCTACTGCTCTGGGAATATCAGAACCTAGCGTTTTGACCATATTGCACGAAAAGTTAGGCATGAATAAAGTCTCAGCGAGGTGGGTTCCCAGGTTGTTGACTCCAGAGCAAAAGACGCGAAGACAGCAAATTTGTCAAAACAATTTAGACCTTTTGGAAGCTGATGCTGAATTCCTAACGAGGATAGTGACTGGAGACGAGACCTGGGTACATCACTGGGACCCTGAGACAAAGCTGGAATCTATGCAATGAATTCATAAGGGTTCTTCACTCCCAAAGAAAGCTCGCACACAGCCCTCAGCCGGAAAACTTATGGCAACAATTTTCTGAGATTTGCATGGAGTTCTTCTGATCTAATATATGCCTAAGGGCACTACAATAAATGCAGAGGTTTACGGTAATACGCTCAAAAAGTTACATTCGGAAATTACCAAAAAACGTCCCCACTTGAGGCATAAAAATGTGCTCCTTCTTCATGACAATGCGACGGTTCATAAAGCCGCCAAAGTTCGTCCAATTCTGAACGAATGTAACTTTGTAGAGTTAGACCACCCACCTTACAGCCCAGATCTGGCACCCTCGGACTTCTACTTATTCCGAAATCTGAAAAAACATTTGAGAGGCCGCCATTTTGAAAGTGATGACCATTTGAAACGAACCGACTATTTCGGCAATCAGGAAGAATCATTTTTTTTAATGGTATGAATTCATTGCAAGACAAATGGCGAAAGTGCGTTGAAGTTGGCGGAGATTATATTGAAAAATAAAATTGTTTAAAAAATCATGCGTCTTTTGTTTCATGCTTAGGTAGATAATTTATCTAGTTTCCCTCGTAGATACCGCATGAGATGTCTTAACTTGTTGCGTTCTATTGTAGAGATAATTTTGGATCAGATCGACTGCATCATCACCAACACCTATGTAGTGCAATATACCAAGCAGCGTCATGATTTATTGTGTTAAACGCCTTGCTGAAGTCTAACAGAGCCAACAACGTACATTTTCCTTCGCCTTGTGCTACCAAAATGTCATCTGTTACATTTAGCAATGCGGTTTCACAGCTGTGTTCAGATCGAAATCCTGACTGACTGATAGGTAGCACTTTATTGCACTCTAAGTATTTTCTGATTTGTAAACCGATATTATCTTTTCCATGATCTTTGAAAGTATTGGTAAAATGCTAATCGGCCTGTAATCCTTATACTCTACAGGTTGTTCGATCTTCGTTATTGAAGTTACAAGAGCCGACTTCCAGCTGTCGGAAAATATATTTTCTAAGATGCAAGAGTTAACAATATGTACTAAGTAAACAAATTAGCTAAATTCTAGCTAACTTCAACAAATTATTAATCACTTGATGTTTCACTAATTTTTTAACCTAACATTTTGACATTTAGGTTTGTTTATATTGTGAACTCACCACATAACCTTGAAATTTTAAAATCTTCCAAAATTAAATCTTTCAAGCAGTGCATATGCGCTAATATGATCTAAATTTATAGAGTTTGTCACCAAAACGCTTGCTATATTTATATTTTTTCAAAAACAAAACACTGCTATGGTTATTTTTCTAGTTAGAAACAAATGCTAATTTGGAACTAAATCTACATAACCACAAAATTGTTTATACCTATTAACTATTGTTTAAATAAATTCTATAGTTAGATAGAGAAAAAAAATTCTTTTTAACGATATCAAATACTTGTACTAAAATACAATAATAAGATGGCTAGAACTTGTCAACCAAATCATTTTTCAAATGCATTCAATTATAAAAACTAAATTTAAGTTAATTAATTAAAATCACCTGGTTACATACTTCTATTTCTGCAAAATTTCTCCTAGAAGTTATGCAATCCAAATAGCTCTTTTTTTAAATAGTTGCAGATTTTCGAAACCATGTTATATATCATGACAATATGTAAGAACAACATAACTCGTTAATTAATTGTCAGAAAGGATGGCAAGAAATTAAAAATTCCACACAGTAATAAGAATGAATTTATTTATTTATTTAACACTTTCCAACGGTGCTGATGCTTTCGGCATTTCTAGTTCATGATTATTACGGCTCAAAGATTTCTGAAGACTTCGTACGAGAGCTGCTCTGACATTGTGTGACACACTGAACTTTTGCCATTATAGATGCATCCTATCGTTTCAACTGCTGATCCTATCGACAAATGCTGTTGTCGGAGATATTTTTTAAATTTACGTCAGAAGGGCCGCTGTACATAAACTACCGAATGGAGCTTCGCAAGATGCAACACGTTTTATGCACGGAAGGCGCCATATTGTACACTGGCTCTGATACGCAGCAAACAGGGAAAACGATCTCGTGCATAGAACACTTTCAATTTCACAGCTGCACTCCCTTCATGTGTAAGATTCGTTAATTCACTTCCGTCCACATAGGCCACTTGAAATCACTATAAGAAAAGGAAATTTAAAAGAAGAAAAATAAAATTTAACAGTAGACAAGAGAGCAGGAAAAGTGAAGTTCTATTCAACTAGGCCTGTTAAACCCGAAGAAACCGAGCCCCGAGAAAAGAAGAAAGAAATAAAATTAATTCTTGAACGTTGTTCAAGAAGTAGCGTAAAAAGGTAATTTAATTAGGTGCGATTTACCTCAACGTTTTAGTTTTGGCTGAGCATCCAATCTTGAGGGGAGGTCCAGAGTCCAGAAACAATAGGCAGATTCCTGCGTGGTAATTTCCCAGACAGCCGGCTAAAAAAGGGGAACAAAAGTTAATCAAAATACAAGGTTTGTGACAAAGATAAAAAGTGTTAATAAAAGCTTCCTGAATGAAGAGAAAACAAGTGAATCCATTTTAAGATCAGTTTAGTTAAGGTTAAGAGAACTCACCATATTTCCTTAATAGATTTATTTGTAAAACTGCAAGTGATAACCACATAATAAAAGTTAATTATATTTTTCAATTATTAAAAAAGCAATCAAAACTTACTTGATCGAGTCATCACAATAATATATTTCGAGGTGATCAGGGATTTCCCATTTAATCAGACCATCATAACATCAAAGAGAGGGAAGCATACCATTTGATAAAATCTCATTTCATCAAAACCGTGAATTCTAATAAAAGAACCCAAACGAGGATAAAAAAGGTGTAAATAATAATAAAGTTATAAGATTATTTACAATTGTAAAAGCTACCTGAGATATACAGTGTAGAATATTTTTCTATGTAGGTGCAGATCAATGAGCAAAATAAAATTTCCTGATATTCATAATTAAAAGTCTGCAACATTACATTATATATTACAAACTTTAAGCCAGTAATAGTTACTGCAAACGAGGCCGTCTTGACAACTATCGTGCTTTTTAGGGAAGACTTAGTACGAGGGATGCTCTGTTAATAGTTAGTAGCAGACCATGGAAGCTCAATTGGCTAGAAACAATTGCAACAATTGAATGTCGCATTAGTTGACATTCGTTACTCACAATAATTGTCAAACGTTCCGATTTCCTTGTGAAGCGTAGTTAATTTTGTAAGATAAGTAGTTGTGCATTTTTAATTCAGTTAAGATGAGCATTCCGCGAACTGCCTTTAGAGCTATGATTTTCTACGACTATAAAAGACAGTTAGGATACCAGCAAAGCCATGAAAGTTTGATAGCAGCTTTTGGCGATGCTCCCCTTCATTATCCTCTGTTAGTCAATGGTTCCGCAAATTTCGACGAGGGCGAGAGCTGCTAGAAGACGAAGCAAGACCTGGAAGACCTGCAGAAGCTGCCTGTTCAGAAAATGTTGATCGTGTGGCAAGCTTGATTCAGTCCAATCGAAATATTACTTATAGGGAGATTCAGAAGGAAGTGAAGATTGGATCCTCGGCGATGAATACCATTTTGCATAAACATCTTGGGGTAAGAAAGCTAGCAAGCCGGTGGATACCGCATTTGCTCTAAGAAAGTCAAAAACAGGCTCGAGTAGACTGGTGTAAATGTATGTTGCAAAAATTTGACGGAGGAGCTTCCAAGCAAGTGGCATACGTTGTAACTGGTGACGAATCTTGGGTATACAGTTACGACCCTGAAACTAAACAACAATCTAGTGTTGGGTTATTCGAAGATGAAGACTTGCCCACAAAAGTAATTCGTGGCAGAAGCGTCAATAAGAAAATGATTGCTGTTTTTCCGCCGAAGTGGTCCTGTTGCTGTTATTCCTCTTGAAGATCGCAGAACTGTTAATTCTAAATGGTACTGCAAAGTGGCTTTACCACAGATGTTTGCAAAATTACAGACAGGTCGTCAAAGGACCGGTTTGCGTAACATCTTAGTCCATCATGACAACGCATCCTCCCACACTGCTTTGGTAACTCATCCTCAGTATAGCCCAGATCTGGCGCCGTGCGACTTTTTTTGTTTTCAACTGTTAAAAAAATGATGCGAGGTAAAAGATTTTCCAGCGCAGATGCAGCAGTTACAAAATTTCAGAGACTTTTTGAGAACCTTTCAGAAAATGAATTTTCCGAATGTTTTAAAAAGTGGTTTCAAAGAATGCACAAGTGTATTAGTCTGAATGGAGATTATTTTGAAAAACAATAAAGATTTTTTGTTAAAAAATGCAACGGTTTTTTTATAACTAACAATTTTCAGCGCAACCCTCGTACTATGCAGTACCAACAATGAGAAGTGATAAATGCTTGCTTGGATGCACATGATACATGAAAAATGAGAGGTGACAGTCCACATGAGGGTGTTCTGCGAATAACGCATAACATATTACAGTCCTAGAATATTCATTATAAAATTTATGAGATCGATTTTTTTCTGATGATGCTTACGATATTATATTAACGCCCTTATGAAGATCTTTCTAGCTCTTTTCTATTTTCATTAAGAATAATTGAAGATTTGTCATTTATTTATATGCAATGTTGTACACTTATATTGTATACATTTACTGTACTACATGAAAGAATGTATTTTATACCTTTTCTGATTAAAATAAAAATATAAAATCCTATAAAAATAAATTTACTTGTATGTTGCAAATAAAATAAATTTACATACCTCACCTTTTCTATTTTTCTTCAGCTAATTATCTGCGGTGAGAAATGTTGTTAGATAGCAGATGAGACATAGACAGATTTTTAGAATATTACTAAAGATGTTCCCCACCATCTTACGCAAATTTGTTGTTAGAAATCATGAATGCCATTTAACCTTTTTTTAATACTTATGCCTTGATTCCAGACTTTCGGGATACATTTCGATCCACGTCCAATTAGCTTGATTTTTTGTTATTTACATTGATTATTATTATTATTAATAAGAAAGGCACAATTTCATTTTCAAATTAAAATATTTACCTCAAACTGTTTATTCTACAGCTTTTCTGTTTTATAGAAACTCTGCTCAGGATACTTTAAATTACTTAATTACTACTGAGTTAATCTGAACCTTGTGTAAGTGTGTATGTAAATAGGGAAAAAACTCATCCATATCATATGCCATATCAGCTGATGAAGATTTCTCACTCAAGTCAGAAGTAGCAGTAAAACAATATTACTTTGGAAAAACTACAAATCTTTACTTGATGCTTCTTCTATTACACCTACAAGCGATACGTTACATTGACGGGCCCACAGCGGTGACGTTACCCGATCCAATCTGACAGCCCGGATATTTCAAATGCTTTATTCAGTTTCGTAGATTTCCTTTTCTCGTAATAGATTGTTATGAATAAGTCATATAATTTTTCAAGAATAAACGTTAAACATATTAAGATAGATAAGAAATTAGTTTTCACGAGGTAGAAATCTCGATTGACGTCGGAGTTATTATTCCTTGAAAAATATATAGAAACTGTACTTTACAGACTAGTTATATAAAAGGACATAAAAAAATAGGCGACCTTTCCCACGAGGACAATGTTTTAACTGATATACCGTATAAGCGCACTACTGGCATTGCATACCTAACATAGTAGGCATAGTTAGTTACCCTGGGAATGATAATTTTCTATTTCAGACATGTTTAAATATGTTAAAGGGTAATTTCTAATATTGTTGTTCTTTAAGACTTCAAACAATTGTATAGAATTAATAAAATCAATAGAATTAAATCATAACGAAGATTATTGGATTACATCTGCATGCATATCGATCAAGAAAGCGATTTCTGCATAAGGTAGTTGGATAACTTTGAGGCCGTGCAAATAATAATAACTTAGAGATATGGGTTATATTATCTCAGAACCTAGCGTCAGGCACAGCTTGTATAGCATCAGCAATAGCTAGATAGATCATCATGGAGTTTATGCCAGTGCCGATTGGAGCAATCCAGGTTTTGCTATGCGATTCCGTCTAGACTCTTTGATTGAACTAGAAGCCGAATTGATGGTCGAGTGTCACTTTAGAGATATCGAATTTGCTTCTTGGTAATACATCTATGAATTCAGCTGGTTATTTATCTACTAATTTCTCCAAAAGGTAAAGGTGAGGTTTCATTTTAAAGTGTGTTAATCTCGAATCGTTATTGTATCGCTCGAAATGAAATGTTTCTGCTTGGTGATCGCTAAACAGAAGCAGCAAACCATTTTGGTTGAGTTGTTGAGCGGCTGATTTTACACTTTACAAGCATGTAAGAGTTAACTCACATGCAAAACTCAGCAAAGATATAAGCTTGTTAGTTGTTAGGTGCAAAAATAAATTAAAGTGCACTTATCTGCACTTTAGACAAGTCGCTGCGCCGAATAACAATAATATCGTCTGATGAATTTCGCTGAAAAGGTGCTGAGGTAGAAGATACCAGACCCACGATCTCTTTCAGTACTCAACCAATTTTTCTCAGCTACGTTATGACATATAAAATTACAAATAAGGTACTTTTGCCTGAAAATTGCTCGCGCAAATGTACCGGCACAAATTGTTGGTCTATGTATGTACCCATTCAATGCAAAACTCTACCTTCACGTTGTTAATGAATTTGCATCTTGCATTTTGCATCACATACAGACAGTAATAGGCTTTCTAAAACAATGAATCTATTGATATCTATATTTCAGTTTTTATAATTCTTGCATATGATATATGATAAATCTAATAGTTTTCGAGAAAAACGGAAAAACCATTTGGAGGCGTGATTTACACATATTATATTCTGCGGGTCTCCGCCTGTAGATTGTGACTTTAAGAGGTTATTTATCAAACCCAAAGGAAGGCCTATGCAACAATCCAAGCAGTAACCTCAACTTTTCGCTATTTTTTCTGTGACTGGACTATAGCAACTAATACTACCTATCGTACCGAGAATCAATACTATTTTATTTTTAAAGAACACTCTAATCTCTGGAATTGACTTAGTTTAAAATATATCTACCTGCTTAATTTAAATATTTGCATACATGTATTTTTGATATCGAGGGCATCAGATCAGAGGGGCGTATCCGCCAAAATTTTGATCTTCAATTTTTATGTCGTATTGACTTCTGGTATCGACCTGCGTGTTGTCACAAACGGGCGAATGTTTTGTAAGGCCAGATTAATGCCTTACAAAACATACGCCCGTATGTAACAACACGCAGGTCGATACCAGAAATCAATACAACCTAATAAATTGAAGATCACACATTTGGCGGATACGCCCCTCTGATCTGATGCCCTCGATATAGTCTGTTGTTCTATTACTGACAGCGGTACAAGTTCAAAGCTGCAAAACGTATATGTTGTTTTGAACCATAGATTACACACAAGGGCCAATTTGCAACTCTGCAACATTTTTTCCGCAAACATACTGATTTATTACCCTGTCGACTAGACGTCTCTCTATGTACTTCTTATTAAGTATTTAGTTTATATGAGACACCTACTAACAGCTGGAATTTTTTTCTTGTTATAAACTAAATAATTAATAAAGTACATAGAGAGAGAGAGGGATATTAATTTTATTGGAAATTTTGTTAAAATGTTAAATGTTTTATTATTATTAATATAACAAATAATAGTTATCACAAAGATAATCGATAATATGAAATTACTGTCGCGCGTCTGGTCGGACCGCTGATGACCTTGATCGCGAGTCTGCGTACTAGCATTTGCCACGTTTTCGGCGTTTTTATACCCCCCTTTAAAATAACATGGGATATTGTCACCGCATCGGCATAGCCTATCTACTTACAAATATAGAAACGGCCTTCATACGTATAAAGTGAAAAAAGCACCAAACAGAACACGATAGCTACAAGAAAAAAAAATTGAACAAGTTTGCTAAAAAGTTTCTTGTTTGGCAGGCACTCTGCTTTTGCGGGATAAAAAGCGATAGTTTCGTTACTGGCGGTACTATTACTAAAGAAGTTTATATAGAATGGTGTTTCCGAAAGCGTCTATTTTCGTTTATTAAAACACATCATGGTTCTAGGTTATTTTGGCTTGAGTTATCTACTGTTCGTTATGCAAAAGCAACGGTGGAATGGTTTCGAGCCAATAAAATCAATTTCGTACAAAATTCCCCTGAACTACACCCAATAGAACAATATTGGACTATAATAAAAAGATTGCTTATAGTGGAGTAACCTTACGTTTTTATCTCGGAACCGGTCCAAACTACTTCGATTTGAATAATTTTTGTTTTAAAGTCTTATAAATATAACATACTAAAACCTTTACAAATTAGAAATTGACGCTCAGAACGGGAAATGTGGTGAAACTCGAATAACCTAAAACCATAACCAAGTGGTCCCGCACCGGTTGCTCGATCATCTCAGAACAGGATAATTTTTGGTGTGTTATCACATCTATGTATTGGTGGTTCGAAGCCACTATTAATTTATTTTTATTCCTTTTGGTTTAAATACGGCAGCCATATTTGTTTCGGAGTGCACGACCTTTCTTTCACTTTTCTACGTAAACGAAAATCTTGATATCTCAAGAACAGTTGGTCGCAGAAAGTCGCGGTAAAAACCATTGCATTCTTCACATTCTTCGAACTACACTTGTTGTCCTAAACATAAATTTTGTAAAATGCTTCCTTATGGGCGCAAATTAAGTCCGGAATTTCACGCCTTTTTGCAGAATTTCAGCTTTTTAGAGTGTCATATTTCCAGACCATGGCGAAGTATCAGCGCTCATTCTTTTTAAAGAAACTACACAGTTAACCTCAATATCTCTGATGGACATAAATGGATTTTTTTTATATTATATGGATATGAAGCAGTATATGATGCTAAACTATGGTAAAAATGGTAACTTTGATATTAGATTGAGAACAGAGTTATGCTCATGTTAGCTGCCATTCAATTTACACACGGATTGATAGGGAAATCGGCCACGGAAAAAAATACAAAGAAAAAGCACCCTTGTTATGTAAATAACTTTAGTTATCACTGCAAGGACTTTTATCAATAGCATATAACTATATATAATAATAGTAATAATAATAATTTTACTTTCCCAAACCAATATTAGCACCAGAATAAAGTACATTTACTCAGTAATACTAATACTAATACGAATGGAAATGGTATATATTTACAGTTTTCAACTGAGCATAACTCTGTCCTAACGATAATAAGAAAGTTAAAATTTTTACCACAGTTTGCCATCATATGCTGCTTCATATGCACGTAATATAAAAAAAAACATCCATGACCATAAGAGATGTTGAGGTCCAAAGCTGCTCAAAAATGAAGAAAACGAGAATTTCAAAAGCCCATAAATACCAAATTAGTGAAGTTTCAGATTTGAAATATTTTGAACATAAACTAACCTTAACTGTGTACTTTTTAAAAAGAATGAGCGCTGATACTTCACCATGGTCTGGAAATATGACACTCTAAAAAGCCGAAACTTTGCAAAAAAAAGCGTTAAACTTCGGACTTAATTTGCGCCCATAAGGGAGCATCTTACAAAATTTATGTTTAGGACCACAAATGTAGTTTGAAATGTAAAGAACGCAATGGTTTTTACTGTGACTTTCTACGATCAATTGTTCTGGAGATATCAAGATTTTCGTTTACATATAAAAGTGCAAGAAACGTCGTGCACCACGACACAAATATGGCTGCCGTATTTAAATCAAAAGGAATAAAAATAAATTAATAGTGGCTTCAAACTACCAATACATAGATGTGATAACACACCAAAAATTATCCTGTTCTGAGATGGTCAAGCAACCGGTGCGGGACCACTTGGTTATGGTTTTAGGTTATTCGAGTTTCACCACATTTCCCGTTCTGAGCGTCAATTTCTAATTTGTAAAGGTTTTAGTATTTTATATTTACAAGATTCTAAAAAGAATTATTCAAATCGAAGTAGTTTGGACCGGTTCCGAGATAACGCTCTTTTTTGCTTATGGTTACTCCACTATTAAAAAAGCAAAAAATTAGCAAAAGATGACAAAGATTTCAAAAAGAAGTGGGAAAAATTTGAAAAACAAATTAATAATAGTACTGGAACAAACTGTGATGAACCAAGTTAAGAAGAACGTTCGAAGATTTGGTTTTGGAATGTCGATAGATTAAAATACATTTAATGACATGTTAATAACAATTCGTTATTGTAAAATATACAATAAAATTTTTTAATCATCATAAAAATCTTTTAAGATGACCAAATATGTTCGTGCTCAAGCTTTAGATAGACTTGTAGCCTTTCACCTTTACAAATACATGTAAGGGCGAAGATATATTTTCAGAGTGGAGGAGGGGTAGAGCGAAAATGAACTTATGCCTCTCCTTTAAAATCGATTCATTATGAATTATGAAGTCTATTTGGTCTATCTCATGTTTAGGTCTAAAACTGAGCGAGCATAGTAAAAAAAGTTGCAGCAGAACAAAAAGATGTTTGGATACTTCTTTCATTTAATATCCATCCATTCTATAGACATATTTTAATAATTTTTTTCTATAATTTTTTCACATAATCATAATCTTTCTCTTTTAGTAATAAATAAATATATTTAAGGCCCTAACATGGCAAATAGTAAATGCTCACCGACACCACTTCATTGCGTTTTTGACCTATTTTGTAAAAAAAAATTAGAAAGTAGACTTATCATCGGTGATACGTACAGCCTCAAAACCTTTAATGATCGTAAAACATATTAATAGAGTGGTTGATATATCTTCTAAAATTAAATAAAGGGACTGATAAACAACAAAAGAAAACATTACAAAAGTTCGTAATGGACTTCTTTTATTTCAGTAGTTGCATTATACTATAATGATGATGTTACACCTTCTTTTCATTTCCACGCTTCAATTAACAAATAGCTATGAATAACTGTAGCTGAAATTAATCTATTTAATGAAGGAATAACCTTTTGATGCATTTGTTACACTTAGATCACCTACCGAGAAACAAACATTGCAGGAGAAATACAGTTCACTGAAGTATTACTTAAATTGGTACTGTCAAACTTACATTTTGTATAAAATTATTCTGAAGAATATTGAAATTTATTACATATTGTTATACTGTCTGCATCCCAACAGTATCTAACGAGATTTATTGCACGTACGAGTACGCTTGATGAAAGAATCACAATGCAGGATTTAGTTGGCGACAAGAAGTAACGATAACGTACAAGATTATTTTTCTCGGCTCTCATCGCTCTTAACCTAATTTTTACTGCTCTCGTAAAATCTCTGCAAGCCACAAGTTCATGACTTTGAAAAATATTCTTTATTGATTGTAACCTTTTATATATTTTTATAGGTAGCGTTTTAGTGTTATGGTTATCAAGACTAAATTGAATATACTAAAGTAATTTAAATCTAAAATAATTTAGAAGTTTGCATATTATTATAATTAGAAAATTTTCGATCTAAAACTCATTACTACAAACTAATTTAAAGCAAATACTTTGGATACTCTTTAATGTATGTGCTTTATAGAAAAATCATCTAAAATCGCATTAGCATCTTTGATAATAGTGAAAAAACTTTCAAATGTTTATTAGTACAGATTGTTCTACCATCTTTAATTCTCATAAATTTATTAAGCTCGCATTTAAAAACAGACAAAATGCTTGAAATTAAAAAGTTTACTTTATATCTGAAGTGGGTAAATGTGATTCATGAGATCTGCTTGCTTAGCATGAAAGTTCATGAATAAAGTGAAAAGTTTGTTGTATAACTATTAAATTTGTTGTTTATATATAATTATATTATCCTGGAGGGGATAAATGCTGTGGACATCACTGCCAAAACATCTACAAACAATTTGATATTAAAGAAATTGAAATTTCTTTTTTTAATTATATATGCGCACATAATTATCCTTTTATTGTTGGCAAGATAAATCTCAGTGATTAGTTATACTGAAAAAATGATATTTAAATGATGAAAAGAAATGATATTTAAATTTTAAATGTGAAAACTCTAGAGTTCTCAACATTGATGTTAAGTATTGTTATAGTGACATTTGTGTTATTTATGAATTTCATAATTTTGAGTAAGTTGAGTTATTCAGGGTATTCAGCCGATAATCATCCTTATATAAACTGCGTTTATCGATTTAATCTTCAGAATTTGTAAAGTTATTTACTATTTTTTGATAAGACTTAAAGCTATGTAATAACAATTGCTTCGTCTATTTATTTGTTTACTTAAAAGTTGATGAATTTATTTTCTGCAAAGTTTAAAAAATAAATATAAAAATGTATCAATTTATCTGTTACCAATAGGTAAAAGAATATTTTGCACGTTGGGCAGGATATTTAAATATAAAAAAAATGATTTTTTTTATTGTACCGTATTTGTACAACCCATTCTTGAAATTAACAAAAAACAATGAGAATTATTAAAATCGACCCAAACAGCTACCTGCTTTAAATACAAAATTTCAAGCGTACATATTTTTCAGGCGCGTTTATTTTTCATTTTCTCCGTGGGCCTGCATTAAAAGAGCTCCAACTGAATACTTCTAAGTGCATAAAGTTTAGAATTTTATTCGTGGCGTGGTCGGGCGAGGGGCCTAGGGTTTTCGTATTCCCTAATCCCTTAGCGCCCTGTGTATTCCCAAGGCATAACGCACGCGGCGCGTGATAGATGATCCTCTCACAGGGCACACACCGAACCTACTAGGGATAGGGATCAGTGTAATCGTCCGCTAATTATTTTAAGCCAAACATTCACACACATATCGAGTGACATCTCTATAACTGTCAACTTTCTGGATATCTATTGTTACTCCGATATTGCTCCCTTTTTTGTTCGAATGATGTTATGGTTGAAGAGTTTGATTTAAAGGAAGGAGATACTCAGTAATTTAAAATGGTTTTGTATAATTGATACATGAATTGTTAATTTGATGACTTAATGGATTTGATGGAATAATATTATAACAACAATAAAATGATAATCTAATATATTATAATAATATTACAAATAATTAAATATATCAGAACCTATTGTGTTTTCATTACTTTAATACATTTTTTATTCCCTTTTAAGTTTTTAAATAAATTATTAAATTGTAGAACTAGTCTAATAAGAAAACAATATCCAGAAAACTTATATAGCCTAGAAAAAATAGAACGTTTCTATTTTATTTCTATTATCTCATTGTACTGAATCACATTAAAAATACTTACTTAGAAAGTCGAAATCTGTTTGAAGTTTTTAAGTATGCTGATATATATGTTATCTATGCAAATTTCGTCCAGAAATCTCTAAATCTATACGAAGGTAAGCAATTAATATAACAGATCTTGGTTTCCATCTTACGTTTACGTATGATACTTGATTTCTTTTACTTCTTTCAAGTACCATTGCTGGTCACGTGTGATATTTTATTATTTTTACTTCTTGTCGGCTGTGCATACCAAGTTTTACTAGCTTTGTATGTCCACTGCTCGAAAATTTACCTTTGATTTCTAATGTCTAGTAACACTGCTAAAGTCGGTTTTATGCGCATGGAGATCTTTCATACGTCTGTAACATCAAAAGTTTAAAAATCCGTTGAAAATAATTTCATATCTTGTAACCTTTTAAATTGAAATATGAAGCAATAGATAAGGGTGAGCAATTGAAGAATTCTCGATAGAAGCACAGATAATAATAATTACTACTACCAACTACCTGGAGAACCAGGCCCTAAAAGCTATGCAGTTTGTGTGGGAAGGATGCGCGATTATTATTATTACATAGGCATAATATTACAACATTACATCGTTGCGGCTACAGCCGACTTACAGATGCTATAACACAAATCTCATGTGTGTTACAGCTAAGGAAAGCTGCAGAAAGCCTTATCCAGATCTGTCGGCACCGAAATTCGATCCCGGTACGCTTGGATGAGAGACTAGCATGTTAATCGCTACACTACCAAGGCCATAGTTGCACATACTGAAGACATAACAGGAAATGGTAGAATAAGAAGAAAACTTACTAAAAATAACGATGATTGAATTATTGATTGTTATATTCTAAGCTACTTTGTAGAGAAAAACACGTGATTTCTGCATAAGAAGTTTATAAGATTACGCGAGCAACGAAATCTAGGAAAGAAAACTCAATAACTGATCTTAAGTTTTAAAAAAGAGGCAACAAATAAAACAAATGAAAAACCTTAGGTTGAAGAAAAAGTTATAAAATTGGATCTGTTCCGGTTAGAGTGGAGATAAGCAGTCCAAATATGATATGCTGTAAGCTAAACCAGAAATTAAAGAAAAATATGAAATGAATTCAGAAATCGACACAAAGAACAGAAATAGTGATAGAAGATTAAGATGTACAAAATTCAGCGTTTTAAAGATATGCTACACATTCAATATATTGGTAATAATAAGAAACATACCGCGGTGTTGCACGAAAAAATATCTGGTACGGAAACCACAAGACTTTCTCTTACCACTTCTTTCTATACATTCACTACTCTCGCAAATGCACCTTTAAATCGTATTTTTTCAAAGAAATGAAGATTCATTCAAGATATGAAAAATAATAATAGAACATAAAACGTATAATTTTAGGCCCGGGATTCAAAATTTCAAGTAAAATAACGATTAACTAGTAGTATTATTAGGAAGATACAAAAAATCATACAGGAGTGTAGCCCTCCCCCTAGAGAATCTTTACAGACATATGGAATACACATTTTAATGCAGCCCTAAAATCTGGATTATTCAGCAGTTTTAGCTAAAGTCGGTAAAACCGTTTTTGAGAAAATTTCAAAAACTCGACAAGTCGCATATTTTATATAGAATGCTCCACTCGTGTTTCGATTTATTGGACCTTTTTCAAGAGTTTCCTAAAAGCAACTACAGATAAATCAAAGATCAAATAAATCGACCCTTAGTAATCCTTACCATATGTTTTTAAAGATTTCTTAGAAAATAAATCTTTTATGAAACTTCGTTCGTGAAACTTGTCTGGTCATTTACAATAAATGTATTATTAGTACTAAATTTTGTACCCCGCAATTGTGTAAGGCTCCTTCATGAGAAAAACAAGGAGTTTTCATAAAATAACATTCACATACAGACAACACCAAGACTACATCAAAGGGGATTTAAAATTTTATATCTGCAATAGTAAGATGAGAGATAATAAAATAACAAGCTAGAGACTAGAAATAAAATGTTTATGTTCTTATAATGGGATGGTAAGAGTTATTAAGAATGTATGAGCAACTAAAACAAAGCCACCGCGACAGTCAAAGATAAAATTAGGTCTACAAATTAGGTTACAAAGACCTTTACATCTATCAGTAAAGATGTCAAGATGAAATAAACGGCCAAGGTGGTAACTGTTAATTAGGAAACTCCTTTACTGGTTATTACGTTGATTATATGTTAAAGATTTCACTGTGAATCTATACAAGATCTTCAATCAGTCTGTAAACATTTGATACATATAATGTATTTCTGAATGTTACTTTGCCTTTGAATATCAGATATTTCCTGGCAGAGAGCATCTGGTAGGTTCATCATGAAAATTTGGAGGCATCTTCTATTTACTTGGATGAAATCTTGTACACAGTAAAAAATGAGTAGTTGTGGAAAACATATTTGGTGTGGTGAAATATCTGAGTGTAAATTTCTACACTCATGTGAATAAAATTAACAACTAAAATTAACACGCAGCACCAGGTTTCTTGTGAGTGTTATCTTAATTTAAAAAATGGGTAAAAATAATGTTTTTGGTGTACAAAAATCATTTGAATTTAGTAAAGATACTCTCGTTAGTGTAAGAGTCATCTTTCAAAAAATGTATTTCACTATTCTAGCATGTTAACAACATTAAAGAGTGTATTAATAAGATCCAACAAAACCGATTTAACCCTCGCGAGTGTCATCTACCGAACATCCACCTGCAACGCGAATAATCACGATTGGACGTGAGCACTTTTATTTACTGTTTGTGTTTGAATGTTGTTGGTTCTCTTTGAAAGTGACAACAATGATTTTTAAGATTCAACTAGTCAATAAAAGTAAATATGCTAAAATAGAAGAGGATGCATCTTTCTAACGATCTTGTGCAATTAAGTAAGTAAGATTTTAAAACTATAATTTCCACTCCTGGTTGTGTCTATTCAGCTTTTTCTTATGTAAAAGTTTTAGCTGCCATGTTGATCCATTGTAATTTAAGTCATCATTATGCATAAATAAAAATAATTATTTTTACGTGAATTTTGGATAAATAATAGATAAAATTATTTTCAGATTTTTGGTTTACAAGGAACAATTTAAATGCAAAACCGTTTCTGGTTCCTGCTATGTAGTACCTAACCCTAAGTATGTATGTAATGAAATTATACTTCCATAGTTTAATTATTGCCGCGCTCTACGCATTGGTATAGTAGGTATTGACGGCCGAACTCAGCTTACAAAGATGGCGGCGATGGCGCACATGTGTTTATAAAATTCACGTGTGATTTTTAAGAACTGACATTGTGATTAGTGACATTGAATGTCGTTTATATAATTACAGGTAAGGTTTGTAATGTAAATTAGAATGTATCAATAATAAATTTAATAAAACTTTAATTACAGAAACTGGTGGTCATGATGGTGATGGCTGGGTCATTTACCCTAATCATACAAAGGAGCTCCTCATAGGTAATTGTTCAAAACTAATGTTGATTTCCTAGTAGTAAAGATTCACTTTTTTATTATTTTAATATTATCAGCCGTACTTATAGAAAGATTTACACTCGTGCAACATTAATAAACATTGTGTTACATGCGTGTAATTTATCTATAGTACGGCTGTAAATAATAATATGTAAATAATATAATATACAAATTATAACATTTTGTCTATAAGGTATTCTATAATATTTAAATATTGTACCTATTATATTGTACATATTTTTATTTATTAATTCTGTATTTATAATTTAACCATTTATCTTTTTTAGGCCATAATTTTCATTTAATTGGATTTATTTTTCTTTCTATGAGAAACACTAGATATGCTTTATATACACTTGTTTCTATTTCCACAAACCTTATTCTGTGATTCACTTTATTTTCTTTTATAGCTGCATGCTGCTTGGTGTTATGCCCTTCAAGATTCTGCTGCTGTGGTACTCCCAAAACCGTTCTCTGGGCTGGATAGCTGTCAATACTGAAATGGTGAGCTCAATTTTCTTTTTATTTATTTACCTTTCTTAAATAGCATTTCTTGATTACTCTTCAAGAAACATTATTGCTAACTTCTTCACTTGTTGCTGGTTTCTTGAAAACAACCGTATGTAGGATACTAATTAATATTTTACGTTCTTCTCCTGTAGTTCTTTTTAAATTATTTTGACCAATAAACTATACACTATTAACCCAGGATAACTTCTTAAACTTTTATTTATTATTTTCTTTATAAATTATACATTTATTTACTGGACAAATTCATTTACAACCATTTTTATCATTTTATTAAATTCATCTCCCCCTTTTATTTACATCACTACCCCTTGGTAACTTAATATTGTTTTTCTTGCAATTATTTTCCATATATTTTGATAGTTTATAATTTTATTCAAAAAATAGCTTGACCTTGATCATTATTTCAGTAATTTGATTATTGTCTATAAAGCAATTGTATTATGTACCTACTAACTATATATGGTCGTCAAGACTATTTTTATATTGCTGTTAATAATGTTTGTACTGTTTTATAAACCTTTGTAACAAATACATTTTCTTTTTCAGATTTAACTGGAAGTGAAGATCCTGTAGACCCAAAATTGTTTTCCTGGACAAATTTTGTTACTATATACAGGTATCCAATAAATAAATTAACTCAAACTTGAATAGTTTTAACAATAAGTCCTTTTAAAACTTCAATTCATAATTACAAATGATAAACACAAACAGTCAACTTTGAACTTTCTTACATTGAGTAACAAAATTAAGAATTCATGATTTTCAAATAATGAAGGAAAATCATCACAATATGTATTTACATTGGTTTATTTAGATTTAGAATGTATTTATATTTTGCATTTTGTTTTAAAATAAAACTAATATTTGTGTGCACTATTTTTTTACCTTTTTCTGTTTTATCCTAAATTACAAAAACATATCTGAACCAAAAAATAGAAGTAAGTATATAATTACACGAACAAAATAGTTATTTACACTCCAATAAATGATTGTAACCACTATAGTTGGTTCCTTTTCCATTAAAAAAATGTTCCTTACCATTATAAGCAATAATTTTTACACTAAAAGAATGGGAAATTAACACTCAGTTCGTGCATACTTTACACTCAACAAATGTTTTCTCACACAACAATATGGTTGTCATTTTTACACTCAGTGTCCATGACTTTAACCTGCATTGAAGGTTAAAGTTGTTATATATTTTACCACTTTTAAGACCAATGTTATTTACACTCGTTAGTGTGGATAAATAGGAACCACTCTGGGTGTTATTTGACTATTTGAGTGTAAGATTTAACACTCCATTTTTTATTGTGTAGTATTGGTAGTTGGTTGAATCGTTTCTGTGACTTTCAGTGTTTTTCAAATCCTTGTCCTCACTGTATAATTGACCACAGCTATAAAGTAATTTATTGACCTTATTCTTATTGGAATTAGTTTTTCACGGAATTCTTGGAGTGCTTCACTCGAGAGAAGTTCACTCGTCCCAAAACGCAAGTTAGAAGTAAGAAGACACCTGATTAATTCACTGTTCTCTGTTACTTTTTAAGGACTCCAGTAACTATCGTTTCACACTTATTATAGCTATTAATTATTATGTTAGAAATAACACTTCACATCTACTTTCAAGTTAAAAATGACCATAAATTAATTATTATGTGCCGTTTTATTACACCTACGTTATTATGCTACCGTAAACCTATAAACTATACAGATCTGCAAAAAATAATTTATTAATTTTCTTATTTACGTCTAAGTTTATAATTATTTTTTTAATTACATATACGCGTTTAAACGTCAATCATAATGGTAGAAAAAACAAAATATTTTTAGTATAAACTTTCCTACAACGTTAATTAATTTAAGAAAAATGATGGTTTTACCGCTAGTTTAGAATGTAAAGAATGTCAACTTATTATGGTATTATTATTATTATTGTTGTTAATGCTACTTACTATTAAAGATAGTTTCTTCTCATTTGATATTCAAAAAATTCACAGGAACTTTAAACGAAGAGAGATCTTGCATTAGCTTTTAACTGTGCAGGAAGTGCAATCCATTATGAAGTAAGATAAGAATACATATCCAGGCTAAGTTGCAATTAAAACTTGAACGCATTTAAATAACTTTATATTTATTTTAAAGCATTTTTAAATTAACTTTCTTCCCACAAGCTTGCAGTTTGTAGAAGATATATTTTTATTATTCTTGTTGTTTAAAGATAACAAATTGAAAATGCTCTTGCATTTACAATTAATCTGCAGTGACAGGACACCTGAACCCGATCCAGTTATTATTATTTCTTGTAATAACTATTAATTTCATTACAGGTAAGAGAATTTAAGAAAATGCAGGATGTTTAGGAAAAGGTTGGGAGTAAAATTGTTTCGATATGGAATGTTTGCTTTTTTTAATATAAGGACTAACCTAGACTTCAGTATAATAAGCTAAAATCAGATCAAAGAAGAATATTAATGAGTATAAATAAATAAGGTCCAAATTAATTCGTACCACACGAAGAGCCTTTTAAACTTTATTTTTCCATATTGTATAATCACTTTATTGGGTGTTATCAGATAGGCAATGATGCAAATTCGGTGTGAACATTGAAGGGGATAAATGTTGTGGATGTCACTACCTAAATAATCTTTAAATAGTATATTTCCGTTTTCGTATGTCGAATCATTGTCCGTAAAGTAAATTCCAATGTTTAGTTATATGAAATTCTATTAAAATATTAAAATACAAAAATAAAATTTTATATACTAAGTTCCTGATACGTAGTTCTCAGTATTTGATTTTTAAAGTTTAACTTAATTTATAAAAACTTTAGTTTATATAAAACGTCTACATAAACACTCAAAGGATTATTTCTTCATTTACGTTAGAATGAATGTAATAGCCTGGTCGTCTTACGTTGGGACTACAGCGAAGGAAAGATAGCCAATATATTTCTTATGGTGTTTGTGCTTCGTTGTTGCCACCTATTTCACTGTATGAATCTATAGAAATGTGGATTAAGATTCCAGAAGTTCTAAACTTTTGAAAACAGTAACCGAAAAAATGTAATTGTAACCATACAAAAGGAGAATTTAAAAGAAAGTCTTATTAACATGTATTTGTTATTTCATTAAACATTACTTGGGATTGTTACATCGTACATGTATATAAATATTCGATATTTTATTACTTATACTTTTTTGTTTAATTCTTTCGTTTTCATATTCTTTCAAAATAAGAATAACGGCTGGTTAGCCTCTGTATGATCTTTTTAATCTTTTAATTCACAGGTAAATTAAATCATTCATTTGTTCAACTTGTTTCAAAAGAAACTTGCAAAAACGGAAATTTAGGATTAGCAACAAATGCAAAGGATTTTAGTAAACAATAAACCCTTCTGGTTTTTTCTACTTTTACTTCGTGGAACTATATATACAGCTTGTACTTACTGAAATTATACTATAACGCTTTTTTGCCGGCACTACTATTTGTCACCGAACGCATATAAGCAAATTTCTTAATATGGAAAATTCTTAATTATTTGGTTTCAAATTTTGATAGCTTGTGCGTCTATAGATCTCCGCTTAGTTGTTTAGGTTTTATCGTTTGTAATTATTGTTAACATTGTCGTGGTGTTTGTTGTAACTATTCGTATTGTAGTATTCCATAACGCACATAGTACATTATACATAAGTATGGCGGATATTGTTAAAAACAGAATGGGTTGTGTACTAAAGGTTGGTGAAAAACAGATTTTGTCAAATTTGATAAAATATCGTCTTACTGAGACCCGGCAGTCATTATCAGTAACTATTCGACAAGTTTCTAAAGAAACAGGTATTAGCGAAAAAACTTTGTTCTCAGTACGTCAAGAAAGTATTTCACCTGATGGAATAAAATCTCCAAGAAAAAGAGCGAAGAATAGAAGTACCTCAAATCGCATTGCATTATCTTTCCAAATCCATCATAAAAAATTAGGGTTTCCATTTAAATAAATTTTCGTTATCGCCATAACTCGGAAAGAAAAGACGATCTACAAATAACGATTACACTAAAATTCTCCTTTAAGATAAAAATCGACGTGTTCGAGGACTTTTCTCAAAAATACTTAATAAAAGATTTATTTCGATAGTTCCAGATTTTATACGCGCAGTATATGAATAGCAAGTTTTGAAATTTTGTTTTACTATTGCTGTCAGAAGAAGTGACTACCTGCAATATAACTTGCTCGAACAATAGGATTATAAAGGTTTATGCAGTTACAGCTACAATATTTAGAAAGTGTTTTTAAAAGTTGCTTGCAAGATGTTTGGCAACCCCGTTGTCCATAAGAACACACAATGTAGTTTCAACGTGAGATGACCAATAGATGTTCAAACCTCCAGATTTAATTAATTAATGTATTTTGTTTATTAGTATAATTTACTGAGAGTTTTAGTCAAAATTTACTCAGTATAAAAATTCTAGACTAAAAATAGTTTAGTAGATTTACATAATAGTACCTATTAGTGATCATCTCTGAATTGCTAAACCAATTACTGTCATCATTATAGGTGACGAATTGAGTTGGGCTTTGCTGGCTTACAACCCGGCTGGGAAATATAATTACTAGGTATAGGATTTCTATGCATTTGCATGTTTTTTCTGCTTATAGCAAACATATGCAGAGTTATATTTCTACATGTTTAAGCCACATATGAATCACATATGTCAATTTGAAAGTGCATATAAATGCATATTTAGGTGTTTTTTATAAATGCATGCATATTTTAGCATTTTTGAACGAGTGTGCATATTTTACCACTTTTTGAGCGTTTTACATGCTTTAATTATGAAATTTCTAATATTTTTTAAATAATTCTAGCATTTTAGACAACCAACCAAGGGCGGCTTAGTTGAGTCTAGGGGAAACCCATAATTTAAGCTTATTGTTAAATACTAGGCTTTAAAATATTTTACTGCCTTAACCATCTGTGTACTTGTTAATATTTTCTAAGAAAAAGTTTCAACTAAAATTTAAATACTTACATCCTACGGTATTGTGATAAATATGTATTAGGAAATTCCAAAGACCCTTTGACAACTTCCTGTTCATAGAAAAATTTGCCTGTACTTTTGTTTACTAATCTTGTAGTCTTTCAATTAAGACAGTTCAGAAATTGCAAACTGCATTTCAGTTTGAAATTTTAGAGTGTAAAGATGGGTAAAGAAAAACGGTCTGTGTCTGTTACACTTCGAAGTTAGGTTAAGGAGTTCAGTGTTCTTACAACTGACGATAAGGTGTTGTATTGTACAGTGTGCGACGATAAAGTGACTGCAACGAAACGCTTTCAAGTTACATAACATCTGAACACGGTTCGACATCAAAAGTGTGTTGCCCTGAAATAAAAAAAACAAACATTGTTACCGGGGTACCTTAATAATTCGCACGGTGAGTCCAGCAAATTGATCGAATTTAATAAAAAACTATGTAGTGCATTAGTGGCTGCAGATATCCCGTTAAGTAAAATTAATCACTCAGCATTTCGTAATTTTCTGGAAGAAATTTCAAAAATGCCAATACCCGACGAGTCTACACTCAGGAAAAATTATTTACCTCGTTTATACGAAGAGACCATAAAATCAATTAGAAAACATGTAGCGAATAACTACATATGGGTTTCCATTGACGAATCTACTGACACTACTGGAAGGTGCGTAGAAACTTCATTTCCTTCGTTTTGTTAGTAAAATTTAACTAATTAAAGACAGCAGAGCAATTTAGGGATGTTTTATTTTCTATTTTGTTAATTACATATTTAATCACAACAATATTTTTGCTTGATTAAAATATATTTTTTTTAAATAACTGTTTTGCGCTAATCGTTTGTAACCGACTAATTATGTAGTTCGATAAAATAAAAATCAAATTTTTGTTTTCAGATACGTGGCTAATGTTATAATTGGCGTTTTAAATTCGGAGAACAATCCCAAATCCTATCTATTAGCAATGGATGTTTTCAAGAGCACCAATCATTGTTCTGTGGCAAAATTGTTTAATGATTCGATAGCTATTTTGTGGCCGGACGGTATACAGTACAACAAAGTACTCCTGTTCGTCACCGACGCGGCACCGTACATGATCAAGGCTGGAGCAGGCTTACAAGTTCTGTACGAAAAAATGATCCACTTAACTTGTCTTGCCCATGCAATGCAGAGTTGCGGAAAAAGTGCGGGAAATATATCCTAACGTAAACTCTATAATTTCAGTTGTAAAAAAAGTTGTTTGTAAAGCTCCATATCGCATACAAATATTTAGGGAAACTGCTCAAGAAGTGCCTCTCCCACCTGAGCCTGTAATGACTTGGCTTTCTGCAGCAGAATATTATGCAACTTATTTTGATATTATTAAAACATTTGTAAATAAACTTAATAAACACGATGCACTATGCATACAAAGCGCACAGGATGCTTTTAATACTAAGGAGGTGCGGGCAGAATTATTGTTTGTTTTGACAAATCTTGTGCGTTTAGCTAAAGTAATTCAGAAATTAGAAGGCTATACCTAATAATGATCAAGTCTAAATAGTAATAAACTGATACCTTTTATAACAGAAGCCGTATCTTAGTTAATTTCACAAAGGTGTTTCATTTGGTGTTTTGTTCACAAAATTTTATCGTATTACCCCATTGAATTACAAAACAATACATTAGTTTTGTCAATTACAACACATCTACAAAGCGATTTATTGTTGCTTATTACCTCTCGCTGGCAAATTATTTGCTAACTGCTTTTGAGCAACATATGTTCGAAGCGGACAAACTTTTAGAAACCAGGTAGTTTTGACGATAGTTTACAAAAAAGTAAATGATAGTTACAAGGAGTTTAAGTCTGTTGTCATGTAGGTATGCAAATCATTGTTTGTACTTTATTATTATGATAATAACTATTAGGGCATCTTTAATAATTAATAGTTCGATTAAATATAGTAAGTTCATTGCCTATTTGAAAAGTTTCTCGTCACTATTATATATACATATACATCGTTTAGTCTAAGTTTACGTTCACGTCATAGATATAAAAGTAGTGACGTAAGAGTACAACCAACTGTGCAAATAATAACTTTCAAAATAGAATTTTATGAAGAAAGATTATTTGTTTTATCGAAAATAATAAAATTTAATTTTCATATATTTAGTAATACATTTATTTATAGAATAAATACAAATAGGTTTTTAAACCAAAACGTAATTTGTTAATTTAATGAGAGAATTCACATTTATTTCAACAGAAAAACAGGTTGGTACACCTGTGTAAGCGACACGCTGTATTGTCAAATTTATTTCTTGTGTTTTCTAAGTTCGGTTTACAATAAGTTTGTTACCTATTTTGTATTTACAATTGCTTAACTGAATATAATCCTAGAGAGTTTCTCAAGCACTGAGAATATATCTTAAGACGGTTTTCAACATTTCATCTGCTGAAAAAGTTTCCAGTTCAAAGATGAAACGAAATCGAAAACAAACTACAGACATTGATCCTCTGTAGACGCTAATATTAGCAATGAAATTTATGAAATACATATATAAGAACAGTAAGTACCTGGCGTTATGTGTGTGGCTGTGCTCTTCAATTAATATACCACATTTGGATACAGAACATGTATCACTTAATATTTTGTCAAAAAATTGAAATCCAAGTTCATGCATGAAGGAAGTAGAAGTTATTTATCCATTGCCTTACGACAAATTGGATTCGTATACTATGAGAATGACCATCCAAGACTAGGGATGATGGGGGGACGGATGGGGGATGAACAAAGTCATATTGTTCATAGAGAATAATTCTTTTAAAAACGTACAGAGGTGTTGGAGCTAACAAGGAATATCCAATTCCATATGGCAACAGCGCATGATCTGACGTCATAATTTAGTAATGACGTGAACGTAAACTTACACTAAATAACGTATAAGCATTTTATTTTGTACAGAAGTTGCGAGATTAAGTGCATGTTTATAAGTATGAACATATGTAATGATAATTTTGCAGGTTAATTTAGTCATACAAAGTCGCTATGAAATACAAAGGATACATTGAAGTTACTTGTTAGGTTATTACAGTGGGCTCTTTCTTAAAAGGAAAATTATCAACATAATTTAACTGTTCACTTATATTTTGTTCATATAAAGCTGTGTTCTTTATTCAAAAGTTTTCTCTATTGGTATTTTGGAACATCCAGGGTTTGCAGGGTTTACAATTTGCAGCAGTCACAAGTCAAACAGTTTGAATCGTGTGAAGGTCAGAAAGAATTTTGGTTTGTATGGAGATTTGATCTCACGTCAAAAAAGATGCACACTTTATAATGATGAGAAAATCCAACTATCGTTCAAGGCGATTAATTGAATGTTAAGATGTAGTATTAAAAGTTAGGTTGGTCAATACACGACTCCTAGAGATAGTTAAAAACAAAATAAAGTTTAGATTGAAGTTGTAAACGAAAGGATACAACTATATAATTATTATAAATATTATTATAAATTATTATTATAAATATATAAAATATCCAATTTAAATATTATAAAGTGTGAAATATCAATATTAAAAAACTGCTAAAGTTTATTAAATACAGGTATTTACCACAAAAAGTGTTAAAATAACACCTAATAACAAAATAAGTTTTCGATATTATTTTCTTATATAGGGTTTCCAGAAACTAGTTGGAAAATAAATTTCTGGTTTTCTTAATACTTGATCCAATCTCGATAAGCAAGATATAATCAGCTGGTTTTAAAGTAAGGGAAGCTGTGGAAACTTTCTTCATATATTATTCCATTAGAAAGCTGGCGTTGTTTTTGGCATTGAAACAAAGTGATGAAATAAAATATTATTGAAAATTAATATCAGAAAAGTAGAATGTATATTACTTACCTGTATATTGTTGACAATTCGTTGTATAGTTAATTAATATCAGATCCTTGTAAAGTAAGTTGCAAATCTGACTAATAATTAAAGTATTACCTTAAATTAAAATTAAATTTCATTTCATTAATAACAAATCAGTTATAAAAAATTCCATATTTACTAGCTAGATAATGATAACTAAGCTAGATTATGTTTTTGCTGATACCTTGATATTTCTTTCTTAATTAACGCAATAGAGGGCAGTTTTCTTGGTAGTATAAATAATTTCCAATATTTAATACTTCTACAACTTAGGTGTTATGAACCTCTGATTTTAATAATAAATTGAATTCAAGGGCCACCCAAAAGCCACAATACCCGGAAGAGCTGTAAAACTATATAGATGAATCAAAAAGAAAACTGTATAATAAATTATTGCAAAACTACGATTTAAAAAATGTATATATTTGGGGGATATATGTGGAATACTGAATACACATTGAAATTAAAAAGTAACAAATTTGAATTAGAAAATATATTAAGCTACTATTTTAACGAAAAACTCAAAAATTACGCCAGTAGGAAAGTTTTCTAGGAGTCGTGGCTCTTCTTGCGACAGCAGTATAATACGAAATTGTAAAATATTAGGATTTATATTACGAAACATAACAAGTTCTTTAATTTTGATCTATAGATAACTTCTTAATCTGTCAATAAAACTATAAAATCTATAAAGGAGATTAATAAATAGTTAAAAAATAATAAACTACTAAATGAGGCTTCATGATGTATAAGTACTTCCAATTACCGCGGAATGTACGATAGACAGATTTATACCAGTGTATTCTTATATGTATTAGCTTAGTTGGTGGCTAGATCTAATATATAAGAAATATCAAACTCATAATTTTAAGTGGCCCGATAAATCGTTGTATACGGCATACATCACTTTTATCTTAAGATCAACCGGTGTAATAAATATGAAAATATCAATTATGAATATCTAAATACGCTGTTGAAACGGTGTGTCCGCCCCACACTCACCGGGTTTATACGGAAATCATGGATCAGTGACACGATGATTAAAATTAATTTCCAACGATTATTCTTTCCGAAAAGAAAACGCTATTTTTGATTGTTGGTTGGTTTTTGGCGAGGTTTTTTATATATTGTATATTAAAAAGAAAACCAACATTCTCGCCTAATAATGAATTAATGATATTGATTTTATCTGATGACTATTGGAATTATAGATATTTTCAATTAATAAATATTTTTTACTAATGAAATATAATCCCTTGTATACATAAATAAAATGTATTGTTTTCAGTAAATAAAACCGCCTTAAACCAACGCATTTCTGTTGCCATTAAAAAAGTTGTTTTGGAATTTCATCGTTTACGCCCACATTTGAAAGATTGGAACGATATTCAATAATTATTTTTGTTTATATCCCTCTGGGACTTTCGAAATGATTTAAGACAAATAATTATTCTTAATAAAGAAGCTTTGAAGATGTAGTTACCGCAGCGGGTGTGTTAATTTAGCAATCACTGCATGGTTGAATATATTCCATGGAATTTATTAGTTCTACTGATGCGTGGTATGTAAATAATAAAGAGAAAACATTAATTTGAATTTTATAAATTGTCGAGAGTTATCACAATAAACGATGAATAGTAAATATTTATTTTAAATTGATAAGCAAAGAAATATATTCCATGAACTTAAGAAAACAAATACCAAATAAGGTATTGTTTTGAAGATGTTTACTATTTAGTCCAACAACAAACGGTAATAAACGTGATCAACATTACTATCGGAGAAGGAAGCATTATCATAAAGATAAAATATTCTGATGTTGGTATGTTCAAAAGAACAAAAAAGGCATTTATAAATTGCAGAGAAAAAATACGGAACCCTGCGAGTCACCATTGATTGCAAATGAACTACTTGATATCCACATAGTAAATAGGGTTAGTGGTAACAGATTCCGAAATTATTAACTACTAAAAACATTTTATAATTGGGTCCTAAAATTTTAATATATTCTAGATCCTAGATAGGGTGAAAAATGACCAGGTACAACAGAAGTTATTAAAAAAATGTTCTTTTCTATTCCAAAGCAAAATAAATCTTTAGCTGATTCAAACCTCTCATTTAACAAAGGCTCTTTAATTACACGTGTAACTAAAAAGAATGAAATCACTTTCTTGATTTTTCAAAGTTGCACCCCTCACTCTAATGGCAAACAACGATCATCCGAATGTACAAGCCTACATAATAAAAATTCTTATATCAATATCTATGTCCCTATGCTACACTTTCGAAAGTTCGGCTCAAGAATATTTGACTTGAATAAATTTGAATAAACACTTTTTGAATAAATTAGGAACTTACCTTCCATTCGTTCTTTCAGTTATCTGGTATTATCTCACATATGAAAATTCGTACAGCCAACGAAATATTGTACAATGCAAGGCATGATCTTCCGTGCTTATATTGGCTTTAATGTATACTTCTGCTTGGACCAATAGGATATTAACACAGCATTTAAGTGTAACCAAACTTCACGTGTTGTGAATCGGGTTTTCTTCCACTTAAACAAAGACGTATGTATTTACTCATGCAATACGCAGTGAGAACATGAGGGACACCCCATCACCCTAGCTACCATAACTTTTTTCCGAAGAACTTGAAGAGGTATATTCTTCTCGTCGCACAATAACTCGACCGTCTGGGATTCAATTTACAGAATCTTTGAGTGACTTTGAGGTCAACTTGCCTTTAGTACTCCAGTTGGGCTCGTGTGAAGTACCTCCGTGGAACCTATCAAAGCTAATCTGTCATACGGAATGTGCTACAGTCAAAAAAGAGGAAATTAGTACCAATTTTTATATAACAACGTTTAGATTTATTCTGAGCAAATATCCTCAAAACCTAGTCATATATACAGACGGGTCTAAAACAAGGACGGGAGTGGGAGCAGCAATTTAGGTCCAAGATAGTTCTTAATTACCTCCCATCGCTAGCATATACACCGCCGAGATCTATTCCATATGGCAGGCTTTGAGGTATTTTGAAATGTTTACGCACATGTCAGTACTAATTTGTACAGATTTGAAAAGTTCCACGGAAGGTCTAACTGACACTTTTAATGATGATCCCTTGGTTCAGAGTATTTTAACTTTAATTCAGTGGCTGGAATCTACAGGAAGAAAAGTCGTTTTTGCTCGGATACCCAGCCACATAGGCATATTGGGTAATGAAAAGCTCGATGAGGCAGCCCGTCTGGCTGCAAACACAGAAGTAATCGATCAAAACATCCCCATTCGCCATAATGATTTGTCGTGTCACAATCTCCTCATGGCAGAGCATTTGGTCCAACAGCGAATTGAAATTAAAAGCTGTTAAACCAGAAGTGAGGAAATGGAGATACCCAGTATCACTAACAAGAAGAGAACAGGTGGCAGTATGTAGAGCTAGAATAGGACACACTCGATTGACCATTACTTACTTGCTGGCAGGCGGACGGCCACCAATATGTGAACATTGTGGAGTAGCACTAGGAGTTCGCCATCTGCTTTTAGACTTCCCGCAATATGATATTCAGCGTCAGAATTTACACATACCTGATAACATGACAGAATGTCTAGGGGATACCCCAAACTCCATTATAAGGCTTGTAGCATTTCTGAAATCTACCCGTTTGTTATGCAAGCTGTAACTGGTTACCATTGATAAGTACATAAATGTTCTCTTTGACTGTGATAAATAGTAAAAGCATAGTTCTATTTAAAGATATATATTTTATATTTATATACATATATTCATATTTATACAAATCATTTTATATTTACACTTATTTTATTAATCCTTGACCTCTTGTATTGATGTTGACGACGTGGTGTTGTGTTTGGCTCTCGCCAATCCTAACGATGGTGTATGTGCCTATTTTACTATTTGTGTGTCTTTTGTATACAACCCCTATGGGAATGCATCCATGGTTTACTTCTGTCGCTGCTAAATGTTTAGAGCAGTTATTGGGTTATCTATTGGATCACATATATGGCTAGGTAAACTATAGTTGGCTTCTGATCCAAGGTTAGCGTGTAGTGATCCAAGAGAAGGAAATTGAATACAGAATATACACTTAATGCAGCTAATGGCCAAAGATGTCGATATTGCAAAATTCAAATAAAACAAATCAAATTTTACAGAGAATGAATATGCTATCAATATGTTGATTTTCGAACAATCGTCGACTTACGTTGTTTATCTTACTTAGTTATAACATATAGAAAAACATAACATGCTTATAATTTTTACTCTGTATCTTAGTAATAAGTAAGACAGAGATGGACTGAAAACTATATCGAGTACGCAATGAGCGTGTGTTTGCTTGCGTTTTGGTTGTTTAGGTTTTTTAATGTGATGTGTGTGCAAGGGGTTGCTTAAAATCTAAAATGCAATTTTCTCAAAAACTAGCATTAAGCGACTACATGTTGATAAGGAAAATATGTTCTAAATCCTTACAGCTATCCCTCATTACATTTATTTTAGTTACGCCCTGTACACTATAGCGATTCTGATCGGAACACCATGTGAGAAAAGCCATTAAATTCGTATTGTCAGTCGTTGGTAAGTCTCTGGTCCACTGTTATCATTGTAGTACGGTAGCGTAGTCGTGTATTGATTTTTATAATTTTAACATTTTTTACTAAACATCTGAGTTTACTTGTTAAAGAAAATTCTAACTCATTTCAACTTTTGGTTTGAATTTGGATAAAAAGCAACGCAGTCCCATTTTTACATACCAAACGGGATGAAAGTTTCCAAAAAGAGCAAGAAACATTAATTTTTTATGTTTCATTATTATATTTAAATTAAGTTCTTATTACAAAACTGACGAAATCTGAAAGTTATATATTACGATTAAAACTGCGCCCGGAAGACCTCACACTTCATTATACACTTTCTAGGAAAACTTTTATGTTTTTAAGGTAATATTAACTAAGAAAAATATTACATATTTTAAATGAATTTTGCACAAAATATAACACATTTAATGAAATGTCAAAATATTGCTAGTTCTCTATCAAGCCTGGATACTTCACGGTAGAATAAGATCAACCTAAGCAAGTAAGTAAGAAGTCTAAAAGCAGATGGCGAACTCCTAGTGCTACTCCACAATGTTCACATATTGGTGGCCGTCCGCCTGCCAGCAAGTAATGGTCAATCGAGTGTGTCCTATTCTAGCTCTACAGACTGCCACCTGTTCTCTTCTTGTTAGTGATACTGGGTATCTCCATTTCCTCACTTCTGGTTTAACAGCTTTTAATTTCAATTTGCTGTTGGACCAAATGCTCTGCCATGAGGAGATTGTTTTTTGTTTCAAGTGACACGACAAATCATTATGGCGAATGGGGATGGTTTGATCGATTACTTCTGTGTTTGCAGCCAGACGGGCTGCCTCGTCGACCTTTTCATTACCCAATATGCCTATGTGGCTGGGTATCCGACCAAAAACGACTTTTCTTCCTGTAGATTCCAGCCACTGAATTAAAGTTAAAATACTCTGAACCAAGGGATCATCATTAAAAGTGTCAGTTAGACCTTCCGTGGAACTTTTCGAATCCGTACAAATTAGTACTGACATGTGCGTAGACATTTCAAAATACCTCAAAGCCTGCCATATGGAATAGATCTCGGCGGTGTATATGCTAGCGATGGGAGGTAATGTACAAGATTAAGAACTATCTTGGACCTAAATTGCAGCTCCCACTCCCGTCCTTGTTTTAGACCCGTCTGTATATATGACTAGGCTTTGAGGATATTTGCTCAGAATAAATCTAAACGTTGTTATATAAAAATTGGTACTAATTTCCTCTTTTTTGACTGTAGCACATTCCGTATGACAGATTAGCTTTGATAGGTTCCACGGAGGTACTTCACACGAGCCCAACTGGAGTACTAAAGGCAAGTTGACCTCAAAGTCACCCAAAGATTCTGTAAATTGATTCCCAGACGGTCGAGTTATTATGCGACGAGAAGAATATACCTCTTCAAGTTCTTCGGAAAAAAGTTATGGTATGTTATTCAAGAGCAACATTTTAATTGCTTACAAATTGAGAAACATAATTTGACAGATGATTTGTTGATTTTTTTTTCGTTTTTATTTAGGAAAGTCCACAGCCAATTTCTGAGAACATTGCTTTTAAATTTACTGGATTTTTTAGAAAAATTTTTACTTTTGAAGTGCATTTGATTTATGCATTTTGGGTAATTCTGAATAAGTTTTGTTAGTAAGACTTTCCGATAGGAAAACGCCTAATAAGCTTTTTTTATTTTTTCCATTTATTTTGAATCGCAAGTGTCTTTGCATTTGAAGGGGGCCAATGGCTTGATTGGTCACAAGTACAGCATAATGTGTTCTATCTTTGAGGAAAATTTTATTCAAATTGGATAATAAATAAAAAAGATATAAGGGTAGTGTATCCTAATTTGTGACACACTGTAGATAAGTTCGATCAAAAACTATTAGTTAGAGAAAAATATTTCATTCATTCTTAAACTCATACTTCGCCCTGGTCTTTAGAAATTATTTAGACTCAATAATTGAGCTACTAAAAAACTGATTTTCACAGTTCCGGAACTAGTTTAGATACACATACGCAACCGAAACAGTATTCAATATACAAGTACACTGGTACCTTGGTTTACGAGCATAATTCGTTCCGACATGTGCTCTTAATTCAAAGCACTGGTAAATCAAAGCAAATTTCTCCATAAGAAATAATGGAAACTCTAATGATTCGTTCCACAACTATTTATTATTTACGAGTATATAAACATGATACAAAAATACAAAATACATATACTATACGTACATGTAAAAATAAAACAAACGATCACGCGCTCGCTTCTGTAATTTAACTGATAAGATAAACAGCAGGCTAGTTTGAAAGGTTCAGTAGTCACAAATTGATTTTATTTAAGAAGAGCTAACATGATGCTTAACGTATACATATTCTATTAAATTGATTTAATTTTCCCTATTTTTGTACTTCTAACGGGTTATAATTAAAAATTTGCATAATTACTTTTTTTTAAATGACGTGATTACACTATGACACTTAAAACATAATCAAATCTTTAATTATAACCCATTATTAGGGTGCATGTATTCATCGATGACAAATAAAATGTTAAAATATAAAATCTGCTGACATTTTTAACAGTCGAGGTAACATTAGATGCTGTTTACACTCTTATCTTATCGTATATGTTTACACAGATGTTGATGACGCGTTGACCCAAATTCTTCAATTGTTAAGGATAATATGTAGTTATGATGACGTCGCCAGACAAAGCGTTTTACTGTACCTATATTAAGCTTAATCCTTATCAGGTATATCACATTAAGTTTAGTCCTTAGAAATATTATTAGTATAGAAATAATATTATTAGTCCTTAAATATCCTTAGAAATATTCCCTAAAAATTGGAAAACGGAAGTTTTTATAAAATAATAACAAAGGGTTTTCAGGAGTTGTGGCTCTTCTCACAACAGCAGTCTAACTAAATTGTAAAAGTATTAGAATTAAGTATTTATGAGATGAAGCTATGCAACATTTAAATAAAACGTTGCACTAAAATATTAATGCTAATTAAATTCAAGAACTGAAGTTTGATACTAATCAATAATAGAAAGATCATTCTGACAATTCTAAAGCATCTTATAAGGTATAGGTTTGCTCAAATCGAAGTTTTATTCAATACACAAGATTAAGTGTGGTCTTTATCAGATACATCTTCTTATTCTCATATGTTATCTGTACAAAAAAGTATTGCCTAGAAATGTAAAAAAGGAAGTGTTGATAAAATATTGACGAAAACAATATCTAAACATGTCACTTAAATTGAAATATTTATTAGCAAACTGGAGTTGAGAGCGTGGGTTTATAATGCAGATGGTCACAACAATTAGGAAGGTAATCTGAATTCGGAAAATATCGACATGTCATCTGTCCGCTAACCACAACGTTATAAGTTACCTTCTTAATTGTATTAGAATTACAAAGTGCCTGTTAAATCCGTATCTAAGTAGAATGAAATATGTGGGTAACTTGGATGAACATACAAGAATTTTAAGTGATTTTTAGATTCTATTAATTAAAACGAGTTTACTTTTATTCTAAACAATCAAAGAAAAAAATGTTCTGGAAACGAGATTTTCAGCGGCATGTAAACTTAACAATATTAATGGGCGTCTATTTTAAAAGATTTATTGTATAAAAATAATCTAAAGTATAGAATCGTTAATAAACACATGTAGTAGATTTCTGTGTTGCCGAAGGAATGTAATAAAGTTTTCAAAAGGTTTCGACTACATTGTAATATATTGTTATTATTACTGAAACGTCGAAACAAATATTTCAAGTATTTTTATTAACTGGGAAACATAAAAGACACACTTTGCCTTCGGTTGCTGTTGATATATTCAGAAATTCTTTCCAATATTCATGCAATAATATTTAAGTTTAACGTGGTGTTTCAATTTTTCACTTTAGGTAAATTGGAAACAGTGTTCGGTAATAACTAAGCCGAAGTAACTCGTTACTAGTAGTACCGAATTACTTTTTAAGTAACTTGTTAGTAACTTAATTACTTTTCAATATTCAGTAACTGTAGCGATAACTCGTTACTTGACGTCAGTAACGTACTAAAGTTACTTTGTTATTTTTCTCTAAATAATTCCGAAATTCTTAGTTTTATAAGTAAAAATTATAATTCAAATTATAAGTAAGATTCAGGCTTCACAAGATAGTAATAATCTATTAGAGTTATGTAGGTATAAAATATAAAAAATTATAAATCAATAAGTGACAACCAGAACCAGGTAGCTTAAGAATGAAATAGCTATTTATGAATGAACAATTATTGCAGCATGTGCAGCCCGTACAACTTTTGGGTGTGAGGCCTTAATATTGTCTTGTAAGCAGCAGTATTTTTAATCCCTACATGTGACAACTGGAAGCCTTCTCCAAAGGGTTTATAGCAACCTGTTGGCCATCTTCAACGAGTCATTTAAAGTAACGTTTGAAAACCAAATTAAATTTATAGAAATAAGCAGGTGGGTTCTTTATTTCCTTCTTTTTTGTGGAAGCGTTAATTAGTTTATTTTAGGAAAATTTAAGATTGGATTGGTATAATTATGTAAAGTTGCAATTTAAAGAAAACTTTTGATTGAGTAATGTATGTAATGATGAGTAATGAGTAAAAAAAAAAAGCTGAAAGTAAATAAATTTTTATAAGATTCTGAATTTAATTTTTCAAGTAAAATTGATAAACTTCAAACCTAATAACGATCATAGTAATTTTTAAAGTATATTTTTTAATCTAGTTGTAATATTATTTAAATAACAACTGAAGACCTTCCAGTTCTTTTTTTAGCTATCTAATAATTTTTTATGTGGAATAAATTAATAAATGGTATTATTTGTGTTATTTCTTGTTTACGTTTTATTATGTGCTATTTTTGTGTAATAACAGTGCTGAAATTCGGTCCTTGCATAATTGAGACTGATTCATTTTAAGATCTAGAGCCCCGTATCGTGTAGCATGACCGCTACTCTTTTTTCAATTCAAATCAATTATGCTGGGGCCCCTATATCCATAGCTTTACGAATTTGATGCTACTCAAATCCACCTACGACCTACCTTAAGTTCTTATTTTATGGTATTTAAGCTAAGCCGGGGCATAGATAAGTTGTATAACTTGTTACGAATTGATTATACGTCATCTATTTATGTTGCAATAGTTCTCATATTACTACGAACGGTACCATGACGATCATGAATGAAGGATTACAAATAAAAATCAAGAGTAAAATGTTTTATGTTCGAATGTACTTAACTACTTGGTTTATGATTTTATTTAGAGTCCAGAAAGTACTAGTAACATAATAATAAAGTATATTCGAGTCGACTGTCAATGTTAAATAACCGACAAAATAACTGCCAACTTTTTATTTATAAGGGTCGATCTTTTGATCTCATTTTAAATTTATTTGGAAGTTAATTGATGTGATTACAGTTGTTTGTACAATTGTATCTATGATAATTTAACTACCAGATAAAGCTATACGGAGGTGAAAAGTTTGATAACAACATAGGAAGCTAGTAAGTACAATTTGGGTGTATTAGGTTATCCAACAATATTAAAGTAGAAGTAAAATCAAAACTTCAGTTTTTCAACTTCAGTTCAGCAGAAACCTTTGCATTTTTGCATGTAACTGGTACATAATAAGACTTTATTAGGACTGGTCCTCTTTATTAGCATCGTTCGCAAACTCGCTCAGCCATAAACTGAGATCGTCCAATAAAGTCCTATATTATATACTAGTTGTACAAATAACTATTTTATCATAGTTTATAACTAATAAGGAAGTGTATTTTGTATAAGATTAGTCAGACATCACAGATCTCTTTTAATTATTAAATTTGTCTAAATCAGCATTTATCAGAAAAGATTATAGAAATGATAAGAATGAAAGATCGATTATTATAAACAGAAGGATACAAAAAGACATAAATCACATCTTTAAGTAGCAAACGGGGAAAATTCTTTACATGGCTCGAAAAGGACCATTAAAATAACCATAAAAGATAAAAACTAAAGATAAAAAGCATGTTAGAAAAATTTTATAAGATATTCAAATATAGTATGTATAAAGAAGGATTTGTGTCTAAAGGCATATAAATATATTTGCATGTCCAGTGGGCATTGTCTTAATCGTCGGCGGTACAAGCAGGTACAAGCTACTGGCGACCTACGCGGCCACCCCGATGTCGATGGTGATGAGAGTACTTGCGTGATACCGGCCAATACATACAGAACACGCCACCGGAGTCAGAACCTCCCGGGGTGCTAGAACTGAGAAGTCGTGGAAAATAAATATTAGTAAATGTCATTAACTCATTAATGTAACAGTTTTAATGGAAATTAGAATTATTATGTAAATGTGTTTTCAAGTAAGTCATATAATATTTGATCGTGATATGTATTATAGGAAAGCAATTAAAGATATATAAATTACTTTGATGTATAGTGTATTGTAAGTATTGCAAGCACGAACTGTCCCTTTAATTAGAACAGTTATGCATCTTACTGAACTGATGCTTACAATTGGTTTATTTTCAGGATCTAGTAAAATTCAGTCTAGGTCTTATATTAACAAACAGAAACTAGGACGTTTCTGACTATATAGCGTTGACACTGAGACTAGGAGTGAAAAATGTTGTTACTTGAGCCATTGTACCTTCGCCTTTTTAGTCTTGAGAATAAGTGAGTTGAGGATAAGTGAAAATGAAAATAGAATTTCATAAAAAACCTGCGTTGGACTTAATAAATAAAATAAAATTATATAACACACCACAATTTCTTTTCTCCCAATAGACTGACTCAGGTTTAATTCGATAGAGCATATGATAAATGAAATATAAAAATCTTATTGATTCTGGTACCTGAAAGAAAAGAATTTACTACCAATGCACTTGGACTTCTGCAACTGGACAACAGCAAACTTGACTCTATATGTGAAGAGAAGAAAAATGGATGCTTGTATAAACATCAAATAAACACATAAATAAATTGAAACACAGTTTTTATTTTTATTTATGATAGATAGAAAATCTATTTCGAAAGAGAAAATTAAAAACACAAATGCTTACACAGATAAAAAAAAAATGGAAAATCTTCCTTGAGCTTGGTCAAATGTGTTAAATATTTGTTACTAACCTGACATGGGGATTGTAACTGGTCTCCATTTGAACAAACTGACATCAATTAAGTTTATCAGATAAGAAAAATATTTACAATTGCTAAATAAATTTATCTAACGAAAAATTAATTATATTTGTGAATAAACAAATTGAATGTGTTTAAATGTTACAACTTTGTCATCGAAAACACTCTCAATTAAGAAAATAAATTCTGAATTTATTAAATAATTGTCTTTATGATTCTTTTATTTTAAAAATCATTTTATTTTGACCAACCTTGTATATTATACGTCAATATCCACTTTCAAATTTCTTTAATATTTATTGCACCATCGGTAATATAGGAATCTTTCAAACAGCTGATCACCATTCAAGGTCGAAAACCAAATTGTTAAAATGGAAATCAATAAAAATCTTCTTTAATTTATTTTAAATAAATCGTGCATAATTCCCAATAATTGTTTAAACGTGAAAATAAATCCTCTTTGAATTATATAACAGGTGAACATTCCATACTCAATCTACTTAGAATATTATTAAGGTTTGTTTACAAACATAATATCATATGGTTGCCAATAACCTTACTTTATTTTCAAAAAATTAAATGTGAGCCAAGCGTGGATTCTTCCAATGCGTTTTGAATTTGTTAATTTTTCCTGGCCTTTTTATATGTTTTACAGAAAACAATTTTTATTAAATGCTCTTAATGTGTTACAAACTAAACGAATTTTCAATAAGATGATATGATATCATCTCAGTACATTACAGTCAAATACACATTTATCTATAAAGCTTATTGTGCTTTCTGTTTTCTCGGAAGTAGTTCTTTTCAACGGTACACACATTTAGACAGTTTAGCATAAAACTAAAATTTGCATACAAAAGCAAAAATTACATTATTAGCAAAGATCCCTATCATATTCGTTTAGATGCGGTAAGAGCTAAATTTGTTAACTAGATTATGTAATTTCAGAGAACAGTCGTATAATGTATAGTGAGTGGATCACTGAGAATAGTAGTACCTTAGAATAAATTTGAAGATAACTGCAAAGTATAATAAATGCAAATATCTATCAATCTATCTAACTACTATCCATTTTTCCTCTGACTTTGAAAGCTATTGCTCGTAAATTACTGAACCAAATCCAATATTTAAAAAACGAGCAAATAGTAAATTTATTTCGACATAAAACGGTAACATTATTTTTCTATGTGGTATTTATACTTTTGTTTTTATCGGACGATACGTAATAAAAGGTACCCATTTTTAGGAACAATTTCATTAAAAGTAAGTTAAATAATTTTTTTTCTCAGAAGTATATGCCATACATCTTTGAGATTTTTGTAGGGGTTAGAAAGAAACCTTGCGTTTCTTATGCTATTAATTGTCAGACAAAAAAACGTTTTATTTAAGATTTATATAAAAAAATAGCGAATATGAGAAAATAGTGTTTTCTTGTAGAGGTGGCGTCAATATTCTTCCGTTAAATTAACCCTTTTCATATGTAGACATTATTTTCTTCAAAAGAATGTTCTTAATTTTAACAATAAAAATGCAGTAGCTAAAAACGATTTTTAGCGACGAGCAATTTGGTCAAAAAATGTTTTTTTGTTATTGCCCTTTTATTGTTAAAATTAGGAACATTTTGTTGAGAAAAATAATGCCTACATACGAAAAGTGTTAATTTAATAAAAAAATATTGACGCTATCTCTATTAATAAACAAGAAAACATAGTTCGATATTTTTTCATATAAATCTTAAATAAAACGCTTTTTTGTCTGAAAATTAATAGCATAAGAACTGCAAGGTTTCTTTCTAACCCCTACCAAAATCTCAAAGATATATGGCATATAGTACTTAATTAAGATAATTTAAAATATTTAATTTGGTGCAGTAGTTTATGAGCAATACGCTTTCAAAGTCAGAGAATTCTAGAAAAAAATGAACATATTAGTATCAGGGGATCACGAAGAAAATTATGAATGATTATATATTTCAGTGTATCCAATTTTCAGAAACAGGCTTAACTGTAAACAACGACAGCTAGGTGAGGGGTAATACTAAAGATAGAATTGAACTATTGCTAAAAATCTCTGAAAACCGTAGTACCTAAAGTAATCAATTATAGTATCAACCACTCTTATATCGAATCTTAAGTGATTTTTAATACATTTCAGATGATTCAGGGTTGAATCTTTGTAGTGAATTTCTCTTTGCGCTAACAAAACTGCATTAGAATATTTCACCCCTTTAGATGCATATAAGTCGGCGTTCAAATTGTTTATTGCAATAGGTTTAATTCATTAAAATTATTCTATTAGGGAAGCGCACTTAAAATTATGGTTGTAAAAAGATTATACCTTGAACTAACGTTTTTCTAACTCTTTGATTGCAGTTTAAATCCTAAAGTTTGAGTGTTTTACTTTACGCTTGGGTAGATTTTCAAATTAAGCCAATTAAGTTGAAGAGTTTGTTTGTCTAGATACGTCACATCTGCTATCGTGAAATTTGCCATCTAGACGCCGAAACGACATATTGGTTTTGTTTCTTGTTAAGATAACAACGTGTATACCCGTTGTAGTGGTGAACGTTAGCTTTTGGTGGATTTATCTCCATAAATTGTGAAAATTTAAAGATTATTAATTAAGAAGTTATTACTAACTATACCTTTTCAACTTCAATTTCAGAAAAAGTAACACGAATTTCAAAAAAATGTAATTTTGGTTTCGGAAAAAGTAAATTTAATTTCGAAAATAGTAAGCTTAATTTCGGAAAAGGTAAATTTAATTTTAGGAATGGTAAGTTTAATTTCGGAATACATAAATAGCTAAATAAGTTCTTCAATTGAATTTAATTAAGTTGTAGGTGTTTGGTTATACACTAAAAAGGGATTCAGTTTACGAATATAAGTTAAAGGACAAATTAAACTTTTATTTAATTAACAATTCTATTTAATGTTGAAACAATTGTCAGGTTAAGAATTTAATAAAACCTATGTCGTCTATTCTGACTGCGATCGAATAGTGGCGTGGACAGGATTGTAATGGGCGAAAATATTTTGATGTTTTCTCAAAGTAAATTTACCTTTCCGAAATTAAACTTACCATTTCTGAAATTAAATTTACTTTTTCCGAAACTGTATGTACCTTTTCCGAAATTAAACTTACTATTTCCGAAATTAAATTTACTTTTTCCGAAATCAAAATTACCTTTTCTGAAATTCATGTTACTTTTTCTAAGATTGTTGAAGTATAGTTAATATTACACGTACATGATGCTCTTCATGGTACGCACCCAGTGAGTACGTTTTTATTTGGTAAAATTTATAATTGTTTTTAATAATTTGAGCTACATTACTACAGTATCAATAAGTAGTATTTTTTCTTTCTATTATTTTGTAAGTAAATCACTATTAATAAGTTAACATAATATTGTTAAACACATGGTTCGTTTGTAAAGGTAAATCTGAATCTTAACTAATGCGAAGGGCTTTCGTAATCGGCTGATGTTTCTATTGTACAAACTTCTATTTTAATTTTTTCTATTTTTTATTAAATAAATTAACAAATAAAACTAATCATTGTTAATTATTTTATATTTTCTTTCATTTGGCTGTTTAACTTAACCATGGACATTCGGATTTTGCTTGTATGGGTTGAATTATTTCACTACGTTTGAAGACTTATTATTAATCAATTGTTTATGTTTAACCATTTTACTAAATAAGATGGCGCCTTTTTTCCTAGTTATTACCTGGATAATGTATGGTGGTTCCTAGATTCAGTATTTGAAGTTTTTAAATAGTTTATATTAGTTATGTAGTTATTTAAAAAAGATGTAATTGCAATATTAAGATTTTGAAGTACATACGTACACAGAAATACAACTGATGGATTTCATTCACGGTTTTCTTAATCTCGTAGGTATTGTAATACATCACATTCCTTAACATGATTAATTGCGTTTTGCTGTATTAAATCTTAGAAGTGCAGGTTGTGGAAATACTAGAATTTCCTTTTAAGGGTAAATGTTAGAACTTTTCTGAAGCTCTGCTTTACAATACTGTCATGTATTTAATATTAACAAATGTGATATTATTTATATTCCATTGTAATGGTCTCTTATAATGCTGCGGATTGTTTCAAATTACCACTGAGTTTATACGTGTAGCACACAAAAGTTGTGAAACAGATTAATTTATTACTTAAACCCAAGACGAAATTTCTACATAACCAAAACTGTTCCCAGTTATAAATCCGTGCATGATCGTTTGCGAATTCAACTAGTCAAAATTGGGGCTGATAAAGATTGATTGTTTAAACATATGTGTAACACTAAAGCAGTGTACACTAGTTAAGAGTTATTTACACGGGATGCTTCAAATTTTCATGAAAAGTTTGCAGTCGCCAGCGTATAACAGAAATTAAATGTGTTTCAAGTAAGTAACTATGTCGTTAATGACGATGTCATTATTGAGTAAACTAAAAGTAGAGGACCAAGATGTGAGCCCTGCGGGACTCCTGAGGGAGTACTGTAAGGCTCGGACCAATACCTCTTAATAACCACTAGCTGCGATCTATTCGAAAGGTGTGACATCAGCCACCACAGTAGAATTCCACATACTCTGAGTTTAAATAATTTTTTGAAAATGATGAAATCGCCTACTATTTTATCGAATGTTTTGCAAAAATCAGTATACACTGCGTTCGCCTGGAAAAAATTTTAGTTTATAAGATGTAAAAATTATATTGTTGACGGATTATATAATATTTTTATTGAGTTGAATACATATGCATGCACTATGAGCTCAAGGATTTTACTTATAGCTGGAAGTTTAGATCTAGGTCGGTAATTTTCTACATTGGACATGTCACCGAACTTTTCGGTTCTTTTGGTAGGATCGCGAGCCCTCGTATTTTTTGAACTTCACCGGGGTTAGTTGTGATGTGATGTTTAAGTTTCAGTTAGTTTAAGAAATTTTATTCAAGTCTAAGTAAAAGATCGTACGAGTTTACTATAAGCACACTGAAAGCTCTTCTCTCCTATTTTTTAAATTTATTACAAGTAAACTGTGCATCTTATGCCAAGAAAAATATTTAGTACAACATGCCTCCCCTGCTTTGTAACTAAATTTAATTTGTTTATGATAGGTGATGTAGATTTTGATAATTTTAATGTTGAGCATTATAAAATACTCAAACTATAAGTTTTTCCTAAATGTCTAATTCAAAATCCTAAAACATGAAAAAATGAAAATATTATTGGTTATCTGATACATTTAATTATGCATCACTGTTAAACTGATATTATAAGTGTTGGCGCCGAAAAGACCGCCTGACGCTGAAACGCCGTTGCCGAAAGGACATCGCCGAAAGGACGTGAACGAAAGGACGTCGCAGAAAGGACGTCGTGGAAAGGGCGTCGTCGAAACGTTTTAGATCGAACATAAACATAGATGTAAATGTAAATGGTATATCAATGTTAAACTGATATTATGACTGCTGGCGCCGGACAGACCGTCTGATGCGGTGCTGACGCTGGAACGCCGTCGTCGAAAGGACGTCGCCGAAAGGACATCGCCGGTAGGACGTCGCCGAAAGTACGTCGTCGAAAGGACGTCGCCGAAAGAACATCGCCGAAAGGACGTCGCCAAAAGGGCGTCGCCAAAACGTCCTAGATACAACGAACATAAACATAGATATAAATTGCAGTATTTTTATATTGCTGCTAATGTAGATGGCATAGTGTAGGTTCTTGGTCTGGTGATTTTGTACATTTACACAACTACTAGTGCGTTAGCGCACGACAAATTGAAATTGAAATTGTGAACACAAAATCAAGATATTTCTGTTTTACTAGTTAAAAATAAAAGCAATGAGAAAAATGGGACAATTTGCTTCTTGTTTTAAGTTTTTGGGGACAACGGGACACGAAGCTGAAAAAAGGGATAATCCTGTTAAATATGGGACATGTCGTCACCCTATGTTAAATTAAATTGCAATATACACGATATTACATTTAAAAAAAATCATCTCAAAGTCATTTACTCTATGTTTATGCATCCAACAATACGTACACAAACGAGCAAAATACGCTAGCTGCTTAACCTGTTTCACTTCACCTGAGGATAAGTTAACACTAATAAGTGTAATATCAAATATACAAACGTAAAAAATAACATTTATTGTAAAATAAAAGAAGCAAAGGCGTATTTTTTTATAACAAAAAGCAAATCACGTCTGTTCGTGGTAAAATGTCAATGTACTTGCAACAACCAACCAATTTAACCTAATGCTTTTACTCGGTTATTTTCAAATGCAATATAGAGTAATATGGTATATTGCATTTTTATGAAATATAATCAAATCAAAAGTTTCACAAGTTTTATTAGTTTATCTTAACCTGACAATATTGTTTCGACATTAAAATGTCATTATCAAAGGTAGATTAAGATTAAGACATACAGAAAATAGGTAACTAGATACAATACAGACAAAAACTAAATATCTAACACTTCTAATAAAGGAGAATTACTAAGCTCAGTTTGTTCATTCATTAAAGGTACTGTGCGTTTATGTTTGTATATTTCAAAAGCTTCTAAAATGTCTAATTTGTGTTTGTTGTTGCAAAAATGTAAGAATTTAATGTTGTTTTGAGGTGTCATTGGGTGATTCTGTTCCAAAATGTGTTTGGCATTATTCGATTTTTCTGGATGTTTAAGTCTATAAGAGCGTACGTGTTCTTTGTATCTTATGTCGAAATTTCTAAGTGTTTGTCCAATATAAACCGAGTTACAAAAAGACCAATTCAAACGGTAAATGCCGGATTTCATGATATCTTGTGTTTTGTCTTTAGCATTGAATAAAAATGAAAAGGTGTTGGAGTTAGTTTTATAGGTTATTTTGTAACTGGTGGTTTTTCTTATTATAGTTGCAATTTGTTCTGATATCTAGCCAAAGTATGGTATTGATATGTAGTTTGTGTCTTGTATTTGAGTGTCAATTGGAAATATTCTTTTCATAGCTAACCTGTAATCTTTTTGTTGAATTAAAGTGTCAATCATGTTATGGTTATAATGATTGCATGTGCTAATTGTTTGATGATTGAAATTTCTTTATCAAAATGTGATCGTTTCATTGGAGTAGTTAAAGGTCGGTGTACTAAAGATCTATAAGCCGCTAGTTTATGCATTTTATGATGACATGAATCGTTAGGAATAGTGACGTCTGTGCTTGTGGGTTATCTGTATATGGAAAAATCAAATTCATTGTTTGTATTGATTGTAATAGTTAAATCCAAAAAATTAATAGTTCTATTTTGTTCTGTTTCTAGTGTAAACGTGATGTTTGGCCGAAGACTTAATAAGAATTAAAAATTCATTGATAACCTCAAAAGAACTGTCAAAACAAGCTAAAATGTCATCAACATAACGAAACCAAAAAAATAATGTGTTGAGAAAGATCTAATTCAAATATTTGATCTTCGAAATTATCCATAAATATGTTAGCTAATAGAGGACTCAGAGAATTACCCATAGGTAAACCATCTTTTTGTAAATAAATTATATTATTAAAAGTGAAATAATTTTGACTGATACAAAGATCAAATAATTGAATTAACTCCAATCTTTTTACTAATTCTAGATTACTATTAACTAGGAAAGTATCTAACAAAGGAATACAGTCTTGTGGTGGAATCTTTGAAAACATGTTACAAATGTCAAAGCTTACAAGTTTTGAATGTGCTGGAAGATGTATGTTCTGTAGTTTTTCTACTAATTCTAATGAATTTTTGACAGAGTATTTCGATTTGTATCCTATGATGTTAATAATATGGTTGAGTTTCTTGGACAAGGTGTGATTAGGTAATTTGATTATATTTCATGATTATGGAGTTCCACACAGTAAGGCTGGAGACAGTAAACGCTATTGCATTTTTAATTTAATATGAAAATTATAGACAATTTTTGAATTTTCATCGTTACATTGAAAATTTGTAGGATGATCTTTTAGTTATTATTCCTGCAAACCCAAAATCTGTTGTTTTTCCGTGATTTTTAAACATTCCCAGATTTTTTTGTTATTTAGAATAACACTGATAATAATAATTCATGAGAAATAAACAGATCTTTATAATAAACTCTCTTTCTAAATATTTAAATGCTATCCATTTCTGAAAGCTATTAACAAAAATGCCTCAAGGAATAACAGTGTGTATGTATTTTATAAAATTCTATCCAAAGGAATTATTCTGAAATATTTATATTCATTTCAGAACAGGTAAACGTTTTAATTATAATTTTTAGGGGCAGAAATTGCTCTTCTAAATACGAAATTGTTGCGTACCGAGGGCATCAAATAATAATTTAAACTTTAATTTCACGTTCAGAAGTATTGCACCTGTGCGTAAGGGTTCGAGAGAATGCGAACAAGCATCTCACAACGGTTTGGGGGTAGCAAGAACGTATCATAGCAGCAATAGCTATAGCATAGCAGTGCAGCAGCACGAGAGAACGAGAACGAGAGGAGTAGTATCAGAGCCAACCCCAGCCCCACTGTGATTAATGACTGCTGGAAGATTGGAAGTAATTAAAGCGCGGGAATAAATGGCAACGTTCCGTTCCGTTCGGTTCCTGCGGTTCCGGCTTGACAATGCGACCTATTCATCACATTCCTGATACTTATATGAGTACGTGTGTAGCTTATCCGTTTTAAATTAGAATAAGTACTGCTTAGAAATTGTTTACCTACTGCTGATCTTTACTAGTCAGATCCTCCTGGGTTACTTCCTGTAATTACTGTTAAGTTTATCTATTCACACTTCACACTTTTAACTTTTAACGCCTCGTGTAATTGACTTAAGATTAAGATAAGACTATGAAAGTTTAGGTGAGTTTTTTCTATTCGTCGTCGTGGGAGGCACCAGATGAAATTGAAAGACAAGAAAAATTTTAACAGTTAAACAGTTTGATTCCAAATATAAATTATAAAACATTTTCTGTATCAGGTTTCAGTTTCACATATTTTTATTGATGTGTTATCAAGATTTTTATCAAGCATCAAATATTAACCCAGACCAGATATTTATTACGTTTGTTGACGAAACTGACGAAAGCAATTTAGTAAATTCCTTAAATTATACTGGCATTTCAGATATAATAAAAAGCTAATTAGTTTGTAGGTTTCGTTTCTGTATTTGTAATTTACTAATGAAAATGTTAAAAAAATGAACTTGTTGCAGCGCGTACAACCGAACAATTAATCAACGTGTACATGTGCTAGCTCAAACCATAAATTTAAAAAACGACTATGACGCTAACGCCCAGGATTCCTCATGACTTTAGGAACTCTGAGTTTTTATGATTGCTAATCAAGATAAACCTGAAATTAGTAAAAAAACGTAGGAAAGCACGCAATTTTCATTTTTTGATGAATGTAAGTATGATGAGTTATTATTTGACAGTTCTTACTATATTTGAAGTATTTTCTGCTTGGTCTATGTATATCAGGCACTCTCGCGCTTAATAACTTTTATGGCATTGTATGTATAATAAATTACCAACTCTTATCTTACTTCTAATAAAATAATTTATAATTCATCAAAATGTGAAATTTATTGCTATATATCATGAACACCCCCCCCCCCCACACACACACACATCATGCACTTTAGAGTCTTCAAGTCATTTTGCACACAGGTGCTAAAAGGATAAAAAATAAATTTCCTTTGTTAATGAAAGCTATTCATTTTTTTGAATGGTCACTCTCCCTAATATTATTTTGTTCCATTTGAAATAAAAAAATGTTTTGGATTGCAATTTGAAGCTACTGTAGCTCACTTCGATTTCCTTAAAAGTATGTGTCCAAGTATGTATTGATATTTCTACCAATGCAGTTACATCAGGGTTCATCTCGCACTCATTTCATTTAATCGATATTATCATTTTCAAAATATTTTATCTATTTAATAAAACTCATCACACTTAACAGATGTGATAAGTTACTTTTTACATTTGCGGGTCTTAATGAAGCCATTTGAACACGTATTTTGCGTGTCCAAAAGAAATCTATTTGAATACTGGAAACAGTAATATTTTATTTTTTAAAGTTGATATCATTGTTAGATAACTGTTCTTAAAATGTCAAACTATTTACGCAGTGAACTCTTATAACTGGAATGCAAAACGGTCGCAAAACCAGTATTGCAGGCGCCGCGCCGTTTAAATAGCCCTGTTATTACGGGCGTTTTTACCTTAGGTTTTTACTTTATTATTAACGTAATTGTGTACAAGTGCAATATGCTCACGATAAACGTAACGTAATAAAATCCTGTTTCATAAAATTTTATATTTTTACCTTATAAATTATCCAAAAGAGCCAATAAATAATTATTTTTGTAAACAAGAATCATTGTTTGCTAAAAATACTATTGCATTTACATCTCATTAATTTCTTTAACAAATAAAGTATTTATTCTATGAAATGAAATATAATTATTCTTATTTCATCCAACTTTTTAATTCATTATGTAAGCCTTTATCATTTATATCATAAATATATTGGGATACATTCTACTTTGAATTTATAATAATTCTCAACAGTACAAGAACATTACTTATAATACACCTGGCAAATTTGAACGAAGTCCTGCCGTTTAACGGGCTTTGTGTGTATCAGACAAGGATGGGAATTCCTATGTCGCGCGGATTGTCTGAAGTTAGCGACAGCGAGACTACATGAAAAACAATTGAATAATTTCTAGTGTTGCCAACTGTCATGCTACTTACCAAAATATCCCTAACAAATTTAATTTAAAACTAAGTAATTTTTTATTTATTTAATAATTAAATAACGCAAATAGAAAAAATAGTGTTAAGTATTCGTTTCATAAGATGTTTCAGCGCACTTGTCCTTTAGAAACTCCCAGCTACGCGGGTCGTTTTCCAAACTCGGACGCGTACGCTATAAACGTGTCTTATAAAACTAATACTTATTACTAATATACTATTTTCTATTTTGCGTCTATAATAAAGCTATTAAAGCACTCAAAGCTACGCTCATAGCTCATTTAAGTGCTTTGATAGTCCAACTTTTTCAAAGTTGGTAGCATTAAAAAAAACTAAAAAAAAGAAGAATATCAAAAAATTTGAATTTTCAAATGTCACATCAGTGTTGTCAACCACCACAAAATTCCCAAAATTTTGAAATTGAGTTTTCTTTATTTAAAAAAGGGTATAAAAGATGCAAAATAGAAAAAATAGCTTAAAAAACTCGTTTCATAACTCGTCATTATTGCGACTCCAAATTTGGACTCGTGCAATAAATCTTGCCTTATAACACTCGTTCTTTAATATACTATTGTTAGTTTTCAACTATTTCATATTTTATTATTAATTCATTATTTTAAGAAAATGCGTTCTCTCTCTTTTTGGTGACGAGAAGAAGTTTTCCTGTGAGCATTTTTACAATAATTAAATATAAAGGCAATTTACGTAGTTGTGTATGGCAAAAATAGTTTTGCGTGCACTTCATTTGTATTGTTCACGTTCTGTGAAAATTGGAATGATTTGATTGATATTCAATTGCGATATTAACAAACAATTTTATTAATAATAATAAAGAGAATCTTAATCGTTAATCTGTAATCATTATGATTGCTTATAACTGAATACTTTGTAACACTATATTGCTAGATGGTTTACTGCTACAGCTTTATTTTTGATATAGTTTTCTGTTGCTTATTTGGTTTTATTCTGTTACGTTTTGTTGACATATGGACTAGTTACATTGCTTTACTTTATACTTGTTTTTATACGTAAGAATGTATGTTTTATACTTAAACTACAATTTCTACTTCTACATCTCTGAAATTTTAGCCATCATTGGATACCTACGATGGTCAGAAAAAGTCATATTATCAAATATGACGTTGATACTCGATACTCGATTCGTTTGATACATACCCCCCCTCAAGGATATGATATCCAGTGATTACAAAAAACGTGATATTTACTATATAGTGAGTACTAAAGAGACAGATGAAAACAGATAAAAATATTGATTTTTGTTACTTTCTGTACAACTACTTTTTGTTACTACAGTTGTCCTATTGTAAACTCTTCTGTCCATCCACGTGTAGTTATCAAATATTGAACTAACTAAGCTGGCAGAAACTATCAAGTAGAAGAAAGCGCCATTACAAGATATAGCGATAGATCAAAAGAGAATTGAATGAATGTCAAATTTAGATAAATGTAGATTACGAAGAAGACAGCAACTGAATCAACAGCTATACCAAATAAACAACCAATAGCGACTTCACTTAGGTTTCCACTGATGAAGAATGATCCATAGTGATGATTCATGAGAGCAAGAGTTGGAGACCTGTAGACATCGAACTGTAGGCAATTCGCAGAATCTCGCAGACGGTTCACAATCGCAACAAACGGTAGTTTCTTCATGGTTAGTGAAACATAACATACTCGGAAAAGTCGACGTAGAATAATGCACCAGAGCAGGCTTAGGCATATCAGGTTAAGGAACTTCTTTGTGCCTATGAAGAATGTATGAAAATAAAAAAAAAGAAAAAGTTTTAGTAGAAAAACTTAAAAATAATTAAAACATTACAGCCGTAAAGTATGTCAGATAGCCCAAGAGTCTCAACTCTCGAAACCCTTATTCCTTTATGAATAAAAATATTGTAAATTCGTCTAAGGAAACGTTTTATTACTCTGATGTGCTTCACTTTGTTACTTTTTTATTTCTGTAGTTGACTGAATTCATATGTTTTAAAGAGATTTTTCGCATCAAAAGTCAGATTTCTGCTTACTCTGTGTATTTTTATAGTGTGTGTCGCAGGTCCAAATGGCAGATAAATTTGAAAATTATCTTTTTATACTTTTCCATACTTCTTGAATTTTATTTTTCTTCCCTGTCCGACTAAAACCCCAATTCGCCAAACGTCAAGGGACTTAGAAGTGTACAGAAAGATCAACTACTAGCTACCTTTTCAACCATAGATTTAGCAAGCCTTCGCTTCTCATCCAATGATAATAATCAATATATCAAACAGAGATAGACCTCCCAACAGGACAAATTATAACTGACTTTGATCATAATTAATTATATCCTAACTATTATACTCTTCTATACATATGTAAGTACACAAAACTGAGAATGGTACACCTTGGCTCATTTCTCATTTATATTAATACTAGATATATCTCAATCAGCTTTTGTAAATGAAGTAAACCTAATAGAAAGTACTCATACGTTTATCATGAGTTCACGAGAATTAAGCGGATCGTAGCAAAGAAAACTTAATGAAGATGAGGGAGAAAAATCAAAAGAACTAATGAAAAAGATTCAAAAATGATATAAAGCGGCGCAGATAAAAGATGACGTTTCCACATACGTGTACTCACATTAGATGAGGGTGATTCGAATTCTTAAGCCAAAGAAGTTATTTCTGGTATGTACAACGATTTCATAGTTTATAGCAACATAAATCTGTACAATACTACTATATAACTACAACGATATCGTATATTTTTCCGATATTTTTTCCTTTTCCTTAGCTTTTACACGCCTTTTCAGAAATAGTTGCCCCTTCAACTCTGATCAATCTGAGGGATCACCGCCTCAGTAAAATTTTATAAAACGTGCCATGAAATAGGTGCAGAATTATAACAATAAGGAACTGACACCTTAAAGGCCAAAGAAAATTTTGGGAGAAAATTTGGGGAATGTACCTTGTTTTAAAATATAAAGGATAAATACGCAACGAGATCTAACAATAAAACATCATCACTTATAATATAGAAGGTCAGTGCTTTACTCTAGCAACAAGAAATAGCTACTTCGAAAAATCAAAAAAATCCAGGGTGAAGATTGCGGGGCTGCGTTTAACAGAAACAGAAGTGTGCGAACTTCAATGAGACTGACTCGTATTTAGCCTAGATTGATTTGACCCATGGTAAGATTTGGATGACAGTGAGATCTGTTCTATAAGGACTAATACGTGGCCTGCGCAACCAGTAGACAGCTGTGACCACATGCACATGCTGTGCGTGAGGCACCGTACAATGCGTATGAATTAGTTTCCCGTGATGTATCCATATTAGATGCCACTGAGAGTTTGGTTAGTGTGTAACGAATAATAAACCCATATACACCGCCATCGAACTTTCTAGATGTATGAGTCATCAGCACCTGCATGTATGACTCATCAACAGCTGCATTTATGATTCATCGGTTATGTTCTAGAACTTATGAAAGATATAAATTGAGTTCGCGGGTAGAAGGAACTCAGTTAATGTTTAACCGGCGTCGTATTAAAATGTACTCTGAATAATTAGTGAAAAAATAAATGTTAATAATTGTTATAATATTACATAAATAGTTCTTATATATCTAGCATTTAAATAGTTCATTAAATAGTTTATAGTTATAGTGTTTGTAATTAGTGTATGTAAATTAATATTTCTCTTATGAATAGACGATTTAAACAGCATGTTTGTTATTATTTTAATAAGAACGTTTACAGTAGTCTTCAAGCACTCATTTCCAATTCAAGAAACTTTATTTTATGAACTATATAGTCGTACATAACTCTATAGGCAAATTACATAAGAATCTGCTTGTAAAATACTGTACAGAACGATTATGTGCAAATTTTTCAACGTTTTCGTTTGATGTGAAGAGCGAGAATCCTCAATATCTTACCTGGCAATTTATACGTTCCTCGGCAGTTCCGGTGTAACTTATTTCGATAAGTAAACTGAAATACCAACATTTTCTAATAAGTATTGTAATAATACTTAACATAATTTATTATAAAAAAAAGATACGGCATGTTTACATAGGTTTACATCTCTACGACTGTAATTAATTCACACTGTTCTAAAGTTTCTCTGACACAGAGATGGTAGATGATCGATTTAATTAACTCAAAACTGTCTGGCGAAAAACTGTCCCGAAGAAAGGCTTGTTTTGATTTTTTACATAAAAGTAGTGTGGGGCACAATCGAAGGGTCGCAGGTTCGATCCGCGGCCGACCTGACAATTTTTTTATAGCAGAGAAAAATTAAAATATACTTTCATCTTTGATAAAGAAATAATGGCGTAGGCGCCGTGCCAATGCGATGTTTGGCTCAATAAGAACCTTTACTGGGGATGAGATTTTCTCAGATTCGGCTTAATCATAGTAGAATCGGCCAAATGATCATATTAATTGGTGTCATGAGGTACAAGGAATGTTCCGTTACCCCGATCCTCGTTCAAAAATAAATAAATACTTAAAACTATCCTAATTAAAGTGATCAATTACATGTCATATTATTATTATGAGATTTTCAAATTTAACACCTATTAGAACACATAAGCACGTTTCACTGACTTATAATACTCTCTGTTCGGTATAGGTTTAGCACAGCAAGCTTCCGACAGGAAATGACACTAAATACTTATTGTTGCATTATACCTACGTAGAGATGATAAAACAGCAATTATATCTAAAATAGGACATACACGGTCTCTCCCCGACGACGTCGGCGAAAACGTCGTCGAACACGTCGGGGACAAGGTCGAAATAATGAGGTAATGTTTACATTTACTGTAATTTAATGCATAAACAACTTGTAACTTCCAGCTGGACTGTTATAATAAAATTATGAATATCGAATTTCTTTAAAACATCAAAATGAAAGAAAGTAGTTTTGAGAGCATAATAAAATGCATACTGAATTTCTTTCTTTAAAGTATTTCGAAATAGCTTATGCAATTAACAAAACTTTTCATAAGCGGAATAATATTGATATCCATCGATAGAATTACAAGTAACCCTTTATTATAAAACGAAAACTCTTTGTTTTTTTATTAATCTCATTCTTAATTTAGTTTAAAAATGGATATAATTAACGCAGGATTTAGGATTCTGAGTTCTGGTGCGCAAATAAGGATTTCCTATAAAGGACTTTTGATAAAATTTGGTAGTGATAATCGTCGGAAAAATATCATGTTTAAAAATGTAATGGTTTCACCGTCGCTTCCTTTTCCGTGTAGTTTTAAAATTTTATGCTGATGGTACATAACCTTATACTATATCTATCTTTTTCGGGTTTACTTGAATTATTTCATTTTTATTACATTTGTTTACAAACAACTGTTTACAACTGTGAAAATAAAACCCTTGTCAACTGTAAATTATTATTAGGCAAAATAAGCATATACATCTGGGATTACTAAAAAATATATGCTTTCTTTATTATACTTTTTAAGAAAACATTATGAATTCAATATGCTGTGAAACTTTCAAGTGATAAGATGGATTTTTATAAATTATCTTTGAGAAAAAAAATTGCAGTTGGTGTGGCAGTTGCCTTGTGCTTCGAAGAAGAAGAAACTGAAACACCACGAAAAAAAAAGAAAATAGGCAAAGAATTGGTTTTTAGATCGCAAACAATATTCACACATGTCCTTGTTAAAAGAATTGCGACAAAATGAGCCGAAGGATTTTTATTATAAGGTTATGTACCATCAGCATAAAATTTTAAAACTACACGGAAAAGGAAGCGATGGTGAAACCATTACATTTTTAAACATGATATTTTTCCGACGATTATCACTACCAAATTTTATCAAAAGTCCTTTATAGGAAATCCTTATTTGCGCACCAGAACTCAGAATCCTAAATCCTGCGTTAATTATATCCATTTTTAAACTAAATTAAGAATGAGATTAATAAAAAAAACAAAGAGTTTTCGTTTTATAATAAAGGGTTACTTGTAATTCTATCGATGGATATCAATATTATTCCGCTTATGAAAAGTTTTGTTAATTGCATAAGCTATTTCGAAATACTTTAAAGAAAGAAATTCAGTACGCATTTTATTATGCTCAAAACTACTTTCTTTCATTTTGATGTTTTAAAGAAATTCGATATTCATAATTTTATTATAACAGTCCAGCTGGAAGTTACAAGTTGTTTATGCATTAAATTACAGTAAATGTAAACATTACCTCATTATTTCGACCTTGTCCCCGACGTCGTCGACGACGTTTTCGCCGACGTCGTCGGGGAGAGACCGTGTATGTCCTATTTAAGATTACAGTCAGTATTCTCGAAAATTAATATTAATAAAATAATACGAGATGATTAGTCTCGTTTATATTTTAATAAATATGAAATAAAATTCTATGAAAATGATAATAAAAACGAAATTTTACAATTAACAATAAACACATTGTTATAATACGTAGTATATTACGTATTAACGGCTTAATTAAGTATCTTAGAGCCCGTAGAGTCAGTCAGACGATAAAGGACTCTAAAACACTAATTAAGTCCGAAATACATACGTTAGTTTATGTCCGGTCTAAGTTGAAATTAATATTTAATTTAAAATAAAAATAATTTGAACAGTGCAACACTTCAAGTAGGTTTAGTGATCTATAATTACATTTATTACTATGGAGACGGCGTAAACAAGGGTAGTATAAGAGGGTGCTCTAATTTAGCAATTTACGCTCTAAAAACAGGCCGCTAAAAGGTCATAGTCGCCCGACCGGACATAAAATAATGAAAAGAGGGAAGTAACAACACAGATTGGTCTTTCTGAAACAGGCGAACGCATACCTACTTTATAATCATTACGATTCTATTACTACTAACTATAAGATTAAGATTTGGTGACAAATTCTGATTTGGTCGAAAATTCTCGTTTATTTCGTGTTAGGTGTCGTCCTATCAATCCTTGATCTAATCACGACTGACACACATCTGGGGTACCGGAACACTGTAAAAATTGAAATCCACCATCGGAGATGGAAGATGATCGTAGGTTGAAGAAAGTGGAATTCGTGTATAGTGAGAGTGAAGGTTTTGGGATGCATATAGTATTATTATTATTATTGTACCCGAATCCCCTTCGCTCTAAATTACCTTATGTTGAATAAGAAAAAAATGTAAACACGATCATCTAAAATTGAAATCGGCATATATTCGGTGATCCCAGCTGCATTTCAGGGTTTTTGATGGAGAAGGGGAACTGTCGGATTCTTATCTGGAAGTAGGAACTGGAAGTGGAACATCTGGAATTATCTGTTCGAATATATTTCTCCTCTCGATACAGGTGCTTTGAGTTCAAAGGGATCGAGGAGAGGTTTGTTATCAAAGCAAATGATTCCTTAATCTGAAGAAAGTTTTTGATAGTGCACCTTAGACTGGTTTGAGACTTCTAATATAAGGCATTATAATTATATATTCTCGATCCATGCATGTGTTTTACCTAATGACTTCTTATAACATACTTAATATTTTTTTATGAGCAATTACCATATAAGGAACATTACAAGATGAAAAACAATATGGACATCTAAACCACACCGCTTACCTACCTACTTTAATTGTTAAATTATGTTAAATAAGAAACGTATTTTATACATAAACATAAATCTTCAGTTCAACGATCTTAATAAGCTTAATTGATTTATGCAAATAAAATTGTAACACTAGAGCTAATAGTCTATGAATAGTTTGTTTTTTTTTTCAGCTGGTTCTTCAAAACTAATGGTTGTAGTCGTTTATTTGACTCGACTAGGAATCACTGTCATGTGTGTAGGTAGGTGGAAAGGTCTGGAACAATCATATACGCAATCTAACACCTTGTAACTGAGAAGGTGTGACTTAACAACAGATGATGTCAAATATAATTTGCTACCTCCCACATCCAATACCAAACCAGCCTAAAATGATATTGCCTTTTGCAATGTTAATTCTTGCAGGTCATTAAAAGAAGAGATGAGTTTAGTTAAACCACAAGAAAGAAGTTTTCTTTTCGACATAATCCCATAAAAAATGGTTTAACATAAGAGTTCATCATTCCGTTACGGCAACAAAGTAATAACCTTTTATTGCTTTTAGAATGGACGCGGTATGATTTAAGATAGTATTGGGATTATCGATAGATTAAAGTCATTTTTAACAAACTTATTAATTTCTCTGAACCGTCTTAATGACACTAATTATAATATGATAATGACCTGGGTAGACAGGTATTGCTTTATATGTTAATAAATTCAACAATAGTTTGTTGTTTATAAAATGCATGAACGAATCTTGTATTTATAATGCTTTGTAAAAAGCTTTAAAGTAAGTTAGTCAGTCAGTCAGAATATTGAGGCTACCTGGTATAAATTATTCTAGATACTTGGTGTCAACCTATAAAATGATTTTTCAACAAATCTTTCAGAATTTGCCTGCTTTCTGTGCTTGAAACAGTATCATAAATCAAATATAATATTACGATAATTGTTATTTATTAATATTTCTTATGCTATTAGACACAGACATATTTGCTATTGTAACAAATATGAAATACACAACTTACTACTTGCTTACCTTTAGTTGAAATAAATGCTCCGACTAAATATAAAGTTGTGAAAAGCCTAACTCTCCACAAATTGACACTCTCTCAGGCGGGTCACTTAAATGGATAACTAAATTCTTATATTAAGGGACACAATAATATAAAAACACAAACACAAAGTAATTTTCAAAATAATAACAACAAAACTTTATTTTTAATTAACATATCCTAAAGAACAACAAACAAAACAAAATAAAAATTGAAAATAGATATCAGAAAAATAGATTTTCTGTTATGTGAAGTAAAAAGATAGAAATACTTCTTAATTATGAAATTATCTTTAAATATTTATGGGTAAAATTTTTATAATTGGCCATTTGTTGTCTCGGAGAGATAGCAACAAAATGAAACACATTTTTAACAATGGAAATGTTATTTATTTTAGTTTTTGTTGCTTTTTTACTAAAGTAAAAATAAAATGTAATTACCGAAAATTTTTCTTATTTTCTTAATTTAAAACCGTGAATCGTCATTCCGGGAACTGTCCCGGTTCAGAAATTAAGTATATCATTGAAGTTTATTTTGGTCATTTTGTCCAAAAGGCTATGGTCAGTGTTTTTCTTCTTCTATAACTATCAAGAGATCACTTTAAAATCTATTTAAAAGGGAATTAAAAAGTGACTTATTAGGCATACACGTGTGAAGTAATGTCCTTTACATTTAGCATCATTTCGGGAACGCTCCATGTTTTGATACGTGAGATTTTCATTTTTGCCGCTAAGAGCAGTACAGTGAATAAAATAGTACCAGCTTGATGTCAGCGTCAAGGTGAAAGCATGTTTCTATTTCATATTCTTGAGAAATAATTTATATTTAAATCTAATGTAGTAAAAATATCAAGTTAGGTTTAATAATGGTCATTTCGTGAACGCTGCTAGTATTTTTAAAACTTCAGTTACATATTTTTCGTTTGTTTCATCTTTCGCGGAAATGTGCTCGCTTTAACTTAACCTGTAATATCTTGCTCATGGTTTGTTATGTAGATATGGCGCGAAATTAACTGATGTTTTGTCATTTCGGGAACAATGTAAAACTATCATTACGGGAACGCCTCAAGATTAATTGTAGTACGTTCCCGGAATGAGAAAATCATTCCCGCTATGATTAAATCGCTCCGAAATAGTTGGAAAATTGATGGATGTTGATTTTTTCAGTTTTTTGAGAATGGATAGGTACAGATATTAAAAAATAGATCAATCAAACCAGGTTGTCAGAGTAGCAAACTAGAGCCTAAAGCTCTGGTTTCTTCATTAAGAGATCGTCAGAAAAAGTTTAGCTATCCTTTCAAAACGATAGCAAACTTTTTCGTGCTACATTGCCGAAAATTTTCTTGACGATCTCTTAATAGCAACCAGGACTCAAGAAAAAAAGAAGAAGGATAAGCTTGAAATAGGAAATAAGATTAAACGGAGAAAAGAGCTTGAAAACACAGGCAATGATGATAAAGTGGTTAAAAACATAGGGAATTAGGACGAAGTGGTGGAACATACAGGGAAACATAATAAAGTGGTTGAAAACACAGGGAAGGAGAATAAACTCCTTTTGTCCACGACTATGTTATAATAATATGTAGTTGTCTATGTTCAATTATAATTATATACATTATGCTACCAGTAGTGGATAATGATTAATCACTACTAGTTAGTCGCTGATTGGCTACCACTACCTACTGTTAATACATGATTGGCTGAAAGCGGTCATTAATGATTAATCACTACTAGACAGTTTCAGAGCAGCCTGTTTAAATTCGATATTCAACATCGTTCACACATTTCTAAAAGTATTTTGAAGTTTTTTAATATTAATATTTAATTGTCGTGGACAAACTATAGTATTCTACTCGCATATAATGGCTATCGCATATCATTTACAAGCAAGAAGTTTACGACACGAGTCGTTTAGGCGAGTGTCGTAAACTTCATCCTTATGAATAATAGCCATCATTATATGCTCATTGAATAATGTATTATTACTGGCCCGATCCTCCAAATAAACAGATTCTAAAGATGAATGGTATTGTACAAATTATAAAGTAACTTCTTACTAGAATTTCTTCAAGAAACTCTAAGCTGAATTCAGTAGAATTTGAAACAATAGAACTTCTAGAAGGAAATGTTCTGTCAAAGAAAAACTGTTTTTAATTTGTGTGTTTCTTATACTGTATGTACGTTTATTATAATGTTTGCTTTTTAAAACTAAAAGTTTCTAGTCTTTGTACATCATATGTCATCCCATTCATCATTCAGGGAACGTTATTATTCTAGAAACACACGAATCATTCACGGAACGCTTGAATCATTCAGGAAATGCAAGTTATAACTTCCATTTTTACAAAAAATAAAGTGATAGGCAAGATCTCAAGCCTATATTTACACTCTTGTAAGGTCTATGAACTAATTTGTGATACGTTTTACAACAATATTACCTAATATTAGTTGCATTTTCAAATTAGACTCGTATTAAGAAAAATACTCGGATTGTCACATTCAATGGTTGGAAAATGTGAATACATTCTTAAAAGGGTGATGATCCATTTTTGTAATATGTAGGTTACCTTAATCTTACTATATAAACAAAAATACTCAAGATTTTCTTGACCCATAATTTGTGAGTGCATGTAATAAGAGCGTTCCCTAATCATGCTCCGTCTCGGTTTAATATAAAAAAGTATCAAAAAGTGGATCTTCCTACTGATATTTTGTATTGCAATCTCGGCAGTTTTTAGAAGTAAGTATAACAATGTGAAAAACGTTTATTATAATGAAAATAGAACTTTTATTTTTTTCCATCTTAGGTTTTCAAATAACCAATTATAAAAATTTTACCCTTAAATGTAACAACAACAAAAAATCCAATTACTAAATTCTATCTTTTTAATTCTATCATTAATTTTTAATTAATCCCAAAATAGTTCACTTTTGTTTATTTGGAGATTAATACTTTTGGTATCATCATATTTCTTAATTACTAAAAATAAAACTAACTACTATTAAAAACTCACGTTTTTATTTTAATTCCTTTTTAAATATTTGACGTCACAAGATTGCCAACTTTATCTATATTAACTCCCCTTGTGTCTTGGCTGGTTTTATTAGTCTTGACAAAGAATTCATTTAAATGTACAACAGTGGTAAGTAAATTAATTTTGATTAAAGTCCAAATACATTTATAATCCAGCCAAATTATTAAAATTTTTCTTTCTAATAATGTATCCATCGAAGAATATATATTACCTTGAAGCACTTATTAATTAAACACTTTGATTTATAAACTGTTTTCTAATTTTAAACTTTGACGTTTCTCAGAAATATTACTAACCTCAATATCTTGACATTGATTTGTTTACATTTTAACTTATAACATAACCTTAAATTACTTTATACTCTTCAAAAATCTATGCACCTTTTGAAAGTCAATTAGAAACAAGAAATTAGAAGAGAATTTGTTACAAAAATGGCCGTGCTTTTATATCTTTTTGTCGAAACATATGAATGTAATGTGATTTTTGCAGGAAACAAGTGCCTGTTGACATTTATAAATATTCTTAACCAATTTTCATTTATAAAGCTTAATTAACACTTAGACTAATTAGATAGACTTATAGCAAATTAAATTCCGAATTCAATGATATATAATAGTTGTACGAACAACCAAAATTAACCTTGCAGCTGAATATCGATGACATCCCTATGTCCTTAAAACTATTATTAACTTAATAACCCAAAACTACTTTTTCACAACTTCCTATCGACACAAATTTAAAGAATGTGATCTTAATAAAATTATTTACATGTTTTTAGATGACAATAAATTCAAACTATAACCCAATTACAGTATTTTAATGAACGATCCAAAAGCGCAACATAATTACATGTTGTTTAACTGATATCATTAATAAAAAGCAGCCTCTACTTTTAAGATAGTAACAATTACGTGGTAATAAAACAATTTTAAAATTCTCTCCCAAAATTATTTAACCAAAAGCTGTAAAATTTTGAAATACAATAAACTTATGCAACTGAGGAACCTCGTTAACATGAAAACACATTTTTAACTATTAATTGATAAAGTAAGATAGTAAATACTTTTGTACCTCTCCATTACAATACACCTTGTTTATTTTAGGTTAAATCTTACAATAAAATTTGCCTAAAACTCATTAAATTTCCTAAATCGTAAATGTGCAAGGAAAATTAACTAAATTTACGGAAAAATCAGTTTTTCAGATATCCTTAGTGTACCAGTGTGCATGTTAATTATAAATAACGATATTATACTTCATAAAAGAAAAATTATTATTTTGAACTTGAGGTTATGCAACCCATCTAAAATTATGGTGTGGATGATTCTTTTTTTGCATGTCAAATATCATGACAATATGTATTTTGTCAAATCAAATAAAATTTTCCATATATCCTACCCACTACCCTTATATTATTTATAATATACAACGTTTTTTTTCATATATGGTAGTTGATTGGGTGTTGTTTGGTGGGCTCGTATGTCCATTTTTGTTTCTGAGCACACCTCCGGCCATTTTTGTTTAGGTTTTCTGTTTCTCTTCTGTTCTACTTTCTTCTTATCCTAATGTATGTGAATCTCTTGCCTATAACTTTTCCGCTATTCTGTCTTTTATATTCTACTTTTTTGTCCTGTATTGCTTTGCTTGAAGCAACATCTAGCCGAAGTTGGTTATTTTATTTTTTTTGTAATCGACATATTATCCACGATTAAAAGTTGGTATATTGCTAACGAAGAATAGCCTTGGCCCTTCTTTCAAAACAAGAGGAACCTTTCGTCAGCATTTCATAAATGATTCGTTTCAATGTTGATAAGCATAGTCAAATTGTTAATCACGTTCCTTCTGAACTTGCCGGAACAGTATCTACTAATGATGTTACAACTGCTAATTAAAAAAACAGCTCTTTTCAAAGAGATTGCAGATTCCTGGATGATACAAGATGATTACTCTGAGTTTTTTGGACTAACTGAGCTGTTTCAGGAAGAAATCTACTTCTCTTACTAGCTTCACCGCCACAAACAATGATAAAATTCCACACGATCAGTCAAATTTTCAGGATCATAACTACGAATAGATGCTGATATAATCAAAACGTCATTTGTCCACCACTGACAGAACACCAATATACCTTTTCAAATGCACCCGTATCAACAACCACCCGTATCAACAACAGTTTAGTTCTTGAATAGCACAATGCACATATTAGTAATTCCAAATAATTCATTACCAAAATCGCATCTACAACTTCCAGAATTATTCTAACCATTTGACCACAATCAAATAGTACTACATTCTCCTACGCCCATCACAGAAACTCCAAAATCAGTTAGGGTCACGCCTTAGAATATAAAACTGTAGGAAGAAGCCTAACTACCCGGCGCAATGTGCTTTAAAATCGACGGATATGACGTCACACTGACCGCCATTTGATACCACCTAAATCTGCTTTTCTCGCAAATTGCGATAAGTTTTAAAATTAATATAATGTAGTTTATGTGCGCATTTCGAGACAGTGAGAACCGCCAAATGGAAATATCTAATTACAAAACCGGAAACACCTACCCCACCATATTGAGACCCATCCCGGTCGTATGTGTTAGATGATTATGTTCCTTCCCACAGTTTTATATTATAAGGATCACGCCAAAATTGGACCCTAACCAATTATACTTTTTAAAGCAGAACAGCTTCCGAAGGCCGACGTTTTGGAGCACTTACTCACCTCTCCTCGACGAAGAATCCATTGACTCCAAACAATCGAACTCCTGCTCATGCAATTACAGCACCACTAAACAATTCTCGTAAACTACAATCTGCGATAAGAGCAGTTTCAGTTCCTGATAAAAGCTCCATCATGGTTACCAATGACCTTCCTCGGCAATTACACGCTACGACAAACGTAGTTCCAGTTCCTGATACGTGCTATCTTGCAATTCCCACTGAACTTTCTCGGTAACTCGAAGACGTGGCACATTCTATTGCAGTTCCTGATAAATGTCCCCTTCCAGTTATCACTGATTTTCCTCGGCAACTCCAAGACGCAACGATGCCGACACCTATTATTCCCCCCATCGGATCGATTCCACATGAAGAGAGCCTACTTCGGATTAACAGGACTAAATTTTTTTTAGTTCTTCTCTGCAGTGATCTACTACGTACTATCTGAAAGATATTGGACAGATACAAAGGTTGCCATAAGAATATAACAACAAATTAATAAATAGATCTGCTGCAAACACATGGTCTTTTATTTTGTACCTTTAAAGATAAACATATTTTTATAAATATAACATCCGTGCTCAGCCGAAGACCCAAGAACGTACTATCTAGCGTATGAATTCCAAGTTGATTGTTTTCGGAACAATTTCTATAAGCTTCGTCAATAGGCATCCATACAAATATGTGGAAGTTGTCCTTCACTTCACGTAACATTTTCCAATAAACTGCTACACATAAGTTAAGGATAATAGGAGAAGAATCGAAAGATATAATATTATCAAAGTTAGACGTATAAATATTTCTAATTAGATGATTCGTGTGCTCTTAGTGTCAAATGGTGGCTATTCATTGATCGTTGCCAATATATGAGAACGAGGAGATAGTGGTAAAGTTGGTATTGCTAATTTTGCAAGTCTTTCTTTAACAACACGAGCACGACGTCTCATCTTCGCTCTTTACCTTCATTTTCGATAATGCCATAAAATTGTGGAATGACACTGCTAAAGACTGTACCCAAGTAGCATTTTTAGTAATCACTACGTACCAGCAACTACCAGTGGAACTATTAAGTTTTTGCCAATAGTCACAAACATGTAGTTGTTACGGTTTCGATACGTGCCTGGAACCAAAATAGGGAACGATTTTTGGTAGCAGATACGTGGCGGCGTAGTAACTGCTACTGTCGTGGAACTTCTTTTCTCTTCTTCTCATTTCTCTTTGACACATCGTGTCGCGTGGTTACTCTCTCTTACTCTTGCAACTTAACAAATATTCTATCATTTTCTATACGAATGCTGCGATCGTGCCACAAAATGGATTACTATTTTATTTCTAATACGTACTTAATAATACATAGAGCGATGAATTGTTTGATTATTTTGTCATTTCAGTAAACCAAAATTATAAACCATTGCAACACTTCTGTTGAATGTGATGATTATAGATCGAAAAATAACAAAGCGCCTTCTTTAAATATATTTTTTAATAAAAAATGTATTTAATAAAATATGACAAAAATACTTATAATTTGATACATATGATAGAAACCATTTTTACTTTATTCATGTCATATTCTTTTATGTGTTTAAATAAAAGATACTCAATTATTGTCATTAATTAACTTTATTAATATTGAATGAGCAGGGAGCATTACAAATACAATGCATACACCGTACAAGGTGTGTGTCCTTCAAGCCGACTCAAGTGGTAATGACGGACGGGCCAGGATACAGGATACGGGCTAGTTACATCACTGCAAATAAATTTTGCCAACTTCAATTTACATACATAACAATTCCTAAGGCACAATTTGGCATCAATTTGTTATTTTCATTGAAGGTTATCTAGTAAAACATCTAATAACAATCATAACAAATTGCAAATTGATTAATGGCCTCCAGAATTTTACGAGTAAATATGGAGATGGGGTAGTTTACGGAAAATTACTTTAAAGTGATTCTCCTGGGTAGCAAAAACGTAAGTTTTACTTTCAATACTATTGTAAGGTTCAGTTATTTTAAAGGGTTAAACAATGGTTCCAGGCAGGTGGCAGGAACTTTCAGTACTACTTTAAAGTTTTAAAAACTTTAAAGTAGCTTCGGGCAAGTTACTGCTGCAATCATAACACCACTTTGAAGTCGCAACGACTTTAAAGTAATTATACTAAGTGACAATACCGTTCCATATACTTTAAAAGTTACTTAAAAGTAATGGAACTACATAGTTCCAATAAATAGTATAAATGACTACACAATTACTAAAATATTCCGAATTGAAGTAGTAATTAAACTTATAAAGTCATAAATTTAGTTGTAGTTACGTAATAACTACTCAAAGTTCCGATATCCGTTACTACTGCTTAGATTATTTTAAGAGCATTTTGCATAGGATAAAATATTGAATAATCATAACTGATTTCACTACAACTTATTAACACTCACAGCTTCATTAATTTAATCACTTTAAGGAAATCCTCTCGTTACATGCATATTCTTCCGAAGCAGTTTCTCAATAGAACTACATTATTAACCATGCAGATAAACAAATTAAATTATTAATTACATTAATTTGTTTTGATAATTACAACTTTCGATTCACCAACCTCCGTTCAACATTCCTTATTGAGATGTAGCTTACAAATAAATCTTCTCAAATTCCATCTAAATCTAAAATCTTTGCGTGCTATTCGATAAAGAAGACGTTGTATTTAATATTTATTGAATTCATGTAAAAAATGTAAAATTTTGTCTAGAGCAGAATAACAACACTATCATGTTCCCGCTGTATCTACCAATACAAATTATTACATGGAGCTGTTGAACGATCCAAAGGAAACCGAAACGAATACCTTATGAAGAGATGCTTTTATTTTTCGTGATCGAAATATCAAGAACACCAGGCTGGATGTAAACAGTTCCGTATATAAAATACCTATGAAGAATTCTTGTAACCTAACCGGTTTTGATGCATTAATATTCAAAATTCATTTATCACAAACAGTTCACCAACGGAATGAAGAGATATCTTGCTAATAAATAATAACTTTTGTTTCGTTGACGTGCATACCTTAGCATTTAGAGGAGAGAAGAATGAAGAATAATTTTTTTCTAAGCCAGGTGGAAATTATATTTGGTTGTGGTATACACCCAGAATTTTATCTAAATATTTTAATTTTGAATATTTATGCTGTAAATCAATGTTAAATTGTTAAGTAGACACATTTCAGATATGTAAACTACTACATCTACATTTTTTGTTTGTAAAATTTTCAATAATTTCAGAATATTTTGCTTTACATAAAATGAAGGACATGTAAAATACTCAAAAACCACTTTTTGACAGTCAGTAGTTGTAAATGTCCTCGGTAGAAACCGTATTGATGTTGACTATATTTGCCAGTTATTATTAAACAGTAAATCATTAATAAAGCCTAATAAAAACTGTTATAAACTTGTTGTCAATAAATAGTATAGCTAATTTAAAAATTTAAATTATTTTACCTGACAGAAGTGTTCAACCTCTGCCTATATGCTAATTTGCATCTTGTTTTGAAAAAAAAGGAGCCGACTTTTATTTGTTACAAACATTGTTATGTGGTAACCGACTAGCCAAGTTTTTATAGAGCAATTTCAAAAGTCAATGGGCTATTGGGTTTATAATTATATTACAGCTGGTGTTGATTTTTACCGTATCAAAGTAATTAAAGACATCAACAAGATTTCAAGTGCCATCCATTGTGCTTAGTGTGCTAGTGCACACACTAATCACTCAAAATTCAAAAACGTTTAATATATTTCATCTGTAAAGAGTTTATGTACTGAAACATTATGTAACGCCCAAAAGGTGGGATAGATGGAAAAGTGAATTTCAGAAGAACTACTGCGATATAGCGTCGGATATCTCCATGAAGGTCGTGGACAGCTAAGTCGCAGTCGGTAACAGTAGGATCTTAAAAAGCAATATAAATCCAAGATCGTTACGTAATTATCAAAAGATTAAACCAATTACCACATTGAAGTGTTCATATAACTCCACACCTCTTGAATTAGACAGATTTACGTAAATATTCGGTATTTCCGCTTCCAAAGAAAAATAGTTAGCTCACTTGCATTTTTCTTAAAGTAAATTACTCGAACTTATACGTAAATGCATAAATAGATGAATAAATAAATGCATAAGATAAACAAATAAATCAATACAAACACAAATAATGAATAACCTCGATTTATAATGTCCCCAAACTCTATCTCAATACAAAATAGAAATAATACAATCGAATAGAATTAAATAACAGCAAGAATTACTGCCAAATCACGTACTTCATAATGCTGAGAACGCCAAGAGCTTACAAAAAAGATACAAATAGACTGTATTTTGAACTATAGTACATAAATTCACACAACTTAATCAAATAAAGACCGTAATTATTAAAGTAGTAATAGTAATTATAGTTATAGGGTATAGTTAAAGTAATATATCATTTCGAATGCAGCTATTCTATTAAAGCTCACCTAAAGTTTAATGTTTCTTTTTCTCCAACCGGATTAAGAAAGGTTGCCTTTAATACTGTTAAAGAGTTGACATTTTGTTAAATTTTTGTTTAATTACTAATACATACTGCGATGTTACTTTACCATCATGGTTTTTGTTTTAATTCATTTTTCTTTGGTTGATCATTACAAAGATTGTTGAGTTTCGGAATATTGTTCATGAACATTGTTAAATGTAATTAGATGAGTTCAGGAATATTTTTCACATATATCAAATTAGTAATGACTCAAGATAGAAAGAATTAGCTAGATAATAATAATAATAATAATTACTACAACCCATAACCTAAACCAAGGCCCCAGAAGCTATAAGCTTGTGCGGGAGGGAGGGGGCGATTATTATTATTATGTAGGCCCAATGTGCGGCTGCAGCCGACTTATAGATGGAACAGCGCAAATCCCACATTTGTGTTACAGCTAAGGAAAACTGCAGAAAACCTTAACCAGATCTACCAGCGCCGGGAGTCGAACCCGGGCCGCTTGAGTGAAAGTCCGGCACGCCAGACATTACACTACCAAGGCTGTAAGGTAATAACCAAGGACCATCGGTTATTAAAATTTTATGAGGAAATTTATTGTGTAAATACATAAATTAATTTATGACAAAAGGATTCAGGATAAATGGAGATTTATTGATTTTGGTATCCATACACGATTTCATTTTTAATAAAAGAACTGTTAAGGAATAGTAGAAGTTCACTTGCAGTTTAATTCTGAAAAAGAGACTGTAATTAGTACCAATAAGAAAATGACAATGAACATATGATTTTAATTAATTAATTTTTGGTTTTAATTCATAGAACAATATAATCTCAATATAGCCTAGACCTAGACCACGCTTACCATAATAAAATTTGACCAATAATGTAATGAGAATAAATAATAGAAAAAATTATTCAGGTTCCATGGAACCAAGATAAACACAATGGGTATAACCCAAATAATGACCAAGGTTGGTTTATACTGAGATACAAAAAGGAGCATTAAATTCTATTGGACTGTAAGGTAAATAAATAAATAAAAAGGATTATTAAATTTACAAAAATGAATTCACGATGTAAAATCCATTAAGATTTGTTAAAAAAGTTAAAATAAATGTTAAACTATCATATAAATAGTCTTCGACAGAGACGGTAAAGGGGGCCCAATTGTTCCACTCACCGAAGACAATACCTGAAAGGATAAGACCTGAACACACTTCTAAGTTCATAATAATAATAATAATAATAGTTTTTATTTTCCACAAGAATACATAAAAGAAAAGAAAACGTAATAAAAAAGATGTTGTACATATTGGTAATCATTTGTATAGAAAATAAACTACTTAAGAGGAAAAAGTGATGATAGTCAGTTGGATTCAAGAATTGAATTCTCTGCTCTTCCCTATCACCACAAAGTTACTCTACATGTTTATAAGTAATGTTATTATACAAAAAACTTAGTGATACGAACATACCCATAAAAGTATTATACTACTACTAAGATTTATAGAGAGTTATGACCACCAGAGCATCACAATAGAAAAAGTATTGCATAAACAGTATCTACTATAATGTTTTCGAACTTCTAACGAGGTACCAGATATCATCGTTACCATTTCAGTTTGTTTGGGGTAATTTACTTTGCTTTTAATTAGAAGAGTTATTTAATAACCAATTGGCAGTGCGTTTCTTAAATGAACATGTGGATAAGCTTTTGTTTTCGATAGGTACTGAATTATACAACTTATATATATTGAAGGTAAAAGAACATTTGTAAAATTCAGTATGATGTACAGGTGGAGTGATTAAACCTCTATGGCGAAGATTTAAATTATGTACATCAGTACGATATCTTATTTTATTGTACAGGTAAGAAGGGACTGTTTTTGTAATAATTTTATGATATAAGACCAAAGAATGCAATACCCTACGCTTATTCATATTTAACCATTTAGTTTCAATTAACTTATGCGAAATATACTGTCGACGTCTGATTCCATAGATAAATCGCAAACATGCATTTTGCATTACCTGGATTTTTCTGCTAGTTACACTGTCAAGAGAGGGACCGTAAAGGATGTCACAATAAATGAATTGTGAAAGAACCAAGGATTCACATAGGGCAATCTTTAAGGTTTTATTTAATATGTGACGACTATTATAAAGAAGTTTAAGGTTACAAAATGCCTTTCTGTTACAGGCATTTATATGCTCATGAAATCTAAACTTATTATCTAGTGTGACACCCAGATTTTTAGCACAGTCTGAACTTGGAATAGGGATACCATTGATAGTTATCGGAAAATCTTCTCTCGGAGCAATTCTGTGTGTTGTTCTACCGAATATAATAAGTTTAGATGTAGTAGGATTTATCTTAAGAGAATGTGAAGCTGCCGAAGCTGCCAAGTTATTTAAATCGTAGTTAATATTTCTATTAGCATTTATTCTGTCTGCATAATTAAAAGAATAATAAATTTGTGTGTCATCAGCATATTGATGATACTTACAGTGTTTTAAATCACTACAAATGTAACGTGAATAAAGGGTATAGAGGAGAGGCCCCAAAATTGATCCTTGTGGGACACCACATTCGATATTTCTAAGCTGAGAATTATTATTGTTTAAAGCTACGTATTGTTTCCTATTACTAAGGTAATTTTTAATCAAATATATAGATGAATTATCAAATCCGATATGCTTTAGGACTGCCAGCAGTATACTGTGATCTCAGTGTCAAAGGCCCTTAAGAAATCTAATAAAACCAAAGCTGTGATTTTGCCTTCGTCAGTTGCTCGTATAATATCAGAAATGCACAACAAAGCAGTTGCACAACTGAAGTTGGTACGAAATCCAGATTGGAATTCTAAATATAGGTTATTTTCATGTAAATAGGCCCTTATCTGCTCGTCAATAACTTTCTCAAGAACCTTTGACAGTACAGCCAGTATACTTATTGGCCTAAGGTCTCTGAATTCTTTTGGAGAGTTGATCTTTGACAAAGGAATAACCTTAGATACCTTCCACTCTTCTGGAAAAACGCTATTACCTAGACAGAAATTTATAACATTTGTAATATATGGTATTAATACGGGACAACATAAATTTATCATCAATACGCTGATACCATCAACACCAGTATAACCTACAGAAACACAAAGGCTATTTTTATATAACGAAACACTTAACCAACCAAAATGTAGCTGTGCTGGAAGTATCAGCTTGACCCAAATAACACTGCTTTAGTTTTTGCCAGCTAGCCCCCAATAAGTCGGAGAGGGGCGGGGTAATACAAGATATAAAAGATAAAAAAAAAACAAGCGCCACTTCGTTTAAAAACAATGCTTACTACTAAAGCTTCAAGCTTATCAGGCAAACGAAGAAATAGATCTTCTACTAAAATATGGGCAACTTCCACTATTTTGGTCGTACCGTACATATATACTTACAAATGACGAACTGGAAAGTAATATTAAAATCATACAAATAAATAATAAATAAATAAAACACACGTAGTGAAATGTAAACGTTCTAAGTAGGGCTTTATTTTACTTGCAACTATTTTCTATTGTGCAGATAAAAAAAAATGTAATGTTTCAATAAAAAAAAAGGTGAATGGTGATTTGTATCACAGTTGGTTGTACTTAAAACTACCCTACAACAATTCCACTATTCGAGATCTCGTTTTATCCTTAAAATTAACATGCATGCATAAATTGTAAACACATTGAGTAAATATATACATATACATAAATAAAATGACACATAATACATACAAATTTAGACCAACATCCCACCATTCGAAGACCCACGGCTGTATGTTTAAAGCCTTGCTTAGAGGGTTTTCGCTCCACCCTTCGATATTTGGTTGTTTTTCTCCGACCCGGTATATGTATAGATGTAGGTACGGACACAAAGGGGAAGAACCTTCCAATTAAAATACACGGTCAGATAGGCAGGAACAAGAATACACCAACGAACAACAAAACCCGAAACAAAAAAAAAAGACCTACAAAGAAATCACCCTGTATATTGTATTATTTTTAAATATTTGAAGATTTTTACCTTTCTATAAACTGAAAGGTCTTTTACAATACAATTCCCTCAAGGTGACGGCTAGGGAAATAATAGTACCTAAAATAAAAAGACATTTGTGAGATTTTTAGCGCAACGAGGTTTTAACGAACAGAAGTTACCTAAAATGGTTTGTACCAGAACGTAATCCGTCCAATTTGACGATTGATCGCATATAAATAATCAAGCGATCGTTCTGTTGAATGTGAGATTTATTCCGCTAAAGCGAATTAATATTTAAAACCAATTTCTTGATATCTCATACATCCAACTTCTAGTACCAAAAACCAGCCATTTCGTTACTTCACTCTACTATTGAGCAGGGAGCTCAAACGCGCAGGAGCGACTTCACGATAAACCGAAAGAAAGGGAAAACCAGTGATAACCAAACAACGGAGAAGCTTGGTTTTAAACAGTGACCATCAAACAAATAATGGGTTGTGAATTTCAACGTTATAATTCCCCCCTCAACTCCCAGTCGCGAAAACCCTTTCGCGGCTTAGCATAACCTAGCCTTGCTAAAATCTAACTTGCCCAAAATAAATTGAAAGAACAACCCACCAGGATGAAAAATACCATGACAAAAAAAAACATGGCACCAAAAATTAACACCCGAAAGGTGATACAAAAAAAATCCAAAAAAAAACAACAAAGGACAAACACAAATTGGAGGTGGAGGTAAGAAAGAACAGAGGAACAAAAGGTTCCACCCCGAAGCATGAACAATGGTCGGGCAAGCAGGGTTCACTGCAAAGACGCGCTTCACACACGGTACTGGGCACAGTGGTATTCCACGTCGGGAAGGGACCACTGAGCAACTCCCAGTGCCCGAGGCTTGGCAACGACTCACAACAAAACCTACCAGCACGAACCACTGAACATGGCCAGCAAAAAGAACTGAACAGAGAGCCGCCGACATACTCTGTGCTCGCACCCAAGAGAGGGTAGTGTAGAGGAAAAAAGAAGAAAAGAAAACAGAGTGAAAAAGAAGGGCTCGCCCGGACACATGTGAAGTGGGCAGATAGCAGAGCCACCGAGGAGCACAACTTCACACACGATGCGGGGCACTGCCAGTTCCAACGTCGTGGAGACTGAACAGCGCCAAACCCCCGCATCCGAGGTTCAGAAGCACTACTCAGCAACACTAACCACCCGGACACTACACACGTACCGTTTGAGACAGAGAACAAGAGAAGAAGAAACCTGGGGTTAAAAAGGGAGTTCAGCCCAAAGAAACCCAAAAGAACCACGGTCTTGGGGATCCAGCCCAAGCCGTGCTATTGCAAATATGGAGTCAAAATCGGTATAAGAAAGAAGGAGAAGGTAAAAAGGAGAAGAGAAATTGTCAAATCCGGTATACAAAAAAATAGTTTGGCTAAGCCAAAACGAAAGTCAAAATTGCTATATCAAGAATCTTGGTATAAAAGCCAAAAATAGATACCTGCAAAACAAAGATCTAAATAAAAACGAATAAGCCCTAATAAGTCGACAGATATTAGGTCGAACTGAGCGTATCACTAAACGCTCCAAATGAGGACAGCCCCAACCATCGCTGAACTCTGTGGAACCCAAACCACCAAATGGTTCCCCCAAAAAAAAAACAACCAAATGACCCTAATCTCCGACATGATTCGGAACATACTCTTTCAAATCTTTGGCATGAAATTTACCGGCTTCCCTACCAAGTTCATCAGCTAAAATATAAGTCCAAGGAGACACCTTTTTGTGAATGGTAAAAGGACCAATATAACGAGGAGCAAGTTTGTGTGAAAAATATTTACTCGCATCAGAAAGAGCAAAATTTTTCCTTAAAACTTTATCACCAATAACAAATTGAGTATCTCGCTTACGGAGATCATAGTAACGTTTATTACGATCAAAAGAAGTTTTTATTTTATTACGCACTACCTCAAAAACTCCCTGCAATTTATCAGGAATAACAGTAGCAGACGAACGATCAACTTGCAGATCTTGAACTTTATCAGATATTTTATGATCAGTGCCTTTTAAAATATGTTCCCTACCAAAAGTTAAGAAATAGGGAGTATAACCAGTAGTTTCGTGACGACCAGTTCTAAGGGCACACCCAATCTTTGTTAATTCATCTGCCCAAGAACGCTGATTCTCTTTAACATAGGAACGAATCATAGTTTTAACATTTCTGTTCGCTCTTTCTGTGGGATTTGATTGCGGGTGATAATGCGCATTAAAACGAATTTTTACTGAATAGTTACTACAAAGAGTGCGAAACTCACGACCAGTAAACTGGGCTCCATTGTCTACCAACACCAATCTAGGTACTCCAAAAACTAAGAAGACTTCATCTTCAATTCTCGAACAAACCATTTTCGCTGAACTATTCCTAAGAGGAAATAGCAAACAAAATTTACTAAAATAGTCCACGATGACTAAGACATATGAATAACCTTTTGTACTCCTCGGGAGAGGACCAATCAAATCTATACTGACCATCTGCCAAGGGCGATCAACAATTGGTTGCGGAACTAACAGTCCAGCAGGAGGTCTTAAATCTGGTTTACATTTTTGACAAATTTGACAAGTTTTAATATATCGAGCTACATCGGCTTGCATTTTTGGCCAATAATATTTGGGAATTAATCTATGATATGTTTTATATACTCCACCATGACCGGAAGTAGGATGATCATGTGCTTGACGAAGAATAGCAAGTCTATTTTCTTTAGGTACAACAAGTTTCCAAACGGTATCAGAATCATTTTCGGTTTTCATAGATTTATATAAACCTTCATTAGTAATACGCCATTGAGAAAACTTAGCAGGTTTAGCCCGAACCCTATCAACCATACTATTATACCACTTATCGGTTGAAACTATAACAGGCTCATCACCTGACTCAATACTGTCAAGAATCGGTACGGAACGTGATAACGCATCAGGTACCAAATGGTCTTTACCTTTACGATGGACCACCTGAAAGTCATATTCTTGGAGTCTCAAAGACCACCTAGCTAAACGACCTGTCGGGTTTTTTAAATTATGTAACCACACCAAAGAATAGTGATCGGTGATCACCGTGAAACGACGGCCTTCTAAATATGGTCTAAGTTTTTCTACGGCCCATAAAACTCCTAAACATTCCCTCTCAGTCGTAGAATAATTTCGCTCTTGACGAGTGAGAGAACGACTAAGGTAACATATTACACTTTCCTCGCCATCAATCTCTTGTGTCAAGACAGCACCTAAACCAAAACCACTACTATCGGTTTGAACAGTAAATGGCAACTCAAAATCTGGACAACGTAAAATAGGTGCCCTAACCAAAGCTTCTTTCAAAGACCGCAAACTACATTCACACTCAGATGACCAATAAAATTTGACACCTTTCTTAAGAAGGGTTGTCAACGGCTGAATGATATCAGAAAACTGTGGTACAAAACGACGGTACCATGAAGTCAAACCTATCAGACTTCTAACTTCAGTCACATTCCGAGGAGGCTGAATATTCATAATGGCCTGAACTTTCTCAGGATCCACATGAATTCCCTTCTGACTAACTACATAACCTAAGTATCGTAGCTCAGGAACACAAAATTTGCACTTATCCGAACTTAAAGTGATACCAGCCAAAGACAGTCGATTAAAAACCTCTCTTAATATTTCAATATGTTTTTCAAAACTATCTGTAACGATGACTATATCGTCCAGATACACCAAAACATATGGTTCCAAAGATGGACCAAGAACATTATCAATAAACCTTTGCCAAGTTGCAGGGGCATTATGTAACCCAAAAGGCATACGAGTAAACTGGAAAAGGCCACGATTGGGGATTGTAAAAGCCGTATATTTACGGGAATCCTCAGATAAAGGAATTTGCCAATAGGCAGACTTAACATCCAACGATGACAAAAATTTGGCATTTCGAAGTTTATCCAAAGTAGCACTAACATAGGGAATAGGATAAGCATCCTTCTCAGTCACACGATTAAGACGACGAAAATCTATGCAAAATCTGTAGGTCCCATCTTTCTTTTTGACCATTAGGACTGGGTTGGACCAGCCACTAGAAGACGGTTCAATGACACCTAAGCTCAACATACGATCAAGTTCTTCATCGATAAGACGTTGCATAAACGGACTAACCGGATAATATCTCTGCTTAATCGGTTCAGAATTTGTACGAATAACATGCTCAACCCTAGACGTACAACCTAACATCTCACTTGGAAGTGCTTTAGACTCATTCAAAATTTTCTCTAACTCCAATTTCTGTTCAAAAGTAAGTGTAGAATTACTAAGAGGCATAACCTCAATAGATTCCAGTTCAACAGACGAATTGTCAGAATCTTTTACAAATCGCCAACTGCCTTGTCTCAAATTAGGAACAATACCCATAAGGTTCCAAAAGTCAATACCCAAGATCAAAGTCTGTGGAAGATCCGGAACTACCAAAATAGAAATAATATGCATTCGATCCTGAAGTTGGATCGGTACATCAACTTGACCAATGCTCTTCACAGTTTGACCATTTGCTACACGACAATCAGTCGCTCCAAACTTAGATAAACCAGCACCAAAACCTAAACTACATAAAAACGACCAACCTGGTTTACCAACTATAGTCCGAGAAGCACCGGAATCTAAAAGACCTAACAAATCATGACCCAAAACTTTTATAGACAAATACGGGCGTTCATCTCCTTCGGCATGAGCAAGGATAAAATTTAATAATACAGTGGTTGCTTGAAAAGAAGACTCGGTACTAACACCACCCATTAATGCCGAGTTAAAACCGTTTCCCGAATTATTATCCCTAGGAGAACATTTCTTACAAGAAGTCTTAGTGACCCCCATCTCACCACAACCAAAACAACGTTTAATCAAGGGAGAAGAACATGCAGAACGCATGTGTCCTGTTTTCCTACAATTAAAACACAACCGTGATGAAACATCTGAAGCAGCACTACTGGAATTACTAGCAGTCTCAACAAAAGCTAAATCTGGCTCTAAATCGGTTTTCCTTCTAGTTGGAGGAACATAACTGTCAGCCCTCAACCTTGAAGCTTCAAGCTGCCTACCAAATTGTAGTAAATCAGAGATAGAATTAATTTCTTTAAACGACAAATGAAATTGGTAAAATGGAGCTAAGTTCTTTAACAGTAATCTTAATTTAATCCCTTCAGAAAATTTTGTTGATAATCGGGAAAATAAATTATCCATAACCACTAAATAAGTTCCTAACGGTTCATTAGGACCTTGAGTCCTCCTACGAATTTCTTCTAAAAGCTTATCATCATAATCTAAAGGGAGATATTCCTCTTTCAAAAGTTTAACCAAAGAATCCCAATCAGATACTTCATTTCTTCTAGACCTATAAAACAAAAGTGCTTGGTCTTTAAAAAGATCCAAAGCAGATGCAAATAACTGGGTCTTTGATACATTCCGAGCAATAGACAACTCATCCACTTGTTGCAAAAAAGCATTTAAAGAAATCTTAGATTCATGTCCTGCAAACTTATCAAGTCCCCATTTAAAGACCGGTACAGACTTCGGCTGACCACATTGAGGATCAGGCGCAGCAAGGGTAGAAGAAGCTGCTGGGTTGCCCGCAGGAGAATTAACAATAGCTTCCCCAACGCTTAAACCTAAACCTAACTGAATAGCTACTTCATCAGTTACCTGTGGTACTGAAGCTTTATCATGAATATCGCTCATTAATCCAAGAATGGATTGAATGAACTCGGCCCGCTTTGATGCAGAAGCCTCATCTTTGGCTTTCATGGCCGCAGCCCTACCTAATAGGTGACTTAACCTACTTTGCAATTTTTTATACGGATTAGAATCCACACTATCATCAAATGACTCCAAAGCCGTATTAAGTTCAATAAGAGCTGTAGAAATAGCATCAGAATCTTCTTCAAAAGTAAACGGATGAGTTGGTAACTCAAGTACGGACTGATCTTGTTCCATTTTCATTAACTGTCGAAGAGACTTTCGCATACTATCAACATTAGAGTCAGGAAGACCTCTAATAGCTAACTCATAAGATAGTTCTGATTTACTTAACCTATCTATATGGATCTTCCGTTCCATAATGAACTAATTAACAATCAAGGCTAACAAAACAAATAACCAATTTATAATAAGATTAATAATCCATACTAATCAAATAACTTGTAACAAGAATACAACAAATTACAAAATCAATCCTGGAGTTGGTTCTTTATCCTAAATTACTAAATACTTAATCTATCAGGCAAAATATATTCCCCAAAAATATCCTAACATGCAAGAACAACAAATCTTAAGTGGTTTTAACAAAGTGGAATTTTCAACAAAAGGCCGCACGCATAGGCGCTAATTTACTATAACCTACAGAAACACAAAGGCTATTTTTATATAACGAAACACTTAACCAACCAAAATGTAGCTGTGCTGGAAGTATCAGCTTGACCCAAATAACACTGCTTTAGTTTTTGCCAGCTAGCCCCCAATAAGTCGGAGAGGGGCGGGGTAATACAAGATATAAAAGATAAAAAAAAAACAAGCGCCACTTCGTTTAAAAACAATGCTTACTACTAAAGCTTCAAGCTTATCAGGCAAACGAAGAAATAGATCTTCTACTAAAATATGGGCAACTTCCACTATTTTGGTCGTACCGTACATATATACTTACAAATGACGAACTGGAAAGTAATATTAAAATCATACAAATAAATAATAAATAAATAAAACACACGTAGTGAAATGTAAACGTTCTAAGTAGGGCTTTATTTTACTTGCAACTATTTTCTATTGTGCAGATAAAAAAAAATGTAATGTTTCAATAAAAAAAAAGGTGAATGGTGATTTGTATCACAGTTGGTTGTACTTAAAACTACCCTACAACAATTCCACTATTCGAGATCTCGTTTTATCCTTAAAATTAACATGCATGCATAAATTGTAAACACATTGAGTAAATATATACATATACATAAATAAAATGACACATAATACATACAAATTTAGACCAACATCCCACCATTCGAAGACCCACGGCTGTATGTTTAAAGCCTTGCTTAGAGGGTTTTCGCTCCACCCTTCGATATTTGGTTGTTTTTCTCCGACCCGGTATATGTATAGATGTAGGTACGGACACAAAGGGGAAGAACCTTCCAATTAAAATACACGGTCAGATAGGCAGGAACAAGAATACACCAACGAACAACAAAACCCGAAACAAAAAAAAAAGACCTACAAAGAAATCACCCTGTATATTGTATTATTTTTAAATATTTGAAGATTTTTACCTTTCTATAAACTGAAAGGTCTTTTACAATACAATTCCCTCAAGGTGACGGCTAGGGAAATAATAGTACCTAAAATAAAAAGACATTTGTGAGATTTTTAGCGCAACGAGGTTTTAACGAACAGAAGTTACCTAAAATGGTTTGTACCAGAACGTAATCCGTCCAATTTGACGATTGATCGCATATAAATAATCAAGCGATCGTTCTGTTGAATGTGAGATTTATTCCGCTAAAGCGAATTAATATTTAAAACCAATTTCTTGATATCTCATACATCCAACTTCTAGTACCAAAAACCAGCCATTTCGTTACTTCACTCTACTATTGAGCAGGGAGCTCAAACGCGCAGGAGCGACTTCACGATAAACCGAAAGAAAGGGAAAACCAGTGATAACCAAACAACGGAGAAGCTTGGTTTTAAACAGTGACCATCAAACAAATAATGGGTTGTGAATTTCAACGTTATATCAGATGAAGTTGATTTAATTTTGTTAAGTTGTTTAATTACTTCGTGCTCTAGAACTGGTACAAATTTAAATTTATCGACAACGTTCGGTCCTACATTCTCATAAACTTCTGGTATTGTTAAATTAGGGGAAATAAATGCCTGTACCGAATCAATAAAACAATTATTAATTTGATTGACGTTACTTAAATGAGTTGGAATATCAGGTTTGTATTATGAAAAAAGTGTCTTAAATAAATAAAGAAAGAAAAAGGTTTAGTGCTTTTGTTCTATATGAACGTTTCAACGGTGTTGCTACAAAGAAGGATTATTATAAAAGTGGATACTTTCCTTAAGACTCATTTCCCTGTAAAAACCGTAAGTGAATTCTCTGAAAGAATAAATCAAATAAATAAAATTTATATATCAAAGAGATAAATGTAACACTTACTTGATTTTATTATATTCATTTATAGAGTTGTTTGAGGTTAAGTCAAATTCATCTGTCAGGTTTCATAAATATTTCTGAACTCTCACTTTCATTGATAAAAATCGCATTCAAACAAAACTATTGTCGATCCCGTCGTATAAAATTATTATTAAATAATTAATTAAAGTTCCTAATCAAAGAACCCAGTTAAGGACTCATTCACAATTATTAAAAGTCTTAAAATAGATAAAAGAGAACTAAATATAGATTTACAAGACCCTGAGATTATTATTATACAAGGTAACTATTATCTTAAATAGCATAACCGTTGATAATAACAATACCTATAATAATTATATATATAATTATACCTAACAAAGGAATAATAATGAGCATTCGCGCAATAGAGTAACAAGAGAAAGTGAGTTGCAACCGTATACACGTGTTTCGCACTTATTAGTGCTCATCAGCACGACATAGCAGACAGAAAGCAATAAAATAAAAGCAACTAGAAACGATGTACAATACAAGGTTTCACAGATAGCAGCCAACCACACATTTGCAGTATCGGCTCGAAAGACACTGAGTTTTCAGTGCAACAACAAACGTTACTACGGAGGCGGCTATAGCCACTACCATGAGACAACCTAATACCAAGAAAAATTAATATGGATAGAAATATTAATGCGCGTAAATAATTACATAACAAAGGGATAATAATGGGCATTCACCCAATAGAGTAACAAGAGAAAGTGAGTTGCAGCCGTGTACACGTGTTTCGTACTTATTAGCGCTCATCAGTACGGCGTAGCAGATAGAAAGCAATAAAATAATAGCAACAAATTAGAAACGATGTACAATAAAAGGTTTCACAGATAGCAGCAGATAGATGTGTAATAATTTAATTACATAAAACTATTCAATTATTTGCAATCGTTTAGCTTTATTAGATTAACAGGTAAATTAGAATACGGCATAACGCATGTGTAGACTTAATAGTTCGTAGTACCAAGAACGTGAGTGGTCGTTTCCAAGTATAACAGCTCTTTAAGTTTGTCTCGATAACTCCACCAACATAAACAGATGGAACCACAACATAATTTGGATACCCTTGAGCCGTCTTAAAAGACAGGAATAACAAACAATCATAAAGACAATCACTAATAATACTCACCACACTAATGATTCTAAAACAAAATTTCCTTCGTTAGTGTACATTCTCTTAAAAGATTTAATTAAAAAGTAAATCATACTTACAAAGATGTTAGTTACAAGCCTAGAGTAATCTCCAATGCTGAAAGTTAAAAATTTATTTTACAAAAATTATATTAGCATTCAACGAATGTTCTAACTACGGGGGACTCAACTGAGGAGACGAATCGGCAATGGGCGTTCCAAACATTTGCGTACCCAATGGCCTGTATTTTAAAAAATTTTCGTTAGAGGGCGCTTCGGTCCTTGACAACGCTCAGACCACGCTGGCCATTGTTGACAGTTCGCTGGAGTGCCATATGGGTCGCAATGTTTCATAAAAATTAGCCAGATTTGCGATAAAATTTGCGATAAATCGCATAATCTGTCAACACTGTCAGCGTTGTCCAGAATCGTAGCGCCATCTAGAAGTAACGTTCAAACTTGAATTAACGTTCAAGGTCGGGGACGCTTTATTTGACTCGTTTCGTCTCCTCAGTTGAGTCCCCCGTAGTTCTAACCAAACGAAATTTATTGCTATACCTTAGGCGGGGAATACAATGTTTTATTTTATTAAATAACTAAACAATAAAGCTCCATCTAACCATCTTTGAAGTATGATAATAGAACTCGGGGATTTTTTAATTACTCGATAGAGTAAATACGAGCTAGAGTACTTGACTGTAAATTTAATTGAAGTCGCTCGGACTAAAATGATAAAAGATATCCAACACAATTCGTTTACTGTGATCCATTATTATGTGAACTATTACTGTGATTTATTATGAGTCCATTATGAAGGTCATTAGTGTGATGAAGGTTTTATTTAATCCCTACTTTACCAAGGTACACTTCTAAACTAATTTATTCACTATGGTTATTTCTAACAATTCCTTGTTTTGTAAAAATGCCTTCCAATTAAACAAAAGGCAATTGTTATCCCTCTGGGTCTCTATTTTTTTAAGCCAACAAAACCATCTAATTCCGGTAAGCCGTAGTTTACGTTGTTAAACTGTTAAATAATGCAGAATTCCTATTTAGGGTTTTTAGCTTCAGTCTTACACTACGTTTTTACGTTACCTACATCTCTCACTACCTTACTGGAAAGATACCTTCCGGAACATTGGGTATTGTTATCCACAGTATTACCATTAGGAACCGCATCTAAAAGTCAAGTGTATTATCAAATCCAAGTTACATACAGCAAGAAGACAACATACACATTATCCTTCAACACACAGAATCTCCGCTTATCTTATAAATGTATTAACTTTCCTTCTTATCTTTCTTTTTTAGGTTATGTAATAAAGATCAATTTTGCTATTTTTGTTTTGATAATACTTGTAGCGCAGTTGCCAGATGTAATATAAATTACCTTTTCTGCAGAGATTGTAAGTAATATATATTTCTATTAAACTCTTTAATTAATTTGATTCATTGATTATTTTTAATTGTGGTATTTTAAGAACTGTATAAAAATCTTTCATATTGATTAATTATTTCTATTGATAGGGGTTATTTGAGACTTTATCTAACTTAATTTTTGTGTGGTCTATTGTAATACTTTTTTATCTTATTTATTTGATTTTCTTGATATTAATTTTTTACTATTTATTGCTTGTATTCTTTTGAATAAATCTCTTCCTGTTTTTTTTGTATCCTGTGTCTTTTATTTTTGTTATTACTTGTGAGTTCAAACGGCGGCTGTTATCTTAAAACAGACGCTTGACCGGGCCCCAACATTCAATAAGTTTCAAGTTAATGACTTGTGTTATAATTTTTAATATAGCTTTGACTTCTTAACAACACCGCGAGCTAGCCGGTTAGGAAGTTCCCATTACATAGTAACAACAAGAGGTCAATTACTGTTAAGTGTCACTTATCAAATACTATCACAAGTTGCATAAAGATTGCAAAGCTTTATTTTAATACCTTACCTGAACTGAATGTAGATATGTTGAGATTTTAAATATTTCAACTTCAAAGGATAAAGTTACCAAGTATTAACCATTCATCCAGACATACATCTCACATAGAGAGTTTTTTCGAGAACCTAAAAAAAAGTTAATTCTTTCTAGGAGAAGAAGAACATTTTGACACACCTGCGCAAAGACACTTTTATTGTTTCTTTCTCCTCGATTTCTGATTATAATAAAAGTTTTTTATGCATATGAGTCTTAATATATCATTTCAACCCATCTCTTGCATCACCTGCACATACAATCAACTCTTAACTCTTCTTCTTAAGTAGTTACTATAGCTTTTTTTGATTGAGGAATGTGACTGATGTACAATAAGCATTGGTGTATTACAAAACAGGATTCAGTACAATTCCTTCTGGCAAAGCAGTTTTGATGTCTGAAGATGATACCATGTTTTAATACCAACTTTTCAAAACCTTTGGGCAATATCGCAGTAAAGGAAGTTACTTCAATGCTTGAGATTTCCCAGGCTTTGGTACCAAGATCACTTCGATATTTTCCAAAATTGGTACATGTTTCAATTGGAAGGCTGCATTGCTCGGCGGTGTTATCTTTGTAATACATTTTTACTATTTTGGAAGTTAACTACATATTTTAAATTCTGCCAGTGATCAGATCGTATCTCAAGGCTTTCCTGGGATCAATGTTTTTTTTAAATTAATGTAAGTTTTCAAATGGTCACCAAACAAATTTGCTTTTTGTTGACTACTTTTGAGAACCAAGCGATTTAAATTCCTTAGCATACTATTATTCAACAGGGCCGCTAGTAAAGCATATAATAGAGCTTGATGTTGTTTGGGTAGGTAATGTTCATAGACCTATAGAAATGAGTTTTATATGATTATTCTGTATAAGCACATACTAGAGAAAAATATTTCCAGGGGAGAGTATCCACCCACAGCGCATCAATACTAATACTTCTTGTACATTTTTTCTTTGTAACTTCAAAGATGTTACCTAAGGATTTCTAAATCCTAATAATGACGTTTGGTAGTCTAGCATAAAGCATTTTTATTATGCGTTGATTATCATTGCTAAGTAATGTATGAAATGCAGTTTTCTATGTACCTAAAGTATAAGAATAAACATAAACATTCCTCAATCATTATGTCATTATGTTTCCAACTAAATTCCTAATCTAGGATTCTTTAGTACACCTTTCTCCAAATTTGTGACCATATGCCGTACTTCATATCCATTGTGATGATTTTCTTAATCGGACCTGACGATTCTATTGGAGGAAAAAACCGATCTAGAGAAACACACTTTGCTATAAATTACATCTGTGACTATCATTTTCTTTATTGCAGTACCTGTGATGCTTAATCAGAATTTGAATTCGATTACGTAAATAAGTTCTGTTGTAAGAGTAACCAGAATCAGTAATCATCTTACTGCAATTATAGACTACATAGTTTTCAATAATTTCTGTATTGTACCAGTTTTAGTTAGTACCTACGGTATAAATATATCCAGAAATTCCTGTTTGTATATTTCAAAAACACATCTGTAGTCTAATCTCTGTAGTAGTGAATGCTATTGAAAGGTTTTGAATCAGTTTAAAATGCATACATATATGGTTGATATGCATCGATTTTAAACTCTCTGTGATGTCTGTTAATTGTTCGTGTGTGATTAGTGTTCATTATTTTTTTATATGTACATGCTTTAATATAACCAACATGTCTGTAGCTACATGTACTATCACAACAATATTTATACATTAATGAATATGTGTTTGTTTATAGTGCTGTTAAGGTGTGTGTAACAATATTGAAGTAATGGATTGGTTATTTGCTCTGGTAAGTATACCACATATAATTATGATATACTCTTTTTCGTGTCATCGCGTAAGTCTAGTATAAAATTTCGAGTGAAATTTTTAAAAATTCTGAAAACCAAAAATATGTTATGTGTTACATAACGCAGAGAACAGCTTAGCAAAGAAAGAACAAACTTTCTGCAGGTGTTGATGCCAATTTTTCTATCTGCAATATACCTAATGAAAGCTTTTGAACTGTTTTAGTCATAGATATGTAACCTGTAATTTATTTAAAGATAAAACAACATTATCAACTATAGGCAAAAAAGCACAGCAAAAAAGCAATTATTGATTAAGAAATAATTTTAAAGACTTTGGTTTATGTATTAGCATTTATATGCTTTAAAATAGCAGACAGGAGATAAGAGTTATGAACAGAGCCGAGACAGATTGATAAGGACTATGACAAGGACTAATATTATCGAAGAGCATTTAATCGTGCGGCATACTTTGGCCAATTAAATTAAACACGTAGTAATTTAGTAATATAGCTACATATTTGATTATGTTACTAGTTAATTTGTTAATTAATATATAAGTATGTATTGAATGTAGAACATTTTTCAGAACGTGTCAGAATGAATCTCATCTCAACATGTTTTTGGAGGTCACTCTATACTTTTACAAACTCATAGTACGGTATCATACATATATTGGACCATATAAGTAGTAAATATGTTGCTTTTTATATGCTTATTGAATCAAAACGTTTAACTATACAGTTGCCTGAATTTCGTATTTCATAAACTACTTGCAACTATCTACAATCTGTGTTAAGAGGTATACGTAGTTTTCTTGCACTTTTCTGTGTACATTTTCTTATTATCTGATCTAACTCGGCTCGGGTTTAAAGCACTTGGATATCTCGATGCCAGAGTTATTTTTTTTTAATTTTAGATTTTTTGAACGTACCAACCTGATAATATCACAATTTAAATACATATATCACTTTAACCTTACCATCTATGTTAGACCGGTACATAGTGGCCCACGCTAGATGATCCTGTACATTATCTTTGAAACTGTAAGAGTTATGAAAAAAAGTTGAATATCAAAGTTAGTTGGTGTAAAACAACTTTTAATTCTATAATATTTTTGTATATACAGGGTGAGTCATATTGCTGTGGCTACTATAAACATTTTTCTTTTCAATGGAACACCCTGTATATTTTTACTGTTTTCGATTCTACACTTTTTTTTAAGTATGTTTGCCTAATGTATATATCGAAATTCTGCGCAGTTTCTGAAAAAATTCAATTTTTCTGTTATTTTTTGGAAAATCCAAGTTTTTTTTTTTAAATTAATTTACAATGTGCAAGTTACGTTTGAACAATTATAATAATACACAACGTATTTATTGCTGAGCAGGGTGTTCAATCTGATAGACCAAAGGTATAAATCTTTCACAAGGAAAACTTCACTTTTTTCAAATAGGACATCCAGTATATTTAAATTTTGTTCTATCTAAAAGTGATTGTTCTATCAGTTTTAAAGTTATAAGCGTTTTTCTGGTTCTCTAGATATTTTCCCTGCTAATTTGAATGGGAATTTTTTTTGCGTTACAGAAGCAGTTTTATCCATTGACAAATCATGTTTTTGGATAAGAACTAGATTGACTATTGTCAGTTGCCTTCGATTTTAGTGAGTATCGGTATTTAACTAAGTCTTAGACAGCTGTCATTTGTCACTGTCTGGTCCTCCAACATACGACACACATAGCAATGCAGGGATGTCGAAAATATATTATAATCGTTTACTAATTTATGATTTACTGTAATTTACGCTAGTCGTTCTTATATGTTGCTGTTTGTTTCAAATAAAACTGTTCTAACGCACATTTTACAATGATTGTTAATCGCTTTGGTAATACCCCATTTTGCATAGGTAAATATCAGTTGAATTCTACTATTTTTTGAGATGGAAACTAAAAATGAGAATGTACACTGTTACAACATGTAAAATCATAACCTAATTTGAATTCTATTATTTTGAAATGAACATATATTGTTCCACAAGCAAATCGGACAAATGACAATCTGAAAATAGTCAATCTAGTTCTTAGCCAAAAACATGATTAGCCAATAGATAGAGTTGCTTTTATAACGCTGAAGATCTTCCCATCCAAAATAGCAGGGAAAATATCGAAAAATCCAGGAAAACGCTGATAACTTTGAAACTGTCTACTATTAGATAGAACATATATACATGAGTTGGTAAAGAATCAAAAACTAAATCACATAAAATGAATTTGAACTATTTGAAAAAGTGAGGTTTTCCTGTTCAAAGAATTATACCTTTGGTCTATCAGATTGAACACCCTGCACTGCACTATTCAGTAATAAATTTATGCAGAAACGCGGATTTAAATATTTATAATCGTTTAAATGTAACTTGCACTGTGTAAATTTATTTCGTTTTTTAAACTTGGATTTAAAAAAATAGAAAAACTGAATTTGCTCACAAAGGCAAACATACCTAAAATAAAGTGTACAATCGAAAAGTGTAAAAATATACAGGGTGTTCCATTGAAAATAAAAAAGTTGAAAGTCGCCACAGCAATATGACTCACCCTGTCTATACAAAACTATTATTACATTAAAACTAGTTTTACACCAACTTTTATAATTAACTTTTTTTCGTAACTCTTCTAGTTTCTAAGATAAGGTCCACATGGGTCAATTGTAGATCAAGATTAAGACATGATTTCTTTGCAATTTCATATTTAGCATGAAGTACATAACAATAATCTATTGGGTACCGTGCGCGTCTATGGTAATGCCTTCTTCTGTCGCACTATACGAGCAATATAATACAAATTTTGAGCGGTGCACTGTGTTATCCCAAAGATTAGCTTCCGGGTACAACAATTATCATACTACTAGTATCAGCAGTAACGTTAGAATCGTCTACAGAAACATTCTGAAGAAATGTTTCAACAGAAGAAGACCTGGCTACAGGTGTGCCCGGCACCCAACGGGTTATCGATCTAGACTAAGATATTAGATTTTAAATGGCCATGCTAACCTTTTCATTCAGACCACATCGCCTAAAGATTGCCTTGATATAGGCAATATAATCGTTAATGTTTTTTAAAATATTGTTATTACAGCAGATGTTAGCAATTGAGAATTTGCCAACTTGCCAACCATTTTGCCTAGATCTGGTACTACTAATCAGACTAATTTGCCTGATTACTAATTTTTCTGCGTAAAACTGTTTGGTAGTTAAAGTTTGAGATATTGCTTTTGTTTTGAAAGAACACTTAATAGTGATTAAGTGAAGTAAAATATGAGCAAAATAAGGACACACAGTTTCATTAAAGGATTTCTGAACACATCAGTTTTAGCTTTTAGAACAGTGTTTTCTTTATTGTATCAGAAGGATAGAACAGGTTGTGAGTTTATGAGTTATAAGATAACCCAGAAACAGTATGCACTGTGACATACAGAGCTGGGCATTGCTGATACGAGTACTTAATGTTAATTAAAGTTTAGCTTTGAACACTGTGTCATCAGTAATTTGTACGAAATTTAGTAAATACTAAAGCACTTGAGCCACTGCTAGTAATTAACAACTTAAAAATCGTAGTAAGATATAGCTACCAGCTACTACATTAGAACATAAACTAAAAACGTCCAAGAGCTCTTTATAAGTGTTTTTGTGCAATATAATTTCTGAAAGGTTTTCTCCAAAACTCCCTTGAAATGACTCATAGAAATTGTATTACTACATATGTGCGTCCATATAAGTGAATATGTGATTAAATGAAATTGTACAAAACGATGTTCTGTATAATATGTACTCCATATTCCATGAGATTCTAATCCAAAGTTTACAAACTTGGTAAAATAATAAAATTGTTTTCTCAAATGCAATTAATCTTGGCTTACCTGATAGCGTTACCAACCGTTACCATATTCGAACTAGAAATAGTAGAAAATGGTCAGCAACAGTTAACTTAAGTTTGGTTAGGTTAGGTTAACTCATAAGGTTGCCAGACTCCGCTGATGCATCGTCCGGCAATAATTATGTCTTACCACGTCTTAATACGTTATTACAAATTAAAAATGATTAGGTAACTTTAGAGCTGGTTGTATAAACACAGATTAACTTTAAACTAGGATCAATATCCTAGGCAAGGATTGTTCCGACAATCGTTACTGCGGCAACTGAACCAAGTTAAAAGTTAAACTGTCACTATGTAAGCTTTCAATTACATACCTTTATAGCAGGCTTTTATTTTAGGTAGGTTCGTCTGCCGTCGTGCGTTTTCCCTAAGCTATACTAACTTAGATTGGGTAAAGTTAGATCTGGTAAACGCAGATGTTCTCGTCATGTTTGACGTTTTTAGCTTCTGACTTTAGTTTATAAGGTAGGATAAGCTGTTGCCCAATAATCCTTATACTCTATGAACTTATCGTACCTCACTAGAAGGGACAAGTCCTGTTCTCTAATATTTGCTCATAGAAAACTGAAATTTATATTTTTTACAGATCTATAAACATTCACTAAATTATATAATTTAGTCTTACGATACTGTGGATCGTTCGGTTATTTGCATTTGACTAAACATCATCGTAAGCAATGTAGGCTCACACACCAACTCTGTTTTATACTCTGTTTGTTAGATCTTTTTTGATGGGGATGTACTCTACTCAAATAAAGAGATGTAATTGTAAACGGCTTTTGAATAGTGTATTGCAAACAAGTTTCAGAAGGGGACTTTTAATCGCACAAATGCAAGTCGAAAAAACCTGACGAAACGATTCTTTTTTACTATTTTTTCTGTTTTGGTGTTTTAATAGTAATAGGCCGTAAAATACTATTATTTTTTAAACAAACCTGCATCATTTACTAAATACGATTTAGGGAATTTTTGCATGCAGTGTATGTTCACACTGACATGTTGGAAATTTGAATTTGCACTGCACAACTAGAACATCACATTTATCAGAAACTTATTAGTAGCACCGTCGCAAAATTTACAGAAACAGTACGCTAAGAGATCCTTTCAATCACTGTTTTTAAGGGCGGATGTAATCTGGGCACCAACTTACTTGCTGAATTAATCCCTCATGTAACTCCGGCACCAAACTTAAAATCAGAAAGTTGTACTTTATAATGAATGAATAGGTCCAGCTGATGTCAAATAAATCTAGGACAGTCAGACTTCCATAGTGTAAATGTTGCTTTTTCTTTTCCTTGATATTAATTAAATTTGATGTAGTTATAACAGTATATTATGTATTAAGGGCTTAATTGAGTGTCTTAGAGCCCGTAGAATCAGTTAGACGATAAAGAGCTCTAAAACACTAATTAAGCCCGAAATGTATACGTTTATGTCCGGTCTAAGTTTAAATTAATATTTAATTTAAAATAAAAATAATTTGAAAAGTGCAAAACTTCCAATAGGTAGGTGCAGTGGTCTATATAATTACTTTTATTACTATGGAGACGGCGTAAACAAGGGTAGTACAAAGGGGTGCTCTAATTTAGTAAGTTACGTTCTAAAAACAGGTAATAATCACCCGACCGAACATAAATTAAATTATAAATCTTTATTTATTCTACTTTACATATTTTTATAAATACTCCTTTTGAATGTACAACTGTAGAAATAAATAGCATTCATCCGCAGATGATCTTCCATGTTGCCCCACCAAGCAGGCTAGATTAGTTTCCTAGGACAATATACTTAAGTTAAAGCCTGTTTCACACATCGTTAAAAACCTTTGTCTCATACGTTTGTGGATTGGTCTTTTAAAGTATATAACACTTTGTTGGGGTAGAAATCAGGTTTATATTTCCCCAGAATTTTGGATTTAATTAAACCAAATAATTTCGCATAACTCGCTTATCTTGATCAAGACTTCCCAGAATTTTTAGAAACGGGGTTTATCTTCTAAAAATTCTTCTTCTTCTAGAAAATTCAGTCCACTGCCCAAATTACATGAAGGATTAAGCACTTTCACTTCGAGCCAATCTATGCTTGGTGCCCAGTTTACGCCCGCCGGTTTTTAGTTCGTAACTAACAAACTCCTAATTTTCAATACTTATTTGGTGTTAAAGTAGAATTTGCATCCGTAGGCTAATATTTGGAAAACGGTAAATTATTCAGTATGTGTAGTTACTCTATTTGTTAGAAATTAGCCTTTCCAATAAGAAACTTATTTCGTGGTTACAGCAAGCCTGTTTTCATGGAGTAAGTTCCCACTACCATTAGAATTTACCAAGGTCTTTTACCTGCTGAAGTTTCTATATTGACAGCAAAAATAGAGGCATAAAATAAGATTATGAAACACAAATAGGTCATCTAATAAGATAGATAGACTCAAATTTTCCAATTTACCAGAACTTGTTATAGCTATATACATATATATTAATATATTATTTTGGTACGTATTATGCAATCTATATTTTGCAGTAAGTAGATTTAGACCTACAAATTTCTGTTTTTCAACTTTAAATTTCAATTTTATATGTTGAATAAAAACTTTTTGTGAATTTTCAAAGTTGAATCTGGAAATAAATGAAAAAGTCACAAAAATCGCAGTACCATGTACCATGTACCAAATCAAACAGATTAAAATCCGAATCGGCTGCAGAATATTCAAACTGTCGCCGATATAGGTAACTTTTACTATTCTTTGCTGAAGTTTATGTTTCTCAATCTAACACAAAGCCAAACAACAAAGATAAGCGCCTCTTAAATTGCTAGCTGCTTTGGTAACGGCGATGTTCGAACTTACGAAAACGGAGTTCCACTTCAATTTGCTTCGGCTTAACTCTTCCAGTCTTTGATACAATTAAGTAATATATTTCGAGAAAATTTGAAAGGGACCATAGCAATTTCACCTATGTTAATTACATACAAGGGAAACTGCTACTACTCATTGTAATATTTTACATTACATACCTACAGATCCTCCGTCATTTATACATTTTTACAATAATTAACCAATATGCTTATCGTCGCTAAGCATTTTGTTTCAACCGTGGCGTCAGTTCGCCATTTAACGTATAATATCTAAACGAATACTTCATTTATTAAGACAGTAGAAACTTTAAACTTCGAGGGTGGCTAACTGAACCAATACCTAGGTGGTTTCAAACCAAATATTTGTGGTCAAAAACCACAATGTTCCTACTAATCACTATGACATAATCTGGCTAAAGATATATTCTAACCCACGCCACTAAATGGTTTCGAAACAGTCCCTAATTACGACCAATACAAGCCCTAGGCAAAATAATGTTTTGCTTTGGTTTTACAGTAATATTTGGTGGGTAGGGGGGGGGGCAACAGTAGTCACTACGGGAAATGTCAGAGGAAGGCAAAGTTTCCACATTTTGATAGCATGCGGCTCTAATGTCACAAATTAAGTCATTACGATTTGTAACTGAATTACCTCAAAATATGAACTAAGCCGAATACCTGGCCTTATATTTGGAAATAGTAAAGAACAAGTAAATATAAATAGTACATCAAAAAGTAAGGCTGGCCCAAGGCTAACTATCATAAAAAATAAATAGGTATGTAGTTAATATACAATCAATTATAGTGACTGTTTTCTTGACTTCATCTCAGCATATTGTAATCAGTAAATCAACATTAGCCATACTCATTATCATTGATTCGATTTCCAGTATTACCAACTAAGAAACTTTTTCCTGATCTAAGCCATTTCTTAAGAAATTTTTTAATATCTTTAGACATTAATAGCGCACCACTAGCGCTACTTATCGTGTACTTATTAGTATTACTTATAATAAATAAATTCAAAGGCCATGTTCCATGTTCGACATAGAGCATTTTTTGAGGCAGTCCTTCAATAGTTTTCTGTTGAGTTGAGTTGAAATAATTTTTAAAATGCTTCCATAACATTAACATCCTTATCACAATCATTTTCTAATTTTGCAAATGAGGGCTTGATATCTTCATGAATCTTCATAACAAAGGTACAATGTATTTACATTAAAATCATCATCTTTACCTGAAAAAGTCCTATCCTGTGAAGTCTACACCGCGAAATAATTTTTTTTTTAAGTGTTCTGTTCGGAGTAATTTTGCGCGTATGAAACGGGCTAATTTGATGTGTTATACTTTCAATTGCATCAAAATAATTTCTTAAGTTTTTATATAAACAAATACGCATTTATATAACGTACAAGCAACCACATTACCGTCATAGGAGCAGATGCAAAGTTTCTGCTTGTGTCATAATATATTTTGCATTAAGACGTGCTTACTTCTTTTTATTATCGTTTTCTAGCAGTAAAAGTAAATTTTAATTTAAGTAAACCAATGAAAATTAGTTTTATAGCGGTGTTATGGTATGGTGGGTTAGGTGGGTAGTAGACCACCCGGTATCACAATTTTCTGATATTCTCCGTTGTTTTCAAAACTGTGTTCTGGCCACACCCATCTATGTGTAGATAAAGAAAAAAAGTTGTACGGAGTCTATACAAGATCAAAATAAATTGCAGGTTTTGCACAACTGTATGGAGTTCAGCTGTCCTATATTTGGGCAACTATTGGGCAATAAATGCTGTTATTATCAGTATTATTATTACTATTGCTTTTATGGATTACTCGATTACTTATAACTACGTTTATTGTTATACCTTGTTTGTATTACTATTTTATTCTACATAAATCTTGACAGTGATGTAGAAAAAAACACCATACAAAACGTTCATCATAATATATAAATCACGCTATCTTCAAATTGCTTTTTACGCATACATAACTTGAGCTAGCAAAAGCTAGATAAATGTCTTGAAAGTATCGCCAAACATTTATCTGTTAAGAAGTTTACTATACACCAGCTGGTCTTCTCGGACTGATGATGTGAGAGCAATTTTCAATGGCTTACCTGAAATAGAATCTTCAAACCTACCATCAAAAGTGACTTGGCCACGCAAAATAAAATGTCAGAATATGTAGTACTTAGGTGAAATAATTAGTCATATCAATACCAGCCATCAACATCTAAAAGAAGACCTCCAAAATGTTTTTGAGGAAGTTTCAGTAAAAATAGAAAAAATGGCGAGTAATAGTAATAATAGCAATACTGAGTAGATTTGGTAGCAATAATAAGGAATGAAGAGGGAGATAAATCTGCAGCTGAGATATCTGCACGAATATCAGCAGCGATGAAAAATCTAGAACTGTGATACCTTAACTTTGTATTTAGATCTAGATCTTTTCAAAAGCAAATATAACATTCTATGGACTGTTCTGTAACGCACTCCATGAAGATTGTTGTCATACTCTGTATGCTCACAGACAAGTAAAAAAAACAGCTTATGTCAAAAAATATTGCAGTAACCAAAACATCAGCACAGGTTAATTTGCATCTACGTAATAAGACAGCGGATAGCACTAATTAATACATTAGTATACGTAAATGGGGATTCGACGGTAGGTCGCAGGTTAGTAATACATTCGAAAAACTTAGCTGATACAAAAAATAGTGAATTTATCTTTGTAATAGCATATGTTTCACTCCACTTGGTTGATAATACTTCTGGGAATAAATTATCAGTCAATAATTGTCCAGGATCAACATTTCTTGCCCCCCGGTAAAATTTAAGTATATGAAAGAAAATTCACAATTAATTTTCAAATCTGACACTGAAACGAATGCAGCACTACAAAAGCTCTTTTAACACGGTTCATTAGTTGATGGTTGCACAGTGGAAATTACATAATTTTCAATTACTTTTTACTATGATATATACCATGACAGCGCCTGTAAGATTTTATTTTATATGATATTTGCAGATCATCTCCTAAAGAAATTTTCGACGTTTTGTTAATAAACCACAAATGAAGAAAATTTCCGTTTTGGTTTGTCAACTCTTCCTAGCAAGTCAGGAAGAAATATTTTAAAATAGAAGAAAACGCATTCAAGCGGAGCTTAAAGAGAAAATAAAATGTTAGTTAATAAACCAAAACCAGGTTTTGATCCAATTAACTACAGAAAGACAGCAAGAGGATTTTTTTGGTATCCTAAATTAAGTTACTGGAATTGAAAATTAAATAGAAAACTTTGAAGAAAGGTACTGAGGATCTTAACAAGTGGTAGATAGAATATTTATAACGCGTTCTAATATAGCGGTCATGCTGCTATGAGCTAGTTTGATTTACCCGTTGGACAGCTGGCATATGAAGAATGATAAAATAAGAAGAATAAAGTAATTCGTCGAAGTCGCATAACAACATTCAGGGTTAATACAAATAAATATTTAATGACAACCTTAATACTTACTTCTTGATCCTGCAGCCTGTTATATCTACAAAAAGGCAGATATTTACCCGAAGATCTAGATTTTAGAGTCCTTCTCTTTAATTGCATTGCTTTTGTTTTATTTTGAAGAATCATAAGTTAGTACGGGCCAGTTATCCAGTCAACTGTAACTAGAAGGTAATTATCATGGATCCAACTATTTAAACAATGATCTCTATGGTAACGGAACAGATGAACAACTGACCCTTAGTGAAATATTTTCTTAATTGTTACGTATATTGTGGTAACAAGTTTAGGTAAATTTGCTGTACCTAACAGAAGTTTTTTTTTTTTGTTAATAGCGCATGGGTCTAATTTCCTTTTTTGACTACAAAACTTTGCGAAAAATAAATCAGACTGTATGAATTAAACAGCATTTAAATAAGTAAGAATCTGGTGATTTACATATATATAATAAACTCTAGATTCTGTGTTCAAAAAATACAATCTTTATTTTTCTCCAGACCCACCAGACCACTTCACGAGTGATCAATACTAAGAAATTTTGACCCGTTAAGTAACTAAATTTCTTTCGAAAATACAACCTATGCTAAGCATTATAACTTTTCTATCAGATCTACTGAAGATTACCATATTTTACATTGGCACAATAAGAGTAGTTCTACCTGATTAGAGAACAATATAATAAAATTGCGAAGAAAAGAAGTGCGTATGTAACACAGTCTTATAAAAATTAGAAGAAAATGCCGTTGGTGATAAGTATTTTGTTTTGTTAAATTTTGGGCATATTAATTTTGACATTTTACAGAACCCTTTCCCCTATCGAAATCTTTATTATATTAATATTACTTATCAGAAGCAAAACTTTTTATATCTACCTGACCACCTCTTATGTTGGTTGTGTTATCTGTCAAAGATTAAGTCAATTAGGTTTAAGTAAGTACAACTCGACTCAATGATTGATTGATTGATGATTCTTACTTCTTCCAGAACATACAGGTATGCAATGTTCTATGTCTAAAATATTCTATATCTACATATGTCACCATAGATAAGTAAGTACCTCTAAGTATTAAAAATGCCAACCACATTATATTACCCTAATTGTTAGTTACAATTTCAATAATAAATAAACAAATTCAATAAGTCATTAACACAGCCGGAAAAACTGCAATAGAATAATTTTAGAATCCAAACAATCAAAAGGGCTTAACAATTATATAAATTGCCAACACTCAAATAATTTATGTATAAACGACTGACTATACATAACAACCCAACCTTCCCTATCCCTTGATTGCTGCTCCCCAGTTACATTCGGGATGCTAGCAGGTGGTTTATCAACTACGTCACTTTTTGTTCATAGCTAACATAATCATAAGGGAAAGCTTTGTGCTGTCAATTTGAATATCTTTTTTATTGCTTATATAACAAACAAATGAAAAAATTACCAGTAGAAATATCTTTTATTTATTTTTTGTAATTCTTCTGAATTGAGTTGAAACATTTATTGGTTTCTTACTTACTATTGTTGCAATTCCTGTTAGTTTCCTTCATTAATTTGAAACTTAGCTTCCTGTTGATAATTGCATGCAAAGAGAGAACAATAGACTTTGGTAATAAAACATTTTATTGACAATTTAGAAAATAATTTCCATTTGTTCTTTAAGTTCAGAACTACAATAATACGTGTATTTCTAGAAAAAGAAAAAGCAGAAAACAATAATTAATTACACACCTTCATAAAATAAGCACAAGAAACAAAAAAAGTATAAATTGCAACCAAAAACAAACGGTAAACATTAATAAAAATAGCACTTTTTAACAATACTCAAAGAAAATCTTCAATCACCACATTTTGCAACCACGCGGTTAGATCCACGTGAGCCGCCGCGTTTATTCACCGGCCACGTGATACCGTGGCGCGAAGTAGTTCACGTGACCCGCGATCACCGCGAATCCGAGCAACTGGTGCTTTTTTATTCCGGGTTAGGCGGAGCGCTTCATCAATCTGTCACATAGAAAACGGCAGGTGGGCGTCAAGGACGAGGCGCTCCTCAACCAATGGAACCAGAGGCCATATTGTCAGGAAGGCGTGGTTTTAACCCTTTGGTTTTGGTGTGCGTGTTGCGTCATCAGATGCCAGTGTTTCCGGCGCGAGCTTTAAAATGTGTATGCACCAGGTAACTACTGCTGCTGCTACTATTAGTACGAAAATTGTCTGCTCTATTCGCTCGTCCCTTTTAGTTTTTCTGTACTACATTGGAAATTATTTTAAAAACTACCGTTTTTCTTCATGGTCTTATTTTTTCTTATATTCACATTTTCAACTATTATAAAATTGATTGTAAATAAAGATTTTAGATCCCATTTCGGATTATTTTTTTCACTTGAATATTTAAATCGTATGTCAAGATTTAATTTTTTATTCGCATAAAACAATTGAACACTATTTCTATCGCTGAAAGACAAAAGACTATTAAATCTTTTCATGATAAAAAAAGGCTTAAAATACAAAATCGTTTTTTTATCAAAACACCCCAGTAAAGAAAAATATTAATCAAAATAAACCCGGATTCTCAAAAGATGCACAACCCTTTTCAATACTCTTTGTCTCTTTAAAACTTTTTAAAGGGCCACTTTGGACAAAAACCAAAATTCTTATTTTATGGAAAACAGAAACAGTATTTATGTCTTCTCTAATAAATTTAGTGGCGTAGCCGCAAACCTTGCAATCAGTCGTTTGGGAATTGAAGAAGAGGGTAAAAACAATTTGTCGTTAACCCATTCGGTTTTTTCTTTCTCTTTTTTTTAGAACGAATAAATAGAACTTCAAAAACCTAGAAAATAAATTTACTGTTGAGACATTTGTGTTTTACGAAAAGAGGAATCGGAGAATTTTAAAGTTTAATTTTTTTTTTGTAGTTTTAGATACCTAAGAGTTGAATTCTTGATCGCACACTTGTACCCTTTTATTATAAATATTTTATATAAATATTTAAAAAATTTCCCTTTCCTCAAAATTACATTCGTAACAGTCCCCAGAGCTTATTATCACTAATAAGCTTTAAAATTTACCGAAGCTTTCGATACAGGTATTAAAGTGTCATCTTAAATGAATTCTTTAGAGTACGTATAGATGCGTCTAAAAATTTGCATCTTCAAAAACTGTATATATTACAAAGTTGCAACTAACTTCAAGACAGATTATAAAAGACGCCGGATTAAAAGATGCATTTTCTTCAAAACTACGTGCAATGATATATTAATAATGAAGATAGAATTGCATGAAAGCGTTAATTTTGCCATCCAGGAAACTCTCTGAATATAAAGAGCTGACTGTTGATAGCTATTGTTATCGAATAGTTCTTAATTTCATTTTCAAAAACAAAAACTAAACACATTCTAAATTTCTCTAAAATAGGTTCCCTATTTTTGGAAAATCTTTCTCGACCACCTTCGCATTTACGTATCCAAAAGAATCACTCTCTCGAGGTCCTCGAAGAAATAAATAGCAAATACAGTTTACGTATATTGTAAACATTTTTAGAAGTTCTCTAATCAGCATAATTTCTTCAGGGGATAGCTAATTACCTATATTCCATTATCCCTTTTTGGCTCATACACTCTACTATTAGTAGGTTAAGATTACTATCACAAAGTCTTCTAGTTTAAAGTCTGCGGTATGGTTTCTTCTTCAAATTAGTTGGACTCTTATGTGATGGTAACTACTAATGCTTTTCTAAGACGTTTCTTGACCAATCTCGGATACAAACACAATGCTCTAGTTTACGTATCCAATAGAATTACTTTTTGGAGGTATATACGAGGAAACACAACAAATATAGTTTCACATTATGGAATTTTGCTAAACATTACAATTTCTTCAAGGATAGATAGCTAATTGTAATCTCTAACTGTGATGTTTTTGGCCCATCATACTGTATTCATCTATCTGTAACTTGCTCAAAACAACGCTTTCATTCAATCCTTACGTTATTTTTTTTACTTTGAAGAATATTTAAAACAATACAACAATCTAGACATAGAGTATTAGAATAAATACCTATTGCTATTATAGTATGTTCAGTAAAAGGCTCATTATCTTTGACTCTTGCTTTTCTCATTGAATGTACATCATGATATTTAATACATGTGATCTGTAGATAGTGAGCTTAACGAATTACTAACGAGAGAAGGGTATCTGAATTCTGAATCAATTTTCTTCTCTAAAAAAGAATCTTTAAACTCCGCTTCCTTAGAAAAAGGGGCAGTCCATTAGCATGTGCAAGGCCGTATTCAAGGGGGGGTTTAGGGGTCTAACCCCCCCCCCGAAACTAAACTTAATACTAATAAAATGACAACAAAATAAAATTATTTTTCTATTGTGCTTCTTTCCGAAAATAAATTCCCCTAGAACCCCCCTGGGAAGAAATGTCTGGCTATGGCACTGAGCATGCACACGTAAATATAACACAGAAATTGATGAGTGCTTGTCACTTCTCTAAGGTAATTGACTTACATATCTTCGAAAGATCTAATCTATATCTTTTTTCTAAATAAAGATAATGCTAAATGGTATTTTTGATGCAATCCTTCTTTTGTATAATTTCAAATGTTAGTTGTTCACAATTAGCCCATAAGTGTCTGCTGTCTAGCCTTCTACTTATTCCTTAAATTGGTTTAGCGGATATAACAAGGTTTTACAATTGGATTGTGGGGTCTTCAAAAAGTGTGGATCGCACAGAGTTGTTGAGACGTTAACTGTTAATAAGTTGCACTGCAAACAAAACATATTGTTCCTATCCAAACAGCCTTGGTAGTGTAATGTCTGGCGTTCCGGGCTTTCACCCAAGCGGCCCGCGATCGACTCCCGGCGCCGGCAGATCTGGTTAAGGTTTTCTGCAGTTGTCCTTAGCTGTGACACAAATGTGGGATTTGCGCTGTTCCATCTGTAAGTCGTCTGCAGCCGCACATTGGGCCTACATAATAATAATAATCGCCCCCTCCCTCCCGCACAAGCTTATAGCTTCTGGGGCCTTGGTTTAGGTTATGGGTTGTAGTAGTTATTATTATTATTATTATTATCTTCAATCTCATAGTTCTGTTGATCAGATTTGCTCTAAAAATTCTGTTAGCCGGTAGGAAGTTTACTATTAATTAATTGCTGAAAAACGAAATATTACGAAACTCAAGCAATAGTTTGCGTATACATTAGCTTTGTTTAGGTGTGCGGTTAAAGCAACGTCGGGCTAGGTCACTACGTGGATGATTGACCACCAACAAATATTCTGAGGAAGCAACATTTGAGTATTTCTATAATGTTAAAAACGTTAAATTATTGTTACAGATAAAAGTAATAGATTATTATTATCCTAGTATTCAATCGTCAGACTAAATATCTCGATTGTTCTATATAAGCAAAGAAGTCACTATGCAGTTTCATGCTTTCTGATATATCACATAAACACAGTGCTGGTTTGATAATACTACAATACTGTAGGAAACTCAAACTCAGAAAGAAAAGGGAATTATTCTTTTTTTTGAGTGATTGAGATTCTGCTTGTTTCTTTCACTGTCTAACTGGTTCGACAAAAACCTGTTGACATTTAAGTGTTATGTCAAATTAATAAATATAAATATTTATATCATAATTGTTAGTACAAAGTGGGTTAATTTAATAAAGTGAACAATGTAAAGTCAAAGTCTCACCCACTAAATGGAATAACTCTTCAGTCGGGGATAACCGTCTGTGATTTGTACGCACCATCCTGGGCTTTATATATGAGCACTGAATAACATTAATACCAAACGGTATCATGTGCGGTAATCTGTGGAAAACCAACCGCACTAAGCGGTGAAATAATTGCCTTCACAAGTGTCAATAGCATGGTCGACAATCATAAATGCCAAATTAAAAAATATAAATATTTATACCATAATTATTAACACAAAGTGGGTCCAAAGTCAAAGTCAGACCAGGATGGTGCGTACAAATCACAGACGGTTATCTTGAAGATAGTAAATAATCTTGAAACAGTCTATCTCGGAGTACCGTCACATCAGTATTTGTACACAGTTATTCCATTTAGTGGGTGATACCATTAAGTGTTATGTGTTTATGTAATAATTTTCTGTAATACTTTGACCAGAAACAGATAACCGAGAGTTTAAGGCTTAGCATTCATTTTTGCCTTTGTTCTAGCTTTCTTCTGTATTTGTAATAAATGGCATACGTCTGTACCGTACTATACAGTTAGCTCTTAAATCAAATTCTTGACTAGTCTTATCTTTTAGGACTCTAACCTATTCTATGTTCTATTAATCAGTGTTGACTAGAACTTGACTGTGACAGAGTGATATTCATTGTTAGCTTTTGAGGTAAGCTCAATATTTAGTGACAGTATTTGTATGGTATTTTGGTATTGAGCTACTATCGCCTACAAATAAAGTGCGTAATAGGTTAGATGATTATATTCAGTGGCTATATGACCAGAATCATTTTCACTAGTGTCTAGTTGAAACCTAGTAATTAATTCATTTAAATTTTTAATTAAAACAATTCGTAAGTCTCAGTGAACGTAAATCAATAAAAAAACACCATGAATAAAACCAGTTACAATTTAGAAGTCTGTTACAATTAAATTACGTTTGGTAATCTAGATGTATTGCTTATTTAATTTACCAGGCATTTGATAACCTTCCCAACATTGCAGTCAACCACACGACGAGTCACACCAATTTCTGTTACCCGTCGATTTATTTATTCATTAAGGTAACGATCAATATTTCCCAAGTTTGGTGTTTACTTAGTATTGGACTTTTCTCTACAGTTGAAAGCTATCAGAATATCGAAGGAAACGACTATCACAGGAACATGAATGTATTTAGGTGTATTAGACTTTGTAAACCACGATTAAATATATGAAAAACAGATCTACAGAATTTATTGTTATTTTCTTTAGATATCAATTAAGTAAACTTGTGGTATATACCACTGTGTATCAGCACCACTGTGTGAGGTTATCAAGACTTCAAGAACCATCTGCACCAGAGTGTGACGAAACAGTCTACTGCATTGTTGAGATTTGCTCCGTTTCTGTTTTATACTTTATCGCGCAACTCATAATCTCCATAACCATAACCATAATCTCTAGTAGCAGTAGGCTTCCTCGATTTAGGATAGCACATTATGGCCAACATCATTTTATAGTCAATCTTGATTCAACTCAAAGACATGTCAACCGTTGAACATGCTGATTGATCTTGATTGCTGATCTACAGTAACCAAAAAATTTAAAAACCGCAATGTATTTATGTAAATACAAAGACTCCAGTGCTGTAACTGCCAATAGCAGTATTCTTGGATTTACTAGGCCATTCGAGTTTCGTGGAGTCTGGTCCTTACGGCCTGATCAGTAATAGATTAAGTATTGTAGTGACGCGCAAAACAACTCTCGATACATCACGCACAGTTGCTGCACGTTTCGAAAGCACTTGAATACGCAGAAATCAATCGTTTGTCACTGGCGCTTTTCTTAGAAAACTAGTTTTTGTCTTTGAAGAACATTCCCAGTGTGAATATGTCTCATCTTAAGCAAAGCTAGATACAACAGGTCGTGTTGTACCTACAATATTGGCACCGTTTGGATTTGGACCTGTGAATGTGAGTGGATAGTGAATACTAACCATTTTAAAATGTAGACTTCTGGACATTAAGTAATATTTGAATATAGCTATGTTATTAGGTAACTTATTACGAATTAACGTAATTCGTTGTGATAACGGTTGCTTATTTTCAAGAGTGTCAGAGTGAGTTTCAGAGCGTTCACGCTGATCACATTCCTTGCCGTTACGTGCCGTGTACGTGTTGGAAGTTAGAACAGTTGCATGAGATTGTCAACTAGGTGTAACAAGCAATTCGGAAAATCAAAAGGTATCTTTCAGTTGGTTGAAATTGGAAAAGATTCTTCGGAAATATTCCGTCCGAAAAAATCATCAAGTCTACTTAGTACTGGAACAATTGCAGATACGAGTGGTAAAGATGCTATGTAGCATTTTTCTAAGAATCTTTTGTCTTCTTACACACGTCAAACATGTTATGTTTTTGCGATGTTCGTAAAATACCTGGTTTACGAAGTATTTTCCTACATTACGATAATGCGATTCCGCATCGGCTACAAAAACTATAGACTTTTTGTACGAAAATGGAATTCAACTTGTTACTCAACGCCCTTGCAGCCCATATTTAGCCCCCACGATGTTTTTTTTTTGTTTAAGTTATTACATTTACTGTTCAGTAAAGAAAGTATATTTAAAACCATTTCGCGTTATCCAAAAAGAATAAAAATCCCTGTTAGTCAATGTTTGAGTCAAGATTAGATTACATTCCATTTATACCCATTGTATCCATAGGCGCCCGGAAGGGGAGGGCAAGGAGGGGCACTTGCCCCCCTGGATGTTGAACAATTAGAATTTTATTGGAAATTTTGTATAATATGCCGTTTTTTTCTAGGCTTGGCACCCCTAGCATATCTTATTGCATATCCATTTTAAATAGACTTCTATAACACAAACAAAATGCATACCTAACCCCAAGCCTAAGTTTTAAGTTAGAAATAGTTAATCCAGTCGGACATTATCAGGAATCATTGATATTGTCAAATAGTTCCTTCAAACTGCCGTTTTAGATCAGATCAGAGATGAATCTGAAGATATAGAGATACACTTATATTTTATCCTTTGTACCTGTAACCAATAACTTAACAATCTCAATTCAAGTGTAAACTTGTTTAATGATTCATTATATTTATTACAAAACTGAACTGAGCCATTGTTTGACACAATTTATTAGATGTCGTTATACTGAAAGAATTCTATAAATGTAATACAGCACCTCTCGGCATTAATCACTACTACGGTTTCATTTTAAAGAACCCCAAATGTATTTTATGACTTACATTGTACGTAATTTGTGTTGATTTTGTAAAATAATGTCAATATATCGAATTTCATTTCTATGTATGACAATGAAGTGTACCCCATCCGATATCATTTTTATTTCTACGTTGTTGTTGTGAATATTCGAAGTTTATTTTCTGGTTTCTACTTTCGTTTGTAAAAATGTCTAAAAAATGAAAATGTTTAAAAAAAATAAGAATTAACAAACCATCAAAACTTGACGTTTTTTTTTAAATCGCTGCCATCTGCAGCTTTGCTGGTTTGAAGTTTTTTGAAAGCTTATGTTTTCACCTCAAGTTTTCACACATATTAAATTAGCCAATTGCGGCCATTGTACCAGTTTCGGCCACAAGAACAGAATTTTGTTCTATTAAATAACTACTTTAAAACAACATAAATCTACCTTTCAATCTCTAGTATTAGTAAACTGAGATATTTAGTTTGCAAAGGTGGCACTTAATGGCACTACTCGAATCCTGTAATTATAAGATGTTACATGTGTTGTCCTCAATTTGTCGTGTTTTCTTAACAAAATTGATAAGGATTAAGGTAAGTTTCTAGTTCAACTTACAGTTACTTAATAAGTAATTTTATTTCATATTTATATGTAAACATTCTAAATTGATTAGTCTTTTATATAAATATTTGAATTTATAATACATTTTCGGCAGTTACATTGGGTGGCCAAAAATGGGAGAGTCTATTATGACATTTATCCAGTTTTGGCCAATCAGGTGGTCAGAATTGGAACACGATATTTCATTTCTTGCCACTAGCCAATATCTCTTTTTTTTTCAATTCAAAATACTTTCTATATTAAAATATTGGTTATACTTTAGATTAGGTTCGTCGCCCTCAGCTCATGCTGTATTCTATTCAATGCTGCTCATCGAGCTGAATAATAGTCCATAGTGAGGGAGGAATAGTAGTTTTCGAGATAATCGCCAAAAACTTTTTGAAGGGAGAGCTATAGACTGACGTGTTAATTTCCTACCCTACCTGAAAATGCATTTTGTGGTGCGTATGCGACATAACCTAACCTATAACCTAACCTAATCTAACCTATAATCTGACCCATAACCTAACCAATAATCTGACTAATAACCTAACCTATAGCCTCACCTATAGCCTGACCTATAAACCTGGCCTATGAAACAAAGTTGAAATATCTTAGTAGGGCACGTGCCAATATTACAACCCAGATAGTTAGCTTGGTTATAGTTCTGATAATTTGTGGAAAAGAGAAATTAAATCAAGTAAACAACGGTAAAGTGTTCTGACATGTGAACAGTGGTTAGCACATGCAAAACAAGAACAAGAAGAGACAGAGGAGGCTTTAAAAACTAAAAAAGAACTACAATTGAGAAGGGGACGCAAGAAAGGTAAAGAAAATTTTGGAAAAGGCACTGCAAGGCATTACGGAAATTAACATTACGACAAAAAAAATGAAAAAGTTGTAAGAAACGCGGATGATGGTCTCTGATGAACACAGAAAACACAGAAGTGTTTTTCAAAAGTTGGAAAAAAACACTTAAGCTATTGTACAATATTGCAAATTTGTATTAAATACAATGTTGAAAAACAAAACATGATGATATACTTACTATGTGCGGTTTATTCAGAATATAGAGGGTGTCCCATTTTGACTCTATATCTGGAAAACGAGCAGCCTAGTAATAAAAAACTGTCTTTGTTTTGTTACTTGGTATAATTGACTTTTGTCAAAATAAAAATTATTTATGAAAGAAACTGATGTAAGATTGCGCCGAAAAAAACTCATTTTATCAAAATGAAGGTGGTAAAAATAAATATCTGTGCCGAAAGTACTTTATAAAAATGGGAATTCCCAGAACTACTACTACAGGAATAATCAACCGGTATTTGAGTACTTGGCCTATTGCAGAAAATAAACTCACAGGGCATCCTCGCTCTTACTATTCAATGAATTTGTATCGTTAACACAATGTTTAAAAATTCAGATAAGTAAAATTAGGAATTCCAAAAACCACTGTGGAGTAGGATTAACAAAGACGTCCTAGGCAAACAACCTTTAAGAAAAATAGGTCCCAAAATGTATCGAAAAGCAGGTACTAAAAGTTTTTGGTAAGAACACTCTGTTCGTTAAAATCTGAAAAGATTCTAGCAATGGATGATGAATCCTACTTTGTCAACGATCCTATTCAAGTACCTGGATTAAAGTCCTATCACTGCTCAGTCAAAACAGCCTGTAAACAAGAAATTAAAGTTAAACCCAAAGAAAATATTTTCAAAAAGTATTTAGTGTGGCAGATTCTGGGCAGTGATGGAAGGCTCTCAGATTCATTTATCTACACCGACACCAAAACATTAGGAATTCCAAAAACCACTGTGTGTAGGATTAACAAAGACGTCCTAGGCAAACAACCTTTAAGAGAAATATGTCCCAAAATATATCGCAAAGCAGTTACTGAAAGTTGAAAGTGGAGCAAAGTTTTTGGTAAGAACACTTCGTTCGTTAAAGTCTGAAAAGATTCTAGTAATGGATGATGAATCCTATTTTGTCAACGATCCTAATGAAGTACCTGGATTAAAGTCCTATCACTGCTCAGTCAAAACAGCCTGTAAACAAGAAATTAAAGTTAAACTCAAAGAAAATATTTTCAAAAAGTATTTAGTGTGGCAGATTCTGGGCAGTGATGGAAGGCTCTCAGATTCATTTATCTACACCCGACACTATGAACAGTAGAACTGATTCCCTTCTTAAAAAAGTATTATAAAATAGAAGATAAAATATTCTGGTCAGACAGAACCATCTGTCATTACACCAGGTCATCTCTGGATACTCCGTTCAGTAAAGGTATTTATGTGGTACCTAAAGAAGAAATCCTCCTGTTTTCTAGCTGCAAGGTAAATCAAAAAGTATTGGGGATTGGTGAAACAATAATACGCAAGGTGTAAGCGAAAAGCAAAAAAATAAATAATCCCTCCATTAGCAGTGGCCGAATTGTGTGTCCGATTCAAGCGTAAAAGCCTATATATTCAATATACAACTAATTAGTCGTATTAATTATATGTGAAAATAATGTAATTTAAGGAAAAATTAATAAACACATTTAATTTGTTAAATGTTTTTCAAAGATGACGAAAAATTATGGGACATCCTCTAATACAGATTTTCGGTGATGGCCAAAATAGTGACCAAAGCTGGTGTTATTATGGCCAGAACGGGTTATAACATATGTGACAACATTACGAACATCTTATCTTTTACAAAAATAACGCAGTTGGTCCTGTTTTTTAAAGATTTGAATCGATTACTAGTATCTGAATAGTGAATATGTATCTCACCTATGGGGATGTATTATACCTTAAAAAAAATGTAAGAGGTTTCAAAATGAAAAGATTTTCTAATGTAGCCACAACTGGTACGTCTACCCTTCTTATCAATCTTACAGTTTTACTGCAACTCTCAAAATTAAAGGAATTTGTGTTTCTAATTTCTATTTGTTTCTAAAGTTCTATTTGTTGTGTGTAAATTGTGCACGATTCTTATATTTACGAGTATTTTCGTAGCAAACACTCGAAAGTTGTCTCATTTATCCAAGAGCATTGCGCTGCCGATGTATATGGCGTTACAAGTCGTGCAGTTTGATTTGTACCTAAATTCTTACAAATTGGTGCGTCGGTATTGTCAACGAAGCAAGTAATAATAAATTCTTTAACATTGTTTTCTGTATTTTAGATTGTAAGAAAACGTGTAATTATGTTACAGTGATTTTCTTGTCGAACTTAATATTCGTAATTAAAAAATTCTTTACCTTAAATTAACCAGTTTTTATCAATAAAATAAAAGACCTACACTCATTTTATTTTTTCTTTTACATACAAGAAAATTTTAACATGTAACAAGGCTGCATATTTAAAACCTTGCACTTTAATAAATTATCCACAAGTCAAATAAAATAATTTTAAAATTTTATTAGGGTGTGGTACCCCAACATACTACAAAATGCAATACATAACACTGGGTTGAAAAACCCGTTTACGAATTGATAGGATCTTTCCGAAAGCTCTTAAGCATTTTAAAATTTAAAAAAGGTTTTAATGGCTTGGATGTATTTGAGGCACTACTATAACGCAATAATTGAAAATTCCTACCATGTTGAACAATTCACTTTATGCAAATAACGTTTTGTTGTTATAATAATGAGACAATTATTATTTCGCAATTAGTAAACATTGAGTTACAGAATAATAATGAAAATATAGATAACTTTCATATAGGAAAGTATGTACTAATAAAGGTGGTTATAAATATGTTATGCATACATTTATAAATATTTTTAATGCATAAATGAATATATGAAATGGAATAGTGATGATGATGACGGCTTAAAGTTATTCTTTTAGATGTTGTAGGTGTTTATTGTTGATTTTATCTATTACTAATATTAACTGGATTATAATTGCTTTTACTAATGATATAGGTTGAAAGGTGTTATTGCAAGGAAAATTTAATTTCATAAATATAATGCATATTTAATTAAGTATTCAATTTATTTATGAATTTCATTCATATTTTATTACATATTTAAATTATATGGAAATATGCATCAAGCTGCAAAAAAGCTGTGGGCTTTTTATAAACAGGCTATCATTAAAGCGCGCTTAACTATCTATAATACAATTAGACATCTTTATTATACGAAACATTAAATAATAATTTGCAAATTTTCCATGTTATAAAAAATCACAGAGTATAAAATTTTTAATTTAATGATTTCAGATGAACTTTTAATCAATATTCATTTTTTCTTCGATTTTTCCCATTTTCGTACTGTTGCGTGCATGCGTACCTGACTAATTAAGCATTACATGTAATTCATTAAACACGATTGTTTAATAATATTCTTATTTACATAACAAGTTCCAGGAAAGATTTTTACTGAACATAATTTTTGAACATAATGTCATGTATTATTAATCAAATCATATATTATCACAATCGAGGGATTTGATAAGTTTCTTTCTATCAGCGCACAATGTAATAGCTTCATTTTGAAAAAATTCTCAGCTAGTATATCCCACTTGGTAAAAACTTTTCGAATAGATCAATTCGGATACTTTTCTTCGATAAATTTTAGTAACCATATTTAGCATATTGGGTTATAGTACACCGTGTCCAAGATAAGAATGCACAGCATAGGGATCTTGGAAACGATAAAAGATACAGGTTGGCTTAAATTAGGAAAAAGTTGCACTATTTAGAGTATGTTTACATGCCGATCGCAGAAATCCATGATTGTTTATCGTTTTCGAAATTTTCAAAAAAATTGCAATTTTTTGGGATTTTCGATTTTTCCAATTTTTGTATTTATTTTAAAAGATATTAAAAAACTAATGACACTTTGTCATTGTCACTTTTTAAGCTCTACAAAATGGCTTCTTAAAATTTTTTATCCGATGTTTCATCTTCGAGAAATCATCATCAACTTAATTTTTTTATATGGCCACAAAAGTAGACACACCTTGTATACGGTAGCATTTTTTATTACAAATTCAACGATGTATCACACATTATGCTTCTGAAGCCAAAAAACAGAGAAAAATGAATTTTAATATTTTTTTAGATTCTTAATCTAGTAGGCATTGGAAAAAGAATTCAAAGATTATTGCAAGTGTTCAAATAAGTTCCCATTATTTTCTAGACACAAGTATGCTCTTTGTACAGGTGAATTTAAAACTTTGGCTAACATTTCTGAGGAGATTGTGTTAACTGCTGCTATAACCGATGCCAATAATTGTTCTTCAGTTTCAAAAGTTGAGTCATACACTTGATTTTTTACATAACCCCACAGGAAAAAGTCTAACGGGCTCAAATCTGGTGATCGGGCTGGCCAAGCTACTTCACTGTGAGTTCCAATCCATTTTTCAGGAAACCTCTGCGACAAATACTCCCGTACATTTCTTGAGTTATGTGCTGGGGCACCATCTTGCTGAAACCAGCAGTTGTTAATTATTGCTAGAGGTAATCCATCCAAGGCGTCTTCCAAATCAGTCTGCATCAGGTCAAGATACCGCTCGGAATTTAAATTGTTGTGATAAATAAAGGGTCCTATTATTCTGCTACCTAAAATACCTATCCACATATTAAATCCAAATCGGTGTTGATGCCTTGCATCTTTTTTAAATGAGGATTGTCTGTTGCCCAATAATGTTTGTTACGCCGGTTGAAAATGCCATTGTTGGTTATCATGCTTTCATCAGACCAAATTACTTGAAAAGGAAAAGTTTGATTTTCTTGACATTTTCTGATATACCATTCACAAAAACTTGATCGCCTTCTCTCGTCACCAGGTCTAAGATCCTGACAAATTCTAAATTTATATGAATGAAATTTATTCTTTTGTAAAATCAAGTGGGCTGTAGATCTAGCTACCCCAGTCCACACCCCAATAATGTGTGATACATCGTTGAATTTGTAATAATAAATGCTACCGTATACAAGGTGTGTCTACTTTTGTGGCCATATAAAAAAATTAAGTTGATGATGATTTCTCGAAGATGAAACATCGGATAAAAAATTTTAAGAAGCCATTTTGTAGAGCTTAAAAAGTGACAATGACAAAGTGTCATTAGTTTTTTAATATCTTTTAAAATAAATACAAAAATTGGAAAAATCGAAAATCCGAAAAATTGCATTTTTTGGAAAATTTCGAAAACGATAAACAATCATGGATTTCTGCGATCGGCATGTAAACATACTCTAAATAGTGCAACTTTTTCCTAATTTAAGCCAACCTGTATCTTTTACCGTTTTCAAGATCCCCATGCTGTGCATTCTTATCTTGGACACGGTGTATACATCTATTTTATTCTCATTAATTAAAAATAATATATGTTATCTTTTATTAATAGTAGTAAAAGCATTTGCTAGATTTTCCTCACATCGCCCAATGTAGACTGTATACCATTTTACCTCATTCCTTAAATAGTCTTATTAACAACAATAGTATCTACAATAGTATGCTGAGACTAACATATATTCCGATAATATGGAAATTTGCCCATATCATCATGTTACCAACACCTGGAAAACCAGTCAATGAAGTCAGTTCATATCGACCTCTTAGCATGTTACCTACACCATCAAAACTGTTTGAAAAACTGCTACTTGCCAGAATTAGAGCTGACATAGATTTACCAACTATAATACCCGACTATCAATTTGGATTTAGGGAACGACATTCCACCATTCAACAAACACATAGAATAGTGAATTCAATAGCAACTAGCCTAGAGGAGAAAATATTTTGCACAGCGGCATTCCTAGATATATCACAAGCATTTGATAAAGTATGATACACCGGCCTGCTATATAAAATCAAAACCATATTTCCTAGCCCATACTACCTCTTATTAAAATCATACATCTCCGAAAGATACTTTCGGGTAAAACACAACAACTCTTACTCACAATACCTTCTAGTGAAAGCTGGTGTGCCACAGAGAAGTGTTCTGGGTCCACTGCTATACCTAGTGTACACTACTGATCTGCCAACTACAAATGACACCACCATTGCAACGTTTGCTGACGATACGGCCCTACTTGCAACGAATGCTAACCCAGTATTAGCTACGCGTAGAGACCCTTCAATTAGAGTCTGGCCAATGCGTTGCCAAGGTGCCCGCCATTTTATATCACAATATTTTTGATATATTTTGATTTTGACATCTTAATTATAATGTAATTTTACTGCTAAATATGTTTTATATACACAACCCGCTGTTTCGTGATTTTTAATTCAGTCAAATACTGTTTACATGCGTGTCAATATTTGGTCGTGTTAACTATTTCTGTACTTATCAAATTTGGCGCCACGTGTTGTGATATAAAATGGTTGCCTTGGCCAGACTGAATTAAGGGTCTCTAGCTACGTGATGCTTACAACGCCATTTAGACCTAGTTGAAGACTGGTGCAGCACATGGAAGATCACGATCAACAAAGAAAAGTCAATACAAGTCACTTTTACCACAAAAAATCAACCTGCCCACCTGTTACCATAAACAATACACAAATACCAGTTCAAACTGAAGCAAAATACTTGGGCTTACATTTCGACCAAAAACTAACATGGCTAAAACACATAAAAACCAAGAGACAACAAATGAATCTAAAACTCAGAGAAATGCATTGACTAATGGGTCGTAAGTCCAAGCTAACTCTTAATAACAAACTATTGTTATACAAAACCATTATAAAACCAATATGGACTTACGGTGTTCAACTATGGGGTTGCACTAAACCATCCAATACGAAGATAATACAACGACTTCAGTCTAAGTACTGCGTACCATAACCAATGCACCATGCTCAAGTAACAAAATCTGTCTATACCAAATGCAGACTGCGTGCACGTGCTTACATTTCATTAATAATATCACATATATTTTTATTAGCACGTGTGCGCAATCTTTTCCTGGTATAGACAGATTTTGCTACTTGGGTGGTATGTCTCAAACCTCACACTACACAATGACCTGCAAATACCATTTGTTACTGATGAAATCAAACGACTAGCCACACTATATAACCAAAGACTCCAAGGACACGAAAACAGACTATTTGAAAACATAAGCACCCCTCTCAATGTTAGAAGAAGACTGAGAAGACAATGGCCATCTGACCTCCCACAGTAACCATAACGCTAAGAAGCTGATACTACCAATCTACCGATCACTAAGAGAATCAACAGTGGTTGACAACTTTACTCGCGCGCAATCGTATATATCAAATTTACTTATTGCTCCAAAATGTAAAGAGAGTAGGTTGTAAATAAGCTTAATAAATAAAAAAAACCTGATCGCTTAATCACAGTTGAAATAATTGTGCAGAACAAAAGATTTGAATTATGAACGTCTACGTATTGATTTTTATATTGAAAGGTGTTCCAATCTAGCACTCCAATAGAACACAGTTCGATTTGATTGTAAAATCATGAGCTGTCTACCTACAAAAGAGTTAATTAAAATTAGTAATCAGTCCTTATTTTTAGTAGATATGACGGACAAGCTTAATAAGCATTAAATTCTAACGAGTGATTATAACTGTTGACATCTCGGTTGCTGTGAAAAATAGAACGTAAGTGTTTTATAGATGCTATAGTATAATTATGCTATAGCACGCTATATTGACATTAACAATTAATATAATGTATTTGGTGTTGAAAAAATTATTGCAGTGGAATAATAAAACACATACGTTTTAAATTTCACAGCAACTGAGATGTCGAGGGTTTATAATCACTCGTTATATAATAATGGATTTTTGGATAAACAAATTTATTCAATAACGACTGTACAAATATAACCTATTTTGTCTGTATCTGCAAGTATATTCGGAAAAACAGCACTGTGTTATATCCTGGCATGCTGCATTTTCAACCTTCACCATTGACGCGTTTCACTGTAATTGACAAATTTGTTACAAACTAATACGAATGACATGTCATATCTATAGCAGAGAGGATTCGGTGGTTGCATGCATCTCAGGTAGCAAAGGCACGTGAAAATGATCTGAACAACTGGCCACTGAGTGACGTAAATGTCATCGTTGGATGACATAAATATAACGTGATAATGATTTCCTAATGCCTCAGACTAATGACGTCATATGCTAGACGTTAATTTCACGTCTTACAAACACGTTATTTTAACGTGTTTTTCAAGTTATATTTGGTATTCCCAGAGTTTGAGGAATACGTATGAAACTACTAGTACTTTTTTAGATTAGAAACATATTTAAAAAATATATACAAAAATATAACATATATTGAAAGGTTATATTATAAACAAAATATTAAAAATTACAAACAAGAATCTGCTCATTAAAATTGAAGATAACAGTTCACAATCTAGTTTTATTGATCATTATTGTCTTATTATTTCTAATGAATGATGAAATACATGATTTTACAATAAACTTCAAAGATAAATCAAATATTACGAATAATAGGCATCGCTACAACTTCTCTTAAAAGCCAATTGTCAAATATTTCAATGTTAGATCATACTTCAAACAAACATGGCGGAGGAGACAAACTACACATAAATAACAGAATAAGGACTGGTACTGACAACCAAGCTGAACTGCGCGCGCATATCGCGACGCCTATACCGATTGGTTGAAAGTTTGAAAGTAGCACCAATGTAAAGCCAACCGCTCAACGCAAAATTTAATGTATTGCAGATCATGAATTACCGTTGGAATTTATCAAATATTAAAAATGTACAAAAAATAATAATGTTTGTACGAAAATAATACACATAGATAAATGTTTGTGTTGTGTTGTTGCCGCAATAACACGTTTTAAAGACAATGAGCCTTATAATAGCCTTACTAAAACATAATGTATACTATTATGGATATTATAACAGCAAGTGAAAAAGAAATATTAGTAACGATACAAAATGCGGTATCTCAACATTGAGTTTTTGACTTTGGAAACCGGTAAAATATATGCATAAATAAATATAACCAAAAAAAGACTACTATATGACGTGATATGTGGCTCGTCATTTTAATGGACGTCATTATGTCATCGACTTTTAGTCCACTGACGTCTTGTGACCACTTATAAATAAATAAATCAAGTTATCACCAAATGTTGACGTTGTTATGACGTACCTTTGCTACCTGGGAGAATAAAATACTTTCAGTCTTACTGTTCACAAAAACAATTTTGCATCGATTGGACTAGACTTACTTTCACTTTTTGACTTTCTATTGGACAGCAGTAATACCATCTAACAAATAAATCTTTTTATGCCATAAGAAGTATGGTGTAAGAACTCCACACTCAAAAGTCTTTCTTGACCACTCAAACTATATCTGCCTTTGTTCTAAATATAATTTTACTCTTATTAGTGCAAAATTAATTGTAAGTCTTCAATTGAACACATCACACATTTTGACTGGAACAAGTATGCAGAGTACTGCAGTTCCACATTACACATACGATGCATCTTCAGACACCAAATACGAAAATATGCAATTATACCTATCTAATGGTTTCGTCGCTATTCAATCTACTTAGTTTAAATAGACTAATGGATGTTTTTGTCAACTTCAAGTTTCAACGATGTAATCAAAAGAGCACGGTGAATTAACGCGATATACGTATGCTAGAGACTGAGCAATCGTTATCCTCAGATTTTAATTGTTTAATCAATTACGGATCAAAGCTATACGTATTACCTCGCAAATATTCGTAACAATGTAAACTGATAATATAATGTATATGAAATAGATACATAGATGTAAGTGCTACCCGCACACTAGGCAAAAAACCATTTAACACTGAAAATTATAATATACAAATATACAGTAATGTTTTATTTACAATAATGGAATGCCAAACGTTAGTGTTGCTCTAAATAGTTGCTACAATATAAGTGACTCACGATACAGGTGTGTGTTCTTCAATCTGAAGAGGAAGTCTTCAACCAGGTTGAACGTAGCGTGATCCAAGGACGCAACCAAGTAACAGTACATGAGCAAGTAGCTCAGCGTAATGGTCTTTTAACAACCCAAATATACAACTTAGTGTAAGAAGTTATGGTAAAATAAAGAGAATAATATAAAAAGGTCTGTAACAAATAAAACCAATTACCAGAATGCACCAAACAAACATTTAATAAGTACCTTAGATTGAAAATCAAAAACTAATTATAAATCTGTACAAATGCAATTCCCAATTCACAGCATAAAGGAAAAATCAATTTAACGGCGATGCCACTAAAACATTCTTTTAAAGAAGTTGCTTCACGAACGAATCGAACGAACGAAGTCGACTTAATCAACAGGAAGTTAGTTCCAAAACAAAAAGGCAAATAAACGAAGAGAGAATACGAAAATCTCTAACGCTATACAATATAACACAAAAGCATAACTATATAGGGTGCTATGAAATTAGCACGTAGTTTAATATGTATAAGTTTTCTATAATTTAAAAATATTGTTGCAATTATTCCCACTTCCACGTTTTGTAGTTTTTGACTCTGCACTATTTTATGATAAATATTCGCAAAACTTACAACCACTGTAGTCGAATTAGCAAAATATAAGAATTAATTGTATTAATGTACATATCTGTGAAAGACATCTCATTATTCATTATTATAAATTTGGAGAAAATAAGCTTTAAAATTTTTGGGACACTATGTATGTCACGAACAGTAACAAAAAAAATGTCGAGCAATGTTTATGATTTGTTTGCCAATTTAGCAATAGCACAGTATTGCTTTTTAAGTATACGACCTTTTGCCTTTATGACAATTTTGGTGGTGGTGTCTTTCATTTGTCATTGGGGGAAAAAACAAATGCGATAAAACTTGGCATGTATGATCTCCTGACCTACAAGTGTACTATTCTGCAAAAGTTTGGTCAGGGTTGTTGACCAGAAATCCGAGTCATTTTTGCAACAAGACCTTCAAGCAAACTTAACATTCCTATTTGTGCATGAAAGTAGAACTTCACGACCAGCATGGCTGTCATAGGGACCTGAAATATGTGTCCTTTGAGCAACCAGTCCTTCAAGCAAACTTAAAACAAAAGACAGCTTTAGTAAAAAGATAAAAGAAACTTAGTTTATATATCATACTAAAAGCTATCAATAGTAAAATCAACCAACGTTGTCTTGGTGAAACAAAAAGTATCATTCACTTTTATTTTGAGCAAGCGATAAACACTTTTCCGCGCGTTGTCTTTTAGCAGAAAAGTCACAATTTTGCTTGTTTCTAGAGAATTACAACTTTCAATTCTCTAACGATAGCTGGAAAATTCCTTTTTATATGTTAAAATGAGTAGTTTAGACTTTTATGAGTCAAAGACTTTTGAATTTTCATATCCGTAGGATGTCATATGCAATAAAAATAATTTCTCAAGGTTTAACTATGGCACTTTCTGCTTTTATTTTGGTACAACTTCTCAGTGAAAAATGGAGGAGGATGAAACGGATGAATATATTTTTTTTATTCAGCTGACAGTAGTCAAAGGTTTTTGTAAAAAATTATTTTTCTGTGTAAGGTCTTCGCCTTGATCCTGAATCTGAAAGCTGTAGAGAACCTGGTTGTTTTCCAGAATGACGATTAGTTTTTGGATGATTTACAACAAAATAACACCTATTTTGCAAAACTTGATAGCTTACTTGCGTTATGCAAACACAAGCAAAAATAGTAGAAGGTGACACTTATTATGCAATAGTCAGTGGACGATTACGGTCATCGTAAATACTATTATTTGAGTCTACTGTTCAATCTACTATGAAAATGATCGATAGACCTCCAAGACAACAGTCTGAAAATATTGTAAATAGATGTCAATGAATGGACACTTGAAATTTGAAGAAATGTAAAAGCATCGAATATTTCTGAAATTCGAATCATAGAAGATACTGCAAGAACGTAACTTTGGGATGCATGCTACACGTATACTATGTGTAGTTGCTTTTTATTACATAGCGTATGATGCTTTTTATTACATTACCTGCCTGCCAGAAGCGTAATTTCAAAAATTCAAAAATTACTTCTCGAAATCCAGTCAACGATTTGCATTCAAATTTTGCCATGAGAGTAGACTCAAATTACAGTAGTCATGGTAACATTTTGAAATAATCATTTACTGGGTACCCCATAAATCGGATAAGTAGTCTTCATGTCGAAATTCCGCTTAGGATTTTATGTTTGACACATTTCTGCTATCTTTCGTAGGGTTTATTTATATCACGTTTATGGTAGATCATGTTTAAAATTGTTTTTGCAGTTGGTTTAATTCATCCCAGTTGTTGCACTATAGACGATTTTGATAGTTCTGTGTAGTTGTATATCAAGTACATCAATAAACACTACTTTATTTATAGTAACATCTGGTTATATAACGGATATATAAAAGTATTGAAAGTATATAAGAAGGTTCTACAGATTTATTAGAGTTATATTTAAGATTACTGTAAACTCTAACTGCGTAATGGAGTGAAATACCTAAACATTCCCATTACCATTCTACAAAACTTATAGTAACCCTTCCCATAGTATATAATAACATAATTATAGAAGATTTGCCATTACTTCATTATAAAACTAATATTTATGGGGCTATCTAGTGATATTGATTGTATCAATCACTTTTATAAGTCCTAGGAGATAACAGTGTTTCGTTATATAGATATGTCATAAAACTTTTGGTGAGTAATTTGGTAACCAATATTTTTTCTTTATGAACTTTCGTTACTTTTAGTGCCGACAAATTACCTAGAAGTCGCAATATGCCCGGTTTTTGTTCATTAGCCTTGTTGAATGTTGTAATTTAGATATGGATAGTATAGCGTTCTAAAAACTTAGAAAAAATTTAAATACGGTAGTATATTTTAACGCAAAATTTCTAAAAGTATTTTAGAATCTTAAATGCAGCGCCGATAACATCTACTGACCTAAAGAATGCCAGTTCTGTGTATGAAGTAGCATCCACTTCGTTAAAAAATAATACGCAAACTATTCAAGGCCATTTATCTGTACACAATAACCATGAATTAGCAGATAACACGTTAATACTGAAAGTGCCTTGTATGAAATGAAAGCTGTAGCGGAACCTCTTTACTTGTTTTTGATATAATGATTCTCTCAATGAGAATGATGATAACAAATGCAAAAATAAATAGTAAACTGAATTTGAAGATGATGATTCGTGTCGACTGTACAAAGAAGAGTTAATTAACAGAGTTTTATCATTCTACTAAAATTATCAAAAGAGTAACATTTATTGAGGTTAGGTTACTTCTCTATGATTGTCTAATAAAAGCTATATAACATCACTTAAAATAATTTCGGTTACTATAATATCTTAAAAATATTTTCAAAGTTTTTCAGGATTTATAACAACACTTTCAGCAACGTTAGCTCACTTAAGGATATATAGCGAAACAAAGCTTTGCACAATACCATATGGTGTTACTTAAATTTAGGTACAGTTTTATCCAAAATGACTGAGGACAGTTTGGATTTTGCGCCGTAGGTTATAGTGTATTTCACGTTGTTTTAGTGTAGCAGTATTGAAATGTGTGCAGTGTGCACAGCGTGAATTCGTCACTTTCTTGTTTACATCGTTGTGCTTTGCCACGCTGTTCCGGGTTTCCATTGAGTTTTTGCTTTATTTCGTCTGTTTTTCTATTTTACAAAATAGCTGTTTTTTTCAGAACGACAGTTCTACAAGACTAACCTCAACAGATACAAAACTACATTTTATCACTAAGGGTTTAAAATTTCTATTAAATTGCAATTTTATAAGAAGTTATACAGGGTGTTATGAGTTAGAACGCATTAATTTTAAGGGATGATAGAAGATACCAAAAGGAACAAAAAAGTCTTATACAACTTTGTTCTAGTACTACTTTTTCAGAAAAAAATAAGAAAGTTGGAAACTTCAACATCATTTTGTCGCGTTAATAATAGTACTTTAAGTATGGGGCTTTGTCGGCAGATGCATCTCATCTATAACAACAACAAACTTTAATAACATTTTATCCTATTGTATGTCGTTTCCGCGTAAAATTGAATTCTTTTTACAATTACAAATTCATTTTACTCAATTAAGAAACGTGACAGCCCTGTAAAGTTTGTCATAAAATTTGCTCCACATTATTCGCACAAAATACTGATGTGGAAGTTTGTTGACATTGAAATAAAGCATTTTGTGCTGGTTTTGTTTAGAACTTTGCAATTTAATGATTTAATGAAGAATATTTGGGTCAATGCCTGATCGCAACTGTGTAAACAATACCCTTTTATTATTAGAGTGAAATAATACTGAGTTGGTACTTTGTTGAACTTTGAAATAATAATTTGTCAATAAAGCACTTGTTTATCTAATAACAGTTTTTAATTATTTTATAAGAGAATATCTTTTAAAGAGAAGATTTATCTAATTTAAATTAAATCATTAGATTATTACGTAAATTATTCAATTTTTTTACATAAGATAGTATTTTTTATTAAAAAAAACAAATACTTCAAGAAATTTTGAAAATATTCCCGGCATTAATAAATATATAATGTAGTTCAATTATGGTCTTATTTTTACAGTTGATTTGTTATGAATCAGCGTGATTTTAACGTACAACGTACAAATTTTGTTTACGGAATAACAGTACCGATTACAATTTTCGTAGAATTAGTCACTCGACTAATCTGCTTCTGATGTTTATTATTTTTAAACAACGGCTGTCATCATCAGTTTGTTTGTTTGATTTTCTAAAACAAGGTCAACTTAACTTACTTAAGCAAGGTTGCCAGATATGGCAATGGTTTTTTCTAAATTACTCGAAAGCTTATTAACATAGAAAAAAATTTATTAAGGCCTTTTTGTTCCTTTTGATGTCTTCTATCATCCCTTAAAATGAATGCGTTCTAACTCGTGACAACCTGTGTAGTGACAACGAAAACGTCTTTGTCATTATTGGTTATAAACTCTGAAGTTATATAGCGTTACTAAACAAAGGTGTTCGAAACACTTATAAACTGCTGTTTAAGCATTTTAAGAAGTTTCTAGCTTTTCTGATCCCATTTGGTGACATATGCCGTTGATGTTGTTTGAATTGATTAAAGTTTGCTTTAAATCTTTTTAAATATCTGGTATTCTGCTTTCGTATTGTTTATTTCATTATTTGTAAAGTATAGTTATTTATTCCATTTTCATTCTTTCTTTTACATAAATTACAGCTTCGTTGACACATGAAGAATTCTTCCTTTGGAGAAGTTCAAAGTACAGTAAATCCCTACATCAACATTTTAAAATGTATATTATTCTTCTATTATCAATTAATTAATACCAATCTTCCTCTAATATTTGCTACGAATGAGCTATGTAGATGTAGAAGATTGTTGACATAGAATGAATTTAAGATGTCGAGTCAAAATGATCATTTATGTTGAACAATTTTTTCATGTAACTTTTATACGTGTTTCGTTTAGATTTTTAAAGATTTAAAAACTCTGTAGCATAGAAAACAAGAAGCAATAAATCAACCGAATATTTATTCTCCTCTCTCAGATTTTCACTTTTTAGAATTCTTCTTTAATACCATAAGATTTTAGATAAATATTCCGTACACGTTTATATTTACAACACCCACAATATATTATTTGAATGATAATTTATAATTTTAACAAACAAACCATCACAAGCTTCCATTTTATTCCATTTTCAAAATGGGGAATTCCAAAAATTCTATTAATATAAAATCTGTTAGGAAAAATGCAAAAAAAAACATAATTAAAACCGCTGAAAGGAAGACATAAAGTAAACAGAAAACTAAGTACGTACTGCAACAGTTTTTAATATTTATTGCAAAATAACTTTCAGAGAACTTCGCAACAGCATGACATAATTGGTTAAAGACTGAAGTGTAGGTAAATATAAATTATAGCGGTGGTTAATTCATGTAATATTGTTTACCAGCTGTATACTTACTATACATAGTTGTAGTAGTTTTATTATTATTCTCTGCAATCCAATAATTATTTTTCAACAACGTGTAAATGTTTCATGCGCGTCATGGCTCCTACCACGGTACCTATACCTTATATTACAATAATTTACAATTATTGCTTGAATATTATATTAATAATAAGAGCGTTCGTTCCTTCTTTTTGCGTTATTGAAGTTGACAGATAGTACAGCTGCAGCACTATTAGTATTTAAAACGGGTGAACTGTTGAAAAATACATGAAGTTTAATTACATTACCTGCTGCACTTTACACGCAAAGTTCTAGTAAATGTTTCGGTAGAACAATAAACAAAGAAGATGCAACCTGCATAAAAAAATTAAAAATACACTATTAGTGGTCGGTTTATACATTGATATATATTAACATTATTGTTCGCATGTGTAATTAGCACATAAACAAGAAGATAAGACTTATCAGTTTATTTTGATTATGACAAGAAAGATTATGTAGTATTCATTTTTAATTCACATATGTGTATATTTGAAGCATGGCTGAAAATTTGTATTATAAAGTATGTTCTGTTCTATTTTAAAACGCACTATTTTCTCAGATAGAACCATAAAATTCAAAAAGCTGCTGCAGTTCGATCTCTGATGACTCGAACAGAACGAACTAGGATCAATGGGATTAGTATCGTTTGATTCTTTAGCTACCTATTGACCTGCTTCTGTATGAAACTATTTTTTCTTCTCAAATAGTGCATAATACCTTTGTTTTCAATTTTGAGTACACATTAAAAAATTTAGTGTAAAACTCGAACACTAGACCACTCGAAGAAGTGTGTAATTCCAACACACTTAGAGTAAAATATCTAATCTGTACCTCCGTGTAGACCATAGAGTTAACTTCAATATAATGTTAGTTTAAATTTATCACACTCTTTTATCATTCACGGTAACCTTTTTACACTAAATAGTTAAATTTCTAATCGTTTTCTTAGTAATTGACTATTGAATCTTTTTCTCTACATGGGAAAAACATTCCCTATTTAGAATGAATTGTTATAAAACTTGTGTATAATTTGTCTTTTATTTAGAAAGAAAGATAGTTTTTCAAGGTCAAGGTCAATAACAACATAAATGATTTATTTATTTATTGCAATGCAAACATACATAAGAAGTGTATGTATATGGGACGTTCCACGTCAATTGGGCCACCTGAATAGCCAAAAATTAAAGCTACAAAAAAATATTCCAGGATGTCAATTTTTTCGTTGAAACGTTATGTAAATGCAATGCGGCTCCTGGAAAAAACACAAAATGGTGGTTTAAGATGGCAGCCAGAACACATAAACTCCGAGAAAGATTTTTAAAAACTGATTAGGAATCGAAAATAAGTTAGAAATAGATCATAATACAGCCAAAGTGTAGTATTGAGTGTATAATTAATCTTGACCGTGCCAATATGACGCATAAAATCGAAAATTACATGCATTTCAAAAGGTCCAAATACAAAGGTCAGATATATCATTTTCGCCGTATTTTGACGAGCTGAACACGACCCCGTTGTCAAAATTTGGCCTGGATCCTTCAATATACCGTAAAATGCTAATTTTGAGAGAAAATGAACCAAAATTGATTTTTTATTCCAATCAGACTTACAGAGGCGGATTTAGGCACAAGCGTTGGAAGCGACCGCTTCAGGCCCCACAAGTCAGGGCGCCCCGCAGAGGACTTCTATCTAAGACCGCAAACTCACTTTGTCGCGAAGAGTGAAACATAAAACAGTTCATATCTTGTACAGGCGGGTAAAAAAGTTGTACGGTCGACGCAATAGAGCTTCGTGCGAAAAAGCAAGCATTCAGGGCGATAGGTAAAGTTTTGTAACGGAATATACATTTACCAGCAGACCTGCAAAAAATGTATCATCTCTGTCGTTCCGAGTGTTTGTCTTTAATGCCTTCTAGCAAAATCTGTGCGTTCGTCCGACTTAGAGGACAGGAAGTATATTCGAGGAAGGGGAACTGTACCACGCGTTCGAATGGGTGAAATTCCTTAACGCCTTTTGTCGATTGTCAACATTTTCCAATTTTGAAACAATTTTAAAAACATTTTTAATATTACCGATATTTAATATTACCGAAACGTAGAAAGATTAAAAGTTATGCCAGAAACTCTTTAGAACTCTTTAGCACCAAATCCATGTTAAATCTCATTTAAACTTTAACCTCTCGGTGGCACGGGTTAATATTGACCAAATGGGTTGAAATTTTGCACAGCTCATTTTTTGACGTTTTAAAGAGATCTAGGGAGGTGACCTAAAAAATTTTAACTTTTGCAAAATAACGGCCACCCTAGTAAGTATAGTGCGTAACAGGTGCAAAAACGCCAATTTCACACTCGTGTGATTGCGGAATTCGACTTCATTTCATGCCGCAACTTCTTTACACGTTGGAAATTGGCACTTTTCTGCACTTGTAACACAATATACTAATAACATTTATTAAAAAAATTAAAAAATTAAAATGCTACGATTGCATACATATATTAATTTCAAAATATTGTTATATTTACATATGTAATTAAATGTATTTAGTATATTATTAATTATATGTACTTACTTAATTTTTAATAAAATAATAAAAGGTATATAAATTGTAGTAATTGATTTATACTATGGGGCCCAAAAAATTTGTAACGCTTCAGGCCGTTTAATTGATAAATCCGCCACTGCAGACGTAGCATTTTCGATGTAATTTAATGCGCTGAAAATGATATCGTCCACCTGCATTGCTCTTGACCATTCAATACGTCATAAATTTATAATTAATACGTAACCTAATCACTTTAAACCTAACATAGCTTTAAGCTTGAAGCCCTTAGCCTAACAACTTTAAATCTAACATAACCTAAGGCATCAGGGTTTAATCCTAACTACTTTAAACCTAACATAGCCTAAGCATCGGGACCAACCTAATGCAGGTGAACGAGATCATTTTCAGCGCATTAAATTACGTCGAAAATGCTACGTCTGGATGGAGAAAAAATCAATTTTAGTCGATTTTCTCTTAAAATTAGCATTTTACGTTATATTGAAGGATCCAGGTAAAATTTTTGAAATTCATGTAATTTTCGGTTTTATGCGTCATATTGGCATGTCCGGGATTAATTATACACTCAATAATACACTTTGGCTGAATTATGATCTATTTCTAATTTATTTTCAATTGTTTCTAGCCACTCCATAATGCTTTTAGTGGGAATACGTTGAGAAATAATAACGAATTATCTTGTAGTCTACCCACAATTTTATTTTGATGACAAATACTGCCATCAAAATAAAATTGTGGTAGACTACAAGATAATTCTTTATTATTTATTTTCGATTCCTAATCAATTTTTAAAAAATATTTCTCAGAGTTTGTGTTCTGACCGCCATCTTGAACCGCCATTTTGTTTTTTTCAGGGGCCACATTGCATTTGTAAGATAACGTTTCTACGAAAAAATTGACACTCTGGAATATTGTTGACGTGGAACGTCCCATATACAATTAAAACATAAGAACATATTGAAAGAAATATATACGATCCCAATTGGGACACTTCTATTTTAGTTAAAGGACACCCCGGAACTTTCACTCACTTCGCAATTGGTTTTCGTGCTCCATGGTACGGTTCTTAATTGTTGCTATGGTGAACTACTACCTGTGCTGCATACCAACTCTCATGAAATCTCTATTAGGAGATTCCCTTGCAGCACTCCGTGAACTCTGCCAAAGTTCAAAATTGCTACAATTATTATGTACGCTTTTGTTCTACAAATTAGATATAATTATAATTATTGCTTTACTTACCTAATTTCTCAATATCTTTGTTCATTGTTTGGAAATAAAACAATGAATATGAATTATTGAAAAAAGTACAACTCCATTGGATATCAATATTAAATAGTTTACTGTTGAACATGTCTTATAAGTTTCCAAGTACTCCCGTCTTACTCATCATAAGCAAGACTAATTACTAAAATTATAAAATAATACATGTATTAATAAAATGTTCAAAGTGTAAAAGTTACCTTATATTAATTATTAAAACAATCAGCGAAGTTTCACATTCACATACAGTAAAAAGACGTGAACATATTTGCACTAACAAGTGTATCATTATAACTGTTAAAACTTTGCAATTTGAAGTAACTAAAATTAGAGGAAATTTTAAAATTTTACATATCTAAACTTCAGGTAGGTACTATTATTTATGCACAGATACTTGTTTTTGGTCTAATCAATATAATGATCTTGATCTCTAAATTTTGCTTAGTTATTCATTACGTTTCATTACGTAAATCTAAAACGTAATGAAGTTAATGTAGTTGTACAATTGTACAACTACATTAAGTACACTACTCTCTGAACATAAAACCTCCGAAAAGACCAAAAATTCAAATTTTTGTTTTTGTGCTGCAGCCTGGGTATTCTTTATTATTAAGGTCCAACTGTACCCAGAAAAACGTGTGTTGCTTGTTTCACAAATAATTTAATAATGTGATAACTTTGGTTTTAAGTTTTAAGTGATGTTTATTAACTAAATTATTTCACATGTTTTACGTGAAAAATTAATTTTAGAGACACTGTACATTCATAGTTAACCACTTAAATTTCATAGTATTTGAACTATTTTCTCAAAATTCTAAGAAAATCGTATGTCTAGGGACTAAATCATTACCTGTTTTTTGGGACTAAATAATTGTTTCAAAAATGTTAACGATTTGGTGAATTCGTTAAAAACTTCTTCTGTGGTAAGATTATTTAGCTCGTGACTAAAATATTTCATTGGGTTGTTGTCAAGCAGTTTCTTGGGCATAATTTTGACATAAATGTAAATGTGGGCATTACTTTTTTATAGAAGATATCTTTAAAATAAGATAAATTTCTGCGATTTTGCACTTGCAAGTTTGCAAGTTGTAAGGATGGATTGTAAAGATAGGAAGATGTAACTAGGCAAATTAATGTAATTAAGTTAAATTTAGCTATTTAATAATTGCATTTGAAAGATGATTTGGTTGACAAGTTCTAGTGAATTTACTCTGTTATGCCAATACAGGCATCATTGAAAAGGAAATTTCTTAGGCTGCCTATTTATTGAAATTGTTTAAATAATAGTTAATAGTTATAAACAAGTATGTGGTTATGTAGTATTTAATTCCAAATTGGCTGTTGTTTCTAACTAGAAAAATCACCATAGCAGTGTTTTGTTTTCAAAAGGATATAAAAGCAGCAGCCGTTTTGGTGACAAACTATCTGTTAATTTCGACATTTCAAGCAGTGCACTTGTGTTCAGAGCAAAATTGTAAAATTTGAAGGTTATGTGGTGATTTGAAAAATGTAAACAATCCCAATCGTCAAAATGTTAGGTTATACTTCGGTGAAATGTCAAAGTGCTTAATAATTATTGAAGTTTTTGAATTTGACTATGTGTTTTAATAATAATTACTTTTAATTAAATCATTAGTCAGTGCTGTGAATTTTATAAGTGAAATCATTTTCTTTTTCGAGAAGATTTTTTTTTAGTTTATGAGAATGCCCACCTACGTTATAAATTGGATAATGAAAGGGAATTAATAAATTAATTCATTGAAGGGGCTTATCTTATCTTAAGAAAGCAGCTGGTTTTAAAAATTTTATTATTAGCATATAATTTGGACATTATTTGGAAGAGAGATGAGTTTTTTGTGTTCCAGCCATTTCTATTTATAAACCATATGGAAGAAAGAGGATTTGTGTTTTATTACTACATCAGTTACAAATTTTGATTTTTTTTTAAATATTTTAAGGTATTTATTTAGTTATAATCTAGTGTTTAAGATGTTGAGGATGACAGAGATATTATTCCTGGAGGTAAAATGCATTAACTATCTTAGGATTGATTTTTCTTTTATTCAGGGTTTCAACTTTTTTTTATTGTTCTATATAATCTATTTAAGTGTCAGTTGATTTATTTTCTGTGTTCTTTGTGTTGTGTGTTCTTAAATTAATTTTGTCATTTCAATTTAAAGAAGCTTTTGGAATATTTTTTTGTGTACTTTAATTATGTTTCCTAGATCCATAAGTATTTATATTAAAACGACCCGCCTGTGAGTCTTAATTGTGGTAAGCTTCAAGTTTCACAACAGTTATTTTAGCCGGGGCATTATTTTATGGTAAAGGTAGATGGTTTATATTTTGGTATATATTATCACTGTGCTTTTATTGAAGTCTGTTATGTTTTGTTTGTACTCTCAATTTAAATCGATTTAACATTTATCAATAGCAAGCATCATAACCAGGTGGTTGCCCTCTCAAAACCCGGGGTTATTATAGCACTATGTATAGTATATATAGGGTGTAACTAATATAACTAGAATCTTAATAATGGGAGGGGGAAATCCTAATATGTTCTAATGATTTAGAACATATTGTCCTTGTCTTTGTGCTAGTTTTCAAAAAAATTGCATTTTATATTTGAAGTACGCCTATTTTAAACAAAATTAAAAAACAAAAAATCTTTTTGCTTGTTTTGTATCTTTAATGCAATGTGAGTAGAATGGGCGTACTTAAAATTTAAAATGCGACTTTCTCAAAGACTAGCAGGAAGCGACCACATGTGGATAAGAAAAATATGTTCTTAATCATTAGCGGTATCTAGTTATATTAGTTACACCCTGTATAGTAGGATTTGAACAGGCCCTGAAAAGTGCATAATATATCTACAGTCATCAAATGTGTAGGTTTATTCAATGAAACTGATCACTTCATCACTTTTAAACTGAATAAATCCGTAGAATGTGAAACTTCACACCAATTCCACAGTCCTACGATATATGAATATATGCGAATAAGGAATGTTTTACGCCAAAAGTTGTATTGACGGTATCTCAGTGTTATCTGCGAGTCTATATATCTCATACTCTAAATTCAGAAACCGACAGGTTTTGTGACGCTAAAGTTTTTCTAAACTTTAGAAATACGTAATGATTATATGACCGATCCTACTAGCCGTTGTAATTTCTAACGTGCCAAACATCGCATTGACACAGGACCTCCGGTTTTATTTCCTTATCCAAGATGAAAGCGTGTTTTAATCTTTCTTTACCATAAAAGATTTCCAGCTCGACCGGGGATCGAGTCAGCAATAGCCCAACAAAGCTAGCTTTTATTTTATTGAAATATCGTTTTGTATTATTTCTAAACGATTTAATTAAGATGTAAGAATGATCTGGAAATTTATATTTATTGCAAGATAAAGAACTTCCGGCTTTATATTCCGGTATATCTATATTTTGCTATTATATCACGTATTTATTTATGGTTAGCTCGAAACTGAATTTTTAACTAAGCAATGCACACGCAATAAAAAATGGAACTAATATTATATGCATTCCATAAATTATATTTCCATACATTATTCAAATTATTCGCATACGAATTGTACGTACGTACCAAGAATAACGTGAATAATTCCCATCGATTCGTGCAAGTTATAAAAAGAATAGGGTGGTAATTGTATTTATTAATCATTTTTTCTTTTTCTTCCTATAGCTATCACAACCCCCTTCCTTAGACGACGGCAGGGGTTTAATCTCGCAGCGGGAACCTCGATCTACTACTAAATCTACAAAAATTACTCTCTTTTTTATTATTCTTTGTTATCGAGACAGTGTGTGGCACATGCAAGTGTTTGCAATGCCATTACTTACCCAAACACGGCCAGAGGACGCCAACAGCAGTCGCTACTTGCTGCTGTCAATCATATGTCAAACTGTGATTGCTTATTTACTTTCCCCAAATAATGGACTAAATTATGATGGCTATATGAACCTTGGTAGTATAGTGGTGGCGGCGTTTGTTTACACGAATTTCCAAATTTGTTAGCTATCCTCCTGTCCTGTCGGTGTTCATAAAATTGATAAATAATTAAATGAACATCGTAGCGTCATAAAAGATTAAATTCCTAATAGGAAGGGTTGTTGGTCGTTATCAGAAAAAACAAACCATTAGTTATTTTAAAAGTTTATTAGTTAGTAGTTAAGATTGTAAAAAAGTCATCAGTATGTAATCGAATTCATTATTTTAATTCTGTGTTTAGTTGACTAGGGCAGATAAACTACGGGCTAAAGTAACGACTGACGAACAGTGATTTCTTCCATTTTAAAATCACTTATAGTAATAATAATTATTACTGTTCAATGTACATATTATATGTATAGTTATATTAAAACAAATAGAAGTCTAAAAGCTTGTGAAAGTTGTGACTCGAGTATTTCAAGCTATATTTTAATTAAAATACGATTCTGAATTCAGGACTAGTTTGTCTAGTAAGCTAAACAGGAATTCTATAATTAAAAGGTTAGAGATAAAGGCTAGTACTTTCAAAAATAGTTAACTTATTTAATAACTATAAGTGCCTGCAATTACTAATTAAAAAGTAAGCTAACCAGTTTCCAAATTAGTGTAATAAGATATTACAAAATTTCTTTCTTAAAAGATCCTTCTAATACTAAAATAAATACATTAAGTTCAAGAATTAAGTAGTAAATATTTTTATATACGACCACCATAGAAAGTTACACATTCCGCACAATCTAGTAACCGTGAAAATGACCAATTGCAAACAATCTCCAAACTCAACGGTAAAGACCGTAAGGAATGATTTCTCACGATCAGTAGTTCTATTAAAACGCTATAGATGTCAGCACTTGCAATATTATAATATTATTAATTATTTGAAACAGAAAAATGTTATAAATTTTAGATAAAGGTTAATTTATTTTGTTTAATTAATGTTTTACATTTAATTATATTTTTAATGGAAATCCATCTAGAAAGAATATTAACGGCAGAGCGGGGAATCGAACTCTGGATCGTCTGAACTCTGGACCATTGAGCTACGTAGACATCTTGAGATGGCTAGGTTATTTCTCATTATATAAAGTTATTCAATTAAAACGTAAAATTGATTAGTTTTTTACATGATTATATAATTTTTAATGTAATATTATTTATTATTATTGCTAAATTACAATAAAAATAATGAATGCTTTTATAATTTGCTACATAATTATTCACAAAGTGCAAGCGCGATCTAACTGTTAAAGTTACGTAGCTTTTCATCACAATACCTTGGAATGCGAGAATATGTTGACATTTCGCTGTAAAAGGGTTAATCACCTTGACAATTGAATTGTGATTGTTTATATAAAATTACTGTTTGAACCCGAGTACATACGCATGCTTATTTAGCTGTAAGTACTAAATAGTGGATTGACTGAAATTATACAGATTGTAACAAAACGTATTATTACTATTTTCTTTAAAAATTTAACATTTACTTCTGTGTTTTCAAAATTCTAGATGTATCATTAGTGAATCCGATGATGGGAAAAGGGGGTGTACACTTGTACACCTCCAAACATCATGGAAGCGACTCACATTACATCTTTTAATTTATTGTCAAAGATTTCAACGTAAAAAATGTGAATGCGAATATATAAATTCTAGGTTAAATATTTTTCTTAGCTTTTGGTGGTTTATTACTTTTTTTGTTGTAGTAGATAAAGTATAGTGTGTAACGCGTGCAAAAACGCCAATTTCACACTCGGATTACGGCATTCGATTTCCTCTCATGCCGCAACTTCTTCACACTCGTGAGAAATTGACACTTTTCTGCACTTGTAACACAATATACTAATGTACGATTGGTCAATACTATTCTAGATTTCATTTCCAGGCGTAGAGCAAGTCTTATTGGCCCCCATGCCATAAATTTCTTTTCTACCCCCTAACGTCATTTGAGGTTTAACTAAGGCATAATTTTTGGTACGAGTCAGGGGCGGATTAAGCGGCTGGCGGGCCTAGCGGTTGCCAGAGGCCTCAAATCTCCAAGGGGACCCGAGCTCGATTGATCCTAGTTCAACCCCCCCCCCTGCCAATTCAATATTTTATGTTTGTACAGAATTTATTCACTTTTTGCATCAACCTATCGCTGGCAAGTTTTGTGCAAAAAGGCGCAAAACTCGTCTCAACGAAGAAGTTTCAGATACAAGATGGTCAGCAAAAGCAAATTTGTGACTCAAAAGCAGAAGAAGAGACCACAATACTTGAGGTAACTTCACTTCTGCAAAAAATGGACAAAATAAAATAAATACTGCAATCAGTGCAGTGTGAACTATTAAAAGGCTTTATTTTAATAAGGTCACTAGAGAATTTAACATTTCGGAGAAGGACATGGAAAAGTGACAAAAAGGAACTGATTTGTCAGGGCTATTATTTGATGAAGATCAAAACCGCATCATAAATTTATCGAGCAGCACGAGAAATGTCTTCAACTTTTTCTAACATAAAGATTATATTGATATTTTTAATCCTCCTGCGTAATTAATTAGTGCCAGCCTCGCTGGATGAGTGGTTTGTATGTTGGCTTCATAATCCAAGGATCACAGGTTCGATCCCCGGCCGAGCTGGCAATTCTTCATAGCACAAAAAAATTTTAACTAACAACTACAGGTGCCATGTCAATGCGGTGTTTGGCACGATAAAAATCCCTACTGGGGTGGCATTCCCCCAGATTCGGCTAAATTCTAGTAGGAACGGCCAAATGATCATAGTAATCAGTGCTATGAGGTACGAATGATACTCTGCCATTCCGATTCCTCGCCCAAAAATCAATAAATAAATTAATGAATTTCCCAAAGCGAAACAAGACGCAAATTCATATAGAAAATCGTTTTTAAGCACGCAGGTACTGTAACTTATTTACTGTAACGATTTTTGAATAAATTTTCGATTTTCCTTGAAACGTTGAGTTTTATTATTAGCTATATATTGCTGATTTAAGCAACCGATTAAAAGTCTAATACTTCAATCTTTCCGATAAATTCATCACTTCCTTACACTATTTTTTTTGTTTTGTTGCTTGGGTCCAAGAGTCTCAGAATTTTTGATAGCATATTATTATTATTTGTTTACTTTTGAATAAAGAATCGGTATGGCGGAGCATCCTTCGTATATCATGGCACCGATTACTATGATCGTTTGGCCGACCCTACTATTATTGCAATTATGTTAAATGATAACGCTGTCATTAGTACAATTTATTGTTTAAAACAGTTTCTTTTTTTGGCATTAGATAGTTTACTGGTGAACATGTCTTATAAGTTTCCAAGTACTCCTGTCTTACTCATCATAAGTAACACTAATTACTAAAATTATAAAATAATACATGTATTAATAAAATGTTACCTTATATTAATTATTAAAACAAACTGCAAAGTTCCACATTCACACGCAATTTAAGACGTAAACATATTTGCACTTACAGGTGCCTAGTTACAACTTTTAAATCTTTGCAATTTGAAAGATTACTAAAATTAGCGCGACTTTCAACATTTTACAAATCTAAACTTAATGTAGGTACTATTATCTATATACAGATACCTGTTTTTGGTCTAGTCAATATAATTTTGATCTATAGATTTTGCTTAGTAGTTGTTTATTAGGTTTTAAATTGTAACTTTTGAAATTGCCAAGCTTCCACAGTTATAACTAGTCGAAGTCAAATACAGCAGACAACTAAATGTGGCCATTTTTTGTTAGAGTCGTTATTGCGCACACACTTCTCTTGTCAAATACACTGTTAAGTGTACATTGGTGCCAATTCGTATTATTTACTCTAACTAGAGTAACATGAACACTAACAAACAATTTTTTAACCAATTTACATCACTTATTAACGGCTTTTCTTCTCTTAAAAAAATTAAAATTAGAGTGAATTTTGTTATACTTTTAAAGTAGAATACTATTAGATTGAACATTAATTTAATCTAACTATATAGAGTTAAATAATAATATAGAGAGCAAATAAATTTCAGTAGTGAAGAACTATTTTTGTTATAAGAATCGAGAGAAAAAAAATTTCTACTCGATGTTAATTCTAAAATCTTTACTCAATACTCCAAAAATTGTTCACGGGCTGATTTTTTATTGTGTACAATGTTGTTGGATTATCTTTTATATTGTTTAAGAAAACCTCTTTGATGATTGATATACTTAAGTATATTATTTTGTTTCCATGATAATGGTAGAATGTTTTTTGTGTACAAGTCAAATAAAAGTCTGTCAAATGTAGGTTTGCGAATTTTTAAAAAACACAAAGGTGGATAAAAACTGAAATCAAATCAAAGATATTGCATTTATATTGCATGTAACATAAACACATGCAAATATAATACAATATTTTTAATTCATGATTTCACATCCACATTTTCAGCATGCCTGTTAGTATATCTTGGCTACTGATAGTTGTCTTTCCTTAGCAAATTCTATTAATATTCTTCAAATATTAATTTAGGTCAATTATCTAAAACCTGGACTATAATAAAGTGCAATAATCAAGTAAAAATGAAAAATAGGGAGATACTATAAATAAACTAATATACAACAGTAACATAAACTAATTATACAAAATTCTACCACCTTTTCGAGGTTAATGTATCACAAATCATAATAAAATATCATTAATAAATTTTCTTTCCGCGAGATACAGGAAAAATTAAGTCCAAACATATGCATATTTCAGGTCTCCATTTTTCAAAGCAACAATTTCAAACAGTTTCTTTTACTGTAAATGGCAACTGATTTTCTATAAATTAATGAATTTGTGTTTGTAGACTACTTACTTTGATATACTGTAGGTAATATCAATCAATCCTCTTTATTAATTTTATACACAATTCATTAATTCATGTGGTACAGGTTTTATAGTTCTACTACTATTCAGTGCTATTCAAGAACATCTGTATCTCTCTGTGGATAGCTATGTTTACTTCATTAACGTTTTATAGCAGTTTTATAAGTTTATGATCCGATTAAATAATGACGACCGTTTAGGATTTGCGCTAATTAATAAATTAGGGGAGACAAGGAGATACTTTTACGATCAAATCTTAATAATTAATGCAAGATCAGTAATTATTGCCTATAATACATTATAGCTTGTGGGCAAACCACACGGCGTTCACCCTTAGAACTGGTTCTTGTCTGCCCAATCCCTGGTCTGTCTGGGTAACGGATGACGCAATCAAAAGGTAATTTGTGGTAGAATTACACTCAAGTGTTTCTTGACGATGACTCTAAAACATTGCCGAGGAAGCTCTGCTAACAAGAGAGTTCGATGTGGGTGGTTTGATACTTACCTGACGTCAGGGTCTGATATGGAGCTACTTGCCCGCTGTCTGACCTAGAATCTCACCTGATGTCAGGGTTTTTTATGGAGCTAAGTATCCCTCTGTCTGACCTAGACGAATGGAGGAGAATCAAGTGAGGTTTATCTCCGTCAGGGAGTTCGTTCGCTGACCTATGAGAAACTGCAAGCCAGCAGGTAGCGTTTCGGAGGTGACAGTATGGGGGTCCGGCTTTCTCAGAAATCGTCTAGAAACCTACACTTAAGGGACGTTGATGCCAAGATACACAGCCTTACACATTCAAGACAACTTCATCTTAACGGGTATACACCGGGATGCTACTTTAATGGGCCCTATAAAGTAGCCTCGAAACGAAGCTCTGTCAGGGATACACCAGGCCTATAACTGGGAGATCGGGATGGAAAGACCGTTTAAAAAACAAGTCCTGCCACATCTGAGGTTGGATTCGATCGAGCAGTGGTCCCAACTTAGGCTTGGTGAAGGAACTTATGAAGGCATGAAAGACTTCTGGAGGGTTCTAATGTACCTAACCTGGGTTGGGAGAATGGTCCAAATGCTGAACGGGGAACTTAGCCGCGTATGAAAGTGGACGGGAGGGTTCCGGCGGGTGAACACGTATTAAGTTAACCGCTCCGGCACTAACCTGGTGCGCTAGTAGAGGGTGGATAGGCAACCTTGCTCTGAGTACCTGACTCAGTGAGTAACTGGTAGCAATTGCTACTGAGCGTATCTCAATTACTTCCTCTTGGAAGGAACTTGGGGATAAAGTTATAACAGGTGCCCCACGTAAAACGTTCATCAACTATCTATAATACATTAGTTATCAAAAGGGACATTAAATTAACATGAAATAGTATATTTCATTACGATGCTTGAAACCAAGCTTTTCCCGTGCGAGTTGGAAGTTTCCCGTGGGAGCCGCAGGCGACCACGGGAAGCCAGCGAGCGCGGGAAAAGCGGTTTTTGCCGAGTAATAAACGATATTTTTCAGTATACCTCTCTGAAAACCACAATAAAATACTCAAAAAACAGAAAAATTTAAAGATAGAATCATAAATCGAAAGAGTGCTTTGAAAGTCGTGTCGTAGGAAAATTTCCTTAACAACATAACAACACGTTGTTTGTTAAAAAAATGTCTGCAACATTCGAAATCCCAGAGGAAATATTACGTATAGCTGCTGAAACTAGCGCGGGATTGCTCCCAGAGAAGTCGCGTAGCAGGTATGAACATGAATACGGCCAATTCTGCGAGTGGCGAGATCGGAAAAAAATAGAGGGTGTCAGTGACGATGTGCTACTGGTTTAACTATCAGAGAAATCAAAAGGAATGAAGTGTTCTACTTTGTGGAGTCGTTTCTCAATGATAAAGAGCTGTCTAGCGGCGAAGGAAAACATAGATGTTAATAAGTAAGTAGATCTTATTACAAGCCAAATGTTTAATTGCAAATCGATCTCTTAATTTAGATTTCCGAAAAGTGTAGCATTTTTAAAACGCCAAAGTGTTGGTTACACACCGAAAAAGGCTAAAATACTAACTGGAGAACAAGTTACCCAGTTCATGTGTCAGGCATCGGATGAAAAATGGTTATTAATAAAGGTGATATAAATATTTTAACGTTGTCAATGTCAGTGTCAATGTGTATTCTGTACAGGTTCTTTTATTGTTTGGAATTTTCGGTGCCTGTCGAAGGGACGATTTAATTCGTTTGTCTGTCGATGACGTTGAAGATAATGGACGTTTTCTGGTCGTGTTTCTTCGGGATGGCAAAACTCATAGGTCTAGAAATTTCATAATTACCGACGATGGGTGCCCTTTCCAACCATGCAACCTTTATCGAAAGTATATCTCCTTACGACCTGTGATGGAGAGTAGAAGATTATTTGTTGCCTATCGAAATGGCCGATGTTATGCTCAGCATGTGGGCTGTCATTCTATCGCCGGAGTTGCAAGACAGATTATTGCGGAATATCTGCATCTCAAAAATCCTCAAGAATATACAGGACACAGTTTACGGCGAACTTCAGCTTCAATGTTAGTGGAAGGCGGAGCAGATTTACTCATGTTGAAAAAACATGGCGGATGGCGGTCTTCAGCGACAGCCGAAAGGTACGTTGAAGAATCATTGCAAAGAAAAAATGAGGTGTCTAAGAAATTGTTTAATCACACAACAAACGAATCACCAGTAACAACTGATTCCATTCCGGACCAAGTACAGCCAGCAAAAACAAGTGTTTGCACTATAACACCAACTATTTTACTACAACTTCGAGGTCGGAGGAAACTATTTCAGTTTCACAAGATCTACCTTCTGGATTCAATTTGTTTAATAATACAAACTGTACAATAAATGTTAGTTTCTATAGTTCAAAATAAAAATACATATTTATTTGGTAATGCTATTTATTAAGAGCACGGGAAAGCCTGCACGGGAAAAGTTTTCCGGTGCACTGCACGGGAAAGGTTGCCTTTCGCAACCAATAAACAAACATGAAATTTATGTTTTCAGAGCGGTATACTGAAAAATAGTTTTAATAATAATATATTTTCGGAAAAATGTATTGAACAATTGCATTGCACAATTACTACACGATTGAATTTATGAAAAATAATTGTTGGTAAATCGACACAAAATCAATTTACTTTTGAAATAAATTTTTGAAAAGATGGGAAATAACAAGAGTGAGCAACATCTGGTCCGACTGTCAACCTGTAGCGGCTTGCAAGTGCCCGCAGAGAGGGCGGAATATTTTTAAGGTCGAACATGTTGAACACATCGCATCGCGACTATCATCTTTACAGTAACTGCAATTGTTTATCAAAATTGAAAAACCACCTGAGTATGAGGCGATGTTTTAATAAAATGTCTGCTTTAGTACGCAAGTATTCAATACCTTCTAAACTGCTAATTATTGCGAGAAAGATTTTTACTTCAAAAGTTTCTTGGTTACCTAAAATGTATATTTTAAAAATCTTTATAACTATACAGGTATTCCACAAAAATGGTACAAATTAAACTACGCGTTTCTTAAAGAGAGTACCCTATATACTCGTATTTTACCCGGATTTGGTTACTCTATCAGTTTATTCAACCATAAACTCCTTTTTAAATCCGTTGCTACGTTACCAGTTTATAAATTATTTTCTTAAACTTTTCAGTTTTATATGATCATAAGCAATAAGTCACAGTTTATTCATTTGTTTGAATTTTAAAGACATTCTTTGCAGACAATATTATCAGGGTCCTAGAGACATTACTAAAATGTTTCCAGAAAATTAGCTCTGTACTATTTTCTTCATTGCAATAATGTACAACACAACACAACTTAATAAAAAATTAAGGATTTGACAACACTGCACCTGGTGAAAAAATATTTTAGAATTTGATAAATTAATAATCGATGTTTTTAAATAATTTTCGGTAACACAGACAATGTATTCCATTTGATTAATGTTATCAAAATCTGAAAGCATAATTTGAACACCCTGCATATAAACAAAACTTGGAAACATTTTAGTAGTGTTTGTGGGATCCTGTTAATACTGTCTGCAAATAATGTTTTTAAAATTCGAATAAATGAATAAACGACGACTTATGTATAATAAATTTAAAAGAACAATTGATAAATTAGCAACGTCGCAACTCAGAAATAATCTATGGTTGAATAAACAGCTGATAGGGGAATGAATTCCATGTAAAATATACAGGGTGTCACATTTAAGAAAAGCGTGACGATTAAGTATTATTTGTTCCGGTTTGTGGAACACCCTATATAGCTGTAAATATTTTTAAAGTATGCTTCTTGGCAACCAAGAAACTTTTGTAAAGAAAGCTTTTCTAGATATATAGTAGTTTAGGAGATATCAAATAATTGTGCACTAAATGGACACTCTGTATTACGAGTTGAATGGATTGGTGGAAGAGTTGATAGACGCTGCGCACAAAAAAGTAGAATTCGTCTTGATTTCATAAATTGCACCATAAATTCATTTAATACGTTTTATCTTAAAAAGTAAGTGTTAGCAGGCGTTATGGAGAAAGCAATTGGAAGACAATTGCAGTAGACAGTAAAGATGGTAGTCTCAAGTCGTGCTGAACAAGTTTGCTATTAAAGTCATTCCTGCCTATCCGCGAGCACTTGCAAACTTTCTGCTGACAGCTAGTGATTACTTTTGACATCCAAGTGATAATACATAATTTTGATGCCAAAAGTTTATCTTTTGCGAGTGTCGCACTCTGTTGCATAGCTTTGGCGTTTTCCTCCTATACCTACATATATTATGCCTATCCCTGTCCAGTGTTCACAAGAATAGGGAAACTACAGCTTAAAGTGGCCACCGAACCACCCCAAGTACATAATACTCGGATTTTCTATTAATTTCGAGGAAATTTCCTTAGCAAAGGATATCTGAGTGGTTTTCCGGTGATGTATTGGCCGGGGTCCAACCCGTCTCCCTAGTTTCGTACGCAACTAACTGAACCATGATCGCTCTCCATAGGAGAGAATTTTTCCATGGGATTGCAGAAAGATAATTGATTATGGCAATACATGTAGGTTCATGTTTTGCCTAGTGATTTGCCTGGGAGTTATAAATGAATTTATAGTATTTAATAAGTGCATCATGGCTTGCATGATAGCTATGACGAGTTCCTGTATAAGGTTGGCTCAGTCTTCTGCAAGGCACTTGACTAATTCAGGAGATAATTATTTTGTTCACAGTACATCCGATACACTCTTCGACTCTATTCTATCTTATCTGCAAACTTTTATACGTTTTGTAACGCATAAAGTTTGCAGGGAACTTTAGCAGAATCCTATTGGATTCCATACATTTATTTTTCTCGAGACCTGACGAAGTCATTAACCAAGATAAAAAAGACGTAATGACTATAAATCTGCTTCTACTACTTCCATTCCAAGTTTTATTGAAACTTCATATTTACTGGAACGCGGTTCATGTTCAATATATTTTCTGGTTCTTAAATATGACAACTTATTCTTAGAGTATGGCAGCTGTAACGAGCTCATTATTACGGATATGTAGGACGCTTTGTTTTGAATTTAATTTAGCATAAGGTATAAAAGACTTTCGTATTTGAGTGTGACAGGCAGCTGTACTGTACTTCAAAAAAATTAGTAAGTCTAACTTAATATATGAATTCGTGATACCTGTCTGAAACAGAGTCAACACTTGTTTAAGCAAAATCTATTTCCTACGGGATGGTGTTTTGTTTTCAGTCACGTACCCACTTCAATTCTGTTTAAAATATTCTAAAAAGCAAAAAAAATGCTAGCTTGCATACAATATATTTGGGTTCAATAGAAACATAATCTATTTTATGATTTCACTCTGAACAAATAATGCTTTATATTGAGTTATAAAGGTAGGAATTGGTTTCGGAAGCATAATTAGTTTAGCGATACAATTTTATAGCTGGTAATTGGGTAGGTTTTTGATAAGCTTGTTCTTATTTTGAGTTTAATAGCTTGGTGCGTCTTTTATAAAATACTACATAGAGAGAGATTTTGTCTAAATTGATCTTTAGTAGTTATTGACGTTAAGAATATTGCGTGGTTGGTTGAAACCTACAGCTTTCTTAAATTATAATAGGGTATGTACAATTTTTCCCTTTCGGAGACATTTAGTACAGATATAGACAGTACAAGAGCACGGTCAAGTAACGTGATTTGACTCACGCAACTAGAGTTCAGAACTGTTCGTTCCCGTTAAATTTGTATTAGGGATAAATATAGTTAAGCGATGAAAGACTGCTATTGATTTATCATTTAAATCTTGGTTTGTGAAAGTAGATGTTCCAATAATCTGCGTGTGTTTGCCGTTTGAACAATGTTAGTTAAGTTGAAGTAAGGAAATAAATATTATAGCTAGACAAATTCGACAATTTGTCTTGATTGGGTTACATATTAGAGCTAAAGTGGTTTTATGAGAACTATCGCACTTAATAAACCAAAGCGAGATTTTGTAAATTCTGGGTTTACCAACGAGTTAACTTCCATAACTTCCGCAGTAGGAGTCATTAACAACTGTGAAGTTGAGTTTGTCTTGATATTAAGGTTAATCAACGTCTAATAATGAATAATTTAAAAAAACTAATTTTTTAAACATTTTTTTTTTTATGAATGAAAACCATTGTTGCCTTCAAAGCCCCACTCTTAAATAAAAAGTTTTAGTGAGCTGTAAGTGCCCACAACTTCAGCTTGGACAATGTTGTTTTTGATTACTAGGCTTTTGTTTATAGTGAGTTTAAACCTTTACCTGTGGGCGTTCAGGTGAATTGAAGGAATATTAGAATACTACTATAAAAGGATTACTGACATGTATATTTTCTATAAGTTATTTGTATTTGTATCATCTGAGATTTAATTTTTTGAAAACAAATAACATAAATATTGGTTTAATTAAGGAGTTTAATGAAATGTATTTAGAATGGAATCCCAAATTAAATTAAAATTTAGAAATTTATATTGAGAGTAGGTTGCAGATTATCATTAACTGTTGTGTATCTTTTAAAACAGGGAGTGTAAATTAAAATGTTGTAATCGATTTTCTGGGAGTTACATTAATAAAGATAGTTTAAAACTACTACTCACTGCTATAGTTTACACGACAAATTTCTGATGTCCCAACAAAATAAATCTTAAAAATAAAAGAATGCTAACAAGTAATAAAGAATTTGACGTAAATTAAATTAGTCTTTTCCCATATTGTGGATTCTTATCTTGCATTTAAACTATAATATAATTTGGGTGGCGCCCTTCTATTGTTTTAGTATTTGCTTTAAATATATTTGAGTAGAGTGCATGGTATGTGTTTAGTGGAATTTTATATGTGATAGCAGTGATTTCACCACGAGCAATGACGATTTATTGATCAAAAAACCTATATGTGGTTTGGTCTACGTCAGTACATTCTTAAATATTCAGACATAAAACTCAGATATCTTCGTTGATAGTTCTCTTGAATCTCTAAAATTTGATGTTGAGTTAAAATCATTCAAAGACGCGTCACTGAACTTATCTTCTTTGATATAACATTAATAGAACGGTAACGATTTTAACAGCAGATATTCATAGAATCTCCCCAGACAATTTTGACATCAAATCTACATACCATTGGCATTGGTATTACATCAAACAAGATTTCTCTGTTACATCAGAGTGTTTAAGCGTGGTCAGAAATATTACGTTTCTGGAAAGAAATATGGATTTGCTAGCTGTTGTAGATGATCGAAAAAACTTATTATTAGAAATTATTAAATCATAATAAGTAATAGAACATAATATCGTGTAATGTAATTATTAATTAACAGTTGTTACCTTTTAAGCACATTCAATGATTTGAGTCGATGATAAAATTAGTGTTTCACTAAATAATTCCTCGGGGTGATTAAGTATAAAGCTGTTCTAAAAGCGAAGGACGTATAAATTCTAAAAGTCAAAATAGCAATCACATTATAGAAACCAGCAATGAAAAATTTAAATTAATTGTACATGGGCGTAAAGTACATTTGAATAACGGTCGCATATTTTACACAAATCAGCATTACAGTCTATGTAAAAGTAAACATTTCTAAGTTATTCTGTTTTATGAGACATAGAAACGAATAAGCCATTTCAATTTTTATGTAAATAGTGAGAGGGACTGAGCGCGTGAATTCTTCATTCCAGATCATTATTTGCCGTTTCTAACATCCAAATCTGAACAAATTCATCTGCTTAAAAAAGAATAGAAAAAAGGAAAGAGTAGGGAAAAACTATGAAGCCGCAAAAGAAAAGGGGAAGCCGTTACGACGGATCCTTAAAGCGATGAGACGTTTTCTCAATTGTATTGTAGACGGTGGAATGTGTCTAATAAATTACAGGAATGTTCGGTCTCCAATTTAGTATATGTGGCCGATTCGAGCAAACGCCTAAAAAACACGTTTGACTTTGGTCCGAGAGGAGATCTCGCCACAAAATAATGAAGAGCCCATTTCGAAGAAATAGCAATTTGCGATCCAGCAATAAGCCGCATGCAAATTAGTTATTAAGAATTTTAGTAGCAATATACGCACACACGAGCAAATTATATTATTTAGGGGTCGAAAAAATAAGCGAATGGAATTGCAAAATCATTCAAAAGTTGTTTACGACTCTACGTTCACAATGCAGCATAAAATTAATTTATGGTCCGTGCCAGCCTGCACCATAAACAATAAATGGATGGGAACTCATTGTTAACAATTATCATGCCTGTACACAGTAGTCACACATATTACAAGCGTCTTATTTACTCTGGTGTAGTAACTGCCATTCGGTATAGGATAAGTGCTGCTTCTTGTCGAGAAAAATTGTGCTACTGTTTAAGCTGTACACTACAATTACATCAGGTTAGAGCTATGGAAATGTTGTGCAGCAGCCACAGGTGGATGATGCCTATTTCCTCGCCATTCTCGTTTCTGATGGATTGTTATCAGTGGCGGATTTAGGCACAAGCGCTTGAAGCGGCCGCTTCAGGCCCCGCAAGTCAGGGGGCCCCGCCGAGGCCTCCTGCCAAGGACCGCACTGGACACGCGATAAATAACAATTATTGGCGTGGAATTCACTTTCTCGCGAAATGAAACAAAAACGGATTATATCATTCATATCGGTTGACACATTATAGTTTTCTACGAAAAGGCAAGCATAAGTAAAATATTGTAACGGAGTATACTGTTTCACAACAGACTTGCGAGGAATGTATTATCTCTGTCGCTCCGAACACTTGCTTTCTCGCACAATCAGCATCAGCGCGGTCATCAGACTACTATGATGACTATAATTTCTTGAATTAATGGTTTCTGATAAGACGTTCGGTGAAGGGGAATTTTACAACGCTTTTCAACGGGTAAAATTCCTGAATGACTTTTGTCAATTGTTTTTGGTATAGTAAAAGTAGAAAAGTTCCATTGTAAAATAACTGATTGTAAAATAAATGTATTTATGTCCGATTGCATTATAAAGTACTGTTTATTGTATTGTATTGCGCCAGTAAACTGGCTTATTATTGTACTCGTAAAATAAAGTGGTGGTAGTAAAATAAAGTATATAGTAGTAAAATAAAGTATATAGTAGTAAAATAAAGTATGACAACTGTATATTACATGTCAAATTTTCTTCTGTCAAGAATAGATGTCAAATTTAAAAACTGATTTTTTTTAATAATAAGCCAATTTTAGGAGTCGGACATAAAGCTTTGTATGCAACTCTTACATAATCGAACTTTATAGACTCGCCCTTTTTATAGGCCTCGCTCGCTTCGCTCGCTCGGCCATAAACTGAGCTCATCTATAAAGTTCTACATTATGTACTTGTTACATAAATAGCTATTATTTAATATTTATTAGTGCGTATAATGTTAATTAACGAATAATAAATCAGTTATACCAAAAACCTAAAATTATACGATTAAGTACTATGCCGGCAGAAAAATTTCACTCGATTTTCTTCATTTTGTAAACGGTCTTACATCCAGTGGCAAGTTTTACTTATGTCAAATTGTTATTTTTCTTTTAATGACATATGTCATAAAGTACAATTTAATAAAATACGTAGTTTCTAAATCAAAATGATGTGTCTTGATATAAATTCTTTTTTATATTAATAATAAAATCAGCCAATATTATTTTATTTCTATTGAAATAGTTATTTTTGACGCGTCTATGATATTGTGTCATGTCATGAAAAGTCTTTGTTACTCGTCTAAAATTTAAGAAAAATCAGCCTACTTGATAAAAATCGTGCGAGATTTTCCTGTCAGAACAGTACATATGTCGCAGGAAGATAGTCAAATCCGGAAAACTAACTATCTACCTAGTCATTTACTAAGTGACGAGGCAGATAGTAAATCGAACATAAATCTATATGCCTTTTGATTTTGTTGTATGCCTAGGTATTTACTAAATTAAACTAAATTTACTAAATTAGAACAGGCAGTTAGTAAATGGCTTAATGTGCTGTCGGCAAATTGGGTAATAACATGCACATTTCTTCGTAGAACATTTTTTTTAGATGAACACTTGGAAAATCTTTACCCTTGCCTAAAGAATGTTCTGCAAAAAAATGTGCATGTTATTACCTTATTTGCCCACAGCACATGAAGTCATTTACTAGCTGCCTGTTCTAAACAACGGCATTTAGTAACCTTCATTCAATGAACCCTCTTCATGCCTAGGCATGAAGCAAAATCGTATAGATTTATTCTCGTTTTACTGTCTGTCCCGTCACTTAGTAAATGACTAGGCAGATAATTATTTGCCGGATTTTACCACAGATTATACTTTACAGATGCGAAGCTCGCCTGGTCCCGCCAATCCAAATTTATATAAGCATGCGTGAATCCACCATTGTTTTAGTAGTATTTTAATCAACCTCACTTCTCTGCTTGTTTATATTTTGCGCGTGTGTTTTTGTTGCGTTCAGATATTTTGAATTATTTTGTTAGTACTTTATATATTTTTGCATTAATATTTGATTTGACATTGATATGATGGACATAATGTTACCTTTTTCTATTTTACGTCGTTACTAGACCCAGTAAAGCACCGGTTTGGGTTCGTTACTGAGAATTTTGGATGCTTTACTAAGCTAGTGTATTTTATTTTTCTGGTGTTGGCGACATTGCAGTTTTTCCAAATTTTAATTTGACGTTTACGTCAACGTCAAATGTCAAATCGTGAATGGGAATGGAAACAAAATGTGTTTTTAATAAATCAGCTTCGATTATCATGGACAATTATTATCAACGTTAACAGAACTGTCACAACGGAAAGTACCGTGAACTTGTTAGACACCAGCAGGCGGTATGAAGAATATAAAAATAGCGATCAGGCTATCCTGTACCTTGCTACTTGTCAAATTGCAATAAACGAAAAAGGGTAGGTATCATAACTTCAATTTTTATTACCGTGAAAAACACAATTGTTGTAGACATTAACTGAAACATTGGAAGTGTCATGTGACGTTAAAGTAATACCAGGTAAATTTTGGTTTGACACAATATTATGAGAGAAAGAATTACTATCTGATACAGTAATATTATTTTCAGCGTCGTCCGTATGGTGAGAACATCCAGGTAATTCCAAATTAAGGTTGTTTACTGTGTCATGGTTAGAACAATCAGGTAAGTGCAATACAGTTTGATGACCAAGCATTTGTGCAACTTCAATCTTTTTCTTCAAAGATGCATCAATATAACCCTCTGCAACAGCAGATGATTTCCATCCTCCATGTCGTTTTATAGTTAGTAAATCACCGCCTTGGTTAGCCAACTGTGTTGCACTCGATCTTCGGAAGCAATGTCCAGTGAAGAGTTCTGGATTTGGTAAATGAAGAAATTCAGCAATATTTCTTGAAATTTTCCCAATAGTATTAATCCCAATGGGACTATTTACACAGTGACCACCACGATATGTTAAGAAGAAACGTTTATGTGTAACAATTTTCGGTCTCAAGGCTGCGTATTTTGCAATTAAATCAACCCAGTTGGTTATCATAAACTGTCTTGGTACATTGTTTTTTGTTTTAGGAACTGCTACAGTAACTGAGTGAGGTCTATATTCAACGTCATCGATGGACATGTTTGTCAATTCTTCGCGCCTACACGCGCCGCTATAACCCATTATTAATATAACCTAAAATTATATTGTTTGTACACAGTTACAAAATAAATAAAATTTACACCCACTTTCATCGCCAGGTACAATTTATTATCTGCTTCTTTAATGAATTTGTTAATGTCGCTCTCTTCCAATATTTTTGATTTTTTTGGCTGATAACCTGTAGACATTCGTTTCAAAAACGCTTGCAGTTTAACATATTTTGATATGTCGACATTCCTGTATATATCAAGACACGATTTAAGTTTTGAATAGGTGCTCCACAAAGTAGATGGTTTGTATTTTTTACTTTGCTCATCAAAATAGGCCAGTAACACATTCTCTGATATATTTCCAACATTTTTTCCATTGCACCATTCTAAAAATTGATAAAACTGTTTTTCATATTGCGATCTGGACTTCTCTGGCAATAAATTGGTAACAACATTGGCCGCACTTGCTCGAATTTCGGGCGGAGTACATGAAAAATCTTCAGAACTCATTTTCAAGAAAAAATTATGACAATTCAAATTGAATTTTCCACGGCCTTCTTAAATAATACTAAATCATTGTACCCAACCTTAACAAAATTCCCTAAATTTCAAATTTTTATTTCTTTTCTGTAAAAAGGAATTAAGAGGCGTAAAATAGAAAAAATAGTATAAAACACTCGTTCAGAAAGCTCTTCCAGCACTTGTTTGTTCCTCCACTCGCCGCTACGCGGCTCGTGTTGGAATTCCAAACGCGTGCTTGAATCGATGCTTTCTCGAACTTGTATTTTAATATACTATTCTGCACTTACCAATTGATTTGTACAATACAGTATCCATATAAGTATAATTTATTATAATGTTAATAAAAAGTTTTCGATTTTGGTAAATTGTTTATTTTTTTATAGTTTATTATTTTTTGTTTTATAGACCTTAATTTATGTTAATCCTTGGGGGCCCCAAAAATTTGTAGCGCTTCAGGCCCCTCAAGTGTTAAATCCGCCACTGATTGTTATACGTGTTACATAAAGGTGGGTTTGAAAGAACCACAAGCAGCCCCTTTTTTACAACATTTATCGTGTATATGAACATAAACATGCTCGTGTATGCCTTTTTGATATTCAATAATACAATCAACAACGAATTAAATTGTGACATATCTGAAGTCTACATATAATTTTGAAAACTTAAACTTTTTAAAAATTTTTAACTTAAATTGAGGCATCAGATATGACTGCTTATTTCTATATAAGAAGAGGGCTGATAAGACGCTTTAGACAACTTCACACAATGTGATTTTTTCTTTTACAGTTTGAACATCTTATATCAAATATGTATTTCCCATATAACACATCAGTTAGGTTCCTAAGAAATGCCATGATATACGGAACTAAGGACTAGTAAAAAACGGTTAGTTAGGTTAGGTCCTAAAACTTACAAATCTACACCATTTTGCTTTCACAACTATCTGAAATATGTTTATTAAAGTATCAATACTGGCCAAAAGCGTTACATACATATATACATTTAATGTTAAATAATACACGATATGGTTTTTCTTCTTCATCACTACTAACAATAAGCACGGGCAATCACTTTCAAGTTTGAACTGCACCGATTTAACTACCACAAATTAGCTGTAACTCATTTAAATATTATTGAAACAAATAAAAGCCAAAGCACATTGTTAACATCTTAAAAACGCATTTTCAGCAGTTTTCATGTTATTTGGAAGTTTCTCCGAATTCTCTAACCGTATTAGAGCGAAATGTCCATGTTATAGATCGTGATATGAGAAACTGTTTCTGGCGCTGTATAAGAGACTATTTCAGTATATCTTAATGATAAATTACACTTACTTATACACATAATATAAGTATTTCTTTATCTTGCTAAAGTATTGATATCTAACTAGTGATTAAAAAGCTATTGATTACTAAAACATATAATCAAAAAACCATCGATACAAACTTTTTTGCGAAACATTCTTGTTTCTGCATAAGATGGAAGAGTTTTCTATATTTTACGGGTTATTAACTTCTTGTGGACGAAGCCAAAGAGATTGCTTACGTAATGACTTCTTTAAGATGTCAATCAAATCAGTTCTGGTTTTTTTTTACTACTTCTTAGGTAGGCACTGACCAACGCATTTATTCTTTAAAGATTGAGCTTTTACGTAGCAGTTGAATGTAGGTATGCCAATAATCTAAACTTAAATTTTACTAAATGATACTAATTAAATGAATTACATCTAATTATATTCACGTAACTTTCAAATCATGAATAAAAGTGGTATGAAATTTGTTGGGGTTCATTCCATGGAAATCGATCACTAAAATGGGTCGATCTCACGGATATCAATGAAAATCAATTAGGATGTAGTAATCAACTAAAGGACATAACTTTCATTCATCAATTTGCTAGATTACACAGAACTTAAAAATATTTAAACTGAAAAAAATTAACAAAACTGCTTGCACGTCTTTAAAGAAATATAAATATCTCGAAAAGTATTTATCTTAGAACAAATATTTTTATTACATATTGCTCACAAGAAGACGGACTCTCTGGATGACCTAATAATTTTTTATTACCAAACGTATTTTTATTATTTTCTAAACGAAATATTTTAAAAATGCAGAAAAATTGATGTGGTCACATTTTTAAAAATCTGAAAAAGATTGTTCAGATTTTTTGAACATTTCTGTATTTAAATGCCAAATAGCAAGCTGGACGTTTTAATAGTTTTGGCAGGACAAATTTTCAAAGATTGCGTTGCGGGCAGCCGGCGCAGCATTGTTCACGGCCAGCCGACGCAACCCGCATTCGCTACCTTCTAGTTAGTAACAATACGGTCCATAATCCTAGCGATCGGTCTTAACTAGTGTACATAAGATAAATGTATATCTGTGTGGATATGTTTATACCTAGTGATTAGTATTAGTAAGTTAATTACTTATGTATTTAAATCGATTTCTTCGGGTGTGATACATAAAGTATTTTTCTTGCGACTGTCAAAGACCCTAAAATATAATGCAACAGTTTTTTCAATTTAAGGTTTAAGGTCTGTTGGGGTAATTGGGTCATAGCTTTACAGTTATCTTGCTTTAAGCCTCATTTCATACTCTTATTTAAAATTTTTATCATGAACTATAAGTTTAGGACTTTTTTATAATAACTTTAATATATTTTCCAAAAGAAAATGTAAAAATAAAGCAGCTCTAATGCCACCCACTGTATTAAAAATTATTTTTTAAAATCATGTTAGGTGGTTCCAATCACCCAATAGATTGGGGTAAATGGAACCATCGTCTATATTTTATATCCACAATACTTTATAATATGCTCTGGAACGCTCTAAGGATATTAATTAAAATGTCCCCAAAAAATTAGGGCTGCAGTAGAAATAGTTCAGGAATTATCGCAGCTAAATAGGAAGAGTGTATAGGGTATAGTCGATAAAAATTCACGTAATTCTCATAGACGTTTAACAATGGTTTTACCTTTTATTAAGCAAAGTTCCAGTTACCCCATCGCTCCAATTACCGCAACTGACTATATTAAACATTAGAACCTACAGCAGAGATCAGTAATAGTTATTTATGGTAGAAGTGAGTTAATTAGGATATTATGATAATTTTTAGAGTGGATAATATCATTAACTCGCGTGTGCTACAAGTTCTAATATTGAATTTGCAATAAACCTATAGTTTAGTCTGTAGTATTTGACGGTAATAAATTTGACACTAGCCCGATGACTGGATTTTAATAACATAATACAACGTAAGCTGATGATTGATTGCTAGTTGTTACCTTCAATAGCACCCAATCTAACCCAGTAAACATCTATTTTTTAAATTTAGGATCAAAGAGAACGCATTTTGTGTAAACAAAAATGGTATTTAAGCTCTTGCATTATAATATTTTAGAGTCTTTGACAGAAAAATGTTTTATGTAACACACCCGAAGAAATCGATTTAAATATATAAGTAATTAACTAATCAGTAGGTATAATCATATCCACGCAGATATACATTTATCTTATGTACATTAGTTAAGACAGACCGCTGGTAATATGGACCGTATTATTACATACTAGAAGGTAGCGAATCTGGGTTGCGCCGGCTTGCCGTGAACAATACTGCGCCGTCTGCCTGTAACGCGGTCTTTGAAAATTTGTCCTGCCAAAACTATTAAAACGTCCAGCTTGCCATTTTGCATTTAAATACAGAAATATTCAACGAATCTGTACAATTTTTTTCAGATTTTTAAAAATGTGACCACACCGATTTTTCTGCATTTTTAAAATATTTCGTTTAGAAAAAAATAGAAATACGTTTGGTAATAAAAAATTATTAGGTCATCCAGAAATCCCGTCTTCTTGTGAGCAAAATGTAAAAGAAATATTTGTTCTAAGATAAATACTTTTCGAGATATTTATATTTCTTTAAAGACGTGCAAGCAGTTTTGATAATTTTTTCAGTTTAAATATTTCGGAAGTTCTGCGTAATCTAGCAAATTAATGAATGAATGTTATGTCCTTTAGTTGATTACTACCTCATAATTGATTTTCATTGAAATTCGTGAGATCGACCCATTTTAGTGATCGATTTCGCATGGAATGACCCTTGGACAACTTGCAAACAACCTGATTAGGGGTTGAATTCGCATATCCATAATGGGAAATGGTCATGGGAAAATTCACTAGCATTAATGAGACACTTTTACTACAAATAACATTAAACTGACAGAAAAGTGAAGTATTGATTTCAATAAAATGAAGATGATATCTTTGCGTGAATAAATTTTTAAATGTTCTGAATAACAATAAATGATTCTGCAAAGGATAGCTAACCTCATATATTGTAGACCAGTCATGTTTTTAAATTATGATTTCTTTCCTTTAACCTTTCCACTATAAGAATCCCTTTATGACTTATAAAAGATTTCTTATATTTAGGTGAAAGGTGCCTAAAACAGCGATAGAATATGTTCCGGTGTTACAGCAAAGTTTTGTTAGGAACATAATGAAAACTATTCTGAACAAACCAAATCATTCCACGTCTCCTCGCCCCTATACCAAAATCTGTTAATCTTCACACAAATACATCTACGTATGTATGTTCAATACATAGAAAACTATCGCTAAAACTGTAGCAAGGGTAGCAACTGCAAAGCTCAATAACAAATTACTTCTTCGAGTTAGGAGCTCCTGCTACAAGTTTACCTATATACAGACTGAAAACGGATGGGCTTGATATAGGGATATAAAAGCGTTCATAAAAGTGGTAGTGAGATAATGAAAATTGCAATAGGAGGAAAAATTATATTCTACTGTATTACTTCTCCCCAAGATTTATAATAGACGCTTATAGGGTTAAAATGCGAGCGACTTATGCACCGTGGTGTGGATGCCGCGCCCTTTTTTATGAAAGAATTTAAAGTATTAATACCAAGTGCATACATATCCAGTCAGTATACAACATCCAGTTGCAAGTTTTTATCAATTAGTATTTCTAACTCACTACATTTTTATGAACGCTTTTATATCCCTATGTTAAGCCTATGTGTTTCCAATCTGTATAAGGATGGCGCCATATCTTATATTACACCATATTTTTATTACGTATTTACATACTTATTGAATGGGTTCTTCGGATTCGAAAAGATGTTCTTACCACTAACTAATCTCATTTAATAATATTTCTTATAGATGGAATGTTATTTATAACAAAGGTTTTTAGTGACTTCTTTTTATTAGTTCCTGTTTGCGGCTATCTCCCATTCAACATCATGTGGCTTTCCTGACATTGTTTATCTGAAAAGGTTATATTCCATAAAATTGCTGAAGTAATGTATGAGTAAAGGTGAGATATGAGTATGGTGAAGAAAATCGTAGTTTGTTACTTAAAAATCCGTTACCATCCGCTTTTATATAGATTGTAGCTTTTAAAGGTCACGTCGCACGTAACGATGTGTAGGCATTTTAGTATATTTACTTTCCTTCTTTCCCTTACGTAAGTCAAGTTTACTGTTTTGAAAAGACAACTTCAATCGAAAGTGAAACATGCAAGGTTCTCGTTGCTAGGTACGAAAGCAGTATTTACGTGGCCAGGACAAAAAAGTGAATTATGTCTAATTTGTATGCGGAGAAATCTGTTTGAAGATTTTGAAGTGTCGCTAGGTGGTTAACAAGGTTCTCACAACCAGCCATCTCGCAATTTTCAGCCGCGATGTTAGTTTAAATTTCATTATTATCAATTAACTATTAGAGGAAAAGGTAAAATTTAATACAATGCATCAAGCGTAACCTCTTTTCTTCGCCTCGGAGTAAATAACTATTTTCATAAAACTGCATAAAGGAGAATTAGGAACGCAACTAACTGCTGCACTATATAACTACTCTTGAATAAAACACACGTGATTCCTGATACCTGCGACCATCCCAAGTACGTAATTTGTGATAACGAATTCTTTTATTTGATTGCCAGATATTAGAAACCCCGACGCATATTAATTCGTCTACTTTTCTATTCTGAAATTCTCTTCTGATCTAGAAAATGACTCTTTCTTGTTGTCAGAAGTGAAGTATATACTGCATTTGCATCTACACCATGCAACGTTTTATAAAATTCTGTAGGGAGTCTCCTTACAAAGAAGTTCGTTTCTTGCAAGGTTTGTGGATACTTTTGTCAATTTCTAGACGCGAAGAAGCGGTGTGAAGAAACTTCCCTGCTGAATTCCATGAAACTTGATATCCACCCCAAAGAACAAAAGAAAAATGCTGGACACAGATTACTGGATACAAAATATTAAAAAATACCCCACAAAATATATAGTACGTATAACGAACATATCCTTTTTGTGTTATATAGCTGATCCAGGTGCCAGATTAAAGCTAGTTCTTAGATAGCAGGATAGTCGGATAGCAGTATTTGCATTTGAAATTCTGATATGCAAACACTGAAATTGTCATAACTCCCGTTTGAGTTATCCGGCTAATCAGATGTCAGATTAAAGCTGTTGTCCAAAAAAATGTTTTTTGTAGTTTTGGAAAAAAAGTTATTTTTGAGAAGGCCTTCAGAGCCTGCTGTATACTCTGTAAGATCCAAATCTTACAGAGTATACAGCAGGCTCTGAAGGCCTTCTCAAAGATAACTTTTTTCCAAAACTACAAAAAACATCATTTTTATTTTTTTACGCATACCAAGTATATGCTGAGATGATTCTATAAAAAAAGTTTCAAATGGGTGATAATTGTAGTACAGGAACAAAGTCAGAATTTGTAAAAACAGTAAAATTTGCCTTAACACCCTGCTACGTTTCTATTGCACAATATCTTTTGCACGTTTCTTGATACACTCTAAAAGATCCGAAAATGAGCTTTAATCTGACACTTGTATGAGCGAGATAACTCAAGAAATAAGGGAGTTATGACAATTTTAGTTAGATTAATGTAGTGTGTCGGGTAGAAGAATTTTCATCAAAATCAAAATCTTTCAAATTTCTACTTTGGCCATTTTTTATACAAAACATTTAAAAAAAATAATTTAATGTTATTTCATATGTATCTATGCAAGGAAAAAATCATATGATTTTTTAAATTATGTGATTTGGCATGGAATTAGTCAACCTATAAATTTCCCCTGTGACACCAATATTTTATTGCATGAATTTTCCAACGAATCAAGAAAATTAAATATTAAATCTGAAATTATCACATTTAATAGGTTACAAATAGGTGATTATGCAGTTCTTATCCAATGTAAGTACACTTAATAAATCGTGTATACCGCGGTTACGTACCGTGACGCGTTCCAACGCATTTTATGGTTAGTGAATTCCCAGAAATTATTTTCAAGCAACTAAACTTTTAATTTGATGCATTTTTTGCTCTTACTAAAAATACATTTAGTTTTTTTACATCTGATGTTGCTTATGTTGCTTACAATCAGATCAAGCTAAAACGTGCGTTACGTACAAGTGACAAAATGGAGTCATGAAATAGTAGGTAATTCTAAGTTTTGCAGTAGTTCTGCGTACTATTTATAAAAAACTTACAATCTGATTATTTATACAATATTATAGAAAATACCAAAAATAATGCCATACCTATGGTTTTGTTTTAAGATGTCCTTAATGATCCGTTTACGTCTTCAAAGCGTTACGAATAATGTCAAATGTGTTACGTACTGTGACATGCCAAAAATTGCATATTTCATTCAATATTATTAATGAATTTCAGACACAATTTCTTTTAATTTAATCGATTTTTATTTGCCTAACACATTTTTTTATTATTCAATAACAATGAAGTGCAATTAAAAACTAAACTCACTGACATTATCGTCTTAAACCACCACCGTAATTACATGCACCGAATGACAGTTTTCATCCTACTGCGTACATTTTTGCAAAAAAGTCTAACAAATAAGCCAGTATCTTCGTAGTTTGGCTGTGGTAATTGCAATTCGTTATAAGATGAATTTGACACCGCCTAAAATGCATTGGTTTAAGTCTATTTAAGCATTATTGAACATTGAATTTTATCTGTGGGGGTTGATCTTTTCGCGGAATGCGCGATATAAGCTCACACAAAAAAGAGATTTAATACACCACAGCAAACTTAACCTGAAAATTAAAAAAAATATATATTTAGTATACTTATAGTCCTGTCAGTAGGTGGTTTTACTTAACATTAAGTGAGGATAGTTCTGGAATAGTGTCACCTCGCCAAAAATCAGTGACCCATAATAAAAAGATTAATAACAAATGACCAATTAAATCCCATGTCAAGAATTATGTACGTATGTGCCATATATGGGAGACAAATATGTACAATTTGTACATATACGCAACATGTATGGAAAAACGTATATGTACATACATATATGATGGCATATATGAAATAATAATTTGTAGGACTATATATGTTCACATATTATGCGGCATATATGTTTAAAATAACCATATATGGTGCATATATTTACATATATGCGGCATATATGTTTAATTCTACCTGAAACGGACGAAGAAATACTTTTTTAAGAGAAAAATAAAAATCTACCATTTTGTACTGGCTATATTTCCGAAACTAATGTTTTTAGATAGATTAGATTAGGTAATGTTTTTTACAATGCATATGACGTAAGTTGTAGGACATCTTATTAACTTTCATTTTGATAATAACTACTTTTACGATAACATGCAAAATATCCGAAACATTTAACAAAAACTCAATTTTGGTATCATTTTTCCAAACTAGCTGCGCCGCCGGCGGCATAATAGCGTGGTGAAATGTTTTGGATCCTTATTAAATACCCACTTTCAGCACTTCAGACCTACCTCCCTTAATGTTAAGCAAGCCCTTCTGACGCTACCCACTGACTGGACTATTAGGTTGTATAAAAATTGCAAAAGCACCTATTTATAACCTACTAATCGTGATAATTTCATATTTTTTAACATAACCTTTAAATTTCCAATGTGACACCAATTCTTTGTTGCATGAGTTTTTTAACGAATCAAGAACATTAAATGTTAAAAAAATATGAAATTATCACGTTTAATAGATTATAAATATAAGCTCTTATGCAATTTTTATCCAATCTAAGTACACTAAATAAATTGGCTCATCCATACAAATAAGAAATGTCATATGCACCACAACCAACAACCAAGAAAATTAACCTGAAACTTAAAAAAACAAAAGTCAGAAAAAGTAGAAATAAATGAAAAATGATGATACACCATGATAGTCACAATTTATTGCAGATTCTAAATTTGTATAGATATACAGGGTGTTCTACTTAAAATTCTAAAGTTGATGACACTTTCGGTTAAGCCCGAAGTCTAAAGCTATAAAGATTTTATTATAGAAAGAGGCATATTTATTTATTAATATGTATTCTCTATTCCAAATTGGATAGGAATCGGTTGAAAAATAAAGATATTATTTGGTGTAACATATACCCATTGTTACCCGGTATATATAGTAGTAAGCCGTAGCAAAAAAGCTGAAAAACAAAATTGCTGTTGCCAATGAATGGAAAACACTGTATAGGAATGATACTTTGTAATAGTAACACTATTATGGTACGTCTTCTTTTTCGTATTTATTTTTTCCATCGTGTTCAATTTTATTTTATCTTCCTAGAACCCATATTTTTTAGTAAGTTTAGTAAGATATGATTTTAGGACAAATTAGCAATACTTAATTCAAAGTTTTCCAGCCGCGGCGCGTGGCTTAAAATTTGTTGTGAAGTTATGAAACTTTATTTGGATTTTACATTCTCTGTAATCCGACGGTCTTCAAATTCAACCGATTGATCTGCAGCTGCTAAACTCTAAGAAGTTGTTGGTTTCTATATAATTTAGTTATTACAATGATGATTATCATTAATTGAATAAAAAAAACAATAATTATGCTTTAGTTTAACGCAGGATAATTACTGTCACTATCAGATTCCGTACCCGTATGTTTGTCATCCTTGTAATACAACTGCCACTGTTTATACCATTATAAAGTATTTCCGCCAACAATTTTGTTAGGCATTAGTTTTTTTTTATGTAACTTAACTATTAAACAGCTTACAAGAACTGGTAAGGTTTATCACAACACTCTATTAAACGGCGTTTTCGAACCTCACGTTTGAGCGTTTGACTCATGCCAATATGTATTTTAGTAACTAAGTTAAATTTTAATATTTTCTCCGTGAACAAGGTATCTTGATTGCCGAAATCAAACACAAATGTATGGTTCGGAGACACCGTTTTAATATAGTGTTATGTAGCTTAATCTAAAATTATACATCAATAAAATGATCTTTTTTGGCATTAATTGATTTAAATTTAAGTTTTCTAAATAATTGTCAAAAACATTTTCTATATAAGTATATATATATAAGTATATGTGGATTTTTATGAATTCAATAAATTATTTCAGTTATGCGTTTTAATATTTCTCTTCTAATGTTCTATGCATTCCAATAAATCTTTACGGAGGCGTGTTTTTATCAGTTCTTAATAAGAGAAAATCTTTTGAAATTAATTAAAAAGCAATCATCAAAATTTATAGGAGCAGTAAAATAAATATTTATATTAATTTCGTTATAAACTTTAGTGGTAATTTATGATGGAACTAGTAGCAAGGCTACTTTAAAATATTAGCCTATCAAATAATATATCAAAAGATGGCATAATTCCTTAACGAACAAATTCGTGAAATTAGGTTAAAACGGTGGTAACTTTAGGTTTCTTAATATAAAAGAGAAAGCTTTGAAATCCGCAAAAATGCTACATAAATCTAATTTTCACAACTTTCTGATGCATATTTCATAGTAACATTTGCTCTTCGAGGCAATCACAGACGTTAATGTTATTTATACAGATGTCATATTCTTAACATAGTTTTTCTAATGTTAAGCATTTAAACAGCAATTTCCTCTTTGCTTCTATATTTTTATTGCCGCCGTTATTACATTTATTTTTAAATAACTACGGAACGTTATTAATGAAGAAGAGACAGGATTAAAAGAATTGGGTTTTTTATCAAAGCCATCCTCAGTAGCATACTATATTTAATAAATATTATGCGTTGTTTTAATATAAAAAATATTTATTAAATGTTAATTTAAATCGAATAATAAAATTTATATTTGAATCTTTATTATCTTTATTATCATACATATTTAATACATATTTGGACAAATATATGTATTACATGTTTGTACATATTCAGCAAACAATTTACATTTAAATTTTAATATTTTATAAATATTTAACATACATTTTCAAAAAAAGTATTTTCAATTAGTTATAGGTATTACAGGTTATCTAAATATTATATAGCTCATGAATGTTTAACTTTAAAATGAAAATAATTATGTAAAAACATGCGTTGACGCGTGAAAACCTTCCAATCAGAATATTGAAACATTTTCCCATATGGATCTCACTTGACGGCACACACTATATAATAATAACAATTACTACTACTCATTGCCTGGCGAATCAGGAGAAGCTATGAGGTTTTTTGATGAATATTTTAATGGGACTAGGGGAGATAAGAGGATGGAGAGCAGAGCGCTTAAGAGTAGCTTGATTGAACATGCGTGGCGATTTGGAATCGAATATGCCACGTTAAAGGGTTTTCTCTGAATGCTTCATTGTGGTTTTGGGGCTCGGCGTGATGGAAATATGGAGTGGGAAGCAAAGCGCTTAAAGTGGTTTTATTGGACGTCTGTGAATGTTTACATTTCAACATCTTTCAACAAGGATCCTTCAAAGGGGTCAGAGGAGTGGGGGTAGAGATGAATATCTTGAGTAGTTTTTTAAACTGTATAGATCATACAGTCTAATGACACATCACTTTGCAATTTTCTTTACTGGGTCATTTGCACAGATGTTAGAAATTCCTGTACAACCATGGTTAATCAAATGAATAACAATTTCTTAGACAAAGACTATTATTATTGATTATATTTCCGCTGTCACTGTTGTATTACGTTCAATTGACAACAAAACGCAGACTGATGCCCTTTTGCTACATTTGCTGGATAGTCATGTCAATTTCATCGCATTTGTAAATTTTTATCATTAAAATGTTGATAAACCAATATTCCACTGGCTCTGTATAACCACAGTATCTTTTGATGCAATTGATACACTCGTAAACCAACCGACATGGGCATGAAAAATAAGTAAACCATATACTTACGATTGATCGTTCTTCGAGACGCATTTTAAACCTATCAGAAACTTAGATATTTCAAATATTGGCAAAATCTTCGCTAGTTTCCAAGATTTTATCTAATGCGTTATTTAGGTGCGCAAGGTTGCTGCATTTAGAAAACATTTAAGAATGAACAGTCTCATTGAATGTGATTTTCGTGGAAATCAGTTGAAACCAAGTCAAAACTTCTACGAATAAAATCTATTTCTCACGGTTGAAATCTTGCTTTAGGCACATATTTTTTAAAACTTATCTTTAATGTTATTTAAATACGCAACAAAGTGTTGGCTTGCAGGTAATAATTGGGTACAAACGAAACCTAATCTATTTGTGAAAACTTTCTTTTCATTTTATAAAACGTTTTTTATTGTACTGTATTTTGTTTTATTAAATGTTTTGTGCAACGTTATGGATATAACTTAAGTTCTGTATCAAGATGCCAAGAGTTTCTATTTGATATATATATCTATATAATGTCACTTCCATTGCCCATTCTTTCAAGCAAAGCAGTTTTCCCTATAACTTCTATATTTGTTGAAATATATTAATGCATTTCATTGCATATTACATGTTTATAGTATTTATATATATTTGAAATTGGAATGAAAAAGAATTTTTAGTCTGTCGGACTCAAGCTTTTTAGCCATAGCTTTTCTGTTCTATCCACTATCCAAAATTGGCTTCTGATATTACTCAGACTTGTTTTATCTGACAATCATGTCTTCCAGGTGGTTCGAAACAGTGAGAACAACAGTATACAGTTGGTTGCACCTCGAATTACCTGCATACATATGCAGTTTATAACATACATATTCATAACATATACTGTTAATATCTCTTGAAAGTATACACTTCAACAATTAACCTGTTGGCAACAACAGCTTGTTAACAACACAATGAAAGGCGTATATGTGAGATATCTGTTGGAGAGGTAATGTTAGAGATTTATATGATATTTATTATAGAATTTATACAAGCCTAAATGAAGGATGTAAGAGAAAAAATAGTTACCCTAAAACTCACAATGAATTGAAATAAATAGTGTGTTTCAACAATTTTCGATTTAGACCTAGTCAGGCGTTGCAGAAAAACGTGGCAAAGGGAAAAGTTGTAATCTTTGATGAGTACTTTCGAAAAGTATTCAATCGAAATATTACATAGGCTTAAAACTCAAAAAGGTTTCAATTTTAGAAATTGAATTGAGTAACCTTAAAACTTAACCTAGAAATTAATTTATATTAACTTTGACACTACACGAATGCGTATGTAATGACTTTGATAAGGGGGCCTAGGTCGTTTCTCTAGCTTATGTAGAACCAGAAAAACTTGAATTTAACGTCTATTCAATAAATAATAAATTTCTAATTATTCAGATCATTATAATTACTCAGAACCATGTAATTACTGATAAGAAATGGATGACAGTTTTTTAATTACATTTATTGAGGATACTTATACCAAGGATCCATAAATGCTTATCCTTACACATTATTACCAAGTTTAATAAAGTCGGAGATTGTCAGATTGAGTGACTGGTTGGTTTTATATGGCTTGATGACATATAGTCACATGTGATATGTTCAGATAATTCCACATCCCTATTAAATTTTACTATTAATTATTATTAAAGATGACCTTATAACGTAGGAATAATAGCTCAAACAATAACAATTTATTTATAACATTTATGGCAAATTTAATACCTACTTACATGTCATGTGATACTTGCACCTTTTTACTACGACTCCCAAATAAAAATCATCTAATTCAACAAAATATGCAGAATTTTGTAGAATAGGACACGTTTTGTCTGAAGTGAATATATCGAATATACTATGCACAAAGTTTTCTCCTAAATTTAGCCAGACATCCAGAAAACTCGTACAATTTCCTGCAGGAAATACAGGAACACATTGCGTATTTTTATTTGGACTATCATACTAAAATTTATCTGTTACATCCTATGGAGATGGTTGAAGATTCCTATTCAAGCTATTATTCCCCAACCGTCTAAACAGGGGATAGATCGATAATCATATTTAGTATTTTGGTCATGAACAATTCGACATAAAAAACAAAACACGTGTGTACATGTGTACAAAAACGGTACATGTGTTTAAGGACATGTGGATGTTGTTGAATACACGACTTTCATTCCTATTAATTTTCCCTTTATGTTGTGAAGTGGGAATTGCATTTGTGCAGATCTATAATTAATTTTTGGTGTAATTCCAACTTTATTGGAACCGTAAGGGATTTTCCACTAATTCTTTTTGAAGGTTAGGAGCACGTTCCCGTAGTTTGTAGATTAGCTTTTCTTTACTTTCAGTCTCTTATACTGTAATTCTTCTAGACATTGCACAGTAAAACAGTAGTAGCAGGCTCTGAAGGTAAATTTCTGCAAAAATGTTTTTCCCAAAACTACAAAAAACACTCTTCTTATTTTTTAACTATACCAAGCATATACTAAGATGATTCTATAAAAAAGGTTTCAAAAGGGTGATAGTTGTAACATAGGAGCAATGTCAAAATTTGTAAAAACACTAAAATTTGCCTTCGGAGCCTGCTACTTTTTTACTATTATACTTTATAATAATTAATAATACTATACTCATAATAATATAAACGATGAAATAGATTTGATAAATAATAATAAATAATAAACCTCTAGAAAAAAAGGAAGAAATTCTAAATTAATTCTTTATAAAACTTGAAAACTTAAGTTCAATAAAGGAATAAACACCATAATTTATTATTCCATTATAAATATGTAGTCGTTTTCAGAACTCTACAAAAATGTATCCAAATTATTATTCAACTATGCTAGAAACCATATGACACCTTAACGGTTCTGAATAAATTAAATAATATTGCACCCTTAAGTCACACTTAAATTCGTTACACTATACGCGTAACGAATTGATTTCTCAATATCGGATTTTAAAAAGTTATTAACAGATGCCGAAAACGACATAAAGTTTACGGCATAAGTACCCAATCAAGTATCGATTGTGTTACTGAAATACGAATTCAACCATAGAATAGAATATACCATCACATTGATACAACCGTGAAATTTAAAAGGAATGTTATTACACCCCTAATTGTGTCAATGTTTTCTGTTCTTATAATATTTTTTATATTCGTTACTACTTCAGTACATGTCTTCTCAAAAATGTACTAATCAAAAATCTCATTCTTAGATGGATTCTGATGAGATCAAATCGATTATTCAGGTTCTTTTCAGAAATATCATTATGATTTACTGTCGTTCATGAAACTACATAACCATGAAATAAAAATATAAATAAAATAATTAAACGTTTTAAAATTCTTAAATTAATTATTAAGACAATTTTTTAAATCTATCTCAGTGCAACAGTATTCCAAATGTGCGGAAAACTTACTTAGACTTAGTTTTTGCTAACGTTAATAATGTCGCTATTCAAGTAGCATCTGATCTTCTCTTATCAATACTTGCCATCATCTTTAATCTCCCTCATGTAAACTGGAGTGATGAAAATATAAATTCTTTGTTAACTACAAATGTATCAAGCGAGGTCGAAAACTTGATAGATACTGCATCGATTTTGAATTTACATCAAGCTAACACCGTTTACAATGTTTTCGGTAATATGCTAGACCTTATTTTTTCTAATATAGGTAATATTGATATTAAGCTAGCTGATAATATTCTGCTACCTTTAGATGCTCATCATCCTGCTCTAGAGTGCACCCTATGTGCTGAAATTAATTCAGAACCGATACAGTATGAATATGATGTTTACGATTTTCAAAAGCTAATTATAGGTCTATCTTAGATTTTTTATCAACTGTGGATTGGGATAGTCTATTCAGAAACAAGGATTTTGAAAGTGTTGTGAACTCTTTTTATGAAATTCTATATTTTGCAATTGATACCTTTGTTTCAACAAAAATTGTAAAAAATAGAAAATTTCCAGTTTGGTACACTACAGAGCTAAAACAGTTAATTATACAAAAAAAAAATAAAACATAAAAGATACAAGCAAACTCAATCCGTTCAAGATTATTTAGAATTTAGTAATATAAGAGAGCTATGCAAAACACTCTCCAAGGAAAATTACACGAGCTATATAAAGCGTACTGAACTAACACTTCAGGACAACCCTAGATTGTTTTGGAATTTCACCAAAAACTTAACACAAGAAAATCTGATCCCAAATTCTATGTATCTAAATGGGATTATTGCAGACAACCCACAACATATTGTTGACTTATTTGCCTGTCATTTTGCTTCAGTTTATACTGATTCTCATTGTAATATTCCTACCCTTAACTATAAATATGGGATAAATTTAAACAACATAGTTATCGAGGTAAACGATGTTTTTAACAAACTTCTACAGTTAAAATCTAGTGACAGCCATGGACCTGATGCTATACCATCACGGTTTTTGAAAAATTGCAGATGCGTTCTGGCCAATCCCCTCTGTCGGATATTTTACTTGTCTTTAACTACAGTTATATTCCCTGTATTATGGAAAACTAGTTTCGTTATCCCTATATTTAAATCAGGAGATCGAATGGATATTAAGAATTATAGACCCATTTCCAAAATTTCTGTTATCTCCAAAATTCTGGAAGCAATCGTTACCGATAAAATTTTACCCAACCTCAGGCACGTTTTTGTAAATGAACAACATGGGTTTATCAAAGGCCGTTCTACAATTACCAATCTTTTATCCTACCAGCATCGAATTTTAAATGCTTTTGAACAAAACTTGCAAGTAGATGCGATATATGCTGATATGTCTAAGGCCTTTGATAAAGTTAATCACGAGTTGCTATTAATAAAATTGTCTGCTATTGGATTTAATGAAATTCTACTAAAGTGGCTGTCTAACTTTCTTTGCAATCGCACTCAAATAGTCAACGTAAAAAACCATTTTTCTTCTGAAATATCTGTAACTTCAGGAGTACCACAGGGTAGCCATCTATCTCCCTTACTATTTAACTGCTTTATCAATGATGTTAACCTCTGTTTTCATTATAGTGATTTTTTGTTATACGCAGATGATCTGAAAATATTTCACACAGTGAGATTATTAAATGACTGCCTCAAAATTCAAAATGATCTAGACAGATTCGACGAATGGTGCAAGCAAAACTCAATGACCCTTAATATAGACAAATGTAAACATATTTCATTTAATCGAAGTCTACATTCTATTGATTTCAATTACAAACTTGCTAATGCTTCGATTTTAAAAATTAATATAATATCAGACCTAGGGGTTTTAATAGATAACAAGTTAAATTTTGACAAACACATTAACAATATAAAAACAAAAGCTCTGCAGAAGTTGGGTTTTATAATCAGAAATACAAAAGATTTTTCGTTTTTAAGTTCCATTAAATGTCTTTATTGTGCACTCGTTCGATCTTCATTGGAGTACTGTGCATCTGTATGGTCTCCTTATAGTCAAATTCATATTAATAAGTTGGAGAAGATCCAAAATAAATTTATGAAATATTCAGCATTCAAACTGAATATAACATACGATAATAGTTCAAATATGCGGTTTCTACTACATCTAAATACCTTAGAACAGCGCAGAGTATGCTTTGACTTATGTTTTTTATTCAAATTAATCAACGGTTTCATTGATTGTGAGTATCTTTTATCATGTATCACCTTTTTGGTACCACCAAGAGATACCAGATCATAGCAGCTGTTTCATGTTAGCATATTCACTAATAACTATACTTATTTCTCACCAATACCACGCATGCTGAGATCTGGTAATGCTTGTAAGATAGATATTTTTAATGTATCATTTAATAATTTTAAAAATAACGTGTTAAAATAACATACTATGATATTATACTGTTACTTTTTTCTTTGTAAATGGATTTTCCGTCAATAAACTTTATTATTATTATTATTATTATCATAGTTCGTATGATATCTGTTACCATAATACTGAAAATATTTGTACTACAGTGAACGAAGTAACCAAATACATGTTTAAACGAGCTAATTATGTAGCAATTAACTCTTGCATTACAAATGTAGACTGGCAATCTGTGTCAAATTCTTCTGATAACATTAATGATTTTGTTAATGAATATTATTCTATTTTATATAATCTTTTAGAAAATTTTGTTCCAAAAATAAAATATAGAATATCAAACTATCCGGTTTGGTTCAATAGTGAATTGATTTCTTTGGTAAAAAACAACTACTTAAGTTTTCAAGATTTAAGAACTCAGTGTAATAAATTAAGTGAAAATTTGTATCAAAATTATTTAGAAGGTATAGAACTAAAGTTGTCTACAAACGTTAATCATTTTTGGCAATTTGTGAATGACAAAAAAGAAACAAAAGGCTTTCCTGTAGAGATGGTTTTAAATGATAAGTCTAGTAAAAATATTCAGCAAACCGTTACTTTATTTTCAGAATATTTTGCCTCGGTATATAACTATAATACTAATAATGTTGTTACTAACCAATACGTCGACAATGTTTCACATAATTCAAATATATGTAGTTTTAACTTTAACATTAGTTCAGGAATGGTTTTTGAGGCTATTAATAAGCTGAAAAGCCCTTTTTCCTGTGGGCCTGATTTACTTCCTAGCTATTGAATTTATCAGTGTTCCTCTAACTCTAATGTTTGTAGAGGCTGTCATTACAATCTGCAATGGCAAAAATGTTCGATGATATTCTAACAAAACAGTTACCATGGGCTGTAAGTTACATAATAATTAATGAACAGCATGGCTTTGTTTCTAAAAGATCCACCGTATCTAATTTATTATTGTATCAAAGTTTCTTGTCAGAGGCTTTAGAAAATCGTTTTCAGGTTGACTCCGTATATACCGATTTTTCCAAGGCCTTTGACAAATCATCACTTTTTATTACATAAGTTGCGTTCTTATGATTTTAAGGATAATGTTTTGAATTGGATTCGTAGTTTCTTAGCAAACCTGAAGCAAATAGTCAAAATAGTATTCTTTTTGTTAACAATTACAAGATTAATTCTTCATGTTTTTATAATTGTAACTGTTTTAAAATCTACAAAAGAATTGTAATTAACATAATAAACTTTAAATGTATGTAAACAATATATATCAGGATATATATGTATTTTAAGAAATCATGTAATTTGACTTTTAATATCCATATTTCATGTGCTAGATGAAGCCATACAACTAGATGGCGAAAATTCCACAAATGAAAAAAAGGATAATTAATAAATGCACTTGTTTCTTTCTTACCACATACCCAAAAGTGAAAGCTATTTCATCGATTTTCTTTTCAAACAATTAACTTATATTGGTCAAGATACCCCACTTCCTTCAAAGAAACCAACCTTTTTGTTTTTAAAATTATTATTACAACATTTACATTATGTTTGTGGAATTGATTATTTCAACTTTATCCGTTGATAATTATTATAAAAATGCATTTTGTTATGAGTTTTGGTAACCAAACTATATTTGAAGCATATTTTAGGATTAATTTTGTGTATATAAAGAGAGATTCGCGTGTATTTGATTAAATAAATAAATAAAAATGTAATTTTTCTGGGACAGTTCTTAGTTTAAAGAGGCTTGGAAATATTCAATTAATATACCTATTAAGGTACCTATCTATATATTTAAAGCACAAGGCTTATTTTTGTTCCAGTTCATTTGAGAGTTCAACTGGACCGATTTGCACGATTCTTTTTTATATTCAAGCTTTCGCTGTGTAAATCTTTCAACACTATTTAATTTTTATATTTTTTTTAATGTTCATATTTTTAATTTAAATAAATATAATGTTAATAAATATAAAAAAATGTTTAATTTGAGACGCATGGATTGTACATTCACTTGGGGCACCATCTCACTTTGCATGGTGGTAGGTTTTAGAACTATTCACGATTATAAAAGTTTGCTGTAATCATCACGTGCGTTTAAGGGTTGATTTGTTATTAGATTGCGTAGACAAACCCACATTAGTTGAAAAGCCTGGAAAGCAAACAAATTATTCAAATATTAGATGATGACAATTGCTTATTTATATAGCTGTTTCATATTGTTTGGACAAAACAAATCATCGCGATATACTTTGCAAATTATTACAAAAATTACAAATGTCTGGGGCGATTTTTAATCATTCTAGGTTAATTATTTTTTACTAATCTATATATTTAAAACACGGCTCATTTTTGTTCCACTTTATTTACTAGTTCTACAAGGCTTTATTCTTTTTTATATTAAGGTTTTAACTGTGTAGATTAGTCAATACTACATACTTTTATACGTATTTAAAACACAAGATTTATTTTTGTTCCAGTTCGTTTGAGAGTTCCACTGGGCCGATTTACGTGATTCTTTTCTTATATTAAAGCTTTCGCTATGTAGCATCCAGTTTATTGTTGGATATTTTGTTTTTGTATTTCACATAAATATGTGGTAGCGAAAGGCACCAACAAGTAAATAGTAATTAGGTCGTTATTGTAGGAAAGTTTAAAGCTTTGCAAGAGTTATCCTTACAGGACTGGTCAACTGGTCCCGCGGAACCCCAAAATATTTCCACGAAACCCCAGGGTTCCACGGAACACACTTTGGGAATCAACTTTTTTGACATTCGCCATTTCAATAAATTTCAAGGAAATATTTTCATGGAGAGTTACCAAAAGATAAATTTCCGGAAACTTGCCAACACTATTTTTATGTCATGTTTCTGAAATATGTACTAATAGACGTTTTCATTTCCGTATGTATGTAGAATAAACCGCAGTGGAGGGATAAGCCAGAGAGGAAGATGTATCGGAAGAGAGGAGGATAAGCTGGGAGAAGGGAGTGCTAGACTTAGAATTTTCAACTGGTTATGTTTCGAAAATCCAAAAGATTGTAATCACACAACGAATGTTGTATACAGGAAACTCTTTCAATTCTTTTGCCCGTCATGCTTTGACGAGGTTTATGTAGTTTATTAATTATTACAAAAAATTGATGTAGTATGTAGTTGACTGCCTCTAGTTCTATTTGTATTTGTATTGTAATAGTAAATTAACGTAGATCATATGATCTAACATATGATGATTCTTATTTTATATGAATCAGATAGTAGTTTCATGTATAGTGATTTATTACTTTCCTCACTGGAAAGTAAAGAGGAAAATGGTGTACTTTCATCACTTGTGATGCAAACACCTACTTTCTTCTCTAAAATGACTGAGGAAGATAAATGTCATTTTCACATTTGACGTTGGAAAAGGGTATTTTATACAGTCTAAAATGTTGATAATACACTAAATAACTAAACTATTGCTTGCAATGCCTCCTCATATGCATCATATACCTATTGTGGAAATGTATTTTCACTGTCAATGACATAGAAGTCATAAAAGCTCTTTTAGGAAGAATATTATTTTACAAAAGTCCATGCAGTTAAAGTTGCCAAATTTATTACCTTGCGTAATAGTATATGGTTTATTAATATAAGTATACGTGTTGCCTCGTGGATGGTCCATGAGGAAAAAGATTAACTGCTCAGTGTTGTCGCAAAGAGTCTTGATTAAGATCTACCACACACTACTAATATTTAATGTTAATGTGATGTCAAACAACAAAACAAACGCATCCATGTCCATTAAATTTTGTTTCGAAATAAAAGATACATAACTGTGATGTGCAAGTGGGAATATTTGGAAAATCCAAATTAAATTAAAACATTAACAAAATACATTTCTCCTGAAATAATTTAATTGACTTTCTGTGTGTGCAACGGAAGCAAAAAGTAGAATTTTTCCTACCTTTTCTGGTAGGTAGGAATATAAAGCATCAGTGTGTGATTTTGTATGGCGTACGTTTATCAAACATTAAACACTTTAATTTTGTTTGGATCCCTTTGGTAAAATAGCTAGAGAGAGTTTTACTCGTCACCCTCTTACCCTTATAATATCGGATGGTGTTGCCGGATGTTGGGTATTTTTTTGAGCTCGGTGCCCTCGTGTATATGTTATATATGTATATATACGAACCGGCGACCCTCGTCATGCACTTGACGTTTGTTTTATTTCCCTGGAACTCAGGAGTCGCCGCATTCCGTGAGTGCCTCGACTATTTTTAATTGTGCGGTTTTAATCTAATTCTGACATCTGTCATGTCGGCTGGATGTATTACGTAAACGCCGGTGATGCGTGGCATTTTTATTTTCACTGTGGCGTTCTCAGATTACAGGGTTCGATAACTTGTAAACTAAATTTAGTGTGATGTGTCGGACACGCCTGGGTACGGCTTATAATCGGAGGAACATCTGACTATGGGATTAATGAAAGGGTATCGTCGTCTTGGATTCGTTTCAAATTCTCAAATCTTACTTTTATGAGATATAGTTATACTCCCTAATCAAACACATCGGTAAATCACACTCTTTAGGTGAATGAACGGTAGATTCTTCAAAGTGTTATCTTCCTCATTTATTAAAATGAAACTTTAATTTTTGGATTGGAACTCTTCTTCATTTTACATCTAAAAAATTATCTACACTTTTAAAGCTAACTTTGGTAAGCATTTCATTAATTATAGACATTTTTCAGAGCCCTCGTTAGCTCAAAGTATTGTTAGATGAATTAGCAGAACTAAAATCACTTTGACATCTAATCACTTGCCTACCAAGAGTTTCCATTAAAAAAAATCGTAATTATTGAAAAGCACGGCCGGTATACTAATAAATTCTTCTGAATTCTTTAAATCATAAAATTATTTACTTTTTACTTTCTGTTATCACAAAGCCTTTCTATTTAGTATTAGTTTTTTGTGAGCAAATTTATGTCACTTAGGTGATATCTTGTTTTGTGGGCCGCGTTTCTTCTGACGCACCGGCGGAAGTCTACCTAAATCCTTCTCGTTTCGTGTGTAATAAAAATGATGGCATGTATGACTTTTTATTTTGTGCGTTGTTAATCTGCGCATATTTACCTGTTCGTATTAGAATATCAAGCATTTGATGGTTCTTTAAATTCTTTTTATAAATCTCACTTTATGTATGCAGTTTAAGTATTTTTGTAAAAACAGCAATAGGCATGAGGTAACTTTAGACTTAGATTAGGTTAGGTTAGGCCAGTAAATCTTAGGTTGGGTTAGGTCAAGCAGTCGAACTAGTTTAAAAAATGATGAGAAAAATTATTTTTCTGGTCTAAATTAATACTTTTTATTAATACTTTAGATTTTTGTATTTGGTGTGAAAAAATACATATACCGACTGTCATAAAAAACTGGGTGAACGGCAAGGCAGTCGTTTGAGGTGTGTCATGGATTCAGTAGTATCCGAGACAAGGCCAGTATGACAGAGGACTGGGCAGTTGTTTGAGATGTCAGGCATGATTAGTATCTGAGACTAGCTTGGGTGCAGATTACACGGGCGGCGTTCACCCGTAGAACTTGCTGATCTAGACGAATGGAGAATAATTAAAGTGGGGTTTATCCCGGTCAGGGGGTGCTCCCGCTGACCTATGGGAAACTGCATGCCATTAGGTAGGTCTCGGAAATGCCAGTCAGATGACATGGGGGTCAGGCTTTGACTGTGCAGTTCCAGTCGTCTGATGCTCAGAAATCGTCTAGAGCACTACGCCTAATAGTCGCGTCAAATTAGCATTTCACTTCCAACTTTTTGCGAAGAAGTCCGATTGAGATGCGGTTTTCTGCAAAATGTTCAGGGAGTTGCCTATAACAAAAGGTACATCTAACCTCTGTACGCTCGCAACTTTTTAATTGTTTATTTAACAAATAACCCTTTTTTCTTAAATTTCCGGCAAATCTCGCACACGATTCAATGAACATGACTTGAAAATGTTTTCTTGGGGGCTTCCTTTAGCCCTGAAGTCAGAAGAAGGGTCACTTTATTATTTATTGCTAAATTGTTGTATCTTTGCTAATTAACAAATTAAAAACTCGAGCCGCAAAATGTCTAGAGACCCGGAATTTTTGCCAGGATTTCTAGCTTTCCAAGGCGAACCATCGGCACAAGTGTCTTGTAAATATCATTGTTTATTGTCTAATTGTTGCAACTTCGCTAATTAACAAATTAGCCAATAAACAATGATATTTACAAGACACTTGTGCCGATGATTCACCTTGGAAAACTAGAAATCTTGGAAAAAATCCGGGTCTCTAGAGATTTTGGGACTAGAGTTCTTAATTTGTTAATTAGCGAAGTTGCAACAATTAGACAATAAACAATGATATTTACAAGACACTTGTGCCGATGGTTCGCCTTGGAAAGCTAGAAATCCTGGCAAAAATTCCGGGTCTCTAGACATTTTGCGGCTCGAGTTTTTAATTTGTTAATTAGCAAAGATACAACAATTTAGCAATAAATAATAAAGTGACCCTTCTTCTGACTTCAGGGCTAAAGGAAGCCCCCAAGAAAACATTTTCAAGTCATGTTCATTGAATCGTGTGCGAGATTTGCCGGAAATTTAAGAAAAAAGGGTTATTTGTTAAATAAACAATTAAAAAGTTGCGAGCGTACAGAGGTTAGATGTACCTTTTGTTATAGGCAACTCCCTGAACATTTTGCAGAAAACCGCATCTCAATCGGACTTTTTCGCAAAAAGTTAGGAATTTTCACTTTTTTCATGCTAATTTGACGCGACTATAAGGGATGTTGATGCAAATATATAGCCTCTCACGTTCAAGACAACTTCTCCTTAACGGGTACATACCAGGATTCTACTTCGGTATACTCGAAACGAGGCTCTGTCAGGGGCACACCAGGCGTATAACTGGGAGATTGGGTTGGAAAAATTATTCAAAACCAAGTCCCGCCACGTCTGAGGTTGGATTCGATCGGGCAGTGAAGTCCCACGTAGTGGTAGTAGTCCTAACGCTGGACGAGAGGTTCGTTCCTTAGTATAGACCCCGACGGGCGAGCACGTTTATAGCTCCGGTACTAGCCTGGATAGCTAGTAGAGGATAAGTAACCTCGCTCCAACCAGTGAGTTACTGGTAGCATTTGCTTGCCAAATGCGCGCTGATTGGGCTATCTCAATCACTTCCTCTTGGAAGGAACGTGGGAATTAAGTGTTACGACAGGTGCCCCATGTAAATAAATTTATCCAATACCTCTAAATTGTAGTAACTTTTCTTCTTTAGATACACAATCAAATAAAGTTAGTGGTGACTGTAATAACATTTAATTATACTCAATTGGGTACAAAACATAAATTATTCTTCTTTATCAAAACAACACCTGTCAAGATCTAAATCTCACCATAAACAACCTTCATCTCTTTTCGTTGTTATGGCAACGTTATAAATCTTCTTAAAAAAATCAACTTCAAAATATTACTACAAACTAAAAAGGGTGTTATCTTGATATTTCTAAGCAATTAAAATTGAAGTTTACTCACATCTGGGTAGAAAAGCTTTATACCTACTGTAGAATAATAGGATTGGCTGCTATTGTAGCAACCAATCACTAGCCTACATTGCATAATTATTAAAATCCAGTCATCAGGTCAGAGTATCAAATGTATTAATGTCAAAAATTACAGACTAACTAATAGATTGCAAATTCAATATTTGAACTTATATAAAGAGATCCTGGATAAAACGTTGTATGAGTTAAGGATTTTATCCACTAAGAAATATCAACTATGATAATATCTTACTTAACTCACTTGTGCCATAAAAAGCTATTTTCGTATCCGTCTTATAAAAAACGCACGACGCTGTAACTCTGTTATGAACAATCCGATTTTGAGCAATATGTATTTATAAGAATTAGGTACCATTTTGTTTTGTTATATTATTTTATATCACTAGGTAATAAAATTTTCCATTGTTTTGTATTCCAGGGCACACTTCAATTTTGTTTATAAAGCGAAATTAATTTATTCTGAAAAACATTCTACAAAATTAAGTTGCAATACATCATTTAATTAAGAAAAGAATTCTCTATCAGAATGAGTAAGAAAAAGATATGTATTGCTATTTGAAAAACAAAAGTTGTCTGTCATTTGTCAGAAATGTAATGCCGAAATAATATCTACAATAAGGCTGTTTTGTAGTCTTTAGTGCCCCTATGTTATTTTGGTTTGTGAATTGTTGAAATCGGATTGTTAATAACAGAGTTATTTCGTCGTGCGTTTCTTATAACACACTCTGTATCATATTAAGAGGGAAATCAACAATTTGTATATAGAAATCTTATTTTAAACAGCATCCAAAGTCGGAAGGTAAATGCTAGATGATCGTACAAACCGAGAAGTCATTAGTACCGAATTTTATTTTCCATCGGGTTTACGGACAAAACGAGAAGTTTTACAGCTTAGAACGAAAGCTACGCACGAGACGCCCACAAATCAGTAAAATGGCTTTTAAAACAGATATTTTTCCAGAATATTATAAATGATAATGTAGCGGAGCAAGTATAATGATTAAACAATTTTTAAATGCACACAGAAAAGGTAAAAATTACTTATTATTAATTGTTACCACTATATTAAGTCTATGAAGTATTTCAGGAGTAATCAAAATACTCGTAACGAGTAGTAAAGGCTATTCTCTGGTTATAAAGGCTATACTCTAACTGCTAGAGTATAGCCAATGCTTCAGATTTGTCTTAAAGTTTATATACCTATGGCTGACTCGATTATATTGCGTCGGATAGATGGTTATATATTTTCATATAAGTAATATAAGGTCCATTCTCCGTTTGTACTAACCGAAAGCGGGGTACAACAATATTATTTTGTTGTTTGGTAGTATACTTGCTTACGTACAGCAAAGTCTTTTCAAATATAAGAAGCTGCTTCAAGAATGCATAAGCACCATACTGGTGAAAATGTGTCTTACAAGATATCAGATATTTATCAGCAAAATCCTTTTAACTACCGTAATGCAAAGAATAGCGATGCGATCTTTTCGGCTTATCCGTATGGAGATCCCACTTTCGATGATTGTCTAAATGTACGCCTAAAAATTTGACAAAAGTACTGTTTAGTATTGTACTTTGATTTATACTGATGAGTGGGCCTGAATAACTCCAGAAGGCGAGAATTGTAATAATTCAGTTTTTTTATATCGTTAGGCATCTGACTAGAGAAAGTACCTGATTGCACCCAGGGGCACGTCAGACCAGGCCAGGAAAAAACTTTAGGTTCAGGCCACTTTAATTTCGATTTTCAGTGACATTATTATTGTTATTACTTTACTCCCAAAAATAACGCCAAAAGCTATTTTTAAATTAATTTTAGCTTTTAGTCGCTTTCGACTTTACCATACCTATTAAGTATTTCGAAATAGACCGTTCTTGAGCGACCATTCTGACGCAGGGACGATCTGGCACAGAGACATTCGGGCGCAGGTATGGTCTGGTGCTAGGACGGTCCAACGCAGGGATGGCTTGCCGCAAAGACTGGCTATAGACGCGTGACAGCGACGTAATGCCATAAAAGATCTTAGAACTTTGACGCATAAATACAACCTAGATACTTTATTTAATTTTTTTGTATAAGTATGTCAATTTGTCTCAATTCTTATTACTTCATTTTAAATATCGAATTTTTATGTACTTTATGAAACACAACGGAAAAAACCTTTTGTATATTAAGCGCTGCATTTGATTTTATTAATTTTTTTATGTTTCAAAACAATAGGCACTGACATTTGAATTGGTACACTTTTCTTTAGATTAGGTAACATTAAATTGTAACGCTGTTATACAAAGGTATTCTATACAAAATAAAGCAAGTATGTATTCATGATATATGGTATGTATTCTTTATTGGATGCCATAGGGAAATTTAATTCTTGTCAGAAAACGTTTCAGAACAATGTAAAGTAGGATAAGTACATACCCTTAATTATTTTTCAAAATATAAATTCTTATACAAAACAGATTTTAGAATGTTATTGATATTTATGAAATATTCAGATATGCATTGACTAATTTCTTTTCGATCAAAATTACCCTCAAAATGCCTACAAGAAAAAAATAAACATAGTAGTTTTCAAAAAACTCATTACGTAATTCGACAAAAAAACATAATATAAATATTCTTTTCAAAATCTATATTGGTTGGAAACGCGTGGGCTTGGTATATAGATATAAAAGCGTTAATAAAGGAAATGGAGTATTATATAATATAATACTATCACAAAATATTATATTATAATACTGATACAATAATATTCCTCTTCTTTATCGCATCGTTTCACTATTTCTATGAACGCTTGTATATCCCTATACCAAGCCCATGCATTTGCAACCGGTATATGATAGTCTAAGATCCGTTATTGATGTCGTTGAGCACCGATCGAGTAACCGAATAAAATGTATTTTTTATGAAATAAAATATGTTAACAAAAGTAACGTAGATGAGTTGCCTAAATAAATTTCTTCAAGGATATTTTTAATTAAAAATTCAATATTTAATTTTTTTAAATACTTTTACCGATCTCGTAACCAAAAAAAATTAACACTAATTGAAAGTGCAAACCTTATAGAAGACGAAAACATAGGGTTGCTTACCTTTTTCTGTTCAAGGCTATATACAGTTGCCAAGTTTAAATAAGTGAATTGAAAGTGATACCTTCACCGATCGAGTAACCAAATAAATTATATGTCAAAATAAAGCTTATTTCTTTTGCAAAACAATAGTATAAGGTTGCTTGCAAAAAACCGTTCAAGAGTCAGGGTTGCAAGGGTTTAAAATTTTTAAATCGAAGCGTGCGAGAGAGAGAGATAGACCCATTCTATTCAGTGCGATAGAGGGGGACGCAGAATTACAGCTGCTCACACTACGTCCGTCGTTTGAAATTGTGCGAGAGAGAGGGTCTATGCGTACTGTCCAATGCGATAGAAAAGGACAGGGCACAGCAACTGGGCCCGCCTCTTGTGACGTATGACAGAGAGTGCGGTTGTTCTGTGCGGTTGAGCGGTTAGTAAACGGCAAGCGTTGTGTTGAAGCAACTGACAATATACTCAAAAATGTTTCTGAGACAGAGAGAGTTTTTTTTTGATGAAAATCGACTTGTCTGAAGTAATAATTCAGTATTGTTGAAAAACATTTTGTTAATCATGTCTTTTTTTTAAACATTTGTTAATAATATGACTATTCTTATATCTTTATAATTACGTTTTTATTTACATATTTTTAAATAATATTTAAAACTTTTAAAAATAATAATTTCATTCAAAAATAAAATTATGTCATAGTGTTTTCTTTATTTTTATTGTAATAACTGCAGTATTGAACTAACCAAATATGAGTATTTTTATCATATTGAACATATTGATTTTGCATGACAAATTAGAAAAATACAAATTTTTGTGACAGAGGTATTGGCGCTAAAAAAACGTTCCGTATATAATATCAAAATGTAAATATTTATTTTAAACATTTAAAGCATGTTAGTGATATATACTTATCTTAAAATCTTTATCTCTTTTAAGAAGGGAATAAATTTAAATAAAATAAATGTGTCATCATTGTTTCAAAAATTTGACGCATACAATTTTTTTGCAAATGTCCGATATTTTTTTTTAAATTAATTAATATTAAATTGAAAAATTTATAATGAAAGAAAAACTTTTTTAATAAATTAATATTAAAATTAAAAATTTAAATGAACAAAAAAATATTTCATAAGGGTATTGTGTTATATTAAAGTTTATTTTTTATACAATATCGATACAAAAGAAATTGAGGTAATTCGGTTGAGAATAATATACATGAAATTAAACAAAAAAATATGAACTATTTGTATATATTTTATGAATTAAAAAAAAACAAAAAATTGTTAATATTATTATTCCGGATCTGATCTGAACCGCACAGAGCAAGCGCACTCTCTGTCATACGTCACAAGAGGCGGGCCCAGTTGCTATGCCCCGTCCTTTTCTATCACATTAGACAGTATGCATAGACCCTCTCTCTCGCACAATTTCAAACGACGGACGTAGTGTGAGCAGCTGTCATTCTGCGTCCCCCTCTATCGCACTGAATAGAATGGGTCTATCTCTCTCTCGCACGCTTCAATTTAAAAATTTTAAACCCTTTCAACCCTGACTCTTGAACGGTTTTTTGCAAGCAACCTTATACTATCGTTTTGCAAAAAAATAAGCTTTATTTTGACATATAATTTATTTGGTTACTCGATCGGTGAAGGTATCACTTTCAATTCACTTATTTAAACTTGGCAACTGTATAGCCTTGAACAGAAAAAGGTAAGCAACCCTATGTTTGCGTCTTCTATAGGGTTTGCACTTTCAATTAGCGTTAATTTTTTTTGGTTACGAGATCGGTGAAAGTATTTAAAAAAATTAAATATTGAATTTTTAATCAAAAATATCCTTGAACAAATTTATTTAGGCAACTCATCTACGTTACTTTTGTTAACATATTTTATTTCATAAAAAATACATATTATTCGGTTACTCGATCGGTGCTCAACGACATCAATGACGTACGTATCAATAACGGATCCTGTACTATGAGTAGTTTGTCATTTTAGAATAGTATAGATAGCTATTTCAAGCTAATTGTTGGAGTTGTACGCATATTGTGACTCAAATACCTACGTATATTCATGTATTATGTAAATTAATACATATATAAATATTACGCATATACTAGTCCTAACCCTAACATGAATTGGACCAAGCAATAAATTTTGACATTTTATATTTCATCGCTAATTAAAGTGAATAATTTGTTGCTAATATCACGCACAATCAAAAACATAATCGTTTAATCACTAATAATTATTTGTTGAATGATAAATGTTATTCATGTTATTTACAGAATCATACAGAGGTCCAATTCGTGTTAGATATACTGTGCCAGAATCCGGCAGTACAACATATTACGGCTGAAGCGAGCGAAGTGCCGTTTGCAGTACACCTGTTGGACACGTTGTTCAATTCATTCGTCCACGAGTTTTAAAAGAACAAGTTTAACACTTTGCACCAGACCGTTCCTGCTCCGGAACATCCTAGCACCAGGCCGCCCCTGAGTCCGAAAGTCTGCGTCAGACTGGCCGCCAGATTGGTTGTATCAAATCGGCGGCGCCAGAACCTTCTAGACCGCTATTATTGTACTAACAAGATACTGAATAGCTAATTTTTTAAAGATGGATTCAAGCTTGGTATGTAAAGGTATATATCGATTAAACTGCTTACAAATATAATTTATTCATTTTATACAGAGTGTAAGTAATATAGCTAGAAATCTCGTATAATGATTTAGAACATATTTTCAAAGCTTCCAATGTTGCTTATTTCGTATTTTTATTCGAATGTACATACAATAGGCGTACTTAAAATTTAAAATGGGATTTGGAAAAATGGGAATATGTTCTAAATCATTACAGCTAGCCCCTCCCCCTTACGAGGTTTCTAGTTATACCAGTTACACCCTGTATAATCTGCCAAATAAATGTGTTTTGCCAAAACAGGCCATTATGCAAATAGCTGTAAGAAAATAATGTAACGGAAAATGTTTGTAGTTAATTAATTAGGTATTATGTACTAATATGTAGGTATTTATCTACTTATTATTTATTTTCTTGACAACAGGTTGATGATTAATAATCATCAAAAAATCATAATACTTTTCAGAATTGGGTGCATAGCTTTTTAAATCTTTTACCCAACCCCCAGGCCACCCAAAAATGTCCCGGTGGGCCAGCACGCCCCCGATTGCACCCAGAAATTTTATATTTCTGATTTATTAAGCAACCAAAAATATTTCTCGACGTACATATGTATCGGTTGAAACTTTCCCACAACCACAATTTCTATACACCTGGAATTGATTATTTTCATCATTAGTCCTAGGTTTGTGAGACACATGTTACTTTTTATAGTTTTGGAGACCAAGAAATTTATTAAACTAGTTTTTCATACGATTACTAAAGGCTTGGAAAGCATACTTAAAAGAAAAAGTCTCGGGTTACACGTCAGCCTATTAGTTGAAGAATCTATTTATTCGAAACATGTAACGGACAGAAAGTTAAAATTTAAAATATGCTAAATTAATGTTATGATTCTAACTAGAAACATATCGGTCAGACAAAAAGATCAATTTTAACAAAATTTAAGAGTTTTTCAATACATAGTTTTGGTTAAGATCGTGGACTACCATTTTTAATGAAACACCAAACGACCCATTTTTTAATTAAACTCCAAGGTGAAACCGGCAAGTCACTGTCGTTTTTTACTTTTGATATAATTGTAAAATTTCTTAGAAGTTTTACCCTTCGCTATTAAATTGTTAATACTAATCTATATTTTGATATTACTCTTTGTCGGCGTAAAACCGTCTGGCTTTTTATATGTAGAGTGTATAAACGAACAAATACAGTAACAAACAAATCTACCAAGACCACTAACATGAGGCCATGCCCAGCAAACCCATTATTGCACCTCTTTGCTCTTGCCTAGAACAACCATATACCTATATATGGATTTTATAAAGGAACAAATACACTGTTAAAACTATCTACCACGCCCACCATGGAGTCCAACCATGGAAATAGTTTATGAGTGGGATTTACAGGGGTGGAGTCTATACATACTGACAACAACAAATAAATTTTGAATTTTAGTATATATAATATGCATAACTAAGGAAAACTGACGCATCAAACTATATCGGTGGGTAACGAGATTTTTTAATATATTATTTCCAGGGACTACTGCAGTAAGTGTGCGTTTTTCAATTGATATACGAGGACGGAATTGTAGCTGCGAGCGATCATCAAGACAAAAATAGAATGATTTTCAAAATATACTTTATTTTTAGCGTACACCCCTTTTAATTGAATGCATTGGGTCCAACGATGTTAGAATCTTTTTATCTTCAAGAGGTAGCTTTTGTTCAAGTTCTGTAAAATACTAGTGCACGGTTGGCGTTAGTCTCTTGTATGTCTAAAATTTGTACCATCGAAGAATATTTTTAGCTTAGGAAATAGATGGAAGTCGTATGGTAACAAATCTGGCGAATTAGGAGGGTGTGGCAATAGGTTAAACTTCAATTCGTGTAACTTCTGAACAACGGCACTTGGGTGAGTTGGTGCATTATCGTAATCATTTTCTTTTCAGCCATCCCTTTATTTTCAATCGTTCTCTAATTTTTTTATGGATTAAAAGACCTTACTTCAGGGTAATTTACCAACAGCATACCTTTTGCATTGCAAAAGACAGTTTCCACCACTTTCCCCGCCGACACAACTGCTTTTTCTTTTTTTGAACCGTTTTTCATATTTATTCCAAATTTTAGATTGATGTTTTGACGCGGGAGGAAGGTGTGTCCATGTTTTATCACAGGTGACAAATCGTTACAAAAAACTTGTCTCATTTCGTTTGAAAATCTTCAAAATCTCTGTCTACTCCCTAGAGAGAAAAATGACATTTTAGTCCCTGTTTTGAGAGACTTAAATAAAGCTAAATATGGATCGTGCAAAACGATAGTTGTGATGCTAGTTTTGTGTCGAGTATGTTGCCGATAAGAAGTTCTTCACAAATAGATGCCTTCATTTACATCAATAATGTATTAATAGCTTAAATACGTATAGTTTTTTAGCCCTTACAGTTGTTTGGATGAATTCCTTTTAAATACCATTTGTATAATGCTTGCTATCTTTGGAAATCAAAGGTTTCTAATTGCAATTGTTGATGTAAATAGAAGGTATAGGCTATAGCCTATAAGGTAGATGAACAGTGTACTGTAAACATAAGCAGATAAATTTCTACTAGAATCTGTAGTTTGCCAGTAATATACACAGGAAAGTGTGAGCAGCTCAGGGCTATTGAGATCACAGGGTCTCGCGAAAGGATGCGATGCTTACCTGATACTTTACACCTGGATTTAAATATTTACTATAAAAAGAGTTTATCAGAATTACTAGCAACTAGAAAACATGAACATCAAATAGAACAAACCTGCTTAATTTCGTAATGTAAATCGCCATGACCTCTTAAGTATATCTAACATAGTGCTGTAGATATACACATTCAAATTCCAATGATTTCTTTATCTCTGCAAAATTGTTAATTGTTTTCTCCACAAAAAAAACGTTATGCTCAACAAAATAATCAGCTTTAATTAATATGATGTTTTATTTAAATAAGTAAACAATAATAAAGTATAGCTCGTTATTGTTATGTAGTATCAGTGAATACATTATTATAACATGATTTATAATAAGTAATTACATAGAGTAGTAGATAGATAACTTTTCTCATGAATGTTTGATTATATTATAATATATTAATTACTGTTTTGCAAGACTTTGATGTCTTAATGTTATCTGAAAATTCTGCAAATTGCAGGAAATAAGTACTACATGCATAGTACATTTATTCAAGTAATAATTTTCTGTTTTATTTTGGAACAGTTGATCTAATTATACTAATACATAATACGAGTGTTGGAAGGATGTATCTACAAAATTTAACATTTATACACCCAGATAAAAATACGTATTGTTTTCCGGCAGAAGATTGGATCAATTTTTTGCTTATTTATGGGTATTTGAAGAGATAGTAGAAAAAGATTCAGTTGAATTCTTTTAATCTTTTTTTTTAATTTAACATATTTATATGAGAAATTATGCAAAACAAATTGCATTAGCGATACTCTTCTAAATAAATATGTATATAAAATGGTCCTTCGAGTTTTAATTATATATAAACCAGAACAACTCCAATACGAACTTTTCTTCGTCGTGGTTCCTTATAATGCACTTTACTTAAAGAAATTTGATCTGTTGGCTGCAATCTTCGGAATGCTACTCTTTCACAATTTGTTCAACTCTGTTCTGCAACTACAGAAATTCTACAATTTCTGGGGAAGTAGTACAACAAGCATCAGTACTACAAAATTTCTAAGCTATGTACTTAAAAGTGCTACGTAGAAAATAAAAATATTTCGTATCTCGCAGCTTTACTTTCTTTAAGGAAAAACACATTATTAGTCATACATCGGATACATTCATCACTCTGGTAAGTACAACAAACTGAAAGAATAAAATTAACAAGTATTATTGAGAAATCCCTAAAAAAGTAAGAAAAGAATGTAGAATTACAGTAAAAAAGTTATATATTTACTTCTTTTATTATGTTTGAGAAACCATCGCATCGGTGTCATTTAATCTAGTATGGGAAAAATTTAAAATTAAACCAACAACAATAGCCGACAAAACCGCAACCACAAAAATGGTTTAAGCCTTTATTTTATCTGTCATCTATGATTAAATGTTAAATTTACTGTTTTGTGATAATAATAATAATTTAGTAAGCTGAACTGTAATTACCTGGGCAAAAGCTTAGGCCCAACACCAAAATAAGCCTCTTAACCATCAGCAAGCATTAATTGGGAAATTATTTATTTTAATAAATGAGTTATTTTTATAAATACATAGTAATAGTTAAATAATATTTTATTAATTTTTTTATAAAATAATGATTTCTGAATAAATTTTTATTCTTTTTAAGTAATTTTAGTAAATATATTTTAAAATGTACTCTTTAGAAGCATAAATTTGCATTGATTAACTAAAAAGCGCACCCAATACAGCAGAATTACCCGCTTTTATAAATTGCATTGCATTTCCTTTTATCCAAATTCTACCTTTCTGCAAATATACCGTGATTTTGATACCTAAAATGATCATGTGTTGGAGTAGATACAGTGACGTAACTAGTAATTGAGGACCTGCAACTTTGAAAATAGGTACCTGTTATAACCTCTAACTAAAAATTTGTGTAGCATTTTAAAGAATCTTTACTAAGTACAATAAAAAGTAAACAAAATATGAATTCGGGACATAAAAAAATCGTTGGGTCTTATCGGAGATCGGGACATTGTACGGAGGTTCTAATAATTCGATGTTTTGCTGCTCTAAACACTCAATTGTCCTTCGAGCTGTGTGTGAAGGACGATTCGGCATTCTGGGTTGGTTTTTCGGAGTACGGCGATTACTTCTGGCAAACAAACGGTTGTATACAAATCGGCATTAACTTGAATTAAATATATTGAAAAATCCAAACAGCATGATTCGTCCTTTATTGAACCGGTTCCAAAAGTTTTTCAGCACCAATTAACGCGAGCCGCCGTCTGTTCTTTAGTTAAAAAATGCGGGATCTAACGGGAAGCTAACTTTCTCACATCCAATTCATCTTGTAGGATCTTTTGGATTGAAGTCTTTGAAATGCTTAAGCATGTCTCAATTAGCTGGCAAACAGCATCGATGTGGGTGACTGCTGTGCTGGGATTGTCGCTGAGACTAGTGCGTCCACGTTGGAACTCGCAGTACCATCGGGAAATGTCGATTGATGTGGTGTTTCATCACCAAAAACAGAAACCAATTCTGCAAGACATTGTTCTTGAGATAATCCTCTCCGGAAATTGTAAGAAATTATTGCACGAAAATTTTCTCGACTCAATTGTATTTTTCCCGCGACTTATTAACTTTAAAAATCCACTGTGACTTAATCACTTGCCGTATCTTGATGAAACTTTGGATTTAGGTTAACTAAATATTGAGGTTAATTGTGACTCTTGGCGTTTTATTAATGGTGCCCTCTATGCGGCTATATGCAAAACTAAAAAGACAACACTCGCATCACATCAGAATTTCGTGATCGGTTGGATTTTTGTGAAATTATTGGAGTGTAGCTAGGGTCAATACAAACAGCTTTTGTTCAGACTCTTTTTATCATTGACAGGTTGTAGTAACTTCTAGTCAAGTCAAACTAAACCGTGTTGTGTTGTTAACCTCTTTAGGATAGTTGACACCTAAGAATGAAACATGAAGAATTAAATAAAAATAAGATAACGCCCGAACACTTAATTTATCCTAGAACGCCTCAACTATTAGGAAAATGAAATACTGAAAACAGTTTTCATCTACTAAAAACACGGATTAGGAAACAGAGAAAACAAACTTGAAACAAGAATAACCTTAGTTAGCTTAAGTCTCTTAAAAACAAAAATGCATGCAGAAAAATACAAGGAAACGGATTAAGATAAAAGCAAAAGATAGCGGACTAAAACGAAGGCGCTGTTATTCGAAATTCTACACACATCCAGATTTCAGGTAATACAAACCGATTCAAAACTGGATCGATTTGGAAATGGTAGAACACGTTGATGGATAACTGTAACGTAACAAATTTCAATTAAATTCTTCGCTGAATTAAATTATAGTTTTGTACCGTATACCATGGGTTCAGAGGTGTGGTTTGTCTTTGCATGTTAGATGGGGTACATATGGGGTAGACACAGTTGTGTCTCTGTAGCGTATAATTGTTATATGATTCTAAAAACGACAACTAAATAACTATTCTAAAAAATTTCACTGTATGTATGCAACGTGTTCTGTCCCAGACTAGTTAGAGACGTGCAGGTAGTTCGATTGAGTAGGGAAATCTATATAAATCCGTACCCGCCCGCGGGCTACGGGTTTGACTTCTGAAAATGTCAGTTCAAGCGGTTTAGACGGGCTTCCGATAATAAGTGACAAGTCGGACGGGGGCGGGCAACTCTATATTTATAGCTAATTAAATCTTTTGCGAGACTGTGATTAATTACATGGCACCACTGTTCACGACCACAGAATTCCTACATGTTAAATAAGAATTAGAAAACTAATGCTTAAACGATTTCCCCGGTTGAAGCCCGCGCACGCGAATTGGATTTATCTTTTATACCGGGCAAAATTCAGCAGGTCCATGAAAACAATAACGGGCACAGGCCAGGCGCGCTGTTTAAAAAGTGATACGCACACCTCTATTCTAGGCTGTTTCCCCTGTTCTCCACTTAACAGAAGACCGAATAAACCTACCGTTAAAATAATAATAATAATGGTGGCTTCTCGATTACTGCCAGTATACTGTCAAGTGCAAAATGAGTTGATAATTTAACAACCGGCTCACCAATTTAGCTCGCGCAAGCCGGTCCGAGCCGGCTCATACTGGAACAAGTTAATGGGACAATTGATCGAAATTAATTATTTGTATGTTTCTTGGCCAAAATTTATAAAACTTTTTGGAAAAACACTTTTGTATGCCCTTTTCGCTATACACTATACAGGGCGTTCCATCTAAAAAATTGAAGAAGGAATTAAATACAAAAAAATGTTGAATGTAGTAACAACGTCGGCATTATTCTTGAGCTTGTTGTAATTTTTGTTTGTTGTAATACTCTAGTGAGAAATTCTGTTTAAATCGAGCAAGTTGTTCTCCAGATAATTAAGTTAGTTGCGCCCATACTTTATGGACGCAATACATAAATAACACTGTGAAGCAAAGTTAACACCTTTTCTGCAGGAATTTGATTTGCAAATTGTTTTAAGATAATTTGGGTTATCTGGGGTTGGCATTTTCTTAGTGTCTCCTATTTAAGGTGAAAAAGGAGAAGGTTAAGTGGTTCGTTATGAAATAACGAATATTTTGGTTTAAACACTAAACCCTCCACGACCCTCCGTTAACTTCTTACTCCTAATTTAGGAGTATTGTTGTTAATTTTTTAAAAACATTTCCATCCATATATGTTATAACGAGCTTGTTCGGAGTATATATCCTATACTTCAAGTGGTGGTTATAGCTGGTGCCACTGCGCGGTGGAAAGTTTAAGTTCTAGCGAACAAAAAACGTGATATAAGAGCTCTATGTTCCTATGAAAACAGTGTACTTAATCTCAAGGTTCGTACCCATATTATTATTAGATTGATCAATTTGCTTGCTCAAGGTTCGAAAAACCGGCATTGTTCGCTAGTACGAAATAAATGACTAGAGTAAGTGTCTCGGTGTCTTTGAAAATATATTCTTCATAAAAAATGAAAGGGGTACCCGAACCCATAACACTTCTAAACAATAACAGCAATTAAAAAACTTTTAACTTTTCTAATTTTATCTACAAAATTTAATATCTTGTTTCAAATACATTATTGGAAGAACATAATATAGCGTTATAAAAACGACATTTTACTTTTTATAAGCTATTGAAGATGATTACCGAATAAGGGAACAAATTGTGGCCACATGTTTATACAAGTACTGCAAATGTATTGTTAGTATTTGATGGTCGAAAAACTCCAGTGAAGATGACTGTCTATACGCTGTTCATCCAAAAGAAATAGTTAAAACACTTCCCAAAAACAAATTATATGCAGTGTATTTTTTCTTTTTTCTATTGATAACAATCTTCTTTTAATAAATGGTTATAACGACTATTTTAATCTGTTGTTAGAAAAAGTAAAAAAGTAATTAAAAAATTATAAAATAAAGTAATTATCAAATAATTTAGTTGTAAAAGAATTAATTAGACACCGTATTAGTAAACCTAAAAAATCAAAAAATAATTGCTTGAAGAAGTAAAAGATTTGATTAAAAAAGGTAGTATTAAGTTTATGAAATTTTAAAGCCAGTGCATCCAGCTGGCTTATATTTTGGTAATAGATTTACGATGCATCACTGCTAATGCAAGTAGTTGGTGTATAAGCATAAACTGCCAAATCTTTGTTGAATCATACTCATTTGCAATAATTTTAAAATGTATACGTATAGTTTTATTTATTATAACAAAATATTATTAAAAAGAATATACAAATGTGTCACATTAAAAATTATAGTATGTATAAAACTAATTAATCTGACTATAATTCGGACGAAGAAAAGTCCCTCCCTAATGATCATAGAATAACAGCAAAGCCAAACAACGGCGTAAATAACTGATTACAACTGTAACCATCAAAACGAAATCATCTGCCATGCTAATTAGTAGGAAAGTTTTGTAGGTCTATTTATTTAAGTAAATGATGACAATCTTTTCTTAATAAATGATTATTACAATTATTTTAATCTGTTGTTATAAAAAATTAAAATTGATAAAGAATTATAAAAAAAGTAAGTAGTATGCAATTATATAATAATTTAATTAGGCAACTTCTTCCACACCTGGCATCAGTCGGAGCTCTCGAAACAGTCAAGTATGCGCTTTTAGAAATACGACTAACAGAAGAATTAAATTCAAAGTTTTTCATGAATAATATTTTTTGATAACTCCATGACACTTATTCTAGAAATGTATACACTATGAAAATAAACAGAGTAAAACCCAAAAATTACAACTTTAGGTTTTTTCTGAATTGCTTCTACTTCTAAATTTTGTTGTTTTTAATATTCTAGATATGCTTTTTCTCTTCTTTGATGGTAAATCTTTAATTTCTTCGCAATACCAGGGTTTTCTTATTAGGACATTCGACTCTATTTGTAACTTTTCCTGATCTCATGTGTTAATGTTTCATGTTTTTCTAGTAATAAGTTTAAATAAATGTCACATCAACATGGTATAATAGGTACATAATAGGGTACTGGAGGTTATAATATATTATAGTAGGTATTATCAAGGAAGATTTATGGTAGAATAATAAAAATTGAAGTATCTTCAAATATTGTAATATTGTATGGCACTTGTAATAAGAAAACCCGAGTATATTTTTAAAGCATTTTCTCATAAAAGAAATTAAAAAACGTTCTTTTTCTTCAACAGCACTAATATGACACTATAATATCAAATTATTTTGTATAAAAAGTGGACCATTAGGAACTGTTATACGTTACCATAGTAACTGTACGAAAAGTAATAACTTTTTGTACTAGGACAAAAAGTAATCTGATGTTACGCGTGTCATATTTTTCGCGGTGCTCTAAAACGTTTTATTTTATACCAATAATGCAAAATAAATAGAAATTTTCAATTGAATAATAATTATTTATCTGTATATATTTTAATATTGTAATTAATTATGTATTGTAAATATTTTAGATATTAAATAAAGACATAAAAAACAGAAACAAATTCTATTAAAATCTTATTTGCTGCTCGCAACATCACACAAACAAAAACCAATCTTAACCTCTTTTCATTTAACGCATATCGCTGTTCGTCACCTTTCGAAAGTTCTTCGAATTCTCAGTGGAAGGGAGTGAAGATTACCCAATTGTAAGTATTTTTTAAGTAAATAAAAAGTACTTTAACTATATGTTGTTTGTTCTAAACAGTCCTCTCTTGGAGTTTACTAGTTAAAAGCGGTTGACGAAGAAATAGTATATTTAATTCATACAAAAAATGCATTTTTGGGACTCATAAGATTGCCAGACTCCGCTAACGCGTCGTCCGGCAACTTTCTTATTCATCCCAAAAACATGCATTTTTGTACTAATTAAATAAGTAACTATTTTGTCAATTGCTCCATTTCCGAACAGTAGATTTTGTAACGTGTTGGTATTTGTTGAACACAAAAAATAAGCTTTCAAACTTAGAAAAGAAGAAATAACACAAAACGTGATGTAAATTGGCAATAATATAAGCACCCACTGGCGGTTTATAAACTACTTAAACGTTCAATGAAATTCATGTAAACACAATCGAGTCGGGTTTATTTGCTTATAAAAACCTGGAAATAAAGGTTGAAGAACACGTTTTCCTTATATAAAATAAAAATTAAATACACCAAGAGACGGTCTAAAAATTAAAACGTTACAATATCATGTTGTGTTCAGTAAACTTTTATACACATTTACATTTATTATTATGTAAGAATAGCGTATATTTCTCAAGCTGATTTTTTTGTAGGTATGCATATGTATGTATATCCTTTTATAACGCGCTTAGTGCGCAATGCGAATATATAGTTTTATTTTTAAGATGTAGTGAGTTTTTATAATATTTTATTCGGTTTTAAAGTTGATTACAGTCAGTTGTAGTGAGCGGCGAGCGCAGCAGGAGTTTGCCCCCCGTTGCGATGTAAGTGGTTATCTTAGCCATATCAAACCGTTATAGCATGGAGTTGGCTGTAATTTATAGGCAAGGTGAGTCTGGTTCATTAGGAACCCCATTACCGCCGCCGCAACCGCCGCCGTCACCGCCACCACCACCGCGCCTTCTTCTTAGCCTGATTGGAATGGTGAAAACAATAAACCGAATATACTTTTCCCAATGGAAAGCCTAGAGGAGAAAACCTTGATTATTTTTGATCGTCCCTACGCGGTCACACTAATATCTACCAACCTGCAAAGTTAAACGGAACCGGGACCAATCACTATTACTATTGTTATGATTATTATTTTCCCAAACTTTCCTCTGAAGGCAACAAGTATTACTTGGATACGTGTTACGATATGGTTCTTCAATACTAAACACATAAATATGGACGACGGTTCGTGCTTTTGGAATTTAGTAATTTTTATTTCTTTTGATTGCCGCCGTGACTAGATGCACCGCATATGTAAAAGTATAAATTAAACCACTAAATTGTGATTAATGTCAATAAGCCGCTTTACATTGACGTTTAGTTTAAAATCTTCTGATTTATTTCATCTTAAAGAAAAACATTAGTAGGATGATGTTTGATTCAAAATTGTCGGGTGGATTTGACTTTAAACAACCATTCATGCTACCCAAAAACCTCTTGAGATATGATAAACAACCGATTAAAAATCAGAATTTAGTCATATTCTTTAATATTACATCTTTTGTTAAATACTTCGTAATAAAGATTGATGACAAATTCATCGAAGACTTTTACAACCAGTTTTTTCTTTTAATTTTTATAAATACATTTTTAGTCATGGTAACAATGATGAATTTGAAAATTTTACGACTGGGGATTTTGAATCACTTTATTTTGCAAAAAGTTAATGAACCAGCATAATACAAATTTAATTTTGCTTTTAAATACTTTCTGATGTTTGTAGTCTCCACATTAATAACTAAATATATACCAATAGTCCAGTCAAACTGTACGAAAAACGGGCTTAACTTGGAAAATGGAAGTACATGGGATTATTTTCTTCCAGCATGTAGGGGGGTCTAGAAAAGCTTAACTTGAAGTTTTCGACCTCAAATTCATATGAGCTTTTTCCGCCATTTTGAAAAGAAGCGAACTTGAAAGTTTGAACTTTTTCATTTTTTATATTACGCGAAAAAGTTTCAAATAAAAGTTGTAGACAATCGTATTGCCGAAAAAAATGCTTTATACAAATTTTTTGTCGGACCTACTGTTACAGAGATAATTTCAAAATAACACTTCACCCTTCTTTTCAAAATGGCGGAAAAAGCTCATATGAATTTGAGGTCGAAAACTTCAAGTTAAGCTTTTCTAGACCCCCCTGCATGCTGGAAGAAAAAAATCTTTTCAAAGACCATAAATGTAATGTGTTCTCCAGGAAACCGGCGAAAGGTAAATCGGCCACCACAATTTTTATTTTTGTTTTCCCTCACAACTTTTTCATTTTTTATATTACGCGAAAAAGTTCAAATAAAAGTTGTAGGCGATCGTATTTCCGACAAAAATGCTTTATACAAATTTTTTGTCGGACCTACTGTTACAGAGATAATTTCCAAATAACACTTCACCCTTCTTTTCAAGATGGCGGAAAAAGCTCATATGAATTTGAGGTCGAAAACTTCAAGTTAAGTTTTTCTAGAGCCCCTCTACATGCTGGAAGAAAAAAATCCCATGTACTTCCATTTTCCAAGTTAAATGTTTAGTTTGACTGGACTACAAGGAAATGAAGCATTAGGGGCCGACTTTTCAAAATTTTAATGAGGGACAGTTTTACAAACCGTAGTAAACACGGTCTGCATATATAAGTATTTCCAAACAATTTTTTAAAATAACAAAATCAAAATACTCAAATAAAATTTAGAGATTAACCTGCGTTTTTAAACAATCATCTGTATGATCTCCCTAAGTAAATAAAACTTTGTTTATTAGTTTAAACGATACTCATACCCCGAAAATGAAAAAGAAAATACATTTAGCACCTTTCTTTAAAAAACCTATTTAAAGTAGTGCAACTTAAAATAAGTGTGGTGCGCTCAAGAGTCGACATGATTCCATGTTCAGTTAACCGGAGCGGGGTGATACTTGCACACGATAAAAAAATAGGTTAAGTAGAAATGGTGATCATCTTTACATTGACAACTTAAATACACAAAAAATGCAAACATTTGTAATAAGCAGTAAAACAAGACAATTAGCAAAACTACCAGTAGCATAAGAAATATGCAAAAGACAAAACTATTTAAAATCTATTAAAATCAACTTTAAAAAATCTGCCAGTGAGTTTGGGTTATTATCACCCCACTCTGACTATCTAAACTGTGGTATCATGTCGGCGCTTGAGTAGGTCACACTTATTTTTAAAGTAGTGCACTAATTTAAATTATTTTTCTTCAAAAAGAGATTAAATGTAATTTTTTTTGTCATTTTCTGGATGTGAATACTGTTTATACTAATAAACAAACTGATAAACATAAATAATAACTTTATTTACTTGGAGAGATTTTAGAATCGATTTTTTAAAAGCAAAAGTCAATCCTTATATACAACTTCCAAATGACACATACGTTATTAAAAATAGAAAATATATTTTTACAGGTACACCGAAAACTAGGCATATGTAGGCTATTTAGATGCGTCAATAAATATATACAGCAATAAAATTAGACAAAATCACATAAATATGATAATACGATACGTCAACCAATGAGACGCATACTTGAGTTGTAACATACCCTTCAAACCATCCATATTAATAAAATTCAATAAAATGCAGAAAAGAATCTTTCAGCGCTACATGTGGATATAGGTTTGGTCATAATAGTTATTTATGTATTAAGGGCATAAAGAAGCTTTTATGGCCTGAAGCGTTATTTCTAGCCCGAGGAGTTAGCCGAGGGCTAGGAAAAGGCTGTAGGGCCATAAAAGCAAGTTATGCCCGCTATACATACACTATTTTATGCACAGATTTAGTTTTTATCTCAAATCTATTATAATTAAATGTGTACCTAGGTACATCAAGCCGCTGTGCGTATACTTATGTGCTTATACGAAGTACGTTACTGTAGTTACTATTCCAAAATATTTATTTTCAGCTTATACCTATTCATTGGTGATAAGTTTACAAATTAATTAAGAAACAGTCAAGTTCTACAAAAAACAGCTCTGACATTTAATTGACGTTTCATTATTGCCCGTCGGACCATAAAGAGGTCCTTGGTCCATGTTCAAATGAGTCTAGCAATAATAGTCTAATTATAATGTATCTGTGCATAAAAAATTAATTAACTCTAAATTTGTTATCCTGTATGCAAAAAATACCAAAATATATCTCAGTTAGATAAGTGCGCAGACTCTCCTCTTTAGACTTTCAATTTAGAATTTTTATTGCCTTAAACATATTGACCATGTTAATGAGGGCTCAGTTCTCACTACATTGTTTTAATGAAGGTCACAGCCTTCGTGTCCCCACATAGTCGGTGCCTGTGGACTGTGTGCATAGGCATGTAAGTGCATCTTTTAATCTCGAGTATGAAGTTTATTTTCCCCATCGTCGTAAACAAGGAAAATAAACACACGAAGCAATTTATAGGACTTAATCGCAAGAATTCCCAAGATTTTCGAAAATGTTGAGTATTGTTAAATGTCATCCTGACAATTGAACTCCCAAACACATTACTCCCTAGAGAGTACATGCAGGATATCTAGAACGGTTAATTGGCATAAACGACTATGTTATAGAAACCCTATCTATTCAAGCATATTTTTCTCTATAATCTAGGTGTAAAGACAGATGGATCGTGTTACTAATGAGTAGCACCTCCGCAGGTACAGGTTGAAAGGAAAATATATTTTGTTTCCAGGGGCGTAGATACCGCTGCAGCAACTTGATCAACGATATCAGGGCCCATCAGCTACATGGGCACACCAGCCACCTGCACAGAATTGCAAGACTTAGTTACGCAGTAGTCACAAATTCCGATTGAATCTGGAGGTAACTGTAATACGCTTGGTGTTAATGTTTCCCTACTGATAATTACCCAAAAATGACACTGGTGAAAACGACACTGTATGGCCGCTTCGTGCGGGTCACAAACTTTTATGTCTCAATATACCCAAATTTCACCCGTTGTATAAGCTTATTTACATAAGATTATCTATCTGCACCAGGCCCCATGTTTCTGGAGGCCCCGCACTGCTGACTGATTTTGCAAAATCAAAATGGTTTACTTTTATTATTTTCATCTGAATATACATACATTAAAATATTTACAGTCAAATGAAACCTGAAATATTGCTTCTCAGTATGTATATATTGTATATATTGCTTCTGAAATATGCATGCACGCTTTATTGTGTAAGAATGTATCATCGGTTCGACAGAGGATGGTTACTGAAATGCATCTGCTTAGTTAGGTTTGACAATTGTGTATCGGAAAACTGATGCAAATAAAAACAAGTCAAGAAGTAACGCTAAACCAAATGTCAAAATTAGTCAAATGTAGCTATAGTCAATGTGCTACCCGTCAATTTGTAAGTAAAAAATAAAGAAGACATTCTATGGCATTAGGAAAGATAGGCATACTGTTAGTATGCCTGTCCGTACTATCAGTGTTGAGATGTGTCTAATGGCACACGGGCGCAGTTCGCTCAGGGTTGAAATATGTAATTGTATAATAATAATATTAATAATCTTTTTATAATTATCTTTTTATTAATTTTTAATTTTATAATTTTCCTCTTAGAAACCAATCTTTTCGACAAATGGCAATAATGGAAGAGTGTTACCCATTTTGTTTGCTTTTCGAGGAAAAAAATACTCAAGAGTGCCAAGATTTTGCTCATACACTAGCGTCAAGTGGTTTCTACTTATGCCACTGCATACAAAGGTACAAAAGTGCGTATGAACGATGATTAAAATAATTAACTACAATTACTAAGATTTATATAATGTATACTTGTTGCAGAGGAATAGTAGATTACTTACCGAGGCGGGAAGTAGAACATTACGCGGAGAGCAATTGCTCGACGCGTAATGTCTTCCCGCCGAGGTATGTATAGTATTTTATTCACAATCGTACATAATTATGTTCTTACATTGATACCTTATACTTGATATATGTAGAACACAACACCAGAGTTTTTATTCAGGTGGCGATAAAATGACAATTGCTGCAACAATTGTCAAAGTAAATTCGTGTCCACTACTAAATCAAATTTAATTACATTGCTCCTAATTGCAATTTACACGATTTAAAATGTCTGATAGTGAAACTGATGTAAGTTGCACACCACCGGAATTGCAAGAAGTTGCTAAAACAGTGACTGACTGTTTGTTACCTGCTAAAAGTAAAGATAGCTACGAACACTTTTGCCATCTGTTGAGAATATTTAGAACGAGCAAAAGGTAAGTAATGGATATTACTAACCAAGAGAACTCATTACTAACCAAGAGAACTTATTATTGACTATAGTGTATAATAAACTACTTTCTAACTTTTTAAACGTCAGTAATGAAAACATTATGTATCTATTGTGAATAAAATAATTTCTTGTTATTTTAGTTATAGTCTTCAATCATAACTTAAACCTGTTAATAATATGAAAAAAATAATTTGATGAAAAAGTATTTGATAATTGCCTTTAAATGTTCTTTTGCCATGTTCGCCAATTTATGTTACCCCCTATGCTTCTGTTCATCTATTTCTCAGTAGAGCCTACTGCACAATGCATGATACAGGGCCTACTCAACGATAGCTACGCCACTGGTTGTTTCCTAAGATATCGAATATTCTTTTTCAATTTTCAAAGAGCATAAATCTTTTAAGTAAAGAAAGTCTTCCTCTGAACTCCGAACCTAAGAAATCTAAAATCCGAAAGTACTCTGGACCGATTGAACCGCCCTAACTGATAGTAAAACATAAAATAATACAAAAATCTTTTTTTAACGTCTTCTAGAATGCAGGTCTCATTTTAGATACTAAAATACTACAGAATTTTGTATCCAAATAAGGCAATAAATAAAAATAATTACATTAACAAACGATAATTAGAATGCAGTTTTCTTTATTTGGTAGAGAGAGAGTCTTCTACTCTTCCCATACAACTCACAGGCAACCTACTTTGGTCGAATTCGACTTCTTTGATTTGTTATTCAGTTCTTGCCGAAGTGTTGAAGTGCAGGTTGAAATTCTATTTTTCATTCTCCATCACAAGTAAACTGTAAATATCCTCATTCGTTTCTCAACCAGATGGGGGTATCAACAGTCACCCTCACGTGCTTGCTATTATTTTCTTTTGATGTATTAATACGTGATTATCAAATTGATAAACACAGGCTTGCGCACAGGTAGCGTAACACAAGAATATTTTCCAATTTAAATGTTTTGTAAAGTATAAACGAATTAAAATAATTATTATTTATTGTTTGTTGTTTATAAGTAAGTAATTAATAAATTATTTAATAATAATTATTAACTTATTGTTAATTATTTATTATTATTGTTTCATCGAAAAATACGGCTTCTCTACACAACTCGTCATGACGCAGTCGGGTTATTGCCGTGACATTGCCCTTCCGCACCTACCCTTTAACAATGTTTGCTCCACCCGAGTGTGGAATGACCTAGTGCGCCTGCAATAACAAACGACATCATTATCAAAAACGTTCTATCGATATATAATTTCTTTCGATATATATACTTGCTATCCCTAGGGACGGTCTCTAAATAACGAAGATATAAAGTAAAATAATGACAACAATGACAAGTTGGTTTTGTAGTTTTATAGTGGACGAAGAAATAGGAAAATCATAAGCAATCCCAATTTACCGGCTTTCTGTAAATTATAGTATGGTGCCTAGACAGTCGACTCGAGATGCCAAAGAAATAACGTCGAAAGATAACGGGGTTTTCTAGTTTTTTAGTTTTTTATTTATGAACCGATTTTGATCTGAAGTTTTGTAGTCCTAAGATATATAAACAGCCTTGGTAGTGTAATGCCTGGCGTGCCGGACTTTCACCCAAGCGGCCCGCGATCGACTCCCGGCGCCGGCAGATCTGGTTAAGGTTTTCTGCAGTTTTCCTTAGCTGTGACACAAATGTGGGATTTGCGCTGTTCCATCTGTAAGTCGGCTGCAGCCGCACATTGGGCCTACATAATAATAATCGCCCCCTCCCTCCAGCACAAGCTTATAGCTTCTGGGGCCTTGGTTTAGGCTATGGGTTGTAGTAGTTATTATTATTATTATTATTTGCCTATAATTAAAAAACTAGATATCACTTTTATCACAAACTTTTCTCTTTTTATATTGGATTTAATTAATTGGTTCGAGATTGATTCTGTGAAGAGATTATATTATACTATAATTATCGGTTATCCCTTGAAGATACTGGAGGATGTTAACAACAGCAAATCTTCGACCCAGAAGGTAACTTCGCTACTACAAGATCATCAACATAAAACTGGAATGCAATCATCCTAACACACAATAAAATAATTAAACAAGCAAACATGAACATTGAATGTTAATAAAAGTAAAAGATATTAAATAAAAAAGCTAAAAAGTTAAAGCTAAAGTAAAGTCAACTCGAATATACAGTTCTAAAATTATGAGTAAGTTTCTCATTAGAAAAAATCTAAGCCTTTTGAAAGGAAATATCATTTCAAAATTGTACACACCTATTAATAGTAAGAGCAAGATGCAGTTATGAAAACAAAAAATATTTGTCACAATAAAACGTTAAAAGTGACACGATCCAGACGTCTGAATGCTATCTATTATTACTTTGTTGTTTTAATTTTTCTTAAAAAAAAAGGAATGCCAGTAAGAAAAACAATTTGTAATATATAACGAATTGTTATGTCTGTACTTCTAAGAGTCTATTTACCATCAGCGGCACTGTAACGCTATAGTAACGATACGATGTCGGTATAGCTATTAATGGTCATTTACATCAGTGATTACATGATACTACAACGGTACACACTCGATAGAGGGATGGTATAGTTTTGACTTTCAGTTCGAGCTGTCCTCAAACTTCTAACCGTGTAACACAGGTAAGAAAGTTGAAGGTGTTCTCACACCAATTGTTTTGGACGATGAAGACGAAGTCGTTATGAATAAGGAAGCTTCTTTTCTGATTCACTTTGTAGATTCTTAAACTTACATCTTAAAAGATGCATAAGCCAGTACAGTACGCCAGAGAATAGCTTTTTATAAGGTGGGTCGTAGGCGAAGATCAGTGTTAAACTCAATTAAGTAGGTCAAATCTGCTACTGTCTATATAAAAAGATCTTTACGCCTTGTTAAAGATGAATCCTTAAGACGATTCCTCGAAGAAAAAGTGTTTACCATTATATGACCTGCCAAGCAACCTACCTAGTTGCGTAAAATGATAATGCTATCAATGAGAAATAGGAAATCTAGGTTTTAATTCAGTTATAACAAATTAAAAGCTATCGGAGGGTCATGACCAAGAAATAGCAGAGATTTAAAATTGTAAGTACTTAAGTAAGTAAAATAATTGTAGTAAAAACGTGGGAAAATTCCAAATTTCATTCAAGTTTTTTTGTAATTTTGAAAAAGGTTCGTTAAACTGTAAAGCAATACAATTATTAAGTAGGGAAAGCTACTTTATAAGAACAAAATGCAATTTTTGGGAAATTAATTGTGGGCTTTCTGGCATCTTCAAGTTTAGTTTAGTTTTTTTATATCTTTTTTAAATACATGATAGATGAGACTTAAAAGTAAATTTGATTATTTTGTTTGCTTTATTGGATGGGTTGGTACTAATATCAAACATTATTAAACTTACTATAAGGAAAGACCATGGCAACTTTGAGGATCCTACTAACAGTTAACATAACCTAAAAACAAATGTTGTCAGTTGTCACAAGGACCAGTGGTGTAGTTAAATTAGTAAAGTAATTAAATTATTTAACGGCTATCTAACAAATTTTTTGATGTATCGAAAGTTACTTTATCAGAACATAACGTCTGTCCGTTCAGATCACGATCAACTTTGAAACGGCTCAATAAATTCAAAATGCGGTTTTCGGAAAATTAATAGTAGCTGTCTGGGATCAACAAGTTTGTTTTTTTTTAATTTTTTTAAATACATGACGGATGACATAATTTAAAAGTAAATTTCATTATTTTGTTTGGTTATTGAATGTTTTGGTAATTGGCGTAACTAGGGGGGGCAGGGTGTCCCCCCAAGAATTCCCATGCCCCCCTCTCAGGAAAAAGCCAATTGAGCGCCTGGATGTTTAAATTCGCCACGCTTTATGGGGCCGTCCATAAACCTGCCCCCCCCCCCCCAGAAAAATTCTCTAGTTACGTCCATGGTTTTGGTACTAAATCAAGTACTATTGGGACGAGCCAAAGATTGACCTGCATTTTAGCGGATTTAAAAATTAAATTAAATCGAATGATGCGGTAGGATAATTGTTATATTGGAAGGTTTGAAGGTTATGTTACAACTAAAGCATGCATTTCGTTGGTGGCATGTACTATTCTGGCAGGAAGATTTCGCATGATTTTTTTCATTTTGTAAGCGGTCTCATATCCAGGTGCGTGTGGCGTGGCAGTGTAGTACATAGAGCTGATTTTTTCTTCTATTTGCTAATTCAAGGTCATATTTGCTTGCCATGAAGTAGGTTCAAGATTTGAATGTGAATTTCTCGATTTTATTTTGTTCTTCATATTGGTAGAAATTAATACAACATATTTGAAGGTTAGTTGTTGGACCAGTGCTTTTTCTAGCTACTGCAATTAAAAATACAGAATACCTACAATATAGTAAGTCATTCTTAATATTTCAGTTTATTTCCACACGAATAGTAGTGTTATATTACATTTATTTATAATTTGTTCCATGTTAAACTGAAATTTTGAACTCATTATTGTTAACAATGTCACTTTGACATGATCTGGTGACAATTTTTGTAACCAGAGTATATTATTATATTTTATTTAATAATTTTATTTTGTGCGCGTAGTTTTTAAACCAAAATGATGTATCTTGGTATAAATTCTTTTTCAAAATAAATCTTTTTTAAATTATTAAAAACAAAACTAATATTCTTTTATTGCAATAGTTATTTTTGATGCGCCTGTGATATTGTGTCAATGTTTAATACATGACAATCATGTCATGACAAGTCTTTCTTACTCACCTAAACTTGAAGAAAAATCAACCTCTTTGATAAAAATCGTGCAAAATTTTCCTGCCAGAATACCGCATATCGACGTCATTTTGTTTAATTTTGTTGCTGTACAGTATTATAAAAAAATAACAAAGGTGGTTTATGATATGAAAGATTTTAAATTTTAATAAGAAAAATAGAAAGCATCATATTCGGGCGCCATAAATGTTTTATCGTGATAAGCGCTGTACCAGTATACACTTTACAACACTTGCTCATAGATTTATTTAAATTAAAGACCACTATCATTTATGTTTAAAGGTAGCAAGGCAAACTGAAAAGTTATACAAAAACAAACGTCACTTACCTTTGTGATGAAAAGAAAATTTCAGGCGGGTCGCTCTTTGACAAAATAATAAAATATTGTTCAACCTATACCTGTTAAATTCTGTTAAAGAACACAAAACAAAAAAATACACAAATAAATCTCCTTTTGAACATTTAAAAATATTATTTTATTAATAAACACATAAAAAGAATGAAAACTGAAAGTTTATGAGAGAAACGAAAACAAAAAGATTTCTTATTATATAAAATGGATCCAATTAACAAACTTGGAATAATTTAAATTAATTATAGGTGTCAATTGGATTTACGAAAATAAGAATAAAGAGACAGCCTAATTTCCTTTGTCCTGATTAATTTTTATTTTATCAATCCCACGATCTTAAATTATAATTAAAGAAAGAAACGAAACAAAATAAAGTTCGAAAATAAATTTTTAAACTCAAAAATATTGAGGCCACTTGAAAATTTTTACACACACTATATTATTTGGCAGTTTTCTGTAATAGTCGCTAAATTTACCTGCTTATTTGTTGTGATGGTGAACACACAATTTTGAAGGGATCTTTCTAGTAAAGATTGTATTATAAATAATTACCATTATTAAATATTGGACATGTTTTCTCCAAGACGTCAATACATCAAATCAGTTAGTGGTTTCCAACAAGTTTCCATTATATTCTGTTTTAAAATTCCTTCCATCCAGAAATTAAGTTCCAATACGTTTTACAGAAATCTTCTTCTTATAAATAATTAGTACAAAAACCAAATTAACACTTTCACTTTCCTTTTTTTTATTCACATTAACTGTTCTTTATTATTATCATTATTTAAAATTATTTAACACTTTTTTTAAATTTTGACTTTTTTGACATTTCATTGACATAATCATGAAATAAATAAAGATTATTAAAAGTTTCACAGTTTTATTAAAATATACCTGACAATATTGTTTCGACAGCTATGCTGTCATTATCAAAGGTAATATAATTATAAACAAACACGTCGCTAAGGTAGATACAAAATAGGTAACTAGATAAAATAATAATAATAATAATAAAAATTAATAATAAAAATCATAATTAAACATCTAATACTTCCAGTAACGGAGAATTACTGAGCTCAAGTTGTTCATTCATTAAAGGTACCCTGAGTTTGTCATAAGATCATTGACATAAAATTTGACACACATAACCTCAAGATTTTATTAAATTATTGCGTGATCTGACATGGCTTCTGCTTTGTATGACAATCAAGAAGAAGATAACTAGATTTTCGACCTGCTTTTATATTTTTTTCAAAAACAAACGACAAACGTCATTTTTCCACTAACAAAATCTGGTAAGTTACTAAAAGAAATGAACATCTAACCTAACAAGATTTACATAACCAAGGTATTGTTAAAAAATTAAATTAAATGTTTAAACAAATAACATAATCGGAAAGAGGATAATTTTTCCTATATTTTGGTATATTATATGTCTAACAAAAAGCAGATTTAACTCTAGGATTCAATGGCAACCATCTTGAATTTCCTGACAAACATGGTTTTAGAAAATTACAGATAATAACATTTTCACACCTTATTACTTCCTTTTCTTTTTATTAAATGAATCCTAACATCCTATTACACAATATTTACATCAATTTTGGCACCAAAACTTTAAATATTAACTAGATTTTACCATTTTAACAGATCAGGTTCAAACGATACAAATTTTAGGCTTCAACAGGCTAAACCTTCTCTATATAGAGCTGCCCACTTAAAAATTCAATTGCTAAAGGTGCACTAGAACCTATTTAAGAATATTGCAGCAAAACATTTTGCCTGCAAATGCATAGATTAATGAAAATTATACATTTATCATGAAATTTGATGAATTGTTAAACCATGGAATTTACTTGAAATTCAACAACAAAAACTGTGAGTATTGTAGTGATTGCTTGAATACACCCTTCCAACTATTCGTTTTACAATTTCCAGGTGAAACTACACCTTACAATGGCTTCAATTATGAAAAACCAAGTCCAACGACCTAACTATATGCAAATCGTAACTTGTCAAAATAATTTTTCAGTTTTAAGTGAAAAATCCGTTTAAGATCTACTTCTTATTATTATCAAGTGATGTAGAGTGTATCATTTACTTATTAAGTAACAAATTAATTTATTTAATTAAGATTTGTTCAAGTTGAGTCCAAACCCCTAAATATATAGGCAACCCAAATGACTTATATTCAACTATAAATGCTGGAATCACAGCAGTATGTCTGTATCACTCTTAGATTATACCTGACAGCTAACATAACCTGAAAACAAGTTTTGTCAGTTGCTACAAAAGTCAGTGATGTAGTTAAATTGCATTAATAATTTAATTATTTGGTGCCTCAAACAGGCTTTATTAAGTTGCGATATTTTAATATATAATTAAATATTCAATAATTTCTTAAAATGGGGCTTTCGGGAAACGAATTGTTCAACTTTCAGAATATAATGAAATTGAAAAAGTCCGAAGTCCAAAACATCAGAAGATAATAGCTACAAGTATTGTTACAATACTAATAAGATTTGGGCATTTAATAAATCAATTCCCTGTTACTGCCTTTACCTCCCTTTCTCACTACCAATCTGTCAAATTGAGAATTTACTATACATTTGCGTGCTTTTTTCCATTACTCATTAAGGTGTTTCGTAATTAATTTTTATGTTTCAATAAAGCCCCATTACTTTAGATTTTTAATAAGGTCAACAGAATTTATTTTCGTCTAGTATGGCTATGCAAGTGCAAACCAACGCCTTTAAATTTGACTTACATATATTTACTTCAAACTGTCATATTTTATTATTAAATATTATCTTGAAATAAACGAACTCACACCTAAGAGTAATGTAAAGGCCTGAATTACAAAAAGAGTAACAACTAAGAATTAACAGCTAACAATTAATAAATTAATTATTATCAATGTACAATAATAAAAAAACTAATAATAAATAATTATTCACGCGCATACGACCGCATGTATGCGATGTCAATTAACAATTATCAGAAAAATTAAAACAAATCCATCACTTAAAATCTAACCTAAAAATAAAAATTATGATGACACACAAGCTTTATACAATTATTTACTAACAAAACTTAGAAAAACCGTTATAAATAACATAAATAAAGAATAGTTATAACACAAATACAAAATGTGACAGTTGTCAACAACTTTGAAGTAAACATATACGAGCCAATTCTAAAGGCATCAATTTACTCTTTCATACAAGATGAAAATTGCCCGTGGTGAAATCAAACGTTTATAGTCAAGTCATAGTCATAGTCAGTTTATATGAAATAATTACTAAAAAAGTATGGTATTATTTTAAATAACTTTTCTTTGTTACCAAAAGCACAAAAAATATAACAATAAAAGTCTGTTTGTAATAAGAGGAAGCCAAAAACGATTCACCTAAAGTGTGACTTGTCACTGAGCGTAAAGTTTTAATTAAGTACTAATTTACACTGAGTTCCTAAATCTACACTTTGTCACTTTAACAGGAAATGTCTCGTACTGTGTTGAAATTTATTTAATATCGGATGAGTTTGTGAGAGTTCGTTTTGTTACTTTTGTGTCTGTTTATTTTTCGCATAAATACTAACATTTTACATAATAAATCTCGTAACGTATTTGAAAGCGTATTTTTTAAAAGAGGGAAAACGCCTTTTAAATAAACAAATATCATTATACAAGAATACACAAACTGTCCATAAATCTCCTCAATGTACTTATTGTTAAACATTTTACACTATATTTAATATATGTGTTTAAAATGTCAATGATATTTATTTAAAAACTACCGTTTCTTCAATTAACAAATACAAAGAGTTATATAAGATTTTTCCCATAATATAGCATAAGTAATTATAACTTTGTTATTAAAACTAACCGCATAACCTCAAAGATTATTAAAAGATGAAAAATCTTAAATTGAAAGTTATTAAAGTAAAAAAAAAAATAAAAATATATTTTTTATATTCATGAGAACCAACACATTAAACTCATAAACCTTCACAAGTTAATCACCACTAACGAAATATTCAAAAAACATTCAAATGCACACCCGAGATGTAGTAATGGATTTAGTTGACCACCAACTGCTTATTCAATTTTCTAAGTGTAATTTTAAAAATCAATCATGTTAATTATAATGTTGAACAAAGTGGCTTAAGGGAAAGAAAGGTAGAAGAATACTATTTAATTATTTTTATTAAAATAAATACCAACGTATGATCAGATTATAAATGAATATTGATGAATAAGTAATTATTACTTTAATTTTATAATTGGAAACTTAATTAATTTTCAAATTTATGGCGTTTTTGCAGATCGCGTGGAATATTCTTAATTAACTTTTCAATTGGAATTCTAAGAATGATTTTTTTTATGTCATTACTGAAATGGAATACTAAAATTAAAGAAGATGCACACACCCATTTTCGTTTTTGGTGTTTTTTAACATAGATTTAATACTAAAAACCTGCAAAGATTATAAGTTAATATTGTAGAATGTAGATGTAAAAAGCTATCTTTGAATTTCACTGTGGGTTAGTGCGAAAAACTTTGGGAAAGTCTTTGGTTCAATAATTACCTTATCAGAATTCTAAAAAGTATTTAGAGGTTCCACCTGCCAATCCAAATTTTTTTCGAAAATCTCTTTCGCGTTTTAAAATAATTCTAAATTTTTTAAAATTTTTTAAATTTTGAATTTTTTTTTAATTTTTAAAAAACAACTTGTAGCACCCCCTATCCCCTCAGGATTTTTTCCAATTATTTTTAATAACGGTTAGGGTAATGTTCCTTGGGCATCTAAAAGTAATCACGGATTAAAAAAAAAACATTTAGCAGGAAATTTTAAAATTTGTAAAGCTCCACCGCGTGATGCCTCCGTTACCAAGCGAACGCACCTCCACTGCTTGGATATGTTCAGTGCCATCCTTATGCATGAGCCAACTGGACCATATTTTGGTTAATTTTCACCGATGGGTTTTCAAGAAATTAAGGTATGTATGTTTTTTAATATCAAAACTAATTATTTCAAGTAAAATACAGTTTACTTCAAGATTAAATTAATTAAAGCTAGATTATTAAAAATTTATTTATAAGAAGTTTGTAAGCTTATTTACGCCGGAGAAGCACGAACTTAACCTCAAAACTGTTTGTGCCCTTATTAACTATTCGAGTATAGATTTTTGATAATTGGGGTACAGTGTTACAGTGGATAGTAGGGTTCGCTGTAACATTATTTATGTAACACTTGTGCAGACAATGATCAGTTCAAGTTGCATCTAAGTGACAAAGATACATTATTCCATTCAAATCATATCGATGTTGGAAACTATGTGGTAATACAAGAAGAGGCTAGAATAAAATTCAGAATTTTGTCAATTAGGGTAAATTACACGTAAAACGAATACAGAAGTTAATCCAACTTATAGATTCGTAGGTACAACGCAAGAATATAAGAATTTTAAGTTGTTTTATTAACATTAACATTGTTAACCCTTCCTTGTAAATTTGTACCCCACTATTAGGATACAGTGTTACACAGCGCACCAAGCTGAATAAATCTTAATTTCTCTAAAAGTTGAAATAATCAAAGTGAGTTAAATGTAAAAGTTGAAAGAGGATTAGTAACTCTTAAACTAGGAAGAGAATAAATTTTAAAATTTTTATTTGGTTCTGAGTTATATCAAAAAACATTTTTTGTGTAACACTGTTCCCTCTCTTCCCCTACAATCAAACGTATAATAATAGCCAGTTCCGAAGTCCGGTGTCCGATGTTCACCGAAAAATATCTCGAAAACTAGAAGACTTAGGAAGCTAAAATTTTTCAGGCAGGTGAACCTTGACCCAAAGGGGCACATGAGTATATCTTTAATCCTAAAAAACCCGTCGGGGTCGCAGGGGTGAGGGCATTTCTTAAAAAATCATTATAGCTATATATCTCTTGAATGGCGTAAGCTACAAAGCTTCAAATTTTCACAGATTATGCCTGAAGCTTTTCTGAAGATAAAAAAATACAAAAATTACAGGCATTTCATCCAGGGGCGGAGTAAGGCAACATTCCAGGGAGAGAAGAGTTTTCCGCAAAAATAACTATTGTAAAAATCTTGATTGTGAGTAATCTATAAGAGATACGTATTGCCATCCCGGATTTTTTTGTAGAGCTTGTTGACAGCTACAATTCGTTCGCTTATAGTTTGCCTTTATCTGTTACCATTTTTGCAGCGTAATGCGTTTTGTCTCTGTTAGAGCCAATTTTCTTAATTGTGTATTTTATACTTTGCTCATTACTGGACTCTCTGAATAATCTGTATCTATAGAAACCTTTGCTAAGAAATAAGTTATCAAATGGTGAAAACGGCATCAAAATCTAATCAATGGTTCTCGAGATTCACAGTTTTTGACAAGAACTGGGCTTACAAAAACTACAAAATTAATGGGAGCACGTATTGATTGCCAGCGACTGGCGCGTTTTCAGTGCGGTACCTCCACACGCCTTTGATTTTCCAACGAATATTATGCTATATAAAGTACATAATATATTAATAATAAACTACATAGGTATATAAAAATAAATAACTATATTATGTATTCTCTTTGAATACGCCTACCATTCGTTTAAAGTCATTTTGAAAAAAGGTCAACTTGTGTTTTTATAGCATTTATTTGAGCAAAGAAAGTGTGGGACTTATTAGTAATTCGAAGGAAGGCATTGCTAATTATGAATCAAACGTGATTATATTAAATTATAGTTACATGCTATGATCCGATTGACATTATTATTAAGGAAAATAGAAACTCCACTGCAGTAGCACATCCTCAGCTACGGGATCTGAAAAAATTAACATTTATAAGTAGAGCTGTTTTCTTACTTCGTGGATAGCTGACATGATCAGACGGGGCCGTTGATTTTTCAACGGGTATTGTGCTAGTTTTACACATAGCAATAATAATCAAGAATACTAGACATATATAAAAATATATACATATTTATTCATTTAATATACATATAGTAATGACTGTACTGGTTACACTGGTTAAAATAACATTAAATAAAAATATATTTTTTGTATCTACATATATGATAGTATACAGTGCGCGTCTAAAGTCCGTTCCCCCCTACTAATTTTTGAACCACCTGGTATATCGCAACGAAATTTGGAGGGCTTAAACAGGAGATAAGAACCTAATTTTCTTGAATTACTTTTTTAAATAGAACACCCTGTATATTATTCCGTTTTCCAAATCTGCTCATAATTCTAATTAACATTTTTCTCTAATACACTTGACTTCTAAATTTAATTGATTTCGAAATATTAACGTTTGAAAAGTGACATTCCGGTTTAAAATGAAGTATGGATTTTGCGAGGTATGTTGGTCACTTCCGGTAAAACATTTTTCTAACTAAATTTTATTTGACAGCTAACAATTAAGTTTGACAGTAAACAAGATGTAAGATACCCCAACAACGATTTTTGTTTTCAATTAAATTTAGAAGTAAAGTGTATTAGAGAAAAATGTTAAGAATTATGAGCAGATTTCGAAAACGGAATAATATACAGGGTGTTCTATTTAGAAAAGTAATTCAAGAGGGCGCTCAGCCGCCATTTTGAAACTTTTAGCTGTCATTTTTCTATAAAAAATTAGGTTCTTATCCCCTGTTTAAGCCTCCAAATTTCGTTGCGATATACCAGTTGGTTCAAAAATTAGTAGGGGGGGAACGGACTTTAGACGCGCACTGTATATTATATACCAAGGGAATAAACGCATCTTTTAATCCTGAGTGTATAGCTTTTTTTAGTTTTCCCGAGTGTAAATGAGGGTAATAAACACACGAGGGATTAAAAATCACTTTAGTCGCGTGATATACGCTACTTTTTGGACGACTTAACACCTAAAGGATTAAATCTAAAAAATTCTAAAAACTACCGTTAAATGTCATTCTAACAATTGAGCTCTGCAAATACCAAAATCACATAGTCTCAAGGTAATAGTTTCTAGGTTTACCATGGAAACACTTTAACCTCTTTTTTTCACATTTAAATTGTTAACCGCAACTGTATTGTTTTCAGCAGCTTTTGTACTCTCATCGGATAAAGATGAGTCAGTCGCATATACAGAACAAGCATCAGCGTCATAATTTTCTCCTACTTCATAGTAGAGAAGTTCCACTTACGTGTGCTGTACTTTCTTGCTCTGCAACATAAAAAACATGACAGTTGTTCAACTGGTACATACATATTTCATTTAAATTATAAGGCGATAAATGTGAAACAATATAAGCATATCAATAATATTGAAATATAATAACATAAATAAACATAATTAAGTTTATAGGTTATGAGTACTACATAATAGTAATTTTATTAGAATATTGGATTTTGATCAACCGTTAAAGTATCTATAGTATTATTAAAATAGTTTATGGTTTCGACCCTTACTTCGAGAAACCCATAACCCTGAAAACATAAAAATAAAATAATTAATTATAAGTTTCACAAGTTTTATTGATATTTTTATACCTGATAATTGTTTCAGCATATAGTAGGTAAATTAGAATGATAAACAAACAGGTTACTAAGGATGTATACAGAAAATAGCTAACTAGATACAATACATACAAAGAACTAAATATCTAACACTTTTAATCAAGGAGAATTACTAAGCTCAAATTGTTCATTCATTAAAGATATCGTGCGTTTGTGTTTGTACATTTTAAAAACTTCTAAAATGTCTAATTTGTGTTTCTTGTTACAAAAGTGTAAGAATTTGATGTTGTTTTGAGGTGTCATTGTATGTGTTTAGTGTAATTAGATTTTTCTGGATATTTGTTTTTGTTACAACGTACGTCTTCTTTGTATATTATATCAACAAAAGTGTTCCAGTATAACCCAAGTTACAAAAAGCACAATTCAAATGGTAAATGCCGAATTTCATGAAATCATGTGTTCTGTCTTTAGCATTAAATAAAAATGAGATCGTGTTGGTTTTACTTTTATATGCTGTTTTGTATTTGTTAGTTTTTCGTATTACCTATATTTGCGCAATTTTTTTGTGATAGTATCAATCATGCTATTGTTATAATGATTCGCTTATGCTAATTGTTTAATGATTGGAACTTCTTTATCAAAATGTGATCGTTTCATTGGTGTAGTTAAAGCTCGGTTCGCCAAAGACTTATAAGCTGCTACGCTACTAGTTTGTAAATTTGATGATGACATGAATCATTAGGAATAGTGATGTCGGTATGTATAGGCTTACTGTATATGGAAAATTCAAATTAATTATGTGGATTAATTCTAATGGATTAAATCTAAAAGGTTAATTAAAATTAATTATTCCGTTCTGTTTCTAGTGTGAAAGTGATGTTTGGATGGAAACTGTTGTCAAAACAAGCTAAGATGTCATCGACATAACGATAAGACAATGTCTTTAAAAAGATCTAATACAAATATTTGATCTTACTGATTATCCATAGATATGTTACCTATGAGAACTGAGAAAATTACTCATAGGTAAACCATTTTTTGCAGACAAATTTTGTTATTTAAAGTGACTGAATTATTACCTGCTTTTTTTAAAAATCAGGTTTTTCGGCAATAATTTAGTCGCTAGACATACGATTTTCTTAATATTTTGGGAAAATAGTTCAAATACTATGAAACTTAAGTGGTATTTTTTGGTTAACTTTAAATGTACAGTTTCTCTAAAATTAATTTTTCACGTAAAACATGCGAAATAATTTAATTAATAAACTTCATTTTCCAAAACAAGTTAAGTTTCCAAACAAGACAAGCAAGTTTTACCATTCCTAGAGTATTAATTTCAAACCAAAGTTATCACATTATTATATTATTTATGAAAAAAGCAACGATTATTAATCATGCGGTTAAGATTTAGGCACCGTATTTGGGTGTCTAAATGGCCCCTTTGTAATGATTTTTTTTAATTTGGTATAGTTATTAAGAATATAAGTAAATCCACTGTGATTTTGTTTAAAATTCTTGAATGTACCGTTAAGTTTTTTTGGGTACCCTTGTCAGTCAATCAGAAGACTCCATGGAACTCTTGCATTCGAAAAAATAATTTCTGACTTGAATTGCAAAGAGTTTAAAATGAATTAAAATCAGGAAGAAAGCTCATATAGCGTTGGCCACCCAGGACACAATTTTTTAATTACTCTTGTACTTACTTTTTGTTGTTAATAATCCAGAACATATAAAAACAACAATTTTTTAAGTATTATTAGGCAGTCTTCTGGACAGTCTTGGTGTATCAACTTTTACAAAACTATAAGGTTTATTGGAAATTTATTTTATTCAAGTCAACTCTTGGTATTGCTATGCGGTATACAGCGGGTGCTACTATGGAATTAGCTAGGTTTTCCAAACAGAACCCAATGAAAGCCACTTCCAAAGACTGATGTAGAAGCTGTTTCATCGTAGGCTGTGGTGGTTAACTAGAGTCGTCAAACAAGGAGATACATCGAGGTAGTTCTACAGAACTATCTTACTGATGACCGGAAGCCAAGTTGGTAATATAATTAGAATAAATCATCTTAGATACGGAGATCGAGATGTATAAAACCACCCTTCAGCAGGTTGAAAACCAAAATAATCCGGTGTCAAGAAATAAAAGGCTACACATACATGTGTACATTTCCAAATTATTCATATCAACGAAAAAAGTCAAAAAGTTATCTATATTTCGGACAAGGAGGTAAAAACATGGAACCGTGTCAATGTGACGTTTCGTAAGTTAGAAATTCCTCCTAGGTATAGAATTTTTGGAACAATGGTCACTGGATTTGTAACAATAATTTATGTGGCTACTGTATCTGTAAATTATTTCCTTTATTTTTTTAATTTATTAATAGGACTTTGTGTACCTCAGGCGGTAAAGTTAATGTTTTCGGGACGAAAAAAGTTATCAGGTCACTCTGAGAGTTGGAAAACCACTGCACTGTTCCGCGGTGGTTCACACAATATCTTTTATCCTACATAAGAAAAAGATAATACAAAAATAGTATAGTACTGCACGAAAATCCTACTTCCACAGCGTTGTAGAACAAAAACCTATTTATATCATAAGAAATTTCTAGAGAAAACTAGAAATTTATATTAAGACACTTTGGCAATCTAATCCCTATCTAATTATGACCTATATGGAAAAGATGTTCCGTTCATTATGAAATAAAACAGATAAAATGATAACGATTTTTTTAGATCAGATGCAGCTTACAACCGTGGTGAATGTGACAGTGAGACTGTATTAACAGTTGAAGAAAGGATCAAATCAGTGGCACATATTAGTTCTGATGAAGCAGTTACGCTCGGTACGTTCAATGTGTAACGGCATGATGCTATACACCCAAGCAGCATTTTTAGTCATCGCTACGTATCAGCAACTACCAGTGGAAATACTAAGTTTTTAGGATAGTCACAGTCCCAATAGTCACAGGCACGTAATTGCTACGGTTTCATTACGTGACTGGAATCAAAATGGAGGACAGTTTTTGGGTAGCAGATACGTGGCGGCGTAGTAATTACTACTTTCGTGGAACTTCTTTTCTCTTCTCTTTTCTCTTTGACACACCATGTCGCGTAGTTACTCTCTCTTACTCTTGCAACTTAATAAATATTCTATCATTTCTATCCTAATGCTGCGATCGTGTCAGAAAATGGATTACTATTTTATTTGTAATGCGTACTTAACAATACAAAGAGGGATGAAGTGTTTGATTATTTTGTCATTCCAATAAACCAAAATTATAAACCATTGCAACTTTTCTGTTGAAAGTGATGATGATAGGTCGAAAAATAACAACGATCCTTCTTTAGATATATTATGTAATAAAAAAATGTCTTTAATAAAATATGACAAAATACTTATAAGTTGATACACATGATAGAAACCATTTTTATATTATTCCTGTTATGTTCTTTTATGTGTTTAAATAAAAGATACTCAATTATTATCATTAATTAACTTTATTAATATTGAGCGAGCAGGGAGCTAATGCTCCCTTGTGTATGTAATCATACACAATGCATACACTGTACAAGATGTGTGTCCTCCAAGCCGACTCAAGTGGTACTGACGGACGGACCAGGATTGGCTAGTTGCATCACTACAAATAGATGCACACAACATCAAATTACATACATAACAATTCCTAAGGCACAATTTGGCACCAATTTGTTATTTTTATGAAGGTTATGTACTAAAACATCTAATAACAATCATAACAAATTGCAAATTGATTAATGGCCTCCAACATTTTACAAGTAAATATGGAGATGGAGTAGTTTACGAAGAATATCTTTAAAGTGATTCTCCTGGGTAGCAAAAACGTAAGTTTTACTTTCAATACTACTGTAAGGTTCCGTTACTTTAAAGAGTTAAGCAATGGTACCAGGCAGGTAGCAGGAACCTTCACTTACAACTTTAAAGTTTTAAAAACTTTAAAGTAGCTTCGAGCAAGTTACTGCTACAATCATAATAGCACTTTGAAGTTGCAACTACTTTAAAGTAATTGAAGGGGCTAGTGGATATAGGGGTTAACTACAAAATCATTAATTTTACAGGAAAGCACTTGTAGTGAATTATTCTGGACTTTTTTGCTATAGGATTTTAGGAAAAATCATTTAGTTAAATTGATAGGGATTAAAATTACAATTTTTTTATAAAAATAAGCTCAAATTAGAAAAAAATCAAATTAGTTCTTTTATTCATTAAAATGACGCAAATAAGAACAATTTATTTAGTAGTAGTTAAGTCCTTTATCATCTAATATTTCTGTAACTATATATAGAATCGTAGCAAAATCAGGTCAGAAGTAAAATAGTTTTAGCACCTTCATTCACTAAAAATATGATTTTTTTGAAAAATGTCAGTTAACCCCTTTATCCACTCATCCCTTCAATTATACTAAGTGGCAATACCGTTCCACATTCTTTAAAAGTTACTTAGAAGTAATGGAACTACATACTTCCAATAAATAGTATAAACAACTACACAATTACTAAAATATTTCAAATTGAAGTAATTAAACCTATAAAGTCATAAATTTAGTTGTAGTTACGTAACAACTACCCAATCAAGTTCCGATCTCAGTTACTGCTACTTAGATGCTGCTTGGACATTTTCTTCGCTATTGGATAGTCCTGAAAAAACTGAAATGAAATTAATAAATAATATTTTAATGAAGGTACATGTATCCATAGATCTTAATTTGTGTAAATTAATATTTAATAATTTATTGATTTGAGTTATGTTATAAATGTGTACCCAATTAATAAATGCATAAGAAGTATGCAGTTACATGCATTAATGAAGTTGTACTAATTTTACCATTAACATCAGCTATCAAAAACGGTCGTATGTTGCGTTTTTAAGGTTCAGCCACACCTTTAAAGGTCCAGTGTTAGACTCATTTTGAAGCAGCTATCCTATGCTTGCATATGTTAGAAAATCTTCCAATGGGAGAGTTCCCAGGCTTTTCAGTACCTTGTATGTAATTCCGATTTCATTTGTGATATTCATAGGCCATAATAATAATTTTACCTTAGTTCACGTTTAGAAACTCATTTTTCACTCTAGATAAATTTATTACAGTTTAAAGAGAACATCTTGGTATTCTCCGAGGACTTTATATGGCAACGGAATCAAAAGAAACGTTAATGTAGCTGTACAAACCGATGTGCATATTTTGCTGGAGTGAAATAGTTTTTAATCTTGTAAAAGCTAAAAGAGTTTTTTAAAATGTCTAAAATAACATACATAGCGACAAGTTGCAGTATTACACTTATTTCGTTCGCTGAAGGGTATAATTAAGAGTTTAACATACCAGTAAGAACTTAACCACGGTACATTGCCATTTTAAATGGAGAATATGGTGCCTTTTAAGTATTCATTCTAATTTTTAATTTTTTGAATAGAAAGCTATTACTTAGCATATAATGTGAGCTTCATAGTAAGTATAGTGGTAGAATTTCTAATTTAATAGAATTAATAGATATGTATATCGGCGTGTCTTTGGATACTCTTCTCAAGGAATGGCAAAAAAGGTTTTCCCAGAGTTATCTCTTTAATTAAAAGTGTGTAAATCTAACTGCATTTTATGTTGATTTTCAAGTAATTAATCATCAATAATAATGTAATCACACTATGAATATGTATTCGTGGATTGTAAACAGACATTTCACACACTAGATATACTATATCATAGACGTTCATCTTCAATAAAATGACAACCGCAATTTAAAAAATAATTCATTATATAAACCATGAAGAACGACACAAGCCCATTATGTATGTGTACATACTTGGTATAATGTAATGATAAAATGTAAGATGCCATTCATGGGGAACCTTTTCACCTCTCAACAGTTTCCCTAGAAACATTGTGTATTTTTTTGTGACTTCCTTATATTCTGTGGCTTTTAATTACCAAGATAATATTCCAGGGATAACAGTCAGTCGGAGATATAATTAAGTAGATGTCCAACTCTCAGCATGATCTCTACTCGACCGTGGCCTCTCACCTCACCATTGATATGCGTCGTCCTTTTTTCATTTATACACACACACACTATCAGAATAATACACTTTACTCTTTTAGTAATTACGTTAATTAAGTTTTCCGCGTATTTTTTCTTTCTTTTTGACCAAAGCTAATGTTTATACTTTAACTTTATTATGTCACGGTAGGAAGGATCATATGTCAAGTGGAATGACAATGCTTAATTCATGTGAACCCAACGGTATATATCTATTTAATTTGAAGATCTGTCTAGGGAACAGCAAAATAGTCTCTCTTTCACTATGGCAAATTCAGGCTCTGCTTTAAATAATTAAGTGGAGGAAATAATTAGCTTCAAGTAGAATAAACTTGAGACATTTTGATATTTTTAGTTCTTTAGAAAGTTTTCCTTTGTTGCTGGTTTTCGAAGTAACTATCAGCTTGCTGTGATTTATAACATTATTAGATACCCTATATATCTATTGTTTATTTAGTATAATGACTAGCTGCAAAGCCCGCCCCGTTTAATACAGCAGGTCCTAGAATTGTTTCTGACCACACTTTCTGGCATTTTTCCAAGATACATCAGGACTTTCATACTTCATACTTTCATTGGTGTATTTGTCTCCTTTCTTCATTGAGTATCTCTGGATGAGTTTAATGCCAAACCTTGTGAGGACTCGTCTTTTCTTTGACACCAGTTCTGACCTTTCCCAACGACTCATCTAAATTAAAAAATACACTATATGCAAAATCTTCAAGGTTGGGGCTGTTATTTGATTTATTTCTCGTCTTTTTACGTTATAAGTAGTTCTGTAGAAATTTAATGCCAAAGTTGGCACGTACGAACGAGTTTTTTAATGTATTTGCATTAACAAATACACATACAGGGTGCCCATTATGTATGGAATATAGTATATATCTCGGTCCATATCGACTTTATAAAAAAAATTGTTATATAAAAGTTGTTTAACATTTTATTTTCCATAATAAGATAGCATTCAATTGTTTTTATTTCAGAAAACAAATCAGTAACGAATAACACTTTAATTTTTTTAAATAGCAATGTACCCTTTCATTAGGCTCATTTGATAGAGGTTTTTTTTCTCTTTTCGATGACCTAAAATCTTAGTACCCTTATATCAGAAAATTTTTGAAAAAAACGTAAAAAATGTTTATTAAGTTAATTTCACCAATAACATTAATCTAGATATCCGAGATCTCTTTCATTTGTCTTAACAATTGATTGTAGACTTTTATTGTGACAGAAGTTTGTTTATTTAATTAAGTTGGTACATGGAAAAATAAAAATGGTTTATTTAACAGAAACTGAACGTATAGAAATTTTAATTATGGTCGGTTATGGGGATCGCAAACGAACACAATTAGAAGTATGTGAAATTTTTAATGAGCATTATCCACATCGAGAACCAATCACCCAGTCAGTAGTTAGCAAAACCTTGAAACGGTTTAGGGAAACTGGCAATGTTAAAGATCTGGTGAAGACTGGTCCGTAGAGGTCTGCGACAAATGAAGATAAAAAGCTCGATGTTTTAATAGAAATCGAAGAAAATCCAAACATTTCAACTCGTCAGTTAAGTTTAAACCATGCCGTAAGTAAAGGTTAAATATAGAAAATATTACATTCAGAAAAATTACATCCGTACAAACCGACTTTATTGCAAGAATTATCCGAAGATGACTACGATCGACGTGTTGAATTTTGTGAATTTATGATGGAGCGAATCGACAACAATCCAAATTTTCTTAATAATATTGTTTTTTCCGACGAGGCTACGTTTTGTTTAAATGGAAATGTAAATAGGCATAATTGTCGATATTGGGCCGCTGAAAATTCCCATTGGATGATCCAAAATCATACCCAAACACCACAAAAATTAAACGTATGGGTGGGAATTTGTGCAGATCACATAATTGGACCTTTCTTTATTCCTGGTACTCTAACTTGTGACCGTTATTTGCAACTATTGCAACAGCAAATTATTCCAGCTTGCCAAGCAAATCTTGATGATCTTTGGTTTCAACAAGATGGAGCACCGCCCCACTATCACTTAGATGTACGCCGATATTTAAATGTGGTATTTCCGACCCGTTGGATAGGCAGAAGAGGGTCTGTGGAGTGGCCTCCCCGATCTCCGGATCTTACACCTTGCGATTTCTTCTTCTGGGGATATCTAAAATCATAAGTGTATACAAACCGACCCCAGAATCTTGCCGAATTAGAGCAACGAATACAAAATTAAGCTGCAGCAATTTCTCCCAGATCGCTCAGAAATTCTTTTCAAGCTTTTCGTGATAGGTTGGGCCACTGCCTTGCATTTAATGGTGAACATTTTGAACACTTATTGCCATGAAAACCATTTTATTGCTAATTTCGTTTTGTCTTCAAGCTTTATAAGAGACGTACATAATTTTCTGTTCATTTGTTTTATTTTGTTTTTTGTTCATTTGTTTTTTTTGTACATTATGTAGATGCACATCTGTTTATTTTAGGGTAATAATTCGAGATACTTTACGATCTTGGATATCTAGATTTATGTTACTGGTGGTTTTAACTTAATAAACATTTTTTATGTTTTTTTCAAAAATTTTCTAATATATGGGTACTATGATTTTAGGTCATCGAAAAGAGAAAAAAAAATCTCTATCAAATGAGCCTAATGAAAGGGTACTATGCTATTTAAAAAAATTAAAGTGTTATTCATTACTCATTTGTTTTCTGAAATAAAAACAATTCAATGCTATCTTATTATGTAAAATAAAATATTAAACAACTTTTATACAACAAATTTTTTTATAAAGTCGATATTTACCGAGATATATATTATATTCCATACATAATGGGCACCCTGTATAAAAAACGGAACAAGATTATTAAACAACATTACCATTAAATTGTAATAGAGGCTTCACTGGCAGAAAGAAGTGTAGCTGCTTGGCAAAGACCAACGCCTTCAGATACATAAATGCAGAAACGATAATAGATAATATGATAATAGTAAGATTACTTTACTATTTCATTATACCCGACTGTCGTTTTAAAAATGTTTCTTTTTTTTAATGTATTTTCAGATTTGAGCTTGTACCATATTCAGATTTCTGCCTCTTGGATGATATGAGCACAGACGTTTTGCTTTCTTTCTAGATGACTGTAGTAGAGATAATACATTGTTATAATATTTTTATTATAGGGGTTGGTTAATTTAACACAGACACAGATGCTAATATAATAATGATGTAATATACAACTTACCACTTGCTTACATTTAATTAAAATAAATGCTTCGGATAAATTATTGTAGTGAAAAGTCTAATTATCCACAAATTCTCAAACATTCTCAGGCAGGTCGTTTCAATACAGATCTAAATTCTTATATACATATATTACACAGTAATATAAAAACAGATACCCAAAGTAATTTTTCAAAAATAACAACACAACTTTATTTTATAATTTAACAAATATCAAATACCTGAAAGAACGAAACAAAAAGAAAATTGAAACTAGATACCAAAAACATCGGTTTTCTCTTTTAGGAAGTTAAAAGATAGAAAAGCTGCTTAACTATGAATTTATCTCTAAATATTTAAATGTAATTATATACAAAAATTTGATTACTAGATTCTGTCTTTTTAATCCTATCATTAACTTTTTGCTTTATATTAATCTCAAAATAGTTCAGTAGTCTTTATTTGGAGATTAATACTTTGGTATAATCAGTCTCTTAATTACTAACATTAAAACTAACTACTGTTAAAATCTCACGTTTATATAATTAAATCCCTTTTAAATATTTGCCGCCACAGGCTTGCTAACTGTATTTTTATAAATTCCCAAATATCCACTCTCTGCTTTCATTCGTCTCGACAATGAAATCAAGAAAATATAATATGTATTGCATAATATGTAGTGGTGAGTAAATTAATTTTTAAATTAAAGTCCACATACATTTATAATCCAGTCATAATTTTTTAATAATAAGTTTTTCTTTATTAGCAATTAAGAAGATTTCATCGCAGAATAAATTAATCCTTGATTAATTTGAAGCACTTGCTAAGTAATCACTTAGATATACCGAACTTTCTTAAAACTTTAAACACTTTGACGTTTCACAAAAATAACATTAACCTCAAAATCCTGACATCGCTTTGTTTACATTTTTAACTTAAAACATAACCTTAAATTACATTATGCTCTCCAAAGGGTTGTGCACTTCTTGAAAGATTAAATTGGAAGAGAATTATATACTACGTTGGATGATTGTAACTCTTTTTGCTATGGAAAAGAGTTACAATGCCGAACTTACCCCTGGTATTAGACGTACTCAATACTTGCCGTATACACATAAGCTGAAGACTGTATCTATATGCATCTCCATATTTTTTTGAGTCATTCGAACGCGCCAAATCATTTCGCGCTCAAAATACGATGTTTTCTCTACAACTGCATTATCATATAAAGAATTTATTTTTCTAATCTAATGTTTAATAAATTTTATGTGGTTACCCATGAAAATAAAACCTGGTTCACACGTTGTTAAAAACGCAAAAATTATTCTCAATGCTTGTCTTAGATTTATTTTCAGTTAGCGGCATCTTCCCTGAATAAACTGTTCCTTATACGGATATGGTTTATTAGTCCTTTATATGCTATTGTTTTCCAGTTCTTACTGCTGAAATGGTTATAATCTTAAAATCTTGAATCTTTATTTAAATTTATGGATGATGGCTGATGAACTAGTTTAGTAAGTTAAGATCACATCCAACTTCAAGTGCTTGGTGAGATATGTGTCGCAGTAATCAAAACCTTAAAGACATTTTTATTAATCCATTGTCTTATAAGCTTTTGATAAGATTCATTGTATGGGCCTTTAAAGACCGCAATGGATTGTTAATTGAAAAACCGAAATTATTAAGTGCAGCCAATTCTGCCGGCTGCCGGCTAGCTAATCGTTAGGCAGAGCTCTTACGAGATGTCTTTTAAAAGGGGGCTCAATTTTAATAAAGAATCCAACGTCAACATTGCCTATTAAGCTCAAAAGATATTTACGAAACATAGGTTGGTTCACTCGAAAAGTGATAAAAAATTGTTACCACTTGCCAACCTCTGGACTCCACTTTTCAACCTGAACTGTCACATTTCGTGTCAATTGTCAAATGAAGTTGAAATTTTATACTTTCCAACTTTTGACATGATGGTGAATAAAAATTCTTACTGGGGGTTGAACGAATTTCCCCAGATCCGGCTACGCCACCCCGATTCCATGCCCAAAAACAAATAAATTAATGCTCTACTGATCATAAACTGAACCCAAAATTAGACTCTCAATTGTTATGTACAAAGTTTACGTACACAATCAGGTTCTAATAAGAAACTGATGGCGCATACATATGGTTAGAACAAGTTACGCCAGGATGGACTTTAAGTCAGTATCGAATGCGCAATCGGTCAAAATCTCCAGTGCAAATGGTGGCGTCGGGGCGAGTAATTGCATAAAAGATACAAAAGAAGATCCCAAAAATAAAGACCAATAGAATAATCAAATGAATCACCTAAATGCAAATTAATTGCAAAAAGAGAAATACCATGCCTCAGATAGTTGATAGGACTTGAACGATAAAACGAATGTTACTAGCAATTGGGCAATAATCAATAAATCCTATTTAAAACAATATGTTAAAGCAATTTAGTAAATATGGTGCTTCTAACAAACCTGTAAAAATTTCCACTGCAAAAGCATTTTCTAACATCTTATCCTCAAAAATATATGGAATAAAATCTCCAAAGAAATTCAAAATCAATTCGGATTAAAATATCGCAAATTACGGTCAAATCACCTAAAAGTATTTCCAAAAAATGTTTTAATTTAATTAATTTAAAATGTAATTTTACATCCTTTTTTCTTTCTTCGGTCAAATATTAAAAGAATCACCAAAACGGAAAAACTAAGTAGTGACAACCCTAAATTTACTAATAGAACAAGAAGAATACAGGGTACAGCACGTGACAGGCTATTTACATTTCTTTTTATGTAAAAACTTCTTCAATAAGGTTTTTGTCGTCTTTTGTACATAAACTGATTTGCAAGTTTAATATTTTCTTTGGTATAATAGTGTATAAAAATGAACTTGGGTGCTTTTCGCCGATGAAGTTTTTCTTATGATATATTTTTAAAATTGATATTGAATTTTTAGATTTGATGAAATAATAATAATTTGTCTAATCTTTTCTTACATTTTCTACTTTAGCTTTATCTTAATAACTTTCGTTCAGTTTTTCCGCAACAGAATGTATATTTTTAATTAACGTCATACACTACACAAAACGTGTTTTAGAATATTATCTAAAACACCTACTAACTTGCATATTATATGTTCGACTAATAACTAAAACTAAATAATGTACAACAATCAGTGAAGCACCGATACAGCCACACGTTGATAGCGACAAATAAATATGCGATGAATTGTATCCTAATTAAGTAAATTAAAATTCGCCTCACGTTATTAGACACCAAATAAATACACGCTGAAATGCTATAGTTAATAATAATACAATTATTCTTATTTTTTTCTAAAATATAGATTTAGAGTGCGAATAAATGCCACCGGGTCTTAGAAATAATAATAAAATAAACAGTTAGATTTTTCAATGATTTTAAATAGCTCTAGAACAACTTCCTCGTTTTTATATTTTTTAAATGGCTCCACAATGTCCGACCTTTTTTTCTACAAGTTCCAAAATAAGGAAAAGAAAAAAACTTTTTCTTACATTTCTTAATAAAACCAGTCCTTTTCTTGATTAAGAAGAAGATTGAAGCTGGATTAAATTCTGATTAACTTAATTGTGATTAAATTTTTAATTTAGAAATATAATTGGATAAATTTTCAGTTTTTTAAATCTCAGCCAACGAAGTTTCTGAATTTCGAATTTAATGACAATTAAGTTAATCGGAATTTATAAGTCTTTTCTATTTCGGTGATTTAATTAAAACAGTTTTAAACTTTTCTCTAAATTAATTAAATATAACTTGCTATTTTAACTTGCAACAAGTAAATTTTATTAAAATATAGAGGACTGCTCTTCTCAATGATATAAATAAGAATGGTCAAGATAACAATGTTCTATAAACTTATATACAGGTATTTACATAGTACTTGATATATAATATTTACATAAGAACTTGTATCATTTTAAAATAAATAAGATTTATTTAATTAACTAAAACCTTTTGAGTGAGTTTCTTTTGTTGCCCATCGAAGCTAATTTAATCAGATATCATCTTCATCATCAACCTTCACACGACTACATATTACATATTTTTAAAGATTTCGTAAGTAAACTGTGTAATTTATTTAACATTTAAAAATAAAACTTTTAAATTTTGCAAAATCTGAAAAATTTTGGGACTACTATCCAAAGCAATATATAGCTCATCTTGCAAATTCTATGCAAGACGTCCTAATGCAGATTAGTTCAGCTTAGTGATATATTGAGGAACCCTTTAGGTTTCCTTTTTCACATTTATTGAGAAACGCGAGATCCTTGGAGCATCAAGGATTCACTCACATAGTCATCTTTTATTATCTGCAATGCCATTATAAAAGAATACTTGAATAATGAATTTAAAACCTTATTTCAATTACTTTTAATTGAAGCGGTACTGAAAGGTCTGCTTACAACAAGGTGTTACTTTTGACGTGTATAATCTATAATTAAAACAAATGCTTAATAAACTTTATGTTGGCAATTACTTATTTGCTTGTTCTGAATACTTCTGAAATCTTTTCACCTTATTTATGGTAAGCAATATTTCAAAAGTAGATAGACATAGTTTTCCTTAATAAGAGTACTGCAAGCGCTACTTAAAAATAGATTTACGCCTTTTTAATTCTCGTGACAAATGAGCTGAAATATCATACACTTAAATGCTAAATTTAGAAATCTAAAAAAAGAATATATGAAGAAATTAGCATATAATTGTTGGAAATATTATACTGTACCCTAAAAACAAGGTATATTAGTTCCCATAAACTAAGCACATAAACCTCAATTTATGACTGATATTAAACAGTTGCTACTTCCAACAGTTTCCTTCGAATATAGTACCTGACTATATAATATTAAATGCTACTGGTATTTTAAAAAGATAATAATGTAGTTGAATATGTAAGTTTGAAAAATTATATCATTAATCAACTTTTTTATCTACCAAAAACCAACTTAACATAAGAATGATTTTTATGCTATATCTAACAGAGCTTAATTGTATTCCTAATTTTGGTATAAAAAAGGAGGTGGAAGTTGCATAATGCATAAATTATAGGTTTTATTAGGTTATTTTTTATTGCGTAAAAGTAAAACCCTCCATTTAGAGAAAAATAAAAAATTTTAAAAAAGGTTGAAGTCTTTTCACATTACTTAATCATTTTTGGCCTATTTTCGGCTTTGATTTAATTTCCAAACAATAAACCTAAGAAGGCAATTAATTAATAAGTGTCAATTTTTTCAGCACAAAATGTTTTTTTTATATCTAAAACATTTCCTGTTACAAATGTTAAAATACTTTAATAATACAAACAAAAAGTGGTTTCTTATGCTCGTGCGATAGAAATTAATTAATTTTACCTTGACCACAATGATTTCTATTCTAAAATTTCAAACAATTCGTTTGTTCTATTTTTATATCTAAAGTTGTTGTGTTTGATATTTTTTATTTCTTTCTTTCTATTTTTTCTTCAAAGGTTAAGGTGTGTGTTTCAGTCAAGGTAGAGATAAAATACTTGGAACTGTTAAAATTCTCTCCTTCCAGTAATTCACTAATTTTGGTATTATAAAGGGTATAATTAAAGTTAAAATGAAAAATTTTAAACTCCACTCGAAAACTCATTTAGGTGTAATTAAATAACTAGTGGCAAGAGAGGAACGAGCATGTGAATCAAGGTGATTATGTCAACATTCTTAAAATGTATGCTAGAACATTAGCAGTTTCGAATTTTAGTGAGATATTTTGGTGAAAAAGCGTGATATTTATAATTGTTTTACGTAAATTGTTTAAGAGAGTTGTCAAATACATTTAACAAAATTTTAAAATGTAATCAAATTATTTAAAAAGATGTATGTATAAATAATAAACATTTCTAAAAATAGTAATTGCAAGTCATATATCTATGGGTAATTCAAGGAGTTCAAGATATTGTACAAAGGATAAAAATATCACATGCTTAATTAACTTTTAAATCTAGCAATTTAGCTTTTCGTGATGTATAAATGTTTATGCCGTTAGATATAGTATCGTCTACACTGAAAAAGATGATATTTTCCCGTAAATATCAGGTTACCCCAGTTATTTATATTTAAATTAAATGATATGTTAAATTTACAAGATTTATATTTAAGATTTTACAGTTAAATTCCGTAAATATACATTCAATTATGTAATTTTGCACTAATATTACAGTAAAACTACATTATTTACCCTATACCGAAAATTGAGGTAAACACAATTGATCGAAAACAATTTATCGAAATTACAGTGTATCAAATCCACAATTTATCGAACTTACAATCTATGGAAACGTAGTAATTATTACTATTACGATATGTCCTTAATTTATGTCTATAAACAATCAATAAATGGAAAGGAACTAATTTCAGTAAGAAACTACCATTAGATACAATATCTGGCAAGGCCATTCATTAAGTAAACTTGAATTTCTATTAAATTATATTTAAAACTGTCTTCCATTCGGAATCTCTCGTCTTATTTATAAACCGGTGCTACTATGTTTAAATAATAGTTTCCCTAAAGACCTAAAGAGAATGTTTTTACATAAAAATTCATTTTGTATGAAAATTATGAAAGTCTTGGTTTGACAAGCAGCCGTTTTCAAGAGCTAAAGGAATGCAAGCAAGTTTTTATAGTTCTTGTAAAGACAATAGTGTCTACTTTTATAATTGATTATAAGGTGTTTTTACTACAGTTACATTTCTAAATGTTTCATTTGACTGAGAAATATTCATGACCAATCAATAAACCAGAAATAATAAATGTTGTGGGTGCAATACAAAGTATTTTTTCTAGGAATTAGCAAAGCGGCTTACGAAGATGAATGTATTTAAAACATTGTCTATTTTGAAACTTCAAATGAATTTTTGAAATCATACTTGCTTGGCTAAATCATCTTGATATTCGATAAATTAATATTAATTAAATAACATAAATCTAGCTACAAAATTTAAATACAGCACTTTCTCACAAAAGCAAAGGACGTAACAGCCAATTGGAAATATGAGTACTGATTTTAAATTTATTTCTTAGCCAAGTGTGGGCGTGAAGATTAGAAATATGCGATACTGCGATGTATTCTTTGCTACGTGATCAATACATGTTCGACGGCTTGCTGTAGTAACAAAGCAGCGCTACTTAGTATCTTTTGGCAACTAATACAAAGTAACTAAGTCTGAAAATCATTTAACAATATTTTTAAACTTTTCACGCGACTCACCAAACATATTAAGGTCTGCGAATCTGCTACCCACACTTTGGGAACCACTGCACTAAACTATCTCTGTGGTATCGCACACAACCTTTCTTATTTAAATAGTTGCAACCTGTTCATACCTGTATGTATATTATACAGTGCTATTAAATTAAAATGCAATATACTCCCAATACTGGATTTTAAAATAATCATATCAAACCATTATTGAATTTACTGTATATTTATGTAACCAACAATACATAAATGTTCAAAATACATCACTTGGGGATAATTCAACACTAATTGAATTTATTGAAAAATACAAACATAAATGGAAATAAGGTTTATTGTAAAATAAAAAACACAAAAGTGTATTTTTTATAACAACCCACGCCTGTTCGTGATAAAATGCATACGTACAGCTGATTTCAAATAAATCTAGGACAAGTCTTTAGAGTGATTTTTGCGTTTTTAACATCGTGTGGACCAGGCTTTAAATTATATTTTCATAGTTAACTACATAAAATTTATTATGAAATAAATAAAGATTATTAAAAGTTTCACAGTTTTATTAAAATATACCTGACAATATTGTTTCGACAGCTATGCTTGTCATTACAAAAATAAACATCCTGAAAAATCGAATTACGCCAAACACCTTTTAGAACAAAATCACACAATGACTCCTCAAAATAATATTAAATTCCTACATTTTTGTAATAACAAACGCAAATTATACATTTTAGAAGCCTTTGAGATATACAAACACAAACTCAGGGTACCTTTAATGAATGAACAACTTGAGCTCAGTAATTCTCCGTTACTGGAAGTATTAGATGTTTAATTATGATTTTTATTATTAATTATTATTATTATTATTATTATTTTATCTAGTTACCTATTTTGTATCTACCTTAGCGACGTGTTTGTTTATAATTATATTACCTTTGATAATGACAGCATAGCTGTCGAAACAATATTGTCAGGTATATTTTAATAAAACTGTGAAACTTTTAATAATCTTTATTTATTTCATGATTATGGAGTTCCACAAAATAAGGCTGGAAACAATAAACAATAAAATTTATTAACTATCAAGGGAAAAAAGTAGCATTTACACTATGGAATACTAAACTGTCCCAGATTTATTTGAAATCAGCTGTACCTACTTGCAACAACCAACCAATTTATTCTAATGCTTAAGCCATAATATGCTGATAAGGAGTGTCTGGTTACAAAAAAGAGATTATTTAAAAGAAAAATTAAACTTACTCAAGACTACAGACGGCCGAGTAGGAAGAACGCATTAAGAATAAATTTCACAGATGACTGGGACATAGTACTAGAAGGAAATAATATACAAAAACTTGAAACTTTCTCAAATCTAGATAGTATAATAGATAAATAAGGTGGATGCCACACAGATGTTAATATAAGAATTTATTTAAAAAAGCTTTAAAAATGTTAACGCCAGCCCGAATAAGCAACAAGAGTCTAATTTTAATGTGAATTTTCTTATCAAAAGTGTTGACCTTCCATAATCTTGTAAAACCGAATAACTTTTCAGTATAACTTCCAGCAACTGTTCAAACTATCAACTGTTTTGGACCAATGTGTGACTACAGAAAACTAGGTTTATACTGTTCATCAGTTTGTAGCAATTGTCACTGACAATTTTGCATCAATGTTATACTGAATAAAGATTCTTTAGAAAGACTTGAACAAGAAAACAGTGTCGAAAAAATGATCAAGGTGATAAAATTAGCAAATATCCAAAGTTTTACTTAACGTTGCCTACCTGCGTTAACCTATTATCACGGTCCCCTTACAAGGAAGGGTTTGAAAATGACCCCCGAGAAAATCGGCGAAAAGTATATCAAGAGATAGCAATAGTAACTAGTCTATATATAAAAAATTAGCTGCCAAACCGATCAGGGACAAAATCTATGCCCATTTTGGCCATAATGGGGAAAAAATAAAAATGGTCTAAAAAAGTTGAAAGTTGGTATAGACGTAGATCGTATTATTCTAAACTATGTTTAAATTGGGAAAAAACATCCACACCCCCTCGTTTCATCCCCACAGGCCAACAAAGTTTATAGAAATAAATCTTTTAATATCGATAAATTCTTTGATTTCCTTTTTTTAAATGGATAATTAATTACTAATAAGCCATTTAAAAATGGATAAAAGTCATTTCGTTGATGACCAAACACCTCTGATGTTCGGATTTCTTTATACAGGGTGTTTCACTTTACATCTTGACACCCCTATATATTTGTTTTTTTATAATGGAATCAATTCCAAATTTGTATCAGGTATAGAATCCCATAAAAGAGTTTTGCGTGAAATTATAATCCCCATTTATTGTAAATCACCAGCCTACTACAATCGAAGATAAATTCAAATACTAGAAAAAACATATAATGTAAAAGTCGCGACGGAAATTTGTTCTGGGCCACCTGAAAATCATAAAACTAAATTTGAGTAGAGAATCTTGAATAATAATAATAATTGTTTTGCATGCATTATTAGAATTGAATTAAAATTATCATATTTTTGCTGTAAAAGTGACATGGAGATTGACAAAAAAATTTTGTTTGATCTTAAAAGTTTACTAAAAGAGCATATTCATTTAAACGTCTATACTCTATAGTGTGCACGAGCATTCATCGTTTTGGACATACTCGAAATAATCTTCTGGAATTTGGTTGGATTATTTATAAAATGGCAGGCCCACAAGAATAGTGGGAATCGTGCATCTCTTTCTCACTGGTCTCCCTTCTTTGTTATACAATTCCAACACAGCAACACGAAATTCTAGATTTCAGAACATATTTTACATGCTTAAATGAACTCATATTAATTGATGATCAATTATTACTAATCAAATGATAAGTTAATGTACTGTTAATATTGTAAAACATAATTAAAAAGTAGAAGTAATTAATAATAACAAAGAAACAAACAGAAAAGTATGATAAATAGATATTCATTAAAAAAGAAACGTACTACAGCATCCACCATGTCCGAATGTAGGATGCGCTAGATTTCTAATTATTATAAAACGCAAATTTTGTTTATAATCACAGCTGTCTGGGTAAATTCTTTTTATGAAATATTTAATATATTTTATAAATAAACAGTTTTTTACAATTATAATGTTTTATAAAAAGGGATAATTACATAAAATTATCCCTTAATTTTATAGTTATTGTTTAAACTGTGTATGTGTATTTATGTCAAGTAAAAATAATTTAAAAATTTAAAAACATTTAAAAATATAATTCAAATAATTAATTAACTAATAATTTTTGTTTCTAAACTAACAAGTGGAAATAAAAAAAGTTACCGGAGCAGGAATCAATCCTGCACCCCACGCGATGTACAGCTGATTTCAAATAAGTCTTGAGAGTGAATTTTCACAACGTGTGAAACAGGCTTTAAATTATATTTTCATAGTTAACTGCATAAAATTTATTAAATATCAAGGAAGATAAAAAGCAACATTTACACTATGGTGTACTGGCTGTCCTAGATTTATTTGAAATCAGCTGTACTGGAAGCGATATCAGGAACAATTTTATTATTTTAGAAATATAAAAATGTAATTATACTTTTTGCAGATTGATTATGAAAGTTGACTCTTTTTAACGAAAAATCGTAGTGAAAGTAGCACTTTTTTTAATTATTTTTTAATTACGTTTGTAAAAAACAAACTCCAATCTCCTCGGAGATTATTGTTAAAGAATACTATGTTTCTATGATTTTTTGAAAATTTTGCATAATTCTTTCTTTGACAAATTTCTCAACTTACAATATGCAAAAAATGCCGTTACAACACGTTATGAAAGTCTCTTTTTTCCACTCCTTTGCTTGATAATCTTGGGCTTCACAGTCGTTAACTGCAAATTCGTGAAAAAAAGTATGACTTCTATAGCTAGTTGTACGGTATACTATTTATTGTATGCAGCAAATGTATTTTACAGTTTGGTAAGTAAATACGTACACAAATCTATTGAATACTTAAAACATTTACGACATACATTAATGATAAGTCTACACTACACAATTAACAACATTATTTAAATAAATATAATCCAAAAACAATATACCAATACTGTATGCTATTAGAGTTAATGTTATGTTTTATTTATGTTTTACTATTAATATCATATGTTGCATCGTTTAGTTTTATTTTCACTTAAACAATGACTATAAAATTAAGGGATGTAATTATTCCTTTTTATAAATGTCATAAAAATAAATTTACCCCAACAACTGTGATTATAAAAAACTTGCGTTTTGAATTAGAAATCTAGGGCATCCTGCACTTGGGCATGGTGTCTGCTGTCATACGTTTTTTTAAAATGAATATCTATTTATCTTAGTTATCTGTTTGTTCCTTTTTTATTATTAATTGCTTTATTTCTTAATTATTTTTTACAATATTACTTATTACAGTACATTAACTTATCAATTGATTATTATTAGCTAATCAACAATTAAAATTAATTCATTTACGCATGTAAAATATGTCTGAAATCTAGAATTTCGTGCGTTGCGGTGTTGTAATTGTATAACAAAGAGGTAAAACCAGTGGGAAAGAGATACATGATTTCCACTACTCAATGTGGGCGTGTAATTTTAGAAAACAAATCCGCCCACATTATAGAAGATTATTTTGAGTATGTCCAAAAAGATGAATATTCCTCAATGTTTCTGTGTACTGTAGATTATAGATCGTTGCTCTTTTAGTTAAGGTTTAAGAGTAAACAAAATTTTGTTGTCAATTTCTATGGCACTTTTAAAGCAAAATTAAGATAATTTTAATTCAATTCTAATAATACATTTAAAACAATTATTATTATTCAAGATTGTCTAATCAGAATTTGGTTTTATAATTTTCAGATGGTACAGAACAATTTTCCGTCGCGACTTTTACAATATTAAACAAGGCCTATATGTTTTTTCAATTATTTGCATTTATCGTCAATTGTAGTAGGCTGGTGGTTTATAATAAATGGAGATTATGATTACACGCAAACGCTTTTAAGGGAACCTATACCTGATAAAGATTTGGAATTGATTCCGTTATAAATAACAAATATATAGGGGTGTCAAGCTGTAAAGTGAAACACCCTGTATAAAAAATCCAAATATCAGAGTTGTTTGGTCTTCAACGAAATGACTTTTATTCATTATGAATGACGTATTAAAAATTAATTATGTATTTAAGAAAAGGTCAAAGTCATCGAATTTATCGATATTGAAGATTTATTTGTATAAACTTTCTTGGTCTGTGGGGATGAAACGAGTGGATGTAATGTTTTTTCCCAATTTAAACATAGTTTAGAATAATATGATCTACGTCTATACCAACTTTCAACTTTTTTAGACCATTTTTAATTTTTTCCCATTATGCCCAAAATGGCCATAGATTTTGTCCCTGATGGATTTGGCAGCTAATTTTTTATATATAGACTACTAATTAGTTACTATTACTATCTCTTGATATACTTTTCGTCGATTTTCTCGGGGGTCATTTCCAAACCCTTCCTTGTTAGGTTACAAAGAATTGATTTACGCTCAATTAGTGAGTTAGTTAAATAAAATTAATTTTTTTGGAAAAAATCTGGATATAAGGGATATAGCGATTTTAATTACTTGACGCTATACTGTAGCAGTTTCAACTTAAACTGTTTTTAAAGTTATGACGTCATCGATATTTTTTTAAATGACAACATATATTTTTATTGTAGATTTCGGTAGTACTTTTTATTCTCTTTTCAACTGCATACAATTTTCAATATGTTACATTTGAAAAAATTCAGAAAAACTGCCCTAAAGTTCGAATATTAAAAATTCTTTAAATTTGCAAAATGAATCTAGTCACCGTATAAAACAAAAACCTTAGTTACGGCTGTCAGAAGTAAACAATAAAATAAATATTATTTTCTTGTTCTAAAGTAGAATTTACCTTTAGTAAACTATTTTATTAATAAAAACGGCGCAATTGAGCGACAAACAGCGAATTGTAGTGTTGATGATGATTGGTTCTGGCGACAGAATTCGAACACATCAAGAAGTGTGTCAACTTTTTAGAGAAACGTACCCGGATCAACCCATGAGTCAATCAACGGTTAGTAAGATTGAAAAGAAATTTCGAGAACATGGCGTTGTAAAGAATCTTTCAAAAAGTGGACGTCCGGTGACATTAAATGAAAATGTACAGTGTTTAGCAAATGTCTTGTCCCGAGCAGGCAACACATTTAACAATTCTGGTGAAAGAAGAGTCCGTCTCACGTTGGGACTACAGTGAAGGAAAGATAGCCAATGTATTTCTTATGGGAGTTTGTGCTTCGTTGTTGCCACGTATTTCACTGTATGAATCTATAGAAATGTGGATTAAGATTCCAGAAGTTCTAAACCTTTGAAAACAGTAACCGAAAAAGTGTAATCGTAACCATACAAAAGAAGCATTTAAAAGAAAGTCTTATTAACATGTATTTGTTATTTTATTAAGCATTATTTGGGATTTTTACATCGTCCATGTATCTAAATATCCGATATTTTATTACTTATACTTTTTTGTTTAATTCTTTCGTCTTCAAAGTCTTTCAACATATAAATAACGGCTGGTTAGCTTCTGTATGATCTTTTTAATCTTTTAAGTCACAGGTAAATACAGAAAGTCCCAAACGTAATTTTAACGGTAAAATGATTTCATCATGATAAAATCATTCATTTGTTCAACTTGTTTCAAAAGAAACTTGCAAAAACGGAAATTTAGGATTAGCAGCAAATGCAAAGGATTTTAGTAAACAATAATCCCTTCTGGTTTTTTCTACTTTTACTTCGCGGAACTACATAATACAGTTTGTACTTACTGAAATTATAGTATAACGTTTTTTGTCGACACTATTATTTGTCACCGAACGCATATAAGCCAATTTCTTAATACAGAAATAATTATTTGGTTTAAAATTTTGATAGCTTGTGCGTCTATAGAGAAAAATCCTCGAACACGTCGATTTTTATCTTAAATGAGACATATTTTAGTGTAATTGTTATTTGCAGATCATCTTTTGTTTCCGAGTTATGGCGATAGCGAAAATATTTTTAAATGGAAACCCTATTTTTTATGATGGATTTGGAAAGCAATTTCCGAGATAATTGCTTTTAAAGTTTTAAAACAAAAATTAAAAACAATCAAGAGTTACAAGTTTTAATAAAAAAAATTAAAAATTATTTTAAGAACTGCCATAAATTTAACGCTAAGTCAATTGTTACATGGCTACTTGATTTTTTTTATTAAAAACTTGAACTATTTTTTTTTTTTTTTATTTCACGCCTACACTACGGGGGAACCAACTGCTAAGGTCATCTGTCCCCCATCTAACATGCAACACGAAGACATACATCCATAGTTGAGGTGGTGGAATTTTCCAATTAGAAAAATCCCGCCGCCCCAAGTGGGATTCGAACCCACGACCCTTGGAACACGAGTGATGCACTGACACCACTCGTCTACCGCCGGCCCATCTTGAACTATTGATTTGAACTTTGATTGAATAACAATCAAGAGTTTAATTTTTTTAATAACAAGTGACTTAGCGTTAAACTTTTGACAGTTCTTCAAAGCATTCTTTTTTTATTAAAACTTGGAACTTTTGATTGTTTTTTAATTTTTGTTTTAAAACTTCAAAATCAATTATCTCGGAAATTTCTTTATACAGTATCATACTTTTTTAGCATATTTGTTCTTAGCGTTACATTATCTTTCCAAATCCATCATAAAAAATTAGGGCTTCCATTTAAAAAAAATTTGTTATCGTCATAACTCGGAAACAAAAGACGATCTACAAATAACGATTACACTAAAATATGTCTCCTTTAAGATAAAAATCAATGTGTTCGAGGGTTTTTCTCAAAAATATTTAATAAAAGATTTATTTCGATAGTTCCAGACTTTATATGCGCACTACATGAACAGCAGCAAATTTTGAAATTTTGTTTTACTACCGCTATCAGAAGAAGCGACTACCTGCAAATATAACTTGCTCGAACAATATGGATTATAAAGGTTTATGCAGTTACAACTACAATATTTAGAAAGTGTTTTTAAAAGTTGCTTGCAAGATGTTTGGCAACCCCGTTGTCCATAAGAACACACACTGTAGTCTCAACGTGAGACGATCAATAGATTCATTTTGCAAATTTAAAGAATTTTTAATATTCGAACTTTAGGGCAGTTTTTCACAATCGACAATAAAAAATATAGGTTGTCATTTAAAAAAATATCGATGGCGTCATAACTTTAAAAATAAATGACTTAACAAGTTGAAAATGGTACAGTATAGCTTCAAGTAATTAAAATCGCTATACGATATTTAGTGTAAGTTTACGTTCACGTTATAACTAAATTATGACGTCAGACCATGCGTTGTTGCCATCTAGAATTGGATATTCCTTGTTTGATCTAATACCTCATCTGCTGCATATTTTCAGTGTACGTTTTTAAAAGAATTATTCTCTTATGAACAATATGACTTTGTTGATCCCCATCCATCCCCCTATCATCCCCCGTTTTGGATCGTCATTCTTATATACAAATGCAATTTGTCGTAAGACAATGGATAAAGAACTTCTACTTCTTTCATACATGAACTTGGATTTCAATTTTTTTACAAAATATTCAGTGATACATGTTCTCCTGTAACCAAATGTGGTATATTAATTGCAGAGCACAGCCACATACATAATGTCAGGAACTACAGAGGATCAATGTCTGTAGTTAACGATCTTTTTCGATTTCGTTTCCTCCTTGGACTGGTGAGAAACTCTCTAGAATTATGTATAGTTAATCTTTCTATAACAGAAAAATAAAAACAAACTAACTTCTCTAACTCCAATCCAATTTATAGGGAGACCGTTCAAAATAAATTATTAATGTCTTAACTAATAATCTTGATCTTTTACACAACACTTTGGACATCTTGAAGTAAACAAATAATAGTAACAGGGAAAAATCATTAAACACAGTACTAAACACAAAATAACAATCGTAAACCAAACTCAGAAAACACACCTGAAATAAATTTGACAATACCGCGTGTCGCATACACAGCTATACCAATCTGTTTTTTTGTTGAAATAAATGTATATTTTCTAATTAAATTAACAAATTACGTTTTGTTTTAAAAACCTGTTTGTATTTATTCTATAAATAAATATATTACTAAATATATGAAAATTAAATTTTATTATTTTTGATAAAGCAAATAATCTTACTTCATAAAATTACATTTTGAATGTTATTATTTGCATGATTAGTTGGTTGTACTACTACGTCATTACTTTTATATTTATGACGTGAACGTAAACTTAGACTAAACGGTGTATATACCTTTTATTTATTATTTATTATTTTATTTATGATTTTTTCCAAAAAATTAATTTTAACGAAGTTATCGAATTTATCCGCTACTTTATTTCCACACTGTATAGTGATCATAATTACAGCTTCCGATTTTAGTTTCTTTTGGATAAAATGACGTTTATTCATATATGTAACTGTGATGTGTTCATGAAAAACTAATTTATTCATGAATGTTCCTGGACTCGCATGAAATTAAGTGAGAATTTGAAAAAATCCGTTCCAGTTATTATGAAAAATTATAAAAACGGGCCGGCATACTTTATTTCTATTTTCATGTATGTAAATACTAAATGGCTGCTTAAACTATATCGGTATTAGAAGAACGCGAAGGGAATGAGCTCAAAGGTTTTTCGTTCGTAAAGGACAGTTCTAAGAAACGCCTATTGTGCTATTGTTTTTCGATACTATTCAGGTTGAGTGTATAATAAAAAAAAAGATATAAAAAATGTCTTTTTTAGATATTTTATTGGGAGTGGGTATATCTGAAAATGTTAATTTTTGCCAATTCTTCCATTGTAAAAAAATAGGCAGGGCTCTAGCATCTTATTTCGATTTTTTAATCTTTTGTGTGTTATAGAAACAAAATTAATTTGCTCACATTAAGGAGATGGTTTTATAAAAAGAACAGCGTGATAAACAATTTATCTTCATTAACTGTATAGAATTGAAAATTTAAAATGAAATACTAGTTTTAGGAATTTCCTCTGTCTCCGAGTTAACATTTAATTGTAATGTAAAATAGAGGACAGTTTAAATTTCCAGCGTTTCCGAGTAGAATGCTTTGGACAGTGAATAGAAACTTTTCGTGTCTCTCTATAGCACGGTAATGTAATGTAGTTAATTATTCGAGAGCGGCAAGGGGCGAGACAGGGCAATGGCGTTCAACATAAAGGATAAAGTCGAGAATATCGTTTTGACTTACGACATATGTAGTGGACGGACCTCATAATAGCCTTACACACAGGCTATAAAGTCCGCATAAATAATATGCAAATGAAGGCAGAGAGAACTGCGCTATCGCAGCGTGATTATAATATTCAGGTATGCGTAGCCAAATGAAGAACTCGATACGCGTATAAAAATGCATCACGCTAGAGACGACGGCGGCATAAGAGAGGATGGTAAGAGATCGATAATGCATGAGATTAGCGGACTCATGACAATCCATACTCGACTGAATTATGCATCCCAGGATCAGGAATGCAAATGCATTCGCTCGCCGCTCATTTTCTCTCGTCACCGACGCATTCACTAATGTATCCAAAACTAACGACGGATTCGGTGTGTTATGATACAGGTGGAAAACATTTTCTGTACTACCAGAGCCGCTTGTGTTCTCTTCGGTCAAAAATAATTGCTTATTAAAAATTAATAATAACGAACTGATGGCTTTTAAGAAATTAAAAATGTACGAAATGCTGCTGATATTTCTAATTATCTACCGAGGTCCGCAGTAGATATATTTTAATGGCTATTGAAATATTCAACTAATCAGGCTTTAACGAGATTCATGTTAATTACGTGGAGTTGTTTTTGTTGTGTGCACGGTGTTACCATTTTTTGCCATTAAATATTTTCTTTTGAAGATTGTATATGTTTAACTTTTTTTGAATAATAAACATTCTTGGTAATGCTGGTATACTACCTATACATATACATACCCACTACCGTTTGTGGAAAACCTACAGACTCGATTTGGTCGAATATCCGTGGGTGAATTCTATAATTCTCAAGTTCTGTACTAAATAGTTAATACTAGTACTTATCAATCATTGAACTGTTTTGAATTGATTACAATAGTCTAATTATTCACCTTTTCATTATTTTTCTTTAGATTTTGAAAACCTGTCAACGGAACAATCATTGCTATTTACTGCTAAGAATAATTACATATACGTCTTTTTACATGCTAAGCAGTCTATACCTAAATTCCTTGTTGACTTTTGGAAAAAAATTAAATTAAACATTTCGGACTTAAAAGACATCGGATTAGTGACCTATATATTATTAAATGGCATAAAATTCTCTATATTCTGGTTCAGAAAATTTTGTATTTACTAAATCGGTGTGAGCATGATGACGTCATCGAATTTTTTTTATATTACATGATAGGTATTTTTTTACTGAAATGGATCGAGTATTCTGTTCTCTTTCAACCATGATAAATATTCATACTCTTACATAAGAAAAATTTCAAGAAAAACGTGAAAAATGATTTACGACTAGTACGCTTTGATTTCTGGTTCTCCAATTAATAAAACAGAATTATCTAGCAAGCTTAGGTAAATAACGAAATTTTAGTTGTTCCAGTGGCGTATTTACAGATTTTTCTCGGGGTGGGGAAGGATACTCTATAAAAATTCCGCATCAAAATATTTGAATTTTCACATAAAATCTTTCGAGCGTAGCGGTCTGGCACACACGCGCAATTATGGTTTGCTATCTTTCGTATCCTTTATTTATGTGTATTAAATAATACACTTCAAAAATAAATAGCAGCACTTACACAGTAACTCTCATAGTCAAAGCAAAGCCTAATCTTGTTTTATCATATCGAAAACGAGGAACAAGAATATGGCCATAAGAAATTTGCATTTTAGTCGCTCTGCAAAGGACGCTCGTTTAAGGTCTTGCGGGCGATCTCTAATGTTTCTGGCAACGATGGTTTGGTATCCCTTATGATACAAAAAGACGATTATTAAAAAAAAGCATCTAGTGGCAAAAAGTATGTCACGTGATCCTTCTACTAATGCAATGCATCAATACATATACAACAAGTTTTTCAATTTATTCTATTTATTTTTGTACTGTTTTGTTCTACATTTTCCCTAATTGAAGACTAAACACCATCAGAATAAATGAGTGGCATATTTGGGTGGGGGGTCTAACGGAATGAAGCCACCACCGATTTTTCTTTAATAGTCCAGGTCATTTATGTCAAAATCTAAGTATTTTGATTCGGAATTTTTATAGAGTACTCTCCCCTCCCGAGAAAACTTTGTAAATACGCCACTGGAACAACCAACATTTCGTTATTTACCGAAGCTTGCTAGATAATTCTGTTTTATTAATTGGAGAACCAGAAATCAAAGCCTACTAGTCGAAAATCATTTTTCACGTTTTTCTTAAGATTTTTCTTATGTAAGAGTAGGAATATTTATTATGGTTGCAAAGAGAACACAATACTCTATCGATTTCAGTAAAAAAAATACCTATCATCATATATATAATTTAAAAAAGTTTCATGACGTCATCACGCTCACGCCGATTTAGTAAATACAACATCTTCTGAACCAGAACATAGAGAATTTTATGCCATTTAAAGTATGGAATATTAAAAAAAAAGCGAACTCAAACGGTTTTCTTAAAAACGCTGAAACACGTCGATTTTGTTTTTTAAAAATACACATTAATATGTGCGATTTACCTTCCGCTTTCATTTGTCTCTAAGTTATAACGTCATCACAAAAAAATTTAAATGACAAATTAGATTTTTAAAGGTGGAATCCGATAGTGATTGTTCTTCCCTTTGTGATAATGCAAATAAATCATAAGGTTGCATATCAAAAATTTTGAGAAAAATCGATCTGATATATTGATACCATAATATCAACAACATTAAATGTTCAGATCGGTTTTTCTCAGAATTTTTGTTATGAACCTTATGATTTATTAGTATCATCATAAAGGGAAGAGAAATCACAGAATTCCACCTTTAAAAATCTATATTGTCATTTCAATTTTTTGTGATGACGTCATAACTAGGTATAGGATTTGTATGCACTTAAAAATGCTGAAATATGCATGCACTTATGCACTATAAAAACGTGAAATATGCACTTAAATATGCACAAAAAATCATGAAATATGAGTTTGTTAGAGATTTTTAATAAATATATGCACTTTCATTATTAAAAAAACACCTGTTTAGCGTTATTTACATTTTATTTACAGAAATTATTTTAATTAGACATCCTATGCAATAATTTAATTAATTATATTTTCTAAACATAGAGCGTTACAGTTCACAATCACGTACATTTTTAAATTTTCAAAAGTAAACATATGCCTATTATCCCTAAATATTGTTTTATATTTTGAGAAACTCCGTTCCACATCGCAATACGTAATTGGGGCATTCTTAAAATTGTTTAATTCTACAAGCGAATAATGTTTTAGCACGTCTAAAATGTCTTGGCCAGATAATGCATCGTTTATGCTTTTAATTAAGTGAAAACCAGAATTTTTGTCTATAACGGATTTAAATTTTTGTTTTATAGTCAAACCCTTTGGCCCTTTTACTTTATTCAAAGAAACACCTAACAATTTTACATGCTCAAGAGATTCATCTAATGAATTTCCCTGACTTTCTAATTTCTGAATTACTTTAGCTAAACGCACAAAATTTGTCAAAACAAACAATAATTCTGCCCTCACCTCCTTAGTATTAAAAGCATCCTGTGCGCTTTGTATGCATAGTGCATCGTGTTTATTAAGTTTATTTACAAATGCTTTAATAATATCAAAATAAGTTGCATAATGTTCTGCTGCAGAAAGCCAAGTACCCCACCTTGTTATTACAGGCTCAGGTGGGAGAGGCACTTCTTGAGCAGTTTCCCTAAATATTTGTATGCGATATGGAGCTTTACAAACAATTTTTTTTACATCTGAAATTATAGAGTTTACGTTAGGATATATTTCCCGCACTTTTTCCGCAACTCTATGCACTGCATGGGCAAGACAAGTTAAGTGGATCATTTTTTCGTACAGAACTTGTAAGCCTGCTCCAGCCTTGATCATGTACGGTGCAGCGTCGGTGACTAACAGGAGTACTTTGTTGTACTGTATACCGTCCAGCCACAAAATAGCCATCGAATCTTAAACAATTTTGCCACAGAACAATAATTGGTGCTCTTGAAAACGTCCATTGCTAATAGATAGGATTTGGGATTGTTCTCCGAATTTAAAACGCCAATTATAACGTTAGTCACGTATCTGAAAACAAAAATTTGATTTTTATTTTATCGAACTATATAATTAGTCGGTTACAAACAATTAGCGTAAAACAGTTATTTAAAAAAAATTATATTTTAATCAAGCAAAAATATTGTTGTGATTAAATATGTAACTAACAAAATAGAAAATAAAACATCCGTAAATTGCTCTGCTGTCTTTAATTAGTTAAATTTTACTAACAAAACGAAGGAAATGAAGTTTCTACGCACCTTCCAGTAGTGTCAGTAGATTCGTCAATGGAAACCCATATGCAGTTATTCCCTACATGTTTTCTAATTGATTTTATGGTCTCTTCGTATAAACGAGGTAAATAATTTTTCCTGAGTGTAGACTCGTCGGGTATTGGCATTTTTGAAATTTCTTCCAGAAAATTACGAAATTCTGAGTGATTAATTTTACTTAACGGGATATCTGCAGCCACTAAGGCACTACATAGTTTTTTATTAAATTCGATCGATTTGCTGGACTCACCGCGCGAATTATTAAGGTACCCCGGTAACAATGTTTGTTTTTTGATTTCAGGGCAACACACTTTTGATGTCGAACCGTGTTCAAATGTTGTGTAACTTGAAAGTGTTTCGTTGCAGTCACTTTATCGTCGCACACTGTACAATACAACACCTTATCGTCAGTTGTAAGAACACTGAATTCCTTAACATAACTTCGAAGTGTAACAGACACAGACCGTTTTTCTTTACCCATCTTTACACTCTAAAATCTCAAACTGAAATGCAGTTTGCAATTTCTGAACTGTCTTAATTGAAAGATTACAAGATTAGTAAACAAAAGTACAGGCAAATTTTTCTATGAACAGGAAGTTGTCAAAGGGTCTTTGGAATTTCCTAATTTCTATTTATCACAATACCGCAGGATGTAAGTATTTAAATTTTAGTTGAAACTTTTTCTTTCTTAGAAAATATTAACAAGTACACAGATGGTTAAGGCAGTAAAATATCTTAAAGCCTAGTATTTGACAATAAGCTTAAATTATGGGTTTCCCCTGGACTCAACTAAGCCGCCCTGGGTTGGTTGTCTAAAATGCTAAAATTATTTAAAAGATATTAGAAACTTCATAATTAAAGCATGTAAAACGCTCAAAAAGTGGTAAAATATGCACACTCGTTCAAAAATGCTAAAATATGCATGCATTTATAAAAAACACCTAAATTTACATTTATATGCACTTTCAAATTGACATATGTGATTCATATGTGGCTTAAACATGTAGAAATATAACTCTGCATATGTTTGCTATAAGCAGAAAAATCATGCAAATGCATAGAAATACTATACCTAGTCATAACTAACAAACATATACAAAGTTCATTTTTCTCAGAATCTTTGTTATGCAACCTTATGATTTATTTACATGTTCATAAAGGGAAGAAAAATCACTATCGAAATCCACTATTAAAAATCTATATTGTCATTTAAATTTTTTTGTGGTGACGTCATAACTTAGAAACAAATGAAAGTCGGAAAGTGAATCGCACATGTTAATGTGTATTTTGAAAAAACAAAATCGACGTGTCTCAGCGTTTTTAAAAAAACCGCTTGAGTTCGTTTCTTTAATATTCCATACTTTAATCCCACACTGTATATGGTTTATACCATTTCTGACTGAAAATACAGTTGCTACAAAGCGGGGCGCTTTAAATTAAACAGATTGTATATTAAGATATTATAAATTTGCCACACGTTCCGGGCGCCAATAAACTTATGAGGTGAGATAATAACACTATGAATTTATTAATCTGATTTGGCTAGTTTTAATAAAAATTAAAAAAATAACAACCCAAAAGTTTTTATTTTTTCCAGTAGGCTAATTCAGTTTTAATTCGATTGAGCATGAGATAAAAAACATATCTTAGTGATTCCTGTACCTGCAAGGAAAACTTACTACAAACCACACCTGGAATCCTGTATCTGGACGATAAATAATCTTAGACTCTGTATATAAAGAAAATAAATGGATACTTGCACCCCACATCAGAAATAAATAAACACTTTTTAAAAATTAAAAAAAAATACAGGTTTTATTGTTTCAAAATAAGATTACTAAAAAAGAAAAATATAAATTCCAACACAAAAATTATATTGAGAAAAACTATCGACTGACTTTGTTCTTTTTTGAAAGTTCTTTTATACTTTTAGCCAAAAAAAACAATGAAATCGCACAAAAACTCTGAACATCGGAAATGTCATGACGTCACAAATAAACACATGTGTTAAAAACTAACACCAATCTTAATTCAAAAATATGAAAAGACAGCTGGTAAAAAGGCAATCAAGACAATATAACACACTTATGGTCTAAAATTCATATTTACAGAGAAAATCAATAAAAACCATCAGCTGTCACAAAACTCATTAAACTTAATTACATTGGAGATACATGAATTCCCAGCTATTTCTGTACATAGAATATTTACATTGTTACACAAGGTAACCCAATCATGTGAAGCTTACACAAATTATATTTACATACTGGAAAAAATTAATTTATAGATCCAACAATGCTTCTGCAAGTTTCAAAATAAAAGCATAAATTGATTAAAACTTCAACTATTCTCGTCCAGAATGCAGTACTCCAGATGACTGAATCAAAACAAAGGTGCAAAACCTCATAATTATATCAAAATTTGCAAATATCAATGAACATCCACACAGCCGATATCTTCATTTACTTGACATGATTTTAAACAAATACAGGAATTAGTAAGTTAAATGTGACATAATAAACTTCAAGATAATGATCTATTTTAACTATTTCCAATGAAATCTGTACCCTAACTGATTTGGTTTTGTGGAACAAAGAAAAATCTGTTATGCGCAGATTTACGTCAAAGCTCAAATCTAACATGTAGATAAACATTAAAACAATAGATAAACTATCCTAAACTTGTAACCTGTGTTACATAAAATGTGTTTTATTGTAAAACAACGTAATTAATTAAACTACATCCTGTTTTAAAAAACTTCAAATCGTTATATAAAAGTGAGGTTATATCTGCATGAGAATCGCACTACTATAAATTCTATTTTAACTTGACAAATCTATCTGTAACTTCGCATGTAACCTTTTCAATAAATAAAACTAGTATCCTAGCATGTTTATCTTTCTTTTTTATTGCATGAACACTTCATATAACATAATTCTGATTGTTTTTATGCATCCGAAAGCTATCGTAGCCTTTAAATATCCTTAATGAGTTCTTTAATTTGTTAAATTTTCAAATCGATTAAAAGATATCATCTCAATATTAATAATTGTAATATATCTAAATTTAGGTAATTCTTATGTCAATGGTGATTGCAGTTTTTAGTTAATGTAATGTTTATTTTGTAACACTTGTTCATCTTTAATTGTTAACACAAGAAATTAATTTATTGTTAAACACTTTTTTGAATGTTATACTTTGTCATTTGGAATCCCTCTTAATATTGGGAAGTTATTATGTGTAATACATAAATAAATAAATAAAAATAAAATAGCTAGAATTGCTTTATGGAAAACAAAAATCACCGTGGACTAGTGGTTAGCATGTTTGTTTCATAATACAAGACCTCAGAATCGATTCCCTGTCGAGCTGGTAATTCTTAATAGTGGAGAAAAATTAAAACATGTCTTCTCGGAAAAAACTAAAACCGTAGACCCACGTCAATGATATCTTTAACACGATAAAAATCCCCACTGGTGATGGAATTCCCCCAAATTAGAGTAAATTCTAGTAGAGACGGCCATTTGGTCATAACAATCGGTGTCTTGAAATATGAGAAATATTCCGCCATTCTCGCCCAAAAGTACACCAATAACATTTGATGTACTTATATCGAATCTTTATAATAAATCTTCACATTTACAACTTTTGCAACAATTTGCAAACGTATCCCACTATGATTTGATTTGTCCAAACAATAACTGAAACAGCTATAAATAAGTAGTTACCACCGGGACATCACCTAAACTATTTGTATAATTTGTCTGCTTTCAATGGTTTTCAACTATGCGGATTTGTTGCGGCAAACTTTTATAATCGTGAATAGTTCCAAAAGTTAACAATGCGACTGAGAGGGCGGTGCCGGACTCTTGCGTATCCAATAAATGTTTTAGATTCATTTATTTAAAAATATAAAACCTCAAGAAATACAGATATTAAGTAGTATTGTCTAATATACATAACGAAATCTTCAATATAAAAAAGGAATCAAACGAACTGGAACAAAAATGAGCCTTGTGTTTTAAATATATAGATTACATATAATGTACTTTGTACAACTGAAAGATCGAGCGGTTTGAATAATTCGCTTTTGTATTTGATTTTTAAGAAGCAAGCAATTGTAATTGTTACAGCTTACTCTTGATTTTATTCTATGGTTACATTTAAAAGAAGCTATCAGATACCTAAAGTGGACAGAAAAACTAGAGAAAAGCTTTGTTAAAAACAACTTTCCCAACGAACATAAAAGGGAAAAAGTTTTCCAACAAGAAGTAAAAAAAAGAAAGGACATTTTAAACCTGGAGGCAAAACCCTAGAAAAAGTATACTTTTAAATCCAATAAACTTTAATCGAATAAATACCTTCTTAATCATGAGAAGTCCTTAATTACTTGTTTTTCTTTTCAAAAATTCAAAACAAATCAATATAAAATAATTCCATCGATGATAAATGAAAATATTTTACCTGTAAGAAATGAACGTGAAAGCTAGAAGATTGTGCAGAATGGAGCACGAGGGATTTTCTCCGTAATAAAGCGATTGGATTTAACCCCTAATCCAATATTCCAAACTGGTTAATTCCATAAAACAGATTGTGATTATAATCCACCAAGGCGTTTTAACAAAATCTTTTACAAAACATTTTAACGTAACCACAATCGTTTACTCTCTCGAATGACCATTTTACCACCGACTCGAATTTTACTTAAATCATGCGCACACGAAAATCAGGTCGCAATCTTTTCTAATAAGACTCAGATTCTAGCGGTGAATCTGAACCAAAGAGACTTAAGATTTTCAACAGTTGATATTTCAATGTTATACATTTATTTTCGATTAAGATTATAATCTTGGGATCATCCGTTTGTCATATAGTAGTCACTGCATTAAAATATGAATGCATATATTGTCTTGATTGGTTATGGAATCACAGTGGTTCAAATATGTTAACATTAATACATTTTTAAATAAATGTGCTGGATGACAATGATGTCCTATGACTAACTTAAGAACAACAAGAACTCAAAGGTACGTTAAATTAACCAAACTATAGATATTAGCACCTAGGCCTTTAAGGTCATTGGCTTTTTCTACTATTGTTTTCTTTCATTCTTCTCTTCTAATGCTAACGCTTCCCATTCTTTCACTCCAAGCTCTTCTAAATCCTCCCTCACATCCTGAAATCATTCTCTTACTGGACGTTCTCTTTTATTTCTGTCTGTCATACTTTCCCGAAAAACCCGTTTGGACATCATTTCTTCAGTCATCTTTGTGATCTAGCCACCTCAGTCTTCCTGGTTTAATAACATCGACTATAAGAGTTTCACTAAAGTGACACAAGGTGCCCTTCTTGCTTCTTTAAACTTCATTGCGCTTTCTGTAGACTTATCTTTAAGCGTTTTTAATTTTGCTCAGTTTAATAGCTCTCCAATTATTTTGCATGTCTTGTCAAATCATCCTTTCTTGGCTTTCTTCTTCTTGCCTGCTAGATTTTTTGTTGCTGTTATCTGGATAGTCTTCTTTAATCTCCCCCAGTTATCATCTACTCCTTCATTTACGTTTTCTAATTGTAACGCTTTTTCCGCTTTAAATTATTCAATCTTGACTTCTTAACTGAAAAACCTCTTTTTATTCGGTTTTCCTGTCCTCCTCTATTGAACAATGCATAATCTTGCTAATCTATGGTACTTTAGTTTTTTATGTTCGTTTCTTGAATTGCCAGTATTTCTACTTCATATATCTTTAATTGATGGGTTAGCTGTTTTAAAGCTCCTTCATAATTTAGTCCTCTGGAGTTCCATATGGGCCTAGTTTCCTCATAGGCGTATTTTCACTCTACTTGTTTGGCTTTCTCTTTCTCTTTTTTTTGATTTCCAGCTTGTATATCCTTTTTAACCATTTTTCTGTTTCATTTCTTCGTTTTTTGCTAATTGTTTGAGTTGTCATGGTGTATATTTTAACTCTCTTCTGTTATCACTCCTTTTTCGCGACTTCTGTATTTTGTTATGTAGCATTTCTAACTTCTGATACAAAGATCGTCTTTCTCTATTTCTTTCTTGTTGCTTATTAAATTTAATTCGATCCTAGCTCAGCTAACAAGGTTGCACTTCTTTCTAATTCTGTTCTTAGCGCACTACTGTCGACGTGCATACTTTGTATTAACCGTGTTATCTCGTCAACCTCTATTTCGTTGCGTTTTACATTTACAAAATACAACCGGTTGTTTTTAAATTTATATTTACCTCGTTCTCGGAGTGTTGAATTCATGGTTAGGTGAGATCAGCATCCTCCTACGATGAATACGAGAAAAATCTAAAGTCAAAGATAGGGTATATTCTTCCTATGAGATTCCTATTAGCTTTCCAACGATACCCATATTGATAGGGTTTAAGAGGTGAAGTTCTTTCGCGGATACCAAGTGTGTGGTACCTTCTTATTACTCTGCGAGGAGATACTTTTCTAACGGTACCTACATTGATAGAATTTTTAATTGGATATTTTATCATCGTACAACCTATTCTTTGCTTTGACCATGTCTAATAGTCGACTTGGGTAACTATCAGAAACATTTACTTAATCTATGCAACAATCCATAAGAACTAGAGAATGTGTTTATGACGTGGATTACATTGTTTCTCAAGATATTAGACCATATTATGCTATCAATATTCTCTTTTTTGATGGTCAGTTTTGAATTCTGCCAATCCAGAATTGACGGATCATGTGAAAAAGCATAAGTATCATTAAAGATAATATGGACTTGGTGATTTTTAAAAGACCTCTCTATACTAAATACCCTGAAAAATTGTTGAAACAACACGAAACCCGATTACAGGACAACAATCAATCCTTTTGTCATAGTGATGAGTTTCTATTCTTTTTTTTTGCATCATCATTTTAAACCGTAATCCTAATTTTAAGATTAGGTATATTATATTCTGCATATCCAAATATCATAAATAAATTATAATATACACCTCATAAACATCTATCGCACAGCTTTCCTTAATGGTTAGGATATTAGAAATTTATCTCATTTAGAGTTTTGACATTTAAATGTTGTCGGTGAAATTATTAAATATACAATTTATAAAATATGCACAAGCTGCATGCAACTCGGTACATGCAGCTGTGTGCAACGAAAAAAAGAAGAATACCATATAAATGTAACTACCAAAGCGTAATCTTACATACCTTAACGAATTAAATATTAACACGGTAAAACCTGAGCGCATTAAAACTGATCAACATACAAACCACCCGATTAAGATGTAAATAAATTAGTAACGTAATCTAATATGTAAGCACGTTTATTGTACACACAATTATTCTTTTATGCCTTACCGACGACATTCTTTTCCATATTCCTTAGTTACAGACGTTCAAATGGTTCAATAGTACAATATTTCTGCATATACTTATGTACTATACAAAATACTTACATACCAACTAATAGTCGGTTGCCAATGAAACAAATGATATCCTAACCTAACTGAATTTATTGTGTCCAGCCTTACTTCGTGAAACTCCATAATCATGAAATAAAATAAAACTACTATTAAACAGTTTCACGGTTAAATAATTATTACCTGGCAATTGTTTATGTATAAAATGTGTATTATGTATTAAAATATAATTACCAATCGTAAGTCTTTTTTTTCGTTTCGCTCGTTTTTCGCTTTCTTTAACTAAACATTTGAAAATATCATTAGTTTTATATCAACAAACTCTAACTTTTTTTAAGTCAAGTAAATTTAAAAACAATGTTCTCCGAAAATGGGCCCATGCCCATTTTAAAATTCATTATAAAATCCATATTTTATTTGGAAATAATATAAAATGAAAAAGAAAAAGAATATTTTATTGTTAAATAATGGTATTTTCAACTAAAGCGCAAACAAAAATCAAAAACCATATTTCATTAGTTAAATAACGATATTTTCTACTAAATCACCATAATATATTGTTTTTTTCATTTTAATTGTATTATTTTCTAAAGTATAACAAAATTCATGGCCAAGGATTTTTCGTTTTTTTTAATTTTTTGTTTTTAATGATATTTTAGATTTAAGGTTTTTAGGTAATTCTGAACAACATTTCTTAGTAAAACTTTCCATTAAAAAGATGCCTAATATAATTTTTTTCCATTTATTTTGGTATTGCAGGTGGCTTTGCATTTGAAGAGGGCGAACGGTTTCACAAGTAGACCATAAATGGTTCTGTCGTTGAGAAAAATTTGGTTCAAATTGGATAAAAAATAAAAAAGATATAATTTGCGACACTCAGTATAAGCAGAAACAATATGAAAAAAGATCAACCAATAAATCAACTCAATAAAACTTCATTTCATGCACAATTAGACATAAAATGTTACTCCTATAAACTATTTTTAATAATAATGAATAAAAAAAATAATCTTATCTTAATTTTTTAACAAACTGAGAATTTAATAGAATATTTAGTACTTTTTCTTCATAAACGGTATCGTTAAATTAAATCGTGCAACAATGTAAATCTTTTATTAAACTTTTACACAAAAGTTGTTTTTAAGATAAAAACTGAGAGAAGAAAGATTTACAATTTTTATTTAAATAAACTTTTTTTAAAAGAATGTTTTAGTGACATCGCCGTTAAATCGATTTTCCCTTTAAGTTGTGAAATGGGTATTGCATTTTGCAGATTTATAATTAAATTTTGGTGATGATTTCGATTTTTTATTTTGATACCGTAAGGGATTTACCACTATTTGTTTTGGAGGTTAGGAGCTAGAAGGTTCGTAGTTTTTAAGTTTTCTTTATGGTCAGTCTCTTATACTGCAATTCTTTTGATCGCATTTGGAGGCGGTATAACTTTATCACTAACTCGCCTTCCATCTAAGGTACTTATTCAATGTTTGCTAGGTTCATTCTGGTAATTGATTTTGTTTATTACAAACCTTTATATTTTTTTGTTTATTTTACCTTTACTTCATATACTCTTCGTTGTCTATTTGGGTTGTTAAAAGACCATTACGCTGAGCTTCTTGCCCACATACAGATACTCGGTTGCTGGATGTCTCCTTGGATCACTCTACGTTTAACGTGGTTGGTGGCGTTCCTGTTCAGAGTGGAATAACACACACCTGTATCGCGAGTAACTTGCTCAGAAATGAATACCTAGATTTAAGAATGATAGATAGATATAAGTAAATAATAAAACGACAAAAGTAAATATTAAATTTTTAAAGACAATATTAATAATACGTTTACAATTTGTAATTTCAGTCAATCTACTATTTAGTACTTACAGCTAAATATACATACGTATGTACATACGTATCGTTTTCAAAAAATAATTTTATATAAACAATCACAATTCAATTGTCAAGGTTATCAACCCCTTTGCTGCGAAATGTCAACATATTTTCGCATTCCTGGTAATGTGATGACAGGGAAGGATGAAAAATTAAATTTACTCTTCGCGCTTGCACTTGTGAATTATGCAGCAAATTTTAAAAGCTTTCTTTTTGTAATTTAGCAATAATAATGAATAATATTATATTAACAATTATATAATAATGTAAAAAAATTAATCAATTTTACGTTAATTAAAAAAAAATTATAATGAGAATAACCAAATTATGTCAAGACGCCTGCATAGCTGAACAGTAGAGGTCTGGCTTAGCAAACAGGCGGTCCAGGGTTCGATTCCCCGTAGAAGCGACAATTTTTCTAGATGGATTTGCATTCAAAATATAAATTAATGTAAAACAATAATTAAACAATAGTATTATATTACATAACGAAAGTGGGAAGTGGCATTATTCGTACGAGTGTGAACATTTACGAAACGGAAACCACACGAGTAAGAAACACACTTTCCACCGAGTTATGTACACTATTTTTCTTACGACCAGAAAAATACTTTTTTCAAAAAATATTTTACTGCTAACAAAAAAACTTTACATTTTATTTAGTAATTTTATTTTTATCATTATTTTCAGCACCAATAAAGTTTATAACGCTTTAGTTTAAATTTTATACGCGTGTGTGTAAGTGCGTTTTGAATATTGTCAGTATTAATGGTTATTGTTTTATCCGTAAGTCGGTTATTATAACAATTAGTTAAATTACTTGGAATTTGAGAGTTGTGAGAAGGTGTTTGTAAAAATGAGTTTTTAATATTTTAACCATTTTAAATTAAAGAAAACTTTATAGCTACTAACAATAATAAATTAGTTTTTATACCTATGGCGTCTTAGTAATTTAAATGAATATGTTGAGGTGAAATTTAATAAATAAAAAACTATATAATCCCAATATTTTTTCTTTTTCCCAATGGGCTGACTCAGGTTTAATTCGATAGAGCAAGAAATAAATTAAATAATAAAATCTTATTGATTCTTATACCTGGAATAAAAGAACTTACTACCAAGACACTTGGACTTCCGCAACTGGACAACTGCAAGCTAAACTCTAAATATGAAAAGAAAAAGAAAAGGATGCTTGCATACACATCAAATAAACACATAGATAAATCTAAAACACAGTCTTTATTTTTATTAATGAAAATAAAAAAAATCTAATTCAAAAAGTAATAGAAAAATTATTTAAACAGAACACTAAAAAGTATAGGAAAATCTTCCTTGAGCTTGCTCAAATGTGTATGTTATTCGGTATCAACCTGACATAGGGTTGAAACAGTTCTCCATTTGAGCAAACTGACATCAATCAATGTTATCAATTAAAAATATTTACAATTGTTAAATTAAATTTTTCTTATAACAATTAAATTTTTATAAACAAATTTAAAATTGTTTATTTGGTAGAATTTTATTATTGAAAAACTTTTAAAATGAGAAAAATAAATTCTGAATTTATTCAGATTGTCTTTATAATTTTGTTATTTGAAAAATTTAATCAAAACCTTTTATTTTGACCAACCTTGTATATAAAGTACTTCGAGATCCACTTCAATCTTATTACAATTGGTAATACTGCATTTCATTCAGACAGGTGATTTTGAAATGTCGGCCAGTCGATTATCCAAATCAATAATAGAAATAAAAAGTCTTCTTGATTTAATTTAATAAATAAATCTTTCGCATTTCCATACAATTGTTGAAGAACGAATATAAATCTTCTTTGTTTCAAATATTCAGGTGACTATTCCTTATACTTTGTTGAATTTTCGTTTCTTGACATACAAACATATGGTTATCAGTTAACCTCACTTATTTTACAGAGTTTTGGTCTGGAGTCGTGCGTGGATTCAACCAAAGCGTTTTATCGACTGAAACTGTTAATTTTTCCTGGCCTTTTTATATGAGTTAGCCAAACAATTGACGACTACGTCAAATTTTTGAAAAACAAAATCGACCCGCTACATTTATGACGTCACTTCACAGAAACAGATGTTCATAATTATCACGAATCTTAAATCTAAAAAGATAGAATTGTAGCTTGTAGCAAAATAACGATAAAAACAACATCAGACACTTATAGTCTAAAATTTATCATAACTGAGAAAATTAACAAAAACGATTGACGATGAAAAAATCTTATTAAACTTAATTACATGGATACACAAAATCTGCAGCTCAATCCTTTACAAATATGAATACATAATTACACTAGGTAACTGATACATAGAAAATTTACTTAATAAATTATTTACAATTATTCAAAATTATTATATTATACAAAATTCAAATTAAAATATGTTTTTCACGATTTAATAGACCCAACGATGCTTTGCAAAACTCCATGCCAATAACAGCATGAATGAAATTAAATTGTAGTCAAACTTGTCCAGCATACAGTCCTCCTAGTGCTTGTGTTCAAACAACGGTGTCAAATGTTATAATTAAAATCAATATTTGGAAAAATCGAAGCATATCAGCAAAGCCGAAACCTTCATAAGGATAAATGCTCTTTATTAGTATTCAGGAGATTGTAAGTTTAATGTGCTAATGTAGTCATTACAATATTGACCTAATTTACATATTTTTAGTGAAATATTTTCCCGAAACTGAATCAGTCGCATGGGAAACAGAAAGAATTTCTCTACGGTATCCATCGTTAAAGTCAAATCTAATCAAGAAAATTAAAACTTCCAGACAAATGGAAAAACCATCCCAACATGTGACTTGGGTTGCATAAAACATGTATTATTATGAAAACAATCTAAATGATTGATATCCTTTTTATAAATTTTACTTTTTATATAAAAATTGAGGTTACGTCTGCATGAAGTTTATCCTTCTTTAATTTCTATTTCAAAATTGATAAATCTATCTGTAACCCAACATGTAGCTTTTAGATTAAATAAACCTAACATCCTAGCATGTATATCCTTTATTTTATTTTCTTACATGAAATAATTATTTTTGTGTTTACGATCAAATCGTCAAATAAATTTTCAATTAGATGATTTCATATCATCTCAATATATTGTTCGAAATGGAAAAAAGATTAAAGTTTTTATTTTGTAGTGCAAACTTGTTTTGGTGTGATGACAATTGGTGCAGTGAAAATATGTTCTCAAATATGCCAATCAGTAGTTTTTCATAAAGTAAATAAAGCTAGAATTAATTAATTATTGTGTTAGAAGATGATTAAAGTATCAAAAAAGTCAAGAAGTACAAGTAAGTTCTTATTATTTATATTATTTGATATTTACTGCATAGATCTCGACCGTAAGATTTGCGAAAAGAAAATCGCACAGGTGAAAGTAAAACCCAATAGTGTGTAATGTTCGGTTTTCTAGGAAACTTGATTGTGCGATATGAGCTACTTTCTGCGATATGATCGTAGGAAAAATAAATTAACCTTTATCTAAAATATATAACATTCTATATTTCAAATAATTAATAATATTATAATATTGCAAGTGCTGACATCTATAGCGTTTTAATAGAACTACTGATCGTGAGAAATCATTTCTTACGGTCATTACCGTTCAGTTTAGAGATTGTGTGCAATTAGTCATTTTCACGGTTACTAGATTGTGTTGTTGTCTATAGCTGTTGTAGATAAATAATTATAAAGTACATAAACATATAAAAAGTAGTAAATGATACATAATCTTTTTAATTGCAATTAAAATGTTTGTTGGATATTCTCAGTCATTATAATTTCTTCTAAGGGAATAGCAAAGATGGTAACAAATAACTTTTCTTCCACGTGGAGCGATACATTTTTATAAACTGCAAAGAAGAGTTATTGTTATTGTTATTAGACAACGAATGTTATTATTTTAATTGGCGAAGCTAAATACCTTAATTATGCTGACTTTTAATTAAAAATTATGCAAAATATTTATTTAAAGTGGAGTTATTAGAATAATTTATTGTTACCATGTAGCGTTGCATTAGATCATTTATTTTTTTCTACAATTTATAAGCAATGGGTATTTATTATCTTAGAAACAAACGCTTCAAAAAACGTGAGAAATAAAAAAAGTAACTTCTTAAAAAGTCTTTTTAAACGACTTTTTATTAAATTACACATAAAAACACCTCCTGCAGTGTAAGTACTTTGGAAACTTCAAACTCAATTCAGTTCTCAGTTCTGTGGTTTGAAAAATCGAAGCGCATCTGTATGTAAAGTGCCAGGATCTGGCAGGCTGCTTTGACGAAATATTGAGTTTGATTTTAAGACACTTTACATCTCATTCTGCCTGACGTAGAGTGACGTGCGTAAATTGAGCAAATCAGCGCTGGCAGCCGCTGTTCTCCCACAGATTTGCGATAACTTGGAGAGATGAATACGCACGATTACGCCGTTCTTTAACAAATAATATAATTTGACTCCGTGATTTAAAGATTTCCTTTAAGAATATTTGCGGATTGTTATTTATAGCGTGTTCGTTATTAAATAAGTTGACCTTTTGGTGTTGTATAAGTTGAAGTCGGTTACGTTATATTTTGTATTGTCTGTGGTTTGCCACTGGCAGCAGAGGATTAATGATTGTTCTTCGGTGCACGCGACCTACCTCAACCAAGATAAATGTGTATTTGGTAGTGGAGGCCACCACCATGAGTTGGACTTCTAAACCTACACCGGTAACTTATGAAGTCATTCCTATTTCGTGATGATGGTAGTAGTGGGTGACAGACGTAAACGTTGGCCTTCATTAATATTTCGTTAGGTTTTACATGGGGTTGAAAAACATTTATAATATTCCTTCTTATACGGAAGCTTCGTTTTTATTCAGGAATTAATGTCTTATCAGATTCAGAAGGTAAAATTGAGATTTAAGATTACGTTCGTACAAATTATTAACTAAACCAGAAATTGATGTATTATTTTGATCATGATTTATTAAGTTTCCTTTGTTAAGGCCAGTAGGTCGCTTTTACACGGATTAAACTTGAATGTTTTACTTCAATGTGCACTGTCATGATGATGTTTCTACTTATGAATCAACAAATAGTTAAAGTGCTAATTTAATTTGACAACTAACATATTATTTTTTAAAAAGATATTTTACTAAGCGGAACAGGCAGTTTAAGATATCGTTTTACAAGTAGTTTACATTAGAAAATCGTGTTTCTTTCAAAAGGTGTGTATTATTTAGAATATCAGATTTTACAATACAATCATTGATGTCTCCTTTCACAATTTAATTTATAGAAGCAATTGTTGCAAATAATAGCCAAACACTAACCTTTTTAATTGATTTATCATGAACTTTTAGGCAAGAAATACAGTGAATTCCATGAAAACCATCCATCGTAAATATTCTTCTTCTTGGCAAATTTTCAGAAAAATCCTGAAACACGTCATTTTTAATATTGAGTGGTACACGATACAGCATAAGATTCATTGGCTTTACTCAACCCCCTTATTTTTGGCAATCACCCTAAGAAATCTTCAAATGGCACATATCATCATGTGATAGCTCATTTGAAACGCCTTTCAATTCTGGACATGACTATCACACAGGGCTATTTCTTTTCAAACTCCAGTGGGCTGGAAAAAAACACCCCAAGCAGCATTTTTAGTCATCGCTACGTACCAGCAACTACCGGTGGAACTATTAAGTTTTTGCCAGTAGTCACAAGCACGTAATTGCTACGGTTTTGCTACGTGCCTGGAACAAAATGGGGAACAATTTTTGGGTAGCCGGTACGTAGCGGCGTAGTAATTGCTACTTTCGTGGAACTTCTTTTCTCTTTGACACATCGTGTCGCGTGGTTGCTCTCTCTTGCTCTTGCAACTTAACAAATATTCTATCATTTTCTATACTATATAATGCTGGATCGTGTCACAAAATGAATTACCAGTTTATTTGTAATACGTACTTAATACAAAGAGCGATGAAATGTTTGATTATTTTGTCATCCCAGTACACCAAAATTATAAACCATTGCAACTTTTCTGTTAAATATGATGATGATAGATCGAAAAATAACAACGCGCCTTCTTTAAATATATTTTTTAGTAAAAAAATGTCTTTAATAAAATATGTTAAATATACACGAAATACTTATAAGTTGATACACATGATAGAAGCCATTTTTATATTATTCCTGTTATGTTCTTTTATGTGTTTAAATAAAAGATACTCAATTATTGTCATTAATTAACTTTATTAATATTGAGTGAGCAGGGCGAATTACATACACAACGCATAGACTGTAGAAGACGTGTATCCTCCAAGCCGACTGACGCTCACCCAGAGGACGGGCCAGGATTGGTTAGTTACATTACTACAAATAACTGTAGCCAACTTCAAACTACATACATAACAATCCCTAAGGCACAATTTGGCACCAATTTGCTATTTTTATTGAAGATTATATAGTAAAACATCTATTAACAATCATAACAAATTGCAAATTGATTAATGAGTATTGATTAATCCAACATTTTACAAGTAAATATGGAGATAGAGTAGTTTACGAAAAAGTACTTTAATGTGATTATCCTGGGTAGCAAAAACGTAAGTTTTACATTCAATACTACTGTAAGGTTTTAAAAACTTTAAAGTAGCTTCGGGCAAGTTACTGCTACAATCATAATACCACTTTGAAGTTGCAACGACTTTAAAGTAAGTATACTAAGTGGCAATACCGTTCCACATACTTTAATAGTTACTCAGAAGTAATGAAACTACATAGTTCCAATAAATAGTTGAAACAACTACACAATTACTAAAATATTCCGAATTGAAGAAATTAAACCTATAAAGTCATAAATTTAGTTGTAGTTACGTAACAACTACTCAATCAAAGTTCCGATCTCAGTTACTGCTACTTAAATGCTGCTTGGAACAGGTCTGATAATAAAAAATTTATCCTAAGCTACTTTTCCACATAATCGTCAACAATTATTAGATGACATTTGTCATAACGGAACACCAGCTTTTTTCTCTATTTCTTCGTTGTAAAGAGTTGCCTCCTGCGACTTGAGCCAGTCACTTGAAATTCCAGGAAAATCAAGTAAAAGAATCGGAATTATGAATCGACATCGCTCTCTAATCGTTCTATCGACTCTTTCAATAATCTCGTCAGTTTTTCCATTGTCCTGCTTCATCCTGGTCATCAGTTCCCTGCCCCTCTTTAAATTTTCCATACCATTTCCGCACCGAACCATCACCCATTATATTTTATCCATACCATTCCCGCACCAAACCATCACCCATTACATTTTCTCCATACACAATACACATTACACAATCTTCTACGAATTTCAGCTGCGTTATGCCCTTCAGCATAATTACTAACCACCAATAATTACTAATTACTGCTCGAACCTCAGATTTGGAGGGTATGGGAACATACCATCATAAATGAAATGCCAAAAGTGCCCATCGATCCTACTTCGGCTAAAAATTTTATTCAAGGTCAAAGATCAAAAAATCGGTTTTTCGTAAATATCTCTTAAACGGCAAGTTTTGTCGTAAAAATAGTTCATACAAAGTTTGTAGAATATGCGATTGTCTACAAAAAAGGTCTGTATATGTAACTATGTTTCCTAGGAAGCATCAATCAGGAGATATCGCGATTTCAAAAATTGGAAAGGTCATACTGTGATTTTAATTGTAAAAGAGTTTTAATTAATAATCTTTAAATTCTTCTTCAACAGTCACATGTTCGTTCTCCTTTGCTTTCTTCTTCCTCTTGTTGCTGGATTTCTACTGACTGCTCAAGAAAAAGATGGATCAAATATCTCTTCATTGATACCATAAGCATCTTCATCTGTTGCATTTGATTCATTATTGGAACAATAGTATCCTTGGCAATTACTACATACTAGGGAACAAAATAATCCGACTTTTTTATAGCCACAATTATAATTACAACCCGTCTGGCAATTACAAAACAAATAGTATTGAGCAGTTTTTGGCCTGGAGCAGGCGGGAGTATACTTTGAATTGGCTCCAAAACGTTATCTTTTAATACCAATCCCCAGTCTTCAGGGTTCGTTATCTAGCCATAGTTAGACTTGATAGTAGACATGATATAAATGTTGAGAAGCAGTAGCAAATGTTGGAGGAAGACAGGATAACTGTACACTTTTATTGTTCAGTGTATTTTTTACAAAATTAAATATCTATACTTGTCTATACAATTAATTTTTTTGGAGCTCCAGACACAAACGAATTGCATTTGTGAGGATGATGTCTGGAGAAGAGTCGATCTTTGTAAATACTCCAGAGCAATCAATTAAATCATGACGTTTTTCAAATAATTTAAATACTTTTGTTTTACCTCTTTTAATGCTGAAATAGTATCGCAGCCAGTTATTGCATGTAAAAATAAGATATGAGCTTGACATTTAAGATATGAAATTAATAGAAAACTGTATGATCAAACTTGTTTCATCAAAATAGATCGTGGATTATACCTACAGGGGAAACCACGAAAAAACTGCGCCAAGTACTCTATCTCGAAGGTGGTGTGGAAACGAGTGCATATTATGCAGACTATGATTTTTCCAATTTTTTAAATCGCGTTATCTTCTGAATGATGATTCCTATGAAATTAAGGATAGACACCTTTTTTGTAGATAATCGCATAATCTACAACTATTTTTACAATAACACTTATCGTTTAAAAGATATTTGTAAAAACCCGATTTTTTTTACCTTTGACCATGAATAAAATTTTTACCGAAGTAGGCTCGATAAGTAGGTATTGGGGCGCTTGAGCCAGACATTTTTGTGGGGATGCAGTCGTCGTTAAGTACGGAATCTACATTACCGGCATTCTGTATTACCGGCATTTGGTTCGTCACTTGTCTAAATGGTGTTAGTGTTGCTAGGGGAAAACAGGTGGCGCCAGTGTCGTTTTTGTACCGACATTCTGTATTATCGGCATTTGGTTCGTCACATGGCTAAATGGAGTTAGTGTTGCTAGGGGAAAACAAATGGCGCCAGTGTCGTTTTACGTGATTTTTGTACCGACATTCTGTATTATCGGCATTTGGTTCGTCACATGGCTAAATGGAGTTAGTGTTGCTAGGGGAAAACAAATGGCGCCAGTGTCGTTTTACGTGATTTTTGTACCGACATTCTGTATTATCGGCATTTGGTTCGTCATCATGAAGAAAGTTGTATTACCGATTACTGGCGTTCTGCTGATTGTTAATAGGGGAAGCCAAGGTTTATCATTTTATATTAATACATTTTACCGATTTCTTAAAATAATTATCGTCGTCATTAATACTTTAATTACATATAATAATTTAAGATAATTAATTCAGTATTAAAATTTTAAACGCAAATCACGGAACAATTTACGGATAATAATAATAATAACAATAATTATAATAATGTCTTTATTTCCTTACAGGTTTACACCCAAATAGGGAAAAATATGAATTTACAAATGTTTTCATCGTTTATGCTATTCTCGTGTAATATCTCATGGGTAATGTGTAAAGAGCGGAAAATATGCAATGTGCATTTTATGATGTTGATGAAATAAGAATTGTTTGTAGATTCAATTAAAATGCCTAAAACCTAAAATTTAAGGCTTTAATATTATTATTGTTTATTGTATATTTTATATCAATAAATGCGAAACTCCGTGTAATGCCATGTAATAATAATGCAACAATGTAACATAACTGTATACATCGCTGTATACATAAAATAAACTTGATGTTGATGAAATAAATAATAGAAACAAAATTTAATTTATGATTTGATTTATTGAAATTTCCTTATTCTTATAACAAATAAGTTTTTACTAATAATATTTAGTTATTACTAGTTAGTTAATAGTATATTATATACATATTTGTTGCATTTTTGGTCGAAACCCATGCAGTTTTTGTCAAATTTCGTTGCATTTAAATGTGCATATGTTTTCTTTTTGCCTTGCATTTTTTCCGCTCTTTAGTAATGTGTATTGTGGTGACAAGATTAATTTGGTATTGTTATGTCTGTTTGTGTTGGTGAATATTTCACCATTTACAACATAATCATGAATAAAGTGGTTGGTGTATTTTTGCATACGAAACAATGGAACATTTATTTACGTTTAAATTTAGGCGATTAGCTTTACACCAATCGCATAGAAAGTTAATGTTAGACTGCAAATATAAGCAATCATTGATATCTCGTACTTGATGATATATTTTTAAATCGTTAGCAAATAATAGTTTCTCGCAATGTATAGATTGATGATGATGAATACCACGTAGACACGTCCATTCCTGACGGGTATCTTGAAATACGTTCTGCTTGGTTCGGACATCTTGTATCCCTACCCCCCTGGCGTTTAATGTCATGCGTACCTTGCTATCTCTCTCTCTCTCTATCTCTCTCTCTCGCTCTCTCCTTCTCACTCTCTCCTTATCATCTATTAGAGAGGACGCATTAAAGAGCCTTCTCTCTCTCACTCTCTTGCTCTTTCGTTCTCTCCTTATCACCTATTAGAGGACGCATTAAAGAGCATTCTCTCTCTCACTCTCTCTCCCTTCATCCTAATGCTAGTAAATGAAACAGTAATGGATAGAAGTAACCGTTACGTCTACTGTTCTGGGACTGGTTCTGACGGTTTTGTTATTCAAAAAGGCGTAAAGCATACGATGTTTACTAAATTAAATGCGGGCTGATTACGAGAAGTCTCAGTACCGTCTACGATTATGTCCGAGAACATCCGACGAACTGTATAAATCTCATGACGTATTGAAATATGTACATCATTGCGATATGAAGATCTCAGCTATAAATACTGTGTATTCTGTTCATGCGTGACAGTTATTTGTCATACGTCATCATGAACACAATAGACCTCTTCGGTAGAGCTATGATGAGTATGACAGATGAAGCAATGGCTGCAACAAAACGTGGACCGAGAGGTTATGGTTTCAAATTAACACCAGAGGGTAATTTCGATGTTGAGAACCGACGTATAACTAATGTAGGCGCTCCTATCAACGATAACGATCTTGTCACGAAGCGTTCTGTACTAATGTTATCAGATAGCGATGAAGGTGTAATTGATGTTAAGAAAAGAAGACTTGTACATTTTAAAGAACCGCTTGACAACCACGATGTTTGTACGAAAAAGTATACCGACGAGCTGATGGACGATGTTGAAAGAAAATTACTCTCTAATTGTTTGAGACGACGACGAGAGGATAAAGGACAGGGGTCGTACTATGATGCTAAAGATGGAAGAATTTGTAATATAGGGGAGCCTCTAGAGGATAAAGATGTAATCTCTAGGCAGTATTTTAACAATCGGACTATGCATACAAACGATCAAATGCAGTTTAATGCAGATGGTAAACGTATTGTTCAGTAAGTTACCCTATAGATGGCACGGATGTCACTTCTAAAGCTTATGTAGATGCTCAATTCGACTCTGCTGTACAAACCTTCATTACAATGACTACCGACGCTCAGAACACTATTAAAGATCTAAAGCAAAAGGTAACAAAGGTTGACATTGAAACTAGTAAACTTAACAGTTTGCTAACAACGTTGGAAAAAGAAACAAAGAGAAATCACCTAATAGCGAATGATGAGATGGAAACTAATCATTCGAGTGTGTTGACAAAGATAGAAGAAACAAATAATACCCTAGATAGTAATTATAAAAAATTATTAGATAAAGTACAAGTGCTCGAGGATACTCAAAAAGTTATGCGATCATCGTTTGATGCCCTAATAGCCGAATCTGCAACACGTACGAACTCTTACAACATAAAGAGAGTGTACAATACCGACTAATAACGGAATTTACTACTACTATCGGTTGACCTAATCATATTTACACCATTTTTATTCTAGTTTTAAGTGTATTATATCAAATGCCTGATTAGCGTAGATAGGAAATGTGGTGAGCCTTACGGGAATGCTGCGCAAATGCTTAGTTTGCTTATATCTACGCTAATCAGTTATTGTTTTTCTTAGTCTAAATGTATCGTTGAAGAAATAAAAAATGTATTTAAACAAAGTTTTTAGTTTTACTAATGTCAATAACTCTCCAAACATAGCGATTTGTAGCAACAGCAGCAGCAACACATCGATATGGTAAAGAAAGTAAGTTTCGCCGACGCAAGCATGAATAATATACATCATATGATAGTATGGGAGTATGCATACAGACAGGCAAGAAAGGGAGACTGGCAAACATTAGCTCTGGACAGATACCGTTTTCAAACAAGAATACATAATGTTGAAAAGCATCTGTGTGAAATTCTACAAGCTGATCATAGAGACTTTATCTATACGCAGAGATTTCAGAACACAGATTAGTCCGGCTGCAGCGGTGACCGAGTATAAATACAGGTACAAGCAGTCTCTTCTCTCAGTACCAGATGTTAGTTCACGAAGGTAACGGCTTTGTTAACAAGCTCATAGACAAGCTGCCTATTGAACTACATCTTCCTTCCTATCAGTACTGTGGACCTGGTACTAAATTATCTAAAAGATTACAACGTGGCGATAAAGGTATAAATCCTTTGGACCAGGCGTGTATGCAGCACGACATCTCGTACGCTCAAAGCTCCGATTTGAACAGTAGACACCAGGCAGATCGTGTATTAGAAGAAGCCGCTTGGAAGCGTGTTAAGGCTAAAGACTCTAAATTAGGGGAAAAAGCATCAGCTCTGTTTGTAACCGGTATAATGAAGGCTAAAAGAAGGTTGGGAATGGGCGTAAAGACAAACAAACTGTCGGCGAAAAAGGGTCTCGCTAAAAAGATGATGAAGAAAACTGTCACTTTCAAAGGTGGCGTTTTAAAGAAGCTTGTTGGTGTAGTGAATCGTGCAAGCAAGAGACTCACAGGTAAAGATTTAATACATCATGCCCTGAGCGCTGCCAGAAGAATCATTCAAAACGTAGGCGGTCGAAAAAACGTTAAAGTACCCCGAATAATTCCTGTGCCTACAGCTACAGGGGGTATTTTACCACTCATACCAATTTTTGCTGGCCTCTCGGCTCTCGGTGCAATTATAGGAGGCGCCTCAGGGGTAGCAAAAGCTGTTAACACTGCTAATAGTAATAAGAGACAGCTAGAAGAAACTACACGGCATAATAAAAGTATGGAAGCTATCGCTTTAGGCGGTAAGAACGGGAACGCCCTTTACCTGAAGCCGTATAGAGCTGGCGGAGCTGCATTGTACTTAAAACAATATGCCAGGCGGTCAAAAAACTGAATAACTTGCCTCGGAGACCACTTACAGACCTAGATATAATAAAACATGCTAAAGACATTCCCTATTTTAGAGGTGTCTATATGAGAACAAGTCTACCTGCAACGAAACCTTTGCAATTCGAAAGAGCTATTGTTAATCTTGACGACGCTGGAGGACCGGGTACTCATTGGGTTGCCTATAGAAAGGATCGAAACGTGGTTTTGTACTATGACCCCTTCGGAGACCTGAGACCGCCAGCTGAACTTGTGAAATATTTAGGGCCTCGCTGCGCCGTATACTACAACGTAACCCAAGAACAAAAGTTCAATACATACAACTGCGGACATCTGTGTCTACGATTTTTGTATAAAAGAGAGGTGAAAGTGTAAATCGGTTAAGTATGGCTAGGACCATCACGGTGTACGGTACAGGAAACAGGCTTTCTACGGATCGTATTTATCCACCTATAACACTAGATCACGTGCGTTACGAATACTCATTAGGTTTAGTCGGTTTATATACAAGTCACACGATACGGAATATATACCCAGGCAAAAATAAATTTTATTACGGAGAAAAGGCGATAACTATTGAACCGGGTAGTTACGAGTTGGCTGAAATCGTTAACCATATAAACAATCAAATTAGTGGCGATCCCGAAGAGGGAGATCTACTACTACAAATCAAAGCTAACACTAATACGGGAAAGTGTGAGATTGAATCAGCTACCGAGTTGATTGATTTTACCAAACCCGATAACATAGGATCACTACTAGGATTTAAGAAGCGCGTGCTAGAACCCGGTAGTAGACACGTATCAGATCGAGTTGTCGATATACTTTCAACTCCAAACATCTTTGTAGACACGAATATTACAGGTGGCTCATATAGAAACAATCAAGCAGGTCATACAATCTTCGAATTTGGTGTTTGCGTACCACCCGGTTATCTGATTGAAAAGGAGCCATCGCATGTGATTTACTTTCCCATTACTGTCACCGAGATCGACAACATTACCATTAGACTGGTAGACGCGAGAGGAGAGTTGATAAATTTGTCTGAAGACACTTTCACGAGCATCAGGCTAGAACTTAAACGTGAAAAATGGGAATAAACTTTAGCTATAAAAACATCAGCATATGTCCATCAAAGGTCATTCACCGTCGAACGTCGGCACGTGCAGACCTTCGATTAAAACTAACTAAAGCTCGTCGCCTTTTTCTTGAATCTTTAGTCTTTAAAGTACGATAACAGCAGCAGCAGCAGCATGTCAAAACGAAGTAAAATGCATATTAACACCGACACCTTTACCATTGATAAATTAAACATATTTGGGAAGCCTCGCGTCGATACAGATATAATAAAAGAGGATTTTTATACCTATCTGCCGTTTACGCTAAATGCCAATCATTCCGACACCATTAGAATCAGCATACAAAATTCCGATAACGTTTTAGCTTTGTATGACAGCTATGTACTTGTTAAAGGTAGCATAACGCGTGCAGAAAACAAGCAATTTCTTCTGGTAAACAATTTTGCCCATTTTCTGTTTGATGAAATTCAACTAATATTAGGCACAAACCAGCTCATAGATGTCTGTAAACAGCCTGGCATTACAAGCACTATAAAAGGTCTCGTTTCACAAGGGGCCGAGGATAGAGCTTTAACCAGCACAGCATGGAACTTAGGTATTACTAGCGATAATGATTTGTTACATAACCAGGGGAATAACGTCTTTCATTTCACGCGTAGAATACCATTAAAAGATATCTTTGGATTTGCAGACGATTATAAAAAAGTAATACCTCATATGAGTTGTCAGCTAGTTTTAATTCGCGCCAAGAACGATTTTAATTGCTATAAAAGCGACGTAGGTGATGCAGGTACCGACGTAGATATCAAGATTGATAAGCTCTCGTGGGAAGTTCCGCATATACTGTTATCAGATGAAAGCAAAGTGAACCTGGTGGAGAGTTTAAGAGATAATTCTTCTATTATCGCTCCGTTTAGACGTTGGGACACGACAGTTACCCTCGTTGGGAACTACTAAAAACCAGGTTTGGAGTGTAAAGAACTCCAATGATCTAGAGAAACCGCGCTGGGTCTTTGTAGTTTTACAAGACGAGCGTCAGCTGGGTATAAGAACGGGTAACCCGACTACATTTACTCATTCGAACTTGGTCGACGTTAAGTTGTATTTAAATTCGCAAGTGTTCCCGCATCAGCGTTTAAATCTCGATTTCGACCGTAAGGACTACATTCCTGCATATCTGAATTATATTCGTTTTCGTGAGAACTACTATGACGGTATAGGTAGAGGTGCGGCTGAGAGCTGTTTACTCAGCTACAAATCGTTTGAAACGTATCCCATTTTTGTTATTGACTGTTCAAGACAGGTAGAGAGTTTTAAGGATTCCACTGTCGATATTAGACTAGAGCTCGAGTCTTCAGCAGCATTTACGAACAAAACTAAGGCGTATTGTTTGATCCTTCACGACGCATTAATCGAGTATAATCCGTTTAACGAGACCGTGACTAGACACGTACGCATACCGTAATGATGAAGGTTGTTAAACAAAATAAGTCACTAAACATATGTAACCTAGACGACTGCGATGATACATCTTTACAACGATGATCAGGCGAGGATGTTAGGAAACATGGCGACCTGTTACCTGTATCATGTAGAGCAATATTGAGCGGTCCATCTTCCTGCGGTAAAACTAATGCTATGTTAGGTTTACTTATTAGCGAAAACGGATTAAAATTTGAAAATATCTACCTATACGCCAAGTCTTTATTTCAGCCTAAATATGAATTCTTAAGACGTGTTATGAAACCAGTTACGGGTATGGGATATCATGAATTTAGCGAAAACGATGACGTAATCAGTCCCGGTGATGTTAAACCTAATTCAGTGTTCATTTTTGATGATATAATTTGCAGCAGGCAGGAAAAGATTAGAGAATATTTTAGCATGGGTAGGCATAAGGGTGTCGACTGTTTTTTATCTAGGTCAAACGTACGCCAAGATACCGAAACATCTGATTAGGGACAATGCAAACCTAATTATTCTCTTTAGACAAGACGAGTTGAACTTAAAACACGTGTTTAGCGATCATGTTGTAGGAGACGGTATTAGCTATGATCAGTTCAAAAACATTTGCTCTCTGTGTTGGAAGGAGCCACATGATTTCCTGGTAATTAATAAAGACAGCTCTCTAGACCGTGGCAGATATCGGAAGGGTTTTGATTCATATATAAGTTTATAATTAGAGTCGATTCGTTTAGTAGTCTCTGCATAGCCGACATGTCCAACACGTATGATCTGAGTTTAAAGCGTAAAATAATACACGCTCGTAATGCTATACGTAAGAAATTTGCATACTTTCGTCGTGATAGAGCAGAAGCAGAACGTATGTATCGCGTCACGCACAATCCAGTTATATCGCCACTGGAAACCATTGCTAAATCAGTTAACACCTCTAACGTACCCCTATTGAAAGTTAAAACACAACCATCTGCTGCTACTACTACTACTACTGCTAGTTACATTCCCCAGTTGAAAGTTAAAAAACAACCTGCTACATCATCATCATCGGAAGCAGACGAAGAAGAATCTAATAAAACTCTTGATCTCCCTACTCATTACGGTATGCTGATAGCTAACGCCGTCGGAAACAAAAATATAGATAGAACTAGAATCGGTATTAGATATAAAATTGATCGAGACGCGTGGACATTTGCATCTTCCCCTGTGACTATGCGTGATACAAGCATCATAATTAAAAACAACGTTTTCAAAGCAACACCCGGTCTGTTTGACTTACTCACGTTTAGTGAATTAGAGTCTATACCATCGCAAGCTGATATCAATAATTATATGCAGATAATAGCCCTTACTAATGCGAATAAGAAATCATATAGACCACAGGGTAAACTAACAGCTGTTAAACATTGGAAGTATGATTATATAATTAAACCGAACTTACCCAGAATCAAAGGTTTAGGCATTAGACTATCATCATCATCATCGTCAAATTTTAAAAAATTAAGCGATTGCAAAGTCGAATACGTCTACTGGAATAAGGCTAACGAGCTAGTCGACCGGCTTCGTTTGTTATATGCTGTAAAGAGTGCCGGAACACTAGTCCACAGAATGAAAACGAAATAATATCAATTATAAGCGAACTTAAGGAGGAAGGCATCATAGAATAGAATATTTCGAGGGTATATAATGATATATTGCTTTAACATTGTTCAGTATTCATCAAACACGGCTGCTGCCAATATAATTATTTGAGACGTTGCTCTCTCGGTGTCGTTGAGATTAATTGTATGATAATGACTAATGCTAAACAAACCGTTGATGAAATACACAGGGCTGCTAGAAAAAACTTTCAAAGACGTCGCACTATAATAAAAGATTTCCAGGACTTGTTCCAGGCTGACTTAGCCGAGTTTATGCCCTATGCTAAAGTAAATAAGGGGTATCGTTACATACTGCTGATGATAAACTGTTATTCGAAATATCTGTATGCACGACCGTTGAAAACTAAATCCGGAGAAGAGGTGACAAAGCAGGTCCGTAGCATCTTTAAGAGTTCAGTCATACCCAATAATCTTCAGACGGATCTCGGGAAAGAGTTTTACAATAAACATTTTAAACGATTAATGAAAGAGCACACTATAAATCATTACTCTACATATTCCGTAATTAAGGCTTCGATAGTTGAACGCGTTATCCGTACAATTAAGCAAAAGTTGTATAAAGAGTTTAGCTACCGAGGATCATTTAAATGGATAGATATATTACAGAGGGTAGTTGACAGCTATAACAACACCAGACATAGAACGATAGGTCGAGCTCCTGCTACTGTTACACCTACCACCAAACTAACCGTTTATGACACTAATGTAAAATCAGATGTCGCTGCAGGAAGTAAACGTAAACTAGACTTGAATGACCTCGTACGTATTAGTAAGTTCAAGGGGGTCTTTTCTAAGGGATACACGCACAGCTGGTCAACTGAATTATTCAAAATAGTTAAAGTTCAATTTACAAAACCTGTCACATATCTGCTGGAAGATCTTCATGGGGTTGCTGTTCGAGGAGCTTTCTACGAGTTCGAGCTGCAGAAAACCAATCAGCCAGACGTTTACTTAGTTGAAAAAGTACTTAAACGCCGCAGCAATGGTGACATGTACGTCAAATGGCTCGGCTTGAATGAAAAGTCCTGGATAAAGGCAGAAGATGTTGTTAAACGACAGTTCTTACCTATATAAAGTTTATATTACTAGATTAAATAAAGTATGTTGAGGTTTAAGTTTAATATATAGTTAATATTCTATTAAGTAAATGTTAAGTGTTAGAATATATATATATATTTATAAGCTGATCTAAGTTATTTTGTTGGAAAATTAATTTGTAACATTCTGATATAACATATCTAGTTTATATTGAGTAATAAAGTAATATACTATATAAAACTATAATCACCTAGTTTAAGCTGATTTACAATAGAATATTAGTAATATTGTGTAACTATACGAAAAATAATAAAAACAGTAAAACATTTATCGATTTTTTTTTATTTTCACGTATAAAATAACAAAGCCGTCCGAACCAATCCCAGAACAGTAGACCTAACGGTTACCTCTATCCAATGCTGTTTCATTTACTAGCATTAGGATGAAGGGAGAGAGAGTGAGAGAGCGTGAGAGCGAGAGAGGGAGAGAAGGTTCTTTATTGCGTCCTCTAATAGGTGATAAGGAGAGAGTGAGAGAGAGAAGGCTCTTTAATGCGTCCTCTCTAATAGATGATAAGGAGAGAGTGAGAGAGAGAGAGATAGCAAGGTACGCATGACATTAAACGCCAGGGGGGTAGGGATACAAGATGTCCGAACCAAGCAGAACGTATTCCAAGATACCCGTCACGAATGGACGTGTCTACGTGGTATTCATCATCATCAATCTATACACTGCGAGAAACTATTATTTGCTGACGATTTAAAAATATATCATCAAGTACGAGATATCAATGATTGCTTATATTTACAGTCTAACATTAACTTTCTATGTGATTGGTGTAAAGCTAATCGCCTAAATTTAAACGTAAATAAATGTTCCATTGTTTCGTATGCAAAAATACACCAACCACTTTATTCATGATTATGTTGTAAATGGTGAAATATTCACCAACACAAACAGACATAACAATACCAAATGAATCTTGTCACCACAATACACATTACTAAAGAGCGGAAAAAATGCAAGGCAAAAAGAAAACATATGCACATTTAAATGCAACGAAATTTGACAAAAAATGCATGGGTTTCGACAAAAAATGCAACAAATATGTATATAATATACTATTAACTAACTAGTAATAACTAAATATTATTAGTAAAAACTTATTTGTTATAAGAATAAGGAAATTTCAATAAATCAAATCATAAATTAAATTTTGTTTCTATTATTTATTTCATCAACATCAAGTTTATTTTATGTATACAGCGATGTATACAGTTATGTTACATTGTTGCATTATTATTACATGGCATTACACGGAGTTTCGCATTTATTGATATAAAATATACAATAAACAATAATAATATTAAAGCCTTAAATTTTAGTTTTTAGGCATTTTAATTGAATCTACAAACAATTCTTATTTCATCATCTTCCCCTAGCAACACTAACTCCATTTAGCCATGTGACGAACCAAATGCCGATAATACAGAATGTCGGTACAAAAACGACACTGGCGCCACCTGTTTTCCCCTAGCAACACTAACACCATTTAGCCAAGTGACGAACCAAATGCCGGTAATGCAGATTCCGTACTTAACGACGACTGCATCCACACGAAAATGTCTGGCTCAAGCGCCCCAATACCTACTTCGATAGAGACTTTTGACATTTCATTTATAATTATGTATTTAAGGTCTGTACCAATTTTCAACTCTATGCGAGTTTTTCCGAAATTTGTAAATTTTTGGTCTATTTTGACTGGACTATAAGTGTTGTTTTGGTTATGACAAAGGTAAACAATAATTATTATGCAACAAACAAATCGTTGTCATTACAACGAAGTGAGGAAAACACCCCTTGTATTTTTTTTGTTTTATTTTACTTACTGCGCTTTCAAATAGGCAATTCAACATGAAACTGATGTTTTGTGAATAATGTTGTGAATTATTGAATTAACGTCTTCTTTGGGGGACGAAAATGGATGTAAATATCAACAGATACAACTTTAGATATTATTTACCACGTGTCTTCCCACTTCTCCCAATACCCGCTTCTCCCAATCCCATTTCTCCCAAAAAGAGTCTTTTTGGTCCCATTTCTCCCAAAACAATTGTTCACATTTCTCCCAAACTAAAGGATTTCCAAAGAAACAATGCATCTTTTTCCAGAAAGAAAAGATATTCCAAATTTTCAGTCTATTTGTCTTCAACAGAAACAGAGGAGGATCCATAGGGCGGGAAAGAGATAGAAAGAGTAATGACGTAAAATATATGTACATATGATATATGTACAGCGGAGATTACCCTAGTAGCACATATATTATACATGTATATTATATAAATATTCGTTTCGGCATCTGCCTAAATATTTAGCTAATATATTATTTAAGATATTTCTTTAATATTACTTTAATGTTATTTATATATAATATTTCTACTTATCTACAACAATCTATCCACATAATAATAATAATAAAATATTTGTTTGATATTCGTTTCAAAATATTAAAAATTGCACACAAATTACATATTTATTTAATCTATTTATAGATTAATATACTTCTAAATATTTTATTTTCAATATTTTATAAATATTTTTCTAACCTTTTTAATATAAATATTTAAGAAACATAGAAAATTATATTTATATTTTTTAAATATTAAAGAAATATTGTGTACTACTGGGGTAGGTTATAAGTTAGTAAGCTTGGTAGATCTAAAACAGAGACAGGCGGCGGCGGCGTCAGTAACGTTTTGGCTTTCTACGTTTAAAAAATGCAATATCCGAAAATTTTAGTATTGACGCCCATCATAAAAAATTAGCAACAACATGTTGACTTCACTTGTTTATTTGCTTTGGTTTGGGAGAAAAAATATTGGGAGAAGTAGGAATATGGGGGAAATGGGATTGGGATAAGTGGAATTGGGCGAAGCGGGAACTGAGGAGAAGTAGGGAGGAATCATTTACCGATGGGTTAGACTGCTAGAGTAACCCAGTGACCGCAATATCCAAATTATTAAATACCCACTAGCAAAATATTTCTTTTTTCACTCCATGTCCAGAAATTCCGATTTTTATCTTGCAAAATAGCGAAGACAATTGTTCTCTACAAAGGAAAATTGCAAAATACATAGCAAAAAAACAGTTTCCCTTTGTAGTATAAAATGTATACTATGTACAGTCTTTAGTAAATGTCTTGTCCCAAGTAAGGGTGTTGCTGCTTTAAGAATCGAAATACCCCTTATACTGTGTACGAAAGAGACCGAATTATAACTATAATAATAACTCCCATAACAAGGCTCCAGAAGCTATAAGCTTGTGCGGGAGGGAGGGGGCGATTATTATTATTATGTAGGCCCAATGTGCGGCTGCAGCCGACTTACAGATGGAACAGCGCAAATCCCACATTTGTGTCACAGCTAAGGAAAACTGCAGGAAACCTTAACCAGATCTGCCGGCGCCGGGAGTCGATCGCGGGCCGCTTGGGTGAAAGTCCGGCACGCCAGACATTACACTACCAAGGCTGTGTACAACTACCAATTAAACAGAGATGGACAACTACCTGGGCATGATATTTAAATTCTTTAAAGCTTGTTTTGAAAACACGCTTGTAAAAACTCTTGTTACTCATTCTATTCAAAAATTTTTTGATACACTATATAAAATGGTCCTTTTAAATGGAAGCATCTACTAGTAATACACAGTTATATAGCGTGTTTATGTTTCATTCTTTACTTTAATAAAAAATAACTAAACGAAAATAATATTTAAAATAATCATTAAAAAATAGAGGTTTCGGAGTATTTTACATAATTAAATAATCGCAGAAATTAATGTAAGCGATAAATATAAATAAATAAAAATAAAGTAATAATATAGGCATTTATTTATGCAAATACGTTAAAATTTTAAAAAGTTATTAAATATTCAGTTGTTTTAATAAAAATACTACAAAATGAGAAAAAACGAGAAACATTGATATAGTAGTAACTACTAAAAACAAAACGGCCACAAAACAAAAATTAAGGGGCACCCTTGGCAAAGCATAGAATCTTAGATCATATACCTATATATGATTAATATCTGTTTACCTAAAATTTTTAGAAAATATTTGTGAAAGATTACAGATTTTCTTAAATTCCGCTTCCTTTAAGTAGATTAGTCAATGCGTTTAATTTTTCTCTCTAACACATTATTCTGTCAATTACCCATCTCTCTCTTGCATGTATTACCTGAGTGCAAAAGTTGGTCCCTTTCTCATACACATTCCAGTAACTACTTTCAAGATATAATCCTGTGAATATACCCAAACTGTATTTATTATTAAACTTAATTTATTTGACCGGAAACTACTAGGAATTTTACCTGAAGGTGAATAAACCGGCCCTGAATGTTTAAATATGCCTCGTTTGTATGCCCAATCTGATTCTACTATGGAAACTCGGGAAATTATTATTAGTTTTGATTATTTATTATTTTTACTAATTTTTATAATAAAATCTTATTACAGTTAGTACTAAAAATTTAGTTTTTTAGTGTTTACAAAATAATTAAACCATGTAAATAAACAAATCAAACTCGTAAATAAATTAATAGGGTTTATAATAAAGTAGAAAAAATCATACGATATTTATTTCTTAAAATAGAAGAAACGATAGTAGAAGTGACGCGGCTGTTTTGTATTCCAGTAAAATGAGAAACTCACTTGAAAATAGCAGTTTCTATTACTCTATTGTTGTTATACAAAGCCACTCTAGGTAGGGTAGCAACATTTAAAACTGGTTATTTTTCGTGTGTTGTTTGTAAACAAAAGAAACTATGCTCCGAAACGTACGTCGTTTCTTTTACCAGAATTGTTAAATGTGTTGCCTGCTCGGGACAAGACATTTGCTAATGACTGTACGTTATATATAGAAAATACTAAAAAATAGCATCATATTAGCCTTGCTGTCCTAGATAATTATAAAATCAATAGTACATTTATAGAATAAAGTTTGTTTTTAAATCTGAAGGTTAGAAAATCTTATAGTGCGAAGATGATCCGTTGGATTATGTCGTGAAAACAATGTTGTGCCTTACACCACAGGAAAGCGCTTTTTCACTGGCAGTCAAATGCCTCATTCACTGATGCTCGAAAGGCACACTTCCAGCTCGGGTAAAAAAACCTCTTTCCTCTCTAGTTAGATAAATAACTATTTCACTACTAACTCCGAGACGTAGATTTACTCCATCGAAGGTAGTGATAAATATCTCTTTCCTACTAAACATACAATGCAGAAAATACTAATTTTTTTATAAAAAAAACATTTAAATTATTCATTTGTTTTCAAGGGCTATTCGTTTTACGCGGGTATTTGAAACCAAGCATTTAATATAGAACTTTTTACTTTATTTTCAACTTGCTGGAAACAAAATAACTAAAAAGCATATACATTAAGTGTAAGTTTACGTTCAAGTCATTACTAAATTGTGACGTCAGACTATGCGCTGTTGCCATATGGAATTGGATATTCCTTGTTTGATCCAACATGCATATTTTGCATATTTTCAGTGTACGTTTTTAAAAGAATTATTTTCTTATGAACAATATGACTTTGTTCATCCCTATCCATCCCTCCATCATCCCTGTCTTGGATGGTCATTCTTATAGTATACGAATCCAATTTGTCGTAAGGCAATGGATAAATAACTTCTACTTCCTTCATACATGAACTTGGATTTCAGTTTTCTTGACAAAATATTAAGTGGTACATGTTCTCCTGTATCCAAATGTGGTATATCAATTGAAGAGCACAGCCACGCGCAGAACGTTAGGTACTTACTGTCCTTATATACGAGGGTAGATTGAAAAGTTTCCGGAATGGGCAAGAGATGGCGCGCGTATCGTGAAATTGTTATGATGGTTGTCAAGGCTAACCTATTTTAGGAAAGCTGTCAAATTTTCAGACACGTGCGTCGTTCCGTTTATGTTTACTAGGATATCTTGTGAAGCAATTCAGGCACTTTTGCAAAAATGGATAAAAACGAATTTCGTGCAGTCATCAAACATTTCTGGATGGACGGGAAAACGGCGACGGAGATACGAGATATTTTGCAGAAAGTTCATGGCACATCCACACCTTCATTTTCGACTATTAGTTTCTGGGTGAGCGAGTTCAAACGTGGCCGTACGAGCACCAAGGATGAACCACGCAGTGGACGTCCAAAAACGGCCACAAATGAAGAAATGGTCGATAAAGTCCATGATCTCGTGTTAGCCGATCGACGAGTGAAGTTGCGCGAAATAGTAGAGACCACGGGCATCTCATATGAACGTGTGCAAAATATCGTGCACGAACATTTGGGCATGAGGAAGCTCTCGGCGCGATGGGTGCCGCGTTTGCTGACTATGGACAACAAGCGAAATCGTGTGACCACTTCGAAAGAGTGTTTGGCCTTGTTAAATCGTAATCCAACGGATTTTTTTCGCCGATTCGTGACCGTGGACGAAACATGGATCCACCACTACACACCAGAAACCAAGCAGCAGTCGAAACAGTGGATTTCTCCAGGCGAATCTGCTCCGAAGAAGGCAAAGACTGTCCCATCTGCTGGAAAGGTCATGGCCACCGTTTTTTGGGATTCGCAAGGTGTGATACACATCGACTTTTTGCAGAAGGGAAGAACTATCACGGGACAATACTACAGCGATTTATTGGATCAATTCAACGGCATTTTGAAGGAGAAACGGCCTCATTTGCAGCGAAAAAAAGTGCTCTTCCATCACGACAACGCGCCGGCCCATTCATCCCGAATCGCCAATGCTAAATTGGTTGAATTGGGCTACGAGGTGGTGCCGCATCCCCCGTACTCTCCAGACCTGGCCCCGTGCGACTTCTTTTTGTTCACAAACATGAAGACTTGGCTCGGAGGCAAGCGCTTTACGTCAAATGAGGAGGTCATCGCCGCCACTAAAGCTTATTTTGCAGAGTTCCCGAAATCATATTTTTCTGAAGGCTTAAAAAAGTTGGAGCACCGCTGGGAAAAGTGTATCGCCCTGCAAGGATATTATGTTGAAAAATAAAAACAAAAACCTGTTCAATTACTGCGTTTTCTTGCCCATTCCGGAAACTTTTCAATCTACCCTCGTATGTATTTCATAAATTTCATTGCTAATATTTGCCTCTAGCGAGGATCAATTTCTGTAGTTTGTTTTCGATTTCGTTTCCTCTTTGGAGTGGAAACTTCTTCCACAGATGAAATGTTGGAAACAGTCTCAGGTAACAAACTATTGTAAACCGAACTTACAAAACACAAGAAATAAATTTTGACAATACAGCGTGTCGCTTACACAGGTGTACCAACCTGCCTTTCTGTTGAAATAAATGTGTATTTTTTCATTAAATTAACAAATTACGTTTTGGGTTAAAAACCTATTTGTATTTATTCTATAAATAAATGTATTACTAAATATACGAAAATTAAATTTTATTATTTTCAATAAAGCAAATAATCTTTTTTAAAAAATTCAATTTTGAAAGTTATTATTTGCACAGTTGGTTGTACTCTTACGTCACTACTTTTATATCTATGACGTGAACGTAAACTTAGACTAAACGGTGTATAGATTTCGTATTACCCGCGCGCACAAATGTCATTATAACTTTGGAACTACTGAAGCTAGTTTAATAACACAACCGTAAAACCTGACCCGATAATGTAAGAAAGCCGCATGAAAATTGAAAAGTAGATCTGAAGTTATAAGCGAATATACAGACAGGAAGCCGTTGTGTTTTATATATGTAAAGAATATATAAAATTGGTTAAATAATAGAAATAAATGTGCTAGTAGTGAAAAAATAATATAAACCACGGTTCAGAAGACTTCTAAGTAGCCTTGCAACCTTATTTCTCAAGATGCAATACAGTTCGGCTATAAAATGTCTCTTCTCAACAATCTCAACCTTGGTAAATTATTGCCTTGCTCATGCACTACGTCCTAACTCTTTGTTTTATTGTAATTTTACATTGCACAGGAAAACAAATTATATGCCACCTTTCTTTAGTTCGTGTTACCGAGACCGACCCGTTCTTATTTCGTCCATTGATTTGAAAGTAATCTTTATTTCGAATAAATGTCCTAGGATACGTTGTTTTTTCATATCGTTGCAGCCTTATTTCCTCAAAATATGGCTAGGTTAGCGGTACTCTGTCCCGCAAACGCGATCGGGCTGGCTGGATGTAGACTTTATTCTTCAATTCCTCCCACTGCCATCTAGTACGCATTAACACAACTAAGTTAAAGAAAGACACGGCATCCGTCTCTTATACGGCCGTACGCGTTTGTAGTGCTAGGCATTATTTCTGTTTTGAGGGAGCCACAATAAAAAACATTCAGATTGCGTATTATCAATCTCTCTCTTTGTAAATAGTATATTGCTGCCCGGTTGCAAATTCTCAAACTTGCTAAGAAAACATATTATTATTATTATTTATTAATATAAACCATACATGTAATATAGCAAGATTTAACTTTTATAATTTTTATATTCTTTATTGGTAAATTTACAAAACAAATGTAAGTTTACATCTATACCTTATAAGATTCAAACTTATATTTTTATATCATTATTTGAGTATAAAATTATTTTTAATATTATTGCTAATAACAAAAAAAAACTCATATTAAGAATGACAAACATCTATTTTTAACAACTTGAATATAAGTTTATGTGACTTGAAAGTTTCCCCAGCATTGCATCTATGGCTATACCAAACCAATTCAGCACCTGGTATGAATCTGAAAACAGTAACAATAACATTACATTATTAAAAACAATCAATATTATTATTATAAGAATAATTATAAGTATTACAGGCAAGTCTCAGTATTATATTCTGTTTTATCTTCTATTATAATCTTAAATATAGGGAAAAATCAGAGTAAATTGACATACAGGATGTTTGCCTTTCAAACTTACAGTTTTAATTTAAAGATATTTATTTCAATTAAGTTGTTTTATTAATGTAATCGCACGTTGTCTTGATTTTGAATTTTTTGATTTATAATAATAATAATAATAATAACTACTACAACCCATAACCTAAACCAAGGCCCCAGAAGCTATAAGCTTGTGCGGGAGGGAGGGGGCGATTATTATTATTATGTAGGCCCAATGTGCGGTTGCAGCCGACTTACAGATGGAACAGCGCAAATCCCACATTTGTGTCACGGCTAAGGAAAACTGCAAAAAACCTTAACCAGATCTGCCGGCGCCAGGAGTCGATCGCGGGCCGCTTGGGTGAAAGTCCGGCACGCCAGACATTACACTACCAAGGCTGTTATTTATTTCCACAATTACAATAAAAAAATATATGATTAAATTCCATAAACCAGGAAATTTCTTTTGGATATTCGAGATTTAGTAAAAAATAAATACCATACCGTATGCTTTTTGGTGTGCTGAAAACGAATCCGGGGTCAGAATTGACCCATCACCCAAGAATTTGGAAATAACCTCAAAAAACACCGCAAAAAACTTATAAAAATACATCTAAAAAAAATCCGTGGGTGATGGGTCAATTCTGACCCGGATTCGTTTTCAGCAAGCCAAAAAACATACGGTAGGGTACCTCACCTTTCAACTACAAACTTTTTTGTTTTTGTGGGTTTGTGACAAGTCCAATCTCGACAAGATTGATTTTTATTTTTGAAGACTTTACGCTAAAATGAAGTGTTACGGAGTTATCGTGATGTTAAGTGACAATAAACTCAAAATTTTGCTAAGTACACGGGGGATGACTGAGGAAACTTGGATTTCTCAGTATCCCACCGACCTATACAACGTATCAAAAATTTAGAACTAACCCATTCTTTTGTACGGTAAAACCTTTTCATTCGCTGGACTCTATTTTTCTTCTTTTTCTATTTCCATGAGCTTCGTGTTTAAACCAAATTCAGAATTTCAATATTTAACTTGTCTATTACTTATGGTTAATAATAAGTCTTTTTCTTACTTTCAGCAATCACATCTTAGTGAAGTACATGTAAATAAAGACAAAGTAAGTACATACATACCTCTCATAGTGGTTCATTAACTATGGCGCTCTTATTGTTATCTAATACAGCCAATAATGCTAATTATGTTATTACAAATTCTTCTTAGATCTCTTATCTTACATGTTTTTTGTTTAATTTAACAACTTTAATAGTAAATTGGATTATTGAAAACAGTATTATAATAAATATCCGAAAATGATTACCACGATATCTAAAGTTTATCTAGTGGATTGGTATATTCTTGTTTCGTGCGTCGCGTTTCGTGCGCCAACAAAATCTACCTAAACCTTTCTCGTTTCGTGCGGAATTAAAATGATGCCGTTAATGACTTCTCATTTCGTGCGTTATTACCTGCACATGTTTACCTGCTCTTATCTGAATATCAAGTATGATATCAACTTTAATATTCTACACTTCACAAATCCTGCTAAAAAGTAAGCAAATTTCTCTCTCTTTGGCACCTTCTTTTACCTAAGCATAATTTGTGTACCATTAGTAGCGTTAAAAAACAAATGGAAACTTTACTCAATTTAGAACATTGATGGATAATACAGATCTACATACCTACTTTGTTATGTACCGCTAATATTACCTGCAATTTCCTTGAAATTCATAACATGATTAAATTTGTAAAATGAAACAGCAATTCATAATATACAGGATTTAAAGAAATATTAATATGGGAAAACCTTACTTTCCTTAAGTGTCGATGTGGATGTTTTGTAAATTGTCATCTGTTAAAGCTGATACATTTTTATTCTTAATACCTAATAAATTTCTTATTTATATGTACTTATCCATTATTATTTCCCTTTTATTAATTAGGATCTAAAAGTATCTAAAATAAATAACTATAATTTAGAAAATTCATATAATTGATGAAGCAATCGAACTGGATTAAAAAATTACATGATTATTTAAAAAATTATGAGAACAATTATTTACTCGTATCTGGCATAAATTAATAATAATTTTTATAATAATTTAGATTTTTGTATTTGGTGTGATAATAGTATATTATATACCAAGGTTGTGAAGAGTTTTTTCTAGAGCCGAGCATTATTAGATCCCGAGATGCGCAGCATCGAGGGATATAAGATGAGAGGCTCTAGAAAACACTTCACAACCGTGGTGTATATATTATTTTTTTCACTACTAGTACTTTTATTCCTTTTATTCTTCTCACATAAAAAACGTACTATCGCGATCACGGATTTTTTCCTGGATGCCAGTGTATAATGGGATGAATTTTTGCCCCGTGTTACACTAAAATCTGGATTATTGACTAGTAGTCAATAATAAAAAATTATTTACCACTAGGCAAGAAGGCTAACTTCACAAGGTGACAACAGACTAGATAATAGTATGTTTTAAAGCTAGTAGTGAAAAAACTACATTAATAAAATACTGAAAAGAAATCTTATTTTAAAAGTATCCAAAGTAAGCAGGTAAATTTTGGCCGAGCGCACGAAACGAGAAGTCATTAGTACCGAACTTGATTGTCCATCTGGTCAATGCACGAAACGAGAAGATTTTACAGCTCTGCACGAAACGCTACGCACGAAACGCTCACAAATCAGTGGATTACATTAACTTTGACTTTTTGAAGTTTTTTGAACGATAGAACCAGATTTTGTTTAAAGACTTGAGATTTTCTTGAGATAAATAATGTCATTTTTTAAATAAGTACATAGTAATATTTAGTCCCTAAATACATTAGATTTTGAAGTAATAACGGTGAAAAAAGTTATACCACATTCCTTGTGCCGCAATTGACTCGTTAGTAGGCGTCTAGTATCACTCGAGGAAAAAAACGCACCACTTGAAAACGCACCAAAAATATCAAAATTTCAAACCGTCATAACTCGGCGGATTTTGGACGAGAATGGATGAACCTTTGAGTACTAAAAAGTTTAAAGTGTCTAGTTTAAGGGCGTGCGAGCGAATGTTACGTAAAGGCCTTTCCGCTCTCCGCGACCGCCCGCAGAAAAAAAAGTTTTTGATTAAAGAAATGTCAAACTTTAACAGCTTGTACGGCGTACCAAAAAAACCGTGGACCCTATCGATCGCCAAGGCAATAAAGTTCAGTCCTTTTTCTGTCAAGTTTTTAAAACTTCGGGTGCCTACGATTTTTTGGCGCAAAGTTATGAATTTTTGAAATTTACCCTGCATTTTGTTGGGAGTCTTTCGTCTTCTGCCAGCGACATATTACCGGTTGAGTTTGAACATTTTTTCCAAAATCCAAAAATTTTGAAAAATGTTTAATTTTTTTAACGTGTAACCGCCGACATCAGCGTTACCCGATGTGCACCATGAGGAGGTTGTCGGTCGGATTTTACACATCGTGTGTTTGTGTGTGTGTGTCGCATGGTAACTCTTACCTCCAAAAGAGCAACAATTCGTGAACGTTGAATGCCCTTTAATTGTGGCATTGTAACGCTTCGAATAACTTTCTGATACTGGTTAACTTCAACATTAGTAAAATAAAAATCAAAACATTAATTTAGGCACTTGCACATCGTGTAACGTTGTGGCGGTTACACGTTAAAAAAAAGAACGTTAATAAAAAAGATTTTTTATTAATTAAGCATTTTTCAAAATTTTTGAATTTGGAAAAGAAAAGATTCAAACTCAACCGATAATAATGTCGCTTGCAGAAGAGGAAAAACACCCGACAAAATGCAGGGTAAATTTCAAAAATTCATAACTTTGCGCCAGAAAATTGTAAGCACTCGAAGTTTTGAAAACTTGACAGAAAAAGGACTGAACTTGGCAGTCGATAGGATCCACGATTTTTTTGGTACGCCGTACAAGCTGTTAAAGTTTGACATTTTTTTAATCAAAAACGCGGGCGGGCGCGGGGGGCGCAAAATCCTTTATTACGTAACATTCGCTCGCACGCCCTTAAACTAGACACTTTATACTTTTTAGTACTCAAAGGTTCATCCATTTTCGTCCAAAATCTGCCGAGTTATGACGGTTTGAAATTTTGGTATTTTTGGTGCGTTTTCAAGTGGTGCGTTTTTTTCCCCCGGTTGTAGTTTAATAAATAATAATTGTTTATGCAGAATACTTCAAATATTCCAAGGAAGATCTTTTAAAACAATTAAAGCACATATTGATAATTAAATATTTTTGCTACTAAAATTATTAACAGTTATTATTAGTTAATATGAGATAATTATCCCGTTGCGATAACTTATCTTACATTTAAAAAGTTTACATTGCGGATTTTTTAGTAAATTATTCTGGTTTCCGTCAAGTAGGGATTTTACAAATTGCAATTATTATTGGAACTGGCTTTACGTATTCTGTTTCCTTGATTATAGCTATATTAACTACATTACAATTTAATTAGTTCGCTATAATTTGACAGGCAACCATATAATTTTATTAATTATGATTAATAAGTTGATGTTTAGTTAAAGAAACTCATTGCTACCGTATTGAGTAGCTACGAAAAGTTTAATAGGTTTGATTTTTAATTTCTTATTAAGGAATTTAAAAACTTTAACAATAAAGAAATTTAAATAGTTTCAAATCAGCGAAATGCGTGATATAAATTGCTGAAAAAGCTGTAATTATTACTTTGAAAGTTGATATTTTCATATTTTCATAAAATAGTGAATGAGTAACTCAAAAACAAGCCATGAATGACATGTTTTTGTACTAGAGAACCTATTATAAATTAATATTCGCATATTAAGGAAGCTAACTGCTAATATACATGAAAGAAGCAATCACTTACGGCTGCTTTAATCATAATTTAAATATATTTTTTCATAAAATAATAGGCGTTGTTCGACAGCTATTGGCACTTGTTAAGTTAAATATCACATGAGAGTCTCATTAAAATACTTCGTAATAAGATATTTCTCACAGTGTTTGCAATTTTATGATAATTTTCATTAAGAGTCTCGATTATTTAAAATTTAAAATATAATAAAATTTTAAATTACGAAAACGTGGCTATGTAAATGGGATCGCAAGCTGATGGTGGTGGTGCGTATATACTAGAACACGTTATCTTTATATTTTATGCTGTTCTTCATTCACCTTTTATATGGCGCAATAACATTTCATAAAAATTTATGAATTCCGGTAATAAAACTTACTTTAATAAAATAAAACTTAAACACGTTCCTGTTTAAATTCGCAATATGTATAATAATAATAATAACCACCTCATTGAAGAGATATATAATATGTACGTTGTTCTCTACCTCATCCGGGTCCTAGACATCAGCACGTAATTGGCCATCCTACTAAGCTGCAAGAGCGACAATGGGCTGACCCCTGACCCGACTACGAGATCCGGAGATCCTGATCTCCGGAATAATGACCGTCATATATCTCCCGGAGTGAAATTTCGTCACTTCTCCGTCAACTCGCAAGTGGGTCTACCCTAACTCACTTAGAATTCCAGAAACTCTACTTATAGTCAAACTAACGGTTTCAAAATGTTTATAAGCGTCTAAGTTACATATAATACCTGCTAAGATGAAGGCACAAACTCCATCATTTCGGGAGTTCTGTGCATGTTAAGTTTTAGTGTATGAGACCAGCTTTGACTACTGCATTATGTTTAAAAGCTAAAGCTATAAAATGGTTTAATATAGGGAAAGACATATTAAATTGTTTTAATTGCTTGATTATGTCAAAATATGTATGAAATAAATAAAGATTATTAAAAGTTTCACAGTTTTATTAAAATATACCTGACAATATTGTTTCGACAGCTATGCTGTCATTATCAAAGGTAATATAATTATAAACAAACACGTCGCTAAGGTAGATACAAAATAGGTAACTAGATAAAATAATAATAATAATAAAAATTAATAATAAAAAAAATAAAAAAAAAAAAAAAATTTTTTTATTATTAATTTTTATTATTATTATTATTTTATCTAGTTACCTATTTTGTATCTACCTTAGCGACGTGTTTGTTTATAATTATATTACCTTTGATAATGACAGCATAGCTGTCGAAACAATATTGTCAGGTATATTTTAAAAAAACTGTGAAACTTTTAATAATCTTTATTTATTTCATGATTATGGAGTTCCACAAAATAAGGCTGGAAACAATAATCAAAATATGTAATTTAGATATGTGTGGGTGAGTTATGGTTTTCACATGAGTTGCCAAGCGAATTTATTTCTCGATTCTTATATCATAATACAAGTACAGAAATACAAATTTTTATGTCTTTAACAGGTGTAAATGAGTGCACATAATTATCATAATATACATAATTCTCGAATAATATGCAAGAAATTATCATTAGAATTATGTATATATGGGGATTATATAATCTTTATTTATTATTAACTTATCAAAAAATATCTACATAAAAATGAAATTAATATTATAATAATTAAAAATATATCCGGTATATCACAATTTTGAAGATTTAGAAAAGTTTCCATCAATAATTAGTAAAAATAGATTGTCGTTTTTCTCTGCATTGACAATATTCATAAATTTAAAAAAGTAGAATTTATTTTCTAGGCGCTTAAACTCAAATTCAGTACATTTTACTTCTGGGATGTAAAGGATGTAGAAAGATAACTCCACTTCCTTAAGAATCTAACCTTTTGTTATTCGCTATGATAATATATTAAAAAATTAAATTACATAAATTCATGTGTAAGTCTGAATTTTTAATTAAACAAGTTATTCATATTATGACGTTGGTAGCGATGATAAATAATTAAAATTTAATTTTTAATTTGAATTTCTATGTAAATTTTAATTAAAATCAGGTCTTAACAGTTTTATTCTGATTAACTCAGATAACATATTCTTGAAAGATTCAAAAACTGGATAACATTTAGCGTGAAAATGTTGGATGCAGCTTATCTACCTATTTATCTATTTATTTACTTTATTAATTCAATCTTCCATAGACACAAATTAACATCAAGTACATAATGATTTTACTAAAAAGTTGCTGTTACTTATTTCAAAAAATGTGAACAATTTAATTCAGTAATAATATAAATATAACTGTTACCGCAAAAATCTGATTTTTCAATTTAATATGCGAATTTATTATTATTTATTAATAAAAATTACAATATGACATAATATATTACAAACTTAAAAGATATGTTAAACACGTTAAGTTCAATTTATGAAATGTCAACATGAAAATTGAAATTGAAGAAGTACTTTCAAAAACGGATTAAATCTTAACATTCTTTTATAATTAATTAAGTATATTTTAAACTAAAATGATTAAATATTACTTGTTCATTATCAGAAGAACCAAATAGGAAATAAGTAATTGCAGCGCCAAGCTTATAACTGACGAACTCATTAATTAAACTTGCAGAAGATGATATAAATATTTATTTCAGCGATAGTGAGAGTGTTTACTCAACTTCATCCAATTTGTCCTTTTTAACAGAACGTGAATACACGTGAATAAATTCCTAATTAAGTATAATAACATTCAAAGATTATGAAATAAATCTACCACCATTGAACGTTCGCTTGATTAATTCCGTATGACATTGATACATTTTGCTTTTCCGAACTTTGGTTCAAGAGGATTTACATTCCCATGATCTGGATTTACAAATTCTTTTACAGTTTTTTTTTATAGTAGTCACTTTTTAAATGCACTATTGATTATTTGCAATATTCTTATTAGATAAATATAGTAGAAAAATATCCATTTTAATTTGATTATTTATTAATTGCAATCATTGTTAGGGAAAGTTTGGAATATCATTGATATGTATGATAGATCATTTTGTCAATCTAACAAAAATATTTTGTTGGTTTAACGGAAATCTTTCGCTTCTCCTACGCAGATTTGATCAGTCAAAAAAAAGAAATTGGATTGTTAAATAAAATGAACTTTTCAATTTCATAAGATTTGTGATGCTGAATGTCATTTCGATAATATTTTTGTTGGATTTTTGGTAAATGTTTGTCAAGTTAACAAGTTATTTGTTACAAATATGACTAGATTTTGTTATATAGATCAAAATTACCTTACAGGACAGTTACACTGAATAATACAACGCCACTTTGGCATTGTACAGAAGTAATGGTCACAACTTGCTCTTGATATTAATTCGATGCTTGTATTTAAGCTTGAATCAGGTGTTTACAGACGGTTTCAGTCCGCCTAGCTGTACTAAGGTATCGTTTATGAATTTCACACACACCTTTAAATTTTCCAAGTTAGTCTATAAATATAAAATTAAATAATTAAATATTATTTCTTTTTGCAATAGTTGCAATGGGAGATTTTATTACACTGACAAAGAGAAATGTATCACTTTAAAGAAATCTGTTATCAACGTGACAAAACTTCTAATAATTATGACAAATTATTAAAAATAAGTTTCAATCAATTCAACACTGTCTTCGACTATTTCATGACCCGTAGATTTCAAAGTTTTGAATTATCATCATCATCATCAGAATCGGGGATTTAGATATGATCTGAAGAGAAACCTTTCCAAAATCGCAAGAACTGGTATTCTGTGTCGTACTGGAACTTGAGCTCCCATTTTTTTCAAAGGAAGTATCGGAATAAGAACCAGAACTGAAAAATACTGGTTTTAGGTTCTCTGGCGCAGATTTCTCAGTATCTACAATTTAACACCGAGCGGTCTCAGACCTTCTTTGCAGTACACTACCGCTCAGAAGTATTTGCCCACCTTGCATGCTGGGTGTTTTAAATAAATGTAATTAGAAACCAAACATTTTTTATTCGTAATTTAATTAACACAACGAACAAAATAGTATAAATAAAAAAATTTTAATTAACAACTCGTTACTTATTATATTTTACTCTCATCGATGTAACCACCCTTTGATTTAATCACTGCTGCGCATAGTTTTGGCATCCTATTTAGTAATTTTGTTAAATATGCAGTATTAATCTGACCCCATTCTTCTTCAAGGATGTTCCATAGATGTGTTGTTGATGTTGGACACTGTTTTCTGACTTCCCTGTCTAATTTATCCCACATTAATTCGATGGGGTTTAGATCTGAACTCTGGGCGGGCCAGGTCATCACTTTTAAAACTTTTTGCGCTCTAATCCTTCTAAATACTGCTTGCATAGCTTAGAGGAATGCTTTGGGTCATTATCGTATTAAAAGGTAAAATTTCTGCCAATGAGTCGGCGACCAGAGGCCACAACATTTTCCTGTAAAATTTCTTTATAACCTTAGGACCTGGACGTCCTATGCGTTTTTCGCAAGTTGTTCACAAAACTCTTCGCAGATTCATATTTTCTTACATTGCAGTCAACTGTTCGATGTGGTATGTCTAATTCAAAAGCAATTTCTCTATTACTTCTTTTTAATTTATAAAGAGCAATGATAAGAGAACGTTCTTCAATAGATAATTCTTAAGCTTTCCCCATGGTACAAAATGTATGGCAATCGATAATAGCAATGTTTCTTGGAAGATACTCTTGACTGTAGTGTGTGTTAGTGCTTGATAAGTTTATTCAGACTGGATATTCTATTCATATTGATTTTCATATTCTTTTTCGCGGCCAGCAACAATAGGATATATTCATTAAACAAGCAAAAAAAACAATGGCAACTTAATAAGACAGCAAAGTGTCTTTTAGTATGTAATGCCACTCTACGAGTTCAAGAAAATCTACATAAACTCCTAAAACACTGAGACAGAGTCGTTGTCGACAGTGGTATACAACGAAATTAGTCTACACTTGACATTTAGTAACTTTGTTTCAAATCATACTAGGATTCTTAATTTTTGTAAAAATAATACGTGGTAAGCAAATATGTATGAGCGGTAGTGCAATTCAAAGACGCCACGCCTACTTTGTTGTTTCGGATATGCATGGCGTATAAAGTAAGTATATTGACGTTATATGATTTTCGCCCGTTAGTATCGCAATTATTCGTTACTGTATTTTTATTAACATATGTGGTTATAATATCAATCATCAAGATAATTATATAATCTTTATAAACGATTGCTTGGACGATAATGGATGACATGGAACAGACGTACATCCTTAAATGCCACTAATTCTGCCATAAAGATTAGTTAATTGTACACGTTGTGTACTTTCCATTTAACAGAATCTCAACACTTATTTTTTTTAAGCAAGTATTGGAATCAAAACCCCGAACTCTTACACTTTTGTTACCAGAAACGGAACCAAGTTACATACGAATTACCAATGAATTACATACGAAGTAACCTTTGGGTTCAGAGTCCTGTAAAGTAGTAAATTTAGTAGAACGAAGTTTTTTAGGATCGAACCCATTTTTCAGAGATTGGGTGAAGTCATTTTTATGTTGTTGCCCTACCCTGTTGTAGAACTACCTGTTATAGATCATACTTTAACAGTGCTTATTCTTGAATTTCCCAGTTTTTTCCAATTGTTTTAATTTTAAATCTTTTATTTCGACACCTGTGAAATTAATTTTTGTAACTTTCGTCTATTTGAACTTCTATAAATAATTTCTTAAAGTCACTATGATTAATCCATATGCAAGATTTCCTATTCTTTTAGTAAATATATTTACTAGCTAAATAGAAATATTTAGACTGTATATAGCAAGCTTCATAAATTCATCATTATGATATGGTTCATTTGATCCATAAGCAGTAGTGACCTATGAACTTTTTATGTTTCCATGATACATAGTTCAGAATACTTTAAACAATTGGTCTTTCACAGTCGTCGTAGTCACCGTCCAATTTTCAGAGCTCTGAGGTTTCACAGAATTGTTAAATTGCAGACTCGGGGATTCAGAAGTTCATGAACTCAAGAAATTACAGTTTTAAAATTTTAAAAAGCTCAGTGTATAAAAGTATATCACGTTTTGTTTTAGTTTCAAACTCCAGAATTTTAAAGTTTTATGTCTGTCAACATTAAGACATTAACAAAAATTCAAAACTTCTTAGTAGGTATTTTGCTTTTAGTTTTACTGGTCTGTAAATCTGGGTTTGAGATAGTTCAGGCAATGAGCGTTTCAATGAGTAAAGAAGGTTTAAATGTTCAAAAGGTCCCATATTAGGGGTTGAAGATCCAAGCTTCGAGTCTTACTAAGTTTTCAAATTTTCTAATATTTTAACATAAAAATGGTGGAAAGGTTGCATTGATATAATGTTCATGAATTCACAACTTCAATTCATCAAAGCATTGGAAATCCAGAAATTCAAAAGTTTAACAACATAGTAGATAGAGATAGCCCCAACAAGTTCTAATTTTTTACATTTTTTACAGTACTTAAACATTTTTTTTAAATTTTTTGAAATGTTAAAACTTTAAGAAAAACATTTTGTAAGACTGAAACAAAAACATGAAATCTGAGATTTGAAGTAGGACAATCACACATAAACCTAGAGCAGACTGTACATGTGCTTAGGTAATTAGTTTTCGCGTGATTTTTCTGTTAATATGTCCATTGAACCAATTTTCACCTAGTTAAACAGAACGATACATAGTCTTCACTACTTCTATTCCCCCCAATCAAAAAACTTTGACAGAATGGATAAGAATACGGTAAAGATAAGCTATTAATATTATTAATGTAATAGTGGAAGGTTTCGGATCCACCAGTCCAATTTAAATCTTTCCAGGCAGATAGTTGCATCCCTTAGATCTTTTTGTAACCTTGCGAAGTAATACGGGCAACTGATTATGCTTATTTACCTCCTGATTTAACGCTTTTAATCTATGGGTTGAGATTTTTAGTTTTTAATATTTAGCTTTCTATCACTTGGTTTAATGTGCTCCTGATATTTTGTTTAGAAGTTTACCTGGTAAAAATTTGGGTTTTTGAGACCGTTCTACTCAAAATCTTCTGATTTATCTTCAGAAATATGCAGATATGCCATAATAGATTTGAAAGAGCAAACAGCTTTAAATAATAAACCTGAACCACTTACCTGAAACTTTTAAGCATTTTAATAAAAACAGTTAAAAATACGTTATTCCCGATTAAACACTTTATTCGTGAAATCTAAGACGGACATTGCTCACCCTAGCCATCCTAACAATTCGCCACTTCGAAACTGTAAACGGATTTAGATTCTAGATTTGACCTATCAGTTATTGTATTTGAATCTAAGCTGTGATATCTTGGCCTATTATAATATCAGTTCTACACTTCAGCTCTAAGAGAGAAACCTAAGAAATCCTAAAAATTAAAAGTGGAATTGTTTTTCCTTAATAAGTTAAAGAAAATTGTTTGAAAATTTCAGTTTTTTAATTGTTTGTTGTCCAGTTTGTAAATAAACTTTATATAAATTTTATTAAAAGTGTTGATTTCTAGACGAAACCAAATTTTAGTGATAAATAGATGTATATTTATGTGTATCGTAGTTTACTTTGTGTTTGTTAAGTTGCTGTGGTAGGAACTGTCAAAGGTTCGAACTCTGTCGATATCGCTTCTGTATCTCAGAGGAGATAATGATTTTTTAACTAGATCTCTTCATAGTATAGACATTTAATTAAATACCATTACAATTTGGGCCTGTCGTTTAAAATGCAATATAATCATTTGTTTATAACGTTTAGATAAATATAAATTTTTATTTGTTGATTCATGTTTTACATTAAATTAGGTTTAGAATGCAAAATTAGAAAGAAAATTATATCACCCCGGCTGGGAATAGAACCCAGGATCTTCCGCTATCTAGGCGGCATCTGAGCTACCGGTATCTGATAGCCGCCCGGTATAATATTCTAACGTTCTTTTTAAATTAATAACAAAAAATGCTGTTTAATCGTCTATTCACAAGAGAAATATTATTTAGATACACTAATTATAACACTATAATTATAAACTGTTTAACGAATTTAATGCTAGATATTTACAAACTTAAAGTGGATTATGTAAGAACTATTTATGTATTATTAAACATTTATTTATTGACAAATATATTTGATTACTAACTAATTACACAAAGCACATTTCAATTCACCGATTGAATACTAACTGAACTCCCTTCTGTGCGCGAACGTCAATTTACATCCCCATATAAAGTTCTAGAACGTACTGGATTAGACTAGTTGGTGTATTGTTTTGTGGAGCCGTCGATGACTCCCGCCGATGATTCATACATGTACGTGTTGATGAATCATGCATGCAGGTGTTGATCATGCATCATACATCTTGCCGCCAGAATCTAGAATGTTCGCTGACGACGTGAAGGGGTTTTCTATTCGTTACAATATATATCGGATATAATAAAATATCGTGATTAACTTTGTCGAAAGCCTTGGCAAAGTCAGTATACACCATTCACCTGACTATGATTATGTAAAGCATTTGATATTAACTCAGTAATAATGCAGAGATTTGTTTATATTGATCGATTATCCATAATGTCATGTTCACAGATAATTGTAATTTCTTTTAAAAAAAATATAGTTTCATATATAATATTTGTTGATAGATTTTAGCTAGCTATGGTATTTAGAATTGATATTGGTCTGTAATTTGCAAACGAGAATCCCACTTTTGAAAATGGGATAAACTCTAGAAATTTTAAATTACTTACCGGGGATTCAACATCTACGTTCATATGTCCCCCATTTAACATACAACACAATCACACGCACCGTTAGTTAAGGCGGTCGAATTCTCCAATTTATAAAAATCCTATCGCCATAAGAAGGATTCGAACCCACGACCTCTGAAATACGAGTAGCGCTTCAACAACAATGGACAATATTTACATAATTAGAGTTATGGTTGTTCCATCTGGTAATGTTAATTCCAAACGTTAAAAAAGGTTCTGATTTTGGTACTTTATAGATATTATCAAACCGCCAAAAGTTCTGACGCCGCCGATGTATATAGCACAGATGTTAGAACAGAATCGAAGAAGGCGATGGTTAGTGTAAACTAGAGGGCAAAATTTAGAAAACAGAAAAAATACGTCCCTTCCAGAGGATAATCACAGCAAATGTTATACACTGAAAAGTAGCTCTTATAGTGTCAGTGATACAAGAAAGAAGAAGTAAGAACCTTTCCTGTTAAAATTTATTATTAAGCAAAGCTTCTGTTGTTTAACCAGATACCAGAACCTGCTCCTCTTTAAATTATTAACAATTTATCATCGTTTATTTAAAAAATCAAGATTATCCCATTTTCTAACATCAGATGGTTAACGTATGCAAGTTTCTACAGTAACTTGCAACTTCCGCTAATTTAAAATTTAAGATGGCATTTATTAATAATGGTTTTCATAAATACAGTAAGCTCTCTTCCTTTACATTCTTAAATCACTCAATAATAACAATCATTACTATTCTTTAAGTGTATTAGAAAGGATTGAAGTGAATCTATGCAGTAAGTGAGCTACATATACTGCTTTCTTCCTTGAAGCACACAATCAAATTAAGATTAACTCATAATAAACTGCAGGCAATAAAAGAAACAGAAACCAACATTCAAATTAAGCAAATTAAATTATAACAGTTAAACACTAAAAATGCAATGAGTGTGATAAAATCGTCATATAAATTTAAAATAAGTGTTAACCCACATATAAAATTATTGCTCGATTCTATTGTTTCTTCATTTCTTTAATTACATTTAGAAATCGTAATAAGGGAGAGAAACGTTAACTTTCAGACAAAATTTATTACCTTTTGTATTTATATTTAATTGTGGTCAGCTACTTAAAAATACCAACAAATTTAAGAGAGGCACTATAGGTGGTCTATTTGTATAGTAGGCTTGAAGAAAAAGAAGTAATTGTATGGCATGTAACAGTATAAAGAAGATTAATTAAAATTTGCCTGAAACATTTCAGGCTTAATTAAAATACTTATTCTTATGTCTCTTTCGATTTTAAGATAGTTTTCGTATTATGTTTTCATTAAAGTTAACGACCCCAACTTAGTTGCACAATTAATACATACAAAACCCAGAAAACTGTATTTTAGGCATTAAATTAATCAAATTTATCAGCATCAGTTTAGAAACACTTCATGCGTTTGTGCTGGGGATAAAAAAGGCGTATAAAAATGCCTAATTTACAGTCATATGAAAAATATGTAGATACAACTTACTTCATTTTCAGATTCTTACTTTAAGATTAAAAAGAATAAAAAAGTTTTTCTGTATCAGAAGCAGCTTAAAAAAACTCGAAACCTCACTTACAAACATTCCCTTAGAATTTTGTCCGCGGTATTAAACTTCTTTACGTAGTCAACTGAGCATGCGTAGACGTTATTGTTTAAACCACAACACAAGAAATCTCCCAGTGGCTTTCCATAAATACTATATCCACATTTTGAGTATTCATGATTATTATGGAAGATGACAGGTCCCGAACGGTATGGAACCTTTCGGCGCGGTCGTTTTGGCGACAGACCGTTTCGGCGAAAGTACATTTAGGCGCAAGGTCGTTTCGGCGACAGGACCTTTCGGCGCCAGCTCTGTTATTCGCGTTGTTTCTATTTAGAAGTTTCTGTGTTAATTTCCTTAAAAAATAGAACTACTTAATTTGATGATGGTGTAAAATTCTTCTTGGACGCCTACAGCAGTGAAAATGTGATTTCTCTGTAAGTAAGTAATAGGTCAGGGGTATAGATCTGGGTTACAACTGAATTTTAAGAATTTTGTACAATCGTATTTGAGCTCATTAGGATAAGGTATGAAAGTTGTATGAGTGATAAAAAAGGGGGAACGCAATGTACATGCTACAATAGCTCCAGTACCTCCGTTGTACACCCATAAGAGTTTGTGTGGAGCCCCGACACTGCAAATGCGGTAAAAGAGGAATGGATTGCGTATGTTGTTTAATTTTTAAAATTGTTGTGTAGCGGATAAGATATTTTTGTCCTTATCAAAAATATATGCTTTTCTAGGATAGAAAATAAGTTCCTGTAGACAATAACAAATTAATTTTTTTGTGTCGTGTCAAGAAAAAATATTTAATACATACTCGCCTACTTGTAACTAATGCAGTGATGTAGGTTTTGATAGATCAGATTGTTTTTGTTAAAAAAAACTGTTATATGTATTAACAATATAAATGCTAATAAAATCTTTAAAGTAAAGTGTCCAGATTATACCACTAAAGCAGGGGTTCTCAAAGTGCGGCCCGCGGGCCAAATGCGGCCCTCAAACCCTAGAAATGTGGCCCGCGATGTCAGATCATCCGTGATCTTGAATTAATTGAAATAATTTACATTTTTACAAAAAAAAATAAATAAATTTTGTCATATTATAATTAAAAATTGTTCACTTAAAAAGTACTAAATTTTATATGTAATAAGTATATTCTTATTACATAGCTTGTATATACAAGGTGATCCAAAATGACTGAAGACACTTTGAATTTACCGCCACGTTAAATTATTGTCGCGTTGGCAACATGAATACATTTTAGACATTTTTATCTTGCTTTTATTTCACAGTGGCGTCTCAAAAATAATATAGCTTATAAACTTCATTAATTTGAAATAATAAACTTAACTTGATAATAAAATCGTCTAACAAACCGTAGTTCCGAAAATAACTGTTTTGTAAAATAAGAAAACAAGCGAAATAAAGCAAAAATTCAATGAAAATCCAGAACAATGTGGCAAAGCACAACGATGTAAACGAGAAAGTGACGAGTTGACGCTGTAATTTGACGCAACACATTTCAATAGTGCTACACTAACAATGTGAAATAAACTAAAACCTAAGGCGCGAAATTCAAATCGCCCTCACTCAATCTCACTGTATTTTGTCTTATTGAACTAATCGAATTACAGGAAAATGCTGAAGCCAAGAATTTTTATCGCAACAGTTCCTTAATTGGTTTTTATAAAGGATTATCTTCACAGGATTTTTCAAAATTGAACAAACATACTTAACAAATGTTTTCATTATGTGGAAGCACTTATATACAAGAAAACTTTCTCATTCATGAGTATTAATAAATTCAAATTGAGATCAAAATTAACTGATGAACATTTACAAGCAGTATTAAGAATACATTCAAACTGACTTAGAACCAAGGCTCAATGATATTATTAAAAGAAAACAAAACACTTTAGATTGATGAGTTTATTATTTTTTCTTTTTTTATTTTAAGTTATTTAGTTATTTTTGTTTAATTATTTTTGAAATGTGTTAATAAACTATTTGAAATAAAAAGTAATTATTGTTATAAGTAAAGAACGATTATGCTATAAAATTAGTATAAATCTTTCTTTTGTGTCTTTTTATTAATTTCAACGTATTTTTCCATAAAACTTTGTTTTGGCCCGCCAAATATTTTGGAATTCACAATTTGGCCCACCTAGGCAAAACCTTGGGAACCCCTGCACTAAAGTATTAAAAGCATTAGATTGCCAGTTCAAAGCAACGGAAAAAATAAAAACGTTAATGGTTATCTGATACATTTTATAATATGTTCCTGTTAACCGTGTTAACACTGATATTATGACTATTGGCGCCGAAAAGACCGAAACCGAAACGACCCCGCGCCGAAACGTTCTGGAGCCGGAAAACCCTTCGCCGAAACACCGTTGCCGAAAGGTCTTCGCCAAAACGGTGGCGCCGAAACGTCCTAGACCACCGGGTCCCAAATACTTCGGTTCATCATTTCAAGAAGCTCACAAAATAATTACAAAACTTTTCAGTTTTAGTTAACATGTATACAAATACCTACATTATTAAGTACCATAAAAGTACCAATAACTGTTCTTACAGTGTTGTGGAAGGTGATACTTACCTACTTAAACTATGCCCACGACAATTTTACAGTTTGTTAGAAATGATGATGATTCATGCAGCTTTTTTCATTTGGGCCATTAAAGTAATCACTGATAATAACCCCACCAGTAACAGTAATAGGAATAAGTATCGACCACGAGAAGATCCAACAAGCGACGCCGACGGTTTTAATTTTGATTTTTTCACTCTTCTTTCGCTTCGTTTTTTTAATTATACTATCTGGAAGGCATGGAGTTGATTTCCCTTATACTGAAATAAATGTAACGATTTCTATGTCATAGTGCAACACACTAACTTCCTCGTTGGTTCATATGGGTGAAGCACCAGAAATCAACCTAAATGTTCTCTGTACAATGCAATATTTATTGGTTATTTGTTAGATGACTTTGCTTAGTTATGTTGAAGTGTGAATTGGATTTGTTGTGGTGCAATACATTTATTTGATGCAGACATGGTTTAGTAGCTTGTATATTGCGCCTGTTAAGAATTGATTATATCTCGTTTACTATACAATCCACCACATGTAAATCAAGTGAAAATAAATAACAATGATTTTTGGAAGATTATTCTTGATGCACATTTGATGTAAGTGCAATCTGCAGAATTTTTAAGATTTCTTGTAAATGATGCACGATGAAGTCGTTGATGTATATATGTGCAAACAGCACCGTGTAGTTTGGGGAACCTTGAAATACGAACCATGGAATACATTACATACATTTCATGATAACGAAATATAACAATGAACAGAAACAACTACCTTACAGTAATCTATTCCTATCACGTGACATATGTAGATAATGTCAACCTATTCTTGTCGATTAAGTACACTTTAAGAGTCTGTATTTTGTAAATCTAATTTTGTGAAACTAGCCTGTAAACCGTTTACATGTAATCTCAACAAGAAATGTCAATCAGGAATTGTGCACAATCATAATTAAATGTTGTAAGAATTTGAGTGATTGAGTGATTTGTCTTGGGGAGGGTTATTTACGCCCTTTTAGCACTGCGGCATCTTGGGCCTATTGTGTGTCCCCTTCAGTCGCTAGTCCCTGTCAAGTAGATCCGTCCCCGTTACCAGGTCTAGGAGTTTGTTGATTAGGTTGGCTGGCGGTTGTATCTCATTAGGATTGGTGCCTTCAAAGATTAGAAATCTTCTGCGAGCTAGGGTTTCGCATTCGAATATTATGTGGGAGGCAGTCTCCTCTTCCTCTCCACACAATCTGCATAGGTGCTCTTCATTATATAGCCCTATGTTGTGAAGATGTTTTCTGAAGTGCCAGTGTCCCGTTAAGAGTCCTGTCACTATTCTGATTTGAGTCTTGCTGAGAGTTGCAAGACTGCTTTTGTCAGCTTGTGGGGATGGTTACCCATCGTAGCTTTGCTATGTCTTTGTCTTGGTGAGAGTCTCCAGTGGTCTGTATGTTTTGTAGATATCCATTTTTCCACTGCTCCTCTCACAGTTTTCTTTGTTATACCAACCACGGGTTCAGGTCCTATGAATGGTGTTTCAGATCCCTGCTTTGCGAGTTTATCTGCATTTTCATTTCCTTCTATGCTTCTGTGGCCCGGTACCCAAACAAGTTTCACCTTGTTGGAGTTTTCCAGTGTTAGGAGGCTGCAGAGGCAATTCCAGACAAGCTTTGACTTAATCTGGAATGAGTTCAGTGCTTTCAAAGTTGCCTGACTGTCAGAGATGATAAGAATGGTTTTGTTTTTGTAACCCCTTCTTATGTTCTCTTCTATTGCTACTAAAATTGCATATGTTTCTGCTTGGAATATCGTGGTAGTTTGACCCAGAGATACAGAAGTACTGTATCTTGGTTTGCTACCATATATTCCAGCTCCGGTTCCGTTAATTGTGCGTGAGCCGTCCGTGTACCAAACTAGGCTGTTCTGCAGTTCTGGTGGTTCTCCTTGCTGCCATTCTTCACGGTTTATCCGTACTTCGAAGGGTTTATGAAAGAAGTATGTTGGGAGCTTTTCCAATTGCCCATACAGCTTAAGCGATGCGCTCCCATACGTGCCTCGCCTTTGATTATAAAATCTAAGAGAGGAAGTTGCAAGAGAGCTCCTAGTGCTGCTGTTGGAGTGCTACTGAATGCTCCAGTTATGCAGAGACAAGCCAGTCTTTGGACACTGAGTAGCTGGTTTATTGTTTGTCTTTGATTTACTTTTGGCCACCATACTAGTGAACTAGAAGTTATTATTGGTCTTATCACTGTTGTGTATAGCCGATAGATCATTTTTGGTTTAAGTCCCAGTTTGTTTCCAAAGGCTCTTCTTACCATCATTAAGGGTGGTTTAGCCTTATTGGTAGTTCTCTGCAGATGTTGGTTTCAGCTCAACTAAGTCAATCCTAGATTACACCTAGATATTTGACCGCCCCCTTAATTTGTAGAGTTACTCCAAAGAGTTTCGGAGAATTTATGCCTCCCTGATTTCTCTTCCTGGTGAATGGCATAAGGTTGATTTTTACAGGATTTACCGTAAGGTTTTCCTTGTTGCACCATGCCTCCACCTTATTCAGAACCTTTTGCATTATTTCTGAGATTATATTGCCGTACTTTCCTTCTATGAGAACGACTATATCATCTGCATAACCCAGGGTAAATAAGCCTTCGTTATTCAGATTGCTGAGGAGTTCGTTTATAACCAGATCCCAAAGTAGGGGGGATAGTACCCCTCCTTGTGGACATCCCCTGGTTACCGACACTTCCATCTTTTCACCACCTATAGTGGCTTGTACTCGTCGGCTTTGCAGCATGTTTGTCATCCACCTGCACGTGGTGCCATCAATGGCATGCCTTTTAGCCGCTCGAATCATAGATTTAAAAGAGGTGTTAGGAGGTCAAAGACCCCCTGTATGTCTATAAAAACACCTAAGGCAATTTCCTTGTTTTCTAGGCTGTGCTCTATCCTGTTGACCAGGGTATGGAGAGCACTTTCACATGATTTGCCTGGCAGATAGGCATGTTGGTTTTCATACAGAGGTTTCTCTATGAGTGCCCCTTCTACCAGTTTGTCCAAAGTTTTCAAAATGAAAGATGATAGACTTATTGGTCTAAATGCCTTAGGCTGGGCGTAAGAATTACGAGCCGGTTTTGGAATGCAGATCACTTTGACAGGCTGCCAGACTTGAGGAATATGGCCTAAGGCCAGACTAGCTCGAAATAGGCTGCACAGAACTGGGATCAGGACTTGCTTTCCCTCCTGTAGCATCACAGGGAGGATGTCATCAGGTCCTGGAGATTTGTAGGGTTTAAAAGTGTTGATAGCCTAGTTTATTTTGCCGTGGTTTATCACGTGATTAACCAACTTCCAATCGCCTCGTGCTGCTCTGTAAAAAGAGTTATTATAGGTATGAGTTGGGTTTGGCTGTGTTTTAATTATTGTTCCTGGAAAGTGGCTTTGGAGCAGCAGCTCCGCAGTCTCCTTGCCAGTAACAGTAAAGTTTCCTGGAGGATTTTTTAGGGTGCCTACAGGATTTAGAGGTTCTTTAGCTAGTATGCGGTGTAGTCTTGCTCCTTCAGATGTGTTTTCAACATCTTGGCAGAGTTTCCTCCACAAGTCTCTTTTAGCTTTCCTTTCCATTTTGTTATATTCAGTGAGGGTTTTTGAGTATTTGTCCCATTCATCTGTTGCTTTCGCTCTGTTGAAGAGTTTTCGAGGATTGTTCCTCATTTTAACGAGGTTGTTATTCCACCTTTTTATTGGTGGTTACGGTTCTGGATTGGTTGTTGTTTTGATATGAGGTAAGAATAGATTTTTGTAATTGCTCTGCTACAGCCTCAATTTCAAAGGTGTTGTTGTGAACAGTGTTGATGTTGGCTTCAATATTTGCCTTTAGGTCTTTCTTGTAGGAGTTCCAATCAGTCCTCCTGGGGTCCCTATACATAAGCACTGTTTTTTCAAAACCTATTCAAAAAGGATGTGTCTGTGATCTGATAGGGATGGCTCACTAGATACATGCCATTTTGTTATCCTTCTACTGGTTTTGGAGGTACTTAAGGTTAAGTCTATGACCTCCCTCCTAGTAGATGTTACAAAAGTAAGTTCGTTGCCCACAGTTGTTTCCCGTAGGTGAACAACATCATGTAAAAGCACAATTTGAAGCATACTCAAACTGCAACATTCTTTTTCGTTCGACAATGGTACATTTCAACACTTCTTAAATAAACAGATCTGGTGAGTTTCAGATCTGATTGTATTAGGCACGGTCTGGTTCATTTTCTTGTGCATAGCATTTAACTTGGAAGAAACAGCAAAACAATTTATTCTTTTATTACTGAAAGTGGAAACCTAAAATTTTTAGCTAAGTTATTGAAAATTATAGAGTCACAAACAATTCATATCTTCATTGACAACTCTGATTATTGCGATTTTACTCAATAATAAGTTATACGAACCCCTACCCTTATTTTCTAGGAGATTAAGTCTTTGGAACAAATAGAATTAGATATTCAAGTTAATAGAAAAGCCAATAACACGATTTTGGTGAACTGTTCGTCATTATCAGTACATACTGCTATGTTTTAAAAAGCATAGCTGTTTATATAATTAGAGAAGCCACTTTGTTCGGGATACAGTTATTATTATTTGATATTGAAAACAATTCATAGATTTATATGAGAATGCATCCAAATTATACAGCAACATACTTCGGTAGTAGCACAGTGATGACATATACAAAATATAAACCACCTACCTTTACTCTTAAAAAAAATTGCTCCGGCTAATTACAAACGTGGTGAAGTATCAAAATCTCCACCACACTAAGACTTTCAGGCGGGTCGCTTAAATAGGGCACTAAACAAATATAGATCTAGGAAACACAAGTAATGTACACAAAAAAATATAAACCAAATTTTCTTTAAATCCAAATGACAGAAATTTTATTTAAATCGAATGCAAATATCAAACAAAAGAATTAAAATATTAAAGAAAATATTATTTGGATGCCATGAACAAATCAAAAATAAATAAGATAGTGTAATACCTTTTGTCCGAGGAGTAATATTTCTGGCATCATCATAATCTTAATTACTAAATTTCTATTTAAAATTAAATAAATAACTTAAATTTTTAAATCAAACCAATATTTGGCGCCAAAAGTTTGACAACTGAAATTTTAACAAAACAGCAATTCTCTGTTTTTCATATGGATTAAATACAAAAATTGTGGAAGACAACCACCTACCTCTCTTTTAAATAATATCCAAATAAATGGTATTAATAAACAAAATTAAAATGCACTGCTTGCTTGAAATATAGTAAAGTCCATTTAATGATTAAGTTTTTAAATTCCCTTCCAACATCCAAATTATAACGAAGTTTAAACGTTCCATTATCCACATAAAATTTTCTTCTCGTAATTTAATATTATTTGGCAAATAAATTCACAACACTGAAAATTATATCATTTAAAAGTAATTATTATTAAAAAAATAATCAAATTCAAAGATCTTCAATGATTATTTAACACTTTGACATTTCTACAAAATATAACCTAACAATGTTTGACATTTGTTTTGTTTACAAATTAACGAATTTACTACATAACCTTAAAATATTAAAATTTTGCTCTCAACATGTGTGCACTGTTCGAAATATCTAAAATAACAGAGAGTTTGTTACTAAATTGGTCACTCTTTTTATACCCTTTTTCAAACAAAAGAAAGCTATAGCGATATTTTTTGTTACAAACAAAAGAATCTTTAAAACCGAATACAATTTAAACACATAAATCTTTACTATGAATTATTCTTTAAACAAATCCAATAAATATATATCTGAAAAAATCCCTTTTCAATGGTCACTAGACAGAGCCAACCTAAAACAAATTTCCTACGCAACTATCAGATGCTAAAATTAACTTAATCACCTGAAATTACCTAGTTACATCTTCCTATCTTGACAAAATCCAACCTTACATTCTAATAAACATTATTTACATATTTTTACCTCAAAACAATGAAAATACCGACTAAATTACATTATTTCAGATTGCTATGGCAAAACGAAGAAAGTTGCATTTTATTTTAATTATATCTTCTACAAAAAGCAACCCCTACATTCAAAATTGTTTTAAGATTGTGCTTAAGAAACTGCTTGACAAATTAGTATTAAAACATTCTAGCCACAAGCTGTATAATGTATCTAAAGAAGAAGATTTAACGATATGAGTATCTCGTTAACTTGGAACATAGCTTTTTTATATAAATAACTCATGTAAGGTATCAAATACTTGCATACATCATCATTACCATGGACCTTGTCTGTTTTATGTCAAGACTTTCCTTCAAATGGCCTCAACTTTATTTTATTGACATATTTAGGTAGCGATTTCACATCGTTAGCTGAGCAACGAAACATTGCTAAGTTCTAAGAAAAATTAACTTTAAAATTTATTATTTTACAGCCTAGTGAGTTCTAGAGTGCATGTTTATTAAATTAATCCCCTTTTTTAACTTCATAAAAAAAGTATAAAAATTTTTACCAGGGGTGCATACTTTCTATCATGACATATCATGACAATACGTAACATTGAGATATGGCCGCCCTCCATGAGTTTCACTCTATCTTCATGATTTTCCAATTTTGTTAGATTCGTTTGATTTCGCAGTCTCGCTATGCTTCACGAACTACCGCTATTCCTGGTACAAGCTAGCATTGCGAAATATCGCATGGCTAATATTAAATTCTGCAATCATCGCGCTCCGTCACCGCTTGACTTTGACTAAATATCTTCAACTACTTTGGTGCTACAAATCCATTAAAAATTATAGTATCTTCCATTAACTCTAAATAAGTACATACATTGCACATCGCGAATGCAGGGGTTGATAATATTATTGGCGATGTTAGATATATCAATCGATACTGTGGAATATCGAGTTTTCCACTTCGAAGTATATTACAATATCTATGATATTTATTTCTTAGCGATGCAGTATGACGTCGCTAAGCTCCGCATCGCGGTATCAATCTGTGGTGCGAACGTGAATTTCTGTTGCTTAAGTGTTGTATCACACCTTATGTAAGTTTATTTTAGCCCCGGTATGGTTTGGGTTTCAAGTTATCTGACTACTAGACTAAAGATCTGCATGTAGATACGTTAAGAGTCCGTTCATTCGCTTGGAATGAATCCATTTTTCGCTCTTAACGTTTTTCTGTAAACAAAATGAGTCTATGGATTTCAAATAAAAAAATTATTCAAGATGGATATTTTTTCTAGGTCCGTCTTTAATACTTTTCGATCTTTTTCTATTGTTTTTGAAATATACGTGAGTAAAGCTGCTAAGATTGTTGATTTCTATGAAATATTTTCTGTAGACAGAACAATTAAAACGAAAATCCGCTACAAGAGTGACATAACGGAATATCCCAGCTTTGCAATGATACCAAACCTACACTGATTCCATAAAAATTACATGAGATTTTATACTAATTTCTGAACGTCTTGCTTTCTGTTGTCTGAAGGACTTGCGACATAACTTGTATGTAATAATGTAGCGCACCGTGTGGCGTAAACAGACTCTTATGAATATCAGGAGGCATCGCACAATATGACGGACAACTGTTAACTAACGTGGGGTTCAAAGAAGCATTTTCATTGCAGCCAGCAGTCGGGTCGGAGATTTGTAAATTCTCTTGAAACCTGAAACTTGCAAGTATTTGTAGTGTCGGTAAAAATTCTTAGACAAATTACAAATTTTATTAACTAAAATAGGTTTGCATATACAATATTGGTAAAACTTCAATTTGGGATTGGGTTTTCATGTGTGAGTAAAGGAAAAATAGCCAATATTAATTCATCTGAAAAAGATAGATATTATGACATATTGGTGCTAGATAAAAAAAATAAAAATTATTGAGAACTAGTTTATCAACTGAAAATTTAATATTTAGAATAAAGAAATACAAATTATAGAATCGTACTATTTTACTGGTACTGGCAATTTTTTATCATAATATTAGAGTTATACTAGGTGTATTTTATTTATTTTTACACTTAGTTACATTCGACGATATTCATTTTTGTGTTTAATTTATATTTTCCGAATTATTTGGACCAAAACACATCAAAGCCCCATTTTTCCAAATTTTTAAACGAATTCGTATTTAGTATGACAAGATCTACAAGAATATCTCTGCCTAGTTCATGCATCAAGATCTATGAAGAACTGTGAGATCAATCCAACGTATTACTATGGGGTGATATACTCATATAATAAAACAAAATAATAGTACAACCGTATATCACCACAATATTTTTTAAATAACAAATTTTTGCCCTGTTACTAGCTCAAACTTTAGTCTCAGTAAAGCAATCGACAAATATCTCTTTAATCTGTAATAAATCAACCTTACCTTACCAAATTTTGATATCAATGGGTCCACCTATAATGATAACAGCAGGGCTGGGAAAATTGTAACAAGCTGCAAATCAAAATTATTTCCACACAAGGAAGAAACATGAACAAGAAACGAAATTCAAACATATAAATAGAAACACAATTTTTATTTCAGCACAAATAAATAACACATAAATAAAAAATAAACAGAAAACAAAAACTACAAATCAGCCTTTTATTATTGTTGGGGATTTCTACGTAATTTTTTATATATTATCTCTAAACTACTAATCAAAAAATTAAATAAAAATCAAACTTTTGTATTCTAATAATATCAATTTAGCAAATTTTCTATTTTCTTTTTATATATAAAATTAGGTTAAGTTATCTCAAATATTAAATTTTTAAATTTATATACTTAATTGTCCCAATGTAAAATATTTAGATTTCTTTTCAATAAAATATTAGTCCGAAATTATTTCCTTTACTGGCCAGTATAATGAAAAATTAATGTCACTTACTATTTTGCCGCACACTCGATACTTCCTCTAAAACTGATCCCGGGAAAAGAAATACTGCTATAATATCCACTACCAACCTCTTGACTGGTGGCACAGACATAAAAATGCAAGTTTGCAGAAAGCTAATTCTTCTTAAATTTCTTTTCAAATTAGAAATTTTATATGTTGTGAAGTTATCCAAATCAATTAAAAAATTTATTATCTTCTTGATATTACGATGAAAAGGTAAGTTATATGCATTTCTTTGCACGAAATTTCATTTGTTAAAATTTGTAACCTCACTTTGTTCTTTCAAATTATTAAAATGCATGTTTTTTTAGGTTAATCAAAGTACAAACGACACAACCTCCTCTCAATGCGTTCTGGAGATTACTGATTGTTTTTCACAATACAAATTACATTAAAACATACAGAAACAAAAACAATATAACATTATCAAGTAATCCATGGACAAAAATTGACATTTAAAATTTTTAAATAAAATATAAATTTCTTTAAATTTTAGATTTAATCACATAAAAAGAATCCCCAACACTTCCTTAAACTAACAATATAACATTTTTATTTCTAAAACCCAACAATAACCCACAATTTGAGTCGAACAAGCAAATTTTCACACTCGACAAAAATTGTAATAATTTCCATTTAAATCTGTCCACATACCAATTTTACCATTTAATCTTTACACAATATGATTATATAACTTTTCCCAATAGTTTGACATCAATAACAAACACTTACAATACAAAATTAACTAAAAATGAATTTTAATATCGGCACAGGTGTATGGACATTTTTTAAATTGAATTGGCTGAGAAAACACACATAGAACTACAAAACCTTTATACAACTTACACAGCCAAGATGTTATCCAACAAAATTCCACAGTTATATCATGAACCTACATTAATTAAATTAGAACGGTGGCTCACTAAGCCAATACGATGAATCGCAAAAGTAAAAATCATCCATTTTGAAAATTAAGCAAGGTAAGTTACTTTAATATATGCAAATCTACTCGTAATAGCCCGTTTTATTATATTCTAGGTGCAATTTACCAAATTTGAGCTATTGACGGAAGATCAAGAAAACAATTTAACGTACCAATCGTTGTATTAAAAATTACAATTATTAAATTATATACACACTTAAATAGTATCCTTTTGTTGAAATATAAAACTTTTTATGCATGTCAACATAATATGAATAAATTATTCCACTAAAGAAACCCATTTTGAAAATTATTTTCAAAATTTGAGGTTATGTAATGAATAGATCGGAACGTTAAATAATCTTGCATGAAATGTAACTATAACAAGTAATTATCGCAAATAGGATGTATTTATCTTAATTCCTGTATATAGCTGGCTTCAACCATACTTCTGAAACTATAAAACAAACCTTTTAATAGAGATTCGATTACGAACGCCTGAAAGATAGGCAACCCAAATTACCTATTTAACATTTCTACCTGCAAATAACACAGCAGTATGTATTAGAAAAACTTAATAATAATAAAGTACGCCGTATGGCAAGTAGGCATTTTTCCTCTAATATGGGCTGGTTCATCCAATATGAGAAAATAATAAGTTTCTGATGTGGTTTACAGAGGGTACAGTTTCTTTACTAGAAGATGATATTCCAAGGTAATATCAGGTTGATATACCTTGGAAAATAATTCGTTCAGCTTGTGTCATAACCTAACTGACTGCCCATCTTTGTTTATTACAAGCATACTTTCCGTACTCCCAGTATTATCATTGTGTTTAAAAACTGTTTCAGGCTTTCTTAAGCTTACTCAATTTCGTGGCTCATATGTAATTCTAGTACACACTGTAGTACCTATTTTCCTCATTTTTGACCTCATGCTGCCAATTACAATATGCTAATAAGATACATATTACAGCTTTTAAAAATACTTCTATTCTATCTATCTATGTAGCTCGATTCTATCTAGGTATTTAGTATATCACTATAACTTCAATTTTCAGACACAATAGCTATAATAAGTCGTTTGTTATAACATAATAAAAATAACATGTAATTTTTAGGGATTCCAAGATTTTTATCCACATCTGAAACAGGCATCTACACACGTATATAATTATACGTTAATTAATTTATAATTGCTTAATTACTAGTTTAATTACAACAATAACACCTTATATGCATTAAGGAAATCATAGCGCCTTCTCTCGTAGTGAAGATTGGAACGCATGACATATCCATGTAGATCCGATCTGGTTAATTCAGGACATAGCGCTGCGGTAAATCATCCCGAAGCGAGTCCCCACGAGGTGCTACATCTTCCTAACGGTAACGGAGAGCTTAATTTCTAATAGCACCATTGATCCAGAGCCTCGCACTTTCCTGTTTAATTAAGAGAGGGATGGTAAAATGCATGAAGCCGGTAACACGGGATGTGTTCGCATGACAGCTTCTATAGCACAATCGTTTAAAAAAATTATTACTCACCTGTTGCTGGCGTTGTTAGTTTTTATTTAACAATTCGTTATACCGCTTCATGGTTACGATACAGTGGCGGATCTAGGATTTTGGAGACCTTAAGCTTATGTTTTTGGGGGGATCTACTTACTGAAAGGTGTATTACAAAATAATGTGTTTCATTACAAAACTCATTATCAATTATCAGAGCTCAATTCATTTTTTTCTCTCCAACAAAGTCTTCAAACAGTTGATTTTATTTGAATCTTGCTACAGGGTAAATATAATTGCAAATTCTTTAGAACTTCGAGTGCAATAAATCATAAGTCATTATTAAACAGGAATTTCTTTTTATTTCTAAGATTTATTCAAATTTTTCAAGAATTATTCAAAAGCTCAATAATAACAACTCAACTTAAAAAATCAAAATACTCTTATACCACATGCTTCATTTGGAAATCGAAATTACGGATTAACCTGTGCTTTTAGACAATGGTTTGTAAAATTTCCCCAAGTAAATAAAGTTATTATTTCTGTTTATCATTTTGTTTATTGGCTTAAACCCTTTCAGTCCCCTATTTTCTAAGAAAAATCATTTAAATTAGTGCAACCTAAAACAGCTGTAGTGTGTTCAAGAGCCCTTATTATTCCATAGAGCAGTTAGCCAGAGCGGTGTGATAATTACCCCAAGTCGCTGCCGCCCCAGATTCGATTGCAGCTGACAGATATTTTTTTTATATTTTTTTGCAAAATACAAAATTTATAATGGCAGTTTTTCTCCTCGATAATATTCATTGTGTACATAATTTTAATAAATTACATTTCAAAATCATAAATCTGATCCACGCTACTGCACACAAGTAAAAAACAGGTTAAGTAAAAACGATAATCTTTTTGCATTGGTAACCTAAATAGGTACTTAAAGCACTGCCGTGATTAGTTCTCACAAAGTCAAGATATTTAAAGTTCTCTTGATTACAGAATTTGTCAATATACAAGAAGAATCCATTCAGGTTTCGATAGATATAGTTTATTTACTAAAACCAGAATGGGAGACGTTGCTTTATCACCTTTTGGATATATTTCTTCGTGGATGTGGAAGAAGTGTCTTCATGTTTGTGGACTCTAATGTTTGTCCCTTTACAAAATCCAGATTTATATAGTTAAACTAAGCAAGGACGAAGCTGGTGCAATGAGTGGGTCTTATGGGCGTGACTTCTTATTAGTGGGTGTGGTAAATTTGTTTATCAGTATGTTAGTAACTTTATACAATCCAAATATATGTAGTTAAGCTAGACGAAGAGCAAAGAAGTGCAATGGATGAGTCTGATTAGAGCAGTTTTATGTCAGTGGGCGTGCTGAGTAAACTAGGATTTTATGAGAATGGGTAATAAGTATAACAGGAAATAAATTTATTTTAACCTGTCATATACTTTTGTATATATACATATATACATTTGTAATAATTAACGAAATATTTTATTATTTAAAGCGAATTAACTACTCATTTCAAAACTGAAATGTTGTTGTGCTCATAAATATTAAAATTTCCATTATGTTTTAAAATCATGTTTCCCTTACATGTTAAATAATTTCTTGAAATTTTTCCGTCCGAAGGACGAGCTTAAACCTTATTCCCTATATGTTGCACATTTCAAAAATTCAGTGTATAGTTAACTAGCCGTACAAGGTAAACCTCCTTCAAAGGAACACATAATGTACGCTGTTGACTGAAACCTTAATAAATAAGCGTCCCATAAAGACTAATAGTTGAGACCCCCACCTTCCGGAAAATTTTGATTTATTTGCCTAGCAGGCAAAGTCTTACTAATCTCAATGATATCTTTACTTCCCAATTGTATTACATGAATGTTCACTTTGCTCAGTTTGTATGGGGTTTAAAATCTCAAAACATTCCATAACATCAAGTAAAAATCAAGTAGCACAGCAATGCAAATTCGCCTTTCCACTAATAAAACAAAAATCAAGTAGTCTGATGCAGATTGACATTTCCACTAATAACTAATGGCATTTTTATTCAAATAATTTTATCGTGTTAGGTAATTTCAAGCAGCAAATACGTTAAAGACAATCTCCTGGGTATACAAAATTATGTTGCACAAGTTTTTGTTAAACAACTATCCCTGGATTCTCAAAACATTTGAATTTATCCATTATTAACCTAGGTTAATAATAGAAAAAATTATTACCCACTACTAGAGAAATTCAACTTCACAGTTGGCTAGGAGACGCAATAATTGTCAACTTCATAGCTAGTAGTGGAAAAAAATGATTATTTTAATTTCCCGTTGTCATTTTACTAATAAAAGCAGGGATGCGAAAATAGTTTCAACTTGTTTCAACTGTTTGCAGATAGTTCGCCCATCTTTAGAGCAGTGGTTTTTAGCCTGTGGTCCACGGGGCCCCGGAGGTTTATAATGGCCTCGCAGGTGGTCTGCGAAGACTGTCATTATTATAGTGTTATATTATTTAAAATAATAAATACAAAAAGATTGCGACAATCATTCTGTCTTTACGTTGTCAAAAATTACAAACATTGTCAAAATGCTCAATCTCGGTGATTTCACAAATTATCAAAAAAAATAAGAAGCATCGCATGCTTGATGATTTGCCTAAATCACGGCGCAGAAGAGGCTTGGTAAAGGCAAGAGCTGAGAAGAATGTTGTGAAGCTGTTAAAATCAGAAAAATGCTTGCGTATACATAAAATAGCTATAAAGGAAGGCGTTAGCAAAAATAGTTAAAGATAATAAATTAATTAATAAAAAAAATAGTTTAAGGAAGGTTGTACAGCGTTTTGGTTTAAAACAACATTCATTGCGTTTCTATGTATGACGAAATGTTCGTCAAAATGGACAGCTTTGCGTTACCAGTTTAGCATACAAGTTTCGCATACGAGATGACGTAATTCTCTATAACCTTCTAATATTTGCTTGACTAAGTTGCATCTTATGACGTAAAAACTGCGTGATCTCGTATGCAAGACTTGTTCGTACGAGTTCAAGCATACGGGCCCAGGGCCTCAATTTTACAATGTAGTTATAGGAGAAGGTGTAAATAATAGTGTAAAAACAATTAAAATAGATGAATTCGGGAAAAAAATCCTTGTATGGCAAGCCATGCGTTCTTATGATCTTCAACATTTCACAAAGTTCAACATTTTTTACAAGTGGTACTATTGGAGGCGACGTCTACAGAAAAGAATGCATACAATAACGTTTATTATCCCTACTTTATATCGTATACACGTTTCCATGTTGTGTTGGGCAGATTTTGCATCTGCCCACTGTTCTGGTACGGCCCTGGAACTTTTGAATTCTAAAAATGTAAATTTTGCGGAAAAACAGGACATCTACCACACTGTCCTAAGCTTCATCCCATAGAGTGCTACTGGGCCATTATAAAAAGAAACTTGAGAAGTGGTGGCTGAGCAGCTAAAACAATCAAAGAATTCAAACAAATCTGGGGTGCACCTAGCCGAAGGATTTCAGCGAAGGATGTCCAAAGGCTGGTATTCGAGCAAAAGTTCGAACCTGATTATTGATTACCTATATGTATTATTCTTTATATAAGTAATAGACGTCGATATAAGTTATTTTGTAATTTCAAAATAAAATAAGTGAAATTTGATAAAAAGCTTAAAATTTGTATCAATAATTTAGTGTCAGTTTAGTAAAATGAGCAGTCCTTCAATTTATTTGTGCGGAGAACTCGATCTTAAGGAAAGTAAAAGCATTCAGAAATCAACTCTGTCTGAAACTATAGTCTCTTTTTATAGGAAAATTGGTTTGTTATCTTGTAAGTTTCTATTTCTTTGTCTTAAGGCTGTTTTACCCGATTCTGAAGATAGGGAAACGCAATGTAAACTTTACTCGGTTTTTATTCAATAACCGCTCAATATTTTTTGATCGGGTTTTTACCAAAAATTTACCTACAATGTAGTGTATGATGTAATGTTTTTAAAAAATAATTTTTAACGTTTGAAACCATAAAAAACTTAATTTAAAGTTGAAATTTTCGTTTCTAAAAAAAATCTTTACATTACATCATAGCATTTGACGCACAGATTACGGGAAAAATGTTTAAAAATATATACGTTGATTTATAAATGAATAAAAGCATAGTAAGCGATCCTATTGCAAATTAAGTTTTTTATGGTTTCAAACGTTAAAAATTATTTTTTAAAAACATTACATCATACACTACATTGTAGGTAAATTTTTGGTAAAAACCCGATCAAAAAATATTGAGCGGTTATTGAATAAATAAATAAATAGTTTACATTGCGTTTCCCTATCTTCAGAATCGGGTAAAACAGCCTTAAGGAAGCACATATGCAAGATGGACGTGTACCGTATCTAATCGGAAATTTCCAAATATCATATTTCCGACACTACTACAGTAAGAACAATAATTGCAGTATCTCTGTACTTCGCATGTTTTTACGTAAGTTTATGAGTATGGTCATTAGATACGCTATGTGGGTTCTAGCACGAAATCGTATGTATTTTCTTATGAACGTTCATTTTGCATTTCTAGATCATCCGCCGGCGATTTATCGTTTATAGATCGTTCATCGATAAACGATATCTATTTTTTTATAGTTTATCGAAAAACAATACTAAACAAAAACTAAACAATATCGTTTTTGATAAACTATAAACGCCGGCAGATGACCTGGAAATGCAAAACAAACGTTCATAAGAAAATAACGTTAAGAGAAAAGTGGGAAAAGGGTGTTGAAAAGAAATGGTTAAGAACCGCTGGTTTAGTGTATAAACATCAAGTTAAAGTAAAGGGACGTGATATTTATATAAAAGTAACATCAAATAATATAGTTAATTATTTGTTAACAAATATTTTATATAGTTGATAATTAGGTCAAATTAAAATAATTACCTTTTAAAAATAAAACATTTTTATTTTACTTTCTAATAGCTAGCAGTATTGAGCATCCCTGTCTTAATTATTATATCATCCTTTTTTACTTATTGGAACGTTATGGTAAGATTACTGTATCTTATCTATGAAATCGAAGTCCCCCCCCCCCTAAGTGAAAATACTTCCGACGTCCCTGCAAATGACAAAGCATAACATATAGGTGCAACAAAACAAACAACTTTTTCGTTGCTGAGAGTGAAATTTTGATGCAATGATGAATATTTCCAACTTAAATAAATTAAAGGAAAGTACATTAACGATTTCCTATAGGAAAATATGATTTTTCTAACATCCACAACCAGCTGATGTTATTTTCCCCCAGATCATTAAGCACACTTCAAAAACTAGGTGCTTGAAGGGCAAGGGGGGAGGTAATATAGATCAGATTGGATCATCAAGCTCCATGGTCAACGCAACAACAAATAAGTGAACCAAATGATCCTAGGTAACACTGCATCAGTCCATTGGAAAGTAACTAATATTCCAAAGAATGTATCTGTCATTTAATGAGCTATAGATCACTTTCGGTCTGAAACTCGAGACACTCTTTTCTAGCTCAATATTATGATTTAAAGTTTTTGAATCTAGTTTGATTCGGACCACTATCCGCAATTATTCGAAGCTCGACCTTCGAGATTTAACGCAATCCTTCCACCTTTGCACTCGTTCAGTACCATTCTAAATATTTACGCAAGTTCCTGATTATGTGCTTGTTCCTCGTTATTTCCATACTCCTCGTAGCTCTTGGTTCGGATAACAGATTATGTAATAATTTATTCTACTAAGATTCCATTCACTCCTAATTGGGATTTTAACAAAGAAACGACAAGCGAATAGCTAGTTTTATATACCTTACAATATGGTTATCTTTATTTAGACCATCGATCGCCCTGAACCGTTTAAAGCAGGCTCACGTGCTGCAGTGTTTTCAACGTAATATTCAATTTTGATAACGGGCTGTGCCAAAGAAAAACCTTTTCTGTTATAATTGTATACAAGGGGTTGAAAAAGAGTACCAGAATTTAGTGGTAAGGGTACTATACTCATTAAAACAAACAAGAAAGTCAGACTAAATAGATGTCCGATTCGCAACTGTTTCGTAGATATAGCTGATTTTATATTAGACAGTAAATTACGCCGCTATACATTTGGCTTGAAAATCAACTGACATATTGCCTGGACTCATTAGGCATGTAGAATGGTTCATATGGTAGAGCAATCTTTCGAAAGGATGTCCCAGTTTCTTCAATTTTTCATTGTAAAACAGCTTCTTTTAGTTCAGGAGTACTCACAGATTGTGGTTTACTGTAGTCCAGTGAATTTGGCTCAAATTTACAAGTGTCTCTTAAACGATTAATGCTGCTAAGCATTCTTCCGCTGTTAGGTGTCCACTATTGGGATACACTTATTGATATAAGCATGCTACTCTAGTGGTATTGCCATTCGCTTTACCGTACATGAAATGCATGTCTGTTAGTTCAGGATTTGTATAATAAACAGCTGCCATTTTTAAATAATCTTAAGAAACAAGTTTAAACTGATTCACTTCAGAGCTACTTATATACATACAAATTAATGACAATCTAGACTTTGCTGTTTTGTTTTGTTTCGAATATACAAAATCAGCTATATCTACGAAACAGGTGAGAATCGGACATATGTTCAATAGGACTTTTTTGTTTGTTTTGATGAGTTGTACCTACACCTAGATTTTGGTATCATCTTTTTTTCGAAGTACCTGGGCTTACACCTAGATCAACGCCTGACTTGGGCCAAACATATCCAGACTAAGCGATCGCAACTAAACCTAAAATTTAAACAAATGTATTGGCTACTCGGACGAAAATCAAATCTTTCCCTATCCAACAAAGTGCTCCTATACAAGACCATGCTGAAGTCGATCTGGACCTATGGAGTTCAACTCTGGGGTTGTGCCAAACCATCGCGAATAAAAAGTATTCAGCAATTCCAATCGAAGGCTCTCCGAGCCATAACTGGTGCAACGTGGTATGTCACCAATCAAACCTTACATGTGGACCTTGACATACCACTTGTTGTTGACGAAATTCATAGATTCTCCCAAAGTCATTATAACAGATTCCAGGACCACAACAACGCTCTGATTCAAGAGTTGTCCAACTTCCATCCAACTGTAAGAAGACTACGCAGAACTTGGCCATACGACCTCCAAACACCCTGATGTGAATGGATTTATATAGGAGTATCACTAATGAGTGGTTTCTCCTCACATTGCCTACATTACCATATTATCATATTTGCTTAATACTCCTTGTAGAGTAGCTTGCAAATTTACGATTAATAAACTAAAAAAATAAAAAAAATCTTTTTTTCAACACCGTGTATAATCTAGATTAAGCGTACAGGCTTTGAGCATAACAGCAATACAACTACCATTGCGTGCATTTGGGAACCGTCGTTTATGTAGAATCTGTATCTTTTACTGGTTTGAATTTAATGCCGGAAAACCGTAGGAGTCACTTATTAAAACAAACAGATTTTTCGTAAAAATCTGCTTTTGTAGAAGATGTATCTACAAATTTATTTCGATTTTTTGGCTAGAAGCAACCAGGAGGACCTCTTTACACTATCCACCACCGCTAGTAATTTTGTATAATTTATCCGTGGGGAATATCGACAATTATCCTCCGAACTGGTAAATGCAAAGATAAACACAACATAAGCTTACATAACACAAGCAGGAATACATGTTACTCTCTTAAAAATATTGAATCGCGCCATCTATTTTTACATTATTCTATTTACTGCGACTCCTTCGTTCTCTACTACTGACTGTTTTACAAATATACGGATTTATAAAATCAGAAAGGGGTAAGAATCAAATATGTATAATTAGTGCTGCCAACAGTCTTTAAACAGTATTTTTGCTTCTAACGTCCCTAAGACACAGAATTACGACCCCGTTTCATTCGAACCCTGGAGTTCCTACTTTATCGGCAACCGACCAAATTTGTCCGTGTTATGATGCCACCTTATTTTAAACGAAGATGTTCTACTGTTTATAATAAAAACAAACGTTGTTTGTTAAGGAATTAAATGCATTAGCAAAAGATAAATGAGTAGTAATAAAGTATAACAATAATCAGCTGCATATTAATGTTTAAAAGACTTCCTGTTACTTGCATTTGTTAAAGTCTTGAGTATGAGAGTTGAATAACATTATGCGATTGCTATGTTCACGCAATTAAGACAATTGTGTCTGGTGGGTGAGAGGCGAGATGATGAATGACCTGGCAAATGGCGGCAACGACAGGAAGGTGGGTTACTCTGGTGACCTCCAGTGTGTTATGTCTCACACCCCGTGTGAAATTAAACCCCCTTGTTAATATAGTAGCCCGTCTTTTCATATTTGAATGTTTTTCCGATTTATTCATGAAACAATAATATAGAGAGCAGTTATGTTTATAGGGTGGTAAAATTAATATTTCAATTGTGCATAAAATCATATAACCGTAACTCTATAAAATTTTACGCTTACGTACTATTAACTTGTTTTAGTAGGCACTTGTTGAGTGGAATGTCGAGAAAATAATAAAGGAAGACATACGTACTACTGAAAAAGACCTACCAGGTCAGTTGCAGAGCAGACAAAGAGAACTTGGTAAACTGTAGGAATTTAAAGATCGCTGTAATGTGCCTTTTTTAAATTTTAAGAGTTGTAAATAAAGATGAAATAAAAGTTTTTGCAGTTTTTTGTTTCAAAGGCTGCATTTCATTTCATTGTTCATCATGCTTCTAAGCAACACTTCTAAATACCCAGGAAGAAGAAATATTACTTATTTAAATTCTAATAACTTTTTGCGTACTTATTTAGCTTCCTCGTGCTTCATTTTGGTGCTGACTCGTACCCTATTAAATAATTTAACAAACCATTTCTATTTAAAACCCGTTGTATATCAGAAACCATATTCTCCACAATTAAACATACATTTCAATATGGAGACTTTTTTATTGTAATAGTTTATTAATACTTAAAGTAAATGGGATAAAGTACCTTTATGCGATATGTCTTAGGATTTTCTAGTTAGTTTCTACAGCGTTACATCTCCATTCAGGAAGACTAAATAGTAGAAGCCGGTACACCACAAAACCAGAGAAAACGTAGCATATAGGGTTGAAAATAAACTATTTTGCACAGTTATTTTATAGGACCCTAGATGAGATTCGGCTTGACCGATGCAACCCATCAAGGCCTTATTTTTTAGACCCTAGTGCCACTATAGTATTTAAATTTCTGGGCCTCATGAAGAAAGTTGCACATTATGGTAATGTAGATTGAGTTGTGTATCGTTTTCGGGTATTTTCTGTAGCGACCTTAACAATGTCTTGCACATCACCTATCTTGTAGTTGGCTGCCATCTTGGAAAATGTCAAACACCCTTAGGCTCTTTCTTGCTGGTATATGCTGTCATGTGGGGTATCGAAACCAGATAATTCCTGAATCCTGAAGACGTATACGTCTTCAAAATGCATGTTCAAATGTAATGCTAATATTGAGATACAAGCTTTAGTATTTTTTTAATAAACAAAATGGAACAAAATTGAAATATATAGTCACTACTCATTGTCAGCAGAGTCAAGTTGCAAGGGTTCGCTCCATTAACATCTTCATCAGAATCTTCTCCAGGGCTTTGTATTTCTACAATGTCTCTTGATACCTTCAGCTACAACATATATCGCAAATTTAACAACGTGAAAACCAGTAAGCTACAGAGGCTAGTCAAGAAGGAGCTATCAAAACTTCAGAGGCTGGCCTGCCTGTGTATTACGGGGGTGATGAGAAGTACCCCGACAGCAGCTCTGGAAATACTTCTAAACCTGCCACCGTTAAACATCTATATTACGGCAGAGGCAAGAATGGCGGCTTTCAGACTGAACTATAATGGAAATTGGAAACCCAGTCATCTTGATGGGCACACCAAAATTACTTCCGTTGTAACCAGCCCACAGCTAGACATGAGCAGTGATACTATGCCTGCTAGGCAAAACCACACTAAACCCTTCACCACTCTCCTGGAGTGGAACGAAGGGCTATTACAACAAAGTCGTCAAAACAAGCTAATCTGGTATACGGATGGCTTCAAAACTGACTGTGGCACAGGTGCAGGAATATATGGAATCACCTCAATTTGCTGCCTATGCATCGCTGGGGAGGTTCGCCACTATCTTCCAAGCCGAAACTCATGCCATAGACATCTGTGTACAGGAGAATTTAAAAAGGAACTACCAAGGTAAAGAAATCCTTATCCTTACAGATAGCCAGGCCGCCATAAAAACCATAGCTATCAATCGTAGTAACTCAAAATTAGTATGGGAATGCCGACAAAACCTAATAATCCTTTCAACCCACAATAGAATAACTCTGATGTGGGTCCCGGGGCATAAGGGGATTAGTGGCTATGAGAAAGCTGACTCCTTGGCTAAGAAAGGAGCAGAGTTACCATTTATGGGGCCAGAACCCATCTTTGGAATTTTGCTCGAAACTGGTTGAAAAGCTGGACAAAAAGACAGCACCACAACCATTGTAATGCAATTGAGGGGCAAAGACATAGCAAACTGATGCTAAAAACAACATCTGACAAATTGACTGATGACATTCTGCAATTAAGCAGACAACAGATTAGGCTGGTGACAGGCCTTATAACTGGACACTGCAACCTAAGGAAGCATATGCATAGAATGGGGATTGGTAATGAAGAACCCATCTGTAGACTCTGCAATGAAGAGGACGAAACAGCCTCACATGTTATTTTCGACTGTGAAGCCCTGTGCCGATGGAGGTTTGCACTCCTCGAAGGAGCTTTCTCTCGTGAGACGCTCATAAGGGAGGACCTGGTAAAGAGGTTACTAAGCCTAATCAGGATCACAAAACTCTTTACCGACTAAGTGACATGATGAGAGTACAATAAGCCTAAGGCTGTGGTGCTGGGTTCTAACCCCCCTCATATGTCACATACAAATAAACAAACAAACCAGTAAGCAACTATTTTGGGTCCACTTGGTCGTTTTCAAGACACGTTGTGTTTAACTAACCTCATATTGCTGCACCATCCTTTACATTTCTTACATGAAGATGTAGAGGACATTGACTTTCTCAAAATACTTACTGTTAGACCAACTATAGATGAGTGTTTTTCTAGACCACAAGAGTGACCACTGATTGCTGATCTGTGTTCATCCCCAGTTGGCAGGTGAGGGAAGTACTTGATCAGCCTGTTCTCTCTGGTATGCTGCTCTAAAAGCACGTTCATGCAGTGCAGCTCGAGTGGATCGAATCAAGCTTGGTGGCATGTTTTCAGTGGCAAACCACTTTCACGGACATCAGCATTTTTGTCACATAGAACCGAATGATTGTTCTTTGTCAAAACTACAAATACCTCTCTAAGCTCACAACCCTTGCTGGAGTGATACATTTGGATTTTTAGCTGGACAGACCATTTTCTACCACCAGTCTGGCAAAGTTAGCAATTTCTACAATCTGTTTGAATAGGCAGTATATGTAGGAATACAAGTGCTGTCACCGTCAGATTGAGATTGTCCTTCACTTTTTTCCCGTGCTCTCTGTTCCACACAAAAATGACATGCTATAATGTCGGAAACCAAGCATCAAACCACACATAACATGCTCAACATACTGTAGACGAAGAAATAATCATCAATCTACCACTAAACGCTAAACCTCGCCATCGACTGCATTCCTATCAAATTGTGACAAAACACGAACCCGGAAGACCGCTAAAACACATCTGTCGCACCGTACATCCTCCACACAAAGAAAGATTGCGACTATTGCAGTGTCATATATGTAACACATATTAAACATAATTGCGTGCCATGCTGCTGAAACGGAGTTCTCTCGAGGACTGCAGGACGAAACGTGGGGTCAATACCCTCACGGAGGTGGCTAGGAGCAGCGCTCAGCGGTACAGTCGGATTTAAGAATAAGCAGAGTGGGCATTTATCTAGCCCCCTCCCCTACACAAAGGAGTCATAATATAACCGTAATATGTTGTCTTTTACTCATTGTTATCAATAACAAACATTCAGTGGCGGGATTTGGGTGTGGCAAGGGGACGAAATTGCTCTCCCAGTGTTGAAACAACTAAGAAAAATGTTTGCTTTATCATGGGATATTTGACCTGAAATCCCGCCACTGCAAATACTGTTGATAACTTATGTTACACTATATTTTAGGGAAACATAGGTATATTATTGTAATATTTTCACATGGAGCCTCTATAGTAATTCTGCACCAAGGGCCCCACAGCTTCAACATTGGTCCAGCACTCATTTTCGTTTAATGACATTTCGCATGCTCGCCTGTCTTGTTTTCTAATTCGTGTGTTATAGGAGACTATATGGTTTCTTCTAGAGTTGGAAGATAGATTTTGCTGTTCAACTCTTCAAAAAAAAGGGAAACATTCAAATCAAACAACTTTGTGCGTTTTCAATTATGGACCAAAACAAAATTCGTGCGGTTATCAATTTTTTTTTCATATGGAAGGAAGAACCGCAACTGAAATTAAATCCAGGTTGGATGTTGTTATTGGGGATTTGTCACTTTCATTGTCCTCCGTGAATTTCGAAATTTAAAACGTAAACAAATAGCGAACCACGTTCAGGACATACAAAACCCGACACTACCGATTGTGGATAAAGTCCATGACATGGTTTCGGCTGAATAAAACAATGTCCATTCAATCAGCTGGAAATGTGTTAACATCAGTAGTTTGGGACGCCAAAGGAATTTTGCTGATTGATTATCTTGAAAGAAAAACGACGGTTACTGACCAATATTACACAGCAATTTTGAACAGAGTGAACGCAGCAATTCAGGAAAAACGCACCGGAATAATCAAGAAAAAAGTGTCGTTCCACTGCGAAAACGTACCGGTGCCTCATTTTAGTACAAAAGTTGACAGAATTGACGTCATGACTTGCGAATCCCTCCCTTGAACTTTCACTTATTACCAAAACTCAAAATATTCCTGACTAGAAAGAGTGAAGAGATGATCGAGTCCGTAAATGGTTATTTTTACGATCTTGAAGAAAGTTCTAGACGGAATCGAGAAGTTAGAGCAACTTCGAAGCAAGTAAGGCAATTACGTTAAAAAATAAAGTACAACTTTAACAAGTGAAGTAAACAAGTGTATCACGTGTATTTTCTTTTCGAAAACTTTTCAAACTATCCTCGTACATTTACATGTAAACGTCCAGAAATAAGATTTTTATTAATAAAGTAATTAAAATTTTAAATTCACGATAGTTAGAGGTAATTTTTATAATTGTCATCTCATTTTAAAACTTTGTTCCTGGCCCCATTCATTGCATCTTCTATAACTTAATGCATGTTAGTAACCGTAAAATGTCAAGTTAAGTTTAACTGACAGCTCAGCTCGATGTGGCTAGTCTACAGGCTACGTTCACCTGTGTTCAACTAAATCACAGATAACCCTAAAAGTGGCAGTTTTTTAACACCTGTAAGTTTTTAACAAAATTATTTTATGCAAAGAACATAATTGGTACCAATAGTTTAACTAAACTTAAGTGTGACACGCAAAAATATATTTACTATCTACAAAATATATGTACAATTATTTTTAAAAACACTATAATAAGGATGAGCCATAGAATTGTTCTAGAAGTTCTGTTTTTGAAAAGGGTTTCTGCAATACCTACTTTTTGTCCGTAAGATTGAACGTACTAATTATAACTTTTATGATCAGGCCCATAATGGTGACTTTAGCCCAGTACTAGAACTACTCTTGTGGGAAACTTTGCCTACGTCGACTTGAAGTGCTTTGACACTTTTACAACATTGCGGACTTCACATTTTGATGTGGATGATGATCGGGACTGATGAAGGTACTCGTATCTGATATTGACTTGAGGTATTGACATAGGACCTTTTATATGATAGTTACTGGTAGTCAACGCCGTATTTAAGGGGGGTTTAGGGGTCTGAACCCCCCAAAACTAAAGTTAATACTAATAAATGACAATAAAATAAAATTACTAACATTTGTTAAAATAACAAAATCAAAGCAATAAGATGACTTGAATGCATGATCTGGATTTTGAATTTCTCTTTAATCCTCCAGAACCCCCCACCCCCCGGAAATAAATCTTTGGCTACGGCCCTGCTTGTAGTGGTCTACTAACTTTTAACTATGATGCCATAGATTGACATAGGACCTTACACCTTTTGTATGTTGTTACCGGTGGTCTGTAGATGTACAGGAAACAAAAAAGCACTCTCCGCCTTTTGTGGTAGTTATTTAATATTGGTATTAGCTGTTGCTCCAATACAGTTACAAAGAATGTTGTAAGAAATCAATCATGCATTTGCCGCCATAACTACAGAATTTGGGAATCTAATTCAAGCAACTCAGAACCTTAACCGTGAAAGATGGAAAACGTGGTTCCAAAAGTGAACGTATAGTGTGTACCAGTAATTATAGGTATCGATGTAATGTTCGTTGACAAATGAGGTGTTTTACTGCAACTTAAGGGAATGTCGCCATATTTTGAAATACATGTAGGTAAGTAGTGGTGGGTAAATTCCCGGAATTTATTTTTTGGGGAATATTCCTGGAAATATATCTGGGAATATTCCCGAACTTCCCACTTTATCGGGAATTTATATTTTGGTTTAAAAAAGGTCCAACATAGAGAAATTGTTCGAAAAAAGTTCAATTCACCACACGTCAATGCACATCAAAGATAAATGTTAATTTAACACGATAAATTAACGCTAGAACCGGCCACGTGTTGGTAACAGGTCTTATAATAATAGTCCCTTTTTACAGGCCATGAAGGCCCATTGTGGTATAGCAGGGTAAGCTGCTATTAAGGGGGTAAAATGGCTCGCTTTACACACCGACCGCCTATTAATACCCCAGGAAATGATTGCCCAGGTACTCATTTTCACAGGCTGAGTCGACCTGGAAGCCTTAGATATTTTTAAAAATTCCAATGTATCACACTCCTGGAATTCGAACCCAGGACCTCAAGATTGGTAGTCAAGTGCCATACCCACTGAGCTACCATGGCTTCTAACAGGTATTAGCTTGCAAAATTGTATTAGGCAGTGTACGCTTTGACGCGTGTTTACTTGCGTTTCACTTACTGGAGTATAAAAAATAAATTTCCATTTTTCGGGAATTTATCGGTGATTTTTATAAATTCCCAAAATAAATTCCCGGCGGGGAATATTCCTCACCGGGAATATTCCCGTCGTCCATCACTACATGTAAGGCAATCATGTATGTGCAGAGACAACTAGGTTCATGCACACCACTTGTTCTCCAGATTTTACCCACATTCGCAGTTTTGAGGTCCATTGTGAAAGATCATCGTCTCCTTTTAGCTTACTTCATCACAAGATTTAATAAATAAAATAGCAAATGCTCTAACAATAGTGAGGCCCAACATAAAATCAGCCTAGCTGTAGATTGTGATTGGATGCATAGAATGAATAGAGACCATATCGACATTTCACATTCGTCATATAAAAGTTTTTACATTTTTTTTATTAAAACATTTTTGTGTACCATGTTGCATTTTTATGAATTTAGAATTATTGATTATTTCACTACACTATATTTAACGGTGTCTCCTAACCACACATTGTATTTGACTAATTGCCAATAAGTATTTCTGTAACGATGTTACCTTTGTCTCGGCATAAAACCGGCATAAGACGGTTTTATGCCGACAAAAAGGTAATATCGTTACCGAAATATGTATTGGCAATTAGTCAAATACAATGTGTGCTTGGGAGAGACCGTTAAATATAGTGTTGTGATTTAGCCACAGTCCTTATAATCCATTATTAGTGCCGTTATTATTGATTATTTCTTTAAATTTATTTGTTTGGAGTTGTGGTATTCTTTTGAAACAATTGTAATTTTTATTCGAACAGGACATTTGGTGGAGGCGCTGCGCTGTCCATAATATTTCATTTTTAGATTGTATAGAATTCTATAGATGATATGATTAAATTAGACTTAAGACTTATGTTATACCGAGCATAAGTTATTTTTATTGTATTCTATTTTTGCAATTTCTGCATACTTTGAACTTATTGCTGAAAATTGATTGGTTTCAATTCATGTAAAAGTAGCAAATGTTAGTATCCTAAGAATGATATGCGTATACACCCAGATGAAATATTCGAACACAGAAAAAGGACTTTTCAATTTTTATTTTAAAAAGGCAATATTTATACATTTGTTAAAAATTCGAAATAAAGCAATGGTAAAAGTTTCGATCATAAATCACCACCACTAGCAAATATGTATTCATAAGAGCGGTGCGGACATAATAAATAGTCCAATAATGTGAAACTAAACGGCGGCATCAGCGGCAGTGACTTATGGAGGAGAGGCGCATTCTCGAGATACTTTAGCCCATATGGGCACACATTCAACAAGAGAAAAAAGCTAATACGAATCATTCTTTTTGCTGTTATATTTTTCTTTTCCTGAAATTCGAAAATATTGTATACCTACAACTCTCCGAACCCAATTCGCTGCTTGTAAATGTAAATGGTGTTATGTAAAGTAATTTGTATGCAGCTGAAGTAATTAAAACGAACTGTAGTTTTGCTTTTTTACGGGGATTAGGTTAGAGCTTTTTAAGGATTACACTATTCCGTGTAATGTGTTATCTTGTAGCGTGAAGGTATTAGAGATTTAAAGAAAAGAAATGTAGTGTGGCCCAGATTGATCACACGTTTGTTTGAAAATATTGAATGTTATATGCAAAAGAGAACAGAAAAAAAGAGTCATAAAATAATATAGGAATATCAAATTCAAAATCCGTTATGTAGTGAAGGTATTAGATTACATAGGAATAATTAGCATAAGAAATATGGCTTTCATATGCGTTGTTATAATGCACCATATGTACTATTAAAATTTTATTATTGTTATGCAAATTATAGTAGACGAATTTTATTTTTTTTCATTTGACCTAAAAATTTATGTAAAAAAAGAAAGTTTGTTTTTCCAAATTCCTAGAGAATTTCGTAATAAATTATTTTGATAAAATTTAATTCGTTTTGTCAGCAGTAGGTAATCAAAAACACACCAACACTTTTTTTTATTACTGTAATTAACCATTAAAATGATTTACTTACCAAATGAATATTTGTATTTTAATAAACCGCCATGAAGGTATTACTTTTTGTAAGTGTTCCATATTTCCAAGGCATGATGGTTTTTCATCAGCTTATTGTACTTACTTTTAATTGAAATGCTGGCAGAAAATGAGTTTCTGTGGGAATGCTTAATTCCCTATGGAATTCACTAATTAGTGTTAATTTATGCCACTGGTGAGATATCATGGCACACTAGGGACGGGAAAAGGCAGAACACCTCTTTTCTACAATAGCATTTAAATTTTATTCTTGTTACAACCGCGGGTGGTAAAAATTACCAGCAAATAAATATACAACAATAGTTTTAAAAATTGATAAGTAAATTTGTTCTGGGAAGAACTGACAGTTATTTATTATAACCTTATAATACTCATTAACTAAAACTAGAAATAATCATACAAAAGTGGCGTATTGCCTTTTTCCAATTCCTAGTGTGAACTGATACTTTACCAGTATCACTAACACTATAAGGACTAAGCCAGGGGCATCGGAATCTTACGTAGAACAGGGGGGGGGCTTCTCCGCCCTAGAAACAAGGGCTAAAGTATAAAATATATGTATTTATTTTAATTAAATATTATGCGATTAATTTGTTTTTAGTAATAAATTTATTATTAAATTGAGTTTAATTATTGTTTATTTATTTTCTTTTAGTTGCTTATTCTTAATAATTTAAAAATTATTTATTATTTTAGTTTTCCGCTCCGTCATTTGACTAATAAAAGCAAGACTACCAACTGCCTTCGAAAATCCTTATAACTTTTTCGTATAATAGAGCACTCCGGTCAATACTTGAGTCAAAACGCCGAAAATAATCGATGCACGTATCGCCGAAGGTTAGTCAACACACCGAAAAGCGGCTGTGGACATATCGCCGAAAGTGGACAACTCGCCGAAAGCATAAAACGTGGCCGAATAGATCGGAAACGTGAACTAAAATGCAGAAACTCTTCTGTGGATAAATCGCCGAAACATATCCGTGCGCAAATGGCCGAACGCGGTCAAACCGCCGAAACGTGTGTAAATCGCCGATTGTGGCCAAATCGCCAAAAAGTATATAAGGATAGAAAATGGATAGAGCTCTTCACTAGCGTATTTAGAAATTCTTTTCGGGGGGGCTACTTTATAAAAATTCCGATTCAAACTACTAAGATTTTCACATAACATACATTTTGACACTATAAAAAAAACCGTGGGGACTGCAGCCCAATAGCTCCCCTAAATATGCCACTGGAGCTCTTTACTGAAACTATATGTTACATACGAATATTGAAACTTCAATTTAAAAAACATCTAGCCCCAAGTTTTCGGTATTATTTCACGACTTTAATTTATAAAAAATTGTTTTTTATAAATAAAGCGTTTCCTCATATACGAGTATTACGTAGAATACTCTGTTACGTAGTTCGGTTTGTTAGACCTTTTTCTTGAACTTGCTCGAGAGCATCTTCCAGAAAATCCAAAGTATTCGACTGGAGTCGCTAATCGACCCTTAGTAATCCTTACCTCTACTTTTAAAAGTTTCTTAGAAAATATATTTATTGTGAGAGGTTCGTGAAACTTGTCTGGTCAATCACAATAATTATCGTTCAGTTCTTTTTGAAAATAGGTACATTATATGTATTGATTTATTAATGCCGTTCAAATATATTTTCCGCTCCCAGCCCTGATTACAATTATAAAGGCCTGGTATTATTATAGAGGGTGTAACTAATAAAACTACAAATCTCTGCAATGACTTAGAACGTTTTAATTTTTTTAAATTAAAAAATATATTTTTACGTACTTAAAATTTAAAATGCGATTTTTTCGAAAACTATCAATAAGCGACCACATGTTGATGAGGGAAAATATGTTCTAATTCATTACAGCTACCCACTATTACGAGGTTTAGTTATATTAGTGACACTCTGCATAGGGATTTGTGCTTTGTCTAACAAATTTTTCCTAAATCTTCGTTTTCTGTTTATCGGGATCCCAACGGCAAATAACTTATTTTGCATTCAAATTATTTACTTGATTTAAAAAAAAGTAAATTTCGTACCAATACCAAAACATAAAGGATGTACTTAAATTAAAACGGAGAAACAAACATGATTTTTCATCGCTACTTGGGACGCCTTTGCTTTGGCTTAATAAATGACATCCACTTCATGCTGCTAAAGGATGCAGGATCTATCTATCAAGAATCTGATCTAAAAAAAAGTTTAGTGACAAATGTTACAACAACATTAAATAAAATATTGTTCTAGTAACTTACATCGAGAGATTTTTGTTCGTTTACCAATAATTTTAGAATGTGTTTATATAAACCTTTCTCACAAACTCATTTTAAACAACAATCTTACATACTACTAAAATAAAATAAAAATAAATGTAATAATATTTTTCAATAAAAGTTTCGAAAATTTGGGACAATATATTTTTTAAATTAAAGGTCCAATATTGTTGAGGTATGTGATTTCGTTAAATAACTTTATCTATTTTCCATCAGTTTATACTTTTCGCTGTTGTGTCCACGTTCGGCCATGTGTAAACAAATACGTTGCGGCATTGCCCACAGATATGTTTCGTCGTTTTGCCCGCGTTCGACAATTTGCTCAAATATGTTCGGTGTTTTGACGTCTTTCGGCGATTTGCCCACAGATGAATTTCGGTGTTTTAGCCACTTTCAGCGATTTGACCACAGATATGTTTCGGCGCTTTGACCACGATCGGTGATAAATGTCTTTCGGCGCCTTAACTTCTTTCGGCAGTTTGGTCAGCGCAGCCTGTCTGTCAGTTCGACAAAGCTGATAGTTCAGTATCGGCGTTTCCAATATATTCGCCGATTTGTCCACTTTCGGCAATATGTCCAGTTTCCATTTATTGTTTATCTCATCTGTGAAATCGAAGTTCGCCCCCTCTAAGTGAAAATACTTTTGACGTCCCTAGGACTATCACTTAGAATTAACACTAGATAAACTATTAATCATCATGCTCATTTTGAGGAAAATTTAATGCTCGACGGTTTTGTTTCTGAGAGTTTTTTCGAGAAACTATTAACTCGGACTTTATAAGCGATATACAATAGAAAAGTTGGCGAAAAAATTGCTTGCTACTCACGGCGCGCCGTGAGTACGTGGTTCAACGTGTCAGTGCGGTAATCGTGAGGCAATTCTTGTTGGTTGGTATACAGGGTGGAGAGTGTTGCTATGCGTTAATTTTAAGGGGAAAGATTTAAACTAATATTATTAATGCGATAAAATGATGCGATTTTTTTCGGCGTTTGGGCACTCCTCACCACCAATATCCAACCATCCCGGAGCATTATTCTATTCGGTTGCCAAACTTGTCAAATATAATTCCGCCAGGCTATCATCCTATGGTCTTGTCGTTCTCCATGGCTTATCGAAAGATTTTTCGTCTAAAAGTAGATAACTGCTAGTTTTGACCGATACCGTTATATAAAATTTAGCAAATCATGTTAAAATAGCTTGGTGTTTCTAAGGTGATCATTTTTACGACTTTGTTCAAACAGGGAAGTAAATCATTACAGAACTAGTCAGGTAAAAGTCTTTACGAAACTACTCCGGTAATCACTAGCTTCGCTGATTCAACGGAGTCATAAAAACTATTGCTTTTCTGACAGCGGCAGAAAAAGGTTGTTAATTTTGCACTGTCAATTAATAACGTTGCAGACTTGTTGGATTGATAATGATAATGATGGATTGTTTATATGATAGTCAATTTGTCGAATTTGACAAGCTAGAGATTATATTTTTGGTAGTTAACTTCAGAGCAGCCACCAGTACTCTACAAAAGTACTAGAAGTAACCATAACCAGTATTAAATACATACAGTGTTGGTAAAACTTTGCTCTGGGTTTTGAGTTTTCATGTGTGAGCAAATGACAAATTGCGAATAGCAATACATTTGAGAAAGATAGATATTTATTGCATACTTGCTATAGTATGCTCCATTTATGTAGAAGTACTTGTTTAAGTAGAAAGTAATACTACTTAAATTTTATAAAACAAGCATTTAGTACAAGTACTTTACAGACAGTATAGAAACTATAGCAATTTCAAAAATATTTAAAGTAAGTATTCAAAAGTACCGAATAGAAGGACTACTGACTTGGGGTATTATTTCAATTATATGTTGCGAACCAATAGCATTTTAAATTTTTAAAAATCTATTGAAAATGGTCTTGTTATCCAAGCCCACCGGGATTTTCCCACTATGCCATCGACCCTGTCCGTCCCTGCTTGTACACAAAGCAAACAGATACATAAAATACTGATTGATGCGATCAAAATTTGTTTGTTTTGACACAGGTGATCTGACCAATGATATTTACATTGCAACCTTAATAACGCTGTAGTTGTAGAAAAAACGGACTGGCTACACTTCAACCAAGAATACAAAAATGAGTCATTTTCGTAATCACACCGGAATAAAGAAATATGACCCGAGGTGAGATAAGATAAGAGTGCAAATTTCACGTTGCTAAGAATTCAGTGAGGTACGCTAGAACCAACAGATTTTCATTGTGTTTTACATTTATTTTAATTAATTAAAAAGAGGTTTGTTCCGCTACTGAATCTTTCTAGTTCATTTATTGTTTATTTTATCATTTAGATTAATTACAGCGTGGCCTTCGCGTAATTCTAGACGCATTTTAAATTTTCGCCCAGGTGTTTGTGATGACTCATTTCTTGTATTTTTGGTTGAACTATAACTTAACAGGATATTATGAAACTGTTAAAGAATTAAAAACTTACAACAGACGAGAACTACTGGAGCGACTCATACGAAACTTAGTGGTGCAAAAAACATTGATTTTTAATAATCAAATCGTGATTGATGCTATTAACCACACTATCGATACTTAATTGGAGGATTCTAAGAATAATGATCGCCCTCTTTTATATAGCTCTCTATATCTTTTATGTCTGCGTAAATAAGTAATTGCTGTTATTATGATTTGCTTTCATGTATATGAAGGGGATACTTGTTTTCGTTTTGACGACTTTACGTTTTACGTGAAAGCAACAGGAAGACGAGTCTGCCTTACGAAAATCCAGACGGAATAGTAGAAAGACAAAAAGAATGAAGAAAAAAGAAATTGCTCCATAAAAGACTTTAAGTATCAAGGTTACTACGATGCAGTGGATTTAAAAATTATTAAAACGTTATTGCAGTTAGTGGGAACGTAACCGTGCATCTGTGTATATCTAACAATCTCTAGTATTGCGCCATAAAACTTTATGTGCTGCTTTTATAGGCCACTCCACTCCAGCGTGTAATATCGAACAGATATCGTTTATTGGGGGGCCTGTAAATCTCTACTTAATGAAGTATCAAATGTCACAGACACCTGTCAAATTTTTACTGCTTTTACCAAACTTACGTACGTTTGTTTTTTTGATTATTTTGATAAAAGAAGTGTGTTTTATAGTCGATGAAATTTAAGCAGTTTTCGAGCTATTACGGACAAATAACTAACTAAAAGTTTACTCGCTACTTTATATTGGTTTTTTAAGTTTGCTTCCAAATTGTTTTGTTTTTATTAAGTTCCTAAATTTAAACACTTCAAAACAAATAGATATCTAGGGATGTTTTTAATCTTTCATTGGGTTCTAGAAATCGAATACATTTAAGAATTAAATCTGTTTTATTTTTGTAATGTCTATTTTAAGGTGTTGTCAGCGCAAAGAATAAAGAATGAGCTTTACTTGATACTTCAATTTAAATTCCTTAAAACTTTTTTGAAAAATTTATCTTTTTCAGAATGCCTAAGTTAGTTTTAAGAAAAACAAATTACAACTGTTCGTTGGCTGCCACATAAATAAGCAAACAAAAAATTGGCAAAATTTTTTAATTAACTGGAATAACTGTCAAAATAAGGATATTATGTTTCAATTGGAATTCAGTTCATATTTTTTATACGAAATATTTCAACTTGAAAAATCTTCAGCAATCACAAGTCATCGTGATAAAGAAATGTTGTTCCAATTATAGTCTCTTCCGAACTGTAAAATTAAAAAGATCATTGTATTTAACACACACGCTTTTTGTTTATTCAGTGTACGCCACGAGACGTATTTATTAACTTACTTTCCCGTTTTAAAAAATACACCTATTCAAAAAGTCGTTATAATTTAAAGCCTAAATGTTAAAACTAAGCATACAATGAATTCAGAAATTCAAAGCAATGCTTCCAGACCATCTATTACCAATCTTATGAATTTAAAAATATAAAATACTAAATAAAAGTTTCACAAGTTTATTATAATGTACCTGACAATATTGTTTCGACAGCTACAATCATTATCAAAGGTAATATAAATATAAACAAACACGTCGCTAAGGTAAATATAAAAATTAGATACCTAGATAAAAAGATAAAAATAATACGAATTTAAATATCTAACACTTCCAGTAATGGAGAATTACTGAGCTCAATCTGTTCATTCATTAAAGGTACCCTGAGTTTGTGTTTGTATATCTCAAAAGCGTTTAAAATGTCTAATTTGCGTTTGTTATTACAAAAATGTAGGAATTTAATGTTATTTTGAGGAGTCATTGTGTGATTTTGTTCTAAAAGGTGTTTGGCATAATAATGTAACGAATAATAAACCCACTTATGACGTCATCAAACATTCTAGATGTATGAGTCATCAACTGTATGACTCATCAATCAACATCTGCGAGTATGACTCATCGACGCGCCTCATCGACGTGGCTTATCGGCAGCTGCGTGTATGACTCATCAACACGTCATCGAACATTCTAGATGTATGAGTCATCGTATGAAAGATATAAATTGAGTCGCGCGTAGAAGGGGGTTAGTTAATGTTTAACCGGCGTCGTGTTGAAATGTACTCTGAATAAATTGTTAATAATTATTGTAATACATAAATAGTTGTAATATAAATGGTTCTTAAATAAATTTGTAAATACCTAGCATTTAAAATAGTTTGTCAAATAGTTTATAGTTATAGTGTTTTTAATTAAGGGCATTGTAAATATTCTTTTCTTTATTAATAGACGATTTAAACAGCATTTTTGTTATTATTTTAAAAAGAACGTTGCAGTGGTGTTACAGGTTTGGAGTTTTAAAATAAATAAAATCGTGTAATAAATAAAGTGCTGTGACAATAAATTTATAGTGTTAACAACAATCCCAACAAATAGTTAATTAAAATGGCGATGAAATTGTTAAAAGATCACTTAGTGATAGATTTAAAAGAGAATGGCTTTTAGAACAGAAGGCAGATCCTGAAAATTACCGCTTCGAGATACCTGGACCCGCAATTGATACTCGTTTGTTGTTAAGTAAAATGGAAGAGAATTCTAGAATGTTAAAAGAAGAACTACTGGAAAAGTCCGAAGATAATTCTAGGAAGCTAATAGAAAATACTAAAGCACTGGAAGAAAAAGTTTTGGAAAATTCTAGAAACTCCGAAGAAAATGTTAGAATGCTTAAAGAAGAACTACTGGGAAAGTACGAAGAGAATGCTAGAAAGCTAATGGAAAATACTAAAGTGCTGGAGCAAAAAGTTTTCGAAAATTCTAGAATGCTTAAAAAAGAATTACTAGAAAAGGCCGAAGAAAATGTTAGAATGCTAAAGGAAGAAATACTGGAGAATTCCAGAATATCCGAAGAAAACTCTAGAAGGCTTAAAGAAGAATTGCAAGACAATGTTAAAGCGTTGGAAGAAAAAGTTTTCGAACAAGATAGGGTATAAAGATGGTAGAAGAGAAAATAGCTCAAATGCAATTACAACCAACAACTAAGAAAGACGATATAACAGAAATGCTGGAAGATAGAATGAATCAACTACAGTTTCCCTCAACTTCTGAGTGGCCGTTTAATGAAGTAAAGAAGCAATTTAAAGAAGAAAAGGGTCCTGCCGTAGGGATAAAAGTAAAACTACAAACAATTTGAGGCGGCCGCTGGGGCCAACGGATGGACAGGCAAGGAAAAGACCGTTTCTTTAACTGTGGCTTTGCGTGGAGACGCATTGAACGTCTTGCAAACAATCCCAGCAGGACAGGAAAATGATTACCAGTTGTTAGTGTCGAGATTGGAGATGAGATATGGAGACGCGCATCTTCAACAAGTGTATCACGCGCAAGTGAAGAATCGTGTCCAGAAGAATGGAGAAAGCCTTCAGGAGTTTGAAGCCGATGTTGCGCGGCTTGTCCGATTGGCGTACCCTACGGCACCCGATTCATTTCTGGGACAACTCGCTGGCAGACCTTTATTGATGGGTTAAGAGACGGAGAAACACAGCAGTCATTAAGGCTGACACGACCAAGAACGACTGATGATGCGCATGCCCATGCTCTAGAATTTGAAGCCGCAAAACAAGCGTCCCGAGGACACGGGCGAGTTCGAACCGTTGCCGAAGAAGAAGAAGGTTCGAAAGATCGCCTAGAGGAGTTACTAATGAGAGTTCTTCAGAAGGAAGACAGTCGTAAGAAGAGTCCTCAGGAAGTTCGAGGGCTCCGTTGCTTGAACTGTGGCGAACAAGGGCACATACGACGCCGTTGCTCTAAACCAAAGCAAGTACAACCGTCGGAAAAGTTAAAGGGGGTTGGCAAGAGGGGGCGAACGTTGGCTGCGAGTGAAGATGCCTCGGAGATCACGATCCATGCCGTAACATCAAAGAATAGTAACGGCAGTTTGTTTGTAGATGGAAAGATTGCTAACCGAACTGTTCCACTACTTATTGATACGGAGGCGACAAAATCCATCGTACGCCTTGATGTTCTACGATCAAGTATTAAGTTGATACCGACAACTACTCAACTCCGTACAGCAACAGGTGAAGTGACACCAACACGAGGAGTGGTGAAGATGAAGATTGGTATTGTAAGTGAAGAACGTGATCATGAGGTGCTGGTAGCCGATATCACCGATAACTTCATCTTGGGAATGGACCTCCTGAGAAAATTTGGTTTTACGTTGGATTTGAAGGAGGGTGTTTGAAGGTCGGTAACGAAGAACTTCCGTTGCACCCACGAAAAGATCCTGTCGTAAGGGTTTTGCTGACAGAAGATGTGATATTGCCGGGTCAAAGCGAGATGGTTGTCGAGGCAGGTTTGGATGGAGATCTTCGGGTAGGATGTGTGCGAATTATGAAGCCTGTTTGTGATAAGAAGATCCATAGTGGCATACTGGTGGGAAAAGCACTGATCAAGGTTGGAAAGACAGTACCGGTGAGGCTTATGAACGTTAATGTGGATCCGGTGACATTGAAGAAGAGTACCCTTGTGGGACAGTGTGTGCCAGTATTCCGAGTAGCCAGGTGTATGGCTGATGTTCCAAAACCAGTGCCCAAAAACCATGGTGAAAAATTAGTGGGTATGGTTGTTAGTTCGTGCGAAGACCTAAATAGAACGGAAGTGAAAGAGGTACAGGGTTTGGTTCACCGATACCAAGATATCTTCGCTCTTGACGATAGCCAGAAGGGACGAACAAATATAGTAAAACATAAAATCAATACAGGCAACTCTATGCCTGAAGATTATTCAAGATATGGAAGAACAAGGGGTCATCGAGCCATCCAGCAGTCCATGGGCATCACCAGTGGTCATGGTCAGTAAGAAGGACGGGACAACGAGATTTTGTGTGGACTATCGGCAGCTCAATAACGCGACCAAGAAAGACAGCTATCCCTCACCACGCATCGACGACACGTTAGATACCCTGTCTAGTTCACGATGGTTTTCGACTTTGGACTTGAAGAATGGTTATTGGCAAGTTGATATGGAACCTGAAGACCGGGAGAAGACCGCGTTCACTATTGGTTCCGGACTATGGCAGTTTACAGTTATGCCTTTCGGTCTATGTAACGCTCCGGCCACCTTTGAGCGTCTAATGGAGACCATCCTGAGGGGACTGTCGTGGAAGACTTGCCTGGTCTATCTGGATGACGTGATCGTAGTTGGACTATCATTCAGTGAACATCTGAAAAATCTGGAGGAAGTGTTCCGGAGACTGCGTACAGCCAACCTGAAATTGAGTCTGAAAAAGTGCCACATATTCCGAAAGGAGGTGAAATATCTCGGGCATGTCGTATCACAAAATGAAGTGGCAACCGACCCCGACAAGATTCGGGCAGTTCAAGAGTGGCCAACACCGAAAGATAAACACCAAGTTCGTAGTTTTCTTGGGTTATGTACCTACTACAGGCGTTTCGTTCCTGGGTTTGCCAAAATAGCGAAGCCCCTGACAAGTATGTTTGGAGCGGAGAGTGCGAAACAGCTTTCCAACAGTTGAAGCATGCCTTGACAACAGCGCCAATATTGAGCTACCCACGGACAGAAGGGAAATTCATACTTGACACAGATGCAAGTAACCTGGCCATTGGGGGTGTACTTTCTCTGGGGGTGGATGGACAAGAAAAGGTCATCGGCTATTTTAGTAAGGTTTTGTCGAAAGCCGAAAGGAATTATTGTGTGACCAGAAAAGAACTATTGGCTGTCGTGAAGTCCGTCGAACACCTCTACAAATACTTGTATGGACGGAAATTTTTATTGAGGACGGACCATGCAGCGTTGAAATGGCTTCTACAATTCCGTAATCCTGAAGGCCAGGTCGCAAGGTGGATCGAACGATTACAAGGATACGACTTTGACACGGAACATCGAGCGGGCACTAGTCATCGAAATGCCGATGCTCTTTCAAGAAGACCCTATCCGACGGACTGCCGTCATTGCTCTCGTCTGGAAGAGAAGGTTTGCCAAGTATTAAGAACTACCATCGTCAACGACAACTGGTTGCCGGAAGAATTGCAACGACAGCAGGAGGCTGATCCCGAATTAAAAATGGTACTGGAATTGAAGCGTGTGGGAGAAAGGCCTGCCTGGGAAGCTGTCAGCCCTTTCAACAGAACCCTCAAAGCATATTGGGCCCAATGGGAATCCTTGAAGGTGGAAGACGATCTCCTGAAGCGAGTACTGGAGAGTGAAGATGGCACCACCATTAGGTCTCAGTTTGTGGTTCCAAGGAGCCGAGTGGCTACAGTATTGCGACATCTCCATGACGGTGCCTCAGGAGGACACTTCGGTGTCAAAAAGACTTTGGAGAAAGTTAGAGAGCGTTTTTATTGGGTCAATTGTAAAGAAGACGTGAAAGAGTGGTGCCAAAAATGCTAACTTTGTGCCACTGGTAACGGACCGTTGGGGAAACGAAGAGCACCTATGAGGTAGTACAATGTGGGTATTCCTCTGCAAAGAATAGCTATAGACATTGCCGGACCATTTCCCGAGACCGACGATGGAAATAAATACATCTTAGTGGCAATGGACTATTTTACCAAATGGCCAGAAGCATATGCCCTACCAAACCAGGAAGCCGCGACTGTTGCTGACGTACTAGTCAAGGAGTTTTTCAAGGCCAACAAAGAGTGTAGACTGTTATTTCTACCATAATGGAACATGTAGTCGAGGTGAAGACTGTCGATACCGTCACGACCCTTTCTACAGAAACCAGATAATAAAACCTGTTCTGGGACAGAACAGATTTGAAGAAGGGAGGCAGTGTAACGAATAATAAACCCACTTATGACGTCATCAAACATTCTAGATGTAGGAGTCATCAACTGTATGACTCATTATTCAACACCTGCGAGTAGGACCCATCGACGCGCCTCATCGACGTGCCTTATCGGCAGCTGCGTGTATGACTCATCAACACGTCATCGAACATTCTAGATGTATGAGTCATCGTATGAAACATATAAATTGAGTCGCGAGTAGAAGGGAGTTAGTTGATGTTTAACCGGCGTCGTGTTGAAATGAACTCTGAATAAATTGTTAATAATTATTGTAATACATAAATAGTTTTAATATAAATGGTTCTCAAATAAATTTGTAAATACCTAGCATTTAAAATAGTTTGTTAAATAGTTTATAGTTATAGTGTTTTTAATTAAGGGCATTGTAAATATTCTTTTCTTTATTAATAGACGATTTAAACAGCATTTTTGTTATTATTTTAAAAAGAACGTTGCAATAAGATTTTTCAAGATGTTTATTTTTGTAACAACGTACGTGTTCTTTATATCTTATGTCAAAATTTCGAAGTGTTTGCCAATATATACCGAACTACAAAAATAATAATTTAAACGGTAAATGCCCGATTTCATGATATCATGGGTTCTGTCTTAAGTATTAAATAAAAATAAAAAGTGTTAGTGTTAGTTTTAAAGATTATTTTATAATTGTTGATTTTTATTAGTATATGTTCAACTTTTTCTGATATTTTGCCAAAATATGCTACAGATATGTAATTTGTGTCTTCTGTTTGATTGTCAATAGGACATATTCTTTTGATAAATTACCTATAATCTTTTTGTTTAACTAAAGTGCCAATCATGTTCTGATTGTAATGATTTACATGTGCTAGTTGTTTAATGGTTGATATTAAGTTGTTAAAGCACTGTGTACCAAGAACCTGTAGGCTGTTAGTATAAGTGCTTTGTGGTATTGTTATGGCCGTATGCGTTGGTTTTCTGTATATGGAAAATTCAAATAGATTGTGTACGTTAATCTTAATAGTTAAGTCTAGGAAGTTAATAGCCCTGTTTTGTTCTGCTTCTAATTTATGTTTTGGTGGATACTATTGATAAGAATTAAAAATTCATTGATAACCTTAAAAGAACTGTCAAAACAGGCTAAAATGTCACCTTAACATAAAGGAAAAAGAGTGACCAACACAACAATCACGCTGCGATCGCGATCGACAGCTTCAACACTCGTAAAACATAACCTCCCATTTACAACAGTTAACCCTGAAATTGTTTTTTTCAAAGTACGTCGTTAATAACAGTACCATTTCTTCGGCTCGAGAATCCAAAGATTTAGGCATATTGACGGTATAATTCCACAACAGTGCAACATTAGTTTTGAAATAAACTATTTTTATCGCAAAAGTGTCAGGTATAATGAAAACAAACGATAAAAACGAACGTAAACAAATCTCACACAAATCGTATATTACTGTCCCTTACTAGCTGCGACTGTCATTAATTTAAAAAAAAATGGTGCAGCACTGCAAGAGCTGCCCACTTTATACAGTAGCGATACACTCCCAGTACCGAATACACGACAGTTTATAGAAAATTTGTTATTATCAAATTGTTACTAGAATTACGTAATGAATATGTCACCTGCAAATTTAAATCAAAATCTTATAAATAACTTTTACCTTTGAGTTGAAATATCAATATGAAATGTAAGGATTTACATATAGTTAGCCCTATATGATGAAACAATAATAATTTTGAAATAGCCGTATGTCTTAATAGGAATCGTTTGGGAAGTTCACACACTCATTTATTTTTATGTTTCACTTGCACAGTATTTGTTGTTTACACCTGTGTTACGAACTACATAACAACCAGGGCATTATAAGCGGGAGTTATAATTCATAACGCCCGCTCATGGTTTACTTTACAATCGGAGCCAGCGTTATGTTCAATAGTAGTTTGGATTATTAGATCAGAAACTATATGTTTGCGTACGAGTTTGTTGCAACACAACAAAAAAAACGAGTATTTACACGTAGTCTCTGGGCGCGTGATACATGAATTCTTTTGTGCCGACTTAATTGCCGACAAAAATTTCTTAGCTGAAATTAACTTAATTTTTAGATGACATTAGTGCTATTAGGATTTTTTGTTTTTATATCGATACTAACAACAAAAAACATTTGAATCTAAATTGTCATTTATCTGTTTGACTTCTGTAAATTTAGTAAAAGTTGTTACCATCCTACAAACATAAGAATTCCTAGTTTTATAAATATATAAACAACGCCCTTGGCAACGCCAACAATTATACATTAAAACTAATTTCCTACTTCTAAATATTCTCGTGAAAAATAAAATTTTGTATGCACCACGAGCGTTACTAGACCAAAATGTCCATCGGGCGACTTCCATCCTTCGGGCACTTTAGGCCCTCGGGCTGGCACATCGTCGCCCTCCTGTCATTAACATCATTATAACGCCCTTGGTACTGTAGCGAGGGTTTAACACTTCGTGGTGTTAGTGCTACATATATCTCTTGTAGGAGTAATAAAACACAAGTTTACTTCTATGAGATATTTATTTTACTATTTTTCTATGACTTGTTTATTATTCTTGTTGCCTAGTACCATTCCGTATCTACGCAATGAATGCAAGTTGTGAGCTATTCACAACATTACCCCGCCCGGTCTGAAACGATGGTAATACATGAAAAGGAAAAAATACGGAATAGTATTTTGGAGAAAAAATGGATTATTTTAAAGGAACTTGAATAAAGTTGTAAAATGCTCCAGCTACAGAAACTCCACTAGGTAGTATACAATAAAAAACTTAAGTTAACTAACAATACGGAACTTGCGACGGAAACTCTTGGAACCTGTAAACAGAAAGAAAAAACAGAAAAGTGTTCAAATTTTCAAAGTCAACAGCTAAAAGGTTTTCAAAAGATGCCTTCGGGTATGCATTTGAAATCAGTTCATTGTTGGCTTAACATTATACAGTAACTAATCTAAAAAATATGCAGGCTTTAGCCTATCTAAAGAGATAGAGCCAGTGTGATTTTCTAAAGTGGCGTATTTAACTGTCCGTTCTAACACTTTATAGGGGCCTAAGTAACTGTCTTTCATGCCCAGAGTGTGCGTGTCATTACGAACGTATACGTGTGTGCAGTTGGTCAAGTCGCTGGGGACGAAGGACTGACCGGAATACGTTTTTGTAAAAAAATGCTTCTGCTTCCTCATACGACTTTTGATATTGGCTATGAAATTAGGGAGGTTCATGTCGTTAGCCAGTTGTTCTTCTTCAAAGAAATCTCCAGGTAGTCGTAAAGGGGTAGCATACAGGATTTCTGCAGGAGAAACATTAACTTGCGATTTCAGTGCTGCACGTAAGCTCAAGAGAATCCAAGGGAGATTTGTTAACCAGGAGGAAGTTCCTGTGGTTTGAATGGATTGCTTGAGTGTCCGATTAAAACGTTCGATAACGCCCTGACTAATCGGATGGAAGGCCGTGCATTTGACGTGTTTAATTCCTAACATGGCATGAGAAAGTAATATTCTTGCATTGTCCGTGGTGAGATACTTGGGAATTCCAAAGCGGGACACCCACGTGTCGACAAATGCAGTGATTACTGACTCCACGGAAGAATCCTTCAGAGGAATTGCTTCCGGCCACCGGCTGTAACGGTCAATAATGGTAAGGAGGAATTTATAACCTCCCGAAGAAGGAAGGTATACTAGGTCGAGATGGACCTTAGTAAAACGTTCATCTGGTTCTACAATAGATTGTAGAGGGGTTTTCGTATGACGCCGAACTTTATGTTTCTGACATTCAGCACAAGATATGACCCACTTCTGAATATCGTGGTGCATAGATGGCCACAGATATCGCTGAGTAATCAATCTTTTAGTAGCACGGATGCCAGGATGTGCGATGTTATGTAGTTGTTGGAATAAGGGATACCTGAATTTGAGCGGGATATAAGGTCGTGGTTGGCCTATACTAACACACCCAGAGGTTTGATTTGTTGGCAGTTTGAAGGGAAATTAATTGAAAGTTACTACGAGATCGGAGCTGGTTTAACTCGGGATCTTGTTCTTGAGATAGAGCGACTTCGTCGTAATTAAGATCAGTTCCAGGGACGTTAATAAGATTAACTCTTGTCAGAGCGTCCGCCGGAATATTCTTTTGACCTTTGATATATTGGAGGTCAGTTGTGAATTGAGAAATAAACTCTAGTTGTCGAAACTCACGTGGTAAATATTGATCACCATTATTTTTGATCCCCGTACACAAAGGTTTGTGATCCGTAAAGATTTGAAAGTCTCTGCACTCAACGTAGTAACGAAACTTCTTTAAAGCAAAGTATATTGCAAGAAGTTCCCGAGAAAAAATACTGTACTTTTGCTCTGTGGTGGTTAACTTCCGGGAACAGAAAGCTAGTGGTTTCCACATGTCATCTTCAAACTGTTGTAATACTCCAGCTATAGTGGAAGACGAACTGTCTGCAGCTATACTGAGAAGGTTATTAATTCGCGGATGTACCAATAAAGTAGCGGTAATCAAAGCATTCTTCGCGTGCCTAAAGGCTTCTATTTGTTCATGATTTAACTGTACAGGCTATAGCGAAGCTTTACCAGGAATAACTATAAAGGTTAACGGTGCCAAAATTTTCGCACAGTTTGGTACAAATTTATGGTAATACGAAATTAAGCCAATAAAATTGCGGAGTGCTTTCTGACTTGAAGGCAATGGGTAATCAATTATAGCCTGGACTTTGGAAGCCATTGGTTTGATACCGCGTGTATTAACGTGATGTCCTAAAAAATCGAGCTCATTGACTCCAAAGAGACACTTTGGTAGGTTTATAATTAGGCCATTGTCTTTTAATCGGGAAAACACTTGGTGTAAATGTTCAATATGTTCCTGCGAATCAGCACTAAAGACTAGGATATCGTCTAGGTAGGAAAAGCAAAATGGGAGCCCTGATAATACAGTGTCCATGAAACGACTCCAGGTGCTGGCTGCATTCCGTAGTCCGAAACACATCCGTTTGAACTCAAAGAGCCCCAGAGGTGTGATAATAGCAGTCTTGTGAATGTCCTCTGCTGCGATTGGTATTGCGAAGTAGGCCTTTTGGAGGTCTAGCTTCGAGAATATGGTTGCGCCAGCAAGCTTTCTTGTAAAGTCCGTTAAAAAAGGAATCGGGTAACGATCTGGTACTGTCACTGAATTGAGTTTCCTATAATCGCCAACCAAGCGATAACTGTCTGTTGGGGCGATGGGGTTGATGTCCTTGTCGTCAGCAGGAGGTAGCGTCTCTGCTGTGCTTACTGCTCGCTTCCCGACGAAGTGAATTGGCGTAGCGTAGCTAGATGATGACCGTTGTACTACGTCAGCGTCCAAGAGCTCATTAAGATGATCTTCTAGAAAAGAAAGATGATTAGGGTTCAGTTTGCGACAGCGTGCTTTAACCGGAAGGCCGGTTGTGTCAATGTGATGGACTACAGTATGTTTTACGGGTTGATGGTAGTCGAATTTACGTAAAAGCTCTGGGAAGTGTGTGTTTAGCATCTTGCTATAAACATTAAGATCGCTAGACATGTTGTTAACAATACCTGAAGAGGATACGTTAATGGGTGAAGGTAAGGGAAGAAAGGGGGAATAAATCACAGGAATAACGATTAACTCGGAAGGAGGAGTCAAAACATTAGCCTGAGCAGAAAATAGTTTGCGTTTAGTGCCAGTCTCAACTGGTGGGTTTGTGGAACCTCGACTGCGAGTTCGAGCGGGCTGGACATCTGCTGTGCAAATGACCCGCTGAGAAGAGCAGTCAGTCTTAACTGGGGGGGGGGGGGGGTTGTGGAACCTCGACTGCGAGTTCGGGCGGGCTGGACATCTGCCGTGCAAATGACCCACTGAGAAGAGCAGACAGTGAGAGGATTCACTGTTGGAGCTGGAAATTGACAACCCTGGCTGCGGTTTCGGGCGAGCTTGACATCTGTCTTGCAAAGACTCGTCGAGAAAAGCAGTCAATGGTTAGGTTGTGCTGCTGTAAAAAATCCATGCCTAGAATGGCTGTAGATATGTCAGCGACATAAAATTTCCAGGGGCATGGCTGTAGGCCAGGAATCGGGAAATGTAACCTCAAAGTTAGAATACCTGTTACAGGAATTGACGTGTTGTTCACGGCCATAAATGAAAGGTTGGCAGGCGTGATTGTTTGGTTACAGGAAACTGCAACGTGGGTGGGTAAAATGAAATAATCCGCACCAGTGTCAACCACAAAACTAATATTGTAGGTTAGGTCCTGTAAAAAGATTGAAGAATAAGTGATTTGTAAAGGAGAAGTTGGAGGGATTGAATTAACCCTGCATGGCCCTCCCTGGAGGCCAGGAGAGTGCGAAGTTAGTTTTTTTGTTTGGTCTGAACAATTTCCCGTACAATTAATTACGTGCATTGTTTTGAAAGCGTCTGCGATAATAGCACTGTTGCAATTGGGAATTGGCATTGCCCGAAAGCATGGAACGGCGTTTATTGAAATGCTGAGGATTTTGGGGGTTCGGAGAGATGGTGGGAGTTACAGGGGATTGTCGCTTGTTCATGGTAGAAAGCTCATTGGAAATGGTAGTACGATTAGTTGTCAAATTGTCTAGCTTAGCTTTTAATGCAGGCGTAGTTAATGGTTGTGGTGCCAGTCGCATAGAATAAATTAAATCAAATTTTTCTAGATATTAACGGTAAGTCATTGAAATTTAAGGATTGAATCTTAAGTTCTGATGGTAGTTTAGCTATTAAAAAATCTTTGGTTCATTCCTCAGTTAAATCCAGATTTAATTTTTGGATGTTAAAAAGTAGTTCTTTGACACTACCAGAGAATTGAAGAGTTTCCAAAAGGTCATTAATTCAAGATTCTCGTGGCCCTAGAGAGATTTTATCACTGCCCGTTTCAATGTAGTATATGGTCGTTGTCTCGGTGGATTAATGGTCAGGTCGCGATGAGCTCCTAAAACGTCGAAAGGTAAGTTTAGGGTTAATAAGTTATATTTGGCGAGCTCATCGTTGATCAGCATACGAGTAAAGTATCTTTCCACTAAAATAAAATACAGGTCGATATCGTTACTCGTAAAAACTGGAAATGGAACTTTGGCAGTCGCCATTTGAAATATTAAATAAGTAAATAAAAATTTGAAACTTATCGGATGAGAGGGAGCACTAGTTTTGGTTCCAACGGTCACCTCCAATCAGCTACGACAAGTCACGTAAGCGAAGCAGGTAGCAGTATCTCACGATGACAGAAGTTGAGTAGTAGTTGTTGACAGATGATGAAGGTAGAACTAGCAGTTGTTCACCTGGAGAATTCAGTGCAGCAGGCAAAGACCATTACTGTTAAACTGTTAAATTCTTCTTCAGGAACGTCGGGATCACCAAATGTAGCGAGGGTTTAACACTTGGTGGTGTTAGTGCTACATATATCTCTTGTAGGAGTAATAAAACACAAGTTTACATCTATGAGATATTTATTTTACTATTTTTATATGACTTGTTTATTATTCTTGTTGCCTAGTACCATTCCGTATCTACGCAATGAATGCAAGTTGTGAGCTATTCACAACAGTACCTAAATAACTATTATGTGTTATGTCTATAACAGTCTGGTCAATTTAGAACAAATTTTCGTGAATATCGGAAAGTAGAGTACAGCCTTGGTAGGTAATGTCTAGAGTGCTGGACTTTCACGCAAGCGGCCCGAGGTCGATTCCCGGTGCCGGCAGATCTGGTTAAGGTTTTCTGCAGTTTTCCTTAGCTGTGACGCAAATGTGGGATTTGCGCTGTTCCATCTGTAAGTCGGCTGCAGCCACACTTAGGGCCTACGTAATAATAATAATCGCCCCCTCCCTCCCGCACAAGCTTATAGCTTCTGGGGCCTGGTTTCCAGGCTATGGGTTGTAGCAATTATTGATATTATTATTAGAGGTAAGTCCGTGGATTTGTTGGTAATGAGCTAGAAGAACTAATGAGGGTAAACCACGCCCTCTAGTGGTGTTTGTCGTTTTTATCAGAAACTATTAGATTTATCGAGATGAAGAAGATTATAGGTAAAATAAAGCTTATTTAAATCCCTACCAAAAATGTCCAAATACTTTGTCGCACCTCGGTTTCTTTTGAAGAAAGATGATATGTCATACATATGTCATACATGGATCAGCAATTTGCACCAGTAAAGTTGCTCAAGAAACTTTCTGGCGTAACTTTTTGTGGCCTCATATTCATCATGAAGTAGCTAAGAAAAATTTGTGGAGAGCTGGATGCAATCGTGGTCCAGCTATCTTTTACTTTAGCATCTCTTCGCCAAAATCCATAAGGCGATATTATTAAAATTCGTATTGGCAAGTTAATTCTTAGGAGAATACACTGTACTAATAGTCAATTTTTTTTGTTCATCTCATTACGTACAGGTGCTTTGCTTTTTTGAATTCCTATTTTCCTTTATTTATAAGACCTTGATATTGGATGATTGTTGCTGTAAAATTGAAATGCACGATTTAAAACAAAACTGTTGCCTTGCGGCACCCGTACAATACAAAAATTGACTAGTACAGTGTACTCTCCTAAGAGTTAACTTGCCAATACGAATTCTTCAGCCGACTGACACGAATATTGATTTTGCTGAAGAGATGCTCAGGTAAAAGATGACTGGACCACAATCGCGTCCAGCTCTCAACAAATTTTTCATAGCTACTTCATGAAGAATATGAAACCACAAAACGTTACACCCGAAAGTTCCTTGAGCAAATTTACTGGTGCAAATTGCTAATTCATGTATGACATATCTTCTTTCTTCGATAACACAAAAAGAAGGCGAGGTACGAAAAAGCATTTAGACATTTTTGGTAGATATTTAAATAAGCTTTATTTTATCTAACCTCTTTCATCTCGATAAACCTAATAGTTTCCGAGAAAAACGACAAAAACCATTAGGGGGCGTGGTTTACCCTCATTATCTCTTCGAGCTCACCACCTACAGATGTTGACTTTTAGGGGGTTATTTAACAACCCACAAGGTTTTTTTCTAATTTGACTGGACTAGTCAGAAATAATTAAATATTAGTTTCTTTTGTTAAATTTGAGTTTGAGGTTAGGTTTGGATTAATCATAATAATAATATTGTTTGTGAGCAATCAATACTTTATAATTTACCTCGACTAGTCCTGACACTGTATGCAAAAATGGCGTTCACCTAATTGATATGCTTTATTGACAGATAATGCGAAATAACCAAAGTAATCGATAGCATAATTATACATAACAAATGTGTAATTGTGTATGTACAGTGTACATACTATAATAATTATTAGGACAAATCAGAGTCTGTCACTAATATAATTTAATCTCAGTTTCATGTAATTAAGAATGTACAGTAAAAACTATTAAACTTATTAAATTTCAGAATTAAATTTCATATCAGAAGTAATTCTTTAGTTTCCTGAATTATTTGCATGTTTTTGGCCGGGAAACAAACTGTTCCATGCCTGTTATCCTGCGTAATAGATATACTCATCAATTAAACAAATATAAAATTTAAAAAATATATCTTATTAAAAAGATAATACAGAATGTATAAATAAATAATTCTTTATCCATTATATAAATAAAAAAAATTTAAAAAAAAAGTTCGCTGCGAACAGGATTCGAACCTGTGCGGGCAAAGCCCATTTGATTTCGAGTCAAACTCCTTAACCACTCGGACATCGCAGCTGCTTGGATCAGTATCGCTGTTCGCACTTTAACAAGATCGCGTTCTGCGCATGTTTGTACCGTTCAATATTAATTTTTATGTTTCTTATTTTGCATTAAAATTGTCAAGTTTATATTATTACATTGTTTATATATTATTTCTAAATTATGAATAGTTATTTAAAATATTACAACTGCTTTTATTTACCACACACTAACATAATAAACTGGTTATTGAATATATAGAACATAAATTTGAATTTTTGATTTATGATGTGTTAGAGGTGTCGCGTTTCCAATTTTTATCCAAGAAATTAATAAAATTAAATCGCTTTCTAATAAATAAAATTAATTATTATGTAAATTAAAACGTTTACAAAACGATTTGCTGTTTTATTATGCTTAATGCGGTTGCATGCACTTTATTTGAATATTTCTTTTTTGCCGATAACATTGTCTGCACTCATTGTTATTTATTGTTATTAAGGCTCTGATTGTTCATAAGCATTCATTTATACAGTTTTTAATTAATTAATTCTTTGCATTTAGTTAAATAGATTTTATTTGTTGATGCTCACTCACGCAAATCTCAATAGTCTGAGCATAATTACAAATGCTCATCCACTTATGGTTTTAGAACATTTTTAAAAACGCGTTTTTTATTCTTTTATTTTACTTCTTTTATAAAGTTCATTTTTTTAATTGATAATTTATTTTTAAATTCAGATTTTGGTTTGTGGGATGAACAATCCCCAAAAATAGCATTAAAGTGCATTTTTATCGGGTTTACACATGTCCTCAAAGTTTCACTTTTTGGCTCAATTGGAAGTCGGGGAATTTTAAATTGCAAGATTTAAGGACACCCAAACATAATACAAAGCAAATTAAATAAAAACGTTTAAACAAGAAAAATATTGATGCCAATCATTACAAAATGCTACTTTGTAACCGTAATTGGTTGCACATCATATCAATATTTTTTTAAAAAAGTCCTCGAGACAATAACGTTAATTGGAAGTTACTTTTTGTAAGAATTTACTTTACATTATTGAACAGACAACAAAGTTTAACATAACCGCTTCAAGCACAAGATTTCCTGATTTTCATTATCGAGTTGCTATAACTCGATTAAGATTACATGAGGAGCTTTTTTCCATATCGCTACAAGGCCACTTTTAGAAAAGTGAACTAAATATTGAGATACACACTTTAAAATGTACTACACCCAGTGGTAAAAAGCTTTTATCTAAAAGCACAATAAAGTATTTTGAAAAAAGTAGATATATCAATATTAGATTACATATTATTACGATATATCAACCCGAGTTTGGGGAGCGAAACCACACCAGTTAAGATGATGATTGATATTGAAAATTGATTTAAATTAAGAGTACAAACAAAACATAAAAAAGACTTCAGTAAAACCACAGTGAAGATATTGTAACAAGAGAGAAAAAGAAAGAACCTCTTCTTCACACAACAAATGGAATATTCTACAGCATTCGAGAGAATGACGCATCGCACCAAGCATGTAAACCAGACGCGGTTTATCTAGCGCCTTCCAGAAATACATAGTAGGTTCCAGCGGCTTCTGGTACGATTATATGAGGGTATAAAATCGACTTCGCGGATAAAAGAGGGGCAGTCAACAGCGAGTCATTAACTGTGTATCACGAAATAAATAGTAAAGATAAATGTTGTATTAGAAATTCATAGTCTGTAAATAATAGTTTTAATGGTTTATAATCATAGCGTTAATTTATAGTGTATTCATTAGTGTTTGTAAATAAATATTAATTATTAATAGACGATTTAAACGGCACTTTTGTTATTATTTTAAAAAGAACGTTACAATATATACAAAATATAAACCACCTACCTTTACCATAAAAGAAAAATACTCCGGCTAAAATAATAGTTGTGAGGCTTGAATCTTATCACAACTGAGACTCATCATTCGGGTCGCTTTAATAGGGCATAAAATAAATATGGATCTATGCAACCTAATTAAACTACACACAAAACAAACAAAAAATAAACCATAAGTTTCTTTAAATTTGAAATGACAAAATTTATTTAACACAACAAATGAACAAACAAGAAAAATTGAAATAATAAAAAAATTAAATTTGGATATTCTGAATCAAAGAAAGATCAATGCTAAGCTAGTAAAATGCTTTTTATCTTCAGGAGTAATATCTCTACCATTTTAATTATCTTAAACACTAAAATTAAACTTATTAAATACCTTAAAATATTTAAATAATATCAATGTATTGGTGCCTTTTCAATTACCAACTGATGTAGTAACAAAACAGAAATCTTCTTTCTTCCATATGGTTTATAACTAAAATGGTTGAAATACAAAATTCACCTCTTTTCATATAAATCTCCAAATTAAATGGTATTAATAAAAATTAGGATGGAGCTTGGATTGCGGTGCCCTTCGGTCGGAAATCGCTTGTCGATGCGGTCAAGTCAAGTCTCGGGCGCAGAGCAACTTCAGTGAAGAAACGGTCTCCAGGGGTCTTCGTCGAGGTTAAGCAGCTTCAAACGGTTACGGATTATTATTATTCACAAAAATGAAACTACCACTTCAGCAAACCTTTAGTTTATTAATCAAACTATAGCACACTACATATATCAGCATCAAATAAGTCAAGTTACCATGCCAAGCCAAACTAACACCTTAAGCACTGATAGGTTTGTAGGAGAAGGCTAAAAACGGTTGCAGTGCAACTAACCGCAAGCAGTGTGCAACTGTTAAATAAGCTAAATATACTCTATATCTTAGATATCGGTCGGTTTCGGTTGTGTATGGTAGATATATGTTTGGTTCGGTTGTGTTCTGTACGGTTGTGTTCGGTACGGATGTGTTCGGTACGGTTGTGTTCGGCACGGTTGTATTTAGTAGTGTATTCGGTTCGGTTCAGTACGGTTCGGTACAATTGAATTCGGTAGTGTATTCGATTCGGTTGTATTCGGTTCGGTTCGGTAGTGTTCGATACGGTTGTATTCGGTTCGGTACGTTGGTATTTGGTATGGTATTCGGTTCGGTTCGGTTACCTAATATTCGTTGTATCGGTTAGTGTATTATCATTTTATATTACTTCTCGCCTTAGGCGGTTTCGGTTGGTCGGTTTTTTTGTTGAAACGGAATGCGACTGAACCGAATATTAAAAACAAGACTACGTAGTTGCCTTCTGCAGGAAAATTTGGTAGCGTTGTTTCTTATAGCAAGGAAACCTAATATACTAAGTACATACATTTCTGCGGAGGTAATTATTGACAGATTATGCCAGAAAAGCAAAGCATCTAAAAGACACCTACAGTAGTATTAGTACATATCAGTTATTATTTTTCTTTCAATTATTCAATTCAATTATTGTTTGTTTTATATTCGTATATTTGTTAAAAATTTATTTCCGTTTCGTATTTGTTCAAATATTTAGTTGAATAATGAAATAATGTTATGTATGTATCTAGTACCTACCAAGCTTTATTAACACTCTTGGTTAGTTTAAAATGTCTAATGACCAATTTCACAAAGCTTGATTAAGTTGATTAGCTTAATCGTGGTTAAATTTGAAATCCTATGTCATTGGCTGAGATTTAGGACACCTGAAATTTTATCCAATTATATTTCTGAATTTCAAATTTAATCATGATTAAGTTATTTAATTAGAACTTAATCAAGCTTTGTGAAACCGACCATATGTAATCTAAATAAATAAATTATCTTTAAAAAATTAACCGAAGTGGAGTATTGGGGCCCTTAAGGGAATATTTTCCAGGGCCCTAAAATTGACACAGCACGCGCCTGCTACCACGACTTCAATTTTACTAACTAAATGTTTTGTTTTAATGCTTATTACAATTTCTCGCATTTTCTGATGCTTAATTTAATAAAGTAAATACGTATTAAAGTACCTAATTAGGTTGTTAATGTAAAGTAGATCACCATTCCTACTTAACCTGTTTTTTTAGTCGCGTGCAATACTGTGGATCAGAAATATAACTTTGAAATGTAATTTATTAAAATTATATACAAAATGATATTATCGTTAGAATCGAACATGGGACGACAGCGACTTATTATCATCACCACGGTATTATCACCCCGCTTTGGCTAACTGAACTATGGAGTTATATCGGCTCTTGAACGCACCACACTTATTTTAAGTTGCACTAATTTAAATGTTTTTTTTTAAAGAAACTAAATGTTTTTTTTTCATTTTCAGGATATGAGTACTATTTTAACTAATAAACAAAATTTTATTTACTTAAGGAGATCTTACAGACGATTGTTTAAAAGCGCAGGTTAATCTCTAAATTCGATTTAAGTACTTTGGTTTTTTACGTTGTATTGTTATTGTATGTAGAAGTTTAATTAATAAATCTTTTGGAAATACTTATAAGTATAGCAGACTGTATTTAGTACGGTTGGTAAAACTGTAAACTAGCCAGCCCTCATCACAATTTTAAAAAGTTAGTCCTTATGATTAAAATAAATATTTCTGGAAACTTTAACATGTCAACTTATAAAAAAGTCAAGAGGGTGGTTAAAAAAAGAAAAAACTATTGTGTTGGTAACCTTATAATAATACTGTTTGACCTCCTTACATTTGATGTTCATTGGATTACTACTAAAATGCGTGCAGCAAAGGGTTAAATATTTTAATTGAATTTCCTTTCGTAGTATAACAAATAGAGCTATAAATAATAAACGCTAAAAATTAAAATAAAATATAACGGTGGAGGTATCAATGAGAAGGGGAAAAAAGAGGTTATAAATTCATAATATAAAACCGACATAGTTTTGCACTCGAAATGATGTGTAGTCACATATACGTCAAGGGGCTGAGCAAGTGCACCACGACTCTGTTTTGTAATCCCCGAGTCTTCAACATCCGTGGATTAGCTTAGGCCGCTGAAGCAGTTGTGCCCCTGCCTGGCTGCTGCGATATGCAGACGTCTGCCATTCTTCTTAGCCGCTGACAGGCGTGCAAATGTTTATGCAGATGCTGTCTACAGAAATATAAACTTTACTAGAATTATTACGGCCCTCTATTTTAACCACTTTTCGCTCCAGTTATCAACTACCCCTGTTAATGTTGCATATACTTACCCAATTTTTATACCAGCTACTATGCAATAAACATGTTATAAAACTAGTATGAAATTGTAAGGGTTAGTTTTTGAAACGAGTTGTGTTTTGTAAAATCGGTGGTGTGTCGACAAAACGCGTCCTCCTTGCAAGGCAGCAGCAACGGCGGCAGCCTAGGTGGGGTTGGTTGATCCTTGTATCGTTCGTTCTCAACTTCGTTGCCCTGTATATAATGGTAATTGTATACCTCCACCTTTTTATTTTTATTCAATTCGTATATATGTGCCGGAATATTTTAGTATTCCGATTTTTAATAAACTTCTTTCTCTTTTTTTAAAATGCACTTTTCTCTTTCTTGTTCTTTTTTCTCGTTTATTTTTTTGTACATTCCATGCTCACAATTGCTGTTGTACTACTTGTTATACTTGTTGGATATTTTCTGAAACAAGCAACATTCCAATATCACGTATATTTCAACAGAAACTTTAATCACTGTCTTGAATTTGCACAAGGAAAAAAGTTAATATAAAATGGTTCTCTGGGATTTGTATTTTGATGACACAAAAAGCAAAATGTGGAATTCCTTGTATGTTCTAAATTAGTTTCACTTTATTCCTTTCTAAAATTAAGTACGATAGTTGTTTTCTTTTAAACGGGATCTTTATTTTTATCAAAATATAAATTTGTTGGAAATTGTTTTGAAAATGCCAAAACGTAGTTAATGTGCAAAAATTGTGCACAAATAAAGTTACTGCTGCTATTATTCTGTTATCTGGGCATATTTGCACAATGTACATAAATTTGGGTAAACATACCTATTCATTAATGCTAATGAATATGTACTACATACGTGCGTAAATTTTAATTGTTTCGATTGTTTGAAAGCATTTGCGACAAACTGTCATATTTCTTGATATGTGGTTATCTCGCATTTTATGCTACTTTTGAGGGAAAATTATGCCCTAATCCAGAATGTAAACTTATGCATGCATTTTACTAATTACTGCATGGAATTTTACAAACAAAAATCATCGCAATTACTTATGAGACTTTGTACAACCATTTTGATGTCGAATTCTGATGGCTGCCAAATATCATTATTATAGGCACATCTAGAGTTCCTCAATGAAAGCTTTAACTGTGTTATTTCAGAGTTAGAACACGGATGTCAAAATCTATCTCTTTCTAGGCCAAAACTAAGCTGTCTGAAACAGAGATACTTTTTTTCTCTCTTTTTACTTTAGTGACAACATTCAGCTGCTGTCAGTTATGAATTTTAGGTTATGCTGTCATGTTTATTTTTATGCATGTGAAATTTTTTAATGTGAACATTATCATTTATGTACTGTTTGTAGAGAATTTTTAAAACTACTGTAGCACATTTATCAATTTTTCGACAGCTTTTAATAAAGTATTAATTGTACCGAATTTCAGATTTATATAACTGTCATACTGACAGTTTAATTTATTAAACCAATTTTCATGATTACCAACCTTCTGATAAATAGTTTCAAAATATGAAATGTCACTATGAAAATTTGACATGCGTGTCTTAACTCTAAATAACACAGAGGTAAGTTCATATTTAGGAACCCTAGGCACATCTATAGTTCCGAAAACTTTAAAAGTCAATCTCATTAGTGAAGTTTAAATAACCAAAAGATGCTGACGGTAGACGGCTAACTAATTTTATCAGAAGTTCTGGGCGTTTGTACACTCAAAAAAAAGATGCACTAGAATTTCAGAGCTTCTCAAAGACAAGTTTCATAATCTTACCTCAATTGTCGAAGCATTTCGTGCTTATTTTAACGATGTTTACATTCCGCCAGTTCCAAATCTGACTAATGATAATCTTCACAATCTATCTAACAATAGTTGATTGATTAATATCAATACATATCAGAAGAGCATACCCAAGCAGCATTTTTAGTCATCGCTACGTACCAGCAACTACCGGTGGAACTATTAAGTTTTTGCCAGTAGTCACAAGCACGTAATTGCTACGGTTTTGTTACGTGCCTGGAACCAAAATGGGGAACAATTTTTGGGTAGCAGGTACGTAGCGGCGTAGTAATTGCTACTTTAGTGGAACTTCTTTTTTCTTTGACACATCGTGTCGCGTGATTGCTCTCTCTTGCTCTTGCAACTTAACAAATATTGTATCATTTTCTATACTATATAATGCTGGATCGTGCCACAAAATGAATTACCAGTTTATTTGTAATACGTACTTAATACAAAAAGCGATGAAATGTTTGATTATTTTGTCATCCCAGTACACCAAAATTATAAACCATTGCAACTTTTCTGTTAAATATGATGATGATAGATCGAAAAATAACAACGCGCCTTCTTTAAATATATTTTTTAGTAAAAAAATGTCTTTAACAAAATATGTTAAAGATACACGAAATACTTATAAGTTGATACACATGATAGAAACCATTTTTATATTATTCCTGTTATGTTCTTTTATGTGTTTAAATAAAAGATACTCAATTATTGTCATTAATTAACTTTATTAATATTGAGTGAGCAGGGCGAATTACATACACAATGCATAGAGTGTAGAAGACGTGTATCCTCCAAGCCGCCTCAAGTGTTACTGACGCTCTCCCAGAGGACGGGCCAGGTTTGGTTAGTTACATCACTTCAAATAAATGTTGCCAACTTCAACCTACATACATAACAATCCCTAAGGCACAATTTGGCACCAATTTGTTATTTTTATTGAAGGTTATATAGTAAAACATCTATTAACAATCATAACAAATTGCAAATTGATTAATGATTATTGATTAATCAAACAATTTACAAGTAAATATGGAGATGGAGTAGTTTACGAAACATTACTTTAATGTGATTCTCCTGGGTAGCAAAAACGTAAGTTTTACATTCAATACTACTGTAAGGTTTTAAAAACTTTAAAGTAGCTTCGGGCAAATTACTGCTACAATCATAATACCACTTTGAAGTTGCAACGACTTTAAAGTAAGTATACTAAGTGGCAATACCGTTCCACATACTTTAATAGTTACTCAGAAGTAATGAAACTACATAGTTCCAATAAATAGTAGAAACAACTACACAATTACTAAAATATTCCGAATTGAAGAAATTAAACCTGTAAAGTCATAAATTTAGTTGTAGTTACGTAACAACTACTCAATCAAAGTTCCGATCTCAGTTACTGCTACTTAAATGCTGCTTGGGTATTAAAGCTACCATAGCAAAAGTAAAAAACAAAGATATGCAAACATTGATGTGGTTCCACCCTTTGTCATTGTTGGCAGTGGGTGCTTTCCGCCCAGGTGCAAAATTAAAGTGACCGCTCCTACAAGATTTTTCTGTTTCCATCGATAGGTCTATTAAGGTTGTATACGTTAAACATTAAAAATATTTTTGAAAAATTTTAGCATTATTTTTAAAATATTTCAAATCGTTTTACACTTAACCTAAAATGTGTACCTGACTTTATAATATTATTATGAAATTCGAAAATCCAGATATTTTTGGTCTATGAAAGTAACAAATAGTATATTGTTATTAGCATAGAACGAAAAAATAAAGAACAAATGGAAAAAGCCACTTTTCTTCTACTTAAAAGAATAAAGTACCAACAAAATTTGACTTTTTAAATTTATTTAAACAAGCTTATAACAGTACTTCATCAAAAACATATACTCTTAGAACAAAAAATAAAATCTTTAAAAAATATAGGAACTCCGGTTTACATGGTAGATACGTACAGTAGCTATAAAATTTAGCTAAGTCTTATATTAATGAAAAAAAAATACAAAAATAAAACAATTTACTTTATAACACTACCCGTCGGAGCTTTTTTGTTGCAAATCAATCAACCAACTACGCAGTTTAAATCTAAGCTTTCAATAATATCCTTTTCAATTGCAATTATTGAAAGACCAGTGGTTTTTTCTTGGGACATTGTTGAGCTTAAATAGCTTTTTACTAATTTAAGTTTCGAAAAAGTCCGTCCTCCTGAGGCAACTGATATGGGTAGTGTTGCAAATATTCTTAGAGTTACACAAAAATTGGGAAGGAAGGAATTAAATCTTTATTCATTAACATTAACATAAAAGGGTGTGCACGAAAAAATCTGGCCACTTAAATATGACATCAGGCGCCCCTACACTGCAGGTACTAAAGTGGAATTGCAGCAATAGCTTCTTTGAATTGATACCTTACTGTAAATGACAATTCCAAAGTGTTTTCGTTGTGTAGTAAAAAAATTCAAAAGAATACGAACGTCGTCAAAAAATTTTGCGCAAACATTGTGCAAATCCTGCAATGTCATATTGCGCGATCGGAAAATGTCAAAAAAAATCAAAATTGGCCGTAGATAATATTTTAAACAATGACTCTGAACGCTTAACAGTAGATAGGCAGCCAGGTTCCGGAAGGAAATCGGGTGCAATATATAAAAAAACGGAAAGGAAAGTGATGCAAGCTTTCACGCAGAATCCGAACTTGTCAGTGGGTTGTAACATCTTCCTTACATGTTCAAAAAGTAAAAAACAGGGGTGGACTGAAAACATTCAAGGTGCAGAACGCTCCGGATCGGGATGCAAAACAAAATTTCAAGACGAAGGCCCTCGGAAAAAAAACTGTACACCAATTTTTTAATGAAAGTAGATTGTGTAACAATGGACGACGAGACGTACATCAAAAATGACATTCAACAGCTTCCCGGTCAATAATTTCTTACTTGCAAACAACTTTGTGGAGTTAAGGACCAATACCAATGAGGACCAAACAAAAAGAAAATTTCTGAATCTTCTAGAAAATATTTGGTTTGACAAGCGACTTGCACTTACGGGTGAGAAAAAAGAAGAAACTTTGTAACGAAAGGCCATCAACACTGAAATCTATTTAGAAGGTTTTAAAAAGCGTCTGCTAACATTTATAAGAAGTCATAATGTTTCTATTCTATTTTGGCCAGATCTGGCCATATGTCACCATGTCAAACAATTCACTGATTGGAATGCAAAGAATGGGATCACTTTTGTACTTAAAGATAGCAATCCACCGAACGGCCCCAAACTGCGGCCGATCAACAATACTCGGCTATTGTAAAGCAAACACTCTGCAAAACAAAAGAAACTGCTAAATATATTGTTGACTTTTAGAAAAAGTGAACATAATAACGCGACAAAAAATTTACTTCTATGGCTGTACAAACTTTGATGTCTGATGTGAAACGACAAGTTAAAAATTTTAGTTATAGACAGTAACATTGTACAATATTTGTAAATACGTTTCAGAAGGAACATATATGTTAAAAGTTCATAATAGTCTTAAGTCATAAATAATTTCCGACGACCCTACTTTTTTGATGGTTCTATGGCCAGGTTTTTTCGTGCACACCCTTTAATTTCTGAAAAGAGTTTGTGAAAATTTAAAATTTCGTGATAGAGTTCTATTCTATATCTCTGCGTCCAAATGCGATGTCCAAATCCTTACAGCATTTTAATAAACACTTGCTTTCAATCACATATATATTTGCCAAAAGGCCAAATGTTTCATTGTACTGATTCAGCAGTTCAAATCTTTCTTCAACAGAAGTCTTCGCTGTATCTATGATGACGAAACAAAAAATTAACTTTAAACTCTAGCCCAGGATCTAATATTGGATCATCTACCGCTTCGTACGAAAAATGTCTTGGCTTCTTTTTTGGTCTATTAATCGGAAATTCGGTTATTATTTTACACTGTTAAGCTAAATCTTGAACAAAACTTTTAAAACTACTATCACTCCGTTTATCATAAAGAAATTTATTTAGATCTTCTAATACTTTTACACATTCATTCAGAGTCAGCCGTGGATTTTGAAGCACCTTGCTTACAACGTTTATTTTTGCAAGTAAGTCGTATCAAATCACTACTGATAATTTTTCCTACCCCCTAACCCTTCCTACTCGCTAAGTATTGAGCCATATGTTTTGTCTTTATGTCTCTAGACTCATCATTTTTACTAATTCAGACAAACTCTTTAAAATTTTGTTGTAATTTGATCGTAATAGACGTATCACATCTATTCTACTTTCCCATCTTGTTTCACTAAGCGGTTTTAGAGTAAGGTTTTCTATATTCTTTTTTTAAGATATCCCATCTAAAAGTCGAAGATGAGCACTGGCACAGCACTTGCACAATGTCCAAAGATGATACTATTTCATTATTTACTCTATAATCATTGACAACCAAATTAAGCGTATGAGCAGCGCATGGCATAAATTTTGCTCTAGGGTTAATATAATTAATTCTTTTTTGCAATCTTATATTTATTCCCTTCAGGTTTGAGCCATTATCATAGCCCTGTCCTCTTAAATTCTGGATATCAAATTGAAACTTTGGAAGTAATTCGTTAAGTGCAAAATTAAAAAGTCCTTCACCTGTTGTATCTGTTACAGGGAAAAAAAAGAATTCTCGCACTTTAGCAATATTGCAATCAAAACATCTGGAGTAGAATCTAATACAAACGTATAGTATTTGGCTGTTTTCACAACTTTTGATATATCTTTGGAACTTCTAAGGAAGAAAATAACTGAATAATTTCGTTTTGAAAATGTATTCCTATAACTGTAATGGAGCATATGACTTTTTGATTTTTTAGATTGCTGAATTTTCTCCGCATGTTGCATAATAACAGGATCAAATTTGGCTAACATTTCTATTAATTTTAGAAAGTTTCCATTATTAGGTATACTCGTATAAAGCTGGTTACTTTCTACGCGAAATGCTGTCTGGCATTTCGTGGCTCCCTAAAACCTGGTCGATTGCGATCATCCGTTCAATAAATAATACATTGCCATCGCTTTTTCTCTTAATCGAAGAGAGTCTGTTGTTCAAAATCCACTGTTTTATTGGTAGCAAATCTAAATTTGATCTCAGTTCATTTCGCCGAATTTGCAATGTGCAGTTAACTGTTTTCGTGCAAAGATCGTCTTGATAAATGACGCCAGTCTGAAAAACTTTCAGACAATAGTAACACTTTTTGCCTGCTAAATATCATACAACAAAAACAAAACACGGCATGAACGGCTGTTGAATAGACAAGTTCTTCTTACATGATGATTATATGAGTATCATTTTACTATAAATATTTAATTTATAGTTTATTATGATCTCTTCTTACAGTTTCACCATTTCTAATATCTTTAAGAAATAACGGGTCGATTCTAGGATTTTTGTCTGGTAAGACAACATTTGGGTGCTCCTCCTCTCAACTATATACTTTTACTTTTATATACCACCAAATAAACAATTTTGATCGCCTTAAGTAACAGTCAGTTTTTATACGGGTTTTATTAAGGTTACGAATTTATATTGGAGGTTTATAAGATTACCAATTGGTTGCGAAATTATATAGTGGATATATAAAATTACTTAAAGACCCAAAAGGTTTAGGTTTTACAAAGTGGTAATAACCTATGTGTAGGTGTAGGTGGTGATAAATATAAAACTTACTCAACCCACAGAAATAGCAGTTATTATAAAAGCTGAGAGCTGTTGGTGCTAAAAAACACTGTACTAAAACCAAAATTCATATTATTTTTAAGTTAATTTTCAAACTTATAACTATAGTTTCTCTTATGAAACCTTTGGTAACGCACAGAGACGTCAATAAAATACTATTTTAAAAGACATTTTCACACAATAATCCAGCACAACAAACACACACCACAAACAATATAGAGTGTGAAATACTTTTGCGAGGTAGTGTTGCGAGTTGCAGTGGCGGCTCGTATTTTAGGAGATTATCATCACTCACAGTGAGGAGCGTTACCATACGTTATATAACGTCACTTTTGGTAACTGAGAACACCGTAAAGTTATATAACAGCACCTTAGAGCCGTTTTGTTCCTTAAATTTATATAGAAGTTTAAGAGTATTTATAAACACACTAAAAGTTACATATTGCTTTTACAATTTCTTCTTGGGTCTTTTAGATACACCCGCCATATTTTTGATGCATTTATGTAGACATGCATTTATGTGGAAACAAGCTAAGAAAATTCTTAGACTAATTCTATTTATCCACTATGCACTATGTTATTGTATTTTGTGAAAAAATATTTAGTGTTAAGTAAAAGAAAATTTTAAATTTTAGAACTTAACACATGCATAGTACCTAGAGTACATCACAGTATTCTAGATTTCTAATGTGAGTAATACCTAAGGTCATTAATAAAGTCTAATACCAAAATTACAAAAATCGCAATTCTCTTCTTAATGTTCGTGACTTGATAATTAACAATAGCAACCTACAAAAAAACAAGTTTTGTCGTTTCATCGACAACACTTTCATCAAACCACCATGAAACTACTTAGCGAATCACCATCCACCAACCCGAAGAGTCAGTAACTAAAAAACAAACGCTACGGTATCACATGACGCGCAGATGCCACGTTTTCTTTTTTCCGCATTCAACTGCCCAATCAAGTTAGCCGAATTACTGACATCGTCAGTCAAAACTACTTTTGAGATAAATTACGTCATAATTATAAGCAATGCCATTGTAGGATATTGTAACAACAACATTGTAGATCACATCTAAGGTCAACATTAATAAACCCAAATATGGGCTGAAACTAGTAAATCGATGCTAAAGTAATATTGGCTTATATTTCCAAAACAATATTGCGTCAATATAGGCAGGATATTGTAATAACAATGAAACTGAATCACTATGTGGCCGATATGACAACAATGTCTAGCCAATGTCATGTGCTACTTGAGAGGTGTCTAAACGTTGTGGTTACCTTATAAAGAAGGTTTATAGAGGTTGCGAAAACATTCTCGTTACTGGATTAAAAGCGCATAAGTATATAAAAAGCTATATAGTTATATTTCTATCACCGTTATTATATCACTTTTAGAGTCATATAAGGTTACCGAACAGTGGTAACGGTAACTCTTATACAGCCCGCATTTAAGCTCTTTAGGGGTATATAGAAGTAACTGAAACGTCATCTACATCTACATTACCAAAGGTTTTATAATTTGGTGATGGTGATATTTCGAGAACCTTTATAAAACAAAAATTGTTTAATACAATATAACGTAATACAAGTATTACGTTATAAACAACTTAGTCCTTATTCAAAGCTCAGAGTGGTGATCTTCCTATCCTTCAGGGTACCTCAAAACATCAAAATCTCTCAATACAACTGAGAGGTCAAATTTTGCCTGAAAACAATACTTTCCTTAGCTGATATAAATATAAATGCAAATTGGTAAGAGTAGGTAGACGGAAAGCAATTTTGCTGCAAACGCTGAAACTACAACTTTACAGTAGAGGAAAAAATGGGGAATAACTACTTATCCTTTAAATTTGATTTACCAAAAACATGTTGGAATTTTACTTTAAACTGGGAATTAGGGGAAGTATTACTTGTTTAAACAATATCCCAAAATATTTGTTAATAATATTTATGAATCAAATCCTATAATTATACATTTTGGAAATAAAATTAAAATCCACCGTGGTTATTTTTAATATCTAAATGTGGCCGGTTCAAAGATGAATTTGTGAACCGCTGACCACTGGGCCACCGGATTTACCTGCTTGGAAGTGTTAACCTCTTAAGTTCAGTTTAGTGATATTTTACCTAGAATCTTCGTTAGCAATATATAATTTGCAGCAGGGGCAAGAATTAATTTGAGGTCACCCAGATAAAGAAGAAACAGCAAGAAAATACAAGAATAGCACCATAACATCAGAAATTTGATAGTACATATTATAAGTTTTAATTTGCTTGGGTGGTTTTATAGTCGATTTTCTTGATAACTTTAACTTTATTTTACTTACATGGGTGTATCTTTTAAAACTAGTTAATATTAACATTTATGCTCTGATATGTGTCTGTACTTTTTGTAGGTTATCTGAAAATCTATTATGATAACTTTTCTATCCCAGTCTTACTCAACTTAGTCCTTATTCAAAGCTGAGAGTGGTGATCTTCCTATCCTTCAGGGTACCTCAAAACATCAAAATCTGTCAATACAACTGAGAGGTCAAATTTTGCCTGAAAACAATACTTTCCTTAGCTGATATAAATATAAATGCAAATTGGTAAGAGTAGGTAGACGGAAAGCAATTTTGCTGCAAACGCTGAAACTACAACTTTACAGTAGAGGAAAAAATGGGGAATAACTACTTATCCTTTAAATTTGATTTACCAAAAACATGGAATTTTACTTTAAACTGGGAATTAGGGGAAGTATTACTTGTTTAAACAATATCCGAAAATATTTGTTAATAATATTTATGAATAAAATCCTATAATTATACATTTTGGAAATAAAATTAAAATCCACCGTGGTTATTTTTAATATCTAAATGTGGCCGGTTCAAAGATGAATTTGTGAACCGCTGACCACTGGGCCACCGGATTTACCTGCTTGGAAGTGTTAACCTCTTAAGTTCAGTTTAGTGATATTTTACCTAGAATCTTCGTTAGCAATATACAATTTGCAGCAGGGGCAAGAATTAATTTGAGGTCACCCAGATAAAGAAGAAACAGCAAGAAAATACAAGAATAGCACCATAACATCAGAAATTTGATAGTACATATTATAAGTTTTAATTTGCTTGGGTGGTTTTATAGTCGATTTTCTTGATAAATTTAAGTTTATCCAACACCTCTTTATAAATACCATGTTTACTGTGTTCATTATAAATAAGGAAAGTGATTGTTTACTCTTTTGTTACACTATAACCCACGTTGCTAAGGGCAACGTGGGTTATTTTTGAAAAACTCACTCCCTGGAAACAAACCTTCAGTTTCATTCCACAAATATATTTATTCGCGAAAATCATCAAAGTGGCTGACCTCTGGTGGCGAATTTTGGCAACGTCGTTAAAGGGAAAATAATGCCATTTTATGTTTATCTCAACGTGTGATTTTAATCATAAAGCGTGTAATCTATTTGATTAAACCTATTTTATAAAAGTAGTTATCATTAATTTAAAGTTGTTATAACCAAAATTAATTAAAGATCAGTGCATAATGCAAGCGAGCAAAAGATTTTGCTCTGTTCCTCAGTGCACTACATATGGTGGCACGGGTTGTTCTCTCCACTTTTTTCCAATAAAAGACAAAAATTTGTGTTTGAAATGGAAAATTGCTTTAAAGATTGGAAAACCCATAACAAAATATATGATGGTATGCAGCAAGCATTTTTTAGAAAGTGATTATTATCCCAGTAAGTTAAGAACATATCACAAGCAAGTTAGTTCATTATAAAAGTGCTTTTTAGTTACACCAGAAACGCGACGAAGATGTTTGAAAAAAATAGTAGTTCCGTCTCAAAATCTGCCCGTTGGAAGCCACGATGTAAAAAAAATCAAGAAGCGTAAATCTGAACGGTTTCATAGAGAACAGTAAGTTAAAAACAAAACACATTTTTAAATGAAATATTTAGAGGTTATGTTGTTGCAGACTTCTTTCTAGAGACGGTGAAACTTGTAAAATCGGTACAGCTAATTAATTCCAGATCTTCATTCCTAAATTTGTGTCTATTAAATTTGTATTTTGCAAAAAAACATTGCCTTACCGGTTTACATATATTAATGTCCCCACGATATGCTTGCAATATCCGGAGTTTCCAGCTTTACAGCTGCACAAGCAAATCCACTTTTCACTGCTAAGATCGATCAAAATTTCATGCGGGGGTGACGTTAAAGCGGAAGTTTGCAAGCACAAACTTTTAACTTGACCTTCGTGGTTAACCCCACACAGAACAATATGACCGGCATTAAATAAAGCTTCACCTTCTTTTATGGCCCTAGAACGGTCTCCCACATAGGTAAAGATGTCGAAAAATGATATGTGTACTTTCGGCATCTACAAAAAACACAATCAACACCTAACTCAAGCATAAACAAAACTCACAATGTCTAGTAGCACAATTTTCAAGACACAAAATCTAATAGTTAACAGGAGTGACACTCAACTAAACAGTTATAAATTAGAAGTGAAAAGTCTAAATCGCGTTCACACACAAACAAAACTATAAATCAGCAAACACAAGGCACACAAATTGGTAAAAAAAATCACCAAAACTGCACGTTAAGCAAATGACAGCTGCTTCGTTTTCCCTTGATCATCCGACATTTTGGTTTTAGCAGCGCCCTCTCTTGGTTGCTGATTTTCGCGAATTGTTATCACTACAAGCTGATAGGAACAGACACATCAATTTTTCGGTTGCTTATAATAAGAAATAGTTATTTAAAACATAATAGATATTTGGTAATCTTCTAGTTTTGCGCTCCCCAATGCGAATTGAACATAACAACTATGTTTAATAAAGTCGCTGGAATTGATTACTACACTGTTGTCGGTTCTGCTTTCTTTATCCTAAATAAAATATTAATTCATAGTTTATAAAAGAAATTCTATATTAACTAAATTATAGGATAAAATGCTTATTATAATTTCATAGATATAATCTTATCAGATATAAAATTCAGATTTTAATAAGCATCTCTTCTTATAATATAGAAGATGTTAAATATTATATTTTATTTACGATAAAGTAGAATCAACAACTGTGTAGAAAGAGTGATTGCCACGACTTTATTACACATAGCAGTTGTTTATGCGATCTTATAACCTAAAAGAAGAAACGTCAAACACACATTGTTTTTATTTCGTAAAACCAAGACCTGCAAACTAGCTACTCCTTTTTTTTACTTTCACAGCCACCTACTATTGCATGTACCATCATGAAATAATATTTTTGTAATGTATAAAATCTTCAATAAATTATGATTTTATGAAATATAATTAGGTATTGGATAAAATGTTGTATGGCACACGTGAGTTAATGATATTATGCACTCAGAAAAATTAACCAACTCGGGCCTACGGCCCTCGTGGGTTAATTTTTCATTCGTGGATAATATCTTACTTAACTCACTAGTACCATAAATAACTATTATTTTACTTACATGGGTGTATCTTTTAAAACTAGTTAATATTAACATTTATGCTCTGATATGTGTCTGTATTTTTTGTAGGTTATCTGAAAATCTATTATGATAACTTTTCTATCCCAGAATAAATCTTGAATTTTAATTTAAATTAGCTGGAAATATCTTAAAGCTTTAAGTTGCCGTAATAAAAAAGATTTAAATAAAATCAGAATAGACGAAAAGAATTTGAATCAAATAAATTTGCATTTATAATTGGTTAACGATTTTTATAATCCAATATTTTATAATTATAATAAATTTATTGTCTGAATAGGCGAGTCGTTAAGTTATTAAATGCTACCTCTAGTATACAACTAGTTATTTTATAATTTATTCATCATATCAGCGGATCTAACTATTGAAAATTTTATTGATTTCTTCAAATTTAACTCAAGTTCTCTAATTTGTTTTTACAATCGTAAACGTCTCATCTCATATTATCTCTTCTCATCGTTCTGTCTGTTTACACTTTACATGCCCAATGTCTGTCTTACACCACAGCCAGAAGCCTTGAGAATCGATATTAGCTATCCTTATACACTTTGTAACTATACTATAGTTGGTTGGAGCTTCCGCCATTTTCATATTTTTCATATAACAGGCAATGTAAGGGACCGTTCTATAGAAAATAATCAAATTAAATTTTAGAAAAAAAACTTAAGATTAGAAAGTCAACCGCGTTTCAATTAATGATTTGTTAACGTGACCGCGCGTCTTATAGAAGTGGGCAATAAATCTAAGAGTGTTACAAAACAAACCAAAGTAACAATGGTTTATATGAGTGACACTGAAATAACGACCGACAGCAGAGTGCCGTATCTGGTCCGGAGCAGTGAGACTAAGTGATTTATGCCATATGCTCCTTAAGAAAGGCTCAAGCATCTATTTTTTGCCCGTATTCGAAAGTGTCAAACCATAAATCCTGCGGACAAAGGCAGCCTATGGTGTGTATGTGTGCAGCAGGGCCAAAGAACACGACAGTTTCGCTGTAGGCGCATAGATGTAGCTGCCCGTCAAAAATGCGTTTTAGTAGTAATCCAATGCTATTTGTAGTAACAATTAGGAAATCCAATTCTATGAGTTTTCTTTCAACATCGTGTTTAGTTTCTTAAAGCAGATAAGTAGGTATTATTGCAAGAGTTTCCCCTCTTGCAATTCTTGCAAGTAAACACTACTCGATATTTTCCACATGTCACAGTGATGTGTTTTATTGGTAGCGTGTGGTTTATTGCTTTACTTGATATATTAGTGCATGAGAAGAATGCTGGATGAATATGTGATGAAGCTTTAATAAGATTTTTTTTATTTAAAATTAAATGAATATTTATAGTTGAGAATCCTGGTCTCTAAACGTTTTAATCTTATATAAATTTTAATTTATTTTTTTAGAGTAAACTTTTTCTAATCACTTTGAGCATTGTAATAAAACCTTAATCATTTCTGTATAGCATACATAAGTCAAAATACGATAAATTAATTCACAACATTCATTAACAGTACAAAAAATGTAATAACACATTTTGAAACTAATACTGAAATCCTCGACAATGCAACCAAACAGGCCCGGATTGTAGTGAGATTTCGGCCCGAGTTTTTATCTGACCGGCCCACTGTGGGTCCTTTTCGCAAAAATCCGTACATTTTCCCATATCGCCGTTATTTATTGTCCAATTTTCATTTTTACCATATACTCATAACTATAAGTACTTTTAATGATACCGAAATGATAAACCATTTTATTTTAGGTAAACGAAACTGCTGTAAACTTTATATTCCAAATGGTTACAGTAAGTAAATTTATTAAAACTAAGTAGATTTGTTTATTAGATCGAGGTTTGTCAGAATATGATTTTTGGAAAAATTAATCATCTAATTCCAATAAATTTTTTGCTTCTGGTAATAGTTTAAAAAAAATAATTTGTTAATAACAATTAAACAGGCCATTAGCAGACAAATCGAACATTTAGACTTTGAAATATAGTCGATTACCTACAATTTAAAAGATCATCAAAATCGGTGCCCAAACGGCGAATTCCGAGGTATTTTTCTCTAGGAAACCGACTATTTAGAGTATAGAGTAGGCCATTTGGGCGCGGCCGTTTTGGCGCGACGACACTTCGGCGCAGGGACACTTTGGCGCGAGAAATTGTCTAGCATTATTGTAATGAACAAAATCTATAGGTACCTACAGGTAATAAATGCAGTATGATCGATGAAATACAGTATTCGATGAATACGGCATGATGAGAAAAAAACTAAATATTTGCCAATCACAAAAGCTCGTATGTACTGCCAAATATAAGAAAAATTAATTTTTTTAAGTTACTAAAACATTTAAATCAAAATTCTCTGCAAATCTCTGCATAAGGAACAATTTGTAATAAGTCTTTAATTTGTTTATTATAAATCCCTTATTGTTTATAAGACCATCATGTTTGATAATCATGTTAATATAACTTGTAAAACAACAAAAATTTTATAAAATCAATTACATGACATTAGAAAATTTATATTATCAATAACTATCGTACCACTGGTAAATACGTGTTCCATTTCACGTATTTTGTTTAAGTTTTACCCTAATTTGCCGCGAAAAAATGTAACCTGCCCCAAAAACTGTCTTTTCATCAAAGTGTGCCTGCGTCTAAATGTCCCGGCGCCAAAGTGTGCCTGCGCCAAACTGTCCTCGCGCCGAAACGTCCACGCCCAAATATCCTAGACCATTTAGAGTAAGTTGTTTTTTACTGAAACAATAACTATAATACATTTAATTCTGCATTTAACGGTATTACTTAAGAGAATGTTGCATTTAAAAGGAAAACAGCATATTATTAAATTAAAACAACCTGACATTCATATAAAAAGCACTGCATTTAAAAATAAATATTGGTACTTCCTGTTTGAAAGTAGTAGATCTTTTAAATTAATTACAATCTACCACTCATAACGTTTATTTTACTTTTAAATACACAATAAAACTATTTAAATCAACCTCCGGAATAAGTTTTTGATTTAAATGCACACTAGATTGAATTAAAAATTCGAAACACTCAAAAATAGAGCGAATTATATAAATTTTTTAAATTTAAAAAATACCTTGTTGACGCATTTTTGAAAGTAAAGATTTTTACCTGCAATTCTTTTAATTTAAAAGCAATTTTTTTCAGTGTATATTTATAATATGCAATTTGTCAAGCATCAGCGATTGTTAAATACGATATCTCGCTATTATGAGTATAAAAAGCCAACCAGAATATCGTCATGATTAGAGCCAGGGAAGATGAAATGATAAGAAAATGTGTCCAATTTTTTTTTTAGCTAATTTGTAGTAATTCACATACAAAATGTTTGGTTTTGTACATCCCTTGTCAGAGATTGTAAATTCTAGTAAGATGTTTAAATGTAATATATGACATTCACAGCTGTCCAATATAAGAAATCATTTTAACTTAATATAAATACAAAAAAGCAATTTATTGAGTATTTACTTGGTCCAATATTCATGAGCTGTGTTGATCTTAAAAAATATCAGTTTACATGTCTGCACATTAAACACGTGTGTTGAGAGTGGCGTAACGTTCTAACAGTTGAGTAAGGTGCACCTGATTCGGCAAATTGATGTGATTCAGTGCTATGCCATTCATATCTACTTCTATTAACTTCTTCTAACAATAAGTGTAAGTCTATCTTTTATAGATGTCCGTTTTCATTGTCGAAGTGCAAACATAAATTTTTCTTCGAAAACTTTTATATTGTATTAAAAATACAAACTACCTAGATATAAATTATTTAATCCTCCAACACCCTCTTATACCATCATTTAAGGGATATGAATCACTTCTCATTTTTAGGTTCTGAATATTTTTGCTTGTTTTTCGAGGTGGTTGAATAAATAATCTATAAATGTAATTTTGCTCCATTTGAAATCACCACATGGTTAATCAAATAGATCAGATTATTTACGAATAAAGGCTGATTCTCAATATACGGCTAAACGTCGGCAGGCAACCAACAGCCACCGGGCCGACAAAACATTGTATTGACCATATTTATGAAGGTATTCACATCAACCATAACCAAGACGGACCGTCGCCAACAGTTGTCGGTCACCATTGTTTGTGAGAAAGCTTTGCAGATCGGTGTTGGTCCGTTCCTGAAAGAAATGGTTAGTGTGAACAGTCGGTCGGTTACATACAAATTTTCTGACCTTTTCTGTAATCAGTGTTCGTTTTTTACATTCTACAATGAACGATGAAAAGTAATCTAAATAATCTGTGGCTTACGAAACGCATAGTTATTAGAGTTTTGGAATGGACTGTCGGTTCGGTGCCTGTTGGTCCACCTGCCACAGGCTAGCAGTATAGTGTGAATGAATACGTTTTGTCGGTCCGGTTGCTGTTGGTTGCCTGCCGCCGTCTAGCTGTATAGTGAGAATCAACCTTAATTATAAGTGTATGTGTTGTAACACAAAAATAGACACGAATTTCAGTGAATTCGTTAATTATTTTTTAATTCATTTGATTGGTTAAAATATACCGGGCGCCTATGATTTAAAGAGATTTTTGACAGTATTAATCCTTATCATTTCATCTTTCCTGGCTATGATAATGATATTAGGATATTTTTAAAACAAGCATAAATTTTATTTCTTTTGTGATCGTTTCTTTAATAAAAAAAATGTAACCAGCATTGACCGAGGCGGCCCAGTTCGGCCCCGAACCCACCGGCCCACCGAGATTTTCTCGGTAACTCGGCGGTACAATCCGGGCCTGCAACCAAACTGCAATGAAGTAATACTTCGAAATCCAATAGTACAAACGTATCCCTTATTAGTTAGTAATTAGATTACTTAATTTCATACATAAACTGTTAAATTAATCAGAAATTCTAACTAAACGTGTAATTAATCTAGCTACTGCTAGAAACTGAATATTTTTGCAATTTTACACAACCACGAAACAAATGAATTGCACCTACACTCAAAATTTTCAGCAAATAATTATTATTTTCTACTATTAAAATCAAATTTTACAGAATAAAATGTGGAAAAACTGCTGCTTTAAATCAGGGGTTCCCAAAGTGCGGCCCGCGGGCCAAATGCGATGCGCAAACCCTACAAATGCGGTCCGCGTTGTCAGATCTTCGATATGGCTCAAGGCTCAATGATATTATTAAAAGAAAACAACAATTGCACAAGCCGCAAACTTCAGATTCATAAATCTGTTTGCTTCTTATCTTTTCTTATTTGAAATGATTTAGTTATTTTTGAAATGTATTAATAAACAGTTTGTAATAAAAAGTAATTATTGTCATAAATAAAGAACGATTATGTTATAAAATTAGTATAAATCTTTCCCTTGTGTCTAACTTTTTATCGATTTGAAAATAATTTTCTATAGAACTTTTTTTTTGGCCTGCCAAATATTTTGGAATTTACAATTTGAGCCACCGAGGTAAAACTTTGGGAACCCTTGCTTTAAATGCTTCCAAATATTAAAACCCTTATGTCAACAACGGTGTAGACCAGTGATGGCGAACCTTTTTGAGAAATGGGTCAAATTTTGTTCATTATTTTTTTTAATACTACTAACCAGCGGGTCACTAAGTCAGTAGGGTCACTGTGAAGGGGGGGTAAAAAGGATACCAATAATTTGAAAACTCCGAAAATTTGTTAACAGCAAAACTTGACAGTTGACCCATTTTTTGGTTCTCACTTTTAAAATCCTTTAAACAGGTTTACGTTTCCTTTTTGTTTTACAACTTTTACTTTTGCAAGTGAAGAGCAAAACTCGACATTAGATATTATATTCTGAAATGAATAATATTTAAGAAAGCCCCACGTTCTGGGCAAACAATTAAACTATAAGATGAAATTTCTAAATAAATAAACTAATATTATATTTGATTTTGGCTAGCATTAATAAAAATGAAAATATAACAACCCAAAGCTTTCCTTTTACCCAATAGACTGACTCAGTTTTGTCTCGATTGAGCATGAGATAAGCAAATTATTGATCTTATTAATACCTGTTTCTGGAAAGAGAAACTTACTACCACTGCACTTGAAATTCCACACCTGGACAAGCAGTAGTTTTAAACTCTGTAAAAATAATTGTGTTTTTGTAAAATCGCAATTATAAACATTCTTGCTAAGAATCTAGACATTTCATAAACAATAATATATAAATAATAATTTCTGTATCTCCTAGTTCTTCATCAGAAGGTAAGGTAAATTGTTTTGGATCTATTAAATTAGGTTATTATATAAGTTTATAGTTGCATCCACATCAAAATAAAATAAACACATTTACAAATTAAAAACCACAGATCTTTATTTTATAAAACACATAAATAAATATTGTATCAAAATGAAACTAAATTCCTTCGGGAAAAATCATTACGGGAAATCTTCCTTTAGTTTATTTAAATGAAATTTTGGTAGCTGCTAACCTGACAACATGGGTTGCAGCCGCATTAATTTAAACAAACTAGCGTCAAATAAATGTAATTCAATAAACAACCAAGAACAATATTTACAAATGAATAATTGAGTTTAAATTTTTGTTAAAACAACAAACTTTAGTCACAAATAACTTCTTAAAAATTTTTAAAAATAAAATAAAATTGTTTTAATGAATTTTTCCCAATAGGCAACAATTCTTATTTCGATCAACCTTGTATATGTAAACTGCCACACCAAATGTCAATGAATCCACTTAAAAATGTTTAAACTGTTGTACGATCGGTAAAACAGTGTTCATTCCAATCAGCTGTTCTTAAAAATCCATATCAGTCGATAACCAAATCCATACACATCGATATAAAAACTTTGCAATACTAAAATCTTTCTCGTTTTTCAAATAATATATATTCGAACACAATTCCAAATATTTGTTTTGAAAAATAAAAATAATCTTCTTAGATTTATATAACAGATAGGTATCCAAATCTAATATAATCGAAGTTTGTTTACAAACGGAAAAACATAACCTAACTTCATTTTTAGGATTTCAATACGAGCCGAGCGTGGTTTCAACGAAAGCTTTTGATCGACTGAATTTGTTCTTTTTCCGAGGTCCATTTATATCTTTTCGAAAAGCATTTGACGGCACAACAAAATTTTCAAAAACACTTGAACATCAACATTTAGCATGACGTCACTAATCTGAACATATGTTTATAATTAACATTAATCTTAATTCTACAAAAAAGAAACGTAGCTGGCAGAGATGATTAAAATGACATAAGATACTTATGGTCTAAATTGAACAATAACAAAAACGATCAGCTGTTACTAATTTCATAGAAACTAAACTACATTGAAAACCCATCACTTTCCAGCTATCTCTGTATATCAACTATTTACATAGTTACACAAGGTATACAAACATATGAAATTTATACAAATTAAATTAAATACTAAAAAAAACTTAACTTAAAAATCTGTTCACAACGTTTCAGATAACAAGCGATGCTTTTGCAAGTATAGAATAAATAAGAACATAAATGAATTCAAATATGAATTAAACTTGTCCAGAATACAGTACTCCTGGTGCCTGCATCCAAACAATAGTACAAAATATCAAAATAAACTCAAAGTTTGGAAAAAATGAAAGAATATCATCACAGCTAATATCTCGACATATTTGACCTCAAATCTTTCACATACAAGAATTAGTAAGTTAATTGTAACATTATAAACATCAAAGTACTGATCTGATTTAACTATTTCCAGTGAAATATGTACCCGAAACTGACAGCCTTATTTGCGAAAGAAGACTTGTTTTGCGTTACTCAACGACAAACCTCAAATCTAATAAGAAGATGAAACCTTCTAGAAACGCGAATAAACTATTCAAAACATGTAACCTAGGTTACATACAACCTGTTCTACTATAAAACAACATAATTGAATTATATCCTTTTTATAAACTCAATATATTTTGTGAAATTGAGGTTAAGTCTGCAATATCCTCTTCCTTCTATAAGTTTTATTTAAAATTTATAAATCTATCTCTAACCTAGTCTGTAGCCTTTAGATTAAATAAACCTAGTATCCTAGCATGGATTTATTAAATCTGAGCTTACGATCAAGTTGTAGCCTTAAAATTACAATTCGTTAAGTAAATTTTCAACCTGATGATTCTATATCATCTCAATACTTTAATTTTTAAATATTTTCGATTATCTGTTCTCTCTTTTATGATATAAAAAATAAGTTTATAAAAATCAACGCGTGGGTCATTTAAAAAGCCTTCGTGGGTCAGTGCCTGACCCGCGTGTCATAAGTTCGTCACCAATGGTGTAGACTAACAAGAACCAACAACATAGGCCTGACTAGACCTGTGAATATTTTCATATAAAATACCAAGGATATTGAAATAAAACGGCATTTTAAGGGATAAGATAATATACTTTATATATATTTAAGAATCTAAAGCTTTATTGAGCTTTATATTTAAAGTTTTATTGAACTTAAATTTTAATCAACATTAATGTTACCTTCATCCTGGCGGGTATAGATGTACTTCCGATATTTGTGTAAATCCTGGCTGTGCTGCAAGCAAACAGGTTCGTTGCAGGTTATACAGCGAAACCTCTTTTGCGTTGTAGTTTTTCATTTGTATAACCAGGACCGGCGCGAGGCGGGTTCAGCGCGTTCCCCAGAACCCGGCCTCGCGCTTTAGACGGCCCCGCGTTTTATAAGGCTCCGCGTTACAACTTACAAATACGCGCGCTTTCTCTGCTGACATAGTCACACCGATGTTTCTGTGTCACTTAATGACTGGCAAAGCGAACTCCCACCATTCAAACCACGTAAATTTTAATGACGTAATTAAAAACTTTGCAACGAAAAAGGCCAGAAAAATAATTTTTAAACTAACCACTTTGAAAATGACATTTTGCAAATGTAACAGTTAAACACAAACGTAGTGTTCGCGCACTCGTGCTTCTAAAAGATGCAAGAAGGGCCCTTTTTAGACTCTCTAAAAATAATTTGACTTCATAATAATAAAATTTGGAACAATTAAAGAATTCCCCCACCAATCACTTTTTGACCAAATTGATGTCATTTTAACGAATATTTTATACTGATTCCGATGTAAATAACTTTTGGGACAAACGCCCCTAAGCATCCAAAATTGGTTGCTACCATCCTAATCTCCACAAAAACTCCACTACCTAACCAAAACGCTATGCAAAAGCAAATTCGAGTTTTTTTCAAGCTAACCTAATTTAGGCTAATCTAACAACCTAAAGTAACCTAAACCTAACCTATGCTTAACCTAACTTAACCTAAACCTAATCTAACTTAACTAAATTGTGTAATTGTAAATTACACAATTTGCCAATCATAGAAACTTAATATACCTAATTAGTATTCATTGTCGTAGAGATTAAACATTTTTTTACTCCATGATTCCAAATTTGAGCCTTTGGGGTGTTTGCTTCAAAAATGATTTACAAATTCAGAATCAGCATAAAGTTTTGTTAAAATTACACCATATTGGTCAGACACCCCCATGTTGGAACAAAAAAAGCACGAAATTATTCATTATTTTTAGTTATATTGAATTTGATCAAATGCACGTTAAGTTAAAAAAGTTTTTCTTATTGTGAATGTTGAAATCTCTAATAATAATAATAATAATTGCTACAACCCATAGCCTGGAAACCAGTCCCCAGAAGCTATAAGCTTGTGCGGGAGGGAGGGGGCGATTATTATTATAACGTAGGCCCTAAGTGCGGCTGCAGCCGACTTACAGATGGAAGGCAAATCCCACATTTGTGTCACAGCTAAGGAAAACTGCAGAAAACCTTAACCAGATCTGCCGGCACCGGGAATTGACCTCCGGCCGCTTTGGTGAAAGTCCAGCACTCTAGACATTACACTACCAAGGCTGGTTATATATCATTTAATATATCAAATATGTAAAATGTAGCTTTAATTTGTCCATTATTAAAAATCACCCTTCTCTGTCCTAATATGGCGGCGTTTTGCGGTACTCCGATCTACCAGCGTGGCCTAGGTGACTAGCTGTCGTGACTCTACACTGACATAGAGACCCTTCAATTAGAGTCTGGCCAGTGTGTTGCCACGGTGTCCGCCATTTTATATCACAATATTTTTGATATAATATTTTGATTTTGACATCCTAATCTTAATGCTAAATAATGTTTTGTATACAAAACCCACTATTTAATGTTTTTTAATTAAGTCAAATACCGTCCACTGCGTGCCAATATTTCGCCGTGTAACCATTTCTGTACTTTTCAAATTTGGCGCCACGTTTTGTGATATAAAATGGCTGCCTTGGCCAGACTCTATTTCAAGAGTCGCTACACTGACATAGAGTCACTACATCTAGTCACCTAGAACGCGTTGGTCGACCAGAGTACCGCAAACCGCCGCCATATTGGGGCAAACGAAGCACGAAATTGTTCATTATTTGTTCTGTATTGAATTTAATCAAATCCACGTTTACTTTAAAAGGTTTCTCTTATTCTGAAAGATCAAACCTCTAATATGTCAAACACGTAAAACGTGGTTTTAATTTGTCCATTATTAAAAATCACCTTTCTCTGCCCCAATATGGCGGCGGTTTGCGGTACTCTGATCGACCAGCTGGCCTAGGTGACTAGATGCAGTGACTCTACACTGACAAATGTGCGAGCGCCATCTATTGCCAGATTGCCGTGTACTTAGTTTTATGTTTACTTTGAATTCGAAACAGTATTACAGATTCTGGTTAAGTAGTTATGTTTTTTATTGTTAAAGTTTGTTTCAAAGAATGTTGAAAAACGTACCGATGCACGAAGTCATCTTCGACACATTCGTGCAAATGAATCACTCGCTTCTTGATGATGATGATAATGAATGATAGTCTATGATTCTATCGTAATACACGAGTATGTAATAATGTATTTATAATAAATAATAATTTATTTAGAAGTTTTTTAAGCCAAGACTATTTTTGAACTCGGTCCCGCAAAAGCTTATGCCCTGTGTATAACTAATTTTGCAGCTAGACTTCATTCGAGCAGCGGTATTTACAATGGGCACAAACACTGGTGGGTGTACCACATGTTCCCAAGGAAATCTTCAGTGCCAGAACAGGGTTCAAAATGGTTCATTACTTGTGAATTATTTACGCGTTGTTCAACTTGTGGACGCACAAGGTGCTCTACCAATTCGTTTATAAAAAGACGGCGTGCATCAGTAGCTCGTGAAGTTCGACTTAGTTCTTAGGCTACCACAAATGATGCAAACGCAGCAACATCAAGTATGTTATAAAAAAACGCAAGAGGCAATTTTTGCGTTCGGCGTTTGCATGAATACTTCTCCAACATCTAGTCCATGGTGTCAACGCCACCTTTTGCCTTGTTATAAAGTAAGTAGCGGTTTCTTCGGTGGTCCTTTTTGTGTGGTAGTGCACAGTGGATATGAGAATAACAGCCCTATTTCTTTCTGGGACATAACACATGGTCACTTCGTTCTTCAGGAAACCAAACTCAGAGGAAAGAACGGGACGTTGTCTATTTGGAAGCATTTCTTTCAGTATGTGCCTTTTATTTCTTCGCATCGTCTTCACATAGGCTAATCCCAAACGTCTCAATGTCTGCACGCCATCCAATGTTATAAAAAGTTATCAGCTACAATAGTTCTACCTGTAGAATTATATGGTTTTGTTAGGTACTTCAAAACCCTTTCACCCTGGTTTGTTTCTCTGTTCTCACCACCTTCCTTTCCAGTGTACCTTCTAATGGGTAGCTGTTATCTGCGTCGCAAACCCACCACACCTTTATTGCATATTTGGCTTGTTTGGATGGTATAAACTGTATGAACTTAGTACGTCCATGGTAGGGGAATAGTTGTTCATCAACTGTTATTGATTTTGGTATATACACTGTAATCTATCGTTGCACATTGTGCATAAATATCTGATTGGGGTAGCTTTATCAGTTGTTTGCCGTTCAGCACGGGTTCTTTGATCATCAAAACGAATAAAACGACTAATTTCCAAAAACCGACGAATGCCCATTGTAGTTCGATATATCGGTAAGTTGCATGTTGGATTGGTTTACTCCTGCTGCCAATAATATACCTTATAGTAAGCATACACTTCATTTTCATCTACGGGATTCCAAACTTTTGGATTCTTCGGTTTCTATTCTTCGTTCAATTTTCTAATAGATTCTTTAGCATTTCTGTTGGTCTCCCGGAATTATACACTTTATTTAGTAGTAGCACTCTTTTACAGAATCTAACTGGTCAAGTGACGTCAATTCAAGAGTACAATTGCAACTGATAACGGAAAAGTTTGAATATTTACATTCATTTACACCTGCACAGACCTTGTGCAGACCAGTGTTATACATTTGAGGTAGTAAAATGGGTGTAAAATTCCCCCCTAAAATACAAAATAAAAATTTTATTTTTAGTTTCTGTGTTTTATTCGTTTTCTAACGGCCTCGTTGAGGATGTAATATAATATTAGCTTCAAATTCATAATAAAAATTATACATATTTAACGTTTTAGTTAGTTATAGAACTGGCCAGGTCTAAATGTTGACATAAGGGTTAAAGTAGAATTCTCTACACGTGTTTCAGTTGTTGATGTCTTTTTCGAAAGCTATTATATGTATAAAATACCTCAACAACCGAAACACGTGTAAAAACATTTTACTTTAATATTTGAAAATATTTAATTGCAACAGTTTTTGACTTTTTTCACTAATAATAATTTTTACACCAAATTCCACTGAAAAGCATTTACATGAAATCTATATATTGGAATTTCAGACTCATATTAAGAAACATGAACGAATCAATGAAGATACGACATTTATCAACTACACTTTCCGTTGTTTATTACTAAATCATACAGAATAATGGTAGTAATTGTTTGACCTTTCTATCCTGAAAATAGTAAATTCATGATGTCACATTAATAGTTATTTACGTAACAAGTCAGGAAAGTGTTAAATTACTTTATGAGTAGGCTGTTTCAGGATCCGCTCGTAAAATCGCTCGTCCTAGACGCCAACTTACTGATGTATTACATATAAGATTTCTTCAGAAACTCTTAAAAGATTAATAAAAATATTTCATTAAAATATTTGAGGCAAATACCAAGTCAATATTAGGTACTTTAGTAATCATTGATATTATGTTGCTATGTAATTACAAAAAAAATTTTTTCCTGGCTAGTTATATGATTCTTAGAAATTACGTTCATTTTTTGCGTTCATTTTCCTAACAGCTTCAGAAAAAAAAACATGTATTATTTCTTTGTTTATTTGAAGAAACGGTAATATCTCAAAATTTATGTGCTGGCAACCGATAGCTATTGATATTTGCCACAACTTTCTAAATGACTTGAATTTATAAAGTGTTTTCCATGCCTTTATTATTAATATAGCATTACCGATGTCATTTCACTGTATTGTTACACAGTAAAAAATGGAGTGTTAAATCTTACACTCAAATAACACCCAGAGTGGTTCCTATTTATCCACACTGACGAGTGTAAATAACATTGGTCTTAAAAGTGGTAAAATATATAACAACTTTAACCTTCAATGCAGGTTAAAGTCATAGACACTGAGTGTAAAAATGACAACCATATTGTTGAGAAAACATTTGTTGAGTGTAAAGTATGCACGAACTGAGTGTTAATTTCCCATTCTTTTAGTGTAAAAATTATTGCTTATAATGGCAATGAACATTTTTTTAATGGAAAAGGAACCAACTATAGTGGTTACAATCATTTATTGGAGTGTAAATAACTATTTTGTTCGTGTAATTATATACTTCTATTTTTTGGTTCAGATATTTTTTTGTAATTTAGGATAAAACAGAAAAAGGTAAAAAAATAGTGCACACAAATATTAGTTTTATTTTAAAACAAAATGCAAAATATAAATACATTCTAAATCTAAATAAACCAATGTAAATACATATTGTGATGATTTTTCTTCATTATTTGAAAATCATGAATTCTTAATTTTGTTACCCAATGTAAAAAAGTTCAAAGTTGGACTGTGTTTATCATTTGTAATTATGAATTGAAATTTTAAAAGGATTTATTGTTAAAACTATTCAAGTTTGAGTTAATTTATTTATTGGATACATGTATATAGTAACAAAATTTGATCAGGAAAACAATTTTGGGTCTACAGGATCTTCACTTCCAGTTAAATCTGAAAAAGAAAATGTATTAGTTACAAAGGTTTATAAAACAGTACAAACATTATTAACAGCAATATAAAAATAGTCTTGACGACCATATATAGTTAGTAGGTACATAATACAATTGCTTTATAGACAATAATCAAATTACTGAAAAGTTAAAGTTTAAGAAGTTATCCTGGGTTAATAGTGTATAGTTTATTGGTCAAAATAATTAAAAAAGAACTACAGGAGAAGAACGTAAAATATTAATTAGTATCCTACATACGGTTGTTTTCAAGAAACCAGCAATAAGTGAAGAAGAAGTTAGCAATAATGTTTCTTGAATAGTAACCAAGAAATGCTATTTAATAAAGGTAAATAAATAAAAAGAAAATTGAGCTCACCATTTCAGTATTGACAGCTATCCAGCCCAAAGAACGATTTTGGGAGTACCACAGCAGCAGAATCTTGAAGGGCATAACACCAAGCAGCATGCAGCTACAAAAGAAAATAAAGTGAATCACAGAATAAGGTTTGTGGAAATAGAAACAAGTGTATATAAAGCATATCTAGTGTTTCTCATAGAAAGAAAAATAAATCCAATTAAAAACAAATTATGGCCTAAAAAAGATAAATGGCTAAATTATAAATACAGAATTAATAAATAAAAATATGTACAATATAATAGGTACAATATTTAAATATTATAGAATACCTTATAGACAAAATGTTATAATTTGTATATTATATTATTTACATATTATTATTTACAGCCGTACTATAGATAAATTACACGCGTGTAACACAATGTTTATTAATGTTGCACGCGTGTAAATCTTTCTATAAGTACGGCTGATAATATTAAAATAATAAAAAAGTGAATCTTTACTACTAGGAAATCAACATTAGTTTTGAACAATTACCTATGATTACTAAATACAAATGATTTTTGTACACCAAAAACATTATTTTTACCCATTTTTTAAATTAAGATAACACTCATAAGAAACCTGGTGCTGCGTGTTAATTTTAGTTGTTAATTTCATTCACATGAGTGTAGAAATTTACACTCAGATATTTTACCACACCAAATATGTTTTTCACCACCACTGCATTTTTTACTGTGTAGTAAAGGTTTACATACTGAAATCAGAAATGCACGTTTACATATATTTAATAGAAAAATTACATTAAATCTCGTAAATTTAATGTAAAAACCATTGACAACCGATAACCAATGATAGAGTGATTGCAAATTTATATAAAATTTTTTTCAACGTTCCTTTTATCTTATTTTCGACATAAATAAATCTCTTTATTCAATTTTGCCTTATAAAGCCATGTTTATTTGATTAGATACACACTTGTTTAAAAACAACAGAATAAAAATGTTATTCCTCTAGCTGTTTAATATTTTTATTTAGTAGTATAAATTTTTGGAAAACGTCTATTAAACTTTTTACGAATTTTTTGTATTATTTGTAAACATTCCCTCGTTGCTATGATACAACACAATCATGACGATGTGATAATTGTAATTGTCTAGAAAACGCGTGAGATCTCAAATTTTTCTTGTAATTTAATTATTAATGGTAGGCCCAAAACAGAAGAATTTATAAAAGCAAAATTGAATAAACAGTTGTATTACACTTGCGCTTAAAATAAAGGTTCGCGCTTGTGCGCTCGAGGGATTAAACTAAATATATGCCCATTAAACCTGTATTTTAAACACTTGTATAATAAATTTCAATTGTTTAGATTTTTATTATGTATTAAGGGTATAATGTTTAAATAGCAAGAATAAAATCTAGAGGTTATATTTTATCTTTTAATATAATGTGAATACAATGGGCATACTTAAAAGTTAAAATGCGAGTTTCTCGAAAACCAGCAGGAAGCGACCACATGCTACGGGTACCCTCCCTTAAGAGATTTCTAGTTATATTAGTTACACCTTGTATAGGAGAGTGCCTAAAGAAAAAAAAAGATAATACCGTTCATTCGCAACCATCATTCTCCAGTGAAGTTTTTGTAAGATTTCGCTAACTGCCACTACTCCACAAAGACTTTTGAGCAGTATGCAGCAAATTAGATCCAATTACATACCTAGAGAACCGAAATGAAATGAATACTGTCAATTGGCCACAGATTTGACCAATAAAGAATTCTGGACAGTTGTAAAAGGAAAGTTGAAGAAAAGTAGTCGAATTCGGAAAAGTGGGTTCGTTACGATCCAGATAGAATCAACATGCTGAAAAAGAATAATTTAACTAGCAATACCGCTTATGGGACAGTTACCGAAATGACAAACTTGGACAGTTCTTCTCCATAAGTAGTACAAGACAGATCGTATAGTTTATTTAAACATGGTAAAATATTGTTATAAGGCAGGTTTAGCTTAATGTTATTATTTATATTATGACAAATAGAAGTTAACAGAATAACCCCTTGGGACTCTACTCTATCTACTCCAGACTTCAGACCGGATAATCCCTAAATATTATCAGTTGACAAAATTTTGCTACAATTTAGACATTTGTTTCAGATCTTGAGAATTATATAACCACTTATATCGACCATAAACAGTTTCTGAAAACAATTCATGTGGATATAATTCAAAATCTTCAAATCTATGCGGCAGTTTTGACTCGCCATTTGATTGTAAGTAAATTATGGAAGATAAAAAAAAGTTAAGATAAAATATGAAGGTTCTTCTTAATATATACCTTTTTGTTTCTGTTTCTTTCCATCGACTACGATCGTGACGTCACAACTGAACTCCACACGCTGGCCGGCGGTGGTAATTTCCATGAATCCCTTCTTTATCTGCATAAGTAAAGGGTTCTGTTTAGCGTTAGTACAATTTATTTCACATAGGATCCTGGCTATGGGATTAACTTGCTTGGCCCAAAAAGCGCATATGTTAAGATACCAAGACCACGAGCTATTCCAAAACGTATTTTCTTAAGATATGTTAACGAAATCTATTATACCGGATATACATAAATTTAAATTAAAATTTAGTTTACTTTAAACTACTATTTTATCATACAATTTTTTAATTTAAGAGATTTAACTGCATCAGAATCACCCTCAGTTCACTTTTTACTTCTTATGATTATCTTTTTTAGAATAGTCAACAGGATTCACTTCATACGTTTTTTTTCTATCGCACGCCCACTTTCTTCGCTAATTTGTAGAACATCAGCCATCCAAAAAAATATCTTTGTCTATTTCGCGTATACAAAGATTACTTTGTGACACTGTTTTTGCGAAAAACAGTTACACAAAGTGCTACTTTGTGCAACTGAAAGTAGTGATTTTTTTATTTGTAAGGCTGGCAGTAGTAAGTAAATTTTGCTGCCAGCCTACTCTGTCATGTCATTCTGTCAACGAAGTCCAGTGTCAGACGTAAATGCGTAATAAGCAATAACACAGCTATATTCTGATTTCAAGATCAAAATTAGATTAAAAAGCCAAAACGTATATCGCTTGTCGATATTGAGGTAAGTTTAATTGAGTTGAATGATGTACACCTCCATTTCATCAAATATTTTTTTCAGTTTTTACCTACTAATGGGAACATAACCAAGGTGTTAGGAAGAATATAAAAAGGAAAGGAATAATGCTCGACAACCAACTCGCGGAAGTATTTTGGGGGCACATTATCCAAAAGAAAAGCACTTTCCCGTGATAGGTACTAATAAGTATTCATTAACTGGCGCCGTTTTGAAAATTTGAATGTTATGATGATCAGAAATAACAGCGAGAATAATGAAACATATTTCATTTTAAGAAGCTTTGAATTAAAACAAAGCGCGGTTAATAGCGGATTTCCTACGAAAATGCGCTGAAAAGCTTGTTGGTTTTCCGGATCAAGTTGATGGTCGTGAATCCCGTGTCCGTCCCTACTCAAATTTCATTTTCATTGTTTAGATTTAGAGGTTAGGTTAGTTATTTTCTATTGTTGTATGTTAAGCAGTTTTGATGTATTAAAATGTTTATTGTAATAGAAACAGTAAAACCTTGATTGAGTACATAATTGTCTTATCAAAATAATTATTTATAATAAAAATACATTTTTATCTTATATCAGAAGAAACAACTAAGCTGTCACCTTTTTTTAAACTTGAATTTTTCCCTGCCTACGTGATTTTTTCAAAATGACAGTGGATGTCATTGTATGCGTTATCAGTTATTACCAACATTACCACATCAAAAATACCCGCGTGTACATTTTCCCATTTCTTTAAAGTAAATTGTAAATTAAGGCGAAATAGACAAAGTAGTATGTAAAATACGTGTTACAATTCCTTTTTGTAATACTCGTATATAGCTTATACTCGTATTACAAACATCGTCATTGTATCACTAGTTGTACAATATACTATTTCTATTTTGCGTCTATAATAAAGCTGTTAAAGCACCCAAAACAGTGCGTTAATATCTCATTTGAGTGCTTTAATTGACCAACTTTTTCAAAGTTGGTAGTATTAAAAAACAGAAAATTGACAAAAACTTCACTCAATTTTCTGTGTCAATCAATGAATTTTCAAATGTCACATCAGTGTTGTCAACTACCACAAAAATCCCTAAATCTTGAAATTGCGATTTTTTATTTAAAAAGGGAATAGAAGACGCAAAATAGAAAAAAATAGCATAAAAAAACTCGTTTCATAAGTGATTATTGCACGAGTCGTCCAATAAATCTTGCATTATGAAACTCGTTCTTTAATATACTATTATTGTCACTATTATTTTTGAAAAATCAAATCCTTCTTAGATATTATTGAATAATTAAAACTCACCTTTGTACAGCTAAAACTCAGATCAGTTTTGATTTTCTTCATTTTCATTTCGCTTCATTTTCTTTTTCTCATTCGAAATATTTCAAGTTTTATAAGGAACATCTAAGATTGTGAATATTTCAAAAAGGTACAAAGCGCATGTATTTAGATCTCTGCAATGACAGTTCTTTTATATAGTGATTTTATCAGGAGGTCAGAAAAAGTCGTGGCAGGATAGTTCTACAAAGAATGTTTGAAAACACAGGGCGAAGGAGAACGATACATTGTACTTTCTCTTCTCATCTTCAATTGAGAAGTGGCGATTACCAAAATTCCAAGCCATCTAAACTATTTGAAAAGTGGGTTCGTCAACAACTGCTGCCAGATTTAGAACTACCATACGTTATAGTAATGGATAATGCGCCTTGCCATTCTGTTCTGCTTGAAAAACAATCCACAAATAACTGGAAGAAAAATGGAATAGCAGACCGGTTAACAAGTAATGAAATTTGTTTTCCTCGAGACGCCTCGAAAAACGATCTGTTACGGATGAGTAGAGATCATGGAAGTTCCTAAATGGTATGATATTGATGAAATTATTGAAGAACTTGGCCATAAAGTATTCCTCCGTAGCATTGCCAATATAATGTTTAAGAGGAGCTATGGAGTAAACAATATTATGGTCGACATGTTGGACGGAATGGTTACCGCGAAAAAGAAGTACTGGAAATGTAGGATGCAGCAAATAAATTCAGAGGTAAGCAGGTTAAGAGGTTAAAGCAGAAGCTGTAATAAAAAAGTGTTGGAAAAAAGAAAAGGTATTAGAACAACATTTTGTAGTTAATCCAATTATTATTATTAACTTATCAGAAGATAGTTTTTCTGATGAAGAAGAAGAACTTCTTCTTATCGACATGTCGCTAAGTGCATAAATTTAAAGGACCCGGGTTCGAACCATGGTCAATATATTCCCGCATTCTCCATCTGACAGCAATAGCAACCACTGAGGTATACCTTGTCCAGGAAATTTCCCTAAAATTAATTAAAGAAATCCAAGTGTACTTGGGTTGGTTCGAAATCCACCTTAAGCTGTATGTCCCTATAAAAGATTACAAAACGGGAAACTTCAACACTCTGCAACAGAGTATGGTACTCGAAGATTAATTAAATCATCAGCATGAAATCACTTACTGAAAACAATTCGTGTGGATATAATTCAAAGTCCTCACATATACCTCAGTTTTAACTCTCTATTTGATTGTTTATCAAACGTAAAGTAAATGGCAAGATCTTTTTTAGGTTAAATCTTCCTTTAATTAGTTTCCAGATTTCAGTATTAAGTAGAGATAAGATTTTAATTTTAAGATTTGATTTATAGCTTATATTAAATAAAATCATTAGTATTGTTTCGCGACTTTTGTTATTATTATTGGATTTTGATTTTCGGTTGTATTTTTGATAATTTACGTTTTTCTTTTATTTTTCAACGCTTCTTTTTAAATTATTTAAATATATTGCGTAACCGACGTAACGCCTCATTAAGATCATAAATATTGTTACATAAACTTTTATTAGCTAATTATAGAAAATAACAGCGTTGTGAATTGTAATTGGTCGCGCAAAAGCCATATAATACAGTTCATCTATTATGGTGAATATAATGTTAAGCAATTTCGTTAAAAAAGTTAACATAAAATATTGAGTTGCTTCCCAATGTATCCTTCCAAATATATATGAGGCTATGGTCTCTCGGCTACCATGGTGACGTCACAGCTCAACTCCACACAGGCCGTCAGTGGTAATCACGATCTAAAGATCTCTTCTTTACCTGTGTAAGCAAAAGGTTCTGTTAATCCGACAAGCATTGTCGATAAAATCGATAAATTCTAATTTCCTGCGTCGCGTTTCTTCCGAAAATCTACCTAAACCCTTCTCGTTTTGTGCGGAATTAAAATGATGTCGTTTATGACTTCTTATTTCGTGCGTTATTTACCTGCACATGTTTACCTGATCTTATCTGAATATCTAGTACTATAGTAACTTCAATATTCTACACTTCAGCCAACACATAGTACGCAAACTCTCTCCCTTTCGTACTCTCTTCAAAAATAACTTACGATTCCCACAATTTGACATATTTTAGTATCATTCGTTGACTTTTAAATTCTTTTTAAAAACAGAGTATTTTGTAAAAATAGAAAAGTCATAAGGCAATTTTGGACTTTTCACACTTTTCGAACAGTTTTGTCTTTGTTTTATTAGCTATACTGTTACCATTACATTACTCAATTTAGAACGTTGATTGGTAATACAGATCTACTGGAAAGTTGATGATACAGGCTAATTAAATATACTTTTTTACTTGAATTTCCTTTAATACTTACTGCATTTGACTGAAAAGTCAAGAAATCTTTTAATTACTGATATGAAATCTATAGTGTTTTTCTTTGTACAGAAATATCGAAAGCGTCAAATATTCTGAATGCTATTGTAATTGAATTTATCCTTTTCAAGAATTTTGTTTTAAAGAGACTAATAATACCTTCTTTGTAACATACTGCTAATATTTTTTGCAATTTCCTTGAAAACCATAACATAATTGTATTTGTAATATGATACAAGAATACATAATATACAGAATTTAAAGAAACATTATTACGGGAAAGCCTTACTTCCCTTAAGTGTCGATAGGGATGTTTTGTAAATTGTCATAACTGTTAGTGTTAACAAGTATTCGTATAATTATAGTATATTACACATTTTTATTCTTAATATCTAATAACTTTCTTATTTATATGTACTTATCCATTATTAGTTCTCTTTATTAATAAGGATCTAAAAGTAGCTAAAATATTTAAATTAAAACTTCTTAAAACTACTTAAGAAATTATCAAAAAAATTATTTGTTTGGTCTTAATACTTTTTAATTTATACTTTAGATTTTTTGTGTTTGGTGTGAAAAAACAGATCAAATATTGAGCAGAAAATCAATAATTTGTATGTAGAAATCCGAATTTGATTGTTCATCTGGTTTATGCACGAAACGAGAAGCTTTTGAAGCTTAGTACGAAACGCTGACAAATCATAAAATCCATAATACATTCATTTTCTTTAGAACCTATTCGACAAACATTTTGTTTTATCTGTTGGTTTTCATATCTTAAGAATCCTACTTTATTTAGTGTCTCTAGCCTTATCTGTATAAACTCCATAAACATGAAATAAATAAAACTGATAAGAAAAAAACTTCACAAAATTTATTAATCTACCTGACAATTGTTTCGACAGCTAAACTAATAAATTTTTTAAAACTTTTTACTAATCAATTTTATTTATTGCACGTCCTGCTTTGTGTTTGTGCTTAAGATTTAAAATTCTTAAAAAACAAAAAAGCTTTAACATGCCGACAATATTACCTAGATAGTGCTACAGCTTGTGAAAAATGTGAATTACTGTCACTTATTTTAAAATATATGGGTACCTAAATTCTCAATATTCTAGATTCATTCGCTACAAAAATACATACATTAATTGCTGTATATGAGTTTCCTAAATTTCAAATCTCTTGAATCTTGAAAATGAGAAATAAAACGTAAAATAGTAAAACGACCCCTTACTCGTTGCATCGAAATTACGTCCACTTCGCCAGTCATAATTCTGAATAATATATTTAATGTGTTGCTAGCAGCTTTTAAATGTATTTGTTGAATCTTAAATTACTAAAAGCAGAAAAGTGTCTGTATGGGTAGATTAGATATCTTTACTGCAACGTGAGTAGCAGCCTTTTGAGTTCAATTTTATTAGCCTTGTCGAATATGTACTTGTACAATATTATAACTAAATACACAATTGTTGTCTAACATGCATTTTGTGTAAATAGAGCTGTTCAATTTCCATCACATCAATGTTTTCGGATAGCTGTATAAAATGCCTATTATCGTATGCAAAAGTTCTGTGCACTGAGTTTGAATGCGCATATCAAAAAACTAACTGCTCAAATTAATTCAAACAAAAAACAGTTAGATAGACAATTTATTTTTGTATAAATAGTAAATTTGTAAAATTATCCGATTTTTGGTTTCTGAATTTTTGCAAATTATGATGCAAAAAGTCCGGTTTTTTAGGAGTTTTGACGTAAAGCGAGTCTTTAATAATTAATATTTCGATAACTACTTAACAGAATTGAATGTAAAATCCGGTAAAAAGTCGGACTTTTTGCATCATAATTCGCAAAAATTCAAAACCTAAAATCAGATAATTTTACAAATTTACTATTTTATACAAAAATAAATTGTCTATCTAACTGTCTTTGTTTGATTTAATTTGAACGGTTAGTTTTTTCTTGCTATGCACATTCAAACTCGGGGCTCTGAACTTTTGCATTCGATAGTAGATCTAATTATTTTACCATAACATAAAAATGGCAATTTTAAATACCGAAGGTAGGGCCTCAACTATCATATAATACCAAAACACACTGATGTACGATAAAAACACGAAAATTCGCAATGAAATGGAGATTAAGATATGAATGTAAATTCATTTTTTAATAACACATTTTCAGTAAAACTTCAGAATTTAAATTAAACTTACTATTATAACCTCGTTCCTACAACTCGTGCGTTACATTTCTATAAATAGCACTTAAATAAATCACATCCCAAAATAAATTTCAAACAACCCCATATATGCATACTACAACTACTATAAAAGTTGTATATACCTCCCCTAAGATGGCCTTTTAAATGAATACACCTTGAAATAAAATTATGGGTGTTGCAATCAAAAGGGTTTTAAAACTCTTCTTTATTTCATCATCAGAGCGATGACGATAAAAATTACATTTGTGTAGGATCACAATAGTTATGACATTCCGGACACATTTTTCGCAACATTAATGCGAGGGAGCAGTTTTGAAAAAATGTTTACGCATATCAGTAATTTAAAGCCTGACATAAACAAATATGACTTTAATAACGGAGATATAACAGTGACAACATATTTGATATCAAGGTACTAAAGCGCAATAAACCTGACGTCGTTTTTATAACTAAATTTTCATTGTTCTTTTGATACAGCAAGTAATTGCTAAAAAGAGAGAAATATGGATATTACACAATGAAATTGTTTAAGATTAATAAAATTTCTGCGTTTCCTTTTTATGAAGTACTATACAAAGTGAAAACATTGATTTAAAAGTCCTTTTAAAAACCAAATTTTTGCTGCTTTTTTTCTGGAAATATCATTTAGGGATTTCCCCATAATCCGCTTCATAGAATTTAACTACAATATCACTTAACGATAGTAAAGAAATACCTAATCCTTTCAACAATATGCATTTTGAAGATTTTACACGTACTCTTCGTCAAGTAATTTTAAATGTTCCCAGGAAAGTTTCGGCATGGTCAAGTTCTTTTGTGCGAAAAGCATACAATCGTTATGGTGATTAACTTTTACCACTATTTTCCTAGAATCTTGTATTATGCATTTTAGGCAAGCCTTTTTACAGGCATACAGTCGAGAAATATTCTCCTATAATATGTATTCTCTAAGTACCACTTCATAGCAGTTGTAACTTGTTAAAAATAATAACCATTACTGAAAAGGATCCAACTGTTATGAGTTTACTTATACGGTGCGATGGGACAGAATATGTGGCTATTGAAATGCTACTAAGAAATAAAAAAGAAAGTTAGCGAAGCCCATAACCAGGATAATAGGAAAGCATATGCGAAATTAAAGGCTAATTAAATACCCTATTTTTAAATTTAAGGCTGAGTTAAGTTTTCTAAAACCGGGGGTATTCGCTAGCTTTAGAAAAAGGTAGCGGAACTCCATCAAAAATCTAATGTAGAATGCGCAATTAAAAAAGTAACCTATGGAGAATTAAAGGCTAATTAATTAAATGCCCTATTTTTAAATTTCATGACTCAGCTAATTTGCCTAAAACCGAGGGTTTCGCCAGCTTTAGAAAACGTTAGCGGAACTCACATCGAAAATCTAATGTAGAATGCGCAATTAAATAAAGTAACCTATGGAGAATTAAAGGCTAATTAAATGCCCTATTTTTAAATTTCAAGGCTCAGCTAATTTGCCTAAAACCGCGGGTTTCGCTAGCTTTAGAAAACGTTAGCGGAACCCACATAAGAAATCTAATGTAGAATGTGCAATTAAAAAAGTACTCTATGTTTAATTAAAGGCTGATTAAATGCTCTGTTTTCAAATTTAAGACAGTTAAATTTTTTAATCGCAAGCTTCGCTAGCTTTAAGAAAAAGTTAGCGCACCCGTACCAAATATAATGTAGAATACACGATTAAAACAAATAATCTATGAAGAATTAGAGGCTAATTAAAGACTAATTATATGCCCTATTGTTAAATTTATACTTTAGAGTTAAAGATTCCGCTTACGCGTCTCGAACTTTTATATATACATCATCAACTACAGACCGTTATTAAGAATTCTATTCTGGGGTCGTTAATTAGCCTTTAATTCTCCATACCTTATACCTCAGTTCTGCAAGCTACCATTGGATTTCTTACATGGGTCCCACATACTTTTTCTAAAATTAGCGAAACCCGCGATTAAAGAAAATATAACCGAGCCTTAAATTTAATAATAGGGCATATAATTAGTCTCTAATTAGCCTCTAATTCTTCATAGATTATTTGTTTTAAACGTGTATTCTACATTTAATATTTGGTACGGGTTCCGTTAACTTTTTTCTAAAGCTAACGAAGCAAGTTGTTTAAAGAAAAATCAGCTGAGCCTTAAGTTTTAAAAATAGGGCATTTAAATAGTCTTTAATTAGCCTTTAATTCTCCATAGGTTACTTTTTTTAATTCCGTATTCTACATTAGATTGTTGATGTGTGTTCCGCTAACCTTTTCTAAAGCTAGCGAAACCCGCTGGTTTAGAAAAATCAGCTGAGCCTTAAATTTGAAACTAGCGCATTTAATTAGCCGTTAATAACACTTTAATTTCTCTTCTGCCTTCCTGTTATCCTGGTGACTGGGTTTCGCTAACTTTAGGAACATGATGTTTGTTTGTTTGAAACGCGAAAACTGCTTTGCTACTCCTGAACGCTAAAATAATTAAAACTGTTAAACCTAGCGGAACCAGTTCCGCTCCTGAAAAAACAGAATCTATGGAAAGAGATCGCGAATATTTAAATTCAACTGGTAATAGACCACAGAAAAGTGTTGAAAAAGATGAGAAAACAGTTCTTTATTTACAATCTGCATTTGTTTGTACTATTTATTCGGTCAAGTTAATCACGTGAAGACACTACTGCATTCTAGGCTCTACTAACGCACTGGAGACAACAGTTTCATCTAATCTAACGCGATAGCGTTGCAGATTTATCCGCTTCTAAACAAAACAAAACAACAAGAAAGTAAGGTTAGAAGAACCTGCTTTTTCATGAATGTTCGTAAAATTATTTTGCTGTTCTTTCCAGCACACCTAAAAATCTTTCTTTTTTAAATACATGTCAATGAAAATTATTTACATGCAAAAACGTTTGGGCAAAAGACTGTACAATTACTGTTTTGATTTACAACCTCAATGGAAAGTTTCTCCGTTTACTCAAAGCAGTAATTTTTATTGTTTTGCCAAGGCCACGTAGATTTATTATACTATTGATTGCTTTTAATTTGCTGCTTTCAGACCGACATAAAATTGATATTCCTTTAGTATCCTTACTAAAGTTCTCGTAGAAAAAATGTTGTGTGTAACAGGAATTGAAAGTACATTGTCAGCTTTTGCATGATTATGCGAACTTTTATATTGTGGTTTTAACTCTAGATATACAAAGAGCTGTTTATTAAACCTCTTATTCTATCGCTCATTTATACACCGTACCGAATTAGTTTTTATAGTAAGTTTGAGTCCTATATATAATAATCATCTCATTCATCATATATTCTGGAATTATTTGCAACCATCGAATGTTGGTTTCAGATGAATGAACGGATCGAATTGATGAACCTATAGGTTAGGGATACTGTAAAATGACAGTTGTTCCGTAAAAGGTATTACAAGGTTACCTAACGTACTCCAGATTGTGTGGGAAGAAAGAGCCAATGGATGCCAAAAGTACGGTTGAAAAAAATCTTTCTCTTCAGTTTTCGGCGCACTAGATCGGTTGTGGTTGAGACAATGAAATTGCTGAAATGAACTTCTGCTTGATTCTCGAGCACGGCTACTTCATGTATCTGCCACACATTGTTATAATCCGAAGACTTAAAAGTGTGGTAAAAAGTTCTGATTGATTCATTCTGTTCTGAAAGAGTTTTTGGACGAGATGAATTCAAGACGATCGATCACTAGAAAGATTTCGATATCTCTTTATTTGAAATCTGGCTCTGTTACGAGGTGCAATGAGAATTGTCCGTGTTTTTAAATTTTGGGTTTGATCCTTCGTCGTCCGTTGATCGAAGATAAAATCAAGAAAATAATTATACCTTGTGAAACTCTAGATAACACCTTGGAAAGCTTTTGGTGCCTACGCCCTATCTTGGTGTTGGAATAGCCTACTTCTGATTAATCTTACAAATTGTCAGGGGTTTGAACTTTCAGAAGCTTTCCATGATTGCCCAAAACCGGGCTCGAGAGAAAATATACAACATACAGTACTTACATATACACAAGGTTTTTATCAAATACGTATAATTTATTAAAAACACTTAAAAGTAGTCTAGTTATCCTTTTTTTTTAATGAAGAAGGATTCATGTAAATGTGTCCTAATTTTTAACTGAACAAAAGCTTATACCGTTCTAGAGCAGAATAGAGGTATATTTCCATTGGCGTAGGAAAGATGTAATAATACATGGCAAGCGCCAGGTACACAAGGGTACGCAGGCAGACGGTTCTCTGTATGTCACGCTGATTCAACTCAAATGCTGTAATACATGGAATAACAGAACTGACATCAGTATATACAATGTAATAAACTCCGGAGATCTCGAAACCGCTGTTAGCCTAAACGTCTGCGTGTCCTTTGACTTCTGCAAAGAGGTCATATGTATGTCAAAATTAAGCTTACATATTACAAGTGACACATCATGGTAGAAATTTGGTGTGACAAGAACGGACCCACCCCGAGGTCACTAATTGAAGTCAAAGGTTTTTCCTAATCTTCCATAGTTCTTAGAGCTTAAATAAAAATATTTTTTATATTATATTTTTCGTTTATTTCATATAACGTTGTTAGAGGTTTACAAGGTAAGTTAAGCTGACAAGTAAAACAATTTCTTTAACATCTAAACAATCTTAACAAAATATTTACTCATAATAAACAACAAAGATTCCAAAGTTTCATATTTATTTCACTTCAGGCTTTTAGTTCTACGACGAATGCAATTGTCATCTTATTACTAGAGAAAAATGATTCGTCATCTAAAATTAATGTGTTTTAACTTTTTAGTTACTTACAAATAATATTGATATTTTGTTAATGCCATAAATTGTTTTGAAAGAGGAAAGAAATTTATAAAAAACAATCTTTGTTGTAAAAACAGTAATAAGAAACTTTTTCCGTGAAACTTGAATCCAGGAACTCAAGTAGGACTACGTTTTGTCCAAGATGTTACATCCGAACAATACCTTCTGACTTGAATCAATATAATTATATATTTCTGACAGGACTCGAAAAACGGTCATTCTACGTTTGTTTATGGTTATTGGCCATAAGAACATTTATCAAAACTCTAAAAAGTCTAATTTATCATCCAATCGTACTTGAATTTTAGGCGTTACATCTGAAACTACAATCAGAACTTACTTCTCTAAGACTTTGCAGGATTTTTGTCAGTAGCTATTGATGGATAGGTTTGAACTGGGTTAGCAGAAGAGTAGGAGGAGTGGAGCTGGATACAAATCGTGCTGTAGTCACCTCTTTCTAGTCAAATATTATTCATTTCCTGTTAAAAATCTTCTTAAACATTAAACACACCCCTAAAGAAATTTCACCCTTGGGAACAGAAACGTTTTCCTAAAAGAGTGTTTTTTATATGCGAACCTCTGAGGTGTAAGTGTAACCAAAGGGCACTATATCGTCTTCTTAAACTGGTGTATGAAAATGTCCAAGTGTGACTTTAGGTTATTTAGGTTGGGAAGCACTTTAGGGTTAAATACGAAGTGTGGCAATTGCCGAAAGGGCAATAGAAATTCATAACCAATGTGCGGCCGCCATAAAGTAAAAATCCAAAAAAAGTTGTCCGAACAGTGACATAATTAGTCAAATTAGGTTTCGAATAATACAGGCTAGGCGTATTAAAAAATTTGAAGAAGATATTGTTTGCCTTACACTTGGGTCTATTGCAAAATGGCCAAAGTCGCAACAATGTGATAAGATTAACAGACGAAACCATTTCTATAAAGGAATGAATTCTGATCTTTCTGTTAGGAAAACGATAATTTTCTTCATCCGAACTGGAAGTGGTAGATAGCCAACGTGAATAAGAGCTTATGCTTCTAAATAATTTTAAATGTTGTAAATAATGTATAACAACCACTATTTTTATGGGCTATATTTAAAAGACATTTAAAATTGTATACCACTACCATGTTTTAGATTTTTATCTCTGACCGATCCTAAGATATGGCAAATTAACAATTGTTTAAAAAATAGTTAAATTAAATGATAAGTTTCACTTTTGTTACAAATATTAAAAAAATTGCTGGCAGTGCCTTAAACAGAAATAAAACTTATTGTGGACATTTGTCAAAACCTCGGGTGAAATAAATCTACACTCATGACTTATTCGTTCTTTAGCACCTACACATTTGCCAGTTTCATCTTGAAAACCTTCTTTTTCAAATAACCTCATAAAAAGTAACCAAAAGGAGTGAGGTCTGGAGACCTTACTGACCGTTCCCGTCTTCCTATCCATCTGCATGGGAAACATCAGAATCTTTACAAACAGGTCTTACAAAATATGCAGTTGCGCTGAAACTACGAATAAGAAATGAGTGTATACTTATTTCCGTTTAGGGCAGTGCTAGTAACTAAATGGGCAACACTTGAGTGTACATCTGTAACAAAAAGTCTTAATTTTCATTAAATTCTTCTGCTTTTTAAACAGTCTTTAATTTGACATAGATACTTAGGAATAGTTACAGATAAAAATGTAAAATTCAGTTACTTAAAATGATCTTCAAAAACAGCCCACTAAAATGGAAATTGTTAATCAGAAGAAATGCCGATGATGTTCATAAGGCATTTATAAGTGACTATCATGTTAATTCCGCACGAAACGAAAAGGTTTCAGGTAGATTTTCGTCGGCGGACGAAACGCGACGCACGTAATAAGAATATACCAAAATAAACAGGTTTTAGTCTATCTATTGATACTGGCTGATGTAGTACAACAATAACAAAACATCCTGAAGTTATTGGATGGTTATTAACAATATAACTTTAGTTTCACTTTTAATTTTCATATTATAAAGAGTATATATTTTTAGAGTCCAAGTCAGAGGTCATTTTTCAAAATGAGGATATGCGTCCAAAAAAACAGACACAAAAACATCAAACAGAATTTATTCCGTGTAAAAAGTCTCATGTCAAGGTGCAAAGTGCTCTACTATAAGATATTTTTAACATTTGGATTGCTGTCACTATCATAATCAGTGATAAAGTGATACTTTTTCAACAATACTGCTAGAGATACAATACTTTTTCCATTCATTTTAATAAGTTCATTGGCCCAAAAAGGAATAAAAAAGAAAGATCTAACCTTTATTAATAAATAAGTTAACATATCCCATATCACTTCAAAAAAGCAAAAGACATTTCTTTTCCTTAATTTTAATTATTAATCAACGCTTATGTAGATAACGTACGAAACAGAATAAATATTTGTTGTAATAAAAAATTTAACTGTTTAAAAAAACACCTATAATTACCGTCATGGAGGCAATTAAACATTAAGGTACGTAAAGAAGAAACTGTAAAGTTTTCTTAATTAAACTGCAAGGTCAGAGATGTCATTTAGAAAAAGTTCTTAGGTCAAGGACAAAAAAGTATATGTTTTATTATTACAGTTATGAATTATAAAAAAGTCATATGAAACATTTATAACCAAGTAATACAAACAAAGTAGGTAGGTATGTAATTTCTTTTAATGGAGTTAACATACTGCTAATCTTAATTAACTGTACCAAAGTAATTTTTAATATTATTTGTATCTACTCGTATGTATAGCATAGATTAACCTCCTGGGACGAAGGGGACTCCTTACAGAGTTATTAATGTAATTATATGTCTCCCTTCGCTTTTTCTTTATTAGACGCGTTTGTTAAATCCTGATATGTTTAGTAGTAAAGTAGTATGGGCTGTATGCTATATGTATGTCTGTGTATCAATTTAATTTCTATAACGAAATTTATTGTAAATAAATTACTCGTATAATAAATTGGTGAGTTGCAAGAAGAAATCTCAATGTCAATGGTTCCACACTAAAAATAATTCAAGTATTACCAGCATTACTACACTCTAAAAAGAGTATCGGTAAATTTACCCTAAAAAATTGAGGCAACTATGTTACCTACCTCCATTTTTTGGGGGGTAAATTTACCTAAAGACTTAATTTTCATGGGAAGTGGGTAATTTCGATATTAAGTTAAATTTGCATTGTAACGTTTCCTTGTTAAATAAATTTACAGATTAAAATTACAGTCTCAATATAATTTTACATTTTAACGATAAAACACATGTGTTAGGTTACATGGCAATGCTGATATTTCATCGCAATAGTATTTTTCAGGGTTAAAATACAAATGTGAAAATACTTCTTGAATGTAATGGTGACCAGCGAAAGTACCTACTTGCAAATGCAATCGCACCTCTGTTTATTACATCGTTAAATGGATTGTATGAAACATACAATAAAATCAAAGTAATTGTCAATGTAAATCATAAAAGAAATGGTACACACAATTCCCCAAAAGCCCAATTTGGATTGTTTTTAATGGATTCCAGAATTCTTTCACGAAACGAAGGTCACCACTCACCAGCAAACAAGTGAAATCAGCAAAATAGTATCCTTTATCTCATCGATTAAAAACATATTAAGAGCAAAATTATACTATACTTGTTAAAGTTTATCTTATATTTAATATTACACTAAAAATGAATCAAATTATTGAGCAATAATACATTTGCAAGGAAAACTTTCTGAGTTATGTAAATTTACATTATGGTTAGTGATTTTAAACAGTTAAATGCAGTATAATTACTTATATTTGTGTAATTTTACACAATTAAAGAACATTTTACCACAAATAGTAGAACAACTATTAACGTATAGGTAAAGTTGAATTTTAGAGTAAAATACCGCAAGTAAGAGAAGAAAGTTAACTATTTCCCAGATTAAATTTCATCTTATTTTTTACAGTGTAATTGAAGAATTTGAAGTTTCTATAGTCTGACTGATTATGAGTAAAATATAGACTGTGAAATTTTCCTTAGAACAGTCAAATTTACATATATACAAATTTATTAAAGATTATTCTTGATGTGACTCCTGAAAATTCGTTTGTCACGTGATTGTTCAGAGGTTACCATTATAAATTCATAAGTAGCCAATATATTCAGACTGTACCACTACCTGCCAATAATACACGAACGTTTACGTGCTTCTCTTTAATTTATTGATCCAACTCTTGCGTTAACAACGATTAATAGGAAAAATTGATTTTTAACAAGCAAAACAAATTTCATTGACGCACGCGTCCTTAAACTTGCTGTACCAGTCTAGACGCTATCATAACCAATTATTAATTAAAACGGCAATTTTATATGTGTGTGTGTATGTGAATACATAAATGTAGCATAATAATGTATGTGTGTAGGTACTCGAGGCATAGCAACCGGAAATAACTGCAGGATCATTATTACAACGCGTAAACCAATCACTGAATAATAATTGGATTTGATTTGAAATAGGCCATTGGTGATTAAAATTTGCGTGATCATATAATCATATTGAGAACTCATTGAAGCGTTCGAACTTTAAATCAAGAGCAACTACATTATGTGGGTGGCAATTTTATGACGTAGATATTCATATTTATGTATGAGTGATTTCGATATTGAAGTAGTTAGTTGATAGGCTTACAGTTCATTAGAAAATTATTATTGAAATTAAATTTATCGAAAACACTTCTGAAACAGCAGAAGCTTTTATTTGTCTACAAAAATTGTAGACATGTAACAGTTGAAGAAATTCTTCTAAACTTCCGGAATTACAAATATTTTAAAGCGAATGGATTCACTTGAAATGCTTCGAGGAATGATAAGAATACAGTAGTTAAGTTGTAGATTTGTCGGTTAAAATGTAACCAAAAGTATTAACAAATTAGCATACAAAAGTAAGGAAATGGATTGTAGAACTATCAAGATATCACCCTAAAGCTGACATATCTAAATCTAGAATTATTATCATCTAACTCCAAATATTTTTTTCTTTCATGTCAACGATTCCAGACTACTTGAACATTTTTTACTTCAGTGATTTCTATTTTTAGCTTTAAAATATCATTCGAAAAGCTCCTTATCTTATAGAGAACAGTGGAAAAGTAAGAGTTTCAACTACGTAACAGAATCGTTTTTAATAACTGCGAAATGAAAAATTACTAGAAGATTGATGAAACACATTATAGATCCTGGCCAAACTAACACGTTTTCTTATATTATGAAGAGAATTATTTAACCTTTGAAACCTTACTTAAAGATGTCGCACCTTTGAACGTGTGTCACATGTTTCGATATATTCTTGTTTCGACCGCCAACGAAAATCTACCTGAACCCTTCTTGTTTGGTACGAAATTAAAATGATGACGTTTATGACTTCTTATTTTGTGCGATATTTACCTGCACATGTTTACCTGATCTTATCTGAATATCAAGTACGATAGTAACTTTAATATTCTCTTTTACTTAAGCATATGTTACAAGCTGTAATTCATTCCACACTTTATCAAAACATGCTCTTCAGAAATAACGATTCTCAGAAAAAGTCATGAGGCAATTTTGGGCTTTTTGTCTTTCTTTTATTAGCTATACTATTTAGACGATCAACACCTCTATAAAATGTAATGTGGCTCCTATAGAATACAACTTATCTGAATCTGTGGACATCATTTATTTACCATTAGTAGCGCTAAAAAAACAAACGAAAACTTTACTTAATGTAGAATATTGATGGATTACACAGATCTACTGGAAAGTAGATAATACAGATTAGGTAATTAAGTGTACTTAATTTTGTACTTAGTTACAAGTACTTTAGTGTAGTTAGTTCATTTAAATTTCCTACAATTCAAAATTTGACTAAAAATATAAAAGAAATTATTTATCTTAAATCCATTGTGTTTTTCTTTGTACAAAAATATCGTAAAATATTCTGAGTGCTATTGTATTTTGAATTTATCCTTTTTAAAAAAAATCATTTTAGAGAGACTAATACCTTCTTTGTTATATACCGCTAATATGACCTGCAATTTCCTTAAAAACCATAACATAATTAAAGCAATAGACACAAGAATACATAGTATAGAGGATTTAAAAAAACATTAATGCGGGAAAATCTTACGTCTACGTCCCTTAAGTGTCGATGGGGATGTGTTGTAAATTGTCATAACTGTTAAAGCTGTTTCAATGTTAACAAGTATTCGTATATTATATATTCTACATTTTCATTCTTAATATCTAATAAATTTCTTATTTACATGTAGGTATCCATTATTATTTCCCCTTTATCAATTAGAATCTGAAAGTAGCTAAAGTATTTAATTTAAAAAATTCATATAATTGATGAAGCAGTCGAAAATTATTTATTTGGTTTTAATTAATACTTTTTATTAGTACTTTAAATTTTTTGTATTTGGTGTGAAAAAATAGATAAAATATTGAGCAGAAGATCAATGCGCGCACAAAACGAGAAGTCATTAGTTTCGAATTTTATTATTCATCTGGCTTACGCACAAGACGAGAAGGTTTTTGCAGCTTAGCACGAAACGCTACACACAAAACGCTCACAAATCCATCTTCCAAGGGGGTATATACTTTCTGCTTCAAAATCTACTTTGAAGATGAAAAAATCTAAATATGTTTCAAACCGTGACGAATATGGGTCTCTCTATATATACTTATACATATAGCTCCTTACCTTTGAGGCGGGTCAAATATAATTTTTATTTTGTATAAGTTAGTTGTGGACAGTGTTCACATTATGCATTAGTGTAGGCACAATGTTAATTGTACGGGCCCTTAGCCAATGATGTCTATTCCTATACTTTCACCTACAGAAAAAAAGTGAACATTTCGTGTAGTTCGTGCACAATATACCTACAATTTCTCTTATATTACTAAGATCTTTTGGTTCTATCGAATTTTTTGGCACAAGGATTTAGACGATTGCTTGAGTCGTTGGTGTAAAGCCATCTTCCATACACATAGATTATTTATAAAGTACTAAATTCGATTCGTCAAAATTCTTATTACGAATTCTTTTGTTCAAGTTGCTAAAGAAATTAATATTTTTAGTCATCCGAGTCATAAAAGTTTGGAGTTAATCGAATCTGTTGTTTGTTTGTTTAACATTTTTGCTTACTATCTTTTTATAAAACTTCATGTATTCAGAATTCTAGACTATTTATGTAAATTTGTATGTTAAAGCGACAGCTTTCTAAATTGTAATCAGGAAGTGTACTTTTTGAAGGCTTATGCTTTATCAGTTATAATCAAGGGCAACCACATGGTTGCTGAATGGGTAGTTAAGCGCACAATTTCGTGTAGTCGCATGTATACCTAACCGTACCGTAACCTACCGTAATTTTATACCTATACATTCGACTACACGAAATTGTGCAATTAACTACCCATTCAGCACCCAGTTGGTTGGGCTTGGTTATAATTATTAAAAGTAAAGGCCTACAGAAACTGAGAATTTTAAAGATTTGTTAAATTCAGTGAATTTTCAAATACCATGACGTTCTTTCGAGATTTTAAGATATATAGACTTTTTTTGACGATATCTACGGTTTTCAAAAAATAAGTCCTTTTAAATCGTTTTTACATTTTTTTGCTCGTCTTATGTTATTATAATAGTAATTACTGTTATGGAATAGTTAGTTATTATAACGTTTTATAGTTAGATTTGCTTGATGACATTTAAGTTTGTGACAAACAATTTACTTTGACAAAAATATATATGATTATTAAAATTCCCCGTGAATTATTCATTCCAGTTATTCACTCTTTAGTCATTTCTCTAATATAGCAAGTTGACAAGTACTTATGTCAAACGATCGACTAGTACTTGATGTAGTTAAAAAAATTTATTTCGACACGCTCGAGAATATCCATCCACTAGGAGCGCCCTCTTAGTTTCCAACGTGTTAATTTTTGGAATTACGTTTATAGACAAACCACTTCCATCACTAGCGTCTAGGGGTTGAAGCCGTGGATATGTGCTGTAGCTATTTCTAGCAATTGTAACTTTATGTTTCAAACGAAAATATTGCAATAATGCACTTCACGTAAATAACTATAAAATCTATAAACGTATTTAAAAAATAAATATTTGCAAACAATTTATTAATTTTATAATTATTATATACATAGTATTTATTAAAATTTAATGTTATTAAACATTAATATTTTTGTTTGAAACAATAGTTTCAACTTGCATAAAAACGTACAATAAAGAATTATTCGACTGCCGATTAAAATCGATTAAAACGCTAAGACAGATGTTTTTAAAATACTAATAGACGTCTAGGAGAATTTTTTTCAATAAAATCGCTTTTAGATTTTTTTCTAATCATATGTTAATTTATACGTCTGCAGTATAAAAATGCTGCAATAAATTAATTTCACATGCTAGAAATAGCTATAGCGCATGTCGGCGGCTGCAGCCCCTAGAGTCTAGCCTTCCATCATCCTTCATTGAGTGTTTAATATTCGAATTATTCTGATGTATAGACAAACCCTTGCATGCCGCCATAGTTCTTCTTTACGAGTTTTGTTAATTCTTTTTTGTAAGCTTTGACTGTATATTTTCAACAAACAAAACCAATTCTCATGTCACAAACAATTTTTAGCCGAATGTCATAGTATTTTCACGAAATGTCTGCCTCCGTCTGTCCGATTTTTTCGAAATTTTTTAATTTTTATTTCAGATTTAGATGCCCTAACTCTTAAGGAGCATGGATAAAATGACAGGTAAAGTTTAGATAGTTGGTATATCAAGCATATGATATATGAATTCAATGTAGAATTTCATGGTGAGAATGAGTGGAAAAGTCGAAGGTGGGTCGGAGAGGGGAATAAGTCGTAGGGAAGGGGTAAGTCAGAGAGGGAGATATGTCGGGAGAAAGGAAGGTAAGCTGGGAGAGGGGAGTACTAGGTAATGGTAGGCTTAGCATTTTCAACTGGTTATGTTTGGTTGCGTTTATTTAAATAATCACTCATGTAATCACACAACAAACGTTGTACGTATATATAACGAAATCCTTCAATAAATTAGCCTTTTGAGCATTATGCCTTAACGGGGTTTCTCTAGTACATATACCTAAATACAAACAAAAAATCAACTTATTATGTTTAATTAATTGGTGGTAAAATAAAAAATGTTAGCTTAATGGAATTGGTATAATAATTTTTAATACTTGCGTTGAAAATAATCACAACTTTATAAAAAAAATATAACATAATTTTTTTCATGAGTATGTAATTACACCAAATAAGGCTAGAGACAATACACAATAATTAATTGTCTTTGACGGGCAATTGTCAATGCTTTCAGAAAAAGCTGTAGATAGTTTCTAGCCATTCGCTAATACAGTAGAAATAAGTCAAAACTTAAACACCCGCAGTCGCATTGAATAGTCATATCGCGACATGTAAAATGCCCTAGCGCGAACAAACACTTCAGGTGTCTATATAAAGGACGTTGACCATATAAGATTTTCGTTCGAGTAGGAAGTCCTACGAAAAATTAATCATATAAAATTTTGTTCTGTGAGATGTGCAGAATTTAATTAGGTTTTAACTTATTTCTTCCTAATAGTTATTAAAAGTAGGGAAAGTATAAACGAGATGTTCATGAACGAGGCTTCAGCAGATGAACTGGCTTTCTAATGCAACTTAGTCGCATAAAACACTTACGAACGCATAGACCTATTACTACATTACTAAGCTACAGAGTGAACTACTGTCCCTGCTCCTGCTAATAAAATTTAATAAAATTCTATTAGGAGTCCAAAATTATTCTTTTGTTCTACGGATAAAATATATGTATATAATTATTGGCTTTTACTAACCTAATCTTTCAATATCTTTGTTTATTGTTTGTAAATGAAACACTGAATATGAATTTTATGTAATTATGAAAATGAACGAAGTCGACTACAGCTGCTGCTTGTCGCCCTTTTTTGTTAGTGAGCAAAATTTAATACTCCTAGTGACAAATCACTCTATATTGGGGCCAATTCGTTTAATTTACTTTGACTAGAGTAACATAAATACTAAAAAAAATGTTAACCAATGTAGATCACTTTTTAACGGCTTTTTTGAATTTACTGAATAGATACTTTTAGAGTAGAATAAATTAGATTGAATATTCAATCTATACGTAGCTAATTATTAATATTGAGAGAAAATAAAATTCATTAGTGAAGAATTATTTGTGTTATAAGAATAAATTAAAAAAATGTTTTTCTACTCTAAATTTTAACTTTATAAATTTTACCCAGTACTCTTATAAATTGTTAACGGGGCTGATTTTTTTACTGTGTATATAATCCACCAATGGCGTACCATGGAGTACTTTTGATCTGGTTACGGTTTTGCTTCTGGTTAACCATCACAAAAAATAGTGAATGTGTAAATATCTCTTTCAGATTCTAACTGTCTGAAGATATTCCCGCAAGCAGTTGCAGATTGCAAAAAATCAAATATAATAATTGCCAGTGTCAAAATTTACTTAAGGTATTTATGGGCTTAAAAAAGTAATTAGTAGCTACTAGTAAGAATATCAGAATGAAATTCAATGTTTCTTCCATTTTCTAATCAAGGTTCTGTAATTTATTCAAAACCTGCTTCAGGAAAAGAAAGGTACACCTTTGATTTCATTATGTCGCATTAAAAATACTGATTGCTAACCATACCGTTCTCTAACTATTTCTATCAACATACTTCATTATGTGACAAGCTATTATTTGCTATTATTGAAATGAATGTTCCGTGAAGTCGCAGCCTTCCAATGATTTCGAGCGCAGTAATTGCTGTATGGAGTAGTACTCGTACACTAGTTATTCAAGATGGTATTTATGAGTTTTGTAATTTGCTTTAGTTTGTAGAAAAGGTGTTCGTTAGATCATTAAAAAATATATATCTCCTGTTTCTAGACATTTTATGCCCAAGTGTCTCTCTTAACTAATTAATTTTCAGAAAGAGAAAAATCTCATTAGGCAAATAAGCTTGTTTACAAAATAAAATAATCACAAAAAATCATATACATATCATTCTCTTGTGTGCATCCATATGATTTATTTATGTTACGACGGGACGCGGACGTTTCGGAAGTGCAACATCACAGAGCAGATCTTGTATCAACAAACGGGCGAGAGTGTTGAACGTCTTTGAGGACGCTGTCAGATTTGTCTGACAGCGCGGTAAGACTTGCTCTTTGCTATCACTTGTTTACGTCAATTCGAAGTGTTTGAAAGATTTATTCGGGCCGCTCAATCATTTTTCATGAGAGAGGAGAAGCGCATCCTAGGCGAACCCGCAGGAGACGCTGCCGGAGGCGACGGTGATTGGCACTGACAAGTTGTCATCGACGGTCGGGCAGCCGCGGTGTTGTACCGTGTGCGAACTCTCGTAGTAAAACGTGGAGCACACTACAAAACGATGATGGATGATGAAGTAAAAGACGTGTGCACCCATCTACTTATTTACTACCCCTATCCTATAATACATAAAAAGAGATGTTATTAGTGCGAGACAAATTTGATTAAGAGATGCAATTTTCATTACATCTAAAAGTAGATAAGATTTGAAGGTTCCGGAACATTTTCTAATAAGACATGAATATTCAAATGTCAAGTTTTCTGAAGGAGTCTTTACGACTACAAACAATATTTCCGGGGAATTTTAGCACAGTACAAATGACTATGCACTTTTTTGTGTAAAAGACTAGACATTATCTTTCTCATACACACATTATCCAATTATAATTCTCTCTAAAAAAACCGTTTATTGTTATTATACACAAGTATCAAATTAATTCTAAAAAAGGTGTTGTAGGTACATGTAACATATTTGTTCATTAAACTAACACAATTGTTAGTTTATTTTTTTTTGCTTAATGAATAGTCTATTATTATTATATCTAGTTATTTTATAATTGGTGTATTCTTAATGTTCGTATTTAGATGTAAATTTATCTGGCTAGATGAATAAACTGATTATAAATTTGACTGACACGTTGAAAATGTTCGTCATCCCTTGAGTAAAGCGATAAGTTGTTAGATAGATATAAGAAGAAACGTTTTTCCCCCTGCTAACTTCGTTCAAATGTGAATAATTAGATATTTGATATGCATGTGCATTGTAGCACCTGCCCAAAATTATTTCTGATGACAAGAAGTTTCTTAGCTTTTATAACAGAATGAATGCAATATGGATATAGTGGAATTATTATTTTATTTGAAGGCCAGGAGTTACTTGGTAAATTGAAAAACTCCAAAAATGGAATGGAAAAATGGAAACGTTAAAGCAAAATGAGTGAATATAGAGTACATATCAACTGCTACGTCGATTGGGTGTATGGATTATGCAGCAAAAAACTTTTCGCAAAAAGTTTAATTTAGAAGATACCCAAAACAGCCCTAATTATAGTTACTACAGTTGGTAACTCCAAACGGATATATTAAAGAGGAAAAAGGGGTTAAATAGAATGCCTTGCAATCTCTTAACTTAACGGAAATATATTTCGTGTGAATCGAATATCGGTCGGAATAAACTGATACAAGAAAGTTTTCCAAATGCATGATATAGATATGTATGTAGATAAGGCCAGAAAGATCATTTTTAAATAATTCTATTTGTAGGACTCTTTTGACAATTGTGTTGTCCTAACTGCAACAAAAAATCTAAAAAGTTAACTAACAATTATATAAACATCTTTTTATTCTATCTGGTTTAGAACAATTGCAAAATGGAAAATGTAATTATAGAATTTTTCCGTTTTGTATGAAGTTGGCCAGTCTTTAATTTTTCCCTAAGCGATGTCATAAGAAAAGAAGCCAACCGTGGAGTCATTTATTACATTTGGGTAGAGTATTTGGTGTATCATTGGGGAAAATACCAATTTTTGCCCAGTAATAGAAGCAAATATCGCAATATTGGCATTGGATTCTATGGTGTTATTGAAATTGAATACAATTCTTTGATATCTTTTCTTTCTCAAAATATCGTATAAACCTGAAAAATCTAGATAAACTAAATGTTGCACCTTCAAATAAGTAAATATTTGCAATTTCTGAAAGTATCCATACAACCATCCATAAAGTAGATTCATCCAAACATCAACTGGATTAACAAATAATATACCATTTGTTCTATTGCGTCTTCTTCAAAATATTGTTTTACTGGTGTTGTTGAAATAATGGGCCTGTGCTGTAAACATTCGACTCAGACCTTTCATTAAGAATAACGATGAATGAAGAACTAGGAAGAAGAACAGAAAGAATTGATCATCATGAGCAACTGTGTTTTAAACGTCTTCCGTCGTATCTAAAGTAATCAAATGGTTTACGTTTAACGTCAAGCATTTTTAGTTTTTATTTTTAAAAGCATTTAGATGCCATTCCTGGAAATATTCCAGAAAGTGCAAGTAATAGTTACGGAAAGGGGAAGATTTTGCAAAATATGTTGTCAAAAGTCTTGTTATCAGACTTCACATTCTCTAGGTGACAATTAACACATTTTCTCACTGCTTAATTTTATGATTTCTTGGAAACAATTTTCTTCTGATAAATCATTTTTTTATAATAAATAAGCACTATGGGATATGTCTTTCCTCAATCTATTCTTCAATGCCTAAGAATAACGTTCTTAGGCCGTATAACTTTTCTTCAGATGTCTTTCTATCTATAGAGCCTGTTGAAAGTACACTTGAAACCTAAATAGTCATTTGATGTATGAATCCGTCGCTATAAACTAATGTTAGTTTTTGACCATTTTAAATCTATTGACTTTGCAATAAGACATAAATATAAAATTGAGTTGTTAAGTAAAATCTGTAAAATGGCCACTGAAGACTATTTTATAAATGTCATATCGGGAGGAGATGGGCAAGAGTAGTCGTGGTTATCTAACTGGCGATTGCACTCGTGCAAGATACCAAAAGACTAGAGTATATTGTATTTCCCTAGCAATTTGTAGGCAGTTTAAAAACTTCTAACGCACGCCTACACGTTAGAGGCTAATACAATTTTATTTTCGTAAACGCAGTTTTCATAACTTATTGAGCTTATTCGATTTTGCTTACTAACGAAAATAATATGTATGTGCTAAGTAAGATTATACTTATCTTATTGATTTTTTTGGGCACGAGTATGCATGGATCAGTACGAAACTTCTGCGCTCTACTGCAATACTTTTGGGTTAGGTGCCACCATGTCGCTACTTGAATATTTTAAGAAATCCAGTTTAGTAGCGTATTTGCTTAGTGAATCTGTTATTCAGCTATTGCCAGTTCCATTGTATCAAAAAGAAATTAATTGACTCTTGAAAGGAACAAAATTTGAGACTGAAAAAATACTTTGGGATTTTGGATTATCTTCAGTTGGTAATAACAAAGTTTTTACATTTTTCCTTGATGGTTTTTTGAGTATTAAGTTCGTATATAGGACGTAGTTTTCGTTTTTTAAAAAATGTGTGAAAATCTGATTTACAGGTAGGTTTTTGGGCAATTTTAAAGAAGTTTTGTTCCAGTTTGGATATTGTAGATGAATTCATAGTTATTAAAACTTACTGAACAGACTTGAAAAACATTGTTGGAAAAAGAAAATACTTTCTCTGCTTTTGATTGTATTTACCATGTTTTACGTTTGGGGTGTGAATATTGTAGAACTTTTCAGGTTGTTTTGGTCTGTGTGAGCTTCACTACCACAAATACTATTGAATTTAGAACTCAATATTCTCATAATGCAATTTCATTATGCCTAAAGGCTATTTCTTTAGAATTTCAAGATATTTGCTCAGAAAAACTATTTTTCTAAAAAGACAAAGTTAATCTTGCAGTTTTGGCTTAATGGGCTATTCAATAGGTAGGGGTAATTCCCTTTTAAGTATAATAGGTACCTTTTAATGTGCAGATTTACTTTTTCTACTTGAATATAACAATTTGTGGAATTCTTGGGGATTATTTTAAATTTTAAAATCGCCTTTTGTATATTTCAGTTTGTCTTGAAGTGTGGTGGAGTGAACATCTCAACTGAAATTTGTTAGTGCAATCTTTTTGGATTATTTTATGAAATGTATCCGGTAAGTCTGAATAAGTTATATTAGTTTGCAATTACAAACATTATTTTAGTGTAAGGGTAGTTTTTAGTTTTCTTGTTTTTAACATAAAGCGAAAATGTGATTTTGAAGTAGGTGGACATTCATGTTAACTTTGATAAGAAATTATTAATTTTATTTGATTGATAATAAGAAATGTTTCTTAGTAAATTTATAAATAATTATTAAAATAGATACGTAAAAGTTTATGTTGATATATTCTAGTATAGCTGTCAGGTTGCTAAAAAGTAAGCAAAATTTTTGTATTTTTTGCAATTCTTGTATCCATCCGTCTTAAGAATTATGAAAATTAATTTATTGAATCTTCTTTAAAGGGAAGTCGATTGATACTTATTAATTTTATATGTATTGCTGACTAGAGTATTTCAGTTGTAAAAACGTTCTGTTTTTACGAAATCTGCAAAAATTTTCACGTTATTCCCTTAAGACTTTTTTCTTTGCCTCAATATTAAAAAAATCATCTTATTTCCTACCTGTATTATTTCTACAACAAGCAAAAATCCTCTTTCTAAATATTACCACCGTTACATTATGCGTATAGAACAAAATCCCAAGCCACCTCTCCGTTTTACATACCTACTCCAGGGTAAATAGAACTCGCCGAGAGTTAAGGTACCGCCGAGTCGGCCCGTGCATGTGCATGGTGGCATTAGTAGTACGGACGACCGACAGAGCGCGAGCGCGACGCTACAGCCGCCATTGGCCGAGGGGCGTTTCAGTACCCTGACAGATCATTCATCTGAGCCCCACTCTGCCCCCGCCGACGGCCGTGATTGACAGTTGGCAGACGACTGCGGACCGCGCAGGAACTCCGCACGCGTTCCGGACCATCTCACGGCGCAGCAGCAGAAACAAACCCTGCTCATGCTCATGATTCGGATCTCCAGGTGCAGCACGTGGAGGCGCCGCGTGTGATGTGACCCACAACGACTGCGATTAAGCATTTTTTGAGGACCGCGAGTGTGAATACAGTGACTGGGGCCCGGGCCCGCGTATATGTGCAGTGCAGTGGATTGTGACTCGGTATAACGGTGGCCCAACACGCAGACTACCCTGGTGCGACCGGCAGGGCTTTCATGGCTCAGCCACGGGTAGGTGAAAGAGGAAGAACCAATCCTTCAACTCATCATATTTGGAGCAACATGGAAAAAACCGATCAAGCCAATCTCGAGACGGAAAAAATAGAATCTTATAATTACAACAACCCCCCCAAATAATTGTTTTTTCCGGTAAAAAGGTGCTCCAGAGGGATTCGCAAAAAAAGCGCGCCAAACGTGTATATATGTGTATAAATCATTGTTATGATGGGATGGATACACGGGGTGAACCCGGAGGGTTGCATATCCGCACACACTGATAAATCTTACTGCGGGCGGCGGGGCGTCGTCGCGATGTTTTCCAGTGCTATCAATCAGGACGTAATGAATGGGTCCTATCCATATATCATTCACGGGTTGCGCACTCTGCATATCACATTTGGCTACACTTTAAAAACTTTATTTTTATGTATCAAACCAACACCATTAATGTTCCGCATAACAATTTTGGATTAATTGGGACAAATATAAAAATATAAACCACCTTGTGGGATCATAACCCATAAAGGATTATTCTTGTGTCTATACAGGCAATTCCGGATTAATTGGGACAAGTTTATAAATTCTATTTTGGGGGATGTATTATTTTACCAGGTGGCGACCAATCAATTAGACCATGGCTGATTTTCCCTACAAATAATAAATTATACAGTATTCCCGTATAGTGTTAGGCCTTAATATCATTATATGAAAACTAATATAATTACTCCATAAATTATTCAAAAGTTGTCAATAAAAAATGAGTATATATCCCCAACTCTGAGTACATACAGAAAAAATTATTATTTCTAAAGGCATCGGGCGCCGTACGTGACGGTTCTTGCAAGTAACATCATCCGCATTGAAATTAACGTTTATAACGTCCTTTATACTCAAATAGATTTAAAACCGCATTAGGTTTATCTTTAATGTATGATAATACTTTTTGCCAATAAAATTTTAAACTTGTATTGGTCGGACAATAAAGAAAAAATAAAAGGAGAATGAAAAGAACGCGCCGCGTTCGCTCAATGTTCGAAGATTATAGTTTAGGTCTTTAGCTTTCAGGAATACTTTTAATTCTTTTAAAATCCATGAATAGGCACTTTACCATAGGCTGCCCGTACCTGGCTTCGCTTTCTTCTACATATAAAAATCCCATCCGAAAAAACTAGCCCCATATGATTTTTGAATAGTCATCGAAGTATTCGAAGCATCTCGAACCGATCTCGGCACGATTTTCCTTCTTGTCGCTGTTGTATTCGTATCTACTATAAGAAGTCGAAACTTCAACACAAGAATACAAAGTGTTTTCCAATTCTATTTATGAACTTCGCAACAATATATCGGGCGAATAACTATAAAACGTAATCGTAAAAAGATGCGAATAATAATTAGGCTCGTTGGTTGTATCGGACAATTAATCGCGTTATAAAAAGTCCGTCGCGTTATAAAACTTGAATCCATATTAATACAGCAAACTATCGCGGCATAACAAGTTTTTAAAAATGGGCAAAAATAATAAAACTGTTTTTTAATTGTAATGCAACTCGCTTAAATGTGTTGTTCCGTCGGAAGGCGCCTTCATAAGTAGCCCATATCAAGTCAACATTCATCCATCCCAAGTTGGAGAAGTCAAGCAAATGATTTGCATTCGAACGCATCCATACGAGAAAACAACCGTCTAATGCTAACGTTCGGAATGATTACAGCATTATTTGTGAAGAATTATTCATGGAATATACTTATATGAAAATTTAGCGTCGCTTGAAGAAGAGAAGGACAAAGAAACAACAATTCTGGTTCGACTCTTGAAATGGAAAGAACCCAACAGTCTTGGAATGCCAATGAAGGAAGAAATTATTGAGGAATATTCTAAATTTGTTGAGATCTTTTATGGTTGATAACCGAATAACTTAGCGTCGCTTAAGAGTCAGGCATGGTGGTTAGCCTTGTTAAAGAATCGGGAAAAATAACATTTAGAAAGATTTTAATATGGATTTGAACCATAGAAATCTACCATAGAGCCAGCAAGAACGTATTTTTTTGAAAATTACCCCATCTAAGGCAGACAACTTATATACGGATCCATTCTAAATTGGAATATGTGAATTTGAAAAGTTTTGAGATTCAATACCCCATGGAAGAAAATAAGGAATATTCCTAGGATTATGTTGATTTTATCACAGTTAGTGCTTATTGTGAATTTCTTAAACATTCCAAAGATTGCAAGTACTTACTTAATTTATTTCAATTTCTCAATTCTGGTAAACCTATGAATCAAGATTATGAAAAATTAAATTGGAACCCTTTTTGTCTAATATATTTCAACATCTAAATATTATTTTCTAGAGAAGAAAATTATCTAACATAGTTACAGTTGGCTAATCAAACATTGCCTTAGGGGTACTTCATGGTCAAGTACTACTTCAAATCAAAAAATAACAAATTTTGCTCATCATTGAAATCAGTCAAGAGTTGTTTTTTAAGTTGATATTTATATTTTATACACAAGCAACCAAAACATAACCTAGTTAATAGAAATATCTCTTCAATCATAAACACATATATCTCTAAAATTTATGGAATTCCTAATTGAAGGTCTTTTTCGGAATTTGGCGCCAAATCACTAAAATGGATATATTTTGCAATTTTTGTGTTAACTATAATTTGTATGATTTTTATAATGTCAATCAATCTCTTAAGAAATTTGCGCCAAACTTTCGACATTGGATATTGGATATAACCAACACATTTTTTCCCGAGTTTAACCATAAGAGAAATACCAAAGGTTGTTAAAGTCAAAAAGGTTTCCAAAAATTTAATCTTTTGTGTAGATCTTAAATAAACACTCCTAAAGTAGTTTTTAAAAGTTGTTTAAAAATCTTAATCCCATTTTCTTGGAAGGCCCCCATATATACCATTCAAAACAACTTTTTTCCCTAATGAGTTTCTTTTAATAAGAAGAATTCTTAAATGCCTTTTTTTGTAATAACTAATATTTTCTAGAATCGCTTTACTTTTTCTGAAGAAGAAATAGATGGATTTTTTGATAAGTTTTAGATTCGATATTATTGCCATTTCAATTTTGATACCACAGTAATATCCTGAAACGTCCAAGGTTGTTAAAAAGACATCTTCAAATCATTTTCTACACTTAAAAAAAACTTTAAGTCGTATAACACACTCCGCGTCTGTTTAGTACTCCATGAAATTTTACGACGACATCCATTCCAACAAGTTCCTACTTTAGAACCCAGTAAAACCGAATCTAAAAACTGAAATAACATCAATGTTATTATCCGATATCCCAGGCAACGTTTAAATGTTGCTCGTATTAATCAATTACAGACGGGTTGAAGAAGAGAAGAAGAAGAGGTAGAATTCCCGTCGTCTTCTCCTCCTCGTCGGAGTCGGAGAACTTAAAACAACTTCTCTACTACAAAAATCCTTCAACATCATTTGAAGAGAAGAAAAAAGTAATTACTTGTAGCATGGTTAGAAAAAAATAAATTAACATTATTATGAAATTATACAAAACCGACTGGGTATAATGAAATTCGTTCATATTATTATACGCATTTAAATAATATTGTGGGTGTGTTGAATTGTTATTTATATGTTGTACCCTATTGGTATGGTGCCCAATTTATGGAAAACTACGTGGAATAAGTAAACGATTAATAAAGAAGAATGGAAAAAAGTTTTAGAATCACCTGAATGCGTCGCCTACATGTAAATGTACAAACCTACAAACTATATGTAATTTTTAAATTTATGTGATAAAATCAACAAATGGAGGCGAATTATTTATTTATCTTAATACTAGAAATAAAACCGGAATATATATATATATATATATATATATATATATATATATATATATATATATATATATATATATATATATAATTTTGATAGGTAAAAGCGGGTACCATAAAATTATTTCTATCTTCTTCAGCCATCCCAACATTAGTGCTTTATAAAAATAAAATAAGTTTAGTGTCTATTTAAAAAAAAGTGTTCTAATTTCATCGAAAGATGGGTAATGTAAGATTTACAATTTGCATGCATGTTTTAGAAATAAATTTTATTTAATTTAAATCTGATCTAAGCTGCTAGTGGTACTAGACTAAGCCCTTACTTAGAAAATAAAATTAGGTCTCGTCAAGTTGATACAATTATGAAAAAAATGTTTCAAAAAGCTAGGCATTTAAAATTTGAAATAATAAATATAGTGTTGGCATTATGATACAGGGTGTCTCTCATACAAAATAATTGTTTGTAAATACTTCATCGTTCCGCTTCATAACAAGCAAATTTATTTAAAAAAATCAAGAAACAGTGTTTTTAAAAACTATAAAATTCAAATCCTACTGTCCCATCAGCAAGATGAGAAATTTAGTCCTATAAAACTAGTCCTGTTGTGTTTTTCTGAAAGAAACATTGTTAACGCTTTAACACCGAACATTTATTTTAGGTGTCATAAATCATGCACGCCACATATTTGTATCAGTTAAGTGAAAATAATTTTTGTAGTAGGTTATATATACTATATATACTCCTCACTTTTAAAACACTCAAAATAAATATGGGATATGATTTGTGAGTGGAGTTAATTTTTAAATTTTTGGCACCATGACATTATTTGATTTAATTTTTTACATAAATTCTTTTGCTACTATTAATTTTTCTTTTCCTTCTGAAAAATCTTAAAGATTGGCATCTTAAAAAAAATCTAACCTAAAAGTAGGAAATTCCGAAAACGCAACTGGCATAAATAAAAATGAAGAAAAAGATTATAAAAGAGGAGTTTGTATACAGAAATTTTTCTTTAAAAAATGATATTGTTTTGGTTGGCTGAAAACTGAACTGATTTATATTCGAATATGTTTCTCTTCCGACGGGTTGTAGATATTTAGTTATTTTTTCGCATTTCAAGAATTTTGATGAATTCAGCCGATAGGGATTTTTTTAATATTTCTTCCAATTTTTTTTGTTTATTAAAACCAGCGGTACGTTTCATGTTTTATGAATTATTTAAAATAGTTTTCATAAATTCTTGCATTAAAGCAATTTATTGGTTAAAAAAATATTTTAAAATTTACATATAAATTTCCAAAAATTATAAAATTTTAGCGACGGATAGCTATAAATTCTCTCACGGTAAAAGTATGGTGTTGTTAATATTAAAACGTTTTATTAAATACCGGTTAATTTTTTTTAAGTGACGCAAATAATTAATGAAACTCGTTATGGTAACAACAAAGTTCTTTTTTTAATTATGCAATCGTTTCAGAAATAATTATTTTGTTTTTAGGTTTTGGTAATTAAAGGTGATCGATTAGCCTATATAAGTTTACTTATTGATATTAATTTCCTATAATTGTATTTTGCAAATCACCATAGAAATGAATTTTCTGGATATAAACAAATATTTTTTATTTAATTGTTCTGTTTTTCATACTTGCAAAGTTGGAAATTATAAGGTTAGAATTTGGGCAATGCATTGTGGAAACTTAACCAACCATAATAAAAAACTTCAACTAACATTACGAAATTGCCCAAAGCCCTAATTCTACTCAGGATTATTTTGCTTTGTCAAAACACAAAAATAAACCTGATTTTTCTAAGGATTAACAATAATATCTCATAACTGAAATGGTTTCCACATGGACTCAGGATTAAAAAAACATATTTTCCAAAATATCTTGTCCAATGTTATTTTAGTTTACATGTTTTGTTTTTAGGTTAAAGAATAGAAAATAATATTGTCACTCTAAATTGTCAGATACAATAACGTTTGCCAATTCGTCAACAGTGTTCTATTTTTTCTGGCTTTTATTTTTTTAGTAATAATAGAAAGGAATTCGATTGAAGTCGTGTCATTTCATAAGAGACTATAAAACTCTATAAGAGCAGACGTGACAGGGATACGCTTTGGGAAACTAACTGCAACTATGATCATCAACCATAGCACAAACCGAATAGTATTTGGATTGACACTTATTAGTTTCTAATGTTCAATTTTTTCAGTTTGTGTTCTATTTCTTCATTTATAGTAGGTTTTCGCATTTTACTCTATTGTAGACTATCTTATTTTAGTGCGGTCTATGTAATTTGAATATCAATCATCTTGTGATAATCATGTTATTAGTTAGATTAACTCTCCTTTTTATAGGCATAAACATAATCACCATATCTTCGTAATATACGTTTTTATCTAACAACATTATATATAAAATAAAAAGTTACCCTATAGTTATATTTCAATCATAGCAATAGTCTCGAATTTAATCAAGTTGACCTATAGTAAATACACTATATTTTGGTATACATTTTATTTTTCTATTACATTAGTTGCCTGCTTGGAACAATATTAATTTTTCATTTTGGGAGTAATATTTCCATTTTTTATAATAAAAAGTTTAAATTGGTTTATAAAGGTTGCCAATAATAATGCATTTAGTTTAGCGAACAGCTAAGCTGCTGTGTAAACGTTTTTAAGAGACAGTGAGACTTTTCTGGAATGATGCAAATAAAATTATTATAATTCAAGTTCATGTAATTGAAGTAGTTTCAAAAGAAGTAGTTTAGGTATGTTTGGAAAGTACCAAACAAAACATTTGAAATTGCATCCATTAATACAGAGTTGACTGCGCGTACTGGAAGGCTACCCATTTTCACTAAATAATTGTATCGACTTCTTTAGAAGGAAGAATTTCAGAAAAAGCATGCCATGAAATGAAAATTAAAAAAAAATAGCTTTGGTGATTAGATTTAGCAGATGATATAGCTGCATTAAAATTAGTAGTACTGAAAGAATAACTATGAACTATGCAGTAAGTGGTAGTTATTTAAATTTTGAATCAGAATTTAAAGCAGAAAGCTCATGGGTTATTCTTGTATGTAGGCGTAATATAGTAGATAGACTGGTGCAATATGTGTTAAGTATAGAAGAACCGTAAGGATGTACTAGGCTTCCAAAAAATCTTAAGAGTGCAGCTTTTACATTTGTTAAAAGCTATACTGCTATAGATTACTGACTGTTTCCGTTTTCAATCAATGTTTAATCGGTTTGTTCAACAATTGTTCAAGGAAGTGTTGCATATCGTCTTATAGGGTTCTTCTGTGTATAAATACTAAATGCCTTTATGTCGAATTTTGTTGGAACAGTACTGGTTCTTTCCTCCAATGCAATCAAAATTTCAAAATTGTAGCTTTAGTTTTCTATCAATTTTTGCCATTTACTGACTTAGTTTATATTGGGGAAAACCCTTTTTCTTTGTACTTAATGCCTTTAGTGATTTCATGCCTCAAATATTCCTTTTTTTATTAGACCATATTTTTTATCATCGACTATTTTATAAGCTCCCCATTCAAATTTCCTTATGATCTGTATAATAATGATTATCTATTCACTTAAACAATGATTTATGAAGACAGTCCCATAAATTATGCTGCAATTCTCTAAAAGTGGCATTAAAAATTTTAAGTGTCATTAATTAAATTTAAAAAGTAAACAAAAAATAAATGGTTAAACCAAATGCAATAACAAAAAAATATTTTAAAATCGTCTTGTTAATTTCTAATAAACAGACATGTGAGTAAATTTGTTAAATAGCAGTTAATTAATTGGTAAAATTTCAATGAGAAATGAAAATGAATTAATTTGCAATAATATCGTTAATTTTGTCATTATTCATTAAAGCTAGTTCATGCATCGTTTTTTTTCCCTATTCGATTTTCAATTAAGGGTATTTACGATAATTAATTAATTCAAACTAATTAATAAAACATTACATTTTCTAAGTGCACATAATCGCTAATAATCATCTAGTAATTCTACATGTTTACTCAATCAAGTAATTATGTGTTTTTATATTATTTTTATATTTTTACAATATAATGATCAGTGATCGGTATTAAGTATACTTAGTGCACTTTTACTTTTAGAAAATCTCCTATATGTTTCGGTACTACACCAAATTTGCTGACATAATAAAAAACGGAAACATTAGTTACATTGCTTTTACAAATAGGATTTTATTAGGCTGTAGTGTTAATGCCGTGTGAATTTACAATGAAATAGAGGCAATACACTAATATACGGCGCGTACACGCTCTGTTAATTATACATAGTGTAAATTATTTTTGGCATTAATGGACGGTAAAGTTTGATATAAAAATATTCGCCTATGTTGTAAATACATATACATATACAAACGGTTTGTTTAAATATATCGTATGCAACTCTCTGGAACATTGTACGTTTATTACACTCACTCAGTGTAATGTTTTTATTGGCTGTTAAAACTATGCCGGAATAAATTCCAATCAATATTTTAATATATATATATAGGTATTATTAACTAAAAATTAAATTAAGCAGTTATAAGAAGCAACAAAAAAATGACGGTATAGTACAACTGTCATTGCTACCATATAGCTATAGAACAGTTTAGAAGACAATAAAAAAATTATCTATAAAATGATGTAACTTAATAGTGGGTAGATAGTTAGTGCATTGATGAAAAGCTCACAAAATTATTTATTGTTGTAAATATGACTAGAACGTAAATTTATGAGTTGCTAATAGGTTATTAAATAATTGCCCAATTAGTTGAATATACCTTTAGTACATATTTACTTCACTGATATACTACTCCTACCTATCACACCTACTATTTTTATTAGACAATTAAATTTTTTTCTGTTCTTATAATATAAAACAGTAACAACTACTGTAGATAACAAACATACATTCTTCTGTAATAATAATAATTACTACTAAATTGTACGGCATTTCATTCGAAGCAAACAAAGACATAAAATGTTTGAGAGGTATTAAATATTGTAATAAATTGGTTTTAAATTTGATATGTTGATTTACTGCAATGTTTTAGATGCTTTAAACTTTGAGAACTATAAATTTTGGATGGATTAACCTATTTTTTTGAATATGGGAAATTCTCAATGGTATTGCCAAAGAAAACTGTTAAAAATTAATGTCAATTTGACGTTGATATTTTCAAAAATATCAAAAAGGTGCATGAAACTTTAATAAAAGTCATAGTCTTGCGAGAAAGATAACATAAGGTAGTTACAGAGCAACATTCAAATAGGCCAAGAATAATTACTAAAAAAAACTCTACCCCCCACCTAAGACGTCACTTTTTTGCTATCCGATTCTGATACAATCTTTTGATTCCCATAGCTGGCAATAAAGGCAAAAAGTTTTTTTTTATAAAGTCTTTTTTATTTCTTCAAACATGTATGTTGGGATATTAAGAGTGTCCTGTAACAGAAAAGATATTGGCGCGATCAAATACTTTTCCAGTCTCGAGCGGCTATGAATGTAAAAACGTATGTCGTTTTTAAACCTTTAAACGTCATACTAATTTGTCATTTATGGTAGAATTGATATTTATAATTGTTGCACGTTTATTTCTTGCTGTTGTGGTCATCACAAGAACCTAAAACACCTTCTTTAATAATTCCAATAAACCTGTTTGCAATTATCCGTGTTTTCCCTGTTATATCGAAATTGACGTTTGGAGGGAAATTAGTTTGTCAGGAGATTTTTGTAAGGTAATGTCATACGTCCAGCATTCATAGCTGCCCGCGAATGGAAAAAAAGAATTTTTGTTTGCATATTATTTATTGTCTAACTAAGAAATTAAATTGATCTCGATAAAGTGTATGTGGAACGTTTTGTCAGTGCATGTACTAAGTAATTATTTTTTACCTCTAGAACAGCAATCTTCAGAAGTGAAGTTCTGCAACCAAACAATTCTACTCATAGATAAATTTGGCCATAGATAAGTAGTATTTTAGTAATTGCTAACAGTTACTAACATACTTCAATAACTGACCAGGCGGTCAACTAAGCTTGATTTTGACATTGTTTATTAGCATCCCTTGCAAGTTTTCATTATTTTAAGACAAATTAATGAATGAGGTGTAATATCAAGAGACATATCTAGTCTCGGACTGGCGCTAATGGGGCCTACCGGGCAAACAGCGGTTGGGGGCTTACCAATTAATTTTTTACCCATGAAAAACTTAATGCAGGATTAATCCATATCAAGTGGCCCAGCACTGGTTGCTTGATCAATTAAAAAATGATCTTTTAAGGCAATAACTTTACCATGCTGGTAGTTCAAAGTGACCAGTATTTTAATTCGATCGCTTTTAGTTTTTGTTTGGCGGCCATCTTAGTTTCGGCTAGCGCAGCGGTTTTGAGTTTTCGGCGGTTTACGGAAAGGCAGAAATCTCATCTGCAATTTACTCTATCTCAATGCAGTAAAAAGCAGTTTTTTAAGGGCAATAAATTAAGTCCAGTAACATTTTTACCTAATCCTAAGCCTTAAGGCTGAACATACAGATCAAACGTTTAGGTTTATCTCAAATAATAAATCTCCATTTTTTAGGGTTTTGAAAAGAATGAAGTGCGTCCACAAATCACAATAATTTATACTAACAGGTGGAAACTAGTTGTTTCACTCACCAAGTTTCAATTTCTCTTTGTAAAAAATATTTAGATAATAAAATTTTTCAGAAGTTTAGGTTTTAATATTTCTATGGTCATGTGGTGGATCACAAGATAGTTCTTAGTAGCATTACCCTTAAGGCTTAAGATTAGGTAAATATGTTGCAGGATCGATTTTGTAGTCCTTAGTTTTCTTAGAAAACTGCTTTTAATAGTGGAACAACAATTTAATTTTTTATTGGATCACTTTATAGAACTCACCCTTTAGAAAAATGCTAAGTTTATTTTACCTGACTGAACTACATAAAACATACATTTCTATTTTGGTAAAGTAGTCCTTATAAGGAAGTTAATAGTTACTTAGTAACTGACCTTAAAATAATAATGTTTACTATTTAATTTAATTTTTGTTCTCTATTGGAAACTGTTGTCGGTGAATCCCCAGCCTCGTCAGTCAATCACCGATCTCTGCCGTAGCAGACAGGCAGTCAGATCGCCGGAATTTACTGATTTTTCAAATTGTTTTTGGGGCCTACTTTTCTGTCTTCAGTGGGACCTACCGGCATTTGCCCGACGGGCCAGCTCGACACTGAACATACCTAAATATGAAAAATAAGATCTATTCGACAGTTGAAACGACCATACTATATAAGATAATAATTTTGAACATCTTTTCTTATTTATATTTTGATATAGCAATACTATACAAGTATACACGAAAATTGAATCTATTTTAACAAAATAATAGTCTAATTCAGTTAAGAATTCATACTGCGGGCCAATAGTAATTTCCGGATCATTTATCTAAAAAGCTTAGACCGTAGTATAAAACGACAGTATATTTTCGGTAAAGACCGGGAACAGGGACAATTTTTCAAAAATTGCCCTTTAAAATGGTATTTTTTGCACTTTTAAATCTTTTAATTTATAAAAAAATAAACATTTTTTTCGTGAATGTCTTTACATACTTACATAATGTTAATAAAACTATTAAACTTCCTTATTAAAGGAAACATATATAGGTAATATAAAATGATAGGTAAACATTTCAATAATATTTGTATAGAACTGAAATAACATAATAAATACAGACATATCATTTTAACTGAACGATACGTAAACCCCCAGGGGTCCGTAGGAACCACTTTGGGATCCACTGCTGTAAAATATTTTTTGTCCGATCGGGCGTTTTGGTTCATTTACAAGTTCTGCTCTCAGGGCGGTAAGTTCAATTTACCGTCCAAGGCTCGGTAATAAAGTACCTCGTCATTTAAGTCGAAAAACACTCACTATCATTCTAAAATTCGTACGGATTGAGACAAAAATTGTTTTTGTTTATTCAACTCCATAATAACCAGGCACATTAACCGACTGAAAATTCACATTTTCAGTGTGTTTAATGTTTACTCTATATATTTAAAATTCACTCATAGATCCGATCGGGCAAAAAATAGTGTAAGCATTACGGGCGTTAGGTACGCTTTACCAGTCTCGGCTAATATGGAAACCTCCGCTTCGCGTCGGTTTCCACACAAATTAGCCTCGACTGGTAAAGTGTACCTACGTCCTTAATACTTAAATTACTATTGAATAATATTATGTATTTATTTTTTCATAAAATGATTCAAAAGATTAAAAAACGAAACTCTGAAAAAGTATTCTTTTTACGAGACGAGTTCATACGACTCCGTACGATAGGCAACTGCTCTGTTTTTTCTGTTGCATGCATTATAATTGCCATTAAAAACCAGTAATAATTTAAGGTTGTAAAAATATGTAATAAATATAAAGGAATTCGCGGGCCACTAAAATCCTTCTGCGAACCACCAATGGTCCGCGGACCACCGGTTGAAAAACACTGGTCAAAATCGTTTTCCGTGTTCCGCGTTATATTTTGGCATTCTCGGCATACTACTTAAAAAGACATATAAATCTCCAAGTCATTAACTTCGGAAATTAAAATTGAATTAATTTTTAATTCCTTCCTTTTTCCGTATATACCTATAGACGCACATCACATTACAGAGATGTAATCAGGAAATTCTAAAATAATTCCAAACTAGTGTTTTTTCATGCTTTTTTGATTTTACACCATCGCATCGCTGTATTCAAGCATTATTATTATTATATTTAGTTTTCTTTTAATGGGAAAGTAGGAGGAGACTATGACCCTAAAACAAACTCCTCGTAGTAGTTTTGATTAACAATAACAAAAAACCATGTACCTAATTTAGAGCGATCTAATAGCTTTTTGTTTGTGAGAATTACCTTAAAATTAGTTAATTACTTACGGAGTTGGAACTAATTTTACAACGATTTTTCTTTATTCTTCTTTTAGTTGTTTTAGTAGTGGTGATTATTATTTGGCGATTTTATTGCGGAAGTGCGTCTTCGTTAATGAGTGAACCTAAAATTGTATAATTTTGAATAAGATTTGTTATGTGTAATTTGTAATTGTAGTTTGATCGTAAACGATGGTTCTTTTTGCCAGTGTGATAATAGAGTTAGTAAAGATTATTATTGAACCGGAAATTAGAAAATATTTTCAAATGAAGGTGTATGCGAACTAATTAAAAAATTCTCTAATAGAACTTGAAGATTGGAAGCAGTTATTATAAAGTATTTGCAATACTTTAGGCTTATAGGCATTGAACATAGGGCTGGTTATTGTCGGAATTCTAAGCATAAACATCCATGCAAAATAACGAAAATATGCACAGTTATGGACATAGAGAATTATAATAGCTTCTCTGATACCAACATATTTGTAAACTTAGATACTAGTTGGACTGGTTGACATCAAATAGTATGTTCACAGTAAAAAAAAATAGTAAAAATAGTAAACACTAGACCACTCTAAAAGTCCAATACATTTTGCCTCTTTAGAGTTGATTGTTATAAAACTTTTGTATAATTTGTTTTCTATTTAGATTGAAATTTTCGGTGAGATTTATTTATTTGACTGTTTTAGTGTGAAAAAGTTGCCATAAATGATTAAAGATATGATTGTTTTAGAGTGTGACTAATTTACAATAACAGATTAGATAATTTTACTCTAAATGTATTGGCATTTTAGAGCAGTCTGGTGTAAGTACTAAATTTTTTACTATGTACAAAATACCGGTTAAAGAAAGCAGAACATTACTATCTACTGAGAAAAACCATGAAACACCATTTGAAAAGCCATGCGGCCCAATAATATAAATAACATAGAACGCTTGAAAATTACTCTGTTGAAGCAATTGCAAGAGGTGTGTAATATTTAAAATGTATAGATTGCTTTAAGTGTGTTAACACTCTTAGCTAAGCTACAAATCTGCATAATTATAAATTAATTCTACTGTGTATGTTCAAATTAGATTATATAAAAGACAAAAGATATTTTAAAAGCAATGCTTTTTCGTCTGTTCCACAAAAACTTAATTTTAATTTCTTAGCAGCAGAGAAGAAGTTAAAAGCATCCTTTACTAAACCATGGTTTTGTAGAAACCTTTATCCGTATTAGATATGCATATTTTATAATCTCTAAGAGATTAAAAAGTGCTCTTAAGCTTGGTTTCCCACAATACATCAAGCCATGGGCGCGTTTTCTACTTCTTTTATGATTAATTACGTTGATTTATCTATAGTCTTTTTTACACTAAAAAGATAAAATCGGTAGGTGCATTTTTAAGCAATAATCTTTACGATATATACTAGAGATATACGGTATATGCAAGGCGCTTAATAGTAGTTTTATTATTTTAAAAGCCGTTTATCTCTAAATGATCGGCTACAACGTAACATCTTCGAGAAATAAATTAAAAAGGGGCAATATTTTTATTAGCATTATTAAAAATTAATTACATATGCGACATTCAACACAGCTCCTACCATGAATTTATTGCAGTATAAAGATAATATAACTCTAAACTACCTATTTAAAATCGCGCTCTCGTGGGTATTTCAATCAGCTTATCGAGTTTTAATTGAATTTAAAAAATAATTAACCTATTATACTTGTAATAGTGAGAGTGGGTTTGCGCGCCTACCCACTCACTGCACAATGATATGTTACGTTCAGTTGCATTTTATTTTGATTTGCGTCGTTTATATTTCGCGACGTTTACCTTTTCTTTTACATCAATCCACCATAGCTCAATAAATTGACCTGCATTATGCATTTGCTGCAAATAGGAAAAATGACATAAATGTATACATAGGTACATATTATTTTATGCGATTGGCTTCGGTTTTCTTCCATTTTGCTTTCAAGTCCATATTATTATAACAGTACACATATATCAATAACAACGTAAATGTTCCACTAATGTGTTTTGTTTTATATATTTTTTTTTCTATTTCAGTATGACGAAGGAATTCACCCTGGGTACATGGACGGCGGTGCGGCGGCGGCGGCGGCGGCGGGTGGGTTATACGACTCCCACGTAACCCACCGACCCACCTTACAAAATCTTCACCATTCCCCGCTTATAAATCACGGTATGCACCCTTACCACGCCAACCATGTTAATCCCGCCGCTAACCATGTCATGGGTGGCGCGGTACCCGACGTTGGCAAAAGAGATAAGGACGCCATCTATGGGTAAGTTCAATCTTCAATAATATCATTCAAATCTAATCAGAAGAAAATTCTGAATGTAGCTCATTCTATTGACCTATAGGGATAAGACAATAATACCCAAGCAAATAAAGTAATTATTGTGCGTTTGGGAGTACGTCACATTTTAATAACACTTTTTCGCAATAGATTCAGCAAATACAGTGGAAGAAAGTAAAAGCTTGACGCATTAGGAAATTCCTAGAGTACACTCTAGGGTTTTTATGCAAACATTTTTACAATGATGTATCTTACTTGTATAGCAAAGTTTTGTCTAGACTCTAGAAATCATCTCATCGAACTGATATCCCAAAAGTTACCTTTAGGGTCTAAGGACAAAACTAAGTTTTTTTTTCTATAGTCATTGTTTTTAATTGTGCTTCTTTTTAAGGAATTCAAATTTCCCAAATTAAATCTTAATCCTAGAACCGGTATACATACTACTCTATGTTAACAATGTATACAGAATATATCTAGCTGGTTTTAGCTATGCTTATATAAATTCCTCCAAAGCTTTATATAAACAAATATTGGTTTTCTTAATGAGAGTTTTCCTGTATTGTGTGTTCGTTTATAATATTGATGCGCGTCTGATTAGATAACGCAACCGCTTGTGTTTGCTTCCGACAAGCAAACCAGCCAACATTCTGTCTCTTTTATATTAAACATAATTTTTTTCTCTTTGAAATAAATTGTCTTCCACCCAAAAATAAATAAAAAAAGGTATATTTTATGGGATATACACGTTTGGTTTTGTTTATAATTAGTCTAAAACAATTAAGCCGAACACTAGTATGAGGAAGTTGTGACCGACTCTCCGACGATTTATTGTTGCAGTTTTGGGAATTTATTTGGCGGTTTTAATTTAGTAATAGAAGCAATAAAAAATAATAATAGTAATGTTAAAAATTGAAACATCTCGACGCATAGTTTTCTGATGTTTACTTGTAAATACATTTTTCTAAATAATAAATGACTTTGCTGACTGTATTCGATTTAAATTGATGACAGTATGGTTGTATAATTCAGGCCTGACAGCTGGTACAAGTCAAAATATTTCAATTCCAGAGATTTAGCTACAATGGGTATTTTGAAATGAAAATATATAAAATTGTACTTTTGGTATTCGGTAAAACATTTCGAGTGGTATTTGTAGCATTAGGTGCAATGTCATTTTGCTTCCTCATTTCTCCAGAATACAGTACATAACAAAACTATTATTATTAAACAATATCTTGGCAAAGTATACGGTTGTATATTTATAGTTTTATATGTCCGATTCTTAAGCTTTGAAAGCCGTCCCAAACAGAAAATATTCGTTCGGTTTGCCTTTTATACATTTTATGTGTTTATAAGCACATTACTATAATGTTGCAAAACTCTCAAACGATACATTTTCGATTGTAGCCTTGAAGGCTGGAAAATTATAATTTTTGGACAATATCCCAAATTTCATATAGTATTAGATTTATCTTCTCAGAGATATATCTTTTGACGAGCTATCACAGGCCGCCCAGCCATACAGTGCAGAACATATTCAGCACATTAAAGAAACTTGCTATGAGGCTATTCTCCGCTAGGCTATATCCTCCAGCTAGTGTCAGCAGGATCTTATTAATTATTATCTCCAATAATTCGGAAAACTTCTGTTACTATTTTCACTATCGCTTAGTTGTGTTCTTCAGGATTATTTCCAACATAAATTATTAGAACAATTAAAAGTGCCAAACCTATCAAAATGCAGTGAACTGGAAATCTTGGAAAAGTCTTCGAAAATCCAGAAATCTTTGTAGTTACCTATAATTAATTTACATATAATAAGCGTCCTAGTTACGACAATGTCCAATAAGAAATAAAAGATAAATTAAAAGATTTACTTATATTCTGTTTGCTAATAAAGTAGCAAAGCTATTAAAGTTTCGGATTTTTTCCAATGGTAAAGATTGTTTAATAGTTTTTCTTTTGTAAGGACACGTCAGTATTTGTAACATGACATTTTAGGCATCTTCATGTGAAGATGTAGTGTGGTGCAGGTAGTGCTACTAACATTGGTAAAGCTTTAACTATTGGAAATGGAGGATAGATACGTCAGTATCATGTAGACGACTCAAAGAAACTGTTCTCCTTAAGCAAAGAGAGACACTGCTTCTAGTGCTATTCTTACTTCTGACCAGAAAGGGTTATCATAATAAACATTTTTACCATGGCGTTACAGCATTAGCAAATTTATTAACAGAACTTTCCACTTGGTGAAACCCGATCGTTGCCAAACTTTGTTTATTCTTCTGCTTCAGAATCTTTGCACACTGAAGATGTTTAGTGTCGAAACTCTACTACACATGCTTTTGTTTGTATAACAGAATTATTTCAAGATATTTTGGTATTTTTAGAATCTTCAATGTAACCTTATTATTATCAACCGGACTCAAATTCCTTAATATGGTCCACTCTATACTTATCCTCATTAACTCCTACCTTTTCTAATGTAGCAAAAACCGCAAACCACCTCGTTCTGATTAAAAAATATCTATTCTTAGTCAGTTTTTACATTATATTACATATTTTTTAAATATAGTGGAAGCCACCTCTCTCTCGTAAGAGTCATCAATATCAATTATACCCGACATTTCCTTTGATATTAAACCAAAATAATAGATAAATAAATAAGCTATCTCTTTAAACAAGATTTTATTTATTACAGCAACAAAAAATATATATTTGTTATAGATAGATAAAAAAGATTTGTATGCTAATTTTATATCAACAACCTGGCTGCGAGATTAGTCTTCCATTTTTTAAATCTCCTATGATTTGTGCTTTACCTACGTAGCAAATCTAGTTTAATCATTTTAATCATGCCTTCAGGCATCTCTTTTACGATTGGTGAAGAATTTTAACCACAATTTTCAATCATTTATATTTTTAGTTATAATTTTTTTTCTTGTATTAACTACAGGCAGATTTATTTTAATTTGCATTCTGATTTTCTATTCCAACAAAGTAACCACTTTGTATGTACAATCGATTTGAATAAGGAATTTATTAATAATAATTAAACCAAAAAGAACTGAAAATTATATTTTATATGAACGCATGAATTTCGCATTTAACATAAAAAATCACTACAAGAACACAAAAGCTACTAATTTGCCTGGTCGATTGTTTCACATATTTTTTTCTTCTAATTTTCATGTTAATTTCAATTAGAATGGAAATGTATTCTTGTTAATGTTTTAATTCCATTCGTCATTCTAAAAATAACAAAGCCTATTACAAACCATTTTTTCCACAACATCAACGAGGTTAAAAATATTTGCAAATTCTAATTATAACATTGTTACATTTGATGGCTAACAATAAAAAATTGAATTTTTTAAAGGATGCACGTGATCAAGTCAACTAGACCGTTTCTAATCTGCTTGTATAGGTTAAAAAGTACTTCTTTAAATACTTTAGTGTTGAGCGGTTGTAAACAAATTTTATACTCACTCAATGGGACATAAAACTAATTGCAACCAATTAGTTTGCATTTGATTATCAATTTTAATAGATTCGATTGAGTAATAGATAATAAACATGGGATACGTGATTAGCATGGGAGAGTTGTGGTAGGAGTTACTTTCTTCACCGGTCAGTTTTCGTTCCGGTAACCGGCCAGTGATGGCGTACAGGCCGGCCAACGGTGCGTCCGGTTCCCGGACATCAATTCTCATCCATCGCATGCCAAACTGTAAAACAATATTTACATTTATCTTCAGTTTTGTTTATTTAAAGGTGTTACCAATTAGTTAGTGCTTACTCGTTTATATCAATATGTATACATACGTAACAAACGTTCCACTAGTCTTGAGACTATTTACATTTTTCAATGAGTAAATTTACATTAGATTGACCGTTTTAAATTTTTTACGAGTGCTTTTTTAAATAAATAATACCTTCGGAAATTATAATACTAATTATAACCACTTTTTTATAGTTAGATAAATAAGTATTAGTTATTCAATTAATCATGTCATAGTAGTAGAAAAAAAGACGGAAAGTTGAAGGTTACGATTCTCTGTTAAATGTGTATACGTACGTAAACATTATCATTTAAATGCGATATTATATTGATTTTTATAGAGATAGTATAAATTCTTGTGATTAAATCTGACTGTAATAATCAATTTACTAATATCAAACGTAGATGGTTAGCATTGAATTATGCAACGTTAGGTTTATTTTACAATTAAAAAAATATTCATACATTAGTAAAAGTCACTGAAAGTGATCCTGGTGGTGGATACAAATTATTTTGCACTTCTGAGTTTCTTACACAATAGGATCAGATCAGTAGAATTGTTTTCAAAGTCAGAACAGGTTGTAAGGGCGAAGAGCAATACTGTCTTCATGTAGTTATCTGTAACGTTTCGGCCAATCTGTTAATAATTAGAACAAATATTTTCATATTGAGTAGCAATTTGCTACAGTAACATCTACCTCATCTTAGTTTGGCTCAATTTATTGATTCTGTTTGATAACTATTCTAAGAAATATTAAAGCATGATATACTTTTGCATGTTTTAATTGACCTTATATCTTCTTTATCATCTTCTTATATTGTGCATTTAAATATCAGGTTATGTTATTAGCTGTGAATTCCTTATTCTCGTTTATATTTCTATCTCGTTTACTACATGTGACAAAGGGATCTTGACGGTAGAAATCAATCTGGGAAGCTGTAGAACGAAAATTTTTTTCAAACAGTTTCCAAATAATGAGCTCAATAATTAATTAGTGAATTTGGTCTGAGTCAGTCTGGCTCATGTCTAAGATACCCAATTATGTACTGTAAGGCTGTGTATCGTATTTTGATAAGCAAAAATTCAATGTCATATTTTAGATAATGTACTAGGTTTAGCAATACTGTTAATGTTAGTAAGTCGCATAGCTTTCATGTAAAGTTCAATCTAAAAATCTCCATTTTTGAAAGTCTTCTTAGAGTTAGCTTAGAGCTTAGAGTTTGGTTGATTACCACGTGTATAAAAAGTTTTATCAATCGGGAAACTATTTCTTCTTCCATAGCTATAGTTTTAACAACTTCTCTAAATGATTTTAGGGTATTTAGAAATGAAATAGCAGTTAATTAGTTTGTATCGCTGAATGCTTGATTTGATACGGTTATTCGTAGCATATTTTGCTACACTTACTTTTATCATCACCTATTTACTAATTTACATTTAATTATTATTAAGAGTCCTAATTTATTGTTCCTCATGTCCAATTAAATAGAACATGGAATATAATTACTGGATAGCACATACTGTTAATTAGTAGAAATTGATAATACTTTGTTATAATATCTATAATTGCAGTTTATATTTTTATACAGATTAGTTTCAAACTTCAAGAATGTGCTTTTAATTACTCTATTAGTTGTTTAGTATTACTAAAAAATAGAGACCTGATGAATATTTTTAACATAAATAAAAGTCAGGTGGATATATCTATAAAACCCATCTTTCCTCCAACTATTGATTTATGTATTATCAAAAAGTTGCTACATTTTGAATTTTTTCCATGCATGATACAAACAAAATTTTTTGATAGAAGATATCTTAATCCCTCAGGTATATCAAGGACATTAGAGTGATCTACAGAACTTATTTTAGCGATAACATATTGATTAGTTGGTAGAAAAACGTCTGAGGTTTATTATACAGATAGTTAGTTAATTGGAAATTTAATGTTTTTTTTGCCTCAATAGCATTACTTACCCCTTTTCGGCCTGTGGGTTAACAAATCAATGGTTTTTCATTATACATAATTCATTCCTTGATATTTATTGTTTTATACAGTCACCAAGTAAATGGTCTCAGAAGTATGGCATGCACAGTTAGTTGTCTTCAAATTAAACATAAATTTTCATTAGTAACATTGCAAAAATATTTGGGTATGGTTTTTCCAGATTAGTCTAGTTCATATAATCATATAAATGCGTATAATAATGATAATAACATAGAATCTTATCTCTTAATTTGCTTTTATAGCAGTTAAAATGATTCAGTATTTAAAGAGATTTGCTACTGTGTCTGAATACACCATGGCCAATTTCTACAGAGGGTTGGTTTGAACTAGCGAACATTTGAACGGAAACTGAGAAACAAATTACATAGTCATCATTAGATTTTTTTATTTGAGTTTATCAATTCCTATCAGGACTCATAGTATTTTTGACAATTTTGGCAAAGCTATGGCTAAGCTTCCGATTATTCTCTCATGATTAGTTGATACCACAACAAGACTTATTTGTCATATTTCTATGTGGATAAATGTGTGTAATTAAATGGGGCCGTTATCAAGTATGGTAGGTGTATTTTATGTGTCGCAAAGATCCAAAGAAATCTTTCAGGATTGTTATTATTGTTGATGCCGAGAAAACTATACTCAATTAACTATTGAATTCTATTCCTAACGCCATCTAAAACTCATTTTACCCAAACAACTTCATTGTGACCAGGAAGAAAAAACGTTTGTACTATAAACTGAAATTGTTTTGGTTTTTATTATTAAAGATATCTAGCCACTTTCTCTCTTTAAAATAAATGAAGTGTAGATCTTTAGGTCAGAACCAAGAACATTATTAAACGTCACACGCCACACGTGCTTACGCCTAATTATAATAAATACCCCTTTTTAATGGGTCCGCATAATTAAAATATTCCTTTAATATTAATATCTTGTAATAATCTACTAATAAGGAATTTTTCGTTAATGGTATCCATCTCCTTCGTTGCAGCAGTCACGGCTACATTCCATTTTATTTATTTCCGTACCAATTTTTTTGCGAACGCCCAACATTTTTAATTTTTTTTAGATTTTTTTATAGACGAATATAAAAATCCTGAGGCAATTAAAAATTTAATTATTATGCATATTTTTATTTCAAAAGGAAATATAACAGCGGTTTCTGATGTTCTGCTTTGTGTTTTTTTTTCAAAATTTATTTTTGTAGTTTTGTGATTGGATAGATAGAGTCAACAACAGTTATGTTAGAGGTAAACTTGTAATTACAGATCTGGCTTCCATTCTCTGGAATATTTTTAAAATTATACAAAATCCTAATCAGTTAACATTAAACGAGCCGACAAATCAATTCCAGGCAAGTTAAAAAGTGAGGTTAAGTCATACAATAAACTTACACAAAATGCGTAGGTGGTTTTAACAAACTTGATTATAATGTTTTCAATTAATTTAATTAAAATAATTGCGGCTATTGTAAATATTTACACGTGGCGTTATGTGTTATTTATTTTTATTTCTAACTCAAACTTACCCTACGGATTTCTTGCTGTTAGTTCCTTCTATACGTACAGTCGAATTCATAAAAAAGGAAACGATTTTCGTTCCATTTGTACTTTGAACATAAATTATTAATTAAAATATTACTTTATATATTTTCCGACATTTGTAGATTCTGTAAATAAGGCCATATTAATGATTAATCATTGTTAAAATTGATAGTAATCGAAATTAAGTAATATTAATTACATATTTGATACAAGAGTCGTTTCCTTTTTTTTTAATCTGACTGTACATCTAAGTGTAGCTTAACCGCGCTCCCTTTTTTGAGTAATTTCGTGGTTTTACTAAATATCAGCAATTTTGTGGCTTTTTACGTGCTCCAAATGTTGTAAAGGTAGAAATCCTGTAAATAATTAATTCTGAAATTATTTCTTAGTACTGCTATTTTTTGTTGCTTTTGTTTGCAGTTCAATAGCAAATATCAGAAAATTTTTGAAAAATGTTATAGGTTAAGAGTTGCGGCTTTTTAGAATATGACGTACTGTTAAATGCATTACCGATAATGCATCAACCGCACAGAATGATTTGCATCACCGCAGGTTTATACCAAGGTAGTGACCAACAATTACTTTATAGTTAAATAGCTTGGTGGTTTCAGATTTCCGTTATTTGCTTCGACGTTAATATACCACAGAGAGTGATGATTTTAGGATTTATTTAAACAAGTAAAACTGTGTAGGTAGTATTAATTTATTAATAGAGAAAACCGTATCTTTAGACTGTCAACTGTATCTTGAGAGGCGGTTAGAGTAGAGAAGTAAATATCAAAAGTACAATGGTTTAGAGTTATTTAGAATGCAAAGTTGACAAAGATGAAAATTGGGAAATTTTGACAGAGCTTTGGACTTGTCTATGGTTTGAGGTTTGATAAGTTACATGCTTTGTATACTGTATTCTAAGCATGTAGTTTGCACATGAGTCAAGTTTTTTGATTTTACTTTATTTACAATTTACTGAATCAATAAAATATTCACTTTTAGAATGAAGATTTAGGTTCCCCAAACCGTAAATAAACTTCTTGCTCTTAATGACCATAACATTGAAATTTCGTGAATGTTCATTGAGAACATATTTTAGAAGGATCTTTTGCAGGGCAGAAGTATATTGTTAGGTCCATACTCCATGGAGTCAGCTCTTTGAGTCGTGATACAGTTCCATCTGAGATAGATAACCTAATACTACAGTAATTGAACATGTTAAAGTATCAAAACGACCCAGAGATAAAGATCTAACAGAAACACTTCTTGAGATTGCCGCTGTTCTTTCATGGTCACATTTCCAAAAGAGCTTTTCTAGGAGTTAAAGACAAAAAAAATGAAAGCCAACTTTATCTTCTTAACCAGAACTTGTCCTCAATTTTAGAAATATTTCAAATACTACTTAAAATAAAAATGGTGTTTTCCACACTTCTTTTACATGCATTGCGTATTTTTGTAATCTGTACCAACTTGAACGATAAACAAATGTACTCTATCTTTAAAGACCAAATGGATGCTTCAAACACTACCCCTCTTATGTTACATTCACATTGAAAAGTACTTGAATACTCTGGAAACTTATTGTAGATGTCCCATAGTCGTAACAATTTCCAGCAATAGCGCATTCTATTTTGCTTTCTATTTCTTGCAAAATGCAAGACGATAGTGTGTAAAGCCTGCTGCTGCTGCTTATGAGTAATATTCAGCCATTTGGAATACTGTTTTAGTTTGCAGTTTTTCTATCCATAGATGATGGCTTAACCTACCATGTACCATTTGGCAATTGCTATAGTACCTAATCTAGTACTAAGAGTTACGTCTTGTAGTCTACTCTTGTCTAAAACACTGATTTTTGTTAGCATGGTTCAGTTATAAATACCCACCCAAGTGCAGCATCATTATAGCAGACAGCTATATTGAGTATTTTTGATCATTTGTAGAATCTGCTTAATGGGTGTTCAAGCAAAATAGTTCCGTTCCGTACATCACTGTCCAATATCGGCAAAGAATAACGTTTTCTATACTATTTAATTCATGAATCCAAAGTTTCGCAACAAAAAGAATCCTATAAACTAATTCATAGGAAAATGTAACCCATTCTGTTCCCAAATGGCTGCTTTAGAATTACCTAATTCTTTGTGATGGCTAACGTCTGATGTTCTTGGTTTCACCTTGGCTTTTCTTTCTATGAAAGGTAATAAATTCCATTTATAGATTCATTGGTCTATAAAAACCTGATAGGTACATCTTTGTAAGGAAATATAGCTCTTTACCATAAAATTCCATAAAGTATTAAAAGTCTTATTTTGCCATAAAGTTTTCAGTAGTGAAACATGAGAAGACGACTATTAGATCCTCCATATCTTTAAGTAGATTTGCATGTCTAATCACAATAATAAAATATAATACACAACATGGTGATGAACGACATCCTTTTAAACTTTTATTTAAGCTGCAAATTTACTAATCTTATAAAATCCATATTATTCATGCTGACTAAGTTTCTTTTATACTAAAAGTATTCAAATGTAACTGGTAATCTCCCTTTACTTAATAATGAACGTAAAAGCAGCAAGTTTTGCATACATGAAAAAGGTATGAGGATGAGAGTACTACATACACCAGAAAATGAAAAGTTACGATATCCTGTGAAATATCACGCACATATACACCGTAATCCGATTATTTCTAATCCTCCAGTTATACTGAACATTAAATTTTTTTTACTAAATGGAGGAAAATATTTAAAGAGGCATGAAATCGATCATTAACAGCAGGTTTCAAATGCACATACAAGTCCACAATATATTAAATACTACAGAAGAATAAAACCGTCATGGACAGAGGAATATAATACTATTAAGTTATGAATGGGTGTCTATCAAATGGCACACTGCGAGACGCATTCATAAATGTTGCGATTTATTTATGGCGTGCCATCTTAGGATAATTTACGGGTCATAGGATCGAGATAGTGACGGTCGCAACACTTGAGCAGTTGGATATCCGATACATGGAGATGATGTACACACACAACACAACGCATTTGTTTGTCTATCACGAAGGGCAATGTACACACACATACACATGCACATCTCTTGACCCATCTTTGAAAAAGTCTTAAACTAACTTCTTACATGTATCCTTTGTTACAGGCATCCGTTGTTTCCCTTGTTGGCACTCATCTTCGAGAAGTGCGAGCTAGCAACGTGCACGCCTCGCGAACCGGGGGTCGCGGGGGGAGACGTGTGCTCCTCGGAATCCTTCAACGAAGACATCGCCGTCTTCTCCAAACAGGTATGGTAGACTTTACTCTAGTTTATAACTAACTATACGTAATATAAAAATCACCCTAACTAACATAAATTCGAATTGTCACAACTGACTACCCACAAAATTTAGAGAATTTGAAAAGATTTGAAAAATTATATTTAGGGGAAAAAGGGTACTGTACTTTGGAGAAATGTTTTAAATATCAATACATCAAAAGTGTAACATAATTCAGTTAAAAAAAGATACATAGGGGAATGATAGGGGAACGATGTAATGTATAAAATAGGGGTCTAAGAATTGAACCATAGGTATAGTAACCAAATCACCAGCTGCACACCTTGGGTGTGATAGAAAATAAAATTCTTTCTTATATTTATTTTATATACATATAACTGAGAATAACGCGTAGAGGAAGAGTCGAGTTATATTTAGGGGTGTAAAAAAATTTTGCTAATGTTAATCTTAAATAATATCTTTGAAACCTTATCACTATTTTCTCGTTTTTGATCTCCAAAGATTTTTGCAATTTTAAGTTTTCTTAAGTTCTTCTTTTGATACTTACTATTAAGGTTTAATAATTTCTCACTTAATTGAAAGGAGCTTTGCTGGAGAAGTCTTTCTGATCTCTATACAGCTTATCAACGGTAACCCAGAAGTACAATAACAGTATAAAATAAATCTTGTATTGGTATTCATTGCGGATAATTTTTATAATAGCATTGCTTGTAAGGTGATGATTTATTTCCAATTGAAATGCAATCACGTATTCTGTCATAACTTTGAAGTGAGTTGCATTTTTCCAAACTTTCGTTTTCAACATCAACAACCAGTTAATTACTGATGTGCCCATGTTACTGCAAGTAATCTAACTGATAACTTTGAACGTGAAAATCGTTGCATTGAGAATAATTATTAATGCAATATTAATATATAAAAATTGGCACAATTTAATTGCGACTGCTATTACAATCAAAATAGTAAAATTATAAATACTGTTACTGAGCAACAGTTGGGAAATATTGCCAGAAAGATTAGAAAAGCCAGACGACTATATCTTGATGTAATTTGACAAATTTAAGACAATCCAATTTCGGCAGAACACTTTCAATACATACGTTCGCAAAAGAGTTTGTCTGTCTGTCTGTCCTCCACCTCAAATTAATGCAACGTTGGATTGGTACTAAATCGTTGGATTGGTACTAAATTCAAAAAACCGAAAATTCCACGCATAGGTGGTACTTTATATTAATTGCAAAAATTAATTGAGTGCCTCAGCAATATCACGTTTCAATTTTTTCTTTTTTGGATGATGGCTTCACATGCTAGAACCTGAAAAACGAAAACTTTCCAATTGCTGCCAGACTCAAGAAATTGCTACAGTCTACGTCTAAAACTCGAATTTAATTGTTATAGAGACGTATTTAGTGGTATTTATTATAATTATAGCAAAAACAATATATTTTTTCCTTAAACTCACCATCTTTTCTGGTCATTTTTTTGTAAAAATGAAATGGTTAAGTTGGCCTAAATCCATTTTTGATAAGAATTCGTTGCTGCCCTTTCTCTGGTCGACCCTACAGATATTCCCAGAAATTGCAAGAATGCTAAAGTAAGGCCTGCAAGGTTCCTACGAAGGGATAGCTAGCCCAGAAGGATTCGATGGTAGTGGAATTTTTAAACTACCAGAGAAAGCCAGGATGTTGATTCGGTATCCTTCAGAGGAATATACAGAGGGCGCCCTAACCCAACCACTAAACAAACAGTTAAGCATAAGACAAACAATTAATAAGTATAAACCAATAAACTTAAAAATTTATGGTAAAACGTTTAATAAAGGCTCCCAAATATTACCTACCCTCTACATGCAACAAACACTTAAGAATTAATTCATGCACAGAAGTGCTTACATAATTCAGTCTAGAAAAAGGCTTAGTTCCTATAATTTCATTAAAGTACAATTAAAATATCTATAAAATGACTTGGATATACATCAATTTTACAATTAGGGACAATGCAAGGCCATTGCAGTTAAATTCATACCAATAATAAAATAAACAATTTGGCGAAGCTCTAATTACAACATAATCTCCGTTACTGGTCGATACAATCTTTCACGTGATTAATAAATAATTTTATCCCACTTCGCCTTTATCAAATCCATGCATGGTGGGACTTTTAGGCTTGCTTAGGTTTTACTGTTTTCGGCAGCTGTGTCTGAGGGGCGATAGCCTACCAAAATGTGAAGTAGAGATGCTGCCTTAACAGTTACTAACTGAAGCGAAATACCACTCAAACCAATAGAAAGGGTGAAAAAAGACAAACAGAAAATGCGAAAAAGTCATGAAAATCAAATAAATCTACGTTACTCTAAAAATCTTGGAAAACAGCCGACTTATATTTAATTAGATAGAAAATAAGTCGCTTACTTAAGATCTTAAACGGCTTTTCAAAATCTTCTACCAAAATATGCGAATTATTCTTCGACGCCAAAATAATGCCAAAAATAGTCATAAACAGGAAAATTATATAAAAATAAAACAAAATTTTTCAAATCGAAAAGATTACTACGTCCTAAACCATGCAAGGTTGCTTCTAAAAACGAAAAGAAGCCGGAAACAGGAAGGGCTTATGTATCTTTTAAAGGTTCTCCAAATTTAGCCAAGTTTACCGCAAAAGTAGAATGAACAGGAAGTAGAATAATAATCGACAAGTAATAAGTGGAGTGAGAATAGCCACAAAGATTTAATAAGACTTAAAACTTAAAGATTTAATAAATATCATTAATAAAGAAGAAGAAATTATTAATCATTCCCACACAAAAAGATAAATAAAGCGAAATTATTCTCTGAGACGCCACTGCAAGTACAAAAATTGCATTGCAATCTGACATCCAAGGAGATAAACGGCCCGATAAATATTAACGAAATAAACATTGATAACGCGGCAATTGAAGAATACAAAGTGTTGCCTAAATCGGAGGGAGATCAAATTTCAAAAGTCATTTAAAAACCGAAATGCTTTAAAATAAATATGATTTGTAACAACGCTCGTAAGTTCTATTTTAGGACACATTCTTTTTAAAACTCTTCTATTAAAAAACTTATTTCACAGAATAAGAGATGCTATGATCGATTCACCTTATTTAGGTAGATCAGTGAGATCATTATACATGCTAACTAACTTTTCTTTGATTGCGATAGAAGTCTGTGACAATTTGGCAGTTTTTCTGTGACCATGGAGTTTATCTAAAGTAGCTATGCTTCCTGATACAATATCATTTGAGGTTTAAAAGTAGCTGAACACGAAAACACATCTGAGATGGAGTTCGTAAATCTCAAAAGACTTGCCTGTCTTCTGTCCATCTTAAGAGTTATGTAATATTTACAAAAGAAACGGATTCAAGTCTGGGTACCACAGCGATTGGTAGTCGGAGTAGGGTGTAATGGCATTTGTTCAGATTTTCAACTTTACTTCACAACACCTTATCATATAGTTAGTGTTGTAATAGGATATTATTGAAGTACTATTTTTTATCATGCCAGAACTTGCCTATTAATCTTATCATATCGAACTCGAGGAACAAGAATATGGACATATGTAAACTTGTATCTCAGTCGCCCTGCCAAGGGCGTTCGTTTAAAATCTTTCGGGCGATCTGGCATTCGAGATTATGACGCAAACAGTTATTAGAAAAAAGAATCGAGTGGTAAAAAGTATGTCATGTGGCCCTTCAAGGGCGGTTTGGCAGCCACGCCCGACTGTTTAATGATTCTGTCAGTGGTATCTTGGTATTCCTTATGATACAAAGGATACCTAAGCATAATTGCCAAAAACATTGGAAAGTCGCGCGTGGGTGCCAGACCGTTCTAAAGACTTTAAACGAACGCCCTCTGCAGGGCGACTGAAATGCAAATTTCTTATGTCCATATCCTTATTCCTCCTGTTCGATATGATAAGATTAATAAGTTCTGTCATGGTAAAAAATACATCAATAATGTCTTATTGCTGCTCTCTAACTAATACAGAAAAGCCAAAAAGTAGCTGCCTGAACGAAAAATACGTCAAGCATACAGTTGAGTTAATTCGGACGATAAGTGTTTCGGTTTGGGACCGATGTTTTGGCCACGACTGTGTGGAATTTGCTTTCAGTCCTAACTGCACTGGCTTTCAAAAGGGTTTTGTCGGAGATTTTTAAGGTTGTTTGCAACAAGGAATTATTTTATTTTTGTAGGTTTGACTCCGAGAAAATGGTAACCTTATTCAAAATAAGTCAAATACAAATGTGTGGTTTGGAGGCACCGCTTAAAATATAGTGTTTCAATTAATTGAAAAGTCGGCAAAAGTTTTAAATGGTTCTATAAATCAAACGGTTTTTTATTTAATTGGAAATTTTTGTACTTGAGAGTCTCAATTCTTTTAGAGTCTTTGAGTCAGGAGCATCTTTGGTTATCTTGCAATGCTCAGGCCACCAAGTTACTTCTTTAATAACTTTTAATGTCTGCGTTGACTTATCTTTATTTGTAGCTTTGTTTGCCAGAGCTTTTTTGCCTAATATACAGCTTGTAATTTTTAGAACTAACTATAAGGTTGTATTTGTGATTCTTATTCTTCCGATCTAAATATCTTGGAGTATGGCCATTTGAAGCTAGAATAATCTGAAGAATACTGTTTTTCTAATTAATGATTTTAACACCTGTTTAAAAAGTACTAAAGTATAATCAAGTTTTGTTCGTAGTTAATTCGAGCGGGCTAACACCATTTTCATCCGTCACAAAGGCATCATTATTTTATTGCCTAATTTTATAGCTATGGATCCAAGCAAGCTGAATTCAAATGATTTCCGGTGAAGTTTTGTTACTATAAAAATTGGATATATAGGAACCACTATTTGTATTTGATTTGATACGTTTCCCTTATCAGTTTGATTACTTTATCGGTTATAAAAACACGAAAACACATGTAAAACATTTTAAGAATTGGTGTTGCACTCGAAAAACATGACAAGCATTGAATACTGTATTATGTACACACACACAGCAGACACAGAGGAGATACTATATTTATTTACAACCTGGCAAGATTTGTGGATTTTTCTACTTATAAAAACAAGCTTTCATCTTGGAACGGTTTCCGTAGTTGTGTGTATACCAATGTTGGAGGATTCAGACTTAAAAATGTTTTATAAAGCCATTTTCGGAAATAACTTGTAACTTGATAAACTCGTATGACTATACAACAGAACGTCCAATCCAATTGGCCTTTGGTATATGTTAAAAAGTTTTAAATTTTTTGTGTGCAGCTGTTCTATATGACTGTCGACGGCATAAATATTAAGCGGTGTAGTCAAAGAAAACAAAGAACGATTAAGTTGCTATATCCGTTTGCATATTTTATAAGTGGTTTTTAAAATTGTAATAAATTCTTATTGCGAATGCTAATAATAATGAGAGGATAAATACTATACATATAAAAGTATATAAACGCAGTGTCGCCATTAAATTTTATCTAATCCGCTTTTGCTGCCGATTGAGATGTAATTATGCATTGGAATTTGTATGACTGTGTACAAAGAACCCTTTTCTTCTCAATAGTCAATAATACACACCTACAAAAGTCAATTATCCTTTTATTAAGCTGCAAATGCTGGTGCTATTAGTGTGTTGCAAACCATTTGTTATTAGTTCCACCTTCATTAGTGTTTTAATTCAAAAAATCGAAAGCCTTGTTTGTTGTTATTAAAATTAAAAATTAAGTATTGAAAGATCCTAATATTTTTAAATTTTCAAAAGGGCAAAAACTAGCTAAACATGTGCTAACAGAATTTTTCTCCACCCTCGACTGGTAAAATTGATATAGCCACATCTGCTATTTTAGACACCCATCAAAAGGAGCCTTTTTTCATATGTTGGCCTGGAAACAGGATGATCTGTGTGAATATTTAACGTGGTTGGAACCCGAAAACATTTTTAAAAATAAAACCCCCAAAAAAGGGGAAGGAACACAGCCACATCATTTACTCTTCCAGACTATACTTCAACATTTTGATTTAAAAACTTTTTTAGTATACCCTTATCAGAATTATTATCAAAATATACTAATAGTAGCTACCTGTTGACTTATCAAAATTATCTCGACTCTATGTTGTAATAATAATATACATCAAAAAAGTACACACTCGAGGATAAGAGGAGTACAATGAGATAAACCTATTTTTTGCATTCATTCGGCACAATAAAAATAACCTTTTATGTTATTTATCGTAATTGAATTCATTTGCACCCTTTTGTTATTTTAACTTCTTAAAGTGTGTTTTCTTAATAACCCCACATTAATGAAATCACCCACCCCTTGATATATGTGATACTTAATAAACAAATACTAATAGTATTATCCGCCAAAGTGATCATAAGCCAGAAACAGTCCGCGTTCAACCCTACATCGCCCCTATTTTTCTGGACTAATCATCAATGTATTGCTAAATCTTAATTCGTGTATAAAACATCAGAACGAAAGATTTAAACTTTTTGTGACAAGTTGTAATAAATTAGTTTTAATCATGTCAATTTACATTTAATTATAGACTGCTCAAAAGATTGACATACGACCTATGATTGCATATTCTAAGTATAAATGTCTCGTAGATTTGCCAAGGGCTATTTTCTAGTAGAAGAAGTTTATTAATTTTAATTACCCAGCAGAAATAATAAATATTTATATGTGAGTGCGCGGCTTATTGTAAATTTGTATTTTAATGAAAAATAATTAAAAGGAAAATCTTTAATAAAATTATTTATTATAGTGAATCGACTGCCATTAATTTGCAACAAATCGTTCTTGTAAATTTATTGATCTTTAAACATCATAATTAATTTGAAAAGAAGCTTTATTGTATTTTTAAATTTATAGATATAAAGAAAGCTGTAAACAGCCTTTTTTTATAAAAAGTGTAATTTATCCTAAATTAGTTGATCTATAACATTTAATCCGTTTATATAAATACCGGCATTAATAATAGTAGCGGTCTGATGGGTTAATAATGGTAAAACCGTTTACAGCTTAGCTATAAAAGTATAAACTACGGAAAATACAGTTTAATGTGCAATTATAAATTGTCAGGTAATTTATATAAGGTAACTAAACAATTTAGAAGCTACCACCTATAAAGTTTGATCTCGTTATTTTATATAAACGTAGTTTTAATGTTATTTAATGCATAATTGCAGACTGTAACAATTTTCTGTAGACCTTGTTCCGGTTAATTTAGAAAGAAATTGTCAGTGATAACTAATAAAGTAATGAGAAGATTTTTTTCGGTGTACAGTAGAGGCCGTTTTAGATTACCTTGCGCTACCCCAAACTATTAGTATAAGAGTCAATTCTACCCCATGAATAAGATACAGAGTATTTTTATACGATTTGTGGACGTTGTGGACGACAATAAAATTCGGTACCAATGGCTTCTGTTTGTGCGCTCATCTGGCATTTCCTGCTGACTTTGTAAACTTTTTAAAATAAGATTTCTACATACAAATTGTTGATTTCCTTCTCAGTATTTTATATATTTTTTCACCAAACACAAAAAAAATCTAAAGTATTAGTACCATTTATACCTGAAAAATCATTTTTTTAAGTAATCATGCGATTTCTAAACCACTTCGACTGCTTGTCCTAACCTAACCTAAGATTTACTAGCCTAACCTATGACTTTTAGCTAACTCTGTGTTTGTTGAAGTGTAGAATATTATATTAACTTTACTATCGTACTTGTTATTCAGATATGAGCAGGTAAAGATGTACAGGTAAACAACACACCAAATGAGAAGTCATAAATGCCATTATTTTTATTCGGCACAAGATGTGAAGGTTTCATGTAAACTTCCGTCGGCGTACGAAACGTAACGCACAAAACACGATATCACACCATTTTATATTTTAAGAAACTTATAGGCATGGTACAACTTAGTGCCTTTTGACTTAGTTACGAGTAGTATATCAGGATATGGATTTTGGGGTAAAACTGCTATCGTTAAAAAGTCGAGGACCATCGAAGTTAAAAGTTATGTGGGAGGGGGCAAAAGAGCACATCCATCCATTATCTTTACATTGGGACTAATGTTAAAAAGCCGAAGCAATGGATTTTTACGAAATTTAAATGCATAAAATAGATTGGCATTGAATCCAACCTAAACTGACTTTACATAGCTATCAACGAGAATTCATATTGATTAGCACGACTTTGGAATGTGTGGTAGAGTTATACGAAAGTGTATCTCGACGAATACGTTACAGAGACAGCTCTGCTAACATGAGGGCCGGTGTGCGTAGATTTGATTCTTACCCCGGATAAGGTCTCTTATGGTGTGAGTGCCCGCTGTTTGACTGAATTTTGAAAATAGAAGTGAGGTTTATTCCGATCAGAAGGGGTAGGTTATGTCCAATGGGAAACTGTATGCCACCAGGTGGTGGTTCTGAAAGCAGTTCGGATCCCCACATGACTTGAATGCAGTCCTGTGACCTGAAGAAGCTCTAGAGCCATTACGCTTACGGAGTATTGAAGCGAATACATAGCCTCTCACGGCCAAGACAACCTCACCCTGAAACGCGTACATACCGGGAGTCTAGAACGTGTAGACTTTAAAGAGGTGCTGTGAAGGGTATACCAGATCTATAACTGGGAGATCAGGGCGGCAAAACCATTAAAAAACCATGTTATGCCACATGTGAGGTTGAATTCTATCGGGCAGTGATCCCAACATAGTCCTAACCACGGTATGGAATAGCCCAAAGCTGGACGAGGCTGGCCATCTCCTCGATGACAGGTACCGCTCTGTGAGCACGGTCATAGGCCTGGTATGAGCCTGGAAAGCTAGTAGAAGATGGATAGTAACCTCCTCCCACCAGTGCGTACTAGTAGTTTGCAATATCAATGACGTGCTAATTGGGCATCTCAATTCATGTTTTCGGACGGGACGGACGGACGGACGTTCAAGCAAACAATCATATCAAACACCTCGATATCAGTAGGGCCTATTTTAGTTACCTAGATGATAGGCTATGAGGACACTTCTCACACATACATTCATTCGAATTTGGCACCGTTGGACTCTCAGACCCTAAACATTCCTATTATACCACATTTAATTTCAAATTCATCTACCGGCAGTGCTAAATTCCCGGCCGAAAGCGAAAGTTCGCTAGAATTGACTAAAAGAGTCAACTAGACTAGACTGATTGAAATAGAGAGTTGTTTAATATAGCGACAATGACATTCTATGCCAGAAATACATACATGATTTATTCTACCATAGGAAGACTGTTACAGAAATGCCAATTTTATATTTATCAAAAAGTAGCACACTATATAACAACCCACGATAGTAAAATCATTCTACGTCGCCGTAGCAAAACAATAAAAACTACCGTTTTTGTTTGTTTGTTTTGAGCAGGTAGAGAAGAACACGTACGTTGCCATTTGATATTAGCAGAAAGGTGACAATTCTGTTTGTTCCTCAGAAGATGTCAATTTTCAGTCCTTTGCTCGCATAGAATAGTAATTTACAAACCAAATACGGGAAAAGTTAGTTCCTTTCGAGAGCGCTTGAAGACGACGAAGGTGCTCATTTGCGCAAATGCCGTGACATTTTTCGCAAGAGGTTTGCAACGAAAAAAGACATTATTAGTAAACTTTTGTTCGATTAATACTAAGCATTTACATAAATGACGCACTCGTCATTCAGTACAAATCTACCACCATCAGGTTTCGAAATAGCTATTCGCGCTCGCTCACCGAATGTTTAACTTTGATCTTTCAAATGAAAGCGTCAATATTACTTTACATAGATGTTTAAAAAATAATTAAATGTAATATTCAGATCCGCGAAGAAATCATCAACTATTATAAAAAATAACTTATTTACGAAAATGCACATTAAATTACCAGCACATAAACATCCAGATGTTTATAGTTGCAGAGAGATCAGCATTTGAGCAATTTATTGTAGTTGACCCAGAGTCAAGAACGTCAAAGGTTGTTTGAGAATGCTACCAAAAACTATTTTGTAGAATTGTAGTATAATTTTTTCATTCTGCCAAAGAAGTCTACCTACACATAGTATGTTTCAGTCAAAAACAAACAAACTGAAAGCACCATCTGCATTAGCAAATTCTGCAATTTAAAAAATCTTTAAAAAGATGAAACCAGGCAAAAAACACATTCAATCTAATCCATTGTGCCCTTTGCCAACTTTATTCGGAATTGCTCCCAGACGTACGTGTAGATCATCATCGCTTGTGCAGACTCTCTGCCAGGATTCATCTTGGTGTTTTTTTTGTATCCAGTTAACTTAATGCAATTTGAATAATAGATATATGAGGAGCAGTGAAATGAAAACTAGTCACCACGCATAAATATCTTGGTAACACTGGAGTTTGATAATGGTACTGATAATTGTTGGGAACCCGGGAAAGTACAGTGATAATTTGCATTTGAATAGTAGTCGGTTGTTTATTGTGCTAGAAGTAATGTTAGCGATCCGTGTGTTTATCCAACATCAGAAATGTTGCCCGCAATCAATGCATAACGGTATGAAGAAACTCTACATAAACTGAGGCGCCGCATAAAGTCAAAACGCCCTGGAATGCTCTCGAACGGCGTTATCCTTCCTCATGATGCCAACATGGGGAAGATTACGCTTCAGGATTTTGGTTGGGAAATACTTCAACATTCTCCCTACAGTAATCTCTTCCCATGCGATTTCCACATTTTTAGAGATCTGAAGAGACATTCGTGGTCGTCGGTTTGCATCAGACGAGGACGTGTGTAACTAGATAAAGATGCGGTTCTGACGGCAGCCCGCAAGGATGGGATTGACCGTCTTATCTTGCAGTGGGATAAATGTATTATCAGTTTTGGAGCTTTGAGGTACTAAATGTTCGATGACACTTTTTGACATCTGGATCGTTTTCCTTTGGACTGTCCCTCATAATTTAAATGCTCATACTGTGGTTTTGACATACCGCATACTAAACTTAAAATTCTTATTCGTCGTTGAATCTGAGCTTTAATTTTTTGCTCTGCTACAAACCGTTATCTTTTTTGTCAGTTTACAGTTGGTTGTTGGTATAAAGAGTTTTTCCCAATAATGCCTAAATATCAAAAAGACCAGAAACAGGGACCAACTTGTTTCGTGGCATGGAATCTACTTCTTTTGATAACTACCCGCACACAGGATTTTGCAAGGATCCTCCCTCTGGAGTCACAGACTTAAAGATTAGCTGTGAGCTTTGTTTAGTTTAAGTCTAACAAAATGAAGATCTGAAAGAAAAGAATGAATATGCTTGTCATTGTATTTGATCATAAAGAACGAGTTTTTGCTGTATCTGAAGCGTATTTTGCCTATTATTTACTTATTTCTTTACGCACGCTAAGAGGCATTTTAGGGAAATATTTTAAGCAATATTATTTTTGCGCTTTTTAGCACACTCATTAAATGTTAAATCAATGTCAAAAATTCAACTTCCATCGACTAAACGACCATACTACCAAATCGCAGCAATTTTCTGCATAAACAGCATATGAGTTATTAATTTTCAATCTTATTAAAGAGAACATATAAGAAAAAGTCGAAAACCTAAATTTTAGATATAGACATTATAATTTGAAGAATAGTGCATTAGGTTAGATTAAATAAGCGAAAGTTAGGTTAGGTTGACTTAGTTAGACCTAACCTAACTTGAACTGTAATCTCACCTCAGGATAACGTTCAATCCTAGAAGATCTTTTATATTATTTCATCTGTTTAAATGTATTATTTTACCGTTGCAAATAGTTACTAAAAGTCGTCCTATTTGAAATATTCTATGGTTCTTTTACTTTTTAAATAACTATTTTTAACCTTTAATGATCGAAACTAGAAAATCACGACAAAAACATTGTGTACTCTTAACTCTAACAAACTTTTGTAATTAAAAGCCAAGCACATCAATAAAAAATTTTCATAGGATTTTTTTTATTGCAATAGATTAGAAAGTTAGTAACAACACTAATGAAAGGATTGTGTTAACAGTGATGGATATTCTATGTTTCTCCATTTTATAACATAATGTATCTATCGACAACTTTTAATAGTTAAAAGTACCGTTGTTGCTGTTTCAATGATTATTTATTCATCTCTGTTCTGCTTTTAACATTTATAAATTTATCTAACATAATCCTTTTAGTAACAACTTTTTTAAATAAAGATATTGTACTACCATATATGCCGAATACAAGGGTTGTTATTTCCTGTGGATGAGAGAAGGCGCGTATATGCTGTTGTAATAGACACTTCCAACCCCATCTGCAACCCTCACTGTACGGCTGCGAAAGGCGATTGGGAGATTTTGACTTTGTAATTACGAATCCCCAGCCGCAGCCCTGTTAGCCGTGCATTTGTTTGTACGCACCCGTTAAATAAATCAGGGGTATGAATTTGAATATGCGCTTTAACGAATTATAATGGACGAATAAATAAATACACTTAGGCAAATTTACACATTCAGCTGTTAAAGTATGCAATACCGCTCTGCTAAAATACTATGAAGGGGACATTTCCCGTTTAGTTAGAAGAGGTAATGATGCCCTTCTCTACTCTTTAACACTTTAATAGTGTTAGTAAATTAATTTCGTCCTGAGTTGTTACTTGGTATTATTTTTTGTTTCGAGTTTTCGACTGATGATTTGCTTCTCTTTTTGATGGGTGAGTGTGTTTCGTTATCGACGAGAGAATTTATCTCCGGTGGTTCTGTGGTATTTTTAAGTCCTGACAGATGTAACAGTGACTTCTTAGAAAGGCGGGGGATTGGGTCCCAAGTGCACTGAACCTTCAAACCGTCTCTCTGTATGCCAGCACAGGCGATGCATTCAACCAAATTCTCTGTTCCTTTTCCATTCTAATGCACAATGGTAGCATACCCGCCAGAGCTACCCCTAAAAAAATTCCTGAACTTAACACAATGATTCCCTTGTATATACTACAACTACCTCTGAATTAGAAATGGTTAAATGTTTAAATTCTTTAAGTGGATGCATTTTTTGTATCGTATGTGAGAAATGAGATCACTATGGTTAAGTTTGTTAAAATTTAACTATGTTTTATTAATAATGAATGTTTGAGAAATCTACAGATGTTCTTTATTCTCTGTTAAATATCATCAAAAGAGATTGCGTTACGATATTCAATATTTATCTAATGGTTAATTATAAAACCAATATGCATGAACAGATAAATGAGCGTATCAGTGTATCTGTGTAATCATAAATAGATTGCGTGCCAGTAAATTACACAAGAGTTTTATACTTGCATGAGTAAACTTGATCCCTTTTGTATTTTATAATATTTCTATCACGTGAGAATTTTACTTAAACTTGAACGGAAAATATAATTAGTAATTGTTGATTAACTGGAACTTTTTATCTTTTTCAAGACTAATTAAAGGTACAATAATTAATACAGGTCTTACGATAAATTAATACTAATTGCACTAATTTATTTTTATGTTATATTAAGAGGATAATGAAACAAGGATAGCTTTAGAGACTGATAGATTTAGTGCTGCAAAATAAGACAGGCCCTATAACGCTTACCTTGTGCCACCCCAAAAGCTAGTTGAAACCCGATTTAACGAGTTATAGTTCTTTTTCCTTGTACTGTTAATTAATAACGAAGCTTTCGTAAAATTTTACTTTGAATTGTATATCAGTAAAATAAATAATTTGCACGCAATAACATTGTTATATTTTTAAACTACTGCAATTACCAAAACTCATCAAGATGTTTTTCTGATTTCCAGTTACACGACTTATTGGTAAGTTTATTTCAAGTGTTTACTATTTAAGCAACTGTTTTTAATAGTTTTACATCTATCTGTCTAGATCTATATCTAGTATAAACAGTTGGATAACATAAACTATCATGATATTAAGTAGTTTTGAATAAAATCATTAATCAATATTTTACAACAATTAAGCTATTTTTGGTTTTCAGCATAACAATCGCGTGTAATTTTTAAAGTATCTGTCTTCTTTAAGCAAATACGTACTTTTGGTTTCTTTCCAGAAACTGACTTGTGTTGTAAGTTAATCGCTCCACATGAGTACCGGACTAGTAGATTGAACCTTATGGACAAAGCTAGTCGGATGAGGTTTCATTGAAACATTTTCTACAGTTAGTCTTGTTATCCCATATGTAGCTTTTACTGTTGGAACTCTTGGTCCTGCTAAGAAATTCGCAGATAGGACGATGGAGAGAAAAGCACATATATAACCTGTTGTGATCTATAGTATGAGCAAAAAGTAACTCCATCAAAGGTGCCTTTAGAATTTTGAACTCATGTGTATTATAACACCAGAAAATTATACAAAATAATCAGACGACTCCTTTGGTATTGACAGTTCATTTGATATAATTATGTAGTGTTATAATACACATCAGTTCAAAATTCCAAAGGTACCTTTGATGGAGTCACTTTTTGCTCATACTATATAATTTATTTAGAACAGAACATAGATTTTTACACATAAGGCATTAGGGCAGAGTTTTGTGTCAATATTTTTTGCTCGGTTTGACATTGCTTTACATAAGCTTTCTTAAGATTTTCTAGATTAGTATATAGTATTGCTATACAATGTGTGGTTAAGAGACACCATTAAATATAGTGTTGTGATAAACCACAGTCCTTACAATCCATTATTAGTATATAGTATTATTACTGAGTAGTCGTATTCTAACTTCAAAATCAAAACAGTTTAGTTCACACAAAATGGACGTACTTTGGAGCCGGATTCGTCCTAGAGAACCTTTTTACGGACGCTCTGGTCGAGCATTCTGTCATAATAGTTTTGCACACAGCTAAACCGCTTTAATTGCAATTAATTTCTTTAACCTAAAAGTAAAACATAATAAATAATATGTCAATAACATTTTAATTGACTCCTTTCAAATAATGTCAGCCTCTATTAAATTTTTCAAATTACATTGTAAACATCCCTAATTTCATTTGATGAGCGCCTTAAACTGTTTGAATAACACATTTTCATCTACTATTACAATCAATGAGGGGATTTAAAGGTAGTAAACGTAAATAATTCCATGGTCGATATTCTTCTATTGGCGCTCTACTCTATATGCTACACACATACAAACAGGGAGTTTCGATCCTCGTGTATGATAAGGTTATTATTGTTGGTAATTTTTTATTAAACGGGTAGAGTCGCATGAGTGGCGTTGAAAAACTAGCTTAAAAATGAACAATGCAAGTTGTCTCCCGTGGCGAGGCCTTCTAATCTCGAACGCTAAAATGAGCAGCAGGCCACAAAGCGGCTAATCCGCACCGTAAGGGCTCTTTGTGAACATCCAGCAAGAGAGAGCAAGCACATTGTGAATTAGCCTATTCGGAGCTTTTAAGCTAATTTTTCTCTCTGGGATGTTGACTTTTTAAAATTAACTTTTTCTAGGTATTTGCTAATCCTTTCTTCGGGTGGTTAGTTGACCGGTTGGTTTGGGAAAACGAATATCTTTATCTTTTATTTTGCAAAGAGAAGGTTCTGCTGTCAGGTAATATATTGTAAGGGACGCAAAATGTAAAATATATATATATTCTTGCTGAACCTGTGGATGTGGATGGGGGCAACTGTAAAATAAGAGATGACTATATAAGATAAATTGTGATTAATGGATTAAAGGTAAAAGGTTCTGTTCAGATTAGCATACGTCATGTAAGGCAGTGGCTTATAGTTAATTGGAGCTTTGAGAACAAGATAAACAGTTTCTTAAATAAGATATAGGTAAGAAAATAAATTGAAAATAGGAATAACACAAATATTTTATTTTCTCACTTTTAATAATAAATAAAGAAAACACGTAGGTTTAAACATTCACTAACTGGCAGTTGTACTACTACATACCTACATAAATTTGTAAATTTTTAAAAAGGAAATATTCAATAATTTCGCCTTTAGAGGAAATATTTATTGGCGTTGAGAATTTAAAAACTTATTTATATTGATGAAATATGCAGCTCTTACTACGTTTAAAAAGTTTTTCCCTCGTTTCCAACTTTCAACAATTTAATAATAATGCTGGTTGTAAATGATAGTTTGTTTTAAATGACGAGGGTAATTCCTGAATATTTTAATGGGTTTCCCATATTAAGGCCTACTTTAAAAGTTAACCAAACAAACAACATTTATGTATTGACTGAAATTTCAGATTAGGTCTGTAATACTATATAGCAGTGCTTTTCAAACTTTTAGGTATTAAGGCCTTAGCTTGTGGTATTTTCTTTGATAAAATTACCTTCTAATAAATTTGTAGTTCAACCTTCAGTGTGAAACAAAACAATAACTAAATAGTTTATTGTTCCAAAAAATATATTTTTCAAATTACCAAATATAAATAAAAAATACTAATATCAATAAATAAGTTAAACATTTGATTTTTGGCTGCGGACAAAAACATTGTGCGTCTTTTTTGAATGATAATTTTCGCGACCCTCTCAGTGCCGCACCCCAGAGTTTGAAAAGCACTGCTATATAGAACGAAAATAAGCAGTTTCGTCCTTCTTTTAAAATTTATGAGTGACACCTTTAAAAGCTACTTTTAAAAACAGTAATGATGGTTAATTTTATTGACGGTTTGAAAATATGACCTCTTGGATTTTTTATTTAACTCTTCTGAATTATTTTCTCAGCAGTTTGTATAATGTCAAACGGATTTTATATTCAATTCATAAAATAGTCTTGTGTAGTATATATCTTTTAACATTTTAAACACATGATATTAATACATAGTACAGTTTATGGTAATGATAATGCGAAAGGTAACCGGAATACGAGCGTTTCCCACCGAGCTGTCAGACGAGCTTTGCCTGGAATGCAGCACAAAAGTATGCAATTGAACTGCTGCAATATGTGGAATTGAATAAAAAAAGACATTTACAACGATTTTATATAAATGGACTTAATAACGCCATAATAACTTTAAATACTCGGCATTATTTCCCCTTTACACTTTAACTAGCTCGATTAAAAGAGCAGCAAGATCTTTTTTCTTTAAAAGATTAAATCTTAAGCTATTAAAAGCATTCCCACTTGAAAACGTTATAATATCTATATTTATGTTAAAATTATTGGGCTGAAGATATATCATCGTGCACGTAAACAGTCCGGGAGAAGGGCCTTAAGTCGTAAATCAAGCCCTGTGCTGTGTCAGGTAGAAAGTCCCAGTCCCAGCCTGGGCCACCACCCGTCTAAAAAAAACAAATGCCAAGAACTAAAACTCTCCCTTTAGTAAAAGAACCTACCTCCCCAGTCCTCAGCAACAAAACATATTTTTGCCAAATATTTCTTATTACCCATTCCATTATAATACCATAAACTCCAGGAGCAATTTCAGCTAGCTCTGTTGTGGGTTTGTATTATTCGTTTTGTGCAAAATAACGCAATCAACAGCGAAGGAAGTTTGGCTGCAAGCAACAACGGACGGAACTGGGTAACTGAGTTTTAGACAATGTAGTAAAGAAAGAACAATCATAAATCATGTGAAGAACTACCCTCGCTTTTGCCTTGCCAACTGAAACAATAATACTACAGAGAGCTCACGTGGGAATGCTGTGCTAGCCACTAATTAAAACTGTTATTAAAATGCCACAAAATAACAGTCCTAATGGCTGGGTTTGCCACGGGCTTTCACATTTTACAAATCCCTTATTGCCAGGCAATAGCCTGCCTTCTAAACTACAATTACTAAAACGAAATCTAAAAGGGTATTAATCCCATTATTATCTTTTTACGTTTATGTTAGTGTTTACACAAATTTAAAATTTTTTGTCCAATAACGGTACCTTTTTAATTCTTTGTGGTATAAATATTACTTTACAATTCTCTTGTTTGGTATTAAATTTTAGTGAACAACACATATAGAGTTACCTACAACCATGGGGATCACAATTCACATCGTGTGGTTAATAATATATAAAGATCGTAAAACTCTCAAGTACCATCTCTGTAATAATAAAGAAACGAAACACACAGAAATTCCTCAGGAACACATTATTGCAAAAAGTTTACCAACAAAAAAAAAATCATTAATTAATATCCACAATTGAAATTATTGTTTATGGCTTTAGTATGATAGTATCGGTGGTCTATCTATCATAGTGACAGAAACGTTCACCACCGTTGTGGAGCATTGCAGCAGCATACCAAGGCCATGCCACTCTCATAATAAAAATCAAAAGACACGGCGATGCTATCACCCACACCTTCTTGTTGAGGCCATACTTGGCAATCGTTAGTTATATGTTTTTGCGGCAACTATTGTGAAATACTACTAGTTGTGTTGTGTATGTTTACTTACCAAAGTTCACATATGTAATATGTAGGTATGTAGGGTTCTTGTTTGATTTAATCGGGCCATTAACCCCTTTTTGTCATGATTGATTGATTGCTATTATTTCAAACCAATGATACAACGTGTGGGTTATGGACCAATCATATAAAGAGGAGTTTTATGGATTTTATTCATATTTTCGAATTAATCTACAAAGTACTGCATTATCGAATAAAGTGCGACGCTCTGAAAAAAAGTTGCCAATCAAAATAGTATTTGAATTGCTTCAAAGATATAAATATTCGATACAAATTAGTCTACACTACAGTCACCTAACCAGTTTACAAGAATAGTGATGTAAATGGCAAAAATGAATTAGAAGCATGGCTTTTTTCAGATATGAGTGCGCTATATGACTACAAATAATCTTAATCAATCAGTTCTTTATGGTTGTTATAAAATCCAGATTCTTTTTTGTTTGGCATTCCTTGAAGTTTCTATTGGAAGAAATTTGATGCAAATCAGCTTTTCTGCCATTTGTGATTTACATGACATACCTTCCTTAAAGGATTATTGCCGCAGCCCCTATTGGACAAGGCATTGAGAGACTTCCGCGCTTAATTAGCGCGTCACTTACTTATGTGAGTGCTACCACTTCTCACTGGTGGGAGAGCAAGATTGCTATCCACCCACGCTAGTGCTCGCCCGTCGGGATCCGCCTCTCAAAGAAGTCCTATTACCCCTTGTCCAACACCCAGCATATCTACTGGCCGGCTCTAAGATTGCCCGGGGTCCAATCTCAAGTGTGGTCTAAGTTTCGATTTTAGGTCTGCCTAGGAGTTCCTAGTATTTGCCCATTTTCGTCTACCGAATTATAGGTTTGGTGAGCCCCGACACCGCTCCATCCGACTCTACTTAAAGTAGGTATATACCAAGTGGAGATGAGGTTGGCTTAGCTGTGAAAGGCTATGTGTTGGCGTCAACATTTGATATCTTATTTGGATTCAGTCATACGACTGGACACGGGAGACCCAGGTCGCTCGATCGAGTCAAATATAGCTGATCCACGATGTTACTATACAAATGACTACCTGACGGCACGGTTTCCCACCTCACCAAGAACCGTACTGCATGAACCTTCAACGCTTGGCCCAATATCAAGATCCTTAAGTGATGGGACAAAATAGTATTGCCTAAACTTCAGGGACGAGCAGAAATCAAACAAGCCATTCTATTCTATAGAACAAGAATACAGTGCCTTTAGAAATAATTGTAACATTACACCATTGATGCCTGCCTTACAGAAATATTACAAAACAAGCAATCAAAAAGATACGCATACTGCCGATTACCAACTGCATTTATATCTCTCATTTCAATTGTCTTATTTATTGTCTCGTTTTAATAGAAGAATACTACTTCAAGTATTCTTGGGTTCATTACCAATGTTAAATTTATATCCTTTGACTCTGAATCTTGTCACTGAATCCACAGTACACAAGGACATTTCCTTCAATCTACTTTTACAGTATTTTTAGTGGTTCTGTAGTCTATATGGATACGAGAAAGAGTTCAACTTGAAGAGGTTATAAATAAAAAAAGTATACAATTCATCTCACGATAGCGGCAAAACCAACGAAGAAAAAAGGTTATAGGCAACTGCCAAACAATAAAGTTTTGTTACTCCATCCGCGCTGAAGAGCCCGGCTCACTTTACATATTTCTTTTGGTTCGCAACATTAAAATGACATACTATAGTAGACGCCAAGGGACTCTAGAAAGGCCATAAAATTTGAACTCTCTCATTTCCAAATAGACTATGGTTCTCTAAAAGTATCAATACATTTTAAAAGCGCAATTGGAGATCTTCACTTGTTTGTTGTATTGAGCATGGAAAAGATAAAACAATAGGTTCGCTTTACACGAATGCCAACCATTACTACTATGGACAAGATCGAAGTATTATCGAATTTCAGATTTCTCGATAGGAAATTAGATACCCATAGATACAATGAAACATGCCTAATGACCCATAGATCCAAATAATTTACTTCGAATTAGGATTTAGATAGATTATTATTTTTCATTTCAATAAATGGCAAACAGAATGGCATGTGAATTGAAGCAGGAAATGCAGATTTCCTTCTATTTAGATTGAGATTCTGTAGTTTAACAATTCTAAAAATTATTGGCAAACGGACAAAGAACGACTCTCGGGTTTGGACCGTGTCATATTGAGAACAACGAAGGAACTCAACGTTTTGGTCACAATTGTAAGTGGCTTCCTCAGCAGATAAACTAAATGAGTAAACACAAAGACAGAAGCAAAAACGGGAGGAGAGTTTAGAAGTGTACAGCAGCTCAACATGTGAAATATAGCAGAGGGAAATCCTTCTGAGTGACGACAGAAAGAAGAGAGTTTTCTCCTCCCTTATCGTGATCATAATGTTATCCTACGTTTGTCCGTGAATGTATCAAACACAAGGCTTGAACTCGATTCCCTAGCCCGAGAGCGTTTGGGAATCCAGCTGGTGTCCTCTGACACTTTGTCTTCGAATGACCGAGTGTTTTTCGTTTCTTACGATTACGCACAGAAAACTTTAGTTCTCATGACCCAAAGATTGTCGGAAGTTTGATTGTCTGATCCCTACTATAGGTAATATGGTCGTTAATAAAATTCTCAATAGGACGGAGGTCAATATGTCGTCTTTCTACTCACGTATTCTACTCACGTCTTTCTACTCAGATTGTGTTATTAGCTAAGGCATTAATTTCGCAGTAGCGCATCGCTTCTAGAAAAATACTAACAGATTCCACTTTACTACATAATCTTTAATTACATTATCAAATGTTTCGAAAGAAGAAATTCCCCGCCTTAGTAAATCTTCGATCTAATTCCGATAGTGTTATCCTTCTTGCCGACAAAAATAATTACTTTTATAACATTTATACTTAAAAAAATAAGTACTATAGCGATTTAACACTGTGGTTGGTGTGTTAGGGCTATATTTATTAATTCTTGTAGAAGGAAATAAAACGCAGATTTACTTCTATGAATTATTTATTTGACTCTCAAAGTTTTTTTATTGATACGCATTGCCTAGTACCATTTCGTATCTATGTAAAAATATATGAGTTGTGAGTCGTTCACAACAGTACTGTCATCTTAGATAAAGCTCAGTATGCTGAAAAGGTTGAATTGCTTTTGAAGATAGAACATGTGCGCGGGCATATCTTCAAAAAGCACTTCTGTCATCAAATTTTCTGATCTACCCTCAGATACAGTACGCCGCTTAATTCCACGTGAGTCGAAACCACCTCGATGGTATAGTCTTCCCAATATCCACAAAGCGGATGTTGCCCCTCGCGCTATTGTAAATACTACCGACTCAATCTAGTACCTCGCCACTAGTCTTTAAAGGAAAAACTCTTTCCCATATTCTCAAGTCTGCACACTTTGTATAGCTCGTCTCTGACGTTGTAGTTGATCCAGGTTATAAAGGTACTCGTTAGCTTTGACGTGACTTTTCCATTTACGAAAGTCCTCGTTCCAGATTATGTCACTCATCATTCGTCAGCTGTTAATTCAAGATAGAAAATCACCTAATATAGAGAATTTGGTGTAAAAGTGTTTGTCTTCGGTATACTATCGTTTTCGTAATCAGTTGTATCAGCAAGTGTCTGGTGCAGTTCTCCTTTTTCTCCTGCTGCTGCAAATATTTTTATGGAATCCTTTGAAACAATGCCTTTAGAATGTTTAGAATATAAACCAAAGGTTTGGTTTCGATATGTAGACGATATTTTAATCATTTGACCTCACAGCAGAGACACCTTACACCGACTTTTTGGATCATATAAATCATGTTGATTCCCATCCTCATTGGGCATAGAAGCGTTTGGTTATTATTCACTTGTAAATCGTACAGTTGTGGTTTCGCCTTCAAGTTGAATTAGGTGATGTTCGGACAGTCTTCTTGCCAATGAGTACAACGAAATGAATACAGCAATGGTTGTGAATCGTTATCTCAACCCAACTCACAGTCGGAATAGGCAATATTTTATTGTTTCTACATCAACAGCTTTTTTACGACACATTCACATACATACCTATCGTATAGGGAAGGTTATCGTCTACTCAGGAAAACTTTCCCGTTTTATTATCCAAGGGCGTATAACGGTATACAGCATTCCTTGTTTATGTGGTCTTGTTTACTTGAAGCAGGGTGATCGGTTTAAATGAAAATTTTCGAACATAAACGAAGTGTGAGATCAGGGTCTTGCTTCCACTTCGGCTATTTCAGAACACAAGCGTTCTGTTATGGATCGTTTCGTCATACCAAAAAGTTCAGGAAAGCTGCTGAAATTTACGAACATCCAACCGAGATGGATCCACGGATTGGACATCCAATCCGTCAACCTCAATCGAGAAACTGAACGTTCACTAATCGCGATTTGGAAAACAGTAATTGGAACGGTTACGATTGATCAACCCTAACTCCGTTAGTTCTTTTAGTCTTCACTCAGAACTATTTCATCTGTAACATGGTTTACACGTTGTGTTACTGTGCCCTTCTGAACTCTCCGTTCTTGCTTCATTTTATGGCTGCATTTCTTTCGGTCTTTGTATCGTTTCTATGCGGATATTTTCTTAGATGCTTTGAATAAGCCCCATACAGTTGTGAGTGAAAACCTTTTTTGTTGTCTTCATATGACACCATTCAAATGCAAAAGTCGTTCTTTGTGCCTGAACTTCGTGCAAAAATCGTGTTTGCTATTGGTAACCGTCTTTTTAGAATTTCGAAGTAAGTATTACGAAATAAGATATTTGTTAGGTGTTCCATAGTCATTTATTTGTCTTAAGAGAATATCTTGAATGTTTTGCATTATCCACCATCTCCAATGTGTTCGTACCGACTTTCCTATTCTACTAGCATATGTTGGAAACTATTGCTCATATTTTATACAGTATCTGCATAGATTAGAAGTTACTTTTGTGGACTCCGCTTCCATTATTTAGCTCTAGAATTTCTGGAGCCTCATGTTTTTTACTTTTTAGGAAATGGCAAATTAAATAAATCTTTGAACAACAATTCAAGGTAACATTCATCTACAATCTTCCAACAAAGCTTTATTCCATTCTAATGAAGATCTATGATGGCACCTGGTTCATCTTGTTGATACGCTTTTCAGTTTACACCCACCATTTGGACATTATCCGTTCTCGAGAAATGTTTATCCCAATAAATAGCCGTGTTGAAATTTGTCCAAATCTATAAAGTTGTTGTTTTTATTAAGTTTTTGTTTTGGATACCCACTGTTTTATCTACAATGAAATACCTATCTTTAAATAGAAATGATCAGAAGGGATGATTAGAAGATAACTATGTAGTGACTGAGGTTCAGTCTAGAAGAGAATCATTCCAGAATTTGCTTAAATGTAAATATTTCTATGATTTTTTATACCCAGTATACACTATGGTAGCTTGCCAAAAATTAATTAGAGTGTAAGCTAATACCCTTTATAAGGTTTTTCAGGCATCGCTTGACAAATTGGAAAAAAAGATAGACTCCTGCATATCCGCTATGTTGCTATATTCTTCGCGACCCATTTAAAATACATTGGTTGAGGATGAAAATCTGTTTTTAAAATAAAACTTTACTTTTAGACGTCGGTCGGGTCGGTTGGTCGGTTGGCAGCAAACTTGACTTACAACGCATTGTAGAAGGCTAATTTTAGTATTTCATAAATTACATAGTAATTTTCGAAAAATCAGTCAAACGTCCTTTTAACATTCTTTTTTGTCTAATCAGTTACGATTTATGAAATTGCAACCAACAAAAACTATGAATGAAATGCATTTCAAAGCTAACGAAGATCTTACGTGATCTATTACCATTAACTTGGTTAACAAAAAGTGCTACTTTTTAAACGTTTAGAACGTTTTGGATATAACCATTTTTTAAGGTATTCGTGTTGAAAGTGTTTTTTCCTTAAACAAATTTAGAAATAATGTTTGGCCTACATAATAGATTATGATAGTATGTATTGAAATCGTTTTCCAAAGCATTTTTGTCTGAAAAAATCGATGTTGAAACTAAGTAATCAAAAGCTTTTAATGAGCTACTTTCACACGATTCAAATAATATTGGTAAATTATCTAAATTAAAAGAGAGCCCCATTATAAAAACCAGTCAGGTAGGTGGTTATTATTAATAATATAAAATTATTATTAAATTTTTAAAGTATCCGATCGAAGGTAACAAAACTAATTATAGTTGGCTGACGTGCAGCACGCGGTTGAATAGTGGTTGTTATATACCTACAACATACAGCTATAATACAGCGGCTGCAGTAGTAACGCAGCTTGGAAAAACGAAAGAAATCAACACACAAACACATATCAACAGCAAGGCAGTAAGACAAGAATCCGTCACTTCCTGACAATGTTGATGATGTATCTCTACTTTGGCTTGTATACAGGAGATGGACGGACGCATTCAGTTCAGTGGCTGCTGCTGCTGTTGCTGATGAATAATGCAGCCGGCGAAACTTGTCTCAGTCCGCCGCTGTAATTTACTGGCCCGAGTAATTAAAAGGTGACGATTAATGACAACAAGAAGCGATTGGCATGACAGTTAAGACGTGTCAGCTATTCGACCTCAAATAACAACACCACCGCCGGATGGCAGTTGTGCGGATGTTAGGATTAAATTCGTTCATTCCAAACAATACCCATTTTCTCTCTTTCCGGATATGCAATCTGCTTCCTAAATGTTTTTTTTTCTTTATTTAAATTAGAGAACCGGTTACATTTTTTAAATGAATCGATTGATTAATGTGTCATTCTGTTTATTTCTACTAAAGCATTTTCTCAATGATATCGCCATTTCTACCAAACTCTATATAATTTCCATGATATTTTCTATGACAGCTCAGAGTGTCTAAGTTATGATTCGAATGAAGCCAATAGAGCATTTTGACAAAATTTAGTTCATTATGATATTTGAGACCTAGAATTTATATTTATTTGCTTTCTGTTTATTTCTCATCCTATGGCACATTCAACACTATTGCTCTAATCAGAAATATAGATTTCAATGCAATCTATTTGACTAGGAATAAATTGAATTTCATTTGATGTTTCATGAAATCTAATAATAACAACCATTGCGAAATTCTCACATAACCATTTAAGTGTATGTTTGGTAATAGAAGCAAATGCTATATTGTACTGATTGCAACAAACATTCTTAAAATTGTTTCTATTCCGTGTAATAGAATTTCGCCATTAACGAAAAGCTACTATATCGACAAGCTTAAAATTGCGAATGCCAATTCAAATTTTCTAAACCATTTTAATTTGAAGTGCACTTTTTTCATTTAAGGTTTTGTAATAAGAGTTCGTTATCGTTATTAAATGGCTTGGAAAAAAAGGCAATTCGGAATGGTACTGTATCTGCCAACAATAAACTGCTCTTCAGATAGAATATATCCATAACCTATAATTTGTATATTTGTAGAAATGGTTAAATGAAATTTGTAGGAATTTTGCTAAAAAAATATGCATAATATGTTAAATCTACTAGCATTCAAAAACAAAAACAGTTCAACCAGATTCAAATAGTCAGAATCGTCCGATTCCTGAGATCACTAAGTGATCACCTTTTAGGCAGAGGGGTCAAAGTGTTTACATCTTCATTCTAAGTGACTTTCAGCCAAAACTATCAAATCGATATTTGGATCAATTTTTCGAAACATTGCCTGTTCGAAGAAAGATAAGTGTATGAGTTATGGTCAATTTACAAAAAAAAACTAGTTTAATTATCCAATTTTTATATGCAATCCTGAATCTAAGCACTACCTCGTTTTGTCATGTTTTTAGTTTATGTTGAACTCAAGAAGTTGAAGGGATAAAGTGTTCCCTCAAGATGTGTGTCAAAGTGATCCCGATATCACTTTGCAATGGGTGCATGATGCTTGCACAGGTGTCGAAGAATCAGACAAAAACTATTGGTACGATTTTATTCTTTTATGGCCTGCAGTGAGAAAAACCTATCCCCTTAAAAGTTTAATTTTTTATTCTGGGGTTTTCCTATTAATTTTAAGTTTTTTTACTTTGTATTATATCGTTGACTGTAATAATTCATAATATAACCATTCTTTCTCATTCAGCGCATTATTTTATCACTTTTAGTGAAAAAAAAAAAACAATTTCCCATTTATTTTACCCATGGGATCTTTTGACTTTTTCTGTATTTTTCAAATTTCAAAAAATTGGTCATTTTTAATAAATAAAAATTAATAAACATTTTTAATAACATGATATAGGTTAATTTTGACGATAGTAGCTCATGTGTGCCAATTTTCAAGCCATTTCAATCACTTTAAGCTTTAGCTTTGAAAGCTTTAGAAGGATCGCTTCGACCCCTTCTCCCCTACGGATACCAACTAACTCCCTCACCCCTTTCAAAAGCCCACAAGGACTGAATCATAATCTGAGAGAAGTGAGCGTGAGTGTCAGACAGAACCGTCTTCGGAGTCGGAGGACGAAGAAAATCCTTATCAAGACGCAGATGATACCGAGGATGAAGATACTAGTCCTTACGAAAAGGAAGATTAATCATTAGAAATACCTGTTCCCTGGACGCCTGGACCATATTCTGTTTTATTTTTGAGATTGTTACTAATCACTATCCCAGAATATCTTTTATTTTTAATGTTTTTTTTAATGTTAAATAAATTTCAAGAATTCCGAAGGGGATTTCTTGGGGAAATTCCCAGAAAATTTCTCAGGAATTTAACCATCACTAGGTGGATTAACTATTTTGTCCTATTTTCGAAAGCGTGATCGCATTTGGAGTACTGTTTGATGTTTGATAATTACATCGAAGCCTACCAAAGAACTGTTCGAAATATAATGTTCCATAATATGATGTTCCTCCAGTAATGTACATAGAATATCCTGAAATCTGCGAATCTCTGTGTTCTAGTAATCACTGTACGTATTCAGTAGTCTCTGTCAATTACATCAAGAAGACCATGGCGACGATACTACCGTCCTAAGCCCAACGGGATTATCTGAATCTTTTTCATATTTTAAATTTTATTGTCTACATAATACTCCTTATGAGATAGTAGTTCTATTTTCCTAATACAAATGGCCATATTTCATGGTGCTATACATATAAAAAATTAATAAAATTAGGCGTATCTCCACAAACATAAAGCAAAGCAAGCAAAACGTAAGCTATATAGTCGGTTTCGAAAGGTAATGCTTTCCAACGGTATGTGACTCATCGGCAGACATTGACTATGAACAGATCAATAGCTAAAAGTATAGTAAAATTAGATCAAAATTTAGCAAATAACGGAAAACATTATTAGGAAGCTGAAAATTGGCATAGATGTTAGCGAATACACACTATTTCAGAAATTTATTAGCTCCGAATATTTTTTAAAAACCAATAAAGAGTATTCAACGTCGGCACAAAGATTCTTCTATTTTTTAGATTTATGCTGACCAACATGTTATAAAATCCTCAATGTATCAAAGTCTTCAAGATACGCCCTTTGGGCTTAGGACGGCAGTATAGCAAGTTTCATTTGGAAGAGCGAACCGTATTTAGTCAACTTAGTGATAGGGCAAGGGCCTTTAAAAGACCACAAAAGAACTACCGAAGTATACTTCGCCCAGGAAATCTTCCTGAAATTAATAAAAAATCCAAGTACTATGTACTTAGGGTGGTTCAGAATCCACCTTAAGCCTATAGGGGACCTACCCTATACTTGTGATCACTGAACACGCACAACACAATTATAGGAGGGAAATGCCAACGCTCTGCAACAGAGCAAGACACGCAAAGAAGAAGATGACTAAAACTAACTGAATTCGTTCAAACGGACAATCACTTGTAATGCGAGAATTACAATTTGATTGTAATTGACTGCCATTTTGGGTTTGTTAGATTATGACCGGGGTCAGTAACCTTTTTTGTCGCGGATCGCAGTTATTAAAATCTTCTTTGCGAGCCCCAGAGCCGGACTAACGAACACCGCAAGATATTACTGAGCCCATCGGGATAAACTTGTCTTCAACATATTCAGTCATAGTTGAAGATTTGTCTGTCGCTCTGCCGCTTGATCATCGTCTGAATGTCGAAGATACCTGCGTATTTTGCATTTGGGCCATCTTTTACTTCAAGTGTATCCTACTCTTCTAAATCGAATATCTAGGATTTTTATTTCGAATTCCCTTACTCAGTTCGAAGAAATGAACATCTTGAGACCAGGTTTGGACCAATCTGGCGCTATTACGTATTGCGGAGTCCCTAAGAACAAATAGCCTATTCTGACGAACTATGCACCGTCATGCTGATCTGAAGCCGCATGCGCGTATACATAACCTACACTTTAAATTTATTAAATGTTTGTTTTCTTTTTTTTTCCATACTTTTGCACAACAAACTATAATATCCCGTCACTAATTTTCCTTACTACAAGTCCTCATGAAAATTATCTCTTGGTCTCAAAAGACGTAGGCGTGAATTTTTCTAGTAGACTTATGAACGCAAAACTCTGGGCCTATTCTGGGGGGACCAGTATGTTTCCACTCTTTGGAAATTTCTTAGATAAAAATGACGAACTTAGTTTTCATCCATTGCAATAATGTTCTAAAAGTTTGACATACCTTTTTCAAATCAGCTACAGATCGATCTGGATGTTGTCACCGTTCGTTTTTGATCAGCACTTAGGTATTAGGATATCCATTTTGCCTATAATTATCTCATGCCTGTTTATTCGTTTTAATCGTCGATCTTCCAGCTTTCGACTCATTTTCAACATTTTTGCTACCACGCACCTTTTATGCAGAATACAAAAACATTAATCTGCTATATTTATTAACATAAATTTCTTTGTCACATATTCCTTTAAAGTTATACTTTATTTTGTGAGCGGTACTCAATTGTGGTAAAATCCTAATTTTCACCGGAGTTGTCTTTAGAATTTGGAAACGATTGGATCGTTTGATCTCAACTTATCGGATCATTGTACTTCCCTCTTCTCTTCCGCTTCCCTCTGGTTTGTTCTTGTATATCCATGGTAACGGAATTAGTTTTTGTTTACTAGAAATAAAGACAGATGTTGTGTGTGAAACACAACACAGTGTTTATTCTTGAACAATTACTTCATAGGTTTCAATTTTTAGATACAGTTTGGTAGTAAATAACTAAAGACTAATACTGCTTTTATAAATAATGAAAAATCTATTCTCCTTTTTTGTGGCGAATTGTCCCGGAGTCATATTTGATTGTAGTATTATACAAATACTAACTACGAGTACTACAAATACTTATACGAATTACTTTGAGACATTACATAAGTACCACCACAGTAAAAACTGGTAAATGCAGATTTTCTCAATCATCTTATATTTGATTTGATAATTTCTTCTGGCCAGCCACACAGTACAAGGATGCCATCACAGTGCCCATGTATAGTCAGTTACAAATTTTAAGCTCACTTGTTTGACTTGAGCAGGGCCGGCGCGAGGCGGGTTCAGCGCGTTCCCAGGAACCCGGCCCCGCATTTTGGACGGCCCCGCGCATTATAATAAGGCGCCGCGTTACAACTTACAAATACGCGTACTTTCTCTGCTGCTGTAGTCACACCGATGTTTCCATGTCGAAAAAGTATAATTTTACAAATTCAACCTAGGTAAATCTTGATGACGTAATAAAAACTTTGCAACGAAAAAGACCAGAGAAAAAAATTTTTAAACTCACCACTTTCAAAATTACATTTTGCGAAAGTAACAGTTTAACGAAAACTTAGTGTTTGCGCACTCGTGCTTCAAAAAGATGCAAAAAGCACTGGCCCTTTTATGCTCTTTAAAAATAATTTGACTTAATCATAATAAAATTTAGAACAATTAAAGAATTCGCCCAGCAAACATTTTTTGACCAAATTGGTGTCATTTTAAGGGAAATCTTATGCTGATTCCGAATATGTAAATCATTTTTGGGGAAACGCCCCTAGGCCTCCAAAATTGATTGTTAACAACCTAACCTTTATAAAAACGCCACCACCTAACCAAAACGTGAAAACTAACTATGTAAAAACAAATTCAGGTGTTTTTCAACTTAAGCTAACTTAACCTAAACTGAATCTAACCTAACCTAACCTAAACCTACACTAACCATATCTAACCTAACTAAATTGTGTAATTGTAAATTACACAATTTAGCAATCATAGAAACTGAATACAATTATTATTCATTGCCATGGAAATGAAGCATTTTTTACTTTTGATTCCCTAACTTGGGGCGTTTGGGTAGCTTGCTCCAAAATTGATTTACATATTTGGAATTAGCATTTTTTGGGGCAAACGCTCCTAGGCCTAACCTAACCTAAACTAACCTAAACCTAACTAAATTGTGTAGTTGTAAATTACACAATTTAGCAATCATAAAAACTTAATACGATTATTATTCATTGCCATGGAAATGAAGCATTTTTTTACTTTTGATTTCCTAACTTGCCGCGTTTAGGGCGCTCGCTCCAAAATTTATTTGCATATTTGGAATTAGCATTTTTTGGAGCAAACGCTCCTAGGCCTAACCTAACCTAAACCTAACCCAAACTAACCTAACTAAATTGTGTAATTGTAAATTACACAATTTGGCAATCATAAAAACATAATATGATTATTATTCAATTCCATGGAAATGAAGCATTTTTTACATTTGATCCCCAAATTTGCGGCGTTCGCTCCAAAAATGATCTACATACGTATTTAGAATCAGCATAAAATCTCCGTTAAAAAAATTTGGTGGGGGGAATTCTTTAATTATACCTAAGATTTAATTTAGAAACTATTTGGGTATTAGAAATGACAAAAGAAAGATTAGTAATCGATAATAATTCCACTGACAAGTACGAGCACCATCTATTGGCAAGAAGAGAATGCTATTGCCTACTTGATTTCATGTTAACTTTGAATTCGAAACAATTTTACAGGTTTTGGTTAATTATGTTTTTTCAATGTTCAAGTTCGTTTCAAAAAAATTTGCGCAAAACTGGATGCGCGAAGTGATCTTTAACGCATTCGCGCAAATGAATTACTCGCTCCTTCGTCGCTCGTGCTTAAAAAATGCGCTCATACGCGACTTCTCGTTTTCGTAAATAATTATAATGATACTCGATGATTTCCTTGTAATATGTAATAATGTGTTTATAATAAATAATGTATTTAGAAGTTGTTTTAGGCCAATTGCATTTTTGAACCCGGCCCCGCAAAAGCTTACGCCGGCCCTGGACTTGAGAGTCAAATGGCTAGCTATTACTAAATAACCCACAATAATAACAAAGAAACAACCACAATTCCTTACAGTACTGGCGTTGGGTTTTCTTAGATACTTCTACAGTGTGTATTGGTTTCTTAGTTATTTTATTAGGGGTTATTTAGCCATTTCTGTCCATTTGACTCTGAAGTCAAAGAAGTGAGCTTAAAATCTGTACGGTGATTATACTAATTCAGGGTAATCATTTCCTGTCCTCTCGCATACTGAAACACAGTTTTGGAACTACAGTCAACTTACTATAAATGCTAACAAACAGAAGAGATGATGAAAATAACTTGCTAAATAACAACGTAAACCGATTACCTTATTATTCGTTACTTAGTCAATCAATATGTCAATAACTAAACGCCTACCTTTGTTTGTTAGGTGTTTATGGCAGGTTTGGAATATTTTAGGTACAATTGTCCAAAAATCCCAATTTTCTATATGCAATTGGCAGATGGTAAATTTCATATTTTGAAAGGAGTGCCATAAATCTTCAGAACTTCAGATCCAATACAAAACAACCCTCAATATTGTCAATTTGGCCATTTTGATTGTTTTTATTTTCTTCTCTTAATACTTGACACAGCATATATAAAGATAAGAAAAAAGACATAGAAAATCGATATCATTAAGATACAATAACAAACATCGTTGTTAATACTATAGAACGTCGTAAATCAAAAGATAAAAAGTTCAGCTGTTAATAAAATATTGTCAATAATAAACTATGACCTGACCCTTGTTTGATATGCCGACTGTTGGTATTTTTTAACTGCTGTTTATAAAAATATTATTAAATAAATAAAATGCAATAATAATATTGATAGGTTTATTGTGCTATAAAGCCCTTTTAATTTATTTAAACAGAAATTTACAAAACAACCACTGCTTGCACAGGCCTTTGTGAATTTAATTCCAACAAATGAATAAAAACTTAATTAACTACGGGTTGTTGTTGTTGTTGTAGCGCTGCCGGTAAAATAGTGTTGGTATGTACGGTTTCCTTTTTTTGGTTGCAGAAAATGTGCACGCTAATTAAATCAATTATTTATACCGAAATTCCAAAACGGTTTTGCATTGCATTTGCTTCGAGAGATGCATTCGCATTTCAGGAGTATAGAGTAGGTGTTTTTCAATTGCAAATGAAATCCACATGTCGCTCTCGTTCGCTCGGCTTGAAACCGTACCATAATTGCTGCATATAATGCGAACACGTGATGTTTGTGTTGCAATGAGCAATCGTTTTCCCTGGCAAATATTTAAATATTAAAACGCCAATACATCGATTGGAAAAAAAATCGGAAAACGTATAGATTAATGTAAAAGCTGCTAAAGTAAGCAGCCAGACAGACATAAGGTAGTGGCAGTTTATGAGAGCGCGTTCCATTAATGGCCCATAGCAGTAGTTGAATGTTTTACAGCTTATGAGCTTTAAACTTTATTTGAATTCCCCAGAATATATAGAGGTTTATTTTAATAGGCTATTAGGACATTGAAATTAAAACAATATAGACCAAAGGAAGAAGCAGCCACTCAAGTCATCCTCTGTCTGCTGACTATTCCATGTCATAAAGCTATCAGATTATCTCTCCAGTAACCAAGTATACGTAGAGACGATGAAACTGCCATAAATATAACTTGTAGTTATTTACAGGCCAGCATAAAATATTTTACAGACCCTCTATAAATTATTGCCGCATTGTAAACGGCAGGTGACTTTGCCTGGACGACGCTGCTGGTGAAAGAGCTTGCTCTATGGGGGTTCGAACCTTGTATACTCTCTACAGCGCAGCTTATACAAAAATTTAACCAAATTTGGAATTTCTCTATCCTTCTTTACAACCCTTTATAGCCTGACATTTAAAATTTCTTTCTATTAGTTTTTATCTACAGAGAAATCTTTATGAACATATTTAACTAGAAAATGAATATCCAATTGTTAATCTTTTCTTTCTTTTTTTGACATTTTTGACATGGTTGTAAATTTTATAGCTGTTATTACTTTCAGTTTTAATTGGACACGGCTTTAGTTAGTTAGTTAAATTTGCTGTTGCAGCAGTTTAATCTAATTAGTTTGTAAGAGGTGTACAGATTTACAAGAACAACAACAATGTTGTGTTTGTAAGGGCAGTAGGTGTAGGATTAAATCCTTGTTGTAGAAAGGATTTGCAATTTAAAATAAATTAGATTTACTAGACTTACATGAGCATGTTGATGATGTGATTGCTTTTACAACCCTTAATTAGATTAATATTAATCTTTTAATTAATTTAACACATTTAAGGGAGTTCCACAAGGTTCTGTGTTAGGACCGTTCCTATTTTTTGGATTTATACTAGATAGAAATAACTGTTAAAAAATTGCTTTAAGAAAATTGTTTTGTAAGATTTCTAATTACAATTGCTAATTTCTAAGGAAGTGTCTAAAGGGTAAATAAATAATTTAAAATTAATTAAAAGTCTAAATGCTTACCCCTATTAGTTATGTGGGTACCTACTTTATAATGTTAACTTCTTGTAAAACGGCAGGTGCGGTATTATTACAAGTGAATTCTTTATAAGAAACTAATTTTTTACATTTGTAATTTGTAACATAATTTTATTCTTTCGATTTATAGATAACGTTGAGTGTTATTATTGACATATTAAGGGTATTGTAACGCTTAATTTATTTGTGTTTCTGGAAAAAATATACAGAGAGCAGCTGTCGGTATTTTATAAATAAATAGAAATATTCTTAGCTTTCTGATTTTAAATTTTTAGAATAAGTTTGAGGTTTCTTAAGACGAGAGAGAGAAACTCAAACAGGCGAGTTTCTTGTACTACAAAAGCGATCCAGTTTGGGCTTGGACAAAGGGATCTTGCATTCTATTCATACCAGCTCACCTGTATACCTGCATCTACATCCTGTGTACCGATAGAATAAGCAAACAACGAACGGTTCTATCTGTCCAAGGTTGCCAGATTTGACGCATTAATAATAACTGGAATAATCTTATAATTTTTCTAACAACATAATTTGTGCCTATTAGAAAAAAATAATAAAACCAAGTTGTTTATTGAAATAACTTGATAGTGAGGATTATGAATTGAATTAAACAGAAAAGGGTACAACATACTGTGCTGATTTTGACAGGGATGTACCTACCTTTATAATTGTAGTTGAAAAACCCCCTGCAGTTGGCCCTGGAGCGACAGGCTATACATTCCTCGTCACGGGAGTTTCACTCCTAGAGAGCGATACTTACGGGTGATATCCATCCATAGAGTTGTTGCAAAAATGAGCAACATAAATGCTTGCACAATGCCACAGCATGCACCGTTGCATCACAACAACGAACCCATGATCAGTTCGATCACTTCTGGTCTGATTTACTTTAAACGTTCACGTTAAAATTTACATTACAAAATGAGCAACTGCCTTCTTGCTTCTATTATACCTTATTATTACACCTTACTAAGTAGTACTTTTATAACACGTCAATTTGCAATTCTTCGATATTTCTTAAAATGCATATTTATAGGACGGTGATTTAAAAAGTAGTCATAGTATTTGTTAGGTTATGTTTTTAGTTATACGGTCTTACATGCCCTGTAAGCTGTAATACGTAACGTTAATTCAACGTTCAACGGAAATTAAAATAATAATTCTTCTAGAAATAATTGCAATGCTGTAGGCTAAAACTCCAACTAACTAAGAATAGAACCCGTTCAGGAATGCTTTTATAAATTTTAAATAAGTATAGCTATAGTAATTTAGTAATATCGTGCATCGAAATCGCTTTAATTTTAAATTCCAAGGTTCTGGTTGGTTTCCGTATTTTGCTTTTTTTGGATCCTTTATTATAATCGCAGCCATTTTCATAAAAGAACTTTATGGACATAATAAAAACAAATGAATATTTATTAGATGTTCAAAATTCATAAAATTTGTAACAATAAAAGTTTTGCTAACTACTGGTTGTCCAAAAACCATCGGAAAGGAAAATTGGGTGAAGATTAAAAGAAATCACTTGGTAACTTCTTAACTTCATACCATTAACTGTTAAAAAACTTGTTTAAATGTAATTTCAGGGACATAAGTATACGTTAGATGATAATGTTGAAAATTAAGATGTTTGCTGCCTCTGGTAGTAGGCCACTCTGTCTTTGTAGGTAACTGCGGCAGAACAGCAGCATTTTGCGCCATCCGTTCGAAAATTATTGTCTCGATGGAGGGCTCCCTTATAATAATAATAAAATACTACACGCGCTTATATGTAGGTACTAACGAAATAGCTATAATTACGATAAAGACGATATAAAAAGCGGTTTGAAGGCACGTGGCCGAAGGGGCGGATCCTCTGCTGCCTCCATGTAATCATCATCATCGTACCTTCGCTACCCGATCACCGTTTTTAACTTGACGTGGTCCTGTTAAAATTCAACACCATCCGTGAATTTTAACGGATTTTATCTTTCATTAAAATCTGATTTTGTAATTAGGAAGATTTTGCCCATAATCAAGAATAAGGACTTATTTCTGAACAACTGTCTTTACACCACTAAGGATTTTAAAGGTACACCTTAAGAAAGCACCCTAAAATGCCTTTGAGGGTTATAAATCATGTAAAGGTTCCCTTACATGAACAGCACATTTTACAGTTCCTTAAAAATTAGTGTAGATTTTGAGAACGCTTATACAGATCATCTACCTGGGTGAAATTTTTGATGTGACAATACATATTAGATTTTTAATGGTTTTGATATTTATGGTAATGGGAATTTGAGAAATTATGCCCAAATTACTGTAAAATCCATAGTCAAAATAGGTTTTGAACTGTGGTGTGTTATATGAGGAGGTAAGGTAAGGTAAGCATCTGACTTAATCTCTAGCAAACAAAGACTAATTTCGTTATCATGAATACAAGAACAAACCAGAGGGAAGCAAATACAATGATCCGATAAGTTGAGATCAAACGATCCAATCGTTTCCAAATTCTAAAGACAAGTCCGGTCAAAATTTGGATTTTACCACAATTGAGTACCTGGGCGAAATTTTTGATGTTACAATTCGTATTAGATTTTTAATGGTTTTGATATTTATGGTAATGGGAATTTGAGAAATTTTGCCCAAATTACTGTAAAACCCATAGTCAAAATAGGTTTTCTGCAGTTTGGTCATAGCCACGCCTCATCTATAGAGAAAGTTTTCTAGACAAGGATCAGTTCTGAAACAATTGTACCCGTTTAGTTTTTATACACTTTCCCTAAATCTAAGCAAGGTACTGTCCATAAACAACGCCACACATGTCAGGGGGAGGAAGTGTCTGTTTAGCTTAGATCGTTTGTGACATCACTTAAGCGCACTTGTACGTGTAGTTAAATGTCGTTGTGCTGTTTGGATTAGATTATAGTGCTTACAGTTCAAAAATCAACCAAAGCGGTAGAAATCTACTAAATACGATAACCACTGCGGCTGAACGCTTCTGATGATTTGATAGTCAATACTTGAAATTAATTTTATTTTATCCACCCTAAATTATACTATTGCATGATAAGTATGTCTGTGTTAACGTAATATGCGCGACTAGAAACACATATTTTTAACTGTTACGCAGTTAAAAATATTACAGTTTTTAATTTAGTGGGGGGGAGGGGCTGCGGGATTCCGTAATGTTGCGGATGATGTAATATTAGAGAAGGACGTCCACAAGATTGTGACAAAGTGTAACAATGGTCTGGGAGGGCGCCAGAGATAGCCAAAATTGGCGTAAGGTAGTTTATGGACAGCCCACAATCACTTTGTAGCTACAGTTTCTAAGACAACTTCTAACGAATTCTACAGTCAGTGCAAATTGTTCTTCATTAACGAGCAATTTCTTGACCTTTTAATCATAGTAAAACTTTTTGCCTTTTTTATCTGCATTTTCCTAGGTGTATTTGTTTACAAAATTAAATTAAAACTTAGTATGAGTTTCCGTATTTTCGATACGTCCGCATTTATTCGATCATTTATAACGTTTCTTCCTATCCCATTAAAGTCTTTCATTTTAAATTTTGATCTCCACATTTCATCTAGAAAATACAGAAATAGATCTATTTCAAGGTAAGCCAGAAATATGGTGCTCGGTAGAACTGGTAGTTTTATCAGTTTTAGTTAGCTTCTAAACATGTATTAATCAATGACGCTGGTCCAACTAAGCCACTGTTAGCCATCTACTGCCATCAAACGGTGACCGGTCACCGGTTTGAAATTTTCAACTTGTTCGGGTTTTGGCGGCTGGTGGTCGGCGATGGTGGCATTGCGCACGCGCTAGTGGACAAAAATTTGAATTTCCTGTCCACGGGTTTTTTGCTTTTGGAAGTGGTAGTGAAAACTTAAAAAAGATCTGTTTGCCATTTATAAGCTGGGACACTAATGAATCTCCAAACTGTTCCCCATGAAGAAAAATCTCCCGTACGCACATATTACGTGATTTTTTTAAGTTTTATTCATGTAGTGCAAGGTTACAACTTCCTTGTTATTTGATTCATCTGACGATGTCATATTTCTCCAATAATTTGGTTTATTATTTTATTAAATAGGACGCAACGATAGTAAACAAACCAATGTACATAACCTCATTTAATAGGAAATAACAATAACAGTGCTAGTTGTTAATATCTTCAAAAAAAGATAAACTTAAAACAAGCGCAAAATTTAAAATTTCAGGATTATTTTAATTTGTGGTGGTCGATGGTAGTGGATGGTGGTGGGTGGTTGCAGTTAGACTGTGCCTACTGCCGCGTTAATGTTGATAGCCGTTCGTCCGTGTCGTCATTTTCATGTGTGTAATTTGAGATTAACGAAATAAAGACGAGTACTTTACGAAATTTCGCTCGAGACATTTTTTTGGCTGCGTTTTGACGGCTTATTTGTACGCAGAGCAGAAACGTTATAGGCATGTGGAGGAAATAAACCATTTTTTCCAAGTGTTTGTGTCCAATAAGCTGCTAATACATACGTTATGTCTTAGCAAAAGTTTTGACGCTTTGATAGCAAATCTGATTTACTTAATCTGTTTTCTACCATCCTTACATCTCTGAGTTGGTTAAGAACCATGTTTTACAAAATCTAACTGATATGAGCTATTAATATTTCAAGAAGTGTAGCCCCAAAAACGTTCAGGTTAAACACTCCTATTGATGGATGGTTCCAAAACCATTGACGATTTTAGCAACTCTTTACCAACTCTCCCAACTGTTTAGTAATTCCCGCTACTAAATTAAGCGTATTCATATTTATTGCTTCTACTGATACTAGGAAGATTGTAAAGTTGGTAGATCTTTTTTTTAAGTAGCTGTTGTTAATCATAATTACCATGAAGATCAATTATGGCATTTTCATATTCACCAATAAATATTTTGTCATCTTTTCGAACAATGATGAGACTTAAATTATATTCGTAAACAAATTAAACACCTATTGCAAAATCAAATTTTACAGCAAATCTTTTGTTTTCGAGATATTTGTGTATATACGTAGAAACACAATACTGACCACGTTATAAATGAAAATAATAGACCATAAAGTTTGTAAATTCAAAAACACAAAACAGAATTTAAAATTTTACAAAAGAGCGTCGTGGGCAGCATTACCAATACCTCAATAAGTAACGCTTGAATTGTTTTTGTTTTACTGATGAAATTTTGATTAAAAACTTAATTGTTGGATCAATCACTAATAATTAACGTTTTGCAATATTAATCTGTTTTTCTGACAATGAACGAAATTTAAAATCCAGAGGTGTGTATTTCGTAAAAATTGTGACCAAGTATTGGAAGCGGTAAAAATAAGATATTTTTACCATTGTTTTCCCGGTTGCATCATTTCTACAACTCCTTGAGATTATTATCGCGTTTGCAACATGTTATTGCTACGATTTGGTAGCAAATGGACATTAAATAGCCGTTTGTCAAGGGTACAATTTTTATAACTCTTTAAACACTATTATTAGTGAGACTCGAGCCGGAACACTTTAAAAACGAAAACGCCCTGTAAAATGGAAGTCTGGTGATTTAGCCCGGAATCATCTGCCGCAGGGGCTTAATTACGCACGCGAGTTGGTATAAAAGAGAAGATTCTAAAAACAACAAGGTCTGTGCGACAAAGAACTTTTTCTTTCCTGATTAATTTTATTCAAACGTACACGTCAATGGCATGTATACAGCATTAACGCATATTTTTGCTTGGGCTGCTATCTCTTCTTCCTTATCCGATTATTTTATACCAACCATTCAAGTTTAATAATATTAAAAGTGTAGAATAGGTTTTGAATGGAATATAGCATAGAATGAGCACTTAAAAGATGTGGGACTAACGTTTAAAACTAATAACGAGACATCAACGACACCTTTTATTGGACATATTCTTTAGGCCATAAATGACCGTGAGAAACTAATAAAAGTAGATTCTGATGTTTTTCGTCCTTGATAAGATCAAATTGCGTCAATGAAATTGCAATAAAAACTATACGAATAATAGCGGTAATAAGTTTGTAATATTATAAGAATGACATGATGTATATTCGAGGATTACGTTTTGCATAATCTAATTAATTGTATGTTAACATAATGATATGGGTTTTACTTAAATATAATGTTGCTTCGCAAATTAATACTATCTCATAAATGAAGAGTGTTATAAACATAATTGGATCTATGTATTTTGCAACCGAAGAAAAAGGATCACTTGAATACAATAGATATGGTTTCCAATGTCTGAATGTCTTTCAATATCTTTCTTCAAAGTTTGTTTGAACTATTGCTTTTAATGTAGTCTGTAGGAACCCCAATTAGATTTGCAATATCTTCTCGATATCACTATGCCCAAATGAAATGAGAACATAGAATGCAAGTTTAACGGAACTTAACTATACCAATCCAAGCCTATTGTTGAATAAAACGCAGGAAATACACATTTTTGTTTCACAATACTTTATCGATGACAAAATATGATTATAAAACGTAACAGGCATATAGGCGAATAGAATAGAGGTCATACCAACACCACTTCCAGAAGATAGATCTGTATACTTTAAATATGGCAAGGAGAAGCCTTACAAGAAAGCATGGATATGTCTATTTACATGTGCTATATATAGAGCTGTACATTTAGAACTTATTTAATCGTTATCAACTAATCGCTTCTTACGTGGTTTCCGAAAATTTATTAGCAGAAGAGGTCGACCATCAGGTGCATATAGCGGCAATGGAACCAATTTTGTTATGGTTGCAAATGCATTGAATAGTCTCAACTGGGATCAGCAAGATTTGCAATTCTAGTACTGCTAAGAAAATTAAATCTACAAATTTAACCTCTTCGGTATTTTTACAAATCTTCCACTCTTGGTAACTTTAACACTGACACTGTGCTCTGTTTTACACTCAGATTTTCAAATCACTTCCGGCACTTTCACTGTCTTCTCTGTTTGAACCTTTTCTTCCTTTTGCTCAAAACTATCCAACTCTAAAGGATAGAGTCTTCGCACTGGCCGAAATAATTCTCCAACAGCTGTTTTCAACTTAACCATGCGAACTTCTCTATCACGACCTGGTATTAGCTCTTCCATTTTTGCAAGTGGTAAGTTGATCCGTTTCACTCCATCTTTTCTAACTAACACCAAACCACCAACGTTTATCTTTTTGGGATGTCTGTTTTTTTTAAATTTTTTAATTTGATGTAGCATCAGGTGTCCTCGTGATTTCCTTGCTTTATCCATTTTAGACTTTTAATTAAGTTCTGTCACGGTCGCCAGAATGTTGGATAAAACTCAGGAAATACACCATTTTGTTTCACAGGACTTTATCAATGACAAAATGTAACTGACATAGATAAAGACATCAACTACCATTATGGATTGATCAAGCAGGCTGTTTCAAATTTTACAGTTTACTTCAATGACACCCATATTACTGAAAAACTCAATTCAATTTGTATAATTTTTTGGCATATTTTTAGCTCATTAGAAACTTTAGGGACCATCTCTACATACTTACTTATTACTTAACCACTAGATTTGTTCTTATAACGAATGCAAATTTATTCGTCAATATTCTGTCTGCTAGTCTTAATATGGTCCTAATGTTTTGAAAGGTTTCTATGATTGCAATCAAGGCCGTATTCAAGGGGGGGTTTAGGGGGTCTGAACCCCCTACGAAACTAAACTTAATACTAATAAATGACAACAAAATAAAATTATTTTTCTATTCTGCTTCTCCCCGAAAATAAATTCCCCCAGAACCCCCCCGGAAATAATCTTTTGTCTACGGTCCTGATTGCAATTGACTTCCATAACAATCTGCCAGATTGTTAGAATTAACTTTGAGTATATAGCATTTACATGCCAAAACAGTCTTAAAGCATTAGCAGTAGATGTACTATAAGCGCTGTGTTAGGTAGGTTACTTACAACAGTTACCCAAAAAAACGAAAAGACTGTTTTTGAACGTCTTCCTTGGCTGTATCTATTGGCTAAAGATAGTATTTGATTATTTCCGTTATTCTTAATGTAATGCCTTCCTTCTAAATTGTGTACAGCGAAATGACTCAAACTCTACTAAAATCATCCCTGAGAACCCACATTTATTTATTAGCAAACATACGGGATGTCTTTAAAGTTTATTATAGCTGTTTATGAACATTTAATTTACACAGGTTTATGTTTAAATATCCACTTTGATGTTATTAGTACTAAAAAGTTCCAGTCGGTGAGGTTAAACAGGTGGTTATGTTTGTTTTTATGTATTCTAGTTTGTGTTTACAAGATAATTTCATAAGTAAACACTTTTGAGAAAATTTAATACTTTGGATTTTTTTAAGATGTTAATTAATATTGGGAAAACATAATGTAAATTAACGATAGTGTTAATTTAGTAAAGTAGGTTGCTTACATTTAAATGTATGTCTATTATAACTCACATATTTGCAAGTTAATTATTATCTTTATTAGGTGCCACCTTCAAAAGGCACCGCCGATTTCTCAATTTAATTATTCTTTATAGAAATTACTTATTACACCTTTAAAAATACTATATATAAATAATATTTGAATAATTAACTGAGAACAATTACATTTGCTAATTACAGTCTATTAACCTTCCCCAACTCGATGTGTTATTGGTTTTAAATTTCTAATTTACGATGCATCTAGCTTTGTGAGGTTATTCGTTTACAATACAATAATTATGCCATTATCAGTGTTTAAATTATTTCCAATTACCACTATTGGTTACCTATGCGTTATTTAATTACACTAATTATTTTCCAACCAACTGGGCATTAAATGTTTCTATGGGGTATTACCTCCATTTTCTTTTGTCTACCCGCTCTCGGGGTTTTATTATTAAGTTATTATGTCACTTATAATTCCTGTAGTACATACAAGGACAACATTATTCAATTGTTAATTAAAATTGCTATTTACTCTTCAAAGAGGTGGGATACTCACATGCACACATACCGTAAAAGGATAGCTTTAAGCTCTCGGGTTACTTGCCCTGTATTTCATTACTGTTCTTTTGTGGTTTAAATGTTGAAAGAAATGTGAAAGTGACACTATAACATGTATGCTTGTGCGTGTGTGCCTCTCTTGTGTATTTGTCAGAATTTCATGTTTTAGAAATTTCTAAAATTTATATCTCGAATTACAGAATTTATATTGCGTTTTTAGCTTCTGCTCCATCAGAGCAAATTCTACAGAATTGCAGTCATCCATCATAGTATTTATCGGAGACATTATAGATTACACAGACCTATTAAAATCTTCGACCTTAAGTTTTGAGACTTTGAAAAATCTAGTGATAAAAAAGTAATTTTTTTAAGAGAGTCATATTTGACCCACTTGGAAAGCAAATTCTGAAACAAAGTTAACTGCTTCACATTGTCTCTTCAGAACAGGGGAGGTAGGATAAAATGTAATCACTTTCGAAGGTACAAGTATTAGTAAATTCTTTAGTAAATTGTTTCCTACTCTATGTTTTACATTATTTTCCCCCATAATGGTTGTCGTGATAAACAAGAGATGTCTATACTCACCGATATACATGGGTCTATAACTACTTGTGCAGGTCTAAAGCACGGTACCATGAAATGGAGACATTTAATAGTACTTGTATGTTAGGTATCTTAATTTGATACTTTTTAACATGACACTAACAAATGTAAGTAAATTGCCCACCTTCCTCATCATTAAAGTACTTGTTCTTCTATCCATTACATGCAATTAGGTTGATAAATATTCAATTTACTGCAAAACCCGATAATTGTTTCTTAGGTTGATAATACAGAATTAACCATAAACTAGAACGACATCGTCTTGAGGTTGTACTTTAACTCAATCTTTATCAGATCAGCATGATCAAGTGTGGCCAATTCCATTTTGGTAGGACAGCCAAATATGGCAATTTGAAGAACTTAACAAAACTTTCAAATTTAGACTTCCAACAGAATCTGGAAATAAACTCTATGGCCTAGTTGTATCAATGGTGATTTCAACCAAACCAATCACTAAAATTGGTCTTCACACCTATTTTCAGTATACCTAGTAAAATAAATGAATAGAAGTAGTTTACAAATGCTTGGAAAAGCATGCAAATGGGCAAAAGTGCGGAAACAGATAAAAATAGGCAAATTATTGTGGATCTGGTCAGCTTTACAGTATCACTTTCAAGTGCGATTTAGAGATTTAGTGATACCAACCTGAGAATGGCCATTATTTCAATTAACCTTCTTATAATAATATTTTTAGGTGCAAATTATCATAAATTTGGTGTAATGATAAAACTTTCTATTGCCAAAAATTCACAACATTAAGCCTTTCCAAGAAATAAACTTTAATGTGTCTCTTGTAGCAATTAGTTGTCTCGGATGTTTTTAGGTGTGGTGTCTCTAAACTATTAACGATGTCTGTGCACGGCTATTTTTGCAAGCATATTTTTTCTTGTAAAACTCCCCGAATGTTTTTGTTAATGAAATTTCTACTTAAAAGCACGATTCGTGTTTAAATCTAACGAGTTGGTTTATATATATACGGGCGATCGATTGATTTTTTTTCCGGTGAATCATAAATGAGAATGAGAGTAAGGCCACTTAGAATTAAGTTAAATTAGAAGTCGGTTTTTCTTTGAAATTTTATAGATTGAATGCTATTAAAACCTGAAATGGTTATAGTAAAAAACGATACATGTAAATTAATTAGCACCTTCAATAACAAACAAGCAACACGTTTATTTTTATTTCTAAAAATGTCGTAAAAAGTTTTACCCAAATATAGAAACTAGTTAAGAAATGAAAACGGCGTAAACCAACGTGTATTTTTATGTTAACGTTAATGGATATTGTTGATGATAAAAACTTTTTAAACTACGCAATAGTGCGCTTATCTTATACTAATGCGAATGTTTTAACATTTCATAAAATAACAATCAGATAAATAATCAAAAGTATGTAATATACAGTCTGCCCGATTGAAAACGCCTACTTCTGAATATGACAAAAAGGCTATTAAATTTAATAATTCCAAAACATTTGCAATTATTAAATTTGTAATCTCGAAATATTGAATGAAGGATGCAATCCTGTGCAACTGTCCTAAGTATAACATTTTTAAAAGAGAGCTGTCGCGTCTCGAACCGTTTTCAGTAAGGCAATCTGTATATCAGATTTTTTTTACTTTAAAATGAATGAATTAATTATACATTAAAGGATACGCTATTATTCCTGCTTACTCATTAAATAGCGTGATCGATTATGATTAAATGATAAATCTAAAAATATTATATTAAAATGAAATTCTTAAGACATAGATTTTCCTTTCAACCGCTTTTCCACGATAAAAACTATAATAATTAAAACTATTAATACTGAAAGCTGTTTGTTTTCTAAACGTTCTGATTGAACATTTATTTGTTGAAATCTGCATTTTTATGGTTTTTAGACATATTAAATGACGTACTAAAAACAGTGTTTCGAAAATTACAAACAGCCAAGTCGCGTTCGGTTTAAAAATAGGTGAGGTCGAAATTCACATTGATGTAAGATTAAAATTGAATAATTGCTTATTAAGATTACCAAAACGAAAGTCGCTTAATGGAGATTGCTTTTAGTCACACAGCACAGTCACTCTGCTCTTGCTGCAGTTTTCCTTATCTCTAAAAGCAAAATTTCCTTTTTTAAAACTCGCTATATTAAACGTTTTCATTAATTCAGATTTGCCAAATTGAGACAATTCGAATTAATTCGTCCTTATTATTTATCATCAGTATTGGTAAATTAATTTTTCCTTTGTTACAGATACGACAAGAAAAACCCTATTATATAGCAGACCCAGAGGTTGATTCATTGGTGAGTATATAAAAGTATAGTCACCCAAAAATTAAGTTGTTGGACAAGAACAATTAAAAGGAAAAACTCCCAGATGGATTTGCATGTTTGTAAAAGTCATTTGCATGAAATATTTCGATAATACACGCCAGGCCCACTATTTTTCTTTTTTAGATTAGGTGTAGGGCGAGGGTGTAAATTTTGCTTTTAAACAGAGTTGTTTTCGACGGTACTACATATAAAAGCTTCCGTTTTATATGATTTATAATATTCTGATTAGTTTAAATTAGAATTATTTGCTCTTTCTATAACATATATAGAGCGAAAACGAATTATTATGCTTAAAAGTACTATAATAGATAATAATCATAAATTCCAGAGTTTTGCCCGGGTGTTCGTTTATTTTTTATTTATCGGTTACTGTTGCTAGTATTACATTATATGTGTATTTTGCTTTCTTACACCTGCATAAAATGTGCAAATCAATGTTATTAATGTGAGAGTACCTCAAGGATACAATATTGGAACAGTGTTATTCTGTGTGTCCACGATCGCCAAAATGTCTGCAAACGTAGTTGTGTCCGGTGTGCGTATTGCCTACACTACACCGTTAGGCGAGGTTAAATTAGTGTTTAGTTTAATCAAAGTGTCCATAGTCGGCAAAGTGCCCATCGCTTGCGGTCGGCACAGTGTTCACGTCGTCAAGGTGTCCATCGTTTGCGGTCAGCGTACTGTCCACGGTCGGCAAAATGTCCACCTATTGCGGTCGGCATAGTGTTCACGATCGGCAAACTATCAAAAACGGCCAGTAGGCGTAGTGTCCACGGTTGACAAAGTGTCCGCGATCGGCGTTAAGTTAGCGTTAATGTTTACTTTAATCAAAGTGTCCATGGTCCGCAAAGTGTCCACCGCTTGCGGTCGGTAAAATTTACATCGCTCGCGGCACCGTTTGCAGTCGGCGTACTGTCCACGGTCGGTAAAGTGTCTACCGGTTGCGGTCGACGTAGTGTGTTCACGATCGGCAAAGTATTTAAAACGGCCAGTAGGATTAGTGTCCACTGCCGGCAAAGTGTCCACGATCGGCGTTAACTTAGTGTTAATGTTTACTTTGATCAAAGTGTCCACCACTTGCGATCAGCAAGGTGTCCACGGTCGTCAAAATATACATTGCTTGCGTTCGGCAAGGTGTCCACCGTTTGCAGTCGGCGTAGTGTTCATGGTCGGTAAAGTGTCTACCGGTTGTGATCGGCGTAGTGTGTTCACGATCGGCAAAGAATTAAAAACGGTCAGTACGTGCAGTGACCACGGTTGGCAAAGTGTCCACCGCTTGCGGTCGGCAAGGTGTCCACCGCTTGTGGTCGGCGTAGTGTCCACGGTCGGCTAAGTGTACAGCTATTGTGGTTCCTGTAACAAATTTTTGTGTTCACGGTCGGCAAAATGTCTGCGAATGAAGTTGTGCCCGGTGGGCGTATTGTCTACACTACACCGTTAGGTGATGTTAAATTAGTGTTTAGTTTAATCAAAGTGTCCATAGTCGGCAAAGTGCCCATTGCTTGCGGTGGGCGTACTGTCCACGGTCGGTAAAGTGTCTACCGGTTGCGGTCGGCGTAGTGCGTTCACGATCGGCAAAATATTTAAAACGGCCAGTAGGCGTAGTGACCACGATTGGCAAAGTGTCCACCGCTTGCAGTCGATCTTACTTTTTGCCTCGAGCTATACATAACTTCAGGTTATAGAGTTTAAATCAGTAGCTTTTGAATAAGAATTGGAAGTATTAGCTGCATTACACGACTGCCTTCTAATTACCTTCTGAATAAACTAACTTTTGTCTATCTAAAAATATTTTTGCAAAAAAAAAACGGAATCGATTTCAATAGATCTTAAACACTATGGCGTATTTTTTTAACAGGCACCGTTCTGTGTCATCGCCAATTTTATAAAACATATATGTAATTCATTTCAACATTTGAAGAACTTTATCTCTGAAAAAAACACTTTTCATTTGGCTAGATATTTTAGTAGACTGATGTGATTGGCGACATTAATCTAATTGCGTTAAGATGCATCCTATTTTCTTGTCATCATATTATATGAAGCCTAGAAAAAGAGACAAAACATCAGATTACCAAGACAGGCATCAAAATAGCTTTTGAAGATTCTAGAATTTCCTAGAATTCAATTTGGATGCTGATTGCTGAACATAATATCAGAACCTTGATTTACTAAGAAAGATTTAATGTTATGGAAGTGTTTCCCAAGTAAATTTGGTTCAGTTTTCTTTCTGTAGGGCGTTTAGTTGATTTAGAAGAGTATTATTTTATGCATAATATATTCAATACACTCTTTAGTCCCATAATTCTATCGGATTCTATACATTAATGTATAGTCGAATAATTACGTATCTACATATTACTTTGTTTAGGAAGTGTTATCCTACAATATCTGTGAGTTTCGATTGTAAAAAGATCTAAATATGTATTTTCTTGATTTTCACACAAATTATATACAGAATAAATCAGAAGGCATTATAGTTGTTTATGACCAAGTGATCAGAACATGCCAACGCGTTCAATTAACAAGGCCATTCTGATTTTAAAATTACACACAAATGTAAAACCAACCACGCAACTATGTTCTTAACAATCATAGAATAGCAAAGGCCCGTTATGTAAGTCCTGCGGCGCACCCACACCCAGTAAGGTTTTCTAAGTCAAGTTTTTGCGATAATGTCTTTACAAAGGATATTCAGATAGTGTGGGCTAGTGCTACAAATTAATTTTGATTTTTTTAAGCTTATCTAACTCTAATGTCTGTATAATAACATAGCATCTGCTGATATCTCAATATAGAACAGGCATATATTTAAATTTTTGTTACAGAAGTCAAAATCATGGCGAATATTATTTATTTATTACCTTCACTCAAAGGCGGATCCTGTTTTTCTATTTATTTTTTTCAAATGAAATCTGATACCAAGACTATATATTTACTTATTATTTATGATCCAACACGATATGCTTGCTATGTTTCAAAAAGTCAATTCATAAATAGCGACAGTTTTGAGATAATAATAAATTTCAAAATCTGTTATTCGCTTTTCGAGTTTCGTGTAATTAAACTCAAAACACCTCTCGAATAAGGTTGCCCTGCTTAGAAACATTACTACGTAGACATGTTGTTTTTTTATGACATATATAATGTAGCATAGAGTCATAAATTCTAAAACAAGCTTCCACCGCTCCAACACCGTCTTCCCCTAGGGCACTCAAATTTCTACAATATCGTTCCTAAATTTAATTACAAAAATAATTTCAACCCTTCCTGTATTAAAAATAATTTGAGCTGCGGGTGTAATGAGAGTATGATGGTCTCTTCGGGAGGGAACTGTTAATAAATCAGCCCGCCACTGAAGCGAGACTCATGTGATCGTAGTGCGTTTATTACATTACTGCTCACTGCCAACTGTAGGGGTCTTAAACAAATAATACTAAAGTAATTTTTTCTTTGCTCTTAGTAATTTTTTTTGTAAAATCAATAACTTAATTATTAAATGAGGGAAGGGAGGAGTTATGCAGTTAAGATAGGGTCGAGATCAAATTTGTTCAATTCTAGATTTTTAGAAAGAATGGAGGATCTACTGCTCTACAGCGAGACAGTTAGTATAAGTTAATTAAATTAAAAAAATTAAAAAAGAGCTAACATGCTTGACGCAATCAACAAATTTGATCTTTCAACATGAAATATGGTCAGTAGATTTTTCTAAAATGTAATTTTTTTAATTTAATAACAAACTTCTAGTATATTATTAACACTATGTATGTAGTAACCTATGGTTGCCAGATTTATCGAGAGAACAAGAAGCCACTAATAATAATTATAATATAGCAAGTAGTGATAGAGAAGGCAACGTACCCGACCTAATAATAATCCGGTAGCGGATACTAGTCATCGCCTACATTAATTTGGTCGATCGCTCGGCGTAAATTGAAACCCAGTTTCAGAACTCCATCAAGATATTAATCTCCCGGCATATAATTAAAGTATTTAATAGCATGTTGCTCTCGTACTTAGCTCGCAAGTAATTAGCATATGATAATGTTACGTCGCTCGATACTCTGCTCGCTCGATGCCGAAATTCACCGCGTACAATTAATACACAACGTTTCAATTAATCGGCGGCGGCGGCGGCGACGGCGGCAAGGGCACGTCTCTCTCACTCTACTGTCGCCTCCTCTGTATAAGACTTTAAAACTGAAACTACCCTGCCTGCATATTCATTACGGTATTTAAAATTCATATACATACTTTCCCTAAAGTATAAGATCCTGTCTTAAATAAATTTTACGGCAATACAAATTAAAAATAATGAAACATGACCTGCAACTTCTTTTTGTGCTTTTTTTTGACAAATGTACAGAAGGCAACTCTATTAACTTAAGTGTTTTGCAGGAACGTTTTTAAATTTAAAATAATTGAAACGCTCCCTTCATTTTACAAAACATTGCATTCAACTTAACCATCATAGTCCTCAGTATAGTGTTGTAGAAGCTGTTTCGTATACATTCTAGTGCAGGGACGGACAAACTACGGCCCGCGGGCCAAATGCGGCCTATGGGTTTACTTTACCCGGTCCGCGACTAAACAACAAGATAACTGTAAAAATTTGCCTAAGTGACTAACCAGCTCGATTAAGTATTGTTACGTGGGTCGGTTGTGGGAGATAAAACACTCGAATTTATGAACGAATGTTTAAATCCCCCTCCCCCCAAGTCTTGCACTGCTTCTAAGGAGCAAAGTTCGCCATTGTCTGTAGATGTTTTTCGAAGACATCGTTGCGGTATAAATACACGCGAGGGGTCTGACAATAGTTAGTTTTCGGTTAACTGAGCAAGGTGATAACTCCCAAGCGATAACGACAAAATCTGTATTCTTAGTAGTGTTATGCAGCATAAACAAACTCGTGCTTTATTGACAAATTATTTTGTCTGACTCTCACATTTCATCTGGCACTTACAGTTATTAATGATATCACCATAAACTCGTTTATATTTTTATATGTACTTTTCTAAACACGTCGGTCAAAATTACTAAAAATTTTGACTTTCTCTAATCAAAAAGTTTTATTAATATGTTTGTTCGAAATGCCATCAGAAATGCACCAGTCAAATCAGGTGCGGGAAATATAAAACACCCTGTATATATATCTGTACATAAAGCAATAATATCAATTACGTTCATTATTTCATTTGATTTCTCGTTAACATACGAAATTTGCGTAAAATACTTCATTTTGGCCCATCGCAAATTTTTATTCTTTCAATTCGGCCCGCCACTGAAAAAGTTCGCCCATCCCTGTTCTAGAGAGTCTCACGAGCTCTATTTTCATGAGAAGAAGCAATTATTGTTCCTTGGCACGACTGTGGGTTTTGGCTATTGCATCTCCTTAGTAGTAGTTAGTGTATAATCAAAAGCAACAGAAATGTACAAGAAAAACTCAAACTGGGCAATTCAATCTTTGTTACTTTAAGAAACTAGTGCAAAGTATTTAGGAAAGATACTTATTGGATTAATTATGTTATGTCCTAGTACCACCTTGCCGCAAGAGCAAAATCAGTTTTTGGTTTTTGGTCAGGTATAGGTTTTAGAGTTTTCGAATTCTGCTTGCAGCAGTACTGTGATGATCACCGGTGCCTTAATATAATTTGTAGTATCGAAGGCAATGAAATGTGAACAGGAGTCAGAAATCAAGTCAAAAACCAAATAGGTAGTTAAAGCATTGATTTTCACCATAAAAACACAAGAATAAAGCTTTTATTAACCACAAACAGTCTTTCATTCAACCAAAACTATAGCACCACTTGGAAATTCATGATTTTTGCTAATTACTAACTATAAATTATGAAATACAGTTTAGTGGTGAAACGGTAATAGAAAGACATTATTGTATAAGAATGAATTATACTTTTATTTTCAGAATTTATTTAACCCTACAATTTAATGATTTTTCGAATGTGCATAACTATAGCACCACGATTAAAAACGAATTTTTGCAGTCCTCGGGATGTGAAAAATAAGTAATAAATGAATTTAATAATGGGTAGCACTGCCATTTCTTTGAATTACTTCAAAAAGTCGGTTTCCCATACTCCAAATGAGATTTTCTAAAAGTTCATTATTCCAAGATTATTTCAAGTCGTACGAATGGCGTTTTTTAATTCAATAACTGTTTGATACTGTTTATTTTCGGCGTATATTCGACGTACTATGGCACCCCATAAATTTCCCATGGGATTTCAATTTGATGAAGGAGCAGGCCATCTCATAAAATTAATTTGATTCCTTCGGAACCAAGCCGTAGTTTCTTGGCTAACGTGAATTCTTGCATTATCTTGTTGAAAATCTTCTCTGTTCAGTTTGTTAGATGTAAACACCAGTCTTAGGACATCTTCACTGGAAAATGCTCCCATACCTTTACATTTCTTCCACCGCAAAATTTCGTTTTGAAAAATAACGTGGTTGTTTCCTTAAATTCCTCCAGTATGAATTAAATCAGATCAATTTTCTTTATCTGAGAAAATGACCTACAGTTCATAACAAGATAATTATCCACTTTGGTAGCTCATCAAAGAAAACGTAAGGTTTACCTTTTCCCAACTTCGATCCATGTTCTCTCGAGCGCTTTCTAATCGAGTGGTTTAGTTATGCATAACAGTGCTATAGTTATGCTCCCTAAAATTAACAGTGCTGAGTATAATAGTGTTGGAGAACCAGTTGTTACCGTTTTTCAGTCAAAATGAACGGGTTCAAAATCAATGGATTTTTTAACAAGATAATGCAAGAATTCACGATAGCCAAAAAGTACAGATTTTGACGATTCTTTTTTTAAATTGTAAGTAATCGACTATATTTCAAAGTCTAAATGTTGGATTTGTCCGCTAATGCCCTGTTTAATTGTTATTAACAAATTATTATTTTTTCCATAAGGGGCTAATTAATAATTAAATACATACATACATACATAATCTATTCCCCTTTTACCGCATTTTGCAGTGTCGGGGTTCCACACAAACTAAACTCTTATAGGAGTGCAACGGAGGTAATGGAGCTATGGCAGCAAGTACATTACGCTCCCTCATACTTTATCACTCATACAACTTTCATACCTTAACCTAAGGAGCTCAAACACGATAGTACTAAATTTTTAAAATTCAGTCGCCACCGGGGTTTGAACTCCTGTCCCTCTAAACGAGAGGTAGGATCTCTACCACTCGACCACGGAGGAAATTAAATAATTTCTTCAAATTTTTATTATAATTGAATAAAATTAGGTACTTATAGCTTTTTGAGGTCGCAGATTACGAATTCGGGATCCAAATCGGCCCAAGGTCTAAAATAGCGGCTACAAAATGGCCGCCGATATTAAAAATTTAATATTTGAAATTTCAAATGAAATATAGTACAGTTACTACAGTACTCAAAATAGGCCTGGCTTCGTGTTCTACATACCATATTAAGAATATCACGTGCTGCCAAGCACCCATAATTTTTACGAACAAATTAAATATCTGACTATCATACAGAAAAATTCTATACACAGCATTTATTTTTTTGGTGCTTGATAGTCGGACTGTTCTTCTTAGAATAGTAAATTGCACTTATTACAGTTTGCTCAATTTGGTATGCTTAGATTTCAATAAAAAGCTCCAATATCGAAAGCGGCAACAAATGAATATATATCTGTATATATAGAAGATGATACTTGGAGAAATGGCTGTCTACTATAATCATCAAGATTAATCTTTCTGCCATACATAATCAATCAGTATCTGAATACCTGGGCATAATATTATGACTTATCAATTGCAACATGCTAATAATGCCTAAGACAGCTAAGCGATTGTCGTGTAATAATAAAAATGCAACTATGACGAAGTTTTCCAACAATAGCCAATTTTCAAAAAATGTTAAGCATATTGTAGTATTGTCAATGATGACTAATCATTTCATTTTTTTCTATGAACTACAGTTCTTTTTAGATGTTTTGAGATTTTTCCGATCGCGTACAACTTAATGTGTAATGATGTAATGAACGGTGTAATCTTGTAGGTTAAATAGTAATTGAAATTGAGCAAGGACTTCTAAACGTTCTGAAGTCAATTTAAGATATTCTATTTATTCCACTAAGTAATGAATGGTTATTTGTATATACCTTTATGTAAAAGATCCTACGTTTTTCTTGCATTTCGACATTTAGTTTATTATGGCTTATTGCAAAATAGTCTTTTTGGTAGCTAATTTTGAATGATGATAGAGCCATAACTTGTAGGGTTTAGCATGTTTTCATCAGTTCTTCTGCTTTTAGACTTTTTCGACGACTTTCTTGAAGATTCTTTGTAGACGTTGAACCTGTCGGATTTTTTGCCAGTCGATATTTTCGGGTGATCGAGATTTTGTATTTGAATTTGTTCTAAACCTGCGATTTTCAAGCTAGCTTTTTTTTGTAATATTCAGCCAAAGCTTTGTAGTCTTATCTGAATTAAGAGCTGATTGGGTTTGTTTGATAGGTTAAAATTGTTCGACCAATATGATCGAATTTTGCCCAAGAATACTATAGAGTTCTTATGTACAATGCCATTAAGTTTGTATCAATTGAGTAAGACCTTAATATTTTGACCTGTGTCAGATTTTAAATCAGAGCCGTATCAAGATTTTTTATGTTGAATGCTTCATTGCGCATTATTAGTTCCCATAGACTGTTAATTACAATGACCATGCAATCTTATTCGCTTTTGTTGTGTCCATTAGTTGCATACAAAATAAAAAACATATCTCTAGTGGAGAATCAAATTAATATTTCTTCAAAACCCACAAATTAAAAAATTGTTGTACGATTTGGGGTATTGTAAGCTAATTCTACAGTTCTAGCATTTCTGAACTGAATTCTCTGATATAGCCTCATTTCCCTAAATAGATGTCTATAGACGTACATTATCTTCTAAACGTTGATCTGTCTGTAATGCCTTTTCGGAAACTTATTTCAAGAGATATATATATATTTACTGAGATCGGTATCATTTTAGTAATATAAGAAGTAAAACTAATATTTTGGAGCTTTTTCATTCTGCCATAAAAAGAAATGTTTTCAACAATTCTCTCTCAAAATCCTTTTTATTGTGTCTTACTAACCATAAAACTCGGTTAACGAAAGTAAATAAAACAAACAAAAGTTAAGAAAAGCTTAACAAGTGGAATTTCCCATCAATATCGATTTGCACTAACAATTTAGCCGTAAAATGGTTAAAACTGTTTTGTGTGGAACATTACCACCAATTCTGAACGGGGATCCAGAATCCCCCGCACCACACTCTTTCATCCATCCGTTCGTTTTTTAGGCAATGTTATTCTCTCTGTTGTCGCGATAATGCGATCGACACGGGCAGCCGGGCTACCACACGCAACAAATCTAATTTTTAATAGCTCGAACAGTCGTCAACTAGGGGTTATGGGCACACATTTATTTGACCCCTGACCTGCCATGCTTAACACGCGGGTGGTCCTCGCGAATTCCGCTGGGTGGCGACTATAGTGACTGCACAGGTTTGCATTGTGTCACCTGATCACTTCGAATCGTAATATCTGTGAAATTGTGGGATTGAGTAGCCATTAACTGGCTTCACTACTGTATACTATACTCTATATATATTCTTGCATGTAAAAGACAATTACTCTTTCTCTCTTTGAATGGACTGCCCCCATTGTGTGTGGTGGTGGTGGTGTGTGTATTTTGTTTTATCGGTCCTTTTAACAGCCCAACCTACAGCAATTTGATTATTCTTATTAAACTCAATATAAATCTTAACCGATAAAGCAAATAATAATGGAGGATTTTTTACTTCATTCGATTAGGATAAATTAAATGTTTTGATTTAGATTTATCACTCCTGGTGGTAGAATAAAAGATGTAATGATTGTTTCTCCATAAGGTACATCAACAACGAATTATATAAGTGCATAAATGAATAAATGTATTGAAGATGATTCTTAATGGCTGTATATGCTTAGTAGGAGTACCGCATGGATCACCTTCGGGCCTATATTATTTGTAAAAATTGTATTAAGAATAAATTTCATTTTTTGTGTAATTTAACATGCAATTAAAATATTGTCTTGAAATAACAAAGAAATGTTGTCTAAACTCTACATAAGATGATGATGGTTGGAATATGGCTGGCGCGCTCTGCGGGTAAGCATTTTTTTTATTTTTATTCTTCTTTTAGTCCTTGACTGACTGAAATCCAGTCCCAAAACCATCAAAAGAGCAACGGTACACCAAGAACGAAACATTATACTTTTATTTCTCCAAATACCAATATCTAAACCTGGCTATAGTTGACAACACACAGCGCGACTGTAAGAAATAAAACGTGATTTTGTCGAAAACAAAAATACTTTTTATTATAAAGGGTTTGGCTGGAAAATAAATTGAGAATGTGGAGAGTTTCTTACAGATTTTGTGTTCGAAAATATTTTAGTAGTATTCAGAAACTCGAGCTGTCGATTTTCCAATAAGCATTCAATCATCAACAACTGCTGGGTACGTTATTATTAATTGAATTCATTAAATTAACAATAATTACCGCACAATTGCTTTGTTGATTTTTAAATCGATTAAGTAAACAGTGTATGTTTAAATAAACTAATTAATTCAAAGCCAAGTTAATTGTTTTTCCGGTGCATGAATAAACATAAATTTTAGCGGCCTTGACTTTCACATCATCGAAATCGAAATTAACAAAATGCAAATGAGTTCGTCGGTTCTCTATAAAATGAAAATAAGAAGTGAATGAAAATAGTGTAGGTCGTATTGTAATTTCGTATAGTTCAAGATTTCTTGATATTAATCCCAGCATCAATAATAATGAATACTTCATGTAATCTCTAAACAGGTATAACGAACACGCATGTAAAGGCTGAGCTATACTAAAAGGCCTACTAGAGTCGCAAGAGAAACGATCCTGTTACTAGAACATATCATAGTTACTATAATCGTAATAAAATTAACATTATAAAACTAACGAACCGGCAAGAATTTTAATACTTGAAACTGATACTACTGCAATTGCAGTAGAGTCAGTATTTAATAGTAGCTACGTTGGTACGTAAACTGGTAACATTGGTTGGCATCGATTTGCATAGATATTAATGCGTTGTAGTGACAGGGTATGTTTGCGTATCCGACAAGTCTGGCGTGGTTGTTCTAGATAAAGGACGTGTCCGAAAATATCCGTTCATTCACCAACACGTTTTGTTGTTTACAAATGTGGCCCCGGTCGTAAAATACAAATAAGGAGTTTAGGAGTCCGCATCTCCTCTACTTCACTCTAGCAGCCCAGCCACACGCAACTTATACAACGAAAAAAACCGACCAGAAAAAATCAGCCTCGTTCGTACGTACTTAACATATATGAGTTCTCCTTCAAATATACAACCAACTGCCATTAAGTTTAATTTTCTTTATTCATCCATTGTGATACTTCCACCTTCACCCACGTTTGCAGTCTAATGCTCGCTCGGGTAATTTATTCCGGAAGGCAGTGATTTATCTGATAGGCTAGTGTCTATTGTTACAAGTAAGTAGTTCCGTGCACTGATCTCACCTCTTGTTCTCTGTTTCAGATGGTACAAGCTATACAAGTCCTTCGGTTTCATCTTCTCGAATTAGAAAAGGTAAGTGTTATTTATGACCAATATTAGAAATTAAACTAACTTAATTAAGGAAGCTCTTAATTTGCTTCTTTGAATGGAAATGGGAATTAACTTTTTGAATTGTATCATTTTGCTATTATGCAATTTCCTTTTGCATAATGTCGTAGAAAAACTGAATTAGTCAATTATATTGTGAAAAAGGTACATCTAGATACCTGTTGGTCAAAAAATCAGATATTGTAGATATAAACTTTTATTTCCTTATTACATCACTCTGTGTAAGTAATACTACACATTCTCCCTTTGATGATCTTATTTGGTTCTTAGTTTATCACATTGATTGCTGTGAAAATGTACACATATTTACTGTTTTTCACATGTTGATCTAGTTTTTTTACCTTTGAGATATTATAAATAGTACCACTGTACGGTTTTTGTCCTATATAGAGAGTTCTCTTGAAATACCACTGAATTTCTTCTTCTGAGGTTTGTCACCGAGAAAATATAAAAAACAGCACAATATTCTTCCTATCGTCCTTCTTTAACTCAACTAGGAAAAGTTCTTTGTACAAGGCAGATGTCTGCTACCACTGCGTACGATATTTTGAAATGATCTTCATTGTACTAGTCCAGGGGCTGTTAATCGCTATTCTGTGGAACATAAACAAGTGCAATTGTCACAAAACTGTGTTCATGTCATCGGAAAAGCATTACTGTAAAGTAACTTTAAAAATATGGGGGAATTTTACCCCCAGTAGGGATTTTTAACATGTCAAACATCACATTGACACGCGACCTACAGTTTTACTTTCTATCCGAGAAGAAGGCATGTTTTAAATTTTTCTCCGCTATGAAAAATTACCAGCTCGGCCGGGGATCGAACCTGCGATCCTTGGATTATAAAGCAAACATGCAAACCACTAATCCACCGAGGCTGGTTTCACAACGTATGGTTGCTAAAATAGTTCCTGACATGTGTCTGTAATCAAAATCAAGTTCTATAACTTCAACGTGTTAACTACCACTACCCCAATACATCAGCTTAGCATTGGTACCAATGTGTTGTAGTAGAAGCTCTACATATTTTTAATTGAGTTGATCTTTTACGCAATATTTTTATTCTTGGATCAAAACTTGCTATTGATAGTTTTCTTCTTTTAAAACAACTAATAGATTTTTAGAATGGTGAAATACTGAAATTGTTCCAAACTTTGAGTCATTTACCGAAACAGGTGTCAAAAACGAAGTCATAACTAGAGGACAAGAAATGGAAAGAATATTAGTAACTTTGAACAATTATGGAACATGTTCAGGCAAAAATAACGTGTCAGGAAAATTTAGTGCATTAAAAACATTATATTTGGAATACAAAGAAGAAGTTCAAAAAGAAGCCGAGAGAAAATTCTGATGCTCGCTTACATGTTGGATGGTACTCAATATTTGCACAAGTTAAACTTGGTTTGAGAATTTCTTAGCTTCTTCCACAAAAAATGATGACGTATCATCACTTTTTATTCAAGAGTTGTACTGCATTTCTTGTAACCGTCTTGTGTACTTTCTACTCAAGATTTAAGTCTACAAAACTACTTTTCAAATTTGCCTGGTCCCTTGGGAGTGATAACGTTGCTACACCTATTTAACTAGTTGAGACGCATATCTCTCCAGGAAATTAATGAATCTGACACCCTCGTAATTTCGAAACAGTAATTAACCCATACAACATTTTTAGTCATCGCTACTTATCAGACCGGTGGAACTGTAAAGTTTTTGTCACTAATGACAATCACGTAATTGCTACGGTTTTATTATGTGCCTGGAACAAAAATGGGGACCAAGTTTTGGGTAGCAGATACGTTGCAGTGGCATCTCTGGAACTTGTCCAGTTACGTTTCGGTTACGTTGACGCTACGTAGCGGGAACGTGGCGGCATAGTAATTGTTACTTTCGTGGAACTTGTTTTCTATTTGACACATCGTGTCACGCTTTCGTTATCTCTTTCTCTTGCAACTTAAAAAATATTCTACTATCATTTTCTAACTAACGCTGCGTTCATGCCACAAAATGGATTACTGTTTTATTTGTAGAATACATAATAATACATAGACACTATAGACACATGAAATGTTTGATTATTTTGTCATTTCAGCATATCAAAATTATAAACCATCGCAACTTTTCTGTTAAATGTGATGATGATAGATCGAAAAATAACAACAATATTTTTTTTTATTAAAATATGATAAAAATACTTAAAAGTTGATACTTGTCACTGCAAAAATGCCCATTAGAACTTTAAAAACATTTAAGTTTAACCTCACATTTAACCATAAACATTATATTTTTTATACTGTTACATAATAATTAGATATGGCATATTTTAAGGTTGTGTCAACCAAAGAAAAAAAGTGGAATACACTTCATCCTTGTTCCTTAGAAATGGAAATAAAATAATATTTTGTATTGTCCCCAACATTTAAAATTTTCAGACCGAGAAATGTTGAGGTCGGATGCAAATAGCTGTCCTGATGTACAAACATATGAGAAAAATTTAGAATAGAAGTTACTGCAACTTGTACTTCCGATACCTTCAGTACTACCTTAAAGTTTTAAAAACTTTAAAAGTAGCTTCGGGCAAGTTACTGCTGCAATCACTATACCACTTTGAAGTTGCAGAAACTTTAAAGTAATTATACTAAGTGGTAAGTAATGGAACTACGTAGTTCTTATAAATAGTAGAAAAAAAATAATTACTGAAATATTCCAAACTGAAGTAATTAAACCTATGAAGTCACAAGTTTAGTTGTAGATACATAAGTTCCGATCTCAGTTACTGCTACTTAGATGAGCTTGAGTAAGCTAAAGAATTCCCCAAAATCAGAATCATAAAAAATAGAAAAAGCATCTCTAAAACCCATAAGAAAGGTTTTTTTACGAATTGCATGAAATAATTATCAACGAAAGGTCGCAGCGCAGACACAGCTTCGATAAAAATAATGTTATTGGATCCTGTGGGTGCTTTTAAATCAATGCAATACCTGCACTATTAATAAGTTGTCATTAGTACTAATATGTCCGTGTAAAGATACTGTTATCAAATTTTTACATACAGGTATCGGGTAAAATACATGTCCACTGATTATGTCGTTGCAGAAACAGGTTAGGAAAAAATAACGGGAATAAAAGAAGAAATGATATAATATATTGCGCATATATATGATGTATGTATGGAATAGTTGCTGTAGAATAAGTTTGAAATTGAGGGAAAGATGATCATGACTTTTTCAAACATTTCTATTCATTCAGGACATCGACCTTGGGAACATAGCCCACTTGATTTGCTTCTGGAAAAACATCTGCACTACCCTTCGAGGCAGTCTAATTGGTCTCTCAATGATTCTAGCGATACATATGCGGTAAGCCTTATAGATCTTGGAAAAGTTGTAGAAATCTTTAAATGTACATTCCAAAAGTAAAAGAAAATACGACAATTGCAATACATGAAATTAGTGGATAAACCTCTTGAAGACCAAAAAGCGAACACAGTGACTGAAGGAAATTGCATTTAGAACTGGTATGCAGTGCATATTCCATGTACCAACGTTTTTATTTCCTTTTATTCTGAAATAACTAGGACCTTGAATAAATGAAAAGTTAACATGGTTGAAATTAATGGTTGTTCATTTAGCAAAATGTCTAGCTAAATTTAAAAATACCCTCGTGTCTAAAATTAGCGTCTCACTCAATTTTTTATTCAAATGCCTTAAACACGCTCAAATGTTCCTTGTAATAAAACATATATACCTACCTTCTTTTCATGAACTCAACATTTCGTAGGAGATTTCTCATGCATTGTTCTAATACGCCCCCTATATGGTTTCTTCATAAATAAAAATCTGAGAAACTTTGAAAACCATAAAAGTAACAATTATTATCATAATTCCGAAAGAACAGATTGTGTGTGTTAGTTTTCGTAATAAAACTTAAATTCTCTCTAACAGTCGTATAAATTAAAACTGTCACAATAAACCGACTGGTAGCTCCTACATATGAAAAGATTTATTCAAAGGGAAAGAAAACAAGAAGTAACAGAATACGGGAAGTAGTAGGTGGTGCGGTGAATGACAGTAATGTGTTTAATTTTGAAACATTAAGTTTTTTCAAAGATTTAGTAGACAGAGATTTGAAAAGCAACATTTGCAAAACAAGAATTAAGTAGATGTCGTCATGGTGGTTGTGGGTGTATGGAGTTTCCGTAGAAAAGGGTTATACATTGTGTCTCAGTAGTCTGGAATTGGCCAACCATTTCTTACTCCTAAAATAAAAACTTAAGGCAATAGTGGACAAGAAGTTATACCTTGTTTTCTTCAATTTCGATTATATCTACCATTTGGATGACAGATGAAGTGAAGATAAATTGCTATTAATCTTAGGTTTGCACGAAAAGTAATGCAAGGTGTTTGATTTAGAATTTCTTTACTGTTCCCCTATTATGAGGGGGCCTACTAATTATTTTTAATAAGACGCATTGATTAAATTTTTATGTCTAAAAGAACAGAAGATACATATGTAAGTGTTTGGGACACATTGTATGTCCTTGGAATGACCATTGGATCGGCGACTAACACTTGTAAAAGTCATTTAGGCCGAGTGCGTCTTAAGTGAATGACCCTCAACTAATTGTAACGAGATAGCAGCGGTAGTAGCGGCAAGTCACCCTTTGCATCGTAATTAGACGATGGGGGCTGCATGTGGTACTACTCTCTGATCGATAACATGATAAGTGACACCGAACAACCTGCGGGACGATCGCAGGTAGTAATGCCTTCTCATCAGTTGTGTTCCTTCTTTTCTAAAAAGGTCCTTGTTGTATCACCACGATCCACGAATCGAAAACAGAAAAGATTCCCTTCGTTGGTTCTCTGATAAAATTTATTCGCGGTCCGACTTCACAACGAAGGAATACATTAAAAAAACTTAAAATTATGGAAATACGCGTCCGGGCTGGTCAGCGCTTTGCATGTGCAGGTACATTTAAATTGCTAAAAGGGGACACTATCGGGGGTTTATCTCTCTCTGGATATTATAATAGCCGCGATCTGGTTGCGAGGCAAATGCACATAACCGGTTGCCCCAGACGTCGTCGTCTTCTTCTTCGGCGGCCATCTTGGCCCTGGTTTTGTTTCTGGTACTCTTCTCTGCATTATCAACAAGCTTAGCTTTAGTTACAACGTGCAGAAGATGAACCGTATATTTTATTTATATGCAACATATGTATATATACATCTCTGTATAATAAGATGTGTACGCTCTTCTTCAAAAAACACGAACATCGTATACAAACTTCACTCTTAAGTAACCACCTGCGTTTGCTTACATATCTCGAGCGATCATCTAAAATGTGTAAATGAATTTTCACGTGTATAGTCATCGATCTTAATAAATCTTAAATTGTAATGAAGTAGAATTTTTATATAAGTACTTTTGTTTTTTTTTTGTCAATTCTTCCAAAGATATACCTTCGATGGAAATGAATAATTGGGAAACGCTCTAATATTTAAATGTTTAGTACCAAATCCGGTTATCTGAGTTTGGATTTCCAAAAACAAGCAGAGCAGCTGAATATGATTTCAGCTCTATATTAGACATCTTCACTCTATATTAGAGTTTCAGAGTCTAGATTTGCATAAGAATCCCTTATTCTTCAGAAATTTTAATAAGTCTTCATCAATGACATGGAAAGCAACAGTAGACTCATTTGAACACTTCAAGCTAAATATCATCATATCCTTTGCTTCCATTGGAGTCAACAGACACCATGTAATTTTTATACGGCTGTAAAAAGATCTTACCAAACTATATTTCGTTACTTTTATTACTTTGGCATTTTAGAATCATAGAGAAACAACAGCAGCAATGGGCATCCCAATGGCACCTCCATAATCAATCCTCCAAGAAGAGTGGACACCAATGTTAAAGATATTTAGAAACATTGGTTTTGATTAAAGGTTCTATACCAAAACTCAAAGACTTAGATATAGTTGCCTAATTTAAAGACTAAGAAATGCCAAGAAAAGTCCAACAATACAACTCAATAGATCAATAGCAATACGTACATATGATACGAACACCTTGAAAATATTTTTTTTCTACTCTAGCATTTGAAAGTATGAGTTATCCTTAGAGAACTAAAAGTTGACGCTTTCTGAGGAAAAATGAGAATTGTCACTTTTCCACTTGTCCCTAATGGCGACGAGCAGAAAATACTTTTCTCTTTGCTCAAAACACAACAATGGTAATTTCGTCTTTGTTTTACCAAGGCGACGTGGACTATTGATTGCTTTTAATGCACAGCTTGTGTGTTGTGTGTGTATATTCTGTATTGCTAGCGGAAAGTGCCATTGCCGCTCGAGAGAGATGCCTAATAGATAATCTATATTCTCTATCGATCGGCAATATATGGCCCCCCGGTTTCAGTGCACAACTAGCTATTTACATGGTGGTAGCCTGACAGCTTCAAGAGATCACAAATCCTGCTAGCTATTATTTTATTCAAACTGGATTATGAGATAGGTACCAGATATCGAATGAATATCATAATAACCATATATATACACGGTACAGATCTATTGACGAACTTTTTTTTCTAATTAGTGTGCTAAAAGTTGCTAATACTAGCTTTAACAAACAGTTTTGGGGATAGTTAGTTGCTTGGGATATTTGAATTAACGATTGACGAGTGTAAATCATCTAAGAGCAAACTTTGATTGAGGTTAGAGGAACTTTGACTGAGGTTAGAGATACTTAGCCATATTGAGCTTTACGAAGAATGAATCTTAGCAAATTAGGAAAAATAGCTCCGATTGGATTATTGGTGATTATTAGTCCGCTACAACTGAAAGAGAAGAAATTTAGGATTTATCTAGAAAAGTTCCGAGTTTGCCAGTAGCAATATACATATATCATAAATCATTCATGACGACTGTAGTACGAACTCGGATTACAATTGACGGTCGCTTTTAATGTGCTTTGATTTGTTGATTTCTTCTTATACATCCTCTTCGCAATTTCTCACGCATCTCTGTCGCTATAAATGTAAATACGGCGGATAAAAGTAAACAAACATCAAAATCAACACCTATAACTTTCAAAACAAGACATGATGACTTCCCAAATGTTAGAAACAACAACGTTGCGTTACCAGTCCAGTGCATTACCGAAGTAAAGTACCTGGGAATAACAATGGATTCTATTATTAACCTGGAAGTCGCACATAACATCCAAAAATAACCAGATTAATAACAAAATACGACAAATGTACTGGCTACCCAACAGAAAACTAAAATTAAAACTGAAAATAAAATACTCCTATATAAGCCTATCATCAAACCCAACTGCGGAGCTGCACTAAACCTTCTAATACAAAAATCATTCAGCGGATACAATCATGATTCTTAATGCACCATTTGTAGATAAGCAATAAAACCATTCATGATGATTTCAACATTCCAGCAGTAGAAGAACTATTTTTATAACCTTCCTGAACATACAAACGCAGAAGTAAAAAATCAACTGCAAAATCCTGTCACAGTGTCCAGAAGACTAAAGAGGAAACGACCAACAGATTTGAAACAATGATCGTTATAAACTTTTTATAATCGGAAGTAGTAAGCTCAGTTCACATTTGGGTGTCCATCTCAGACCTCCCTCCCATCGGTGAAAACTAAGTGAACACATTGAGCATATGTCACATCCTTGTCCAAATGGGGGATTGTGGCAAAAAGCTAACTGAAAATATGACCGGTAAATCCGTAGTGGAATGACAATGACAATCTTTAACACATACACAGCATTTGCACTTGGGAAGCGATTAAAGCTTTGATTGTTCTGGGATTGGAGGTTGTACTATGGTGACAATAACAATAAGCGCAACAGTGTTTGTAGTGTGCATACTTTATCTTTTTAAATTTTTGAGACTAATTGGAAAAACTCTTCTGTAGTTTGTTATCATGGCATTGACCTTTTGCTGATTTTTATTTGTGCTGGTAATACAACGACATGCAACTTGTGCGCGGCCTACCCATAAAATCTGATCGCATTTATGCAACGGTATCAGTTATCGTAGCACTACTTATTATTGTAATCTCAAAAAGTGAAAGAATAGAAAGGTATAAGAAAATGGAAAATGATGCTAAGAGTAACATTAGAATGTCCATACATACCAAGAAAGTGCAGTGAAATCAACGGGGACAGTTACCAAATATAAAGTGCAATTTTTTATGGTTTTACTGTTCTGCCACGACCTGTGTGTGAAAACAAGGTTAACCAAAACTATCTTGAAATTGTCGAGGAAAATCTTTGTTGATCTCATGCGCGTTAGCATTCCTGCCTATAATGCAGAGAATGGCAGTGAAGTAAGCCAAAAGAGGAGAAAGGCCAAAAAAGAAGAAACACTTTAGAAAAGAGACATTTTCTTTTGGTGCAATTATAACTAATATAAAAGGCTGTAAGAACTGTTGACGCAGAAAATATAACACATGACAAATAGGTCTGTGGTATAGTTACTGTCTTTCAAATAATTTCGTGCTTATTAAGCTTCACATGTTAATCGAAGCTGACAGAAGTCTTGGTGTTCAATCTCAAAGGCTTTCGATACTCTGAAGATGGAAGCCAAAGCTGAATTATAATTTTAAGAATGTATTTGAACAGTGTAAATTTCGCTTATAGTATTTTCTAATAATCTTAGATTTGAATTAAACTAGCTAGACACCTGCACAGTCTCTTATGGTGATGGTATACAGGTTAGTACTTGGTACAAGTTTTATCATAACTGGTGCGGTGCTGTCGCAGATTATCCACGAACAGATATACAGTAGGACAGGCACTTTTTTTATACTATTAGAGGTATACATTGAATCTTTTAGAGACTTTAACTATGTGTCTTTGATGATTGGACTATTGAAGATATTTTGAAGAAATGTTGTCTTCTATACAAGAAGAAATGAAACTGATTTTTTAGACTCTCCTACGTTAAAAATTGAAAATTTAGTTAAGTTCTTCAGATTCTTCTGTACAATAACCTGATATCGGATGCTTGGTCGCATCCTTTTCAGAATCACTGAATATTGAAGATAATTTCCAATGGTAGAACAAGGATGTCTGTAGAATATTTTAGGATTGATAAATAGCAAGAACCAATATCTCAACATCTTTATGTAAATAACTGTCGTATCTTTTTTTTGACTATAACGTTTCACATCACCTTAATTAATAGTTTATAACTTTTCTTGTTCGCGCCTTTTATTCACGTGTTCTCCGGCATCCAAAAGTGTACTTTGATAAAAAAAGAGGTTAGAACTTAATGTGTTGCCCATTTAAACGAATTTGGTGAAAAATGTAACCATAACAAAAAGTAAGAGTTGACATCTTCACGATAAAGATCGCAGGAGAACAGGTTGTTTCTAATCTGGTTACAGGAGAATCTAATTTACTGCCTCGTATTTCGATCATTAAAAAGTACACATAAAGTATGTAAGTTTGGAACTCGTTTTGAGAAATGCGGTGTTCGAGCGGTAGATAGCGGAATGTGCCGCCGGACACCTCATAAAGCCGACCTGGATGCCATATCGTCCGCAGACCGATAAAAACACTTACAATTAACAGTCTTTGATAGGCCTTTTAATGATGACGAATTTACGAACAAAAAAACTCACGTCTACATTTGTGCTTCTAACCTTGCGTGCGGAGACATCACTTCTTTTAAAAACTTCTTACTGACCAAAAGGAGTTATTCGGTGATTATTCTTCTTGCGAATTTACGAATAAATACCATATGAGGTAAAAGATTGGCACGTAGAGTATTTTAAAATATATACAATAAACATAATGTATCGTTCGGTCTAACCGGCTCCTACGCAGTTGTTAGGATAAAACTCTCCATACTTGTGTTGTCCAGTCTGAAGGCCAAATCCCATCGCGGCCGGGCCAAGCGAGCCATGTTTCGTATGCAAATGAGCCCACTTTCTTTTGATTCGTGTGCGGTTTAGGCCAAGCTCTTATGTAAATGTGCCGCATCAGACTGGCTTGCTACATTTTTTTCTCTTTTGCTACTACTGATCAATCTGAAAATATGGTACCTATATCTGTTAGTATTCTCAAAGATACTGATTATTGCTCTGTTTTTGTTTTCAGGTACACGAACTCTGCGACAATTTCTGCCACAGGTACATCAGTTGTCTAAAAGGAAAGATGCCCATAGACTTAGTTATAGATGAAAGGGATTCCGGAAAACCTCCGGAACCCATAGGTACACCCGCTAATGGCGACGGAGGTACCCGTAGCACAGCAGATTCCACCTCGCATACGGACGGTGCCAGCACACCTGATGTCGTGAGTAGTTTTTGTTATTTTTTTGATTGAATTTTATGAAATATTTAGAGAAGAAAAAGTTAATTAGCTCCAACAGATTCGCCGGGCAAAGAGTTGCCAAAAAGTATTGATCGTAGGGTAGAAATATAGAATTTAAAATTATTCATAACTAATCAATTTCAAAAGTTCCCATTTTGCCCTTGTTAATCCAAACCATAGAAACAAAAATTAACATTTTATTGTATATAAAAGTGACAAGCAAATAATGCTCTTATTTATTCGAACGGCAATATCCCTCATATTTTTCTTCCTATTTTCTTTATTGCTGTTTGTGATTCAATCTACCCATTTGATATTTACATCCTGAGAAGTCAATTTAATCAGGATGTGCATTCCTGTTTTTAGAATTAAACTATACACTCGATTTCGATTTCAATTAACATTTGTACAACAAAAGGGGGTTCTGACTGAAGGAAGATTTATTTTCCAAATGTGTGTGTGCTATTTCCACTTTTGTTATAGATTCGCTCTTCTGTAATCGAATAAGTCAAACTCGCGTACATCAATTTAAAGTTATGCACGCCCATACATTCCTTCTTGAAATACTTCCATTCCCTGACATGGATTTCCACCGTTATTTGCATAGGATTTCTATTTCATTTGCACCCTGCATAACTCGGAAGTTTTTCTTTTAGTCTTTTTTTGTGAGCAACTACACTGAACAATCAAACTGTGCTCGTTTTGTGTTTTTCCGCAATAAAGACGCTCTAAGAAATACAATTCCGCTTTTTTCAAGCTGTTGTGTTTGTCGCTCCTTCTTCGGAAGTCAAGTGACGGTGGTGGAGCGTCCCGGCCGCAATGTATTAGCTCATTTTCGTGATGCTGTTTGCAAAGAGGAGCAGACTAGGGGAAGCTCCTTCACTGAAGGGAGTTTTGCTGGTAATTGGTGTCAATTTAGACTGACGCATCGCTCATGCGAGTGAGGGATTGTGTTACACCCTCGTGAGTTTGTGTATGCGGTCACCGCCCGACTTCTTCCTCGTCTTCTTTATCTGCTGCTGAGATGACGAATGAATACGCAGCGATAAATCGGTGCAAAGTACACTCTCTATCTGTTCAACCTATCTGAGAGAAGCAACGGGTTTGATCTACCTGCGATTATTTCTCTGATGGCTTCGTGCCGATGTAATATTCTGGAGCCGAGGTTCGCTCTGCGGGGAGCATTCAGTGTTGAAATAAAACCATTTCGGGGCCGCGATGAAAAATGCGGCGTCTGAGTGTCGCGACGCGGACTCAGAAAGCAGATTTAGCAGTTCGGCCACTCGATAATCCTGCAAGATCGATTATCAACACGGTCGCTAAATCAGTTCTACATATACGAGAACGTGCGTCGGCGTCGTCATCGTCGTCGTCGTTGTCTTTCTTGTCATCTTTCATAGCAGCCATACTGAAAATGCTTATTCTTGGCATGCCTTAAGATTCCGTCGCGACCGTCAAAAATAGTGACACTTCCCCGTGTGTCGAGAGCATGGTATTCGAAAATGCACTGCAAACATTGTTCATTGGCACACGCCCGTATTTAAAGATTAAATACTACCTGAGACTACGCCAACTGTTTTCTACATGTTTGCCGTGCTACTGTTAATTACTTCGACATGGAAATTATAATTAATAGTATGTTGAACATGTTACTTTGGTGCATTACCAATTATTTTGTTATAAATCATAACATTTTTGTAATGAATTCCTTTAATTTTGGATTAATAATCATCAGGAAGTAAGAATCGCTAGGAATTCCTTTTCATGTATCGATTATATTTATTCGTACTGCATTTTTTTGTATGCTTACAATCGAACCATTACCGTGGCTAATAATAAAATCGGTATGCCGATATGAAGACTTCCTGAGCAAAATTTTGTGAGATTCTGCGTTCTTCCTGGGTACAGTCCTCATAGACATACGTTTAAGAAGAAAATACGTGAAGTATGCGTCTGTAGAGTGTTGTCGTTCCGATGATAAAAATAAACAGTGCTCTCGACATGCGGTATGTGGCGGGTGAGTAAAACCCAGGTTGTGCTTTGGAAGGCGCTCAAAATGACGATACTTCATACCATACCATGAACGCATAGCGCTGCCAATAGCATCTCACACGCGCGTTTGTCGTCTGAGAGTAGTATAATTAACGCTGTATTTATAGCAACAAGCAAGGGCAACAATCGACCCGAATTATTTGTCAACATATAAAATAGGTTCTATACAATCGAGTCGGTTTTCCTTAAATGATTTGTAATTAGCCGGGTTGTCGGTTTACTAGACTGGCGAGCAGAGGCATGCAACCAACCAACCAACCAACGACGGGAGAGAATCTCGAGTTCCCGTTCCGTTTCCTTCCTGATACAATTTGCATCGTCTCGGAATCACTTAGCTGGAGGAAGCCGCTCAGTCCCCGCGGTGCCCTCACTGCGCCGCTTTTATTGGGGCATTATCATTTTATTGACTTCAAATAGCTTGTAAAACGCAGAGCTGCGAGCCGAGCGCGGGAAGCGATTCCGCCGAAACAGCCTAATTCAGGAGACAGTGATGGCTTGTAATCGCCGACAAAGCTTCCCTCTCGCAAACAGGTGGATTTGTTCAATTTATTATGCCGTTGTATTGCAGCTGGTCCGTACATCGATACAGGAATATTGCGGTGCGGTTTATTCTAAATACGAAAGGAATCGCTTCGCAACAGTGCTCCTATCATAATCCATAATTCGCGGTAAATCATATTACCGTGGGTGAATATCCGATGAGAGTACGAGTAATTAGTCCCGCTCGCGTTACGAGCTGAGCATTAAGAATTGAAGGGCAATTAGTGGATCTGCATGTATAATGAGCATTGGTGTTACCACTGAGGAGTCAAAATTGACGCCAAAGGGTTGTAATCCGAAATGCAATAAACGCGACTTCTGGATATGTTACTACCATTACCGCATCAGCTAGCTGATAGAGCACGAACGAACGTGAAAAGTGCGCACAAAGACCGGCCATCAATCCTCGCCGGATTGTTTCCTGCTGCATCAGACTAATGGTCCCAGCGGCAAAAGTAAACTTCGCAGGAGAAACAGTTTAATGGAAACCGGGACCGCGGGGACCATTAAAATGAAATAGTGACACAGTCCACCTCTCGGAAGTATAGACTCGAATCAATCTCTCCTAAGCAGAACGGATGGTCATTGTGTTTGCGCTATTGAAGGGCTACCATTACTGCGACTGCTGTCGGTAATGGACCGTAATGACGTACGATGCGAATTGAACTACGACGCGACGGCGATAGCAGCAACGCTCCTGTTTGCTATAGCTACTCCCAAGGCAAACAACCCTGCGTGTGCAAGCTTATAAAATATTCAACCTCGTAATACAATATCGCCCTCTTTGCACCCGCGTTATCTCCGCGCCGCGGCTCCACACACTATGAAATTTTATGAATAGATAATGTGCGTATTTTAATATTCCGGGTGGTTTCGGTAGCGATGCAGAACGTACTACCAGAGTATTATTATTATATCCTTGGTTGCAAGTATACCTAGGAATGGATATGCAATAGCGCGTCCGTAGGCCCTATCTGTGATCGAAAGGATGGGGAGAACGGGCACCTGGGCCAATGGGGAGCCATACATCACGCGGGATCGGCGCGGCTCGAGATTTAGGATCGGATAGGATAGAGCCGAGGGAAGCAGGATATGAGGCTGGCGCTGCGACGCTTCTGTACTCTCAGCGATAAATCACCGGGACAAATTTAATTATCCTGCTGTCTGCGATAAGGCCGAGACGTTAGCGTGCAGTCGTTACCCAGCACCATCTCAGATACGCCGGGGCTTAATCCGAGCAATCCGCACCTCTCGCCACCACGCCGTACGCCACCTGATATACGGCGTCGACAGAAACTACGGGAATTATGCCTTTTTGTCATGCAGCTATGTAATATATCTAAAGCCATGTATCTCTCTCATCATTGGGCATGCTGACTAAAAATGCAATAACGAATTTATTTGTTTTGCTCATTGACTCGAGTACAAAAAGTATGAACCCTACCTGACGCATGGGAGAAGTATGTTGTATGTGTGGTAAAGAAAAACAATCAAGTATTGTTATAGTCACCCCTGTTGTGGGAAGGCACGAGTACACGATTATACCCAAAGAATACGAAGTCTGCCAAATAATCACAATTATTATTGCAAGAGCTCAAACAATGCCTTAGTAGCGAGGGTGGTTTAGAAAAGAAGGGTTGCAATGAATGTCGGTGGTTGTTAAACCGGTTAATGACTGTAATGCATTCGATTTTTATTTATTTATACCACCGTGCGTTTTGCTTGCAGCAGCAGCAATCGGGGTTTTTCATTGTTTTAACAAAACATTCAGTTCTGGTTGTTTGTAAAAGAATTTATATCGTATGTTGTAGTATTATGAATCGAAGAGCCTAACGACATTGTCCTCGGGATTATTATAAAATACGGTGTGCATGAGTCGTTTTTAAAAGCTGAGCTGTCTCCGTCAGGCGAGCGAAGGCCGGCGCGCGCCGTCTTTGTTTGAGTGTCAGGACCAGCTGTTCTCAATTTGGTGGCTATTTGTTCTCGAGAGTTCGTTCACTCGCCCCTGCCTAAATTGCAATATGTGTATTTAACAAATTTCCACTGCAGACTTCAATTATCATGTGTGTATGTGTATTAGAGATTAAGGTTGCTTGGAAAACAGTAAGGTCACATCAAAGAGCAGTTAGCGAGGGAGGAAAATTGTTTGGTGGAGAACTGCAAGAATCGATTAGAATCGAACCAACAAATGACCATGCATTTTGGTCATTTGGCACAGTATCTTATTTTGTTCTTTGAAATTGACATTAAAATTTCCGTCAATTGGAAGATTTTTAAGTAAACCCAACGATACTCCAAAGAAAAGAAGATACTTGTTACGTTGCTCTAACATTGGAGTGCAGATTGTTCCTATTAGTATGGAGCAATTTTTTAAGGTCCAAGTGTACCCAAAAATAATTTAACGGTACATTCAAAAATTCTAAACAAAATCACAGTGGATTTATTTATATTGTAGATAACTATACCAAATTTTAAAAAAAAATCATTACAAAGGGGCCATTTAGACACCCCCAACACGGTGCATAAATCTTGTTGTTTTTTCCATAAATAATATAATAATGAGATAACTTTGGTTTTAAATTAATAGTCTAGAAATGTTAAAACTTGCTTACCTAACTTGTTTTGAAAAACCATGTTTATTAATTAAATTATTTCACATGTTTTACGTGAAAAATTAATTTTAGAGAAACTGTACATTCAAAGTTAACCAAAAAAATACCACCTAAGTCTGATAGTATTTGAACTATTTGTCGAAGATTTTAAGAAAATCTTATGTATAGTGACTAAATTCATTCGAAAAAACCTGTTTTTTGCCAAAAAAAACTGCTTTTTTGGAAAAAAACACCTAATAATTTAGTCCCTAGACATACGATTTTCTTAAAATTTTGGGAAAATAGTTCAAATACTATGAAATTTAAGTGGTATTTTTTAGGTTTACTTTGAATGTACAGTTTCTCTAAAATTAATTTTTCACGTAAAACATGTGAAATAATTTATTTAAAAAAAATCTGTTTTCCAAAACAAGTTAGGTAAGCAAGTTTTTAACATTCCTAAGTATTAACTTAAAACCAAAGTTATCCCATAATTAAATCATTTATGAAACAAGCAAAACACGTTTCTCTGGGTACACTTGGACCTTAATACATTCTATCACAGATTTAACTTTTCGTCTCAGTTTAAAAATGCTACAGAACTAAAACAACCAAAAACGTTTTTCCTAAATCTAATATTTTTATAACCCAAAAAACAAATGAATGTGCTACTTCAAAGTAATAAAAATTTTAGTGTGTGCATAATATAAGTGTGTGTACTCACCTAAATAACGATAACAGCTTGTAATGGTAGGATAATATAGATCTATGATAAAAAACTCCCGTGGTTTTATTATATTTTATCTAAGATAATACAGTAACTGCTGGAGAGGCAAAGATATAGCAATAGTTAATCCACATTTAATTCGTGATAAGAGAGGGAGCCGTGTGACACATCAGTGCATGTTTACATGTCCATTAACTAAGGATTAACCTGTCATCCTTATCTCAAATACAGATGGCGTAAAACAGCTACCGATTTGGATTTATTTGTTTCTGTACCAAAAGGGATGTTGTAATTGTCAAAACCTTAATGATAACTCCCAAAACAAATTTTTGATACAATTTCTAAAAAAAAGTCCTTTCGAAAAAGGATCAATGTTTTTAACGTAATGACATGCATAAACAATAACATGTTATTTTAGGAATAACTCAACCCCCTGATGATTTCCGTGATACTAATTGCAGAGGTTATTAATACACACTTTTAATATTCATCGCGTGCAACCCTTTTTCCCCTCCTTTCTCCTTACATCCAGAATTTTCTTTTTCTAATATTTTATCTCTTTATAATAAAACGATTCAGTTTTCCTGGTTTTTGGAAATGCATGTCATGTCACAATAATTCTGGTACATTATAGTAGTGGCTACGTAAGCTATGGATCAAGTCCGTGTAGATAAACAATCCCCCATGGAGTGTTTCGACCCAACACAAGTATTTGGACTTGTTCGTGAAAGGTCTTCCATAAATTGCTGATGAGGGTCCTAAACTGGACAATGTCAGTTTTCAGGAATTCGTTCAAAAAGAATTGACGGCTTCTTTGGATTTTACACAACGGGGGGTCGGGCCTGTGTGACTTTCTGATCTTCTCAACGGGGAGTCTCTGCAATACCTAGAACTGTCGTCGTGCCACGCAAGGACGGAGGATTTGCTTGGCTTGGGTGCTTTTGCCCCTCCTGCTGTTTTTACTTTTTAAATTTTCTTCTTTCCATTTATATATATAGCTCTTTTATTTTTCTGGAAAGTCTCTTTCAAATTGCATTAATTTGATCATAATCTCAACTTTTGGTATATACCAAACATGTCATTGCCGTGGCGGGGCCACATTATTTTTTAATCATTCAGGTTTTTAAAGCGGTTATTCTTTACAAGAATTTCTGTGATTTTTAAATAATGTTGAAAATTATATCTAATCAGGTTTTTGCTTTTTCTCTAAATTAATTCCCGAGAAGAAAAAAACTGGTTGGATTATTTGAAGTCATTAGTTGTTTCTGTCGTGTTTTCTTTTGATATTACTATTTAAGTTGATTGGTTGTTGTATATCACTCTTTCAAAGAAATATTACATTGTTCCAAATTTAAAAATGCTGAACAAAATAGTTAAAATGTTTAAAAGATACATTCATTTAGAAATATAAATGTGAAACACGAATGGTTTTGATTGCCTTTAGGTTATAATATTTAATTTAAATAAACTTTTGGGTCTGATTGATTTTGCATACCTGTTATAGTTAGATTTAATGTGGTGTTGTAGTCAACTAATTGGACTATACTGACACGATTTTGCTTTCACTTCCACTTAGGACGATTTTTGTTGCTGTTGCATAAATTTCATTTTCATTCTTGGGGCAACCATTATTGGACCAAAGGGTAATGAACAAAATTATTTATCTATTATTTTTCTCCCACGATATTCTTAAAATTGTTTTTAACAAATCAAATCATGCGCATACAGACACATGTATGTAGGTAGTATTTTCCAACCATGGTATAACACACACATTAAGCAATTGACAGTTCTGATCTGATAAAGATGTAAAAAGATTTACTGTATGTATAATAGCATTAGAGTATTTTAGATCTAGTCAGAGATTATTAAATTGCGTTTGTATTACAACCATTCACTTACAATATTGAAGACTGCTATGAATATTTTATTAGATAAGTCAACAATATCTGTAAGAGAGTGTAAGCACAAAGATATAATTAGTATTCACTAGATATATCTTCAAATTGACAAGGTCTTCTTGAAATTCTCATAATGTGGTCAAGTCTTGGTTTGTTTCACAGTTTGCAAAAAATACTGCTTTATACTTTTGAAATGTTGAATGAAATCTGTTCTTCGTTTTCTGAGAAACCATAGAGTGTTGGTCTTTTGGACTTGCTTATGACCAAATACAATTCTAAGTATTTAGGCTTATTTACTTAATAACTAATTTAGCATGCTAAAAGAATGTCAAACCAATATTCTAATTCCAAACCTTTTTGACTTTAATCTTAGGAGCTAAAATTGTCATTGGATTTTGTAGAGTAGATTGGATACGTAAAGTACTGTCAAATGAAATATCTCTATCTATTCAATTTCTCGCCGTTTTTGCTTTGATCTCAATCTTGGACTGCAGTGCAAAAATGTCTCTGTCTGTGTTTTTCTATAATCCATTGGACCTCTTACTTAGAATTGAAAAAATATACATTTACACTTATCAGCTAACAATACAACACACCCTGTTACCGAAGCGAAGCTTTTTTACAACACCAGTGCAATACCTAGTATCTCTGTGCTTAGAACTACCAAATTGTATACTTCAACTTCTCACCGTATTTACTTTGACCATAATTTTGGTCTTCAGTTCGAAAACATCTCTGTAGTTTTCTATAATTCACTGGATTTTTTTCCAGGATTATAAAACTGTACTTAGCATTTAGCAACCAATAATACAAGACAGCCTGTTATCGAACCAAGACTTTCCAACAATACCAGTACAATAGCCTAGTACGCCTAGTACTACTAAATGAAATATTTTAATTTCTCATCGTTTTTACTTTCACCATAATTTTGGCCTTTCTTAGGATTGGATCTAAAGAAACAATGCACAGGATAAGACTATAAATTAATGAAGGTACTTTTATTCACTGATTAACTATATAGCAGCAAATTTAGATTTTCTTGAGGTCCTAAACATCGCTTATGAATGATTCAAATGATCCGAATGGCAAAAAAGAAGCTTAAAGTTGCGGTAATGCTTGGTAACAGCACATTCTGTCATTAACTTTATGAACAAGTTTGTTTGTTTGTTTGTTTTTGGGCTAGGAATCAGGATGGCGGAGCATCCTTCGTACCTCCGGCACCGATTGCTATGATCATTTGGCCGACCCTACTAGAATTTAGCCGAATCTGGGGGAATTCCACCTCCAGTTGGGATCTTTATCGTGCCAAACATCGCAATTAGAGTGATTCCTTGTACCTTATCCATCTTTAATTTTTCAACAACGATAAAGTGGATCCAAGTTTAGCCAAATCTGCAACAAATGCTTACAGTAACGCGAGTATCATTAAAATTGAAAATAAGATGAAGAACGATTTCACCTGCCATGAATCAAAAGCTTTGTCAAACCTTACTGAACTCAAAATCAAGATGGTTTATGCATACCGTCTATCCAAAAGGTAACAAACGAAAAAAGTATTTTGAGGAATATCTATTTGTAGTTTGAATCGTATGACCTAGATATGGGTAAGACCGAAGAACCATAAAATGAGTTGAACAGTATATTGATTACTTTACCGTGTACGAATAGTGTGTTGATCTGAAAGTGTTACATGATTTTAATAAAGCTTATTCAGATTCTTGTACGCCTTGTTACGTGCAGTACCAATTCGGAAAATTACCAAGATATTGCTTCCTATATCACGAAAGCAAGGAATTTAACTATTAAAACACGGTTTAATTGTGCTTTACATAATTAGATCTGGAAGCTAGGGAGGATTAGTCTTAGTCATCACAAATCACGTACCGAAGATGTGGGAGTTATCCGCAATCACGTGCTGATGCACATGCCACTACGAGCGGGTCATTCAAGGGTAATGCAGCTACCAGTTGCGGCCTTGATTCTCTCTTATGAAGAAATAGTATCCTAATATGAGTACACATCGTTACGTGCTCCGCTGACATTTTGAGCTTGTTCCCCATGCAGCTGACTAATTTCTTCATTACGTTATCGGACTACAAATCGGTGGTTCTTAAACAATGTACTGAGGAATACTAGTGTTCCGTCAGCTTGTCTCAAGCGTTCTATGAATTTCTCAACGATCCAATGAAGATTTCTCCGATTTATAAAATAATGGAAAGTTATGGAATGTTTGAATGCAAGAATGTGTATCAATTAAATCCCATCAAAATAGTCTCCACATATTTGTGTCTACATTCTTATCAGTTTCTCAAACAATTTTGGCGATCGTATTTCTCTAGATTTATATGAATGTAAGTGAATCACTTCAATTGAAATGATTCACTATACTAGTGATCACTATACTAGTGGTCACTATTCGCAATGATCACTATACTAGTGATCAATGATTGATAAGAGATCAATTGATCTCTTATACTGATGCATACACCATGTTTTCATCACCAGTGTTTGTCTTGGTGAGACAACGAAGTTACAGGTTGATCAGGAAATAATGCTGTTAAGAACAAGTATTTATTTGCTCATCAAGAATTGCCGAATGAGGATATACACCACAGGAAAGTATTTTCTATCCTACGTTTTTCTTCTTTTTTCTTGGCGATGTACGAAGAGTACGATCCAGAGATGTAAATGCATAAAATAATTGCTATTACAAATATTATTTTTCTCTTAGCAAAGTCTACACGCTAGACGGATCTCTTCAGCTTCCATAAATCTCCACTGAGAACGGAATCAACCTTCATACAGATCTAATACGCTTCGGGTCTAACACGCAGTGTCTCTCTCCATGTGAAGAAATCAATAAGTCAGAGACTGGTAATAATAATAATAAGCATACTGCTCAATAAGATATCGGGCTTGGTGTTCCAGCTCGAGAATGGCCCAAGTCATTAGCAGGTGAAGATTATGCTGTAAAATTAGTTAAATTGTGTAGTATGCCCTATCTTGCATGTCTGAATTGGTGTTTTTTAAAGTGGGACGTGGATTACCAGGCCTAACTGGGCTTGCAGATATTGATTTTTGGAGGAAGTTTGAAGTCAAGAAAAGTAGGTCATTCGAGGAGCGAGTGCCGAAGCCGTGCTTGGACAGTAAGGAGAACAGGGAATACAGACACGGAAGAGTAGAGTGAGGATATGAATTTGTCGTCGAATATGTAGGAGGAAAGAGCTCAAGTTTCGATTCGGTACACCTGAATTCTGTGGTTTTTTTAGCCAGTTGGCTTGGTCTTGACTTATGTCCAAAACGGAAACTTCAGAATAGTCAAAAAGCGGAAGAATTACGGATCTTTAGAGGAGTAGACGGATTTCTTTGGAAAGGATTCTCTGACTTGTTTTCAATGAGTATAAGATAACGAATGCTCTTTTCGTTACCGTTTAAATAATATGCATTTTGCATGTTAAGTTACTGTTGATGCAGACACCTATGTCCTAGGCATTCGTACTTTGCAAGTTTCTATGGCATTTAGTGCTACTCAGTTGGACGCACTAATTTGCAAGTGTTTGATATCAGTCTCGTATGCAAGTTTAGACTACCCATTGGCTTATGTCTTTAGTCTTGCTAAATATCGCGTGTCATGGTTTTGTTTCTACAGACAAAGAACTATGTAAGTCTCAATTTAGCTAATAATGGCATTTTAAGGAATTGGTCATCTGTGTAAGGAAGTTCGTACCTACGACTTTGATGATATACATAAGTAAGATGCACAGACAACCTTGAACATTATTTCGAAGAATGTTTGTCTACAATCTTACCTAAACTGTGAGTCTGTTATACAGCTGGACTCAGCCGTATCTATATCCCTTTGCGTCTCAGTTGAAGAATTGTGTATATTCTGCCAAAATGTGATGAAAATCCTCAAACTATTTATTGCTGGAGTTGCAACTAAATAGTTGTCAATTAAATGAACGATTAAGGGGTAAGTTACGGTTGATGCTATGTAATAAAAAATATATTTTTTCTTAGTTTTTGTAGCTAAGAAAAGTTAAAGAAAAAAACAATATCAAGTGGAATAAATAAATCGCCACTTTAGACATTATAACGCTATAAATGGACGGTAGATATTAGCATTTTTACGGTTATGGCATCATTCCCATTATTACCGAGGTCTGATTTATGGTAATAATTCGTTTCTTTCCTGTATTACTTAGAAGTCTTGATTGGATTTGAACATTGTTAAGTTTATAAATGCATCGCGGCCATGTTGCACGTTTCAATTTTATAAACAAGAGGGGATTTATCGTGATTGGAGCTATACTCTCTCATAATTTCGAAAACAAATAATATAATGTTCCAATGGCGTGCACTGGAAAATCTAGGGTTGATCGCCAATATAAACAAATAGATTCGTAGCAACTTGAGAAAACCGTAATACTACACGTCAAAAATATTTAGACATCTTTGTATGATGGTTGCTGCCAGCAACTTGTTGGAGAGGAATAATTTTAAGGAAAAGCAAAGGACGTTTCTTAAATAGTTCTCATGCGCGCCACGACCCGCACTGTTTGTAAACAGAATAATCGAGTCATGTCCAGAATAAGCAATCGCTGTTGTTCCATCAGTCATACCAGCATGGAATAAGAATACGAAGGCTGCGAGTTGAATAGCGTGACGCCTGCATAAGTCAATCGGCGGCGTGATTTAATAAAGTTGCGCTCATCTGCGCTTCCGATCATCGCAGGACAAAAACGAGCCGTGACACACTAATGCACGTAATCTAGTTATCGCTGATGTACGCGTCGGGACGCTTAACCTAATAGCTGCCGCCATGTTTTTATAATCCCCTCACCCCCAAACCCCGCTCGCCGCGTTTTGCCTGACATCAAAATTAATAAATGCGCAGCATTTTAATGGACTAATTTCCTTTAATCGACGGAGACTATTATTATTACACAGGTACCAGCGCATTATTAAACGTTAAATTAGGAAAAGTATGAGCCTCGCAGGAAGGCAGAGATAATTCAATCATAAAGCGGTGAACATTGAATTAACAATGGTTAGAAACAGCTCCGGTTGGCACATTCTATTGTTGCTGTTTGCTCGTCTAGAAACTAGGGATTGTGCCAGTTACAGTCGCCAAAAACCTAACCCTGCATGAAGATCTCTATAGTATAATTATTATTGACTGTCTTGTGTCTATGACAAAAAAAATTAAATAGTAGAATGGTTTCAATTCTTTGGGTTGTTTTGATCATTGAATTAACCCATTTAGAGGTAATATATATTTGGAAGTGTATTTGGCAACACAACTCATAGTTGTAGATTATTTAAATGAAATTCTGTAAATTATATAATTTGAGCATATATGATCAGTATCAACTGCAATGAATTAAATGTTACCTTTCGCAATAAATATACCATAGTTAGTTATCTCATGCACTTAAAATATAGAGTAGTACCCTAAGAACCTGTTATTTTCAGAAACTATAAGTAAATTAGAAAGAAGAATTCTTAAACAAGTGGATATTTACTGAAAGAAGTCTATATAAATTCAGCTAAAACAAGGGTTGATGATCAATAGCACCCGTGAAACTGAATATAGACTTGGGGGCAGTGGCGTAACAGGCATTAAGCAACGCTTAAGGGTCAAGAACAACGCATGATTGGATATTTGCGGGACTCAGGCCAAACAAATGGCCCATTAAATAACAATTCTTTTCTCAAAAATTTTATTAAAAGTAAAACTATTTTTGCCTCGTCTCACACCCACATATCCACTCTGCGGCTCGGTACGCCCGGCACCTGGACACCGAAAGGTATAATAAGGGGTTAAAGATTATGTATGTCTGTAAAACTATTTTATTGATATTGTAATAATTATACATTATAAACACATACAGTGCTATTTATTTGTCATGCAATATATGTAAAACGTATATAATTGATTGCTTAGGTGTGCATAATGCTTTGACTCGATTATTTTCAAATGCAGCATCGGGAAAGTCCACAGATTGCAATTTAATTTAATAGCACTGTATTTTGAATTAATGATAAATACAATTTGATACAAAATATACTTACTTTAAAACGCGGGCCCTATCAGGCACAATATAGTGACCAGAACTAGACCCCGTTTGCCCTGCTCACGACTCTGGGGGCCTGAGCTCAGAGCAAGCTCTAGGCAGTGGACCAGTATAAATATGAGATGGATATATTTTTTAAATATATAAAAAACATATTAATAACTTCTTTATATTTACCCTCACTGGGAACGATTAATTTTCAACATTTTTTTATTGTTTATTTTTTTGATTATATTAAACATTAAAAGTTTTGCGAAACAAAAATAGAAATATTTGAAAATTTAGTTTGATAGACGTGGCTAATTTCATGCCAAATCGACTAGCGCCGTATTTCAATGTGTCAGATTTTGTTCAGATTTTGTCCTTGCAAAGATACATATGAAATGTCATTAAATTTTTTTTTTTTCAGATTTTTTGGATTAAAAATGAACGAAGTAGAAGTTTTTGAAAATTTTGATTTTTGTCAAATTATGCTACCCGTCACTCTACATCATCTAACTGAACTTGTCATAACTCCATTGTACTTTGAGTTATCTGGTTCATCCAGGTGTCACATTAAAGCTAGTTCTTGGATCATTCAGAGTGCATCAAGAAACGTGCAAAAACATTGCACAGTAAAAAAGTAGCAGGCTCCGAAGGCAAATTTTAGTGTTTTTACAAATCTTCACATTGCTCCTGTGTTACAACTATCACTCTTTTGAAACTTTTTTTATAGAATCATCTTAGTATATGCTTGGTATAGTTAAAAAATAAAAAGTTTGTAACACCGGAGCAATGTCAAAATTTGTAAAAAAAAACAAATTTGCCTTCGGAGCCTGTAAAGTTTTTTACTGAGTAATGTTTTTACACGTTTGATATACTCTAAAAGATCCAAGAACTAGCTTTAATCTGACACCTGGATGAGCCAGATAACTTAAAAAATAGGGGAGTTTTGACAAGTTGAGTTAGATGTAGAGTGACGGGTAGCAGAATTTTCCAAAAATCGACATTTTCAAAAACTTCTACTTCAGCCATTTTTAATCCAAAAAATCTGGAAAAAATAATTTAATGACATGTCATATGTATCTATGCAAGGACAAAATTTGAATAAAATAAAAATACGACTCTAGTCCATTTGGCATGAAATTAGCCACGAATTAAATGTTTGTTTTTATTTTTGTGTTTTTTCAATAACATAATAACACTTATGCTGATTATTTCTAGATTTTTTTTATTGAAATTAAATTTGCATAAACACAATCTACTTTTTTTTTATTTGGGCGGCCCATTTAGATATTTTGCTTAAGGGACTAAAATTTAGTTACGCCACTGCTCGAGGATAATTAAGGATTTTTAAAAATATATTCAAATTGTAAGCGGTGTTCCGTGTAGGGTTAATTTCGTCCAGAAATCCTTGAATCGTAGGCACTACGAACTATGTAGCCTGCACCTGTCGTTTTAGAATTATTAGCAACAATTTTAGGGCATGTAAATTTCCAACCGTTGTCCCAATGAATATTTTGAATAACTCCATGACCATGCCGATCATTTATCTTTTTTGTCGTGTACACATGTCGTACCCCAATGCCGAACGAAATGTTGTATTCTCTCCTACTCACGATTCAGATAATTGACTTTTAGCTAAATGGTAGAAAATGGGTAAGTCATGTACAGGGGACCAGTATTCAGTAAATCTAATCCACACGCATCAAGTGAATTAGGAATTAGCGGGTCTCCGGGGAGGTTGATTCCCCCTCGCCCCCATGCAAATTGCAATTGGCCACTTGAAGCAGTTAATGTGTATGCAGATCAACCCCATCACTACTGTTCCTCTACTACAACTTGATCCGATTTGGGGAAGCGGACTCTGCTTGCTATCCCGCAGCGTATTTGCATTCAAACATCGTTGTGACTAAACGAGATTTATGCAATTTAAAAAACTAGCCCTGTTGGGGTTGAAATGTTGTACAGATACATTTGTTAAATTCGTTTTTGACACTTGAACAATGCACAGGGTGGAGAAAAAATTCAAATATCCCTCTTGTGCTACGTTATCATATTAACTGAAGAGAGATAGTGAAGTTAGAAAATTGACAATTTAACAGCCAACTTGCTTAGAGGTGTAATAAATCCAAAATTACTTAATGCTCATTGTAAAACCTATAAACCATGACAATTTATTCATGTTGAGGTTAATAATAACTATAATAAATAGAGTCCTTAAATGATTAGGATTCACCTTTATGGAGTGCCTTGTTATTAACGTTAATAGTGCATTTAATTAAGCTGCAATAAATTGTGGTAGATGTAAATTGTTTCCGGAATGTGTTCAAACTGTAAAATTTTAAGTTTTATGAATAATTACAAATTGTTACAATACGTTTTTGTTTCTATTTATTATTATTAATTGATAAATTAATCAACATATTTTCTTTTTCTTACCATAACTTACATTTAACATGTTTTTTCTTTTCTAAATCATAGCAAAGAGTGGAAAACATACATTAATTTGTTTATTATAATAAAAAGGAGATAAAATATGGTTATTTTTAATAAAGCTATTTTTATGAATTACGTATTTATTAAAATCAGTCTAGTCTATTGTTTACGCTACTGAAGATAATCAACAAAGCTTTTGCAATTAAATTATACATGTTTTTTTTTCTTTGCGAATAAATTTGTAAAATACTCCATAGAAAAATGTTACATACATATATTTCTGAAACTGATGACGGTTTGACTGTCTCTTTCCAACTATCCTTATCAATGTACAGAAGGTGACCACTGACCACATCTGTCGAAGTACATATTTTGTAGTGCAACTACCAGTAGCAGAACTGTTAGTTGATTACATTTCTTAGTTTGGACATTTGACAATTTGAACAATTTAATCCATTATCAATCCCTATAATAGTGCAAAGGCAAAATCCCACTATGGTGGTCATAGATCTATAGATATGGCTGATTCCAGGAAGGCTACTACTTATATGGGATGTGGAATTGTGGATGCGAATACAGAGCGAATACGACCATTAACCTCTGACACTAAGGCAACTCCACCTCCAGGTTGGTATAGGCCGGGTCTCTACTTTTCGGTAGAGTCGGACGGGGCTCTGTCGGAGGAGCACTAATCCTTAATTATGGTAGGGCGGGGTGACTAAATTCTGGGATATCCTAACCAGATCCAATTTTCAAATCCCAAACACACTTGAGGTTAGACTCATAAGAACAGTGAAAGCCCGCAAATTGGACTAGGTGATGGGAATCCCTCGGAGACGACCACGCCTGGTAATCACGTAGGTAGCTTCGGCACTAGTGGAGGGTGGATAGGCAGCCTCGTTGGTAGCGCTTACAAAAGTAAGTGGCGCTCAATTCGTTGACCCCTAAGAGGCCGTGGCCATTAAGCTGTAAGGCAAGTAGGTCACGTTAAACAGGTCTTGGACTCATGTACTGGCACTATAGGTCGTGGACCTATATTTACCTGATAAAAATTTAAACCAGTGCTACTTAACTGCTGCTCATCTCTTAATAAAGAAAAAGTATTGGCATCATTTGCATATACCAACGTAATATTTTTCCTTGTATCTTATTTCTACAAAATTGATCTAACCTCTGAACTAACTCTAATTATGCTCTGTGGGAATGTTTGAGCATGCATAGCCTATCACCTAGATACCTAAACTAGGCCCTAATTGATGCTATGGTAGTTGATCTATATGTGTTTATTTGTTTGAACTTTCGGGTGTTCATTTCCCGTTCGAAGACATGAATTGCTTATGCAATGCTATCAGTACGCACTGGTGGGAGTTACTATCCATCCTCTACTAGCTCTCCAGGCTAGTACCGGGGCTATAAACGTGCTCACCCGTCGGCGCCTTCTCCGAAGAGATGGCCTCTCGTCCAGCTATGAACTATTCCCCAACATTATTGAGGTCCACTGCCCGATCGAATCCAACCTTAATTGTGGCAGGACTTGGTTTTTTAATGATTTTGCCACCTCAGTACTTCGTTTATAAGTCTACACGTTCTAGACTCCCGGTATGTACACGGTAGGGTGAAGTTGTCTTGAGCGTGAGAGGCTATGTACTCGCTTCTACACCCCTTGAGTGTAGTGGCTCTAGAGCTTCTTCAGTTCACAGGACTTCCTGCAGTTAAGTCATATGATTATCCGAATAGCATCCTGAACACAACTACTTGGTGAAATGCAATTTCCCATTGGCCAGATTCTACCTCTTCTAACCGGGATAAACCTCACTTCAATTCTCCTCCATAAAATTCGGCCAGTCAGCGGGCGCTTACCCCAAATAAAAGACCTTGCCCTTGGTAAGAATCGAATTCACCCACACCGCCGTCCGTCTACCGGTCCTCATTTTAGCAGAGCTTCCTCTGCAACGTTTATGAGTATTCGTCGAGGTACACTTTCGTATAACTCTACCACACATTAATACTGCCCTGAGCAACCCGTTGCCCAGATTACTTGGATTGGATTTACCGGTGCCAGTATCTCGAATAACATACCTAAACAAACAACACAAGCTATTTTTAGGTTAGGACTTTAGGAATAGGTTGCCTCGTCCATCGTCCTCTGTTTTAAGAAATCTGGGAGGATTTTCCGAAATTGCCCTGGGTAATTAAGTCTCGGATTTTGAAGAATCTTCAAAATATCTTGCTTTTTAGATTCAATTGAACAGAAAAAATTAAAAGCAGATCTATCGTTATTTACTTTGTTTAAGACTATTTGCCTTTACAGAGTTTGCTTTCTGCTGATTGTGTGATTGTCGTAACTTACTTAACATTCCATAGGAATTTCACGACCAATTTACTTTTTTCGTGGCCGAAAAAGAGACTAATTATCGAAGCCTGTCGATTTATAACGGACTATGATTCTCAGGCTATAACATTCCAACATTCTAAAACTCCCAAGAGTTCAAGCGTTCATGATTCCAAATCTACCAGACTTAAAATTTCCAAGGCTCTTAAGATTCCATACCTTCAAGTTTCTATGTTCTCAAGACTCTTAAGTTTCAAGATTGCAAGAATCCGAGTTTCCAAGACTCTTAAGATTCGATACCTCCAAGTTTCTATGTTCTCAAGACTCTTAAGTTTCAAGTTTGCAATAATCCGAGTTTCCAAGACTCTTAAGATTCTATACTTCCAAGTTTCTAAGTTATCAAGTCTCTTAAGTTTCCAAGATTTCAAGACTCCAAGTCTCTAAGTTTCCTTATAAGAGACTTATTTATACATTTTCGTATGCGTTTGGAATTGTAAGCAAAATGGGCGGTGTTAGCCCTAGTTAGAAAATATATATGTCCATTGATGCCTCCGTTATCCTATCTTCCACATGCTACAAACTTGTCAAAAACCGTTTTCCATTATTTTGGATGTCATTAGTAATACCAATCTTCACGCTGGACCCCTTGAGTACAATTTAAGGGAAAACCTAACTTTCTTCAAACCAAACTTAAGTCTTACTCACTTTCGAGTTAGCCATTCTTTTGTTTGTAAATATTAAACCGTGCCAATGCGGTTGAGATAAAAATGAATGTGTCTGAAGTAACGTCTCTGAATTTGGCCCTTACACTTTTATATACAGAATTTTAACGATCGCCCTCTTAGTTATTTTATAATATAGCTATAACTGTACGAGGAGTGAACCAGCAATTGAGCTAAGCCTGTAGGAGTGTGAGTTTTTAGCCGTTTGTTTAAAATTGTTTTGAATAACTTTCATTTTAAATCAAGCCATAGGCACAAATTTTGTAATCTCTAAAGCTAATATAACGCATTCTACGGTGCAGTATGAGTAACGTTATCTACAGTTTATTTTGTTATTCACCATCACTTTCATGTCAGTAAAATTTACCTTTCTTGCCCAGTATACCTTGCACGTTGAGGCGTTGTACTTAGAATTACCAAAGTATTAGTAGTTTTGCCAACTGTTGGGTTTATTTTATTTTTGGGTTTATGCAGCAAAGATTAAGAGTTCTACAAGTTCAAAGAATAATAAAAGCTGTTTTGCCTTGATGTAAGTCAGACAATACCAGAACCATTAAGAAACCAAACATTGATGTTAAATAATCACTTACTGAGAACTAGTTTCTTCTTACCGAGACCTAGGTAAACTTGATCCTAGCTTCCCAGATTGGTTTTTTTTTTGAATCAGGGCAAAAACCAAAATTCATCCTAGAAAACAAATAATTTAAGTCTTGAGATCAACAGACATAAAACAAATTTCTTTAACCCATGATCAACAAAATCTTTAGGTAATTTTGATATATGTATTGAGTGATACTTGAGACAGTTGGTATAAACAGTAATACCAAAATAAAAATTCAAAACCAAAATTTATGAATCCATATGAATAAAGCCCATACAGCCGTATATTTTTGATAGATATGATGTAGCCGTATTTATGTTAATAGAGTGATATTATTTTGTCATCTTTTTGCTTTGCTCTTTTGTATTCCAACAAATTCAAAATAATTGTACTTCCATTTAATTCTCAATTAGTGCATTCATCCCCAACGCACTTCTTTTATTAGCGTCTTTTTTACTATTAGAGCAATTTTGGTTGATGTGGTCCATACCAATACCAAAGTTCAAATTATTCATAATATGCAATAATGAGCATTCGAACAGACACTTAATTGCGGATTTCAATAGAATCATTCAGAATTGGAGTGTAATTGAATTAGAAAGGTTTCCTGCACAAAAGAGAAAATAAAAGTGACTATGACCCTGTAAAGATCAAAATATAATGAAGAACGACAGGTCGATGTCAAGTAATGATGGATGATGAAACGTTTAATATAGTATTATTTTTTCTTTGGTTTTTTTTAAAAGTCGTAACAAGTCTTTTTATTAACATTTCTTTTTTGAGCGTACACTATCCGACTATCGGGAATCTTGGGCAAACATAAAATAGAAAGGTAGATTGAATAAACAGTTTCTCTTTTTTTGGGAATGGGTACTACGTAACGATTACCTGACATATATGTTTACTTCTTCTAATCTTATCGTAGCGACCAAAGTTGCTGCTTTTATTGGAAATGACCAATTTTTCTAATCGGAAAAATATGGCACAGATAAGAACCATTTCGAATCTCGAAAGTTATTGTTTCAGGTCCAATAAGATTGTAAGAATGAACTACAAGAAAAAAAAGAGGAGTTGTTCCAAATTGATTATTTTGGTGTAAAAAGTCCTTTAATTAGATTTGAAAGTAAATTAGCGTGGAAATCAATCGGTAACACCGTGTGCATTCATAATAGTATACCTTAACAAATTGCCTAGCATCGAATATCCGTTTATAACTGCTGCTACAAATTCCGGTGCAATAAAAACACTACCTGTATACTACAAACGATACACGCATGATTTCCGCTGGCCAGTTGGTATTTCAATTAGCGTGAAAAAAGTGTGTATGTATTTTATTAAATATAACTCTAAAAAGCATTGTTAAACAAAAAAACGAGCAAAACGCGCGAACGCGTTTGTAGTGTAACGCTAAACAAACACCCTATAGTGTAGTGGGCCGTGACGTGGCTTCCGCCTTCCGGTCTGGTCTCTCTATACTCTGAGTTATCGACATATGCATACCTCACATAGTAGGTGTACTTATTTAGCTAAAAGCACGTTCCCATCTTTTTAGCTCACCCCATCACTTATTGCTACCCATATTTCTAAAGTGAAACCTCTCAGGAACAATAATTATCCCTAAAAGAAGCGAAAGTGTACAATAGTACAGTTGTCAAAAACATTTGGCTCAATACACCAGATGTCTTCTTCAGATCTTTTTGTAATTCTTCTTCCAATGTAACTTGCTACACAATCATTATTTAACATAAACAGACCATCTCGTGCGTATTCATCCAATTCAAACAGAAAGTGAAAACGACCGTATATATTCAAGTAGGTTCGCATTTAATAAATGGAGGGGTAGTGAATCATTTTTATATTATTCAGAACCGTGTATAACGATATTAAAAGTAATGTAGAACAGATGTAAGCAGTGGCCTCTGGCTCTGTGCTCGTCCTGAACATGTAATTTTGTCGCAACGCACAATGGGCGGCGTGCGCGCTCTACTCTGCTTATGTTTATGCCATCGGACTGTAGCACCATAACATATTAATGGCTTCATGCTTATAACAGCGAATACAACACATCGAAATAGTTCTAGTTTTAGTAGTAATAAACCGTTCTTATGGTTGTTTAAAAGATTTTATTTGATACCCTCTGTAAGTATAAGTATTGACCAAGTATAAAAGTGAGGTTAGGTTTATTTCATGCCCCCTTCTGGGCTGAGCAATTGGATAATTGATGAAATTATTAAGAGTAGCTACAATGACTATAGAAAAGTAAGGCATGCTGCCTTTTTGGATGAGTGAGCAATACAATTGAAACCCATTTAACATGGAATGAGATACTTCTAGTTTCAAGTCTACTATCTGTTTCTATTTAAATTAGGAATCGGAATCTCCTAATGATCACAAACGAGTCTTTTTCTACGGATGTAATAAGGTAATCGGTAATTTACTTTGGATAATAGAGCATTAAGCTTCATAGTTTTGTTTAATCGTGATCAAAACAGAAGAAATGGGTAAATTCTATTCCAAACTAAACCAAATGCAGGAAATTCCTTTCTTGCGTGAGCTTAAGTGGCCTTCAACATCGTTGCTTTAATTAAATTGTTACGACAGTTGGTGTGGCTGACGAAAGATACTGACAACAATATAACAAAAGTTACCTTAAAAATGGTTTATTTTTGTGTTGTTATAGAAATATTTTAATATTCTAAAGGTTTTAGACAGTTAAGAATGAGAATAGCAGTTTAGCCATAATGACCATAGAATCAGAATTGATGAAATATCTCAATTTTAAAAAATTATTCAAACTTTTGCTGCCAATAAATCTCGAACAAAGACCTGCAGCTAACATATAACTAAGTAATAGTAAATAAAAATATTGGCTATTACTACGTACCCAAGTATCGACTTTCTTCGATAAAAAGAAAGTTTGTTGAAATATATTTGTGTTTAACAATGAATAAAACATGCTGATTAATAAGATATGTTTCTTTTCCAATAAAATGTGAATCTATTTGTAATTATATTATGTATACATAAGAACAGAAAAATTATGTAGTTCAGTAAGAATGGACATAAAAAATCCAAAATCTCCGATTAACTGCGAAGAAACTGATTTTTGGTAGAGACCTTTATTTTATCATTCTAAACATATTCTGTACAGTCCTGATGCTTTTGTCTGGTACTACTGCTGTTACACCCCTTGAAAGAGGAGGATCATTGGGTTTTGGCAGACATCTCTGTTCCTCGTGATACGGATTTCTATACAACAACGGAAAATATGCAAAAAGATCAAGAAAATCATTCTCTATCGAAAAGGTTAGTTCTATTAAATATTTTTGTACGAACGATAGTTCTCGAGAAGTTGGCCATTTAAACTCCATGAAAGCGTATTTTCGGGTATTAAAGTTAATCTATTCCAAACCACCCTTAAGGTTGAGTACAAGGCGCGTTTTTTGTAGTAGCCCTAATCCACTTTTCTAGAAACCAAAAAAAAATTTTATTTATTTTGTTCTTATTCACTTAAAACTACGTTCACCATCGTTCATAACAAACTACACCGGTCCAGAAATTACCACAAACGAAGTTCATGTGGCAATCAAACGGCTCAAGAACAACAAAGCAGTCGGACCAGACCAACTGCACGGAGAAATCTTGAAACTTTTAGAATACGACCAAATGCAGGTTTTGATGGAGCTGTTTAACAAAATTTATGACTGAAGGACTGACTAGCCTCGAACTTTATACCATTGCCAAAAAAAGCAAACACCAATAAGTGCTCGGATCACAGAATAATCAGTTTGATGTCACACGCGCTTAAAATTTTCCTTAACGTCATTCACACACGTATTTACAGAAGGCTCGAAGAAAATATTAGTACAACCCAATTTGGGTTCAGAAACGGGTTTGGGATAATTGCAGCGCTGTTTAGCATTCAGGTACTTATACAGAGAGCACGAGATGTCAACTGCGATACCTTCGCGTGCTTCATTAGACTTTGAGAAAGCCTTCGACAAGTTTCAACATGCTAAACTTTTCGAGGTCTTGCAGAACAGTAGTATAGGCAACAAAGATCTTCGTGTAATATCTAAACTGTACATGGAACAAAAGGCAATGATCCGAGTGGAAGAAGTGGAGATGTCGGAAGAATTTAACGTGAAAAGAGGGGTCCCTTAGGGCTGCATATTGTCTCCATCATTATTTAACGTATACTCAGAAATGCTGTTTAGAGAAGCTTTTCGCAACATAGAAGATGGTGTCATTGTCAACGGTGAGCTAATTAACAACCTGAGATACGCCGACGACACAGTATTGCTTGCACACAGCGCTGATGGCCTTCAGAGACTGATTGACCGAACGATACGGGGTGAAACTGAACTACAAAAAAACCCAGATTCTAACCATCAGCAAAAATAACATGGCCAAGCAACAATCAGTTCACAGCCAACGGTAACGTGCTATCAGTGGAGGACCAAGTCACATACTTGGATTGTAACTTAAATAAAGACTGGGACCACTCAAAAAAAATCACGGTCCGTATCCAGAAAGCAAGAAGCGTATTCAACAAGATGGCGAGACCATTATGCAACCTCAACCTCAACATACATATCAGACTTCGGGCCCTTAGATGTTATATTTTCCCATTCCTGCTATATAGCGTCGAGCGGAGCCGCACATTTGGGCGCGGCCGTTTCGACGCGGGACACTTCGGCGCGAGGACACTTCGCCGCTGGGACACTTCGGTGAGTACCACTTAAGCGCAGGGACTTTGGCGCGAGAAATTATCTAGTATTATTGTAATAAATACAGTATGATCGATGAAATATAGAACTCAATAAATACATATGATGAGAAAAAAAAACTCAATATCTGCCAATTACAAAAGCTCGAATGTACTGCCAGATTTAAGAAAAAAAAAACTAAGCTATTAAAGATTAACATTCTAACATTAAGATCAAAATTCTGCAAATCTCTAAATAAGGGAATAATTTGTAATAAGAATTTAATTTATTTATTGTAAATCGCTTATTGTTTATAAGAATATCATGTTTGATAATTATGTTAATAACTTTTAAAAAATCAAAAATTTTATAAAATCAATTAACTGACATAGGAAAATTTATATTGACACTGAATATCGTAACACTCATAGATACGTGTCCCACTTCACGAATTTTGTCTCAGTAAGTAACACTTATAAATGGATACTGCTTAGTGCTTATAGTCCAGTGGCTAAAGCCAAAAAGCACTGGAATAACGCAATTACACCAATTCAAGCGAAACTATGGAATTAAGAAGGTGTATGTGTGTACATAAAAATAAAAAAAGGTTACTCTAATAATAGGGCAGCTTGTCCCAAAAATTAGACTAATGGTCCAAAAAAACGTTTTGTTTAAAGATCTCCGAAGGTTTTACCCTAATCTGTCGCGGAAAAATTTACATCCACCGAACTGTCTTTCCGTCGAAGTGTACCTGCGCCTAACTGTCCCGGCCCCGAAATGTGCCGGCGCCGAAGTGTCCTTACGCCGAACTGTCCGGCGCCAAACTGTCCTTGCACCGAATTATCCGCGTCGAGATGGCCGCGCCTAAACGGTCGCGCCAAATGTCCTAGACCGAGCGTCGAGGCCTGGACTCTGACAGAAGCAACAAGCAAGCAAATAGAGGCTTTCGAGTTATGGTTTAAATTTAAAATTACAAAAAAAATCTTTTGAGTTCTAAAGTAGTGGATTAGGCCCGGAGGTACCATTTAAAAAACGAGCCTTGCACGCAACCTCAAGGGTGGCTGTTAATACCCGAAAATTGTTTACAGTTTAAATGGCCGATTTCTCAAAAATTATATCTCGTGCAAAGAAAAAACTTGATAAGACCTTTTCAAGAGAAAATAATTTTCTTGATTTTCTTCGTATTTTGTCGTTGCCGTAGAATCAATAGGAACGGGAATGTCCGCCAAAAACCAATAATAATAATAATCCACCTCTTTCAAGGGGTGTAACAGGGGTAGCACTGGGTGAAATCATCAAGACTTTTCAGAAGATGTCTAAATGATAAAATAAAGGTCTCTACCAAAAATCAGCTTTTTTGCATTTGATCTGAAATTACAATGCTTTGTTGCTGAACTAATAACCGAAAGGGGCAAAATTGCGCCTAATTGCTTAATTCGCCTCTGGTCGTATAAAAGTTGTTTCCATGGTTGTTTCAGTAATAAAATTAGTTAAGATAGTTAAGAATTTCTCAAAATCCAAATTCTATGGTCTTGATGAATTTGGATCCAGCGGTCAAAATTCTCATTGAGTTAGCATGTGCCCTTTTCACCAAAACTACAAAATCGAAAAATTCGTATATCTGATGATACCTTATAAATTTCTAACGCTCAATTAGTTTATTGTTTATGCACAGATGGATTATAATTAGACTATTATAATAATTTTTTTATAATTGCTACAACCCATAGCCTGGAAGCCAGGCCCCAAAAGCTATAAGCTTGTGCGGGAGGGAGGGGGCGATTATTATTATTACGTAGGCCCTAAGTGCGGCTGCAGTCGACTTACAGATGGAACAGCGCAAATCCCACATTTGTGTCACAGCTAAGGAAAACTGCAGAAAACCTTAACCAGATCTGCCGGCACCGGGAATCGACCGCGGGCCGCTTGGGTGAAAGTCCAGCACTCGAGACATTACACTACCAAGGCTGTTATTATTGCAAGACTCATCTAAACATAATAAACGTCTCTTCATGGCCCAAGGGCCTCTTTATGATCATACGGGCAATAATGAAACGTCAATTAAATGTCAGAGCTGTTTCTTGTAGAACTTGATTTGTTCTTAATATAGTTTTTAAACTTATCAACAACGAAAATAACCTGAAACTAAATATTTTGGAATATTTATATTTATAATACAGTTGGAACAATTAGTCATGTTTATATTAGGAACAGGTAGATTACTAGTAGTTAATCGAGCACTATTTGAGATTTTTACATTAACTGTACATTTAGGGGCCATGTCAGATGGCAAATTTACGTTACAAACTGTTGATGCGTGTTTCCCACAAAAAATCTTTTGAGCAAGCCTTTGTTTATTCGAAACCGAATCTTTAATGTACTGCTCAGCAACAGATGTAGACTTTCAGCCCCCAATCTGTTTTATTTCTATCATACCTTCCCCTGCATTTGCTAGCAATGTAGCTGATGATCGGCGTACAATTCAGGGCTGGGTAGTTTCAGATAAGTGGCGGTTTTTCTTGGAATCTTGCCAAAAGTATCTTTGCCCACCACCTGCCTAGTACATTTCCCGTTCTGGTAGGATAAAAAAATCGACCAGATTCTGTGTTCGGTGGGTGAAGATCCGCATATTTTTTGTAGAATCCCAAAAGGCTTGGAGTTTTGTGGCCATCGACAACACTAAACATTCTTTTTTTCTTAGTTTTAGTATCTCGTAACGTAATTAGCAACGACGATTGTAATTCTTGTATATCATCCTTTTCGAGGTTTACAAGCTCTTCGCGACGACATGCCCCCGTCAACCCAAAAATTAAAGCAACCTGCAGAAAAAAAAACACAAAACACTTAATCATCAAATAAATCTTATGCGGAGCTTCGTACAAGAGAGTTTCGACGTTGTCTTGATTTGGCTTTTTTCGGTTTGTAGCCTTCGCACTTCCTTTTCAAGAAACCAAATAATCCGGAATAGCTGGCGATATCCACGTTGTAGTTCATTTTCAACGTAGCTTTTAACATGGAATAGTAACTCCAGAGTAGACGGTTTTCGTATTTTAGAAAGGTGATAAAAGTACGCCAACAGGTTTTTTTCGGTGTAGCATTTTTTCACTTTCATTTTGCTGTACCACTTGATATACTCACAGTAAGTTTTCTCGTAAATATTGTAACGTTCTTTCTAAAATAATAATACAAGTGCTGTTTAATTCGTCTATTCACAAACAAACATTTATTTCTATACACTAATTAATACACTATAAATTAACGCTATGATTATAAACCATTAAAAACTATTATTTACAGACTATGAATTTCTAATACAACATTTATATTCACTATTTATTTTGTAATACCCAGTTAATGACTTGCAGTTGACTGCTCCTTTTCTCCGCGACGTCGACTTTATACCATCCTATAAACGTTCCAGAAGTCGCCCGAACATACCATGTATTTCTAGAATACACCAGAATAAACCGCGTTTGGTTCACATGCCCGCGCGATGCGTCATTCTCTCGAATGCGATAGAACACACCATTTGTTGCTCGAAAAGAGGTTCTTTCTTTTTCTCTCTTGTTACACTGCCCCCCTCTTCAAGTCTGTTCTGTCCCAGAACAGGTTTTATGCTCTGGTTCCTGTAGAACGGGTCATGACGATATCGACAGTCTTCACCTCGACTACACGTTCCATTACGGTAGAAATAACAGTCTACACTCTTCGTTGGCCTTAATGCGGGTTGTGGGTCAAAATTGCAGACGAAGATCTTGACGTCCGTACCTCTAAAGACAACTTCCAGCATGTTTCTAACGATTCTCCAATCCAGCTGGTCCCGCCCACAGCCGAGTTTGGGAACTGCCAATTTGTTAATTCCCCTGGTAAGCAACTCGATCCTCAAATTCCATAGTGCCCTCCACAAGTCGGCGTAACTCGGTTTCTGGTAGTAAAACTGCTTGGTTACCAAGTAGTAAATGGATCGGTCACGATCAGGCAAGCGTAAGGATTTACCAACAGAGGGATTTTGTTCTCGAAGTTCATTCAGCCGTCCAAATTTATTTCTAAACACTACTGCGATCCCCCTGGACATACGGAGATCCGCGGAGACACAGTGGGCAATGGAATAATTACCAGGGACCCGGAAGAGATCTTGTTGCATCTCAGTCGTGACTCCGAATCGCGCTTTTCTAGTTCCAGAGAACGCAGCCATAAATTCTCTAAAGGTTGGTTGATCATCTTCAGGCCTTACGGTATTAATAGTCACCTCAGCCTCATCTTTCCGATCCGGGACTGCGTCATTATTTCCCTCATAGTGCGCCAGACGATTGGAGTGTACCACCTTTGGTTTCCCCCTTGGCAATTTCTGGATGCGATAAATCAAGTCATTTATTCGTTTCTTCACCTGGTATGGACCCTCCCAATTTCGCTGTAACTTTGGAGAATAGCCACGACGCCTTTGCGGGTTGTATAACCAGACAAGCTCTCCAGGTTGAAACCCTCCTTCTTGGGCTCTCACATCGTACGTAGCCTTCATCCGGTCACTCGCGATTCGACTATTATTTCGGGTTCGGTCGTGAATATCCTCCAACTTCTTCTTTAAGTTGATGACATAATCATTCCCGGCTACCTCCTGCTCTATAGGTGGAGACCCAAATTCCAGATCACACGGTAACCGTAACTCGCGTCCAAACATTACAGACGCTGGTGACTGACCGGTTGTTTCGTGGACCGATGCACGATAAGCCATCAGGAACAGATGCAGGTATTGGTCCCAGTCTCGTTGATGATCGGAGACGACCTTGGCCAAATATTTGCCCATTGTTCGATTCATGCGTTCTACCATTCCATCGGACTGCGGATGTAACGGTGTGGTCCGAGTCTTGCGAATGCCCAACAATCGACAGACTTCTCCAAAGAGTACAGACTCGAAATTGCGGCCTTGATCCGAATGCAGCTCCATGGGCACTCCGAAGCGACTGAAAAACTCTTTGACTAGTACGTCAGCAACAGTCGCAGCTTCCTGGTTTGGTAGGGCATATGCTTCTGGCCATTTGGTAAAATAGTCCATTGCCACTAATATGTATTTATTCCCATCGTCGGTTTCGGGAAATGGTCCGGCAATATCTATGGCTATTCTTTCCAGAGGACTACCCACATTGTACTGCCTCATAGGTGCTCTTCGTTTCCCCAAGGGTCCGTTACCAGTGGCACATAGTTCACATTTCCGGCACCACTCCTTCACGTCTTCTTTACAGTTGACCCAATAAAAACGCTCCCTAACTTTCTCCAAAGTCTTTTTCACACCGAAGTGTCCTCCTGAGGCACCGTCATGGAGATGTCGCAATACTGTAGCCACTCGGCTTCTTGGAACCACGAACTGAGACCTAATGGTGGTGCCATCTTCACTCTCCAGTACTCGCTTCAGGAGATCGTCTTCCACCTTCAAGGACTCCCATTGGGCCCAATATGCTTTGAGCGTTCTGTTGAAAGGGCTGACGGCCTCCCAGGCAGGCCTTTCTCCCACGCGCTTCCATTCCAGTACCATTTTTAGTTCGGGATCAGCCTCCTGCTGTCGTTGCAATTCCTCCGGCAACCAATTGTCGTTGACGATGGTAGTCCTTAATACTTGGCAAACCCTCTCTTCCAAACGAGAGCAATGACGGCAATCCGTTGGACAGGGTCTTCTTGAAAGAGCATCGGCATTTCGATGACTAGTGCCCGCTCGATGTTCGGTGTCAAAGTCGTATCCTTGTAATCGTTCGATCCACCTTGCGACCTGGCCTTCAGGATTACGGAATTGTAGAAGCCATTTCAACGCTGCATGGTCCGTCCTCAATAAAAACTTCCGTCCGTACAAGTATTTGTAAAAGTGCTCAACGGACTTCACGACGGCCAATAGTTCTTTTCTGGTCACACAATAATTCCTTTCGGCTTTAGACAAAACCTTACTAAAATAGCCGATGACCTTTTCTTGTCCATCCTGTATCTGAGAAAGTACACCCCCAATGGCCAGATTACTTGCATCTGTGTCAAGTATGAATTTCCCTTCTGTCCGTGGATAGCTCAATATTGGTGCGGTTGTCAGGGCACGCTTCAGCTGTTGGAAAGCTGTTGCACACTCTCCGCTCCAAACATACTCACGTCCATCTTCAGTTAGCCTTGTCAGAGGCTTCGCTATATTGGCAAACCCAGGAACGAAACGCCTATAGTAGGTACATAACCCAAGAAAACTACGAACTTGGTGTTTATCTTTCGGTGTTGGCCACTCTTGAACTGCACGAATCTTATCGGGGTCGGCTGCCACTCCATTTTGTGATACGACGTGCCCGAGATATTTCACTTCCCTTCTGAATATGTGGCACTTTTTCGGACTCAGTTTCAGATTGGCTCCACGTAGTCTTCGGAACACTTCCTCTAGGTTTTTCAAATGTTCGTTGAATGATTTTCCGACTACAATCACATCATCTAGGTATACCAGGCAGGTCTTCCACGACAGCCCTCTCAGGATGGTCTCCATTAGACGCTCAAAGGTGGCCGGAGCGTTACATAGACCAAAAGGCATAACCGTAAACTGCCATAGTCCGGAACCAATAGTGAACGCGGTCTTCTCCCGGTCTTCAGGTTCCATTTCAACTTGCCAATAACCACTCTTCAAGTCCAAAGTCGAAAACCATCGTGAACCAGACAGGGTATCTAACGTGTCGTCGATGCGTGGTAAGGGATAGCTGTCTTTCTTGGTCACGTCATTAAGCTGCCGATAGTCCACACAAAATCTCGTTGACCCGTCCTTCTTACTGACCAGGACCACCGGTGATGCCCATGGACTGCTGGATGGCTCGATGACCCCTTGTTCTTCCATATCGGTAATAATCTTTTCGGCTTCTGCTCGCCTTGCTAGAGGTAGACGCCTCGGCTGCTGACGGACAGGCATAGAGTTGCCTGTATTGATTTTATGTTTTACTATATTTGTTCGTCCCTTCTGGCTATCGTCAAGAGCGAAGATATCTTGGTATCGGTGAACCAAACCCTGTACCTCTTTCACTTCCGTTCTGTTAAGGTCTTCGCACGAACTAGTAACCATACCCACTAATTTTCCACCATGGTCTTTGGGCACTGGTTTTGGAACATCAGCCATACACCTGGTTACTCGGAATACTGGCACACACTGTCCCACAAGGGTACTCTTCTTCAATGTCACCGGATCCACATTAACGTTCATAAGCCTCACCGGTACAGTCTTTCCAACCTTGATCAGCGCTTTTCCCACCAATATGCCACTATGGATCTTCTTATCACAAACAGGCTCCATCATTCTCACACATCCTACCCGAAGATCTCCATCCAAACCTGCCTCGACAACCATCTCGCTTTGACCAGGCAATATCACATCTTCTGTCAGCAAAACCCTTACGACAGGATCTTCTCGTGGGTGCAACGGAAGTTCTTCGTTACCAACCTTCAAAACACCCTCCTTCAAGTCCAATGTAAAACCAAATTTTCTCAGGAGGTCCATTCCCAAGATGAATTCGTCAATGATGTCGGCTACCAGCACCTCATGATCACGTTCTTCACTTCCAATGCCAATCTTCATCTTCACCACTCCGCGTGTTGGTATCACTTCACCTGTTGCTGTACGGAGTTGAGTAGTTGTGGGTAACAACTTAATACTTAATCGTAGAACATCAGGGCGTACGATGGATTTTGTCGCCCCCGTATCAATAAGTAGTGGAACAGTTCGGTTAGCAATCTTCCCATCTACGAACAAACTGCTGGTACTGTTCTTCGATGTTACGGCATGGATGGTGATCTCCGGGGCATCTCCACTCAAGGTCAACGTTCGCCCCCTCTCGTCGACCCCCTTTAGTTTTCCGACGGCTGAACTTGTTTGGGTTTAGGGCAGCGGCGTCGTATGTGCCCTTGTTCACCGCAGTTCCAGCAACGGGGTCCTCGAACTTCTTGAGGATTCTTTTTACGGTTCTCTTCCTTCTGAAGAACTCTCATTAATAATTCTTCTAGGCGATCTTTAGAACCTTCATCTTCTTCCAAAACGGTCCGAACACGTCCGTGACCTCGGGACGCTTGTTTTGCAGCTTCAAATTCTAAGGCGTGAGCAAGCGCATCATCAGTTGTTCTTGGTCGTGCCAGCCTCAATGATTGTTGTGTTTCTCCGTCTCTTAACCCATCAATGAAGGTCTGCACAGCCAGTTGTCCCAGAAATGAATCGGGTGCCGTAGGGTACGCCAATCGGACAAGCCGCGCAACATCGGCTTCAAACTCCTGCAGGCTTTCTCCATTCTTCTGGATACGATTCTTCACTTGCGCGTGATACACTTGTTGAAGATGCGCGTCTCCATATCTCATTTCCAATCTAGACACTAACAATTGGTAATCATTTTCCTGTCCTGCTGGGATTGTTTGCAGGACGTTCAACGCGTCTCCACGCAAAGCCACAGTTAAAGAAACGGCCTTTTCCTTGCCTGTCCATCCATTGGCCCCAGAAGCCGCCTCAAACTGTTTGTAGTAAGTGGACCAAGGTATCTTTCCATCGAACGTGGGTGGTTTTACTTTTATCCCTACGACAGGACCCTTTTCTTCTTTAAACTGTTTCTTTACTTCATTAAACGGCCTCTCAGAAGTTGAGGGAAACCGTAGTTGCCTCATTCTATCTTCCAGCATTTCGGCCATATCGTCTTTCTTAGTTGTTGGTGGTAATTGCATTTGGGCTATTTTCTCTTCTACCATCTTTATTACCCTATCTTGTTCCGCCAATCTACCTTCCAATAGTCCTAACGCACTGGCATTCTCCAAAAATTCTTCGAAAACTTTATCTTCCAACGCTTTGACATTTTCCAACAATTCTCCTTTAAGCCTTCTAGAACTTTCCAGTAAATCTTCTTTAAGCATTTTAACATTTTCTTCCAGTACTTTAGTATTTTCAAGTAATTCTTGTTTAAGCATTCTAACATTTTCTTCGGACTTTCTAGAATTCTCTTCGGACTTTTCCAGTAATTCCTCTTTTAACATTCTAGAATTCTCTTCGGACTTTTGCAGTAATTCTTCTTTTAAAATTCTAGATTTCTCTTCGGACTTTTGCAGTAATTCTTCTTTTAAACTTCTAGAATTCTCTTCGGACTTTCTAGAACTCTCTTCGTGCTTTTCCAATAGTTCTTCTTTTAGCATTCTAACATTATCTTCGGACTTTCTAGAACTTTCCAGTAACTCTTCTTTCATTTTACTTAATAACAAATTAGTATCAATTGCGGGTCCAGGTATTTCGAAGCGGTAATTTTCAGGATCTTCCTTCTGTTCTAAAAGCCATTCTCTTAGCCGATTTATCAAAACTTCTTTCTTTCCATTACTATCCAAGTCCCTCTCGTCCAATTCCCGTTTTAAATCTATTACTAAGAGATCTTTCAATAGTTTCATCACCATTTTAATCGTTTGTTGAAATTAATTTTAACACTAAAAATTTATTCTCACAACACTTTATTTAATTATTACGCGATTTTATTTATTTTAGAACACCACACCTGACAACACTGTAACGTTCTTTCTAAAATAATAATACAAGTGCTGTTTAATTCGTCTATTCACAAACAAATATTTATTTCTATACACTAATTAATACACTATAAATTAACGCTATGATTATAAACCATTAAAAACTATTATTTACAGACTATGAATTTCTAATACAACATTTATATTCACTATTTATTTTGTAATACCCAGTTAATGACTTGCAGTTGACTGCTCCTTTTCTCCGCGACGTCGACTTTATACCATCCTATAAACGTTCCAGAAGTCGCCCGAACATACCATGTATTTCTAGAATACACCAGAATAAACCGCGTTTGGTTCACATGCCCGCGCGATGCGTCATTCTCTCGAATGCGATAGAACACACCATTTGTTGCTCGAAAAGAGGTTCTTTCTTTTTCTCTCTTGTTACAATATATTTCGATTTTGTAGGCATCAAGCCACAGCTTCTTGCCGTCTCAGCCATCCCGCTAGTTTCGGCTTCACAAGTCATCACATTTTCTTCATCCGAGGAAAGATCGCTCAAGCTGATTTCGAAAAATTCTGGATCACACAATCGAACTCGAACCGAACAGTTAAAATTGAAACCCTTGTTTACTGCTTTTACTATAGTAACATACTTCAAGTGTAAGCACAGCGGCTTGGTATACCTGCCTACTCATTTAATTATATTTTTTACACAATAATAGATTTGAGATAAAAACTTAATCTGTGCATAAAATAGTGCATAACTTGCTTTTATGGCCCTACAGCCTTTTCCTAGCCCGAGGCGTTAGCCTCGGGCTAGAAATAACGCTTCTGGTCATAAAAGCTTCTTTATGCCCTTGATACATAAATTACTATTATAACCATTACTTGGTTTGATATTGACTAATATTGCTTGCAAAGGTACACTGTCAACTATTGAGCAAAATGAAATTGTGGACCTTTTTTGTGATTTAATGTAAGGTAAATTGAGTTGTGGAAAAAATCTAATATTGTATATTATGTATAGCAAAAGAATGTAGTATGTAATCAATTCTTTATTTTATCCTTTTACTTGGCAGATTTATGGTAGTAAGCACGCGGATAGATTTTTTTTAATGAAAATTTGCCTTTCAAAATTTTTTTTTCAGAATCTAACAAATGAGTGTAAATAACGAATAAAAATTTTTAAAGATATTGATATGCTATAGCCAGCTTATCGGACTATGCGTTTCTTTAATTGCTTTTTCTTACACATTATAGTAGTAAAAGTGATAACAAACTAATGCCACTTAAGTTTTTATAATCCATTAATTATTTTGTTGTAAAAAAATGTTTAAAGATTACGGGCCCAATCGAAAACTTCGAAAGGAAATTAAAATTTATGCTTTTAAAAGATTAGGGTATTTGTTTTTAAAAGTAATTAAGATTAAATTTAATTACTTTTACATAAAAGGACTAATTCGAACTCGCATCTTTTTCTGTTTATAACAAGAATATGACTACAATTATTATTATCTATCAACCAATAGGGTGCATAGCATTCTACAAATAGCTATGCTAATTAGTGCGACATACAGGTGGAGGCGAGAAATATTGAGGGTCTGAACTGTTTTATGGGAAATATTATTATTAGAGGTATATAAGGGAAATAAGGTGACGGATGTCGCAGCCACTCATAAAACGTAAAGTTATATACGGCCGACCCATAAAGAAGAAACGGATTGAGATACTACTAACACAGCATCCAGTCAGTGCTGGCTGGAATTTACGATGCGATATTCAGAGTTAGCCCATAAATCAATTCACTCACACTTTCGTCGACACTGACCCACATTTACTCTCCTCCGAATAACACTACTATATACATTGCAGTGTTGTGCAGGAGAGAGTATTCGTTTGTGAATTAACGTAATATGCTTTTAATTGACGACATAATAACAGGCCTGCGTTTACGTGTCAGCTGAATGCAAACATATTTATTACGAGGGGAAGTGCGGTGGGTGTGGCGCTGTAATTATCGGCTCTCATTAACTAACGCCGGCTATTTAGTATTTACCTCAAACACTACTCGCACTTTATTAGTTACTATTATGGCAAATCGTTTACGGTCGAATTTCAAATTGCATTCTTCCGAGCAGGTTTGAATTATTATCGTTAGAAACACGAACCCACCGGCAGTAACAAATTAGAAACCGCTTCTTGTACTTTTTAGAAAAACCACTACCATTACCCATCATTAATATATATTCTTCCCACTTAAATTATAAAATAAATATCATTGCGGCAGCGCGTTAAAAATATAATAACCATCGACCCGAAATTATCTGGTTAAGTGGTTTTTAAAGTAAAATAACTGGAGCAGTCGTTTTAATTATAATCTTCACACTTTTCCATACCTGATACGGGCAATAAATAATGGTGCGAACACTAAATTATTTCACTGAATTACTAATTGAACTCTGAATGCAATTATAAAGTACATGAGAAGTTAATTACATATTTAAATGCAACGGACGCCAATGAATGCTATTAATTTAAAATTAACTGCTAGGTGTTGTTATATGTTGGGAGAGCGGGCAGCTTTGATTTTAAACAGACGCTTTAGCTTCAATTATATCTGAAAAATAAACAAAATTATATATTATTTTAATATAATGCAACCGCTCCTGAAATGTGTTAGTTTATTTTATTAAATAATAGAGTCTATTGCACGGTTTGTGTGTGCGCGCAACTTCATAGAAACTATACCACCCAAGTAGACATAACAATTCATCATCTTCTTCTGACTGAACTGACCTGGTTTAACTTCTTCCAGCTTTGTTTTTGGAGAATAGTTTTGGCATGGTGTGAACTTCCTTAATCACTTTTTGATTAATTAGTCCAGTCCCGGCTTTAAGTTGCTATTTAAATAATTTATTCGGCGAAATAATTTGAACGGATCTCCAAAAGTTGCGTTGGAACAAAATATTCAGAGCTTTACGTACGAGACTAACATTCTGAGAACCCACACTTGCGAATAGCTATGGAAAGTGCCCCACAACCGGTTCTAGTTGAAAACCAAAAGTAGCTGATTTAACCGTTTGCTTAATTGCATTTGAGTCATTCATGTTTTACAACTTTTTTGAACATTTGAGGTAACACTAGACTAGACTCAATGGTTGTTAGTCTACATCACTATGACAGGGTTTAAATTTCAATTCTGTAGGATGATGTCTTCCATTGGTCTACGTGAAAGCCTCGAAAAAGTGGACCAATTCTTCCTAAATAAACAGATGCTCCCAAATGTCTGATGATGTGAGTGTTTCAGTATGATCCCAGAAGTTTTGAGCCCATGGAACAACCCACGTCAAAAATAAAGTTTTGCCAAAATTTTCTTTCCCATCTCAATCACCCAACCATGCACGAATCCAACTAACAAGTGATCATTATTCTTAGTCTTGGTATTCAACTGAGCTTTGTTTTTAAATCGATGGAGAACATTTCTATCTGCAAATGCACCTTTGATGAAGCAATCACATGAATATCACAGCATTGTGATCTAATCGCATACTTCTACAAGAAATTTTAGTTTATCCACTGAGAAGACCCACCGCTGAAAGTTATGTAATTACATAGGACGCTTGGGATATTATCCGAATATAATCAAGAGCACCAAAGTTAAAGCTGTTAGAAAGAGCGAACCTTAGCACTATGTACCTACTCTCATACGGCAAGAATAGATTTTACCGCTAATTCACGAATTTCTTTTTGTTCGTTCCCCTATATGGCCAAAACAATATGTTTGGGGTGAGCGAAGTACGCATTTCTCTGAATTATGACGTCAATCACATTTTTCTTACGTTCTGATAGATACCTGCTGGGTTCAGTGGTTCGAAACAAGTGTTTCGAAACCTCCTTTAAAAATAAGTTGAAAAGTAGTTGTCAAACCGTAACGCGCAATACATTTTTAATATGATCTTGACAAGATCTTGCGATGATTCACTAGGGCTCTTGGTGGTAAATCACGGTGATTGGGCCAGAAGCCTCCAAAAACAGCTTTATGCGTTTCAAAGAGATAGCCAACACTATCTCTTTGACACAACACTATCAAAGGCCAACATCTGTGCTGAATCTGCAATCTATATATGGGGAAGAAAGTCACCATCTACAGCATCCCATAAATCTTTTGCCAATCAGACCTTCAAGAGATGTAGGACCTGACATACCTCCATCCACTGCCTTCATGGAATGATTGAACGGAAGCTTACACAAGTCCAACAGAGACATAAATCAGTTTACCTCTCTTCCCAGTCAGAACTACAACACTACTCTTCCAGCCAGTGTTAACATTACTTCTGCTACACCCTCCCCTTGCAACCAAGTTAACAATGTCAATTTGCTTTTCAACAAAGAATTGAAAACGAGGATCGGTAACACCTTACTTGTGCCATAATCTAGCGCCACGTGCCCCGTAAATCTTGACCCATAGGCTCCCGAATGATGGGAATGGAAATATCTATGTTCTTCAATTCTATTGATTTGTTAGGAGATACCCTATCCTGTGTGGAACTCGAAACGGCTCTTACAGGTTCTTAACTTGGCAAATGAGTACAGATTTTTCTCACTTTTGTCTACATTCTACATTTGTCAATAATAAGTGAGTCTGGATCGATATTCAAATTGTTTCTGTAAGCATGTCCCTGTGTCTACACCGTGTTCGACACATCCTCCACATAGTCTTCCAGTCCGCTAGTCTGTTTCTGATCACCCGTGCTATTCTGCTTGACAATTTACCAAACATCTATGTATCTCGATGCAATAGGTATATTCTAGCAGAAATCAAGCACCTAGCTTCAGTATAATCATATGGATTGGCTGTTTATTTTATTGTAAGTATCCCAAGTTAAGTTTATTCTTTCAAGTTTCCGATTTTTTGAATTCATTGAAATATACGTGAAATTAATTGTCAGTGAAATTCAATCAGAAATTAAGATAAGCATTGCGTTCTGAAAATGACTCGGTGGCACATGTGGAGTGTTTCAGGAGGAAACCCACGAAAGGCACCTGTGGGATCATGCTGATGCACTCACGTTATCAGACAGTCAAGAAATTACCATTTAGGAATGTCTGGTCAAATCGGACCACTTTTTTTGAAACTTCAGCGTTATTTCTATAACAGAAGATATCCTTCTACAGAGTTAAAAGGAAAAGACCGTTTTTACTGGTGTAAAATGGTTATTCGATAGATTTCAATGGAACACTTGTAGAACTTGTCATTTTCATGTAGAACATCTTCCTGTATATGGTTGAACGCGTTGCTGAGTTGGTAGATAGATTGGTGGAGTCTTAGATCTTGTCACGATTCTAAGTTTCTAAGATCAGCTGGGATGGCAGCATTCTTCCAATTAATTTTGATGGGAACCAAGACAACTAACCCCACATCCGGAGCAACAGGGTTATTTTCGATCGTTTTGGTAAAACCTGAGGGAGTGAAGCCATTCTCCGCAGCAATCTCCTCGTTGTTGTTGTTGTAGTTGTCTTTTGTAGAAACTTACGAACGTCTGCGATTCAAAAACCATTGAACACAATATGAATTACCTTTTGAACCGAAATAGGTTACGCAGTTGAAAATCTGCACCTTGGCGTTTTTTCTTCTTTTAACCTTTATGCAATTAACATTTAATCAGGATTGATATTACGTTGAACGTTGAATCACAAATTGGTTTTAACTATTCTGGCCAAAATCTTATAATACCGATTATAATGCTGCAGTACTGTGACTAAATCTGGATGGGCACCTTACTGTGCACCAAAACATGGAGAAAACGTATGGCCAAGCAGCATTTGATCGTTGTGCTACGGCAACTTGCTTAATGCAGGCTTTTCCTGCAAAACAAAGATAAGACACAATTTTAAAGGTAACTTGATCGCAAATATTGTTCGTCAATTGATTCGAAAAGCTATACTGTTCTGGAAATTCATAGACATCCTTTCTGTAACAAAATGACAGAAAAAGTTGTAAACCACATTTCGTGTGCTATATTATAGGGTTTCTCACCGAAAACGATCCACCCTAAATAACTTTTGATATGTTGATTTCCAGGAAAAACGCAAAAACATGCCAAAAAGCATATGGGGGCATACTTGTACTTGGGGGTAGCCTTTACTACTCCACAACTCCCAAAGCCAACCATTACATTTTTTTAATGAAGCACTCTGTATATTTTTTAATTTTTGGATTCTCCTCGATGAGTAGATTCCAAAAATGTATATTTCAAAAACCCAAGGAATACTCCGGAGGCTGAGAATTGAGGTGGGCCCAATTCGCACGTTACTTACTTATGTGAGTGCTTGCCGGTGTCATTGGTGAGGACGAGTCTCACTGCCCCGTTGAGTCCGAACTCGATGTACCAATTAAAGGCCTGGTGTGTCTGTCTACGGAGCCTCGTTCTACTCTACCTAAAATAGAGACTCGGCATGTACCGCGTGGAGATGGCTTTGTCTAATGTTAGATGTGAGAGGTTATATGTTCGCATCATCATCCCTTAAGGTGATCATTCAGGCTAGCCTTACTCGACTCAATCGTAATATATTGCAACAACGCACCGAGAGGCCCGAGGAAACCGAAAACGTTCAGAGTAGCTGATCTTCTGTTTTAACTTACACCATGGTCTGACTATCTGGCAATACGGTCTCCTATAGGCCAGTGGTCAGGAGGCCACTGACGGATAGACTGACTAGACTCTCCGTACTAGAGTCCAGCCTTATTCTGCGACCATCTGTGGAATCGAGTAATCGAGACCAGCTCAGTAATGAAAAATAGTCATAATCGCCCGGCGTCTAGTAACATAAAAAATAGTTATACAGCAATAAACTGATGATAGATTTTTTGGATTTACATTTCTTAAATGTAAAAAAAAATGTTCCCACCAGTTGATTTTTTCATGTTACTAGAGCCAAAAGTTCGAGTGAAATTGGAAATTAAATTCCCGATGTTTAATGAGCCCGTTTGAACTATGAATTTCGCATAACGTCAAAGCGAAAGTACATAATCATTGGAACTATTTTGTTTATGTACTAGAGCAGTGTTTTTCGAAATTTTAGGTGTCAAGGCCTTTCTCGGAACCTCCTCGAAACCTGTGTCAAAACGCATAATCTCTCGCCCCCCGTGAGACCACGGCCCGCAATTTGAAACACACTGTACTTAAAAGACTTTGTTAGAAGTAAAAGAACTAAGAATTCCTTATTTCTTTCTTGCAATATTTACTTTAAATCGATCTAATACTGTCCAATACTACATGCATGCAATAAAAACGTTCGTTTTAATTATCCAACAGCTACGTTTTCTCTACCCCATCGTTTGCGTGACAGAAAATAAATGTGCTCCATGTACTATTATAATCAGAATATTAAAAGCATTTGTGTGATGTGCTGCTTTCTTTTAAGGACTTTGCTCAGTAAAAAATGAGCCAATTTCTCAACCTTCGATATTATCACCACCCTTTGCTTTTCAACATAGAGGAGAAGAGTTATTTTACAATCGGGGGAGGAAACGCCAAAAAAAGTTTTGTGCGCATAATAATCGTATTTCATGTTATCATTAAATCAAATCCAAAACGTATACGTCAGTGATTCTCGACATTAATTGTCATTGCAACCGCGATTGCACTGAGCTGCAGCAGTGGTATTTCATATCATTATGCAGATATGCGGAGACATGCTAATGAGGATGACATGAGAAAATGTACAGCACCGTTTATATAATTTATAGAGAAGCTTGGAAATTGATATGGAATTGTATTTTTCAGTTTCAGTAGGTATATACGAGCGGTGGAGAATTAAAAGAGCCGTAAGCGCTGTCGGGAGAGAAGTACTACCTCGTGTTTTCACATCTGTTCTAATCGCCCCATCCGCCACAGTCACAGCTCTTCATAAGAACTATAAAAATGTTACGATCGCATAATAACCGTAACTGTACACCAGACATACTCTGTAGCAGATTTCGTATTTATTTTACGAGTTAATTGTGTTGTCAGAGCGAGCTCTCTTATTTTATGCTTATTTTCTGCTGTCTCACAATATCCATGCGTCGCTGTAGATTGCGCGTACCGCAATATTTTAAAAGTTATTATCCTTTAATAGATCTTGCAACAACGCGGGACGCACGCGTGGGTTCATACGACGGCTTTTCTTGCCCACCCAAAGACCGACAAACTGTGACTGCACGAATGTGTTGGAGATGCCTACATCACTCTGATTTACGAAACGGAACACACTTAAACTAAACCCAAAATAGAATATTACTGCTGGTTGTTCAAATTGTTGAATTTAGTTGATGAACAGTTACAAAAAGTGGTCTACAATTCACGAGACTGGAAGACTGGAGACGTCGTGTCACACGAACTGGCAACATTGCCTGAACAGTGACTGAAGTTTTGATTTATTAGCCTATGACCTTGTTAAGCGATTCTCGTCTCTCCCTCGCAGCTCGATGGATGATGATGGTGATGGACAGTTGCTCCATTTCTAACAACCAAAACATTGCTACTGCTGTTGCCTTTGGATAGTCGTTGTTGAATGGATATCTTTTTTCTGCATTTCATCATTCCAGATTTTTATATCTTTTTTTTGTACAAATTGATGGATTCGATCAGTCACGTGATTCAAAAGTGTATTTTAATCGAATTTTTTAACATATTTATAAATGCTTAATTTTAAATGGTAGTTATTGAACTGTAATTATGTAAATTAATGCAAATTAGTAAGTTGAACAGCGAAATTAAAATGCGTAACATGAGGTACATTAAATTTGTTTTATTAATACTTTTCGACGTCTTTTTCAGTCTCATTATAGCACCACGCTTTTATTATTTTTTTACTTTTTTGTGGAAAGACCCAATTTGGACAAATCTGTGAATTATGTAAATTTGTTAAATGTAAAAAAAACTGTCATTTAATCAACTTGTTAATTTGTTTTCACTTTTTAAGCCAATTTTAACTAACTGATTTTTTTTAAGTTATCATAACCGACTCCTAAATATTTAATTCTAAAAGTAATTCAAGAAGATTCAAATGTGTTTACTGCGTTTATAGTTTCTATGCAAAGATTCAAGATTATGTATGTATTTAAATAGATAATCATGTAAAAGTTACGACAGAAGAATCGAAATGTAAAATGTTTATATTGTACCTCACGTCCTTGAGAAATACAGACTTGCCTACCTTGTTTTCTAAAAATTAAAGTTTTTAGCATATAAATTTCCTTTATTATAAAAAATTCACCTTTATAATTACATGCAGACAGTAAAGCAATGCTTATTTAAATTTTATCCCCAAGTGACTGACTGACTAATCGATGTTAAAGCTACGTTTATTGGACTTTTTTAATTTTTCCCCTCGCCCGCTCCTACTCGTGTTTGTGATAGAATCTGTTATGATCACTTTAATGTACCATAAAAACAAATGTCCCCTATTTTAAATTCCATTACACAAAACTGTCCAGCAGTCTAGCTGTAATAACCATATGTATGTATGTGAGTGTCTACTGTATATGTGTGGGTAAGACGACACTAATTTAGATTGATTGGACAGTCGCGTACTTCAACACAATCTGTGCGTACGTCAAGGTCACAGTTTAATTCTCCTCTCCATAATACAAATATAGTATATAACGTCACCAGTTTAACAAGTCGGTCAACCGTCATGCATATATGACAACGAACGAACAGAATGAGTGAGTGACATACGCATGCTGCTTGCTTGCAGTAACAGAAGCATCGAGCAAGCACGCTTCTCGTGTCACTTTAGATGAAGGGTTTGATTCCGGCATCTCTGGGAATAAGCATCATATAATAAGCGGCATAAGATGGGAAGTGAAATAACGCCAAATGATGAATATTGCAACCGGCGGCAGGGAAAAGGTAAATAATAAACGAGACATGTGAAGAGGCGCGCACACCACCACCAGCCACCGTATGTTGTATGGTGCGTATACTGTACGTGTCAAGGGTAGCATCATCATGTATAGAGTCTGGCACTTAGCCGTTCCGTCCCGGGGGTCTTGCGACATGACACTTCACTTTCCTCATCGGGCTCTGCTCCCTCGCCCCATCATCATCATCATCCAGCCGCATGCAAAAAAATGCCGAAATATGAAACCGATATGACGATATCCTATCTAGACTTCGTTTGCCTAATGAGACCCACGCAGCATCGACAGAAAAGACAGAACAACCTACACATCATCTCTTTTTCGTTTCTCTGCATCTGTTCTTATCGTGTGTATGCGTACAAGGAAATCAGAAAACCTGATTGCTTCTGCACATAATAAATTACTAATAATAAATATTTTATTCAAATCGATGCAAAACACCCGTAATTAAATATATTTGCATTCAATTAAACGACGCCTTGCTATTTATCATTTGCGTTACATGAAAGTGTCGAGCGCCGATAAGTATTCGTTTTTTTTCTGGATTTTTAAAAGGATACTGTAGTACATATTTTATGTAAGAAAAACGCAAGGTGATTTATGTTAAGGTAATCACGTGATTACGAGTCAGATAATTTATCTATTTTATTGAAACGGATTAAGAACAGATATCCAGTATCTCTGTTTCGCTAAAATCATATAAAGTCTACTGCAATATTGGACCTTGAATAGCTGTGCAGTATTCAACTTTCGTAATGCCAGAGGTTAGATAATGTAATATTGTTACTTTGAAGTTCAAAGAAATACTACATCGTCTGTGTAGTATGAATAAAATTACACTGAATGAAATAGTCTCAAATATGACATTTCTTACCTCACTCATTCCTTTCTTCCTTATTTTATGTTAGTCCTAAATTTCATTGGCTAAGAGTCAAATACAACAAAACCGCCAATATTTGAAATGACCTGTATATGAAATTCTTCTAATTTACAGACTTTGTGTTGTGTCATTGTGATAAGTTTAAGGTACCAGAAAAGCAAGAAGGTACTTATCGGTGCTGAATAATGCGTTTAAACGAATGGTACGGGGAAACTGGGATGGAACACGGGGAGTTTCTGGAAGACCACATAAGATACGGGGGCAGGATATGATCGCTCTGTTGCAGTTGGGATAGAGAAATTGGCGTCTAGGTTTCCGAAAAATAACAAAAAGATTCAACCATTCACCTTGTTACTTGCGAAACTGTACGCCAGGCATTTATACGCTTTGGTTTCATAGCAAGAGCACCTAGGAACATGCTAGTTATTGCACCAAAAGAAATCTAGAAAAGAATAAGACTTTCGATACGACAATTCTAAAAATGTTTGTATTACCGATGAAGTTGCTTCCAATTGGGTGATAATCATCCACGGTGCTTGATAGAGACCTACGATACAAAGATCAAAAATCAATTTCCTACAGCAATTATGTTTAGAGGCAAGATTTCACAACATGGTGCCACCCCCACCCAGCTGTGTATTATCGACGGTGTGTAATACACGCTATTATACCATTCTAAACGTTCAAACAGCGAATGTTCATCATGTATCCTGAAGGTTGGCCCGTTCCGTTCCACTTTCCGCGGCCAGCATCTTCTCCTAACCTGAGCACCACTGAACATACGGCAAATAACGTACACCTCGAACTAGACCTCAATTAGTGGAAGTAGTTCTAAATTAGGGATGGACTTCAGTTTACCGGAGCACTTGGGCTGATTTTGACCTTAATCGATAGTTTTCGGTTTTCTGAGCTTAATAGCGTCAGATTTGGGTGAGGAAAATGCCCAGGCAAAAAGCTAACTACATATAAAAAGCACATGTACGTCTATGGGAAACACATGAAAGTCTATGAAAAACACATGGACAATGTATAAACCTAACCTACGCTAACCTAACCTTACCATTGCCCCCTCTGATCAGTTTGCCGATAATGTCCTAGGATGAGCGGATGGTAAGGTCCCGGACACTCAAAACCGTCCAAAAAAGGTTAGGTTAGGTTAGGTTAGGTTATGTTAGTTTAGTTTAGTAAGGTATCTTCCAAGACTTATATGTGTTTTCTATAGAGTTTTATGTTAAACTTGGATCCGCCATAACCTGTTCGCCTAGGGATTTTCCCCGCCCAAATCTGATACCGTTGGACACAGAAGTCCGAGCCACTATCGATTGATGTACAAATCAGCTCCAAGAAAGTACCGTAAACTAAAGTCGAACCTAAATTACAAGCAATGCAAGTTGTCACTGAGAAATACGAATAAATGTTAATTAAATGACCTTAAGATAATCATATAAAATGTTATAAAAAGATTTGTTCGACAAAAATAATATTTTAGTTTATCGGGATTTTGTAATTTTACAATATTATTCTATATACTGTTACTATGTTGTGCTTTGTTAATCTAAGAGCAACTTTTAAATATCCTAGATATGTACCTACTAGCTTCGAAGCTGTGTATTAACGATGGTATCCCAAGCAGCATTTTTAGTCATCGCTACGTACCAGCAACTACCGGTGGAACTATTAAGTTTTAGCCACTAGTCACAAGCACGTAATTGCTACGGTTTTGTTACGTGCCTGGAACCAAAATGGGGAACAATTTTTGGGTAGCAGGTACGTGGCGGCGTAGTAATTGCTACTTTCGTGGAACTTCTTTTCTCTTTGACACATCGTGTCGCGTGGTTGCTCTCTCTTGCTCTTGCAACTTAACAAATATTCTATCATTTTCTATACTTGATAATGCTGGATCGTGTCACAAAATGAATTACCAGTTTATTTGTAATACGTACTTAATACAAAGAACGATGAAATGTTTGATTATTTTGTCAGTCCAGTACACCAAAATTATAAACCATTGCAACTTTTCTGTTAAATATGATGATGATAGATCGAAAAATAACAACGCGCCTTCTTTAAATATATTTTTTAGTAAAAAAATGTCTTTAATAAAATATGTTAAATATACACGAAATACTTATGAGTTGATACACATGATAGAAACCATTTTTATATTATTCCTGTTATGTTCTTTTATGTGTTTAAATAAAAGATACTCAATTATTGTCATTAATTAACTTTATTAATATTGAGTGAGCAGGGCGAATTACATACACAATGCATAGACTGTAGAAGACGTGTATCCTCCAAGCCGGCTCAAGTTTTACTGACGCTCGCCCAGGGGACGGGCCAGGATTGGTTAGTTACATCACTACAAATAAATGTTGCCAACTTCAAGCTACGTACATAAACAATCCCTAAGGCACAATTTCGCACCAATTGTTATTTTTATTGGAGGTTATATAGTAAAACATCTATTAACAATCATAACAAATTGCAAATTGATTCATGATTATTGATTAATCAAACAATTTACAAGTAAATATGGAGATGGAGTAGTTTACGAAAAATTACTTTAATGTGATTCTCCTGGGTAGCAAAAACGTAAGTTTTACATTCAATGCTACTGTAAGGTTTAAAAACTTTAAAGTAGCTTCGGGCAAGTTACTGCTACAATCATAATACCACTTTAAAGTTGCAACGACTTTAAAGTAAGTATACTAAGTGGCAATACCGTTCCACATACTTTAATAGTTACTCAGAAGTAATGAAACTACATAGTTCCAATAAATAGTAGAAACAACTACACAATTACTAAAATATTCCGAATTGAAGAAATTAAACCTATAAAGTCATAAATTTAGTTGCAGTTACGTAACAACTACTCAATCAAAGTTCCGATCGCAGTTACTGCTACTTAAATGCTGCTTGGGATGTCCTATGATATTTTTTGGTATGTATCTCTTCTCATGCATCTTCCCAAGATAAATGTTTGCTACATTTTGTTGGAATTATCATATATACACTATCGGCAAAATTTTGCTCTGGGTTTGTATTTCCATGGGTAAGCAAAGGAAAAATATCGAATAGCAATGCATCTGAGAAAGAGAGATATTTATCGCATACTTGCCATAGTAACCTTTTTGCTTAAACTTGGCAAAAAAAGCTAAGTATACGGTAATCTTTTTCTTTTCCAGATGTATTGCTATTTGATATTTTTCCATTGCTCACAGGAAGGAGTTCAATCCCAAAGCGAAGTTTTGTATTGTACATTGTATGCTAATTACTGGCTTCGTGCGCGCCGACAGAGCTCCGTCCGACTTTACATGAAAGTAGAGACTCGGCCTATACCAACTGGAGGTGGGGTTGTCTTACGTGAGATGCTAGTAGTAGTATTCGCTACAACTCCCCTTATAAGGTGATCCCTGTGGTAGTTTTCGTGGGCTCAGGCATACCGGTGAGTCTCGAAAGGCACCGATCCATAGCAGAGTTGCTTCCACTGTATCTGATCTACAGTGTTTGACAACACCAAATGAAGCACCTGGCAAAAAGCCCAAAAGTTAATAGCTCCGGCACTATCCTGGAGAGCTAGTAGGCTAGCAACCTCGCTCCCACCAGTGAGAACTGGTATATCTTTTATAACAGAGTGACCAGTATGTTGTAGTGATCCATCACGGCTGGTATATCACGTAAGTCCGCAGTGACACAAATATAATAGTTACTACGTAAGTTGTTACTACCATTCGAACTCGTCGTAAGTTTTTTCTCAGACAACTACTAGTGGTATGGCAGTCGGAATTATCAAAAAATTGGGACTAAGAACGGTATTTGGGTGTAATATAACAAATGTTATCAATTCTTGCAATAGAGACTTATCATTCATTTGGTCGTTTGAATTTAAAAATGTCAAAAATATGACATTCGTAGTTTTTAGCATTGGGAATCGTTATTTATTCTGACTAACACTAGTGGTGATTATTTTATCGTTGTGATCGGAACGCTATTGGTCTATTTGAATAAAATTGTTACATTTAATTGGTTCATAAATAATCGTTTGAATTCTCACCATAATTACCGTTAGGTAATCTTGAATTTGATCCCCTATTAGCAGGTTCTTAGTAACTGAACGAAATAGTGTAGTAAGTAGTTGGGCAAATACGGTACATTTGCAATTGAAGGGACATTTTTTGCCAAAAAGATGCTACCTTACTAATTAACATTGGTCTAAAATAGGAAATTATAACTTACTTAATTACTTTTAAACAACTTTTGACTGTTGTTTTGCTGATGATCAGTTGGAAGTTACACATACCGACTGAAGACTTCAGATAGTTTTCAGATTGGGAACCACTGATCTACAAAATCTATCTGATCTTGGGGATCTGTTTGGAGTTAATTATTTTTCTTCTCAAAAATGTTTGTATTTATGTGAATATGTTAGTAGCAAAGAACAGTGTTTGAATGTATTTATATGGAAGTGTTGGGTTTGATTCCAGAGACCGCCTTCGTCGACGATGTCGTATGGGGGCCCTGTAAATGACGACGTGCGATCGCCAGGTACACCCGGACCTCTTTCGCAAGCACCCGGATCGCAACAAAGTTTGGACGCCTCGGATCCAGGTAGGAGGTTCCTTCGTACTAATAGCAGTAGTGCCACCACATTTCCTTATTTCGCAACCCATCATGATGTTAATAGTATTTATTTTCCACTTAGATTAAATCCACGTGTTTAGTTAGTGACTTGTGCTTACATAACCTATTATTGTTAGTACTATTAGTTTGTTCGTTAAATTAACTATACATACACATAGTGTTGATAATAGTTGCCCCTGTTATTATTGTTATTATTAATATATATATGGAAAATGTGTCCGTATGAATAAAGTGTTTGGTAAATTATGCCTAATATAACGAGTTTGTCATTCAATTGTAATGCCTAATTTCTGTTGATACATTATTACCCACGAAGCATTAGTAATGAAATGTTAGGACTACGTTAATGTCCGTAGTTCACACGCATGTGATGATTACGACAATGTTACTACTACACGTGTCGTTAATGCTAAAACCAATAGAAATACGTTTTATTTTACATTAAGGGAATTTTTAAACCGTCCCATCATCATTTTGTTATACCAATAATAATTCAATTAATAATTAAAGAAAAAGTACATAAGCAAAAACCGTTTTTAAATTACCATATTTAACATTCAATTGCGTTAAACGGCAAGTATTTATTAAAATAATTTTTCATTTTTTCCACCCTCTCTCCCCTAGGCTGCTTTCTTTTAACAAAGTAGTAGTTCGTGCAAGCGGGTGAAGTCGGCTTATAAAGTTTATATCTAACGCATATTAATGACCATTTGTAATTTCATGTAAAGGCAAATGAATAATTATCGATTTAACCATTAGTGTTATCGTCCTTAATGCATCGAGAACGAAGAAGCGCAAACTCTTCATTAGTGCCCGGTTTTCAATTACTGGTAGTGAACTTACATGGACTAGGCAAGTGTATTGGGCCCATCATCTATGGAACATTTCATTACTTACTTCAAATTGCTCCATTTAATATTGGAATCGATTTTGGGGGAAATAGAACTTTCGGGTTGTAGTAATGTGTGATACATACATATGGAGAATAAATTCAGAAGTTGATTAAAGAAGGAAGTTTTATTAAATGAAATACTTTCATTACATTGAAGAGCATTTTAATATAAACTACTTTGAGAAATATTAAATATTCTGCTTGTAGAGAACAATTTTTTATTTCTATCAGCACCACGTCATTATCACTCTTATTACCAAGAGAAAAATTAGAGATATCAGTCTACACTTCAGTGGTACTGAATTAGAACATTTCTTCCCCAATATGAGTCACAAATGAATAAAAATATTTGCATTTCACAAACAACTATTAAAAGAATCTGAATTGCAAAACCTAAGTCGTCAATGGTTAGGGCGAAGAAAGAATTAATCATAAGGGAGATTTCTGCTTCAGTTAACTCTAGAGAATTTTCTGTCAAAAAGAATAAATACTAGTACCAGAACTCTACAGAAAAGAAAAACCCTATAAATGACATTAACTTTTATACCGTGTATTTGGGCAGAATTTTTGATCTCTGGTGAAAAGACACACAGGTAAAATGAAAAGTTTAAACATTGGTCTTGAAAGTGCCCTATGCACAAAATGTCCAATCAGATGTTTCAGTACAGACCATACAAGAATTATCGTCAGTGTAGTTTTGCTATTATTATATTGCGATTCTGTTTACTGACAGTACTATTACTCACAGTATTCGCACCTGAAAACTTAACCTCCAATAGCCTTTTTCGGCAAAACTATCTGTTGAAAGCCCAAATTAACCTAAAAAGTTTGTCATTTAATCTACACATTCGACATGTCCAGAAAATGCCCAATCAAATCTTTCAATATAGACTATACAAGAAGTATCGTCAGTAACTTTTTTTTGCCATTCTCATATTGCTATTTATTATTTACCTGGCAGTTCCGGTTTTCACAGGACTCGCTTTGAGGTCCGAACTCCCAAAGGCCTTTTTGGTTAAACTCCATCAGTCGAAAATTCATTTAATCGACAAGTCCAATCTGATTAATCTGTCTCACAGATCTCAACAGATTCGGAAACACAGATTGTATCAGCCTGATTAAATGCCTTTTGGTCAGAACAACAAGATTGATTAGCTTGAAACACTGTTTTGATTCTGAAAATGAATAATTTCATAGTTCCAAACGGCATATCATTTGTCATTTTGGCAAATCTATATCAACTAATTTCCAAATCATCCCCATGAGTCCGTTCAATTTGAAAACAGACTAGTTCGAGAAAAATTGAATGATGTGCAAATGCAGCCCGACCGTGACCGGCACAAAGTGGATTTCTGAAGAACAGTTTCACCTTGATAATAAGAGAGTTTGTCCATTTTTTTTTGTTAAATAGTGCCCTGCAATTTTTACCCTGAATTTTTTGGCCTAGAAAGTTATTTCTTGTTGCTCGAGTAAAGTACTGACATTTTGCCCCGAAATCTTTTTGGTTTACGAGCTAGAAGCTAGAGCTGGAAACGGGCTTTTCTTGTTGCTGAAGTATTGCCCCTGTACCTACTCCCATGTCAAGTTTCATAATATTTTACTAGAAGAGAGTAATATTTTATTTACCACCTCCTCGTATCCACAGATTCATCAGAGTTGAAGGGGCAGTATAAGAGAACCCCTAAATCAAATTTCATGAAACTTGGTATGGAGTAAGTGCAAAGTCAGTACTTCACTCTAGCAACAAGAAGGAAACACTGCGTAGTATACTAAAAAAAGAAAGATGTGGGACGTCCTTCAACAAAAATAAAAGTTGGTGAATTGGTGTGAATCGGGGATCGTATTTAATATATTGTCTCTCTTTGCTCTTTTCTTTTTATCCATAGTTTTTGCCTACTTTGCCATACTTTTGTTTACATTTTAAGTTGTTGTAATGAGTTATATTTTGGACATAGGTTAGCTGCTAACAACGTTTATTCTGGTCTCGGGTCAGAGTTTGAAAGAGGTTTGACCATTCGGTAGAGTTAACTAAATAGATCTTACCAGCTGTCTATGAACTTCAAAGAATTCGAGTTTACTGAGTATTCTGGGTGAGTAACAATTGCTTGAGCAACACTGTGAAGGCGAGATGTTATGCTACTGGATTAAATTTCTTATCTGCATATAGTCATAATTCAGTTCTAAAAATTTTGGGCAACTACTGTGTTGGCTTTGAATAATTGTTTGCAGTGTACAGATTTAACTATCTTGTTTTAGTTTCTTCTGTTCGTTGGTGATTGGAGGACTTTTAAGGGCGGTTGAAGGCAAGCTTAGTATTTATTATTGAAGTTTGCAATGTACTTTTTCCAGAAAATAAAAACTGATATTTTACTTTTCGGGTGGTATCATATCTATTTTAGTCAACCTGAACCAAAACGCTCTTAGGATTCTTACGTTGTTTCACCTGTCTACAGTCCTACAGACATAAACAGACAATATTTTTAGCCATCTCTGACAAACTGTAGTATGTATGGCAATAATTAATTTCTTAATATCTGCTACTGGTCTTCTTTTGTCGTAAACCGTCAAGACTATCTCTATCATGCTTCGTAGCCACACATTAGAGCAACATAGTGCCTGCGTCCCCACTTTTCGTATGCACCGACCGCTCCTAGTCGTGAACAATCATTTATTGCTTATCATATCGTTAAATAGTAAAGATGTGGGCAATCTATATTTAGCTTTCACGTTTAGCTACTACTGTACCACATCATCGCCGTTTTTAAAAAACTACTGCTCAAGCTGTTGACTACAAGAAGAGAACTTTGAGAAAACCGACTTTCGAGTTTTAGACAATACAAAGAACGGTCATTTTTATCAAGTGATTCAGAATTCTTTTTGGAATCCCGCAGCTGGCTTTCCTCATGTCGAACTATAACCAAACAAGCAAGAAATGAGTCATCTTCATAATCACACCTGAATAAACAAATACGACCCGGGGTGAGATAAGATAAGAGTGCAAATTTTACGTTGCTATGAATTCAGTGACGTACGCTAGACCCCACCATATTTTACATTCATTTTTAATTAAAAAGGGGTTTGTTCCGCTACTGAATCTTTCTAGCTCATTTATTGTTTATTTTATCATTTAGATTACAGCGTGGCCTTCGCGTAATCTGTGGTGACTCATTTCTTGCTTGTTTGGTTATAGTATAGAAAGATTTTGATGTGCCTAATGCGGGCTATAGTGTGTAGTTGTGTTTTAAAAAAAATATTACTTACTGGGCTTAATTTACTGATCAGATACTAAATATTTTCAGCACTAATGACCACTGATGAGTTCTGTTAACAAAATTGACGACATTGAGTTTTCGAAAATTTGTAGATTGGACTGATAACGAAGCTAATGACTGTCAGATTTTCAACTCTAGCTCTGAAACTTAAAGTGTAAGTCTCTTCTTTGAGTATCTGGCTTATCCTCCTTTAGAGCAAGAGGATCAGTGGAGTAACTATCATGTGGCAGTTCGGGGCAAAGCCCCGGGTCCGGCTATTTTGGGGGGCCCAGTGTGATACCAAGAAAATCTAAAAAAGAGCCTTTTAAAATAAAAAATGTGTATAAATAATACGGAAATATTTGTTGATAAGTTGATATATTTATTATTTATCATTCCTATAAATATTAGAGTAGTTGTTTTGATGACTTGTTTTTTTATTTTATTTTTGAGTTACTGACTGAGTTACGTTTCTTATTCTTAGAATGAATTTCACAAAATGTCAGTTTAACAGAAAGTGATACTAAATATATGGCTTTAGTTACTAACCAAGACATTTTGGTTGCCAGACACCGTCAAACTGATCCTCATTAATTTAACTAGTTAGTTAGTTAAACAATTAAACAAAAATCTAGTCGTTCACTCTGTGACAATCAACACAATAACAATATATAGGGTGTTTCATATAACTTTCGTATAAATTTCATGCGTGATAGTACTCATCAATAGGAACAAAAAATGTTTATGCCGTTTTTGATTTTAAGCACATCGAAAAACATTTACTAAAAAGATCAACTTTTGGGAACTGCTGGAAATAATAGGCAAAACAAACTGTGACATCACCTAGCATCAGCTGCTACAATGTATCAGATATCATGTTGAAAATGCAGTTAGGTACGTCCAGCTTCAACTGTGATTCTTAAACCAGTCACCACCAACCCACCTTTCAAAAACAATTTTTTCTCGGTTATTATGGAAGATAGGCATTAATGATATTAAGCTTTTTTGTTGCATTTTATGTGTACTATCACCTGTTCAGAGGATGCGAATCTTGAGTGAAACACCCTGTAGTTATTTTTGATTCTAGGTTGCGAAGTATCGCTTTTCCATTCGAGAATGCAAAAGTGACTTCGCCACCGAGTATTAAACAAATTTTTTCGAAAACTGCTTCAAAATATTGTTAAAATTGGCGAGAAAAAGAGTAAGAATTTTAATATTTACCATAAATTAATTTGACGTTTATAGTAGAAATATTAATCAGTTAAGTAGATTCTAGTATGCCATAGGCAAGTAATCATAGACCCCATTGCTGGGTTCGGTATTTGAACTCTTTTTGCTCGGAAAGCTCTATTGCTACAGTTACTATTGTTTACAACAATGGATACCATAGAAATCAAGCTCTTCGAGTAAACAGGTTTGAAATACCGAACGCGGTTCAGATAAACAAAGTTTTGATAGTCGTTTGGTTTTGGTCGCCATAATAATTGTTATATCTGCCCGGTGTTGGGAAATTCTGTGAATATTTAGAAATTAGTGTTAAAAATATTATGACTCAAGTCTTAAGTTTAAATGATGTGGAAAGCGAAATGGATCTTTCAAGTAATGAAGAATATTTGCGTCTTGAAGTCCGTGAGAGTGCATTATCGCAACTTATTCTTTACTTGAAATAAATAAATTTCCAAACATAAGTAGTCATAATATTGAAGCAATTTATTCAATTAAATTAATACTATGGAAATAGTAGTTTGTGCAACAAGAGTAGATGTGATGCCTATATCGCACGAAGACGAAGTTAGAGGCACAATGCCGAAGCCGGAGTATGTGGGATATGGGCATTCCACTCAAGTTGTACAGCCTTTTTTCTTTGACTAAGCAAAACAATTAAGAAATAGATTGCATGCCTCATCGAGTATAGGGAAATCCCTATATCGAATATAGGGATTAACCTATGCTTTTATCCATGCTAAAATATGGTTTGTAAAATCTCCCTGTAATTGTTAAAGCTACAATTTCACAAATCACATTATTCTCAAATGCTTTAAGTGTTATTGAAAGAAGGAAACATTGATTCTTGATAGTCATTGATACTTTTACTTCTATATTTATGACAGGAGTTGTCAATAAATTAATTATAAATAAAGAAGTGCGAAATTGAACTTGTTTGATTGGTTGTTTTCATATCTACACACTGTACGAATATGAAATGATATCCCATATCCGTACAGCTTGCTGAAATTGCATACTTTTACATTGCATGAAACATGAGAATAAACAGGTGATTTACAAGTAGCAGTAGAAAAAGACTTTTAGAATAAAAAAGTCTTTTCCAGTTAACTAAAGTGTCATTTTGACACTTAGGAAACAGAATGAAAATGTCAACATTTTATTTCAGTTTTTGAAGAAACAATAATAAAAGGCTGTAAACTATTACTACTAATATACCTAAACCAAAAAATGAAGGATCTAAACCGAGTGAATCTAGCAGGCGCAGATTAGCAGTCGGAGTTGATTGTGAGCGAGCCTTGTTCCCAAATTGTCAAATTTAGACAGTTTGAAATTAAAAATTGTCATTGCAATCTGTCAAAGTTTTGAAAGGTTTTTCACAACTCCAATTGTTACTTATTAAACTACTATTAATAAATATTAATTGGAGTTGTGAAAAATCTTTTAAGCAGCAACTAATGTCGTACACACTTTTGCTATCAGAATGTTATTTATTAATAGTAGTTTAATAAGTAACAATTGGAGTTGTGAAAAACCTTTCAAAACTTTGACAGATTGCAATGACAATTTTTAATTTCAAACTGTCTAAATTTCACAATTTGGGAACAAGGCTCGCTCACAATCAACTCCGACTGCTAATCTGCGCCTGCTAGATTCACTCGGTTTAGATCCTTCATTTTTTGGTTTAGGTATAGTAATAAAAATACATATCAATGTCTTATTACTAAGATTGGATTTTATTTAAATTTTTCCTCTTTTTGCGACAGTGTGGGGGGCCCTAATGATAGTCTTGCCCCGGGGCCCAATGCAGTCTTGTTATGCTACTGAAGAGGATAAATATCCAATTTATGTGTCTTGATGATAATATCCAATAAAAGCCATAGAATGGCTATATCTCATCTAAAACACCGTTCTACTCATTTGTACGTGCTTCATTTGTTAGTTAAAGCCCACATCTTCCTTTAATTAATCGTTATAGGAAATGCTAGCTGGAGATATTCACTTGAAACTGGCATTAAGTAAAGATTGAAAGTGTTGCTTTTTTAATTTTACATTTTTGGGTCCAATCCAATCCATTAGAAAAAGTGATTGCGCTCGCACAAGCATACGCTTTAGTTTAAACGTAAAATTATGTTGATTGTGTATGCGATATGTGTATAAAAATATTCTGACCCTTGATGCAAATCTCTTGGCACGAGTTTTGATTGTGTATTTAAACTACAATGCACAGAACAGATAATGCTTTCCGTGACATCTTTTCGAAATCACGTCGACGGTCGTGTCTAAATGAGCTTTTTCGCTCAAGGTTTGTTGACTCGATTCCTGGTGTGCACACGATATGAGGATGTGAAAAAGAAATAAATTTTGGAAAAAATAAAAATTCAGGAATATACATACAGTTAGTTCTTAAGGGCATTAATGTCAGTAATAATAATAAGTTGTCCCTTTATCAATATGTGGTGTTCGTTAACATTAGCTATTTTAAAAGCTGGTATTAAAAGTCTCTGGGTGCATATTAGTTACGATCATGCGATGACGTGCGCTAATGCAGACGTAATAAATTCAGATTTGTGAGTCAGATATATTTGAATATCGAAGTATACATTACTGCCCCGACAGAGGTGGTGTGTGTACACAATTACACATAGTGGTGACATTAGTTAAATTCAGTGTTGGCTAATGAAAGTTTACGAGCTGACCACGTGAAAGCTGAACGTTTGCTGGGAATCGTTTTATTGTGTGCATTTTAGTTATGTTCAAAAAAGTTTTTATCATTTTAAATTACAAATTGAGCATTCTCTGTAAAAGCATCGAAAGGAAGAAGAATGCCTGATACGAGCAAAATAAATTAGAAACACATCTCTTCCATGGTTGGTAGTTGGTTAATAGTATTTGGTGGAACACATACTGTTTGTAGCTACCAAACGGGATCAAGAAATGAACACCCAAAGAATAATCATTAGAAGCCGCAATCAATATTCTGAATATTGAGTAATAAACTTCGCCGCACTTGTTCTTGTGTGCTTTATCACTTCCTAATACACCTTCATGATTTTGTTGTGTGAAACACTGATTATGTCAATATATTCTATTTCCAAATATCTTCTCACTCACAATTAGAAAATTGAGCAACAAAATCTCAGCTGCCGAAATAAAATTGAGCCGTAAAATACTCAAAAGGAATAAAAATCCCAATTATTTGAACAAACCCGGAACATGTGTCTTGTATTTTCTCTAAACTGATAATTTAGTAGATGGGAACCGTTTTACTGGAATGACCATCATTTAAAAAGAGATTTGAGTAGTGCGTACTACACCACACACTACAAGTAAACATTTTTGTAACCCTCTTTTATTTCTAACGACTATAATAAAGAATGTGTAAATTACAAACACGAGACTATAATTTCGTCCTAAGAGACGCATCTAATTTATCTATAAATAACACTCTTTATTAATCCGACCGGTAGTTAACGCCTCCACTTTGCTCTCCAAAACTATTTCAGAAACAAACCAGGGATATCTTGGTGGATACCACGATGCGAATTTTAAAATAAATTCCTTTTGTCTGTTCCCAAGTTAAGTAATGAAGATTTTCCTTCGTTCCTTCGCTAAAACTATTTTAAAATATTTTGGCTTTTAAATGTAAACTTTTAAAGTGGGGCATTACACTTTTTTTTAATACAAATTTCATTCTATTTTCATTAGGTTCCTTCCACGTGTCAATTATTGTGGTTGTATATATTTATAGAGATTTTGTTTGTTTTTATTTCTAACGTACATAGTACGCACAAGAATGTGTTTTTTTAACAAATTTCTAAAATGTTTGTAAGAAAGTACCGAGTTTCGACTTCTTGGTTCAAATTCCATTAACATGTCCCATTTCTTGTAGAATTTCTTGGATAATTTATAGTTATGTTCAAATGTCAATTACTAGCATTTTTTTAATTATTGTATCTATATATATCTACTACTCAGAGCTGGATGCGCAAAGTGCTTGAACTATCAATCCCCAAGCACTGAGTTCTAGTGCTTTCATTACCAAGCACAGTAATTGAAAACTTAAAACACCAATTACGAGGCACTCATAAACTGCTTCAAGCGCTCTTCGTAGTGTGTTTGAAATACTGTAAGTGATACAAGACCTTGTAAAGGTTCTCCAAGCCTTTTGATGTTTTGATAGTGCTTGAAAGCTATTGACTGATCATTCCCTAGCAAGGGCGATGGAGTAACCGAAGGTCAAATCTGACCTAGAAGGTGAGATCTTTAAGGTCGATTAGATATAGTTCCGTTATAGCTTTTTTAAATGCTACTTTTGATCCATGATCCCCTCGTAGGCGGGAAATGACCAGAGGTCAAATATGGCCTCAACTGAGCTCAGCTTTCCCCAGAATATCACTAGGAGCATGTTTCACGCGCTCAAAAGTGTCGCTGTTGACTTATGATCACCACACGAGTGCCCGCATGTCAAATCTGATCACGGCGAAGATGTTGATGTTTTTGATGCTTCAATGTCTCAATAGTCGATTACATATAGTGCTCGTGTCACTTTTTTTTCTGGTTGGTTCCACTTTTGCAGTGAAACAGCGTGGCAGATAGACTGGTGGACGGACCGACATGCCAGTGAGGGCTATAAGCTTTTGTGTAAAAAATAAGACAGAACACCTAAAACAGTGTTTCTTTAAAGTAAGTATTTCCAGGTTTAATTTTATTATTAAAACAGTCTAACCTAGTGAAAGAAAATGATCTTTTTAGAAAATATTGTTTTGTTTACAGAAGTAAGTATCCAATTTGAGCTTTATCACGCATTTAGGACTAAGAAAGTTGATACTTCTGAGCACCAAAGAAGTATTTGTGGTGGCTTGAAACACTTCAAGCACTTTGAAAGGACTTGAAATACTTTCAAAGAGCTTTAGGTACTACTTTCAAAGGACTCGAAATTATTTTTAATTGCTTCTGTGCAAATCACTCATTCTGCAAGTACTCATTCTATGAAGCAATTTTTGAAATCCTAAAAGTACTTAAAGCAGTTGTGAATGTTTTCTTTATGCAAGCATGCACTGTCCGGCCTTGGTACTGCTACATTTCTTACTTAAATACTTAAAAAATACTAATTACATTAATTAATAATTAAAAAATTAATAAAAGACGAAAACCATAATTAAATTATCTAAATTTCTAAAAAATTATCAGTGTTTACCCTTTTGTTCTTATGGTTGCCAGGCGAAACCACCTTTATGAGAATAAAAAAGGACAGTCGTCATTTCGTCAGTACAAGCAACTAAAACTAATAAAAAGAAGTTATAAAGTTTGAGTACAAAATTTCAGTTGCACACAGGCAAAAGTAAAGCTAGTATCGAAAAAGAATTAGGTCCAAGGGTAATAAAGTACTTACTAAATCATTGGTTGGAAAATACTCAAAGGTTTAATTCGATAACTTTTACGATTTACATGCTGACAAAATTTAGATATGCTTCTGGTACTATTCACAAGGACGGAAAAGAATTTCCGGTGAGCTCTGGAAGTGACAAGCAGATGAACGTGGTGAATATCAATGGAGAATGACCTAAGAAGGTACTTTACCTATTTTCATACATACAACTACAGTCAATAGGAAGAAAATCGTAGACGCAATAGCATGCCCAGGTTTACTAAAAGACTATAACGCAAACAGGAGACATGTTGATAAAGCTGACATGCTCATATACATAGCAAAAGGTAGTGGCTTTTGTGGGTTCTTGGGACTTGGTAGGTGTTCTGACCATCTGCTCGTCAGAGGGTTGTACGTTCAAATCATTTAGAATGTCAGATGCCTAGGGGACTTGCAGGTACAGGAATAACTCACAATCGTGACAAAAAAAGTGAAGGAAAGGTACATAACATCAAACGCTTTGTTCCACTTGAAGTTTCTCATATGCCAATACATACTTATAGTCCAGACAAACTGTACGAAAAATGGGCTTAAATTGGAAAATGGAAGTACATGGGATTTTTTTCTTCCAGCATGTAGGGGGGGGGTCTAGAAAAGCTTGAAGTTTTTGACCTCAAATTCATATGAGCTTTTTTCGCCATTTTGAAAAGAAGTGAACTTGAAAGTTGATGAAAGTTTGAACTTTTTCATTTTTTATATTACGCGAAAAAGTTTCAAATAAAAGTTGTAGACAATCGTATTGCCGACAAAAATGCTTTATATAAATTTTTTGTCGGACCTACTGTTACAGAGATAATTTCAAAATAACACTTCACCCTTCTTTTCAAGATGGCGGAAAAAGCTCATATGAATTTGAGGTCGAAAACTTCAAGTTAAGCTTTTCTAGACCCCCCTGCATTATGAAAGAAAAAAATCTTTTCAAAGACCATAAATGTAATGTGTTCTCCAGGAAACCGGCGAAAGGTAAATCGGCCACCACAATTTTTATTTTTGTTTTCCCTCACAACTTTTTCATTTTTTATATTACGCAAAAAAGTTTCAAATAAAAGTTGTAGATGATCGTATTGCCGACAAAAATGGTTTATACAAATTTTTTGTCGGACCTACTGTTACAGAGATAATTTCAAAATAACACTTCACCCTTCTTTTCAAGATGGCGGAAAAAGCTCATATGAATTTGAGGTCGAAAACTTCAAGTTAAGCTTTTCTAGACCCCCCTGCATTATGAAAGAAAAAAATCTTTTCAAAGACCATAAATGTAATGTGTTCTCCAGGAAACCGGCGAAAGGTAAATCGGCCACCACAATTTTTATTTTTGTTTTCCCTCACAACTTTTTCATTTTTTATATTACGCAAAAAAGTTTCAAATAAAAGTTGTAGACTTGTAGAAAAAATGCTTTATACAAATTTTTTGTCGGACCTACTGTTACAGAGATAATTTCCAAATAACACTTCACCCTTCTTTTCAAGATGGCGGAAAAAGCTCATATGAATTTGAGGCTGAAAACTTCAAGTTAAGCTTTTCTAGACTCCCTACATGCTGGAAGAAAAAATACCATGTACTTCGATTTTCCAAGTTAAATGTTTAGTTTGACTGGACTAGTAACTCAGTACGATGCGACAATTGAAGCTCCAAAGCAGAGCCAGACAGTGAAAAAAATTCTGCTATATTAAATTTCATTCTGAGTGATAACGTTGCATCCCATTGCAATGGTATCATTTACATCACCAATTTTTTTACGTTTATCTGCAATTTTTTATAGTATGTTAAATAGGTTTTAGTAGCGTGATTTCCAGCTTCTTTAATAATAAAAAAAAATTTAATGCACAATATTTTAATTTGGTTTATTTATTTGTATTTTCCCTCAAAACTTAAACAGGTTGTAACTAATTAAATCTATGCCTATGTCGAAAACATGAAGTTTCAGAAACAGCCAATGATGAGGTACAACATGAAAATAAGAATTTTGGGATTGTGTTAGAACACTCAGTGGCGTAACTACCGCCGGTTCGCCCGGAGGAATTGCCTCCAGGCGCAAGGGGCCCCCAACTCCATTTGAAAAAGCAAAATTGTTGATATTTAATTCTACCAAAAATTTTAATTGTTCAATCTTTCTTCCATGATATGTCATCCTGCCCATTGTAAAATGTCAATTCAAACTATAAAATTAATAATATAAGTTTGTACAACATAGACTGAGAGTATAAGAAATTATTTGCGAAATTCAATAGGCCAAGATAGACTGGCGGACTTGAGTATCCTGTTCATAGAGAGCAAAATCACGAATACGTTGAAGAGAAATTTGGGCGAAGTCATCGACACGTTTGCGAAAGCGAAAGTTCTCCGCGTCAGATTTTGACTGCGTTTGTTTAATGTAAAGCGATTGCAAATGTAAAGTGTAAATACATTAATTTATTTATCCTTTTAATGGTCAATTCTTCTGTTAAAGGTAAGGTTAACTGTTTTTTGCTTGTCAAAGATTTTGAGCAGGGTGACCTCTATCGGGGGATACAGGACCCGGGGCCCCGGAAGGGATAGTTTCTGCTAGCCACTGAACACACTTGCTTCTATTTATTTGCCTACATTTATTTAGCACGAATTTAACAACGAACGAATCATACTAAGTAAGTGGTAACATGCGAATTAAAAGCAATCCGTTGATTTTTGAACAATAGATTTTAGTCCCTTGGCAGAACTGATGCAAATGGATAGATATGATATCACTTCTCGTAAAAATTACCACGATGACAATTAAACATGATTACCCATAGAAGCTTTGGGTTTTAGTGCAGTATTTCTATTTCAACAAACCTGAAGTGGGATTATTTGTTGGTTATTGATTAAAATTAACTCAAAAATGTATCATATTCATGACGTCAATGTGACTGGTTTAAGGCGTAAATTTAGTAGTAAAGGTAAAGGTTATAGTAAAGGTTCGACTCTGTAATGTTGTATCTCACATTGCTATCTTTTATGATACCTATACCGACCCTGTCAAATTGAATCAAAAAGTAGAACTTAAATGCTGAACTAATTATAGAAAAATCTTCAAAATTTAAAGAATATCTTTATCAGGAAAAATTTGCATAACTTTGGAATTATTTGGACAACTTTGGCAATTGACTAGACTAACTAGATATTGAACTATGATTATCTAACTATACAGGGTGTTCAAATTTAAGTCGGAACTATTGCCAACTTTGTTACTACTAAAGATACGATGTTGGTTAAATTACCAAAGTAGTAGCGTTTCTTCTTCCGATTACGATGTTAAAATTTTAAAAACAATTGAACTTCGCGTTTTCGAGATATTAAAAAAAACAACAGTTTTTTAAATGGAATGCCCTGTATATTTTTGAACATTTTAAACGATAATTTAATTTTAAACAAAATTTCCTTAAAGATTTGAACATTAAGAAACAACTGTATTCAAATTGTTTGCCAAATCGTTACTTGAACAGCTATTTCTGTGTAAGTATGTACACGGTGGTTCACATAAGATGACCATGTACCTTAAGGGTTACGAAAAACAGTTAAATATCAAAGTTGGTTGGTATAAAATAAATTTTAATTTTATAATATTTTTGTATATACAGAGTGAGTCGTATTGCTATGACTACTATCGGCTTTTTTTAAATAGCACGCCGTGTATATTTTTACAATTTTGGATTCTATACTATACTTTATTATAAGAATTTTTGGTTAACATGTATACCGGAAGTTTGCGTAGTTTTTGAATAATTTTAATTTCTAAAAATCTTTGCAACATTTTGAAAAAAAAAAATTTATTTACTGCAACTTATATTTAACTAATTATCATGATACATGATGCTTGTAAATACCTAAGTCAACGTTTTTTCATAAATTTATTGTTGAATAATATACAGGGTATTCAACCCATCATACCAAAGATGCAAACCTTGCGAACATGAGTATTATTTTTATCAAGTGGGACTCCCTGTATATTTATATTTTATATGTTTCATTTTCTGAGTCTAGCAATTTATGTAATAATTTTTCTACTTCAAAATAAACAGTTTCCAAGCTATCAGCGTTTTTAAACTGTTGATATTTTTTTAAATTAATTTATGTCTGATCATAAATTCCTCAACAACATAACTGCGTTTCATCTATACTATTCATCTAAAAAAAATCATATACTGATATTAAAAACATAATTATAAATAATGATAAAATAAGGGCCGGCGGTGGACGAGTGGTGTCAGTGCATCACTCGTGTTCCAAGGGTCGTGGGTTCGAATCCCACTTGGGGCGGTGGAATTTTTCTAATTGAGAAATTCCGCCACCTCAACTATGGATGTGTGTATTCGTCTTGCATGTTAGATGGGGGACAGATGACCTTAGATGTTGGTTCCCCCGTTGTGTAGGCGTGAAATAAAAAATAAAAAAAAAGATAAAATAGCGAGACAGTGCTGACAATTTTGAAACAGTGCTGTTTTGAAATTGAAAATATATTATATGAATTGGTAGAGACTCGAAAACTAAATCATATAAAATATAAATGTATCGGTGGTCCCATTCATGGTGGTACTATTCATCTAAAAAAAATCATATACTGATATTAAAAACATAATTATAAATAATGATAAAATAAGGGCCGGCGGTGGACGAGTGGTGTCAGTGCATCACTCGTGTTCAAAGGGTCGTGGGTTCGAATCCCACTTGGGGCGGTGGAATCTTTCTAATTGAGAAATTCCGCCACCTCAACTATGGATGTGTGTATTCGTGTTGCATGTTAGATGGGGGACAGATGACCTTAGATGTTGGTTCCCCCGTAGTGTAGGCGTGAAATAAAAAATAAAAAAAAAGATAAAATAGCGAGACAGTGCTGACAATTTTGAAACAGTGCTGTTTTGAAATTGAAAATATATTATATGAATTGGTAGAGACTCGAAAACTAAATCATATAAAATATAAATGTATCGGTAGTCCCATTTGAAAAATAAAATAAAATATATTTGTTCAAAAATTTGTATCTTTGGTATAGTGTAATTTATGTAAAAACCGCTGACTTGGGTATTTAAAAGCATCGTATTTAATTATACTTAAATTTATTAAAAAACTGTGCGCACTTGCGTGCGGCATATGTGTTAACCTAAAATACCTACAATAAAGTGTGCAATCGAGAATCGTAAAAATATACAGGGTGTTCCTGTTAGAATAAAAAGTCGATAGTAATTATAACAAAACTATTCACCCTGTATACATAAAAATATAAAATTTAAATTTGATTTATAGCAACTAACTTTGGTACCTATGTTAGTTTTATTCGCATCTATTACAGTTTCCGAGATAACGTATAGGGGTCATCTTGCGTGAACATTGGCTTATTTGCTTCAAGAAAATTCAATCCAATCAGGAAAACGAAAATGATTATATAAATAATTGATTTCCTGGAGTCTCTGGAATATTTTAAATTTTTTTCTGGACGCGAAGTAAAATTTTTGCGGAATTCTTCAACATAATTTATTACCAATTATTTGCTTAAACATCTTCATTACGGATGTCAATAATTTAAAACCATATAAATTCTCACCATTTTTAGTATGTGCTTCCGTATAGGATTAAATTCATAGAATTTTCCTGAAACTACCACAACAAGCGATTTGGATCATAATTTATAAATAATATTTTATCGTAATGCTTCTTTATTGCAATGCAGTAACCTGCCTGATAAACTTCGGAATTTATTAAGATGTTAACACAATTTTATTATTCTATAAAAGTGTTATTTTTATTTATGAGTATGTAACCCGTATTAATATTATTATTATTAGTCGAGTTTATCTTTTTTTTTGTTTTCCATTCTGTACTACAGAAGTACAGTGTATTTCCCACCAAACGCATATTTTTAACCCAGTCCTATACAAAGAATGTTATGTATTTTTTTGAAGGGAAGTTTTTAATCTTTTTACGTGCCACTGACTGTGCTTTTGATAACTTCTTTCTTGGAATGTTTTTCTATTGATTATTCCCGACTTGTCGTGATTGTAAAAAATACTAGAATGTACTGTTTGGGTCACGGGGTTATCCATCACGACATGGTACGCCATCAACAGTCGTCGTTGACGATGATGCACTTTTCTTCACGGCTCACTGGCGACCTGTTTTTTGTTCTCTGTATTTTTTTCTTCAATTCCATAATTGGTCGGTTGTTTACAAGAAGCTATGCTGATGTGATATTTTTAAATGATGAACTAGAAACTTTTTCTATCACGACATATTCAGATTAAATTTGATAAGGGCCGAACGCCATTTCGGCCGCTACATGTAGTAGCAGCGATCCAAACGATAACTTTCGGTGTAATCACGAAACTACACTTTTGTGCTTTCGATAGTGTTTTGTTTGTACGCGTATGTGTGGAAAAGTTATCTTTTTAAACCAAAACAACGAAATGTTTTGTTTTAGTTTTGATATTTTATACTAGATCGTAAATAACTTTTACAACGCCTAATATTTCACAAACTCGTCATAGCGAGCTACAATGACAAATTGTGCTAATTGAAAGTTTGTTTTTATTACTATCTGTGTTGGTTAAAAATAAAAGATGATGGTTTATTAATGGGCTTATCTATTCAATTTCTCAGAATTTTGATTTAGATGCTGCGATTTGACCTTTTATTGAACTCATCAAACATCAAACGGACGTAATCAATTTTTTTCCTGTTTGTAGTATCAACAAAAAAATTTTAAATCGTTCATTATCATTAAGGAAGAATAGCTCTTTATTTATTATGATTAAAAGATTCTATTAAGTTATTCTCTTGATTATTCAATAAAACAGACTACTCAGAAACATGGAACCTATTTCTATGCCTCATGCAAGGTTGGTGCTTTTGGTATCTATTTGGGCCAGCTTCTTCCATACATACATCAGATTTAATGAGAAACTACAATAATGATCTTGGAAAAATACCAAAGTAATTCCCATTAACTGATTCCTGAACATTTCCGCATAAACAACTCTAGGAAACTTTAATCATTTATATTTAGTTATTTATCACTTAAAAAGGGTAATTTCTGTAAACACGAAAATGTAAAAAATAGCAAATTCCTAAATATTTTTGCGGGAGAGCAAAAGGGTGCAGTAGAGCAGCCAGAACAGTATTGGTGTGGTGGTGGTGTGAGTTATGATGGAGGTTGTTTTCCATTCCATTCCGCAAGCTATTAGTGGAGTCAGAAAGAAGAAAGATGCGCCCGAGCACTTCTGTTTAAACAACTTCCATTAGTGGGTACAGTCTCGCCACGAATTTGGCCTTAAAGGGGTGAACGACGAGTCCACCCCCCTTAGCTTTGCTGTAGATAAGATAGCGATCGTGAAATTCTATTCTCCTCGACACCACGCCATCCACCCCACACCCTCCTCCCTCGTGATAAACTTCAAATTACGTAGTTGTATTAAAATTACTAAGGGCAGACAGACGAGCGACGCCTCTCTTCTCTCATACAAAACTGAGAAGCGCGCCAGAGGAGGCTGCCGTTTACCCGTTTATGCTTATTAAAACATAAGATTAAGACAGCTTTGTAAAATTAACGAAACTACGGTAATAATCCACTACAAGCCCATAAATTTCTGGTTGGTGTACACATTCGCCGTTGGCGCTTGGCAAAGCGCAAAAGTTTATTTCGGTTAAAAATAAAGTAGGAAGAATACTGGGAGTGCCGAAGTTTCAAACTGAAGTTGTTAATATCAGTAATGGGTGTGGGTTTAAGGGGGTCGTGGGGGACAATATCACGGCCCATCAGCAACTCCGGGCGGCGGCGGATGCTGAACAATGAATCAGAGCGGAAAAGCTGAGAATTTAACTTGTAAGAAAACGCGGAAGCAAAGATCACAACGAAGAACAGGTTATAAGCAGCACATTTCATAGAGGAACAAATTCCCCATCGATTCCTATTTTCCAGGCTTTAAACTAAATATTACATTCCGTGGAAGATTACGTTTCACGTTTTGGGGTAAACGGAGTTTACCGGTATATTTTCCCTGCTGGGGAAAAAATACAAAAAGGAAATTTCGGCTGTGTAAGTCTATCTGCAGGTCTCTTAAGATTATTTTAGGCTAGACAGGCACTCGCGGAAATATTGGAGCAGAGGTTGACGAGGCGGAAGAAACCCGGAGCGATGTGCTCTGGAGTCGCGCTATGCTAAGTGCGAGACAGAAGTGGTGTAACGGCATTAAAGGCCTTATACGTCTTGGATAATGTTAGCGTAACTTGCGAGACTTTGATGCATTTCTACGAGAGAAACTTAAGGTGTAGGAATTACATCAAACATGCCTTTCTGGAATGTATTTTGTTACGGCGTTTTAAACTTTCAAAGGAGTTGAACGTATATCCCGTTTAAGGGCACACGGGAAAATTGTAAACTATAATTCAGACTTGCTGCTGCTGTAGTATTCAAGAATCGGTTTTGCAATGAAGGTCGTTGGTTGTTAGTTAAACAAGTTATTTGAAAGTTTTATAATAAATTAATGTAGGTGTATATAAGTAAACAGAAGAGAATTAAAACTTTTCCAATATCAAACAAAAGTTAAATAGCTTAGAACAGTAGAGAAGAAAAATTATATTAAAATGACTATCAGATTCTAGCCAATCCTTTGTAGCATTGGGTGGTCTGGAAGAACACTTACTTTTAAATGTAGCTCAATTTCTAAATAATCCAATACCAATCAATGTTTGCTTAAGGTTAAGTAACGATTAAAATTTTGAAGTAAATAACATTTAGAGGCATATTATTTCTATCAGAGCTGTGTTACTATACAGTCTGTTTGATTTAAAGCGGCCCGCTTATAGCAACTGATGTGAAATTTCTGGTTCAGAAAATTCTGTATTTACTAAATCAGCGTGAGTGTGATGACGTCATCGGACTTTTTTTAAGTTACATGATAGGTATCTTTTTACTGAAATCGATAGAATATTGTGTTCTCTTTTCAACCATAATAAATATTCATACTCTTACATAAGAAAATTTTTAAGAAAAACGTGAAAAATGATTTACGTCTAGTAGGCTTTGATTTCTGGTTCTCCAATTAATAAAACAGAATCATCTAGCAAGCTTAAGTAAATAACGAAACTTTAGTTGTTCCAGTAGCGTATTTACAAATTTTTCTTAGGAGCGTGGGAGGGTACTCTATAAAAATTTCGAATCAAAATACGTAAATTTTGACAAAAATTAGGAAATTATTAATCAATTTTTTACCATGCCAGAAAGTATTAACCATATCATATCGCACAAGAACAAGAATATGCTCATAAGAAATTTGCATTTTAGTCGCCCTACACAGGACGCTCGTTTAAAGTATTTCGGGCGGTCTGGCACCCACGTGCGACTTTCCAATGTTTCTGGCAATGGTTATTTTTTATCCCTTATGATGCAAAAAGTTATTAGAAAAAAGAATCAAGTGGTAAAGAGTATGTCACGTGACCATTCCACTAATGCAATGCATCAGTATATATAAGCACTATAGGCCATGAAGGCCCTTGGATGATGAAACTAAGTTTTTCCATCTTTTCCTATCCTTTGCTACCTCCTTCCAGTTTTGCACTTTCAAACACTTTAAATCCTCCTCCACGCACTGCCACCACGTCTTTTTTGGCCTACCACGCACATTTCTTCCCGGTAGCTCACTAAACAACACTTGTTGCACAACACTGTCTTGACCCATTCTTGAACCACTGCAAACGCTTCTTTTTCCCCACCTATGCTAAGCTTGGTCTTCTATAAAGTTGATCAATTTCGACGTTTGTTCTTCTTCGCCATTGATTACCATCTCTAACCCCTCGATAAATTTTCCTTAACACTTTTCTTTCGGCTATCTGCAACTTCTTAATATCCTGCTGGCGCAAAACCCACACTTCGCTCGCATACCATATTGCTGGTTTTATCAAAACTTCATAAACTCTCAACTTCATCTTGCGTGTAACATCTTTATTTACTAGTATATTCTTATACATTATTATATAATATATAATAATGCATCAGTACATATCAATAATTTCCTAATGCGGCTCTTTATCTATTAGCGAAATTCTAAAATACGTTTTTCAATTTATTCTATTGATTATTTATTTTTGTACTGTTTTGTTCTGCATTTTCCCTAATTGAAGATTAAAGACCATCAGAACAACTCAGTGGCATATTGGGGGGGGGGGGCTAACGGGATGGAGCCACCCCCGATTTCTTTTTAATAGTCCAGGTCATTTATGTCAAGATTTAAGTATTTTGATTCGGAATTTTTGTAGAGTATCCTCCCCCCCTAAGAAAAAATTGTAAATACGCTACTGAAACAACTAAAGTTTCGTTATTTACTTAAGCTTGCTAGATAATTCTGTAAGCCTACTAGACGTAAATCATTTTTCACGTTTTTCTTGAAAACTATCTTATGTAAGAGTATGAATATTTATTATGGTTGAAAAGAGAACACAATATTCTATCGATTTCAGCAAAAAGATACTTATCATGTAATTTAAAAAAAGTGCGATGACGTCATCACGCTCACGCTGATTTAGTAAATACAGAATTTTATGAACCAAAACATAGAGATTTGTATTCCATTTAATAATATATATGGTTTATATCATTTTTAACCGAAAATAAAGTTGCTACAAAAGAAAATTCTGCAATAGTTCCACAAGTTGTTTAGATATGGTAAAAAGCCTGGAACTGAAATCTTAAAAAGTGCCAGGACGTACAAAAACACGAAATCTAAATTACAGTTTGTGAAGATTAAAATTAAATTTGTGAACACGTTAAGAAAAATGCAACAGCAATCATAAATAAACAGCTTAAACCTCCGCAAGTAAAATTAGTACCCAAAGCTTTTAAGCACAGTTGGCATGTATGTAGTTATTTAATTCATTTGTATGTCAGAAATAGATTTGCACGTCGTTCATTAAATAGCCCAAGATAATATTCTTGTTAAAGTTAGAATCATGAGAAGAATTAAACAATTTTAATCATTAGAACACCCTTTCATAGACCTCACACAGAAGTTTGTTGATTGTTTTAGGAACATGTTAAACGTCTATTTCCAATCCATGATAGTAACTTGCCAGACATTGCCACTCCAAAGTGTTATAGGATTTGTAAGCTCAAGTGATTGTGATTACTTGTAAAGGGGTTGCTGGCAAGTCTTTTAATGGGGATCATGATTATTATTAAAAACTGAAAAGTGTCGCATTTATCAACGTCATAAAAAGAGAATTTTTTTCTGTCGTGTCTTATCTGGACAAGGATATTTATATTCGGATTTACATTATTATAATATTTTCTTTCATAAAAAGTTAACCCAAATGTAAAACATGCCATGAAGATAACAAATACACCAGATAAATAATATATTAATATTCGTTTGAATTTGAACAATTGTGCTTTATCGTAATATTTAATTTAAACTTTAAACCTATTCAGAAAAAATGATAATACAGATTTGAAAAGAAGGAGACCTTTTTTAGTACAATAGGATAGGCGATAGGATAAACAGCAGGCTTATCAGAGGGGTTAGAATTAATCTCAGTGACAGAATTCTATATATGTTATCAAAATATGGCGTTGCTTAGAGTTAATATAATCTGAATCATCCTGGATCTAGAGATTTTTTTATAACTTTGGAAACAGGTGCCAAAAAGAGATTTTGATTTGGACGCAGAGATTATGGTTAAATTTGAATGGCAAGCAAACTTTTTGGCCAACAGATCTCCATTACTAGGAAACTTGTGCCTTTAATACTAGCTTTATTTCTAAAAGCCTAGATTAGTTTTAAATTATTTATCCCCAAAGGCAAGACTTCTCCCAATTGCTGAAATAGTCTGGTTTAAGTTAAAGTCTTCCCATCTATATCCAATAAACATCCCTCCTCGTTCATTCCAATCCGAATGCATATAATGTAATTTTTGTTTGACGTATGAATATGAAAGTTTCCTAATGCAGTTTCCATGAGTAATGCCTCCCTAAAATACGATAAGTAATTCAATCCGAACGAGCAGAGCGAGCGAACACATCACAGAATTCCTCCCCGTCCGTAGTCGTCTAGTCTAGTCGAGCATGTGTGTAGTTGCGTGTGGTTATTTTTACCCACGGGGTGGCGATAAGAACCCTGTGGGGCGCGCTTGAAAGCCGCACTATACTATCTGCCGGGGTAAACACACACCAACCGCACAGTCTAACCTAAATATTTTATAAAACACAAATAAACAAATCGAATGGTTGCGTTTGTGTTATGTTTGATTTATGTAACCGCAAGTGGTTCTGTAACTACCCTTGCGGTTTCGTCGTTGTGGTACTAGGACGATTACTTCTAACGGCTATAAAAGATTCACGCGTTTCTTCTTTCTTTCAATTTGATGGGAACGGAAAAGTGGTTTATACTCGTGCTGCCAGATGACATGACTTAAACGTTTATACTTCCCAAGAAAAATTCATATTTTTTTGATAATTTTTAATAACCCAGTTTTATGGCAGAAATAGCATTCCAGTGATTATAGTTAACAAATTCATTCATTACCATCGCCAACTGCGATTCTAAAATGTTTCAAATGATAACAAAATTCAATCTCAGAATTTTTGACATTTAATAGCAATGATATTCTGAAAATGACGAATTCTCAGAATCCATTCATTTCCAAAATGCTTTCCAATATTATCAAAAAAAAAACATCCTATGAGTACAAACGAATAGGTATGACAAACATGTAAACATGTTAGTTGATAATAGCTTGGTTTGGGCAAAGCGGAGTGGTGCAACAGTGTGTTATAGGTACACAACTACAACATAACAGGGAATGTCTGGTCCCGAATCCAACAATCAATGAGGGACAACGACAAGCTTCCGCTCTACTCGCGGTTACCGTCGAGTACACTTTAGTATCAAGGACCCTCATGGTGTCATCGGATCGGCCTTCAGATGACGTTATCTTCTTTTCAGCATCCTTGTCTGATCGGGTCTCTAAACACCTACCAAAAAAAGGCTAAATTTACTTTTTTGCTTGAGCATTATTTTATTAAATTAAAGGTGGAAATGACAATTCAAAATTCGTGTGTGCATTCTTACTCAGTCAGACGGGATGTAGTTAAGAGAAAATATGAACGTGAATGTAAGCTAATTTCATTCCAGTCTGTCGGCATATGGTCCGTTTTGAATAGCACGTAATGAGGGAACACAATGGCTATAGAAACCACGGACCATGCAGGTATAAAAGCTCACCCTTCTTCCTATCCTCACTTAATACATAGAAATGCAACATTTCCCATTAAAGGTGTGATAGGATAGAAATGAGATGAGTGAAAGAGAGCATCAAAGAAAACGGCCAACAGCCAACTCTGTTGATGAGAGAGAGTGTATTTCTCGATTCCGTTAGCTATTCCTATTTTCAGCCGGGGGTTAAATTGCTTGTTATACATGTCGCAAACATCGCTCTTAATCACGATCGAAACAATGCGTACTTGGAACGAAGAGCGCGACAAACCGAAGCTTCATTTCCGGGGCGAACGCCTCCAGCCTTTGTCTCCAGGAGCACTCCTTATCTACGCTAAGACAATTCCAAGGCGGTACTGGAAATTAGAGGTGTCCGCCGTCGCCGCCGCCGGTTAATTAAACTCGTGCGCGTATCTCAACAATAAGCGACTAGTCCTCATATCTGATCGACTAAATGACAAAGGACGTAGATCCGATTAATCAGACCGAGCGCATAGCGCGGATGTTCCCGTTTGTTGTGATGTTGATGACGTTTGATACTTTGAATTTCAAATCGACACAGGGGTGGTAGTGGCGGCGGTGGACGCTGCTTGCTTGCTGGCCCCCTCTGGTTTTGCTGTTTTTTTACACGCGCTATTCACTCATCCAACGGAGATCGGAATTACAAAACGCGCCCTCCGCTGCTCCTATTGTCGAGTGTCGCGTCCGTTGTAATGGAAAATAACGTTAAACTGTGACGCTGCACAGCAGAACTAAGCGACGTTCTACACACACGGCCGATTAACGGGGGCCGAACAATGCGCCTTACAAGGCTTGCGGCGAGATGCGACAACCTATCATCTCCCGCCTTTGTCTCTTTATCCCGACCCTGCTGTGTTTGTTTAAATAATACGACTAATCACGGCTACACATATATACTAAGGCATTATCTGGGGAACGACATGACAACCTATGAATATCACATATACTTTTGTTACGTTTATATTAACACCTTACTGACATTTTTCTGATCATTGGGAAAACTTTCGAGTATCACTTTGATTTGTGCCACATAAATGGTATTTACAGGATTATGAAAAGAGTCAACACGGATTTGGAAATTTGTACCTATTCTTTTCAAAAAATCGTACCCCCTCTCTTTTTTCTTTATTTGGAGGATATAATATGAACTCTGAAATAAGAATTCCAAACTGCAAGAACATGTTTCAAGGTTATAGACTTACAACAAATCCACATCTTTCTGTTTTTCGTTTCGTTTGAAATCCAAAATGAGTACTTATTACTACCCAATTTGATGAACTTATTGCCATCGCTTGGTTGTGGAATTTTCACTAACAACCTAACTGTCTGTCTAACAGTCTTCGACCAAATCTTATCTAACCTTGAATTCTTGAATGGGGAGCACTTTTTCCAAAATACACAAAGTATTTTGATATCCATCTGTTGACCTTTTAACCCAGTAAGGTAAGTAAGGCAAAAACCTCTGAAGCACTTTTGGACCTAAACACTAAGGCCTAGTCTGGTCTGGCTCAACTGCAATCAATTTGAAACAACCCACCAAAACGCAAAGCCTCAAAGCCCAACTAAGTTGGTAGGTTGGACAACTGAACTAAAAAGTGCATCTAGTCCAAACACCTAGAACGATTTTGATAGTCTCGAAAAACTGTTAAAGCGTAATCGGCTGCCAAATTGACCTGAAGCCTGACCTACATTCTGTTTATAAAGACAGATGGTCCCAGTTTCTGATATTTTATATAGTTGTTCTATATATTCAATTTGATCTTCTTCATATCCAAAATTAAGCAGACGGGAAATTAGTACTGAAGGAATTAATCAATACGCTAGCTATTGTGACTATCTATATCAGTGATGGCGAACCTTTTTGAGAAGTGGGTCGAATTTTGTTCATTATCTTTTTAATTCTAGACCGTGGGTAACTAAGTCAGTGGCGTTACTTGGAAGCGGGGGAAGGGGGGTAAAAAGGGTACCATTAATTCGAAACACCGAAAATTTGTTAAAAGACCATATTTATCAATCATCACACCATATTTATCAAACCATTATGTTTGATATGATCTGAAACTTGTATCCTTTGTTTTTATATTTTTAACCGCTGACATAGTACAGGGCTACAACTAAAAATATTTATATTTAGAATACAATAATTTAAAAAAAATTTCTCATAACCCATTTAAAACCACTACTAAAGAAAAACTACAAATTATGTTTTTTTGTGTTTTGACGTTTTTATTAACATTAACTCAAGCTGTTTAATAAAAAAAAAATTAAATAATATATTAGAATATAAAAAAAATTAACGTTGCTTAAACGTAACATTGGGTGTGGATAGCACTTGTGCCAATGCACAACGCCAACCGGAGATACAACACTCACCGTGGATACTACGCTGACTGGCAGTTTTGAACACTTTGCTGACTTTCGACACTAAGCCAGCTCTTCAAATAAATTTTGCTACGGAACACTTTCTCGGCCGTAGGCACTACGACAAACGAAAGCTGTGGACACTTTTCCTACCGTGGAAAGTAGGCCGGCCGCAACCTGTGGACACTTTTCCATTCGTGGACACTATGCCGACCGCAAGCGGTGGACACTTTGCCAACCGTGGACACTACGACGGCCGCAAGCGATGGACACTTTGCCGACCGTAGACACTATGTCGACCGCGGACACTATGTCGACCGTGGAGACTACTCCGACCTCTTAAAATAAATATCGCTGCACACTTAGTCGATCCTCACAGCGCGGGTCACAAAAGGGAAACCCTTAAGAGCTGCCCATAAATACAATTCTGGTGTGAATATAATCATAAAGTTCCGTTAAAGCTAAAACTAATTAACCTGTTGGTCAATTTTGATATGGTTTTCACAAATATAAGCTCTGAAATGTTTTCTACAATATGACCTTAGGTTGTCTACGATCGGCAAAGTGTTCACCGCTTGCGGTTGGCATAGTGTCCACGGTCGCCAAAATGTCCACCGCTTGCGGACGGCGTAGTATCCACGGTTGGCAAAGTGTCCACTGCTTGCGGTCGGCGTAGTGCCCAGGGTCGGCAAAGGATCTACCGCTTGCGGCAGACGTAGTGTTCACGGTCGCAAAAGTGTCCAGTAGCAAAATTTATTGTAAGGGTCGCCAAAGTGTCCAAAACGGTCAGCGTAGTGTCCACGGTCGACAAAGTGTCTGATCGGCGTAGTATCCTATACCCTTTTTGGAATATAAATTTGCTAAAGTAAATACTTGCACAAGAAACAACACTGCAACTACAACAGATTGAAAGAGACTCACCATTTAACACCAGAAATGCAGGAATTTTTAATAATGCGGGGTATGTACATTTGTGTTACCCATCAAGCCAATGTTGCGTTTACGCACCGCTCAAATTTATATTCACGTTTTTTCTTAATTTTTTTAAATTAAATTTGACACATTTAAATTAAATTAAAACACTTGAATTTTTTAATATTTTGGATTGTCTGTTCTTTCTTTTATGTTATAAAAAATAAGTTTATAAAAATCATCGCGTGGGTCGTTTAAAAAGCCTTCGTGGGTCAGTGTGTGACCCACGGGTCATAGGTTCGCCACCACTGATCTATATCATTAACATAATTCCAGATTGCGAATTTAAAAGACACTGTCGCCACAACCTGCTCTATTTGGTCGCAGACCCCCGATGAATCTGCAAAACCGCTAAACTAAAATCTCGAAAAACACAAACGATTCCAACCGTCCAAAAATTCAATACTCACTACGAAATATTACGCTGACTCAAATCTATTTTTCTAAGCAGTCATCAAGGAAATCGAATTTAATAATTTAGCCTCTGAACTGTTTTCTCTTCAGACAAAAAGATGTTAAACGATCGCCAATCCTTTTGGCAGCGGTCGATAATTCTCATTTTACCGGTTATGGGAGAAAACCTCAATATTCTACCATTCCTATTCTGTCAGAAGATAACGATAATGGTTAATATTGTCTTTTGCAGCAGTCGCCATTCTTTGTATCTACAATCAGAAGTCAAAATCAGCTTTCAATGACGATCAGTGAATTCTATGTTAGCCGTTCTAACTTGAGGAATAGAATCCGACCAGTAAACTCTGATTGAATAGTTAGATGATACTGATGAATTCTAATATCGTTGCTTTTGCCAAAGGCTGCGATTCTTGTATTACTTGTCAGAACTCAAAGTGTATCCACTGACGATCAATGATTCCTATTCCAACCAGTTCGAAGTTGAGAAAGATTTCAAATATACACAGCCGTCTTTGACGACGACTGTAAACATCGTGCCAATGCCAGTAGTTAAAAGTTATCGGTAAACTTGAATTTTGCAGGATATGGCTGCAAAGAATGTCCAACATATTCCATTTTCTGCCTCTTTGGCGATGCTCGTGTCAGCCAAATCAAAGTCAATAACACTGGTCTACAACATATTTGTTACAATAACCAGACATGGTAGATCCGATAGAGCTTTTGATGGTGAATATGAATCCATAATCCAAATTGCTTTATCTGGTCAGGTTTTTCAGGTCAACTTTTCTTAGGAAATACGAAAAAGTGATTTTTTGTCACATTTCAGTTTAAAATATTTGATTTATTAAAAGAAGTGGATTTTCTAATTCTTTGTTGAATATGAATCTAAATTGTTCCAATTACGCGATTTTTGCAATTTTACTTAGAATACCTAAAAAATAAGGTTTCTGATCGCTTAGATTTTTTTACTTTAATCATATAATCCAGTTCTTGTGACAGACCAAATAGTTGCGATATTAAAACCTGAAATGTGTTAGAAACCCGCTTTTTCAAATTTTCTAAGAAAAATTACAAAAGGCCTGGGTAAATGAAGTAATTTGGGTTACCGATTCGTATTCACCATCGAAAGATCTATCGGAATTCTTGTTATCGGTTCTTGTAACAGACCAGAAACATTTTTTGTAGACCAGAATAATCAACGTCGGCCCGGTCCGGCGCTCGATTTTCATATTTCATAGAATTTACGGCAAATTCATTCGACTCGAGAAGATTCTACTTCTTTTTTATATTTCAATGATTTGCACGCTTTGGGTGTATGGGGATTTTATATACTTCGACGTCATTTATACGCTTTTACCATGGACCTAGACGAGGAAAACTCCCTAACTTCTCAGCATGGAAAAACAAATTACGTGTTGATGATTATATGGTTTGGCCAAAGATAAGATTTGTTAAATAGTAATTAAGTTATTTATTAACATCCTCTATCTGAACGTTCGGTAATTAAATACTTGCCATCTGACTGACTCCACGTAAACATATTGATTTTCCTTTCCGTTTTGTTTCTGGGAAAGCTTCTTGATAGTCAATTAATACGTAAATCTCTTTTTATCGCCCAAAGGCATTTGTCGCTGTGTCAGGTAGGGAAATCTCTTTCCAAAAAGTTCATTTCCAAAGGATCAAATGACCCAACGAGTCCAACAGGCTAAGAGGTTCAATTCCCAAAGAAAGGTTGAAATAATAATTTTACTTTTTAAAGAAGAAGAAGAGTATCCTACGAGGGTGATTCAAATATAAACCGGAATTTTTGAATAAACGCGCGAAGAAGTTAGTGTCGTTAAAGTGGCTGTACTGGATGTTAGATTGGTCTGTTACAAAGCGTAGAGAACAGCTGGGACCGCGTAATTTCGCTTGTCAGTGTAGTTGTAGCCATGAGTGAGAAGGACGTACCAGTGTCTGTTGCGCAACGCATTATTATTCGTTTTTTGGTCAAAGATAATGTAAAAACCGCGGAAATTTATCGGAAATTGCTCGAGCAGTTCGGGAATGAGTGCCTCTCCAAGACTCAAGTGTATGATTGGTGTTCCGCTTTTCGAAATGGCCGAGAAGTGGTGGCAAACTTGACACATGCGCGGCGCCCAAAACAAGCGTTACCGATGAGAACGTCCGCGCTGTAGAAAAACTCATTTTGGGAGACCGACGCATTACTGTACGCGATATGGCTGCACAAGTGGGCATCAGCATAGGCAGTATTGAGCAAATAATTCATAAACGGCTCGGTTACCGCAAAATATCAGCCAGATGGGTGCCAGACTTTTGAATTTTGACCAGAAATTCACACGCTGGGAAGTTTGCACGCGTCTCCTGCAGCGATATGCAGACGAAGGAGACAATTTATTGCAGCGCATATTCACCACAGACGAGACTTGGGTGCACTACTATACTCCGGAGAGTAAACGCGCGTCTATGGAGTGGAGGAAGCAAGAGGAAGGCGCGCCAGTTAAAGCGAAGGTTACACTGTCAGCGGGAAAGGTGTTGTGTACCGTGTTTTGGGACATGAGAGGAGTAATTGCGGTCGATTTTCTCACTGAACAACGAACTGTGAACGCGCAGTATTATAGTAACCTTCTAAAACACACGGTGAAACCTGCCTACAGATCGAAACGACGCGAGATTCCAATCCGAACTGCGATATTGCTGCAAGACAACGCCAGACCGCATACAGCTCGGCTTACGATGGAAACATTGCACGAATTGGGTTGGGAAACACTGGAACACCCTCCTTATAGTCCCGATTTGTCGCCATGCGACTATTATTTATTCGGTCCATTGAAAGAGGCACTTGGCGGACAGCGATTCAAAAGCAATGCGGAGGTAGAATCTTTCGTGCGCGAATGGTTACGTGACAAGCCGAAAGATTTTTACGAAAAAGGCATCCTAAAGCTTCCGGAGAGATGGCAAAAGTGTGTAGAGTGTGACGGAGACTATCTAGAAAAACTGTAAAACATTTTAGCTCTGTAACTTAATAATAAAATTTTTACAGCAAAATTCCGGTTTATATTTGAACCACCCTCGTATTTACAAATTTAACAAAATCCAAGCTGTGGTACAGCTTGTATACAAAATAGCTACATATAAGTAAAAAAGTGGGAAAAAGTAAGTTCGAAACTTAAATGTTTGATATGAGACCTATCAGACAAAATGTAAAACGCTTCAACATTCAAAAGCCTCGCATTCAAATCCCTGTACCTCTACTTTTGTTAGTCTAATTGCTTTCCAGCAAATAATTGGTTGAGACTCATTGCTGAGGCATTAAAAGTTGTGTCTCAGCAGTGCAGCTTCGTATTCCAGAAATAAATCTTTTGGGAATTAGACTATTTAGGCCATTGGATTCTTTGGGAATGGATTTTTTGGTAGTTGATCCCTTGGAAGTTAATCCTTTTGGAATGAACCCTTTGGAAATTAATATGTTTATATAGAGGTTCATCAAAGCTTCTATGTATGCAACTCTGGACATGATGGTAAACTCTAAGCTGTATGGCTTAAGATATTTATCATTTTTCATTTGATAAGTATTATTTGTAAGGTATCACAATCAACACTTCGAAATATTTCAGAGGAGTGATGAATATCAAGAAACATTTTTCTATAGTTTAATCACATTTATACATTTCTCGAAATTTGCCTCTGCTCAAACGTTACAAATTTATCCAAGACCACAACGCTTCCAAAACCATGACAATTGAATGCACACCTTTCAGTTTTGCCATGTTTCTTAAGTTGTATGTAAATTTCTCTCAATGTAGCAACAAGAGACTTTTTGGAAAACGTAGAATTCTCTGAAATATTATAATGCTTAGACAAAACACGTTGCCATCCAAATGCATTTGATGTCGTCTAATAGAATCTAATGCGAATGATCCAATTTCAAACGATTCAATGCTAAAGGATCTAATCCTAAAGAATGAAATGGCCCAAAGCGTTCAATGGCTTAAAGGGTTTGATTCTCGAAACTTAAATATTGATGCAGTACTTGTCAGATAATACAAAAGCTTCTCCTTCAATAACTCAATAATCTAGTGAAACTCATTGTTGAGCCGTTAACAGTTAACAGAAGAAGTGCAGCTGCGTATTCTACGAGGGTAAATCAAATATAAACGGTAATTTTTTTCATCATTTATTGAATAACGTTATACACAAATCATTGTTTAACATTTTTGAATATAGTCTCCTGCGTGATCTACACACTTTTGCCACCGATTTGGAAGTTTCAGTATTCCCTGGTTATAGAAAGTTTGAGGGCGAGTTGTAAGCCAATTGCACACGTGCTCTTCGACTTCTTCATTGCTTCCAAATCGTTTTCCTCTCAGTGATTCCTTCATAGGCACGAACGAAAAATAGTCACAGGGGGACAAGTCAGGGCTATAAGGAGGGTGCTCGAGGGTTTCCCAGCCCATTCCTTCCAGTGTATTCCTTGTCAAGGCCGCGGTGTGAGGCCTGGCGTTGTCATGGAGGAGAATGACATCCCTGATGGGCATGTCTCGTCTTTTGTTTCGATAGGCGGCTTTTGTCGACCGTAACAACTGGCAGTAGTAAGCCGCATTCACTGTACGTTGATCGTGTAGAAAATCGATCAGTAAAATTCCCCTAGAATAAAAAAAAATCGTTGCAAGGACTTTTCCAGCTGAGCGCCGAGTTTTGGCCTTCACTGGGAAACCTTCATTCTTTCTTCGTCACTCCTTACTTGCCATTTTAGATTCGGGGGTGTAGTGATGTACCCACGTCATGTCATGTCATCACATGTCACGATGCGCTGCAAAAAGGCCTCCCCTTCTCGCTGAAATCGATTCAGAAGCCGTTCAGCAATCTCCGACCTAACCTGTTTTTGGTTTCCAGTCAACAACCTCGGAACCCATCGAGCACTAATTTTTCGAAAACCAAGTTTATCAGTTATAATGGATTGAACACTTCCATAGCTGATACCCACTTCTGATGAAATTTATTCCACGGTTAACCGGCAATCACGTTCAATAAGCTCTCGAACGGTACGGGTATTGTCATCTGTAAGGCTTGTCCTTGGACGTCGATCATGACTTTCATTTTGAGCACGTTCTCGTCCGCCCTTAAATCATCTCGCCCACGTATACACACGATTCTGTCCCAAAACTGTGCCTTCAAACGAGTTAAAATTTCTGACGGTTTAACGCCTTCATTGGTTAAAAACTTTATGATAATCCATTGCGCAACAAACGAATGTACCTCTTGCTCGGTCATGGCTGTACTGACGACAAAGTCAAGGATGTGCGCGAACCCGGCTGGATCCCCACTCCTCATAAACCAAACATCTACTCCACACAACATCAGCTACCTCGGAACTGCATTCTAAGCGGAATAGCAAAATTACCGTTTATATTTGATTTACCATCGTAGAAATGAATTTTCCACGAATTGGATTATTTAGGCCTTTGAATCATTGTACCATTGGATACTTTAGGAATTGGATTATTTGGTAGTGGATTATTTTGGACTGGACCCTTTGGGAATGGATCCTATTAGGTAGAACCACAACAAAAGTTGCTCGTATGCAGCGTTGGGCAAGATGGAAAACTTTTGGTTGTATACCATCAGATATTTTACTTTCAGATTTTTCCTAGTAAGTGTTTCATTTGGTAAGTATTATTTTTCATTTAAGGATCATAGTCAACTCTCCGAAATAAGTATCTCAGAGGAGTGATGAAGATGGTGATACATTTTTATATAGTTTAATCACATTCATGCATTCTGCAAAATTTATAGCCCCTCAAAATTTCAAATTTAACCAAAACCACAACATTTGAATGCACATTTTTAAATTTCGCAATAGTTTCTTATGTTGTATGTTAATTTTTGCTCAATGTACCAGGAGATTTTTTAGAAAACGCAAGGCGCAACGAAGGCATTTGATATCGGGTCAGGTAAATGGATCCATTTCCAGAGGGTCCATTTCCAAAGGATCTAATGATATTGATCCAATTCTGAAATATAATGGTAATGGAAATTTTAAGCAGGCTTTTGAATAAGTAGTGTTCACATTTTCTATTGACCATGTCCTAATTTTGACTTCCCATTTCTGAAATTATTTTACGGTTGTTATTCCGTCGCTAGTGTCAAATGCTGACAAGCTGAAGAAGTAGTAGATATTCTATGATCTCGTTTAAATTTCATGCTCATAAGGAACACTTAAGTTTAATGATTGGTCTTCAAGTTACATGCACAAATGAGTTTATCTACGACCACCATAGAAAGTTACATATTCCGCACGATCTAGTAACCGTGAAAACGACCAATTGCAAACAATCTCCAAACTCAACGGTAAAGTATGTGAGGAAGGAGTTCTCAATAATAAGTAGTTCTATTAAAACGCCGTAGATGTCACCACTTGCAATATTTATAATATTATTAATTATTTGAAATATAAAATGTTATAAATTTTAGATAAAGGTTAATTTATTTTGTTTAATTAATATTTTACATTAAATTATATTTCGAATGGAAATCCATCTAGAAAAAAAACTAAGGTCAGACCCGGGGAATTGAACCCGGATCGCTCGGTTAGTAGCTACAGCGTAACCATTGAGCTACCGAGAAGCCTTTCAGTGATGTTTTTTTTCTCGTTATATAAAGTTGCAATGATTGTTATTCAATTAAAACGTAAAATTAATTAATGTTTTACATTATTATATAATTTTTAATGTAATTTTATTTATTATTATTGCTAAATTACAATAAAAACAATGAAAACATTTATAATTTGCTACATAATGCGAGAATATTTGACATTTTGCGCAGAGGTTAATAACCTTGACAATTGAATTGTGATTTTTGTACATATAAATTATTTTTTGAAAACGAGTACATAATTATTTAGCTGTAAAGTACTAAATAGTAGATTGACTGAAATTATACAAATTGTAAACGTATTATTACTATTGTCTTTACAAATTTAATGTTTACTTTTGTCGTTTTTAAAATTCTAGATGTATCATGAGTGAATCCGATGAAGGAAAATTGGGGTGTACACTCACTCGTACACCTCCAAACATCGTGGAAGCGGCTCACATTACATCTCTTAATTTATTGCCAAATATTTCACGTAAAAAATATGAATGCGAGTATAAATTCTAGGTTAAAAAACTTTCTTAGCTGTTGGTGGTTTATTACTTTTTTTGTTGTCGTAGATAAAGTATAGTGTGTAACGCGTGCAAAAACACCAATTTCTCACTCGTGTGATTGCGGCATTCGACTACGTCTCATGCCGCAAAATCTTCACACTCGTGAGAAATTGGCACTTTTTTGCACTTGTAACACTATATACCATTGTAATTGTTATATACTAGCAACACTCGATGATTTGATGAATTTGACAAGGGAAAATAATCCTAGAATATTAAGTCAATATTCCTCTACTTAAGTTATTTAATTTGCAATAGTAATAAGTTGCCTTTCTGGCATTAGCCCTATAGCTCAGACCTAGAGCATGCTATGATCATAATTCATTTTACAACGAATTCATAAAAATTATATTTCAGTACCTTTTTCACACATACATATTTGCATAAGATTGTTGATGTATTCCTACAATAATAAATGTTTTTTATGCAAGAATGGCAGCAATAAAAGAAATAAAAATAATGACGACAATTATGAATGTAATAACTATCTTAAGAATAGCAATAATAATGAGTTTATTAAAAGAAATTTAATATTAGGCTGCAAGCTGAAATAATACATTTATCCCATGAAATTAATCATAAAACATTAGATAAATATATAGCGGCACGTTTTATCTCTTTGTGGGAGCGCACTATTTTATAGTCCTGTAAAACCGCGCGCGCTTGTGGGTCTCTAGGAAGTTTTTGTTTATTTGACAGCCAGTGCACACTACTCCTTTTGGCCACAACCAACCGGAAAAGAAAATCGATGTAAATAATAAAGAAAATTGTAACGGCTAATTTATACGTCCCAATAATACTACCACCACAACGTTCCGGGCGAAAAATTCAATAATTCTGGATCCAAAATCTATCAAAGCGCATTACAGTTACTTAAAAGTTTTCCCATATTTTAAGCTTTAAAAGCACTCTCGCATAATGCGGTGCATAATAGCATCTCGGTGTACCGCCTAACTAAAGGAACACAAACCGATAAATGAACGAGACGTGAAAAGCGTTTTCCATTCGATCATTTATAATGATGTGAATTTTCCTTGAAGTAAAGCTATCTCGCCTTCCTTGTAATTACTGCGTCTTTTGAGAATCGCTAGATGGAAAAGTAGGAGATTGTTCAAAAATATGTTTTAAATGAGTTGACCGCTGAATAATTTTAAAGTATCAAAGTGGAATCTAAATCAAATATTTTCCTTGAAAAGCTGATTTTCCTATATCATGCCTCTCAATTTGTGCTGTTCAAGGGGGGATAAGTGTTGCAGAAACGGTTTTCTCCACAACTATACTCAGCTTTTGTAGCACTACTCCTTTTGAAGCAACGGTGCGTTGTATATAAGCAAACCGCTCAGAAAATGTATCCCTACGGTGAGGCAATAAGGGGCAAAATGGGGTGGACTTTGGTCAGGATGAGAAAACCAGGGGCAGGGAAGTAATTTCTCGTAACGACGCGACCTACGCTGGCCGCAATCACCAGCCCCGTGTAGCGCCACACCTAACGGCCAAATCCAATTTGTAGACACACAACTCGCCAGGAATACCTAATGACGTCATTATCGAATACTTTGGACCACTTTAGTTGGAGGAAACTAACGAAACAATGTATCAAAGGGAGAGTTAGCGGTCACTTCTTTGGTTTTTAGGAAAAAACAGGATCTCGTTTTTGAGAGAGAAATCCGTGTCGTACAACTACCAGCGACAGCATGTGCACAGTTCTCAACACCCCGCCGTTTGTGGTCTCAATATATCTTAATCACAACTATATAAAACGGGCCTAGTTATTGTGCTGGTGGCTCCTTTTTGTACACGACATCCTGTCGTTTATGCCCTGCAACCTGCGGTTTTCAATTAATGGAAATTGAGGCGTATTCGTAAGTTGTGTGCTTTTGCCAGGTTGCGTAAAAAGTGGGCGCGGCGGTATATATTGTTGCCACGACAATGGTCACGCGACAAGGTGCTGACGACCCCCGCGGTAATGAGTTCGGATTAAACAAACTGATATGTTCGCAGCCTTTGTAAAAATCCCTAGCTCACCGACCCACATTCACTTTACATGATAATGATGTTGACAAGCACGATGCTATCTGCCCGTACGAGTAGAGCTGCATCGGCCGAACAGATAAATCTGCGCTATTAACGGCCCACTATTGAACATCATTTGTATTTAAATTTTCAGATCTTCTTATGTTTGAGTAACATCAAGAAAACAGCCTAAGATAAACAAGGCCCATGAATATACTTTAACAAATACAGCTTTACAATAATTGTTATCGCAGATACTTTAGAGTCTACAGTTAAACGCCTATAATCTGGATCGATCGTACAACCCGGTTATGCGACTACGTTGCAAGAATTCGTAGGTTATCATATGCAACGCGACGCACGATTCATTAAAGTGTATTTAGAATTGTCCTACATTCCATCACAACGTATCTTAAAAGATTATACACATATCACCATCAACGGTTTAAGATCAGCACTAACGCCTGCAACACGCCCGCAAGTAGCTTTCACCCCCCCCCCCCCAACAACAACACCACCATCCGCCGCCAGCATCTACACTATTTAACAAAAACCTCCCGGCCATAATACGTCATCTTTTGCAAAATTAAAAAAAGTTAAAAGCCATTGCTTTTTGAACCTATCGCAATTTTTTTATCAGCCCTAATAAGCCATCTACTTAGGTATATTGCCAAGAAGCAGATTACTGAAACGTAAATGATCGAAACTAATTAAAAATGCACAACCCATTAAGAATGACTATCAAGAAAAAGAGTGAACAACTCGAATAATACCGGAGGCATCGGTTGTGTGATGATAACTGCCAGACTCGGTTATCTTGCACGAATTCAAAATTTAAAATGTTCATTAACGATAGCGGGTCTCTCTCATGATGAATCGCCCTTGTACTGGAGCGAAACAAAAGAATATCTCGCTGCCCAATATCTTAATTAAACTTGCCAATTTATCCCCCTTTTGCTGCCTCCTGCATTGTCTAAAGGCGACGACGAAATGAAATGTAACACCGCCCGCCCGTCTTCGCTCCTCCAGACACGTGGTGAACGAGAAGAAAATAAAACAGCCGTCTTTGCTAAATTACGCAATTTAAAAAGTTCTCTTCGTGAAATGAATAAGTAAGTGTGCCGGAACCGAAGTCATTTCCATCGGGATGGCGACGTCGTCGACGTCATTTGTTTTTATCAGTCGCCCCCGAGGCCCTGGCAAGCAGATAGCGAGAAGCCGTGTTGGAAGAAAAACTACTGTGCTTATGGAGGAGCAATTGCCTTCGTTCGCGGCGACCTTGCAAACCGACCCCAGAAAAGTAAAAGAGGAAGAAGATGAAAGAGAAAAAAACAAAAGTAAACAACTTCAAACTACAATATTTGGGCGAGAACGACTAGTTAGAAAAGTTAGCATTGCCCGGAAATGTTCAACCCTGAATGTATCCTTGATAATAATATGTCTCCATTTTCTTGATGTTGTTGCTGTATTAATGAAGCTATATTTAACTTGCTTTGACCTTTTTCAAAGAACAAAACACATCGAATTTTTTTAATTGCATAATTTTGCTAATTAACACTAATGTGGTTGTTATGACACCATTAGGTCGTTGGAGTAATATAAAATTTCCATGCTACCAGATATATTTTTCCCAGTTGTAAGAACTGGGTAAGCTGTTAATATTACAGAACAATTAATTAAACCTTTAATATTTTGGTCTAATGTACCTGCAATGAACATTTCAAACTAGAAGTTAATTCTATTATACCACAACAAGATTCTATGACTAAGCACACCACCAGTATAAAGGCTATCTTGAAGATCGGGAAGAGGTCCGGATAGGAAAGTCATTTGTACAGAGGTTATGCATTAAGAAAGATACAACCAACCATAGCTAATTAGATCATAACTACTGCAATTATCTACAGTAGTGTTAGGGACGAAACTGCTCTTGGTATCGACCCTTCTATTTTTCATCATTAGCTTCTATCTTATATTAGGCCCTTTTTGTTTTACATTGCCCACATGAGGGATGGTGGTTGTTGAATTCGCTTGTGTTTGTGTAAAAGGAACAGTAATTCGTGCCCTTGCATACAAACTTCCTTGCAACTATTTCCAAGCAAATTATTATGGGGTTGGTGGAATTCAGTTGCTTTTGCTGTCAGTAACTTACAGTCAATCAGAAAGATTCGATTTGGCGTCATTGTGCCGTCTTATGGTTACTTATACTGATCGATAGTAATACTCTTGGTTTGGTCACAAATAGGATGTATCTGTTTTTGCCCAATAGCAAGGCTATATAAACACTTAACTATGCTTTACACACTATCTGGTATTTCTAATTTGTTTTGTATTCGATTTGGCGGTACTATAGAAATAAACCCAGGCATGTTAAACAGCATGTCCACTATTAAAATTGCTAATGGTAGATTGAAATCAATTGGGTATTTTCTGGTGTCTTTAACCAAAAGAGATATAAAAATGCAATGAATTATTTTGTCTAGAACAGTTTGCGTAGCTCTGCAAGTCTTGGTTGGATGTCAAGAGAACTCGCCTGATCTGTTTGCAAAGGCAAAATAATGGACAAAACTTAAGGCATCTGGAAGTTAATAGACACGATCTCATTTGAATACGTGTTTGTTTACCTCTAATACAGTTTTCTGGACGACCTTTCACTGTACCAGAAATTATAGCCCAAAATTATAGCAGTTTGATACTAAAGAGTGGGATTTTGTAGTTCAGATCTGCGATAGATAGTAAACACAGAAAGTTAATAGAATTACGAGAAAATGTCTAGAGCAAATCAGAACGCTAACGCTTGGAAATAGTATAACAGACGAAAGGATAACGACTGATAAAGCACAGGAGAAGGCTAACCAAAACCCATGTAGTTGTGATTATGATCAAGATTAGACCTTAGACTGATTGCCGTAAATGAACAAACACTCTTTAATTTCTACAAAACTAGTATAAAGCTCTAGGGACAAAATGGTAAGAGATAGGAGAGAAAAGCATTTAAGAGATGTACATTTTGAAATTATCCTCACTATCATTTATCTACCGGTAGATTCTGTAATGATAGTTGCAGTTACTCAGTATACACTTACAATTGGTAGTTTTTTACCGCCAACTGGATGAATAATCCACAATACACAGACACCTCTTATAATATCTATTTCTTCTATTAGTCTGTGCTCTCAGTTGTACCGATAATTTGTATAAGTATTTGTATGTACCTTAGTGAAGATAACAAGACACTTACAGTCATTTCTTGATTGTCTATAGTATATGATACTAGGTAGCTCGTGATATCAATGAGCTGGTTTCGATTGCTTTAAGTATTAATGTTTTCTCCTAATCCCTGTCAAGAATATATGCCGTCTCAATGAGCCAGGTCAGTAATAACCCAGAATAACATAAAAGACAAAGGTTGCAAGTACTCTGCTTAGGACGATGAATTTACTATGTTACTAGGCAAACTTCTAAATTCCTTAATATTATTCTTGAATATTTATCATTGGCAACGTCATCAAATGACCGCAATAGTAGATATACATGCTGCGTATAGTCAATGAATTCAAGAAAAGTATTAATTTAAGCTTACATACAGTCTGGATACCATGAGAATGACCATGGCCTTGGAAGAAGAGAGTTTGCACAGTTCAGTTTTACACTAGACCCAATTTTTCCCGCAGATCTACATCTTTTTGCCAAAGTGATACTGACAAACTTAACAAACTGTGGGATGTAGGACACTACGTCGACCAGAAACAACGCCGACCACGAACACTACGCTGACCGTAGACACTACGTCAACTGGTCGTTTTGGACACCTTGTCGACCGTGGAAAGTACGGCGACTCTTAAAATAAATTTTGCTACTGGACACTACGCCCATTAAAATAATTTCTAAAATAAAATTTGCTACTGGGCACTACGCCGACTGAACACAACGCCGACGGCAAACACTACGCCTACTGTAGACACTACGCCAACTGATCGTTTTGGACACTTTGCAGACCGTGGAAGCTACGGCAACTCTTAAAATAAATTTCGCTACTGGACACTACGTCCATTAAAATAATTTTTAAAATTAAATTTAAAATAAAATTTGCTACTGAACACTGCGCCGACCGAACACAACGCCGACGGCAAACACTACGCTTACTGTAGACACTACGTCAACTGGTCGTTTTGGACACTTTGTCGACCTTGGTAAGTACGGCGACTCTTAAAATAAATTTTGCTACTGGACACTAAACCGGCCGGACAATACACCTACCGTAGACACTACGCCAACTGGTCGTTTTGGACACTTTGTTGACCGTTGAAACTACGGCAACTCTTAAAATAAATTTCGCTACTGTACACTACGCCCATTAAAATAATTTTTAAAATTAAATTTAAAAAAAATTTCCTACTGGACACTACGCCGACCGGACACAACGTCGACGGCAAACACTACGCCTACTGTAGACACTACGTCGTTTTGGACACTTTGTCGACCTTGGTAAGTACGGCGAGTCTTAAAATAAATTTTGCTACTGGACACTAAGCCGGCCGGACAATATACCTACCGTAGACACTACACCAACTGGTTGTTTTGGACACTTTGTTGACCGCGGAAACTACGACAACTCTTAAAATAAATTTCGCTACTAGACACTACGCCCATTAAAATAATTTTTAAAATTAAATTTAAAATAAAATTTGCTACTGGACACTACGCCGACCGGACACAACGCCGACGGCAAACACTACGCCAACTGTAAACACTACGTCAACTGGTCGTTTTGGACACTTTTTTGACCTTGGTAAGTACGGCGACTCTTAAAATAAATTTTGCTACTGGACACTAAGCCGGCCGGACAATACACCTACCGTAGACACTACGCCAACTAGTCGTTTTGCACACTTTGTTGACCGTAGAAACTACGGCGACTCTTAAAATAAATGTTGCTGCTGGACACTACACCGGCCGGACACAACGCCGATCGCGGACACTACACCTACTGGTCGTTTCGGACACTTTTTCAACCGTGAAAACTACGGCGACTCTTAAAATAAATTTTGCTACTGGACACTACGCCGACCGAACACAATTTCGACCGCGGACACTACATCGACTACACCCTTAAAATAAAATTTGCTACTGGATACTACGCTGACCGGACACAACGCCGACTTTGCGAACACTTTGCTAAACGTGAACCGTCAAAATCGATCAACCGATTAATTAGTTTTAGCTGCGGAACTTTATGAAATTTGAAACGGAAAGGACGGCTCTTAGGGATCAGCACGGTCGGCAAAGTGTCCATTGCTTCTGATCGGCGCCGTGTCGGCGAAGTGTCCAGCAACAACATTTATTTTAGGGGGTTGGCAAAGTGTGCACCGGTTGCTGTCGAGTTATTAGTGCCCACGATCAGGAAAGTGTACACTGCTTGCTATCGGCGTACTGTCCACGGTCGGCAAAGTGTCCAAAACGACCAACAGTGTAGTGTTCACGGCCGGCGTAATATCTGCGATTAGCGTTATATCCGGTAGGCCATCCAAGTGTCCAACCACCCTTTATAGCAAAGTTCTTCCTAATTCTAGAGTTAGAAATTCCGATTATAAATAATAACAATACTTCCTCCTGTTTTCGCAAAGAAAGAGGACACAAACAACTTCATTTATATTAATGTAGAGAAAAATGTGTTTTTAATTTTTTATCGTTTATAACTGTCTTGTAATTCAAATGACAAATATAAACCAAGTTTTCAGTCATGTTCTAGTGCAGCAAAAAAAGTTTGTAGAGTCTTAGCTTGTCAAGTAAAAGTATGATACGAAGACTTGGAAACACACATATTATGTCGGTGATCGTTTTAAGGTCACAATTTGTTATTGCGTATTTAGAATTTAATGAACCATTTCGTGTTTGTGTCTGTCTAAAATAGGAGATATCAAGTGGTTTTATGAATAGGAGAGCTCATAGACCACCTTGTCAGTATCTTGTTAACAACTGTTGTTAATATACAGAAGCTCGTAATGAATTATTAATTGTATTCTAGAAATTTTACGACAGTAACGCGTGCGACAACACGAACGGCTTTGCCCATAATCTCTTGCAAAATACGTCTGGTAAAAAACAAAATCATGCATGTTGTTGTTTGAAAGGTTTACTACTAAAGCTGGAATTCTTTTATTAGAGGAAGCGCAAGGCGCGATCGAATCAAAAGAATAGCTTCTTTCTTTTCGAATAGTTTGTTTTGGTGGCAGCGGCAAGAAGCGGTAGTTTCGTAGGGACAAAGGTAGTAGAGTATACGGGGATTCGCCTTTTTGCTCTATGTAAAACTCATCGGAATCACTTTAATTTCCAGACAAGTGGTCCCGAGAGAGTGACGACGCCATTCGGGCGGTTGGAGAGGTCATTCCGGAGCTATTTTACGGCCATAAGACAGTATACAGCGCGGGATTCGCGGTTAAGACCAAGTAACGGCCGGGATATAAAGTTTATAGCGCATCACACATTCGACACCAGTTACCTTAATAAAATACTCTTTTACTGTGATACATGATTATTTGGGTTTAACCGTATGGCGGATTGAAACTGTAAAAACGTTGTGTTGCTCTTTCTTTACTACCACAACCATACCGAAAGGCTTTGATGGGCTTTTCGTCATTTTGGGATCGAAACTCTTTGAAAAGTCTTGGACAATGCAACCAACCTTCATCATAATCTCCAGCTTACAAAAAGTGTCTTCGGTGAAATATTTATAATTCTATACCTTAGAGTTAAATAGTTAAGTTTGTGCTGAAAAGAATCTCTAAGTATGAAATCTACAACTCACGTTAGGATTGTTTTATCAAATTTCTCTGATGAATATCTATCGAAAGTTTTTGCTAACGCAACGTAATGCTCAAATCTTGATTGTACTTAATTAAACTATAGAGACGTCCAGATGACTTATCGATCCCAATATGTATACCCATCTCGGGGAACCTTGAAAGACGATCTTGACATATCTCCTTTTTGTCTGGCTGTTAAATAAATTTATTTTCTTTATTTTTTTCTACAAATAGGCCTCTTTTATTATTCGTAATAATTTTGAATGAAGAAGTCAGAAAATAGCCAGGTTATTATCATACAATGGCGATGTTATTCTTGAAAAACAAGAAAATAAAGCAACAAAAACCCTACTATGAAGATTTGGGTTGTTGGAAGCTAACAAGTTGTTAAAAGAAGGGATGTTGCCATAAACCTGAACAATTTTTGATTAAAATGTTACTACGTGAAAACTTCCTTTAATGACTTTCAAAATGGTACTTGACCAAAACGACTTTTTTGGCATCAGTATCAAAGTGATATTTTTTACCTTACTTCCTTTTTCCCTTCAGGATAGAAAGTGCTTTTAAAACATAATTGCGATAATAGCATGACTGGTTGTATTTTTTTACAAAACATAGCAAAAGGAATTATTAATTTAATTACGACAACATGCGAGAAAGAGAGAGGTCGCATTTCATAAACCTTTTTTGACGTCTGCTGTCACTGTTTGCCAATTTCACAATAAATTTGAAAGAGCTCTTGCTGCACGCTTGAAGTGATAAGGGCTCCACCCAATATCTACTCGCATTCCTGCTCCACCTCTAGTTCTCGTACACATGCAAGGGCACAAATGTAATTAATGATGTAGAAATCATAGCAGCCCTTGGACATCGTTCACTGCCGGCCGCACTGATATAAAATCTCATTCGCAGCTCTGGTCATCCCAACCCTAATTATATCGCATTACCCACCACACGCAGGTCAGGACTTAACTTCCCTCGAGTATTCTATGGAAACTAACTCTATTAGCTTGTCAGTGTTTATTCTTATGATGAACGACCAAAAGTTTGTACGTTTATGTGGTCTCTGGTAATTATTACAATATTTCTGAACTTAAAGAAAAATATTTGATTTATTATAACGATGCAAACATAGACCTTATTAGGTATATATTTATTATATTAGGGATCCCTACTAGAGGCTAATAGGGGACTTAACAATTTTCTGTTAGCTAGATGACTGGCTGCTCTCAGAACACATTTCCCTTTAACTAAAATTGAAAAAAAAATCTAAATTCTAATTTTAATGGGTTTTGAGATCTGAAGGCAGGGTAGCATCTGCATAAGAGCGGAGCGGCAAAATTTTTTGGAGACTCAGAATTCGAAAGGTTGTGTTTTATTAAAAAATAAATTTCGACATTAAAATTTTTGTTAGTTTAAAGTAATATAAAATCAAAATATTGACAATAAAAATATTATAGGTACATAATGTTCAAATTTAAAACAAGATAATTTTATCTTGACATTGTGAAACTGAAAAACTTAAAAAAAATTAGTAATAATGGATTGTATTTAACGGTGTATCCTTACCACACATTGTATTTGACTAATTGCCAATACGAATTTTGGTAACGATGTTACCCTTTTCTCGGCATAAAAACGCTTTATAATACCGTATAAAAGACGGTTATATACCAAGAAAAAAGTAACATCGTTACCAAAATACGGATTGGCAATTAGTCAAATACAATGTGTGGTTAGGAGACACCGTTAAATATAGTGTTTACAAAATTACCGAAAAAACTTAAAATGATTGTGGAGGTGGGAAATATTTTTTCCGAACAAAAATTTTAATGTCAAAATTTATTTTTTAACTAGCCCCAACTTTCCTCACTTTTGGAATTGTGAATTTCTGAAAAAAATAATGTTCCTCCACCCTATACAATAGGCTAAGGTGTTTAAATACATCACAAATACATCATTTTCATTCTAAACTAATTTCAGTATTTCATAGCTGATTATGACTGCAATATTAAAAAAAAAACCAAGCTGTGTTTTATATAAATGTCATGTTTAATGTTTTGGGAGGGGAGGGGGTTGGTTGACTACTAGGAATCGTGATACAATCGCATTAAATCTTAAATTTATGAAATTATTTTCTAGAGTAGTACGAAAAATTTATTTTATCCTGGGTGCATGCAAACAACAAAACTAACAATTATCTAAATCACGTGAGTGAGATTCGAGCCTGCACTAGGTTGCGCTTTCCGCTAATCGCATTGAATTCCAATGGGGTGGAAAATTTCATTCCGGCTTCCACAGCCCGCTGCGCTGGCACCGGAATTTGCATAATCGCTCTGCTGTGCTCCACGTCACCGGCACTAATTAAAAATGTATGGCACGCCACCTTCTTCAGCCTGTCAATATTTGATAACGACGACTGCCGGAGCCCCCGACGCCACTCATCGTCACCACCGCCACCACCACAACCCGAGACTTTTTTATTTCATTCCGACAGACCTGACAGTTCGACTGACGTCGATCAGCCCTTTTACCCCGTTTACTTTTTCATTTGCAAGAAAATGCCATTCTCGGTTTTTCCTTAAAGCGTCGACTATAATACAGATACTTACCTCGTGTACTTTGCATGAAAATCTTTTTTTGGTTGTTTTACAGGCACATTTTGACGCCGCGTAAATGTCGATTTTTATCGCAACGATTATGTGGAGGTTAAGTTTTTCTTTTCAGCTTTTTAAGTGAAAAGCTACAATCCTAAAAACCCCCTCCTTATTCTGAAACAGTTTTATGTTTACCATCTCCTTAATGCATATTTCCATAAAAGGATGCTATAACATTTTATTTTATAAAAAGAACAATATTCTTGATTCTATTGCTTTTATTACCTAAACCAAACCAGAGGCAATTTTACGTTCGCTTCTGCTTAGCATAATTTCTCGAGCTTTTTCAGCCCATCTAATCCATAGACAATCCATAAAGACTGAATCTAAAATCTCGAGTCGTAACGGACTGGAAATGGTAGTTCGACTTGTTTTTGTAGACCCAGAAGAGCATGTCTATATTTATAATGCATAGGATGAGATTATGAATCAACAGAATGAACGTGATATATAAAACGTCTATCGGCGGTACGTCTTTATAGCCTGGTTAGTTATCATAAAACGTTCATCGGTTTTTGTCAATTGGATGTAGTACCTACCTGATTTGCAGCAATAATTCGCTATTGCCCGATCATCATTATAATGGAAATTTACTTGTCAGAGAAAGATATTGTAGTCTTAGTCGTCTCAGGAGGTGGCATCTGACGATGAGCTTTTGTTTAACACCACCACCGTGCAACCGACGGCGGACGTCGGGGTCGCGTGTTGAAAAGAAGGTGTTCGCGCACTTAGTTAGGGCGGGCTGGGGTGTGATGCCAATAGCTGTTATAGTCCACGGACATGCACGGGAACGAGCACCTGGCATTGCCGCATTGATGAATGCCGCCTTCAAAATAATGCCAGATTAGTCGTCTTATTAGTGTATTATATTGCATGCCGCCTCCTCTTCAATAACGTTTTGCTTCTCTATGTTACTTCGAACCCTCACCAAGAAACACGACAACGCGTTGTGTGCTTTTCAGCCTTAAAATTAGTGTTTCCTAATGTGAATAAAGAAAGGTGCGAATAAACATAGAAAGTCAATTCTTTACTAAAAGGTACCTTTAATTCCTAAAGTTTGAATGAACCTCTGTTTATCTAACACATGGTGGATATATTCAAATTTGAAAAGATAGAGTTTAGAAGTTTTGACCAATTTAACGCAGTTACAGATTTGAAAGAATAAAGACTGAAATAAAGCTTTTCGTCGAAAGATCGTTTTTTCTCTTACCTATAAATTTCGGTGTTTGAGCTTATTGATTTTCATTTTTGGAATTTGTACCTTACCTTCACTATTTTGCCTTATCATTTTCTATGGCAATCTTGATCAGGTGATCATTTTCTTAATTTTGTCTTGTTGAACTGATTGAGAAAGCAAGACCAAGAAAAAGTTAATGTACTAATAAGATCATGGCCCTTGGTATCCAGACTTAGTCAACTTTGGTTTTAAAGGTTTTGCCTTGATGAATCAAGAAGAATAAAGATCGTCTACATTTAGTATATAACCTTCCTTACTTAGTCTTGAAATCATGACCAAGGCAAAATCGTGTCTGTCTTTTATCCGCATTCTTTTAGTTTATCGGTTTTTGATCTATTCTGATTCATTTTCATTTTTGGAATTTGTACCTTACCTTCACTATTTTGCCTTATCATTTACTATGGCAGTCTTGATCAGGTGATCATTTTGTTAAGTTTGTTTTGTTGGGCCCGATTGCGAAAACAAGACCAAGACATAGTTAATGTACTAATAAGACCATGGCCCTTGGTATCCAGACTTAGTCAACTTTGGTTTTAAAGGTTTTGCCTTGAATCAAGAAGAATCAAGATCGTCTACATTTAGTACATAATTCCTTATTAGTCCTTCCTTACTTAGTCTTGAAATTATGACCAAGGCAAAATCGTGTCTGTCTTTTATCCGTTTTTTTTTAGTTTATGGCATTCAATACCAAGATTAGAAGTCCAAACCTATGACTTACACTGATTATGGATTAATATACACTGCTTCTAAAGTAACTAGTTGAAGAATATACCATTTGATACTACACATATAATGTTTGATGAATAGTTTTGACCATCTTTCTTTATCTTGCCCAGTCATACCTTAACCTGTGTTTTTACATTGGTTATAGTCCGTAAAATGAGATATTTTGCTTTTCGGATTAGCATACACTTGTTTATCTGACTGATGTGTTTGTCCTTTGTTATTCTTCGCTGTCTATGAAACACAAAGACACTAGGGTGTCCGAGAAAGGAAACCCCCTAATCCTCACCATTGCAAAAAGTAAAATCTTTCATTTTACGGACTTGATACATACTTAGGCTATTATTCTATTATCTTTATCCTGGTATTTTCTTCTTTACGGTTTGCATGTATTTCTGGGAATTACTTATGAGTATCAATCAAGGTTATCACTAAGTTTATACTACGTCGGTATAGTATAGTATAGTATTTATGATTGTTGTTGATGACTTGAGCCATGTGCATTTTGGTTAAATTTTAGTCCAGATAGATGGATCTAAAGTTCATCAGTGCGCGATCAACTTGCTTTGTAGGAAATTAAAAGCTTTGCTTACACTGTAGAATCTCATACCTAAACATTGATTTTCTTCTTACTCTATTTTGGCCTATCTCGTTTGTTAGCTACAAATAGCACAACACAGGATACTTATTAATCCCTTGGCACTTGCCTGGTTTTTACAGTAATACTTAACTGAACAACTTTTTTTTGATGAATCAATAATTCAAAGGGCAGTAATGACTCTCCTTTGAAATACTGATTCCTTATAAAATATATTTACACTAAACCAAAGTATTCAGCCGATGCCTTATTTACGAAGCATAGAACCTAAGATACTCAACAGTTTCATAACATTATAAATTCTACGTAAATTTCAAATCCATTGGTATTAAAGATAGAAAGGCAAAGATCAAAGTTAGAGTATATTCGTGTAAGATATATAAAATCCTTAATTTTCGGATTTTGTTTGTTTTGACGTCTTAATTTTGGCCCAACACTTTTAAAATTCCCCATCCTTGTCATCGAAGGGAGAGAGAGTCGCAAATCGAAAATAATTATTGTGGTCGCAGTTATTGACTGAAGATATCTCGCATCAGTACCGACGGGTACGGAGTTGCAAATGGTTTTTTGAGAGACATGATGGCATATTTGATTTCTGAGCTACCACGAGACTCAATAGTTTGCAATGACCACCAGAATATAATTTTTTCCCATTTACGGTGACCTACTTACTAGACTGAATTTGAAATTTAAGAATTTTTATCCGATGAACAACTGGAAAGGAAAAACAAAAAACAAAATACAATAATAAATGAGATTATCCGTTTGGACCATTTTCAAGAATTTACCAAGAATCCTTGAAATGCACAAAAGATTTAAATTGTACGGGTTGATGAACTGCGCTTTGATCTTTTACACTCTTACCTTACCTTTGTCCAAACGAAGTAACTGTTTTCTTGGAATATGTCGAAAAGTGAATGATTCCTTTGATTGCCGTATAGGGTGAAACATGCTTCACTATATGTGAATGTGAAAGTTGTAGTCGTCGATTTCTTTCGTTGGAAATCAAAATTTGCGTATTTTGAAACCTACATAAAAACGGTTGGTGCAGGCAATAATTTACCACAATAAAGTACTGTCTTCCAAACAAGTGACGCAATGGCGTAAATCCCAATAGGCTAAACGAATTATTTTTTTTAACGAACTTGGGGTGCCACAAGTCTTTGTGGATGGTTTTGTGTGACACATACCATACGGCGCTGACCACTACACACTGAAGTTTAGATGGAAACCTTTGAATTACGCTTATGTGAGTAATTACGACTTTTTGGCATATTCCTGTATTTATAGCCGGTAGATCCAAATTGGTTTAATATGATTTTGGATCAGCTGATTTGTATGCTATATTTGCAGCAGTTTACTATCAATAGATATTTAAGATCTTCTGCAAAATAAGCAATACATTTCTCTCAACTAAGTTTTAGTTTTATTTGTTTTGTCTGGATGTATTTTCTTCGCTGATTAGCCGCTGATTAAAGTAAAGTCCTAGGTATTTGGGTTTTGTCAATAATTTCTGAAGTTTTTTTACTAGAACTTTCGGAGAGGTTTACCTGGTGTCAGTTTATAAGAATTTGTGCATATTTTCAAAGAATGGGGTAGGACTGAATTTTAGGAGCAATAAGGCTTTTCTTGGCAACATCTTTAGTACCTTCCATGGAGATTGACTTTGGTTGGTTCTTATCCGAAGCGACGTCTTACACATACCTAAAAATATGACAACTTCTTCGTTATTGTTATAGTTTAGGGATTGATAAAAACCCGCATTTCATGGTCTTTGCCACCTTGCTCTAACCGTTCTTTTTGCAGTCATTAGATTTCTCATGTATAGCGGTGTTAATCTAGTATAATAATAATGACGACTACTACCCATAACCTAGAAACCAGGCCTCAGAAGCTATGGAGCTTGTACGGGACAGAGGAGCGATTATTATTATTATTATGCAGCCGACTTACAGATGTTATAGCACACATCCCACATTTGTGTTACAGCTAAGGAAAAACTGTAGAAAACCTAAACCAGATCGTCCAGAAGATCCATATCGTCCTTTCAAGTAGGTAACCTCTTTATGAAAATATTTCAATATGTTCTCAATTTTATCAGTTTGGCCTATTTCTTACTAGAGTGTTTTCTTCTTGCCTAGATTCAATATGTTGTATTTTAGTAGTTATTATCTTCTTCTTTTACCACTATGAACACTGATTTACATTATCTATCTTCACTAGCCATCTTTCGTTTTTTCTGCATATACGCATTGAAATACAGTGTGTAAATAAAGTAAGGAATAAAATTAATAGTTTTTGTATTTTCACGAAAATAATGATTATTTTCGTGAAAGTTATCACATTTGGTTCTCCATATTTCAAAAAATACTAATTTTAAATACCACATATGGGGTATTGTTGAACTCAGGAAAAAATATACTTTTCATTTCTAGCAAAAAAATAAGGGGGTTCCATTTAAAACAAATGTCGATGACGTCATAGGCCCCATAGCAGTAAACTAAAAAATTAAAATTGACGTTCATAAAATCCACAGGAAAAAAATAAAATTGACGTGTCCTAGCTTTTATTCCAAACAGTGATAATATCAAAAATATGAATTTTATTCCTTACTTTATTTACACACTGTATAGTAGTGCCTTCTCATTTTTTCCCTGGGGCACTCCCGTAATTTTTTTCTATTTTTTTATATTGCTGTTATAGGCTAACCGTGTTCTTTTTAACATAACGAGTGCTTTTTTAAAAAAACGGTAATTATCTACAAAGACTGGAATACCGACCAATTATAAGCTATTTATTTAACACTAACTGTTACAGATTTTAATTTCTAGATTTGTTATCGTTTTGTCTTTATATAACGTTTAATTGCTCTTTGAAGCGTGCTAAATAGAATATATTATATTTTAATAAAATAAGAGAAACGGTGTTTTGAAAGGCTTAACTCTCTCGTACTCACATACATATTCAACGTAATCAAATCGAGCAAAAAGAACACAAATCAAGGCATTTATTCAAATTAACCTGACTAGAAGATACATAGGGTACAAAAGGTACATTGTGTATTTGATTTGTACGTTATTGAAGTAAAATTTTATACGGTTCCGTGTGTGGAATTTTGCCTTTCACTTGTTATAAACGTGGTTTACGTGTGCATATTATATATATATGAGTGTTGTATATGTGTGTGAGTGTATGTATTTAAATTTAGATAACAACCCGCGTTGGAGATCGTACGATTACAATTAACCTGGAAAATTTATAAAATGTTATTCACAGTAGAATAAGCTTCAGCTTGAACGGTTATTATTATAAACGCGTGTTATGAACATGCAAATGGAATATTTAATAATTTTGTTGTAGTATAAATTTAAATATATTTTTTAATTGTCGGATCTTTGCTGTTATTATATAGATTTATTTTTTAGTCATTCTTTTGCTTCTCTGCATTTATATCTCTGCCCGCTATCAATTATTACTCCCAAATACTTAATTCACGCGAGTTATTATCTTGGTGCTATCTCTAAATAGATCTACATAACCATTTTTTTCTAAGCCCAAGGTGTTAGCTGTACTAATCGTACTAACAATAAGTACAATTAGTGAAACTCACGGCATTATTTCATGTGTGTAGCTATAGAGATTATGCGTGATGTAGCCTCATAGTAAAAAAAAAGTAAAAGTGTAAACTTTAGGGTGTTTATAAAATACCATATTATAGGAACCTTTTAAATCAGGCATTATAATATAGCATGCCTGAGAAAACGGCCGTCTAGATTCGTGTTTGATCAGGAAGGTACACAACCACCGTCTTCTTACGCAAACATCTCAGTATCCGTGATTACACAAGAGACGGAGGTTACAAAACCGTTGGCTTGCACTTGAAGGATTGACGTTTTGGACAGCCAGGTCTCTCACTTTATAACAAAAATAGCTTTCCTAACTAGAAACTATTATGTTGCTGTTGGCCGTGATTTTCTTTTTAGTATCCAATTTAGCAATATACGACGATGGTGAAGAATTTCGGGATCAGTTTATACAAAAGTGCAAAAGGTTATTTATTGTTTATTGTTAGGCGAGATTTAAATAATGATGTTTACAATAGATGGGATTGTTAATTTAATTAACAGTTTCCTGTGCCCATTCTTTAAATGCCAATTGTTAAAAATCGCATCTAATTGCCTGACAAGCCATTAACAGAAAATAAAATGTTAGTTGATAAGGTGGCAATTTCTATTGAAAATTATACTGATGATACATCTTAAGTAGAAGAACGTGTAGTCGATAGTAAGTAACGATACAGTCCCGTAAAGAACTAGCTTTACAGCATCTATGACAGTAATCTTATACAGTCAGTCAGTAACATCTGCAGTATACGATTTCCGTAAACACGAAACACTAATATATTTATTCCATTCCGTGATTAAAAGGAAGTTATAGATTTTTAGTTGCAAAAATCAGTTTTATGCATGCAGATAATTGCATACGTATGTTTCGACCCACCACCCCAAAACGTTTCCCACTCACACACATACACATACACACGTTGCAAAGTTCCCACTCGTACGATAAGAGAGAGCTCGGCGGCGGCTTAACTGGTTTAGCAATATGCCGTAAATAAAAGAACCCAGCTATAAAGCGATAACAATATCTGTTTTACTTCGAAATGTAATTAGATCGGTCTGAGGTGTAAACGCCTTATACGAGTACCGCTAACAGCATAACAAATGAAGGAATTTCCATAACGATACTTACTGCTTGCTTTTGCCATATCCACCAAGAAAACAACGGTGCTACTACTTGGCATTATCTTCATGAAATTAGCTGTTCTGTGTTATATCCTTACTGTAATGTATACACAACGAAACAGACCAAATTACAAAATTTGTTCATTTTAAGTTTTACTGACACTCTAGGTTCGTTATACACAGAAGATGAGCTTTTTGGGCAACGCTATATTCAATTATGTATTTTTATTAATGGAAACTGGGGATTATCTTAATTTCGTAATTTTTTCTTACAAGAATCAGTCTTAGTTACTTGGTATTTACGTCCAATAGATAATTCAAGTAGGTTTATACAGTAACGCAAAAGAAAGTTATCAAAACGGAATGTTTTCATTCTCTTCTAATTTAATTGTAGAGGCGTCAGGGTGCCACTAAATAAAGAGCTGTACAAAGTTGTATATCATCATTATAAGTCATTTTGACACAAGCAAAAAATGGATTATATCTTATATCAGAATCCTAATTTTTGTTGTATGCTTATGTTTGTCTTGGTTCACAAGCCATTCTTCTTCTTCTTCTTTTCCATTTCGCACTGTCGAGGTCACAGAGTTACTGAAACTGCACTACATTATACACTACACATAGGAACTATCACTTCTGCGCACGTGTGCTTCCCTCCACTCTGCCTAAACCTTTTCTATTTCTCTATTGCTTGAGGTTGGCGGTCCGCCTCTGTCTGGGTCCTTCCTCTAGGTCTCAGCCATCTAAGTTGGTTTGATTTAATAAAATTATTGACAGCAGTTACCCCTAACCGATTCTTTTTATTTCATCGGATTATCTCTAAACTTAATCACAGTTTTTGTTCAATCCTTCCTAATACTACTATCAAAAACTAACACTGACTCCTAGCAGAGATATCCTACCATAATCTGCCTTAACTTACTTAAGCAGTTTTCTTACCTCCTTGCTTTGTGGTAAGTTCAGAAGAGATCATGTCGTGGAATATTATACTTCTTATGGCACTGATTACTAATTAGATTGATGTTAACTCCCCTTTCGCTAAGACTGCCCCAAATTAAATATAATAAGAATTGCTACTACCCATTACCTGGCGAACCAGGTTCCAGAAGTTATGAAGCTTGTGCGGGAGGGAAGGACAATTATTACTATTACGCAGGCCTAACGTCTTAACAGATCCCACATTTGTGTTACAGCTAAGGGAAACTGCAGAACACCTTAATAAGACCTGTCGGTGCCAGAAGTCAAACCCGTGTTCGCTTGGTTGAGAGACATGCACGCTAGTCCCTACACTACCAAGGTTGTAAAAATGTCTGGGAACTGTGTCGAAAGCCAGGTCAATACAACAAATATTGAGACTTTATGATCACAAGACTGTTTTTAATAAAGTAGCAAACATTTTTTTATGCTTTTAATTTGTTCCTCTGGAAATACGAAAACAACTAGAGAGATTCGGCCTATTATATGTTATCATTGTTCTTTTTCTGTCTACCCTACCTAGAGCCCCCAAAAATATATACCCTACTGATTAAATTGAGGTGTCTACTAAATACTTCTTGTTGCGACATCAACTAACCTTAAAACCACACTGATTATCTTAATTTCTTGGTAGGTTGCTTTTAGACACTAACAAATATGTTGATGTTGACCAAAAATAGAATTTTGACTAAAAATAGCGGAAGTTGGCTGAAAAACTAAGAATAGTTTTGATGGAATCTTTTCAAGCTTGGTTTGAATTTTCTCATGCGTTTTGTCAGGAGAGCGTGTGATCTTTCAATATGCATTTTAAATTGTATCACTGTGCTGCCTTGCTGTTAATAATTAACATTTTGTTTTGAGGTTTTAATTTTTTATCCCCTCCCCACGAATCATCTCGACAGTCATCAAGTTCCATTGTATAGTGTGATGCACAACTATTTGGAGTACATAAATATAAGAAATTCAAATTAAAATAAAAAAGTGCAAATACTTCGTCGTCTAATCCGGTTTAGAATAGTATGAAAAGGGCTAATCGCATCATATAAATCAACGTAGGAGTGAGTTGTACATTAAACAATCAGAAATGAACCGACGAATAAGAATAGGACCTTTGATGATCTCTAGAGGCAGTGGCGTAACTAGCGATAAGTGGACACTACGAAAACAACAGATGGGCGGGATCACAGATGGGGGTAAACTTATAAATTAAAATAAGCAAACAAATCGAAAGAACATTTAACAAGAAAGAACGATTTTCTCATATTATTAACTACACAGGTTTAAAGTATGATAAAGTATCTTTTAGTTAATTACTTCAGTCATCGTAAATGTCTATTTCTTTAGAATGTCCGACCTCCGTATGTCATAGAATCGTGCCTTTCCTGTATTTTACATACTCATTGTCAAATATCACATTTTGCGTAAACAATTTTCACTGCCGTCAGTCTTTCGTGACGCAATTCTCAAATCCAGCTGAGTAGATCCATTTGAGTACCCATCCATTTTTGAACCTGGTAACACACTCTTAAACATAATAGGTGTATGAATGAAATATTTCAGGTTTTGGTTGAACTGTAGATTCTGTCACCTACCGCCGCACATGGAAACTAAAGCTTCATGGCAAGCAGCTTGAACTTCTTCTTTTTATTTACCTGGTGTTTTGAAGACAGCTGCTTGTTCCTTGAAAGTATTAGTATTCATTAACGCTTTAACTGTGTTACGTTTCCCGAATTCGAAGACTTTGAACGTTGTTACATCCTAGAAGTACATGGCCAAGTTTTTGTCTTATATTCTTGATGTCCTAGGCAGTCACATTTTTTAGACTCCTTTGGTTTTGAGCGGAAAAAATGTTGCAACAAGAATATATAGTCTACATGAATAACGTGGCACGGCACACTAAGAAAATCACATATTGTAGAAAAACATTTCATAGCAATTTAACAAAAACACCTGTATGTATGTATGCATTTGATAAGAATGGTTCTCATCTAATGATAAATAATCTTATGTAACAAATGAGATTTGGGACTTTTCGCCAGCGTCTTTTTTGGGCGATTTTCAGTAGAGAAGATTTAAATCTAATTTTATTATAATTGCTTCAAGGTTTAACAACATTCTTGATCAGGCTATAAGTTATGAGAAAAGAGTGTTATGCGTAACTGAGATTTTGCAATTTTATGTGTTTTGCCCTGTGTCATTGATATTCTACTACAGCGGTAGCTACGCCTTCGCCTAAAGGTCAAATGGTTCGATAGACTTCTTTAGACCCAATTCAGCACCGTTGAAGAGGTCAAGATGTATAAGTATACAAAGTTTAGTAGGATTCTTACGGTACCTGAAATCCTGTGCTTTGGGTGTCATCTCTTTTCAAGGAGAACATGTTTAATATCGGTGCCTCGCAAGTTAAACAATAACTAACATCATAATTCGCTGTTCCAAAAACATGGAACCTAGCGGAGGAAAATGGAGACTCAGGACAGGTATCTACTACATTTCTATCTACTACAAAAAAGTTAATTTAGGTTTATTATTTATTTGTAAAGAAAATTAAACCTTAGATTCTTATTCTTTATTTTTTTTCGAATTTTGATATACAATACCCCTAGGTTTGTTTGTGACATTGTTGTCACAACAATTTATTGATGTAAGAACATTAGCAAAAGGTGATCTACAACTATACTATGGGTGTGCTAGTAATCTCCCTCAATTGCAAATCTTATCGTTTGAAAGTGAATGTAGAAATCTGAATAAAAGCCTCTATATCAAATCCCACCCTATATCTACCAAACCCAAAAAACAAACTCTAGCGTTAATTGAAATCAAAATCCTAGCCTTAAACTAACTCATTGGCACTTTTATATTAAGATATATCTTCCAACAGGCTTCTTGGTCGACGTTTTTATGAATTTAAAACCACTCTTTCTGAAAATAGTGTTTCTTACATAAGAAGTGTGGTTGCAGACATGACCAGATCTTGTTGATTTTATAGATCTTGCTTCATTTATTTTTTTGTCAACCTTCTTCTTTTTTGGTATACTTATTGAGTATCTCAACATGCTGTTCCAATATGATGCACTTCTCTGTGTAATTCGTATGGTAGAAAATACTTCTTTGGGCAGTATTTGACATTTTATAGCAATTATGGGCAATTTTAATAATTCCCCATACAAATTCTTGAAGTAAATGAAGCGTCAACAACAAACATACAGTAATGACATCCAAGTATTTGCAGTAATGATTCATTCCGCACACATAAAACGGATGTGCCTACTTGCTGGTGGGTAACATTCGTGGTTTAATAATCAACTATGCAGACAATTCATAAAAAACCTCTCCCATTGTCAAATATTTTATAATAACGCTAATTTGCCATTCGTTACGTCTCAATTCACGGTCAATTATTTTTCATGGTTTTGTACTGCCGCATCGACGTAATCGCATTCAAATATCGCGCGCGCGAGATGCAGATGATACGAGGTAGTGAATTAATCCAGTTGGCGAGATGTAATCAGATGCTATTAGGGGCTATTATCACCCCAGGTATTTGGTTAAAAAAGCAATAGCCTCCCCCACAATTACCTCGTAATGGCTCATCGTCTCTTCCTTGATCAGTACCTAACAATCGCGCTCGCAGTTTCGCATAATACCAACGACGGACGGGCGTTCGCAATAGCTTTTCTTTGTTATTAACTGAGGATTAGGGGCGAATTCTCCCAACACAACTTCAATTAATGTTTATACTGTTCTTTTTATCAAAACTGCGTGCAATATCACCAGTGGTGTTACGGAAGAATAGACTTGACTATTGCAGAAGAGTATAGCGCTGCAAACGAAACACACATGGGGATGCACAACTCCCTGCACGGGATTTTATCTCCATGTAATCCGATTTTCGTCGTTCCAGATTGTAGGAGAGATGAGATTGACTCTTTGGCTCGGGTCCGAGCTTACGCCTCAAGTCTGAGAGATTGTTATATAAATAATACTGCTCTGTACTTACTTAGGAAATTAGATGTCAAAAAATAACACTGTAGTAATATGGAAGATGAGAATCCGCTTCTGAGGAAATTAAAAAATTATTATTTGAGGAATCTTGAGATTTTAAACTTCTTAGGCATTTGAATTATAGATGCAGCTTTATGAAATGATAAAGATAATGAATGTATGGTTGTTGAGGTATCATCATTCATGATCTTGTTAAGTTAAAATATTTTGTGCGAACGGTCTGAATATAGTCATAACTTTCAAATAGAAAATGCTGTTTAACTGACAAGATTCTTATTTAAATGCTGTTCGATGAATGTAGATATGTTTTTAGTCTAAATCCATATATAAATATGCCTCACCACGCTTTGTTAGTCTAGTACTACATGCGGGGAGTATAATACAATTCACGCGCGTTATGATTGATCTTATTGCAATCGCTTTGATACAGTTTGATGGAGTGTGATTGATTTTATTTCTTCAATTTTGCAATAAACTCGTCACGGGTTGCTCCAGTTAATCGTGGAAACGAAGTACTTGTCAAGTCAAATCATGTAAACGTAGTAAACTCAGTTGCTGCAAGTTTTTATACACTTTGTTAGTTAACGGGAGCTTTTAGAGATAAACACTAGGAAGTAGGTCGAACCATCAAACACTTATACTGATTGATTTTTTTTTAAGTCCAGACAATGTCATTTATTGTCGCAAACTTATTATAAAAAAAAATTAAATTTCGCGGTCACCAAATCAACAGACAGACACATTTTTAAAATATCCTCCTTGGAATGTTAGGGATGTTCGTATGTGTATTCTCTGTATTTGGAGGCGGATTAGTTCCAGTGGTTCCCCAATAATTCGGTTTTGCTTTTGCGAAACACATCTATATATCGTTTCAAGCTGGAACAAACTGTTGAGAATCGTTTGCAGACCGCGAGGAATGTCGGCTTCGCATTATGACAACGCTGCTACGTCCATTCCAGGACTTGGGACCAGTTTTAGCACAAACAGAAAAATCCAAATAATCGCGAGTAGTCTCTCTCTCATTGTAAATCCAGGGGTGTAACTGCAACTACTAATTTGAAACGTTTTACATTTTGACACTTTCAACAAATCTTCTAAATTGCGGCCTATTATAAACACATTACAAGAATCAATGTTTACCTGCGGCCCACGAAACGAGCATAATAATGGAGGACACCTCATTTGACAGCTGTTAACTAAATGTCTTTTAAAAGGTAATTTGAAAACGCTTTAGTTTATCGATTTCCTTTATGCATAAAGAATGTCAGGCAGAAAGTATCAACGAGTTCATCGAGTTGGTTACTGCATTTCTTTCCGAAAAATTTTCTGTTAAATTTATTTTAACTACACCCCTGTAGTTGAATTATTCCGGGACATTTGCATTTCATTGCAGTTTCGCCGTTTGAATATAATCTTAATTTGATGGAATGCCGGCAGATAAATATCGCTGAACATACTTTTGCACTACACCATTTCCAATGGTATGTCGCCGATATGTTCACTCGTGGGCGCGGTTCCATCATTACTACTTATAGCTTCACTCACGACATTTACGATTTTCTCTTGTTTAAAAATGAAAGAATTATATATGTGACAAACTGAGTCACACATATATTTCGACATAGTGATGCTTTCCTCATATGAATATGAAGAAACCCATTTTTATAATGAGGCTCCACCCCCATTAATGAATTATTGGCACCATGATACTGGTAAGTAATGAAATTAAGAGTCAAGCCGATTAAGTCTAATTAAGACAACTCGATTTAGTAATTCAACGCATGGCTGCATTTACTGTTAAGATCGATTCTGACATATATGATGACAATAACTTTATATTATAAAGATGTCACCTTGTTCTGTCGACATGATTGCTCCGTTAATGACTAGCATGGTTAGATTCGGGGTTTTGCTATTTTAATTGCCGCCATATAGGTATCGGAATGTAGATTTATTACTTTATTATACGACTCATGCACCTGCGTCCTGATGTTACCGGATGAGAGTCTCTTCTTCGTTCGACATCCACATGTAGTACTCAATCTATGTGTACTACGTTATCATCATCGTGACAGTCAGTCAGTATATGTGACCTAAGTGCATTTCTTTTCAGATCACTAGACACATGCACATATAACACTATATATATATATATTCGCGTTCGTCCACGTCCAGTGCTCTCTCAAGCTCTTTATTGCTACCACACCCACTTTTGGCACGACGCGAACTCATTTATTTTTTGCGTCAGACACTTTTCCTAATGCACCGACGACCGCTACTCTGCGCGCTGTTGGCCTGTTTTAAATTATTTTACTTATCTTTGTGTAAGGGCTGTTTCTTAATTACTTTTTAAATGCTAACGACCGCAATTTAATTAAATATCCAACACTGTCTACCTGGCTCGTTTTTATTGCTTATGTATACGACGTTCGACCGCGACAACTACTACCATTCGTGAGAAAACAATGAAAAACGACCGATTTTACGACCTACATTGAGTAAATAACTTATAGAACTAGATATAATGATAGTGACCACCAATCGTACATATTTACAGATGTACGTGTTAAGTGGATTTTATATTAATAGCTCTTGGGTGCGTACTTTTTCTAATTTTCAAGGCAAGTATGGACTTACAATCTCCATCTGGTGTTACAATATTTGCAAGATTATTTTTACTAATAACAATCATTGGTATGGTTTATTATAGCAGATCCGGTATCTCTATAGTTTAATACGCTTTCAAGATGGCGTGTATACTAAGTATGTATAAATCTTGGAAGATAATATGATAATGAAGCTCTCTTCTGGAAACATATACTCCCAATCACTTTGCGAATACTCAAAATGACTGATATCTATTGGCTTTGTTAGCTTTTAATAACGATTGCAGTTGGCTTGCTCACTATATCATTTGCATGGTTCCAAACTCCCATGTCAGCTAATTTTGATCTACTAAGTTGATCAACTGCAACATGAATCACTGTTTGGCATTACAAAACCATAGTTAGAGCAATTGTGGTTCGCTTAGTTGCGTAAGGAATTATCGACCAAGAAACCTGGGTTCGAATCCCGCCCAATATATCACCAAATTTTTTCACTCTCGACAGACAAAGGCAAACGGCCGAGGTCTTCGGCCCAGATTGTTTTTAAATTAATAAAGAAAACCCAAGTACCATGTACTTGAGGTGTTTCGAATTCCACCTTCAGCTGTAGGTCCCCTGTACATGTAATCACTGGTCACGCACAAGATAAGTGTAGGAGGGAAACGCCAACGCTCTGCAACAGAGCCCGACACTAGCAGGAGAAAGAACAATAGACCGCCCATCATAGATTACATAGACCACTAGGGCAAGGTACTAGCCCGTACGGAATTAATAATTCAGTTGTCTTGCTCACTATACCGTTTGCATGGTTTAACGAGCAAGAGCAAAAACTCTGCTTTAGCAACACTTGGAGTTTTTTCATATTGGAGCTTCCATTTGCAATGCCTTCATGTAGGTCATGCGTAATCGGGAATCATTTCTAAAGCCAAAATGAATAAGAACTGTCTATCTACGCACAAGCTTAGTAGCTTACCTTCTAAACGCCGCCAGTCGGCAGTTTAAATCTATCTCCATACTAACTGACCTATATAACTGACCAAGATCCGTAGATGTAAAGCAAGCTTAGAAAGATCGGTCGTTTCATTAGACGCCATCTTCTTGCCTAGCAATATTTCTTGGCGAAGCCACTGGGATTGTCGTTTGACATTATTTCGGTCTTTTTATACTTAAGTATTTTTTTGTATCTAGGTACCTAATTTTGTTTAATTTTATAATCAAAACTGATAAGTATATCAGTTATCACATTGAAATTTGTAAAAAATCACCCCAAGTAGACAAAATATATAGTTTTTTGCTAACAGAAAATTTATATGTCATTGACAACTTGCAACGATCCTTCCAATCATTTAATAACAAATTATGCATCATTAAAATTAAACATACCTATAATAATTCCGTAATGTGTTAGTTACAAAAACTGTTCTGTATCTAACAGTTGTTTTGAAAAGTATTTCATTTTTTCGCCTTTAATTGACAAAATAAAAAGTTATCAGAGCAATGACTATATCACAAGTTTAAATTTTCGTCCATTTGGTGCCATTTCCTCCATTCAAAAATGGAAATGTCAAAGTGGAAATGGAAATGACTATCTATTTCTCTAAGCTTGCTTAGACATTTACGAACCTTGTAGCAGACTAGAGACCCTTCAATGAGAGTCTGGCCAAAGCAGCCATTTTATATCACAACACGTGGCGCCAAATTTGAAAAGTGCAGAAATGGTTACACGACCCATTATTGGCGCACTTGTGAGTGGATTGGATTCAATTAGAAGGCACGAAATAACGGGTGGTTTATATAAAACATTTTTTAACAGTAAAATATCAAAATCGTGATTTAAAATGGCGGGCAACGTGGCAACGCATTGGCCAGACTATAATTGAAGGGTCTCTATAACTGACCTGTACGGTCAGCCATCTCTGAGGAATTTAAACAATTTTGATCTTGCCACATTTGTCCATTGGGAATTTGGAGACCCATATGGCGGGGTTGAACACAATATGAGACCAAAATCGCGCACCGTTCTAAATCTCGTACTGGGTTACTCTCTCTGGGTTACTAACATTTTAGTTCAAAAATTAAAAAAAAATATCCATAGAGTTATTCAGATTTATTTGGAAATTTTGTTGCTTTTATCAACAAAAACAGTATTACCTTCAATAGTGTTTTTCAATAATTCAATTTAAATGTTTTGTTTTTTAATACAAAAATTGATTCATTTACGTATTGTTATAGAAAATAAAGTTGCCATAGCTGGACGAAGCACCATGTAAATCATACTCTGCAACATTTGTGAACTTTTTCAAAGAAGTCATAGGTAATTTTAATTTGGAAATGAACATGCTCCACTACATAAGATTATTGAGAAGAAGTTTAATAGGACAAAACCCGTTTTTGATCATTTTTGAAGATGTTCACGAAAATAATGGAAATTCGCGACTAATCTCTATGTACTGACTATGAAAACTACCGGTTTTTACCTACCCACCCTAATGTGCATTAATTATAGTATGTTATTATTCACATCGTATTATGAGTAAACATTGTGAACAGCACTTGACAGACATACACACGCTGCAATTGTCGCGCGCTCATAAAAATGCCTGTTCTACACAAAATCTCAGTAAAGCTTTCAGGTATTTTTGGGTTCTAGTTTAAGGCCCAAGCATTAATTTGAGCCAACTCACTAGCTTTCTGATGTCTCACCATTTTTTACACACTTTCACAGTTAGCCTAAAACGGTTTTTTTGTCTTCTTGGCCACCCCTCTTTATCGATAACTTTACACGGTGGTGCAAAAAAGTTCAAAACTGCACTGCACTGTCCAGTGAATTGAAATTGCCAAGTGCATTGCTGAATCGCGTATTTATTGAATACTTCCTCAGAAACAGACTTTCGTGAACACTTACAACATCCCTTAATATTGTGTCTGATTATAAAAATAATCCTAATGAAATTATTAACACTAATAGATCAGTAGCTTTGGTATCAACGTTTTCAAAAATGTTTAAAAGATATTTTATGATAGATTTCTAGAGTTTTTAAATAAAAATAAAGTTACTTTCTATTCAATAATGTAGCTCTCTGTGGGATTTTTCCAATTCAACAAAGTATGACGATACTCATTTTTTTGGTTTTCTTACATCACGCAGTGTAAGTTGTCATGGACGTATGAACCATAAGATTCTTAGACTTTTTGAAGGCAACCCTTTTAGGCGAGATCTTTGTTCGAGAGTTTAGAGCCATTACATCCAGTTAGCCAGGCAACACTGGTTGATAAGAGTACTGCAACGACCCATATAGGAAATAACAAAGGGCCCGCGCTTGGCTCAGGCTTGGGACGATGCTTATCAACTCTGGTACAAGCCTGAAATCCAAGACTGGCCCATGACTGGTCTAAAATCAGGATGATAACTTCGTACCAAGCTTGTTAATCAGTCATGGCCCTAGATTGGTGATACATCTTGGCCCAATAGTGAAAACCAATATAGTGCCGACGCTAATACTGAGTCTTGGCCCAAGGTATATAACCAATATTGGGCCACTCTTAATATTAATGTGGTATCATGGCTGACAATCATTGATAGTGTAGGTTCGGAATGCAACGGTAGCTCCGGGTTATTACTGACCTTTGAGTATGAGACCAACCTAATATTTAATATTGTACTATAGCTTATTAAGACTTGTATGAAATAACTTTGATGAAGAAAACAAAGTAACACAAACATTCTAAATTATTACCAATTATTTTAATTCGTTCAATTATTAGTAGCATAACAACGTAACTTAAAAAAATTGTGACACAAGAACAAGGCTGAGACTGATTTTATACGAAATTGATAATATTTTAGGTGTTTAACAAATAAATTTAAAAAAACAGTGACTTAAAAAATTGTTTTCAAGCATACAAGTTTAATTGTTACTACTAAAAATTGTATTTATTCTTATTAGCGTAGCTTTGTTTTTAAATAAACACTTTTTATTTCATATACATGATTTTATTAATAATATTACAAAACGGTTAAACGTAACATCAATCATGGTAGGCGGATGAACATGACTAATACGTCGGTAAATGCTTCCCCTTGTAGCTGCCTCGTTACTGACTTTTCATGTCTGTGCTTGTTTCGAAGAAACGAAGCGCGCAAAAATTTGAAAGCTGAATTTATATTTAGTAATAATAATTATAATCTATGTAGGTATTTTAGTTTAACTTTTCTCTTAATTAATTACTAGCTGATATAATAAAGACAGAAAACTTCACAAGCTTGATTTGGTAGAATATGTGAAGATAAGGGTAAGAAACCAAGTTTAAAAACACTAGCATTGGTTGGGGCTTGGGCAAACAGTGAAAAACCGAGACTAGGGCGCTGATTGTTGGCTCTGACTTGGGCAGAGATTAGAGAGCCCAGCATTGGTACATAGGCGTTGGTTGACCCTTGGGCCACGACAAAGCAGCCGAGGCGTGGGATGTGAAAGTTGGCCTAGGCTTCGACCAATGTTGAAATAACGACATTTGGTTATCCAATATTCAGCCAAGCTGGGGCCTATTGTCAAGACTGGCAGTTCCTACATGGGGACACCATATTGGAGCGAAGAAAACGCTAAATTGTTCTTTATTGTTATCTGTATTAACATTAATTAAATCCACGTTTAGTTTAAAAGGGTTTTCTACATCATTTTTATTCTGAAAGCTCCAGACCAAATTGGTAAAATGCAAATTGAAGTTGTTCATTATTAAATTATTCGCTTTCGGCTACCCAATATAGCGTCTTTTGCGGTACTATGCCCCGCCAGCTTTGCCTGGCTGACTAGATGTAGTGATTCTATCGAGACTCACCACCTTGCACTATCTGTTGTCTATTTGTGTTTCTAAACTCAGAATAAATAAGTCGTTACCAGAGTATTCATTGTTTTATTTTGAAAACATTCCTATCTTATCGTCCCCAAGGGCTGTTAAGGCAAATAGCTAAGAGTCGCGACCCACACTTTGGGAACCAATGTTCTAAACTAATCAACCGATTGCTATGGTGTTTATGTCATTGGAAAAGTATTTTCTATAATCAATTAAGTTATTTAAATAAAAAGTATATAAAATATATAATTTTATTTCATAAAAAATAAAGAACCATTGATTAAATAATAAAAATATTAAAAGAACGGATTAAAACTAAAATAGCTCCGGCGATTATTTAAATTATAGTTTTATGTTTTAGTTCTTTTTCTGTGTGTGCCGTGCACTGTGGCAGAGTGTTGGCATTTCCCTCCTATACTTGTGTTGTGCGTGTCCAGTGATCATAAACATAGGGGAGCTACAGCTTAAGGTGGACTCCGAACCACCACAAGTACATATAGCACTTACACATAGTTTTATTGATAACTTAAATCAGAAGGCGAGGTCTGAAATGATGCGTCACTGTAGTGTTTTCCATAGATCTTCGTAGAAGTGAAGAAAAAAGTCTTTTTGGCCAATAAAGACATTTGCTGGGTATGTTACGCACTACTTATTTTCACAAAGAGCCTGGAAAGTGCCTCTTTTCACTTTAGAAGTAAGTTGCATATTAGATTTTTTAACGCTCACATAATACAATATTACAATGAAAATCAGTAAAAATTTTCTAATTTTTAATGTGCCTAATGGTGGATAACTTTATGGAAACGAGCAGGGGTGTCGGGTTTGAATTTATCCTTAAGAGGAAAGGTGAAAATTGTTATAATAATAATAATAATCTAAGAAAATCTAAATTAAACAGTGTATTTTATTTATTTATAACAAAGACCAACTAATAAAATTTAAATCTAAAAAAGCTTTTTGTATTGGGTAGCTATTGTAAGAGCTGTTGCCCCTGCAACTCAACTACTTAGTAGTGTAGGCGCCAGTCTCGAAAACTGGTATTTTAGTCAATTTTGAGACTAGGAAATAGATCTTTAAGATATAGAGTTAAAAACAGAATTATTGTTGTAAAATCAAGTCAGATGTTTAACGCGTTACCTAGCAACTCTTTAATATTTTTTTTAATATTTCTAAATGAAACAAATTAAAATCCTTACTTTTTATTTCAAATTGTTTTAAGGAGTTATTAAGTTCGACCACCGAGAAAATGTACGCTACATGTCTGGAAAGTTCTCTACGGACCTTCAGGCTTGTAAAGAATCACTTTCCGGACTAGTAGCGTAAATACCTGTTACCGATCCCTTGTGCAGCTTTTCCGCTATAGCCTAGTCTTAATAGTACTATTATCGCGTAATTTTACTGGGATTGGTCGAAAATTACTATATTTTATCAGTAATTCATTGTATAAATGTGCACTGTGACAGATGTATAAAATTTTCTTCAAAACGGCTTGCCATCATTTCTGTTAATATTACAGCAACATTCCTAACCGTTCTCGAAATTGTCTGTCTTTAGATTAGGGAACCTTTTTGTGATCACGTCAATCCTTTGCACCGTAACGTTTTCAATGGCTCTTACATTCATGACCCGCCTAATTGGCTTAATACGTTCATCGACAGAGCCAGTAGTTCCAAAATCATAAATAGTCAAGAAATAATGTAGATAGTATTCCTCTGACAATAGCTCTTGGATAGGGATGTGTACCATGGAGTATTGATGTGATGTAATATGAAAGCATTCATCACGTCTTTCTGTGACGTATACTATTCCATACATGTCCCAGAGCAACCGACGTTTTCGGCATTAAAATCCACGATTTTCCAACTAAGGTCAGTTAAGTATTTTCCATTGTGAACTACGAATCTTATACAAGTGATCATAACCGATTTGTCCTCCTTGTCATTTATTTACTTTTTGATATTGATTTTATGGCTCTCTTTCTCTGCAAGTTCTTAAAATAGAGCTACACAAAAACTGCAATTTGATTAATGCGCATTTGATTGAGTTAAAACTTGTTACGTTAAAATGAAGTTGAATCTTAGGATCATAGAGTCTTCCACGTGGCGGACTTTTTAAGTTGGACGAACGTAGATAGAAGTTTGGGTAGTGATGAGTAAGTTTTTTTATAACATAATAAATTATTACTTATCGTCGGCTTCATATGGCGTAAGTGCCAAAACTGAAAAAATTGAGATTTTAACGTTATCTGGTTAATTATTACTTTTTCTATAAAATAAATACGAGAAATTCCGAAAATAATTAGTAGAAGTCGCTTAAATAGCAAAAATAAAATCAGGCACAAGTGCAAAGGCATTGATTTTGAGACAGTTTTTTCGGACTTATGCACTTTTCATGTGAAGCCGACGAGATATTGTTTACTCATGCTCCTGGGAGTAAGAATAAGATAATATAATAATAATAATTGCTACAACCCATAACCTGGAAACCAGGCCCCAGAAGCTATAAGCCTGTGCGGGAGGGAGGGGGCGATTATTATTATGTAGGCCCTAAGTGCGGCTGCAGCCGACTTACAAATGGAACAGCGCAAATCCCACATTTGTGTCACAGCTAAGGAAAACTGCAGAAAACCTTAACCAGACCTGCCGGCACCGGGAATCGACCTCGGGCCGCTTGGGTGAAAGTCCAGCACTCTAGACATTACACTACCAAGTACAGCCTTAAAGAAGATAATACCCTTAAAGAGATTGCAGTCGATTCTCGTTGTCATTTGCAACTGCAAACACAAACTAGACAGTTTTAACTCGAATATTATGTCTGCAAGTAGATGATGTAGTCTTATCTCAATTCTTGAAAATTTTTTCAAAGCACACCTTGAACCTTTCTCTTCGATTTTTTTCCAGTAGTTTTCCAGTGAGATAATACTAAGAAGGCAATTATAGACTGTCTTCGAAGACAGCCGGTACATCAACTACTGGATCAAAGTTTAGGGCTAAGACCAATACGCGCGCACATTTTGAACTTTGCGCCATAAATGTTGCCGGAGATGAAAGTTTGGTAAGGAAATTCTCTTCTTGGTCCCACTAGGTTTAGATATAATCTTCATTTTTGAAATATATTTCGGGCATGTACAGAAGTACTCGCTTGTTCGTAATCGGGTGGTTTCAAGCAATTTTTGTCATAAATATTGTTGGATTTTCTGAAGAATATAACGTTTATTTCGGTGAGGCGGGTCGGGTGGATTATGGAAATCTTATAACTATGATTATGCTCTGTATCGTATTTTGCAAATTAACCCTATGTTTAACCATATTTGTAAGTAAGCGTTACCGGATTTGTCGTTTTCAATGATTTTTTTTATAATGATAAGTGTTCCGCGACTCAAAATAGGTTTAGCCCCAGTGGGACACTTTTGAGAGGCAATGCCAAATTTGCGACAAAATTAACATAGGAATCAAAAAACACAATCATGAAACTTTACTATAGTAAGATATCTCTATATAATCAAATATAATCAAAGATATATTTCTGAATGTTGAAGAATTTATTCTCCAATTTTCTGAAATGTGTTCTGATTTCCATTTTTTTGCTAAAAATCCAAAATTGTCATTGCGTAGCACAATATCACATTCAAAATTCTGAGATTTTGAATACCACAGAATTATCTTCATGATCATCCAATTGCTTAACCCGGCAAAAAATATAATGCCTTCAAAGTTGGCGTCGTATGAAAAATCTATTGATTGCGATTTAGTCGTTTTCTGAATCATACCCCTAAGTCATCGATTTTATGACAAATGATGTATGTCTTCGTGGGTTATTTCTGGTTATGCTTCAACAGTTGTGCAGCAAAATACTCAGTACACAGATGAAAAAACTTGAACTATAGCAACACTGGCAGTTTTTAGATATTGTAGTCAAGTTCAGACAAATCAGTCTGAGAACAAACCTCTTCATTCAATGACCGAGAAACTAGTCTTAATCATAGAATTCAGATAATAATCTTTCATTTACATCTTACTGGGTGTTTCTCCCGAAAACCACAATTTGGATATGAAAAATTCTCGGAAAAGAAAATTGTTGAAATCTGTTTTTCTAAGAAATAGTATGATTAATTGATTTATATAACACATACTGTTGATTAGTAGAGCTTAATCTGGACATTTTCGACCTTTACAGTGTTAAAATCCACGTAAATGATCCAAATAGCATGCAAATGACAGAAAAGGTTATATTTAATAAAAAAACTGAACTTTAATATTATAATAAAAACATATTTCCAACACGATAATGCTTAACAATGGTTTAGTAATGGATAACAAGTAAAATAAAAATTAGTAATTTTTATTTTACGTGATATGACAGTCATCATGTTTTAGCTTCTCCATTTGTTTCTTTTCTGGATCATTTTTAATTTTTTCTCTTCTTTTCTCCTTTTCCACATTTTCTTTTCACCTCATAATGTAAGAACATGAATATATGTAGGAGTTGTCATCATAGACGTAACTAGGTCTAGATTTTGGGGGGCTGAAGAAAATGTGTGCCTATCTACATACCCTATGCTTCATTAGGAAATCGAATATAGGGAATAACCAAAGCTTTTAAATCACTCCTTACTTAAAATTACTATTTATTTTCTATCATTATCGTTATGAGTTTATCAATATCCGGAAAATTGCGAAAAATATTAGATTTAGACCCTTTTTAAAAAAAATATTATTTAAATGATTACAATCTTTAACAATTTTTAAAATAAATGTTGTACGCGTGCTAATATTTCTTCGTAGCTCAGTTAGTTGAGGCGGGATGATAATATGCCAACTCCAGGTTTCATTCCAGCTGGCAGGTAACTTTATTAATTTTTTTTCAAAATACAAATTTAAAACAATTTTTCTTCCCGAAAATATTTTCCACATAATCTAAAAATTGCAATTCTATCCGCAATATTGCACACGACTAAAAATCAGAATGCCATTTGAAAATCAAATGAAAGATTAAGTAAAAATGATGATCTTGTTGACTGATGTTGATGACTAAGTTGTTAAGTACTTAATTACAAAATTAGTGAAAATTCAATTACAGCCAGTCTCGGTGGATTAGTGGTTTGCATGTTTGCTTCATAATCGCAGGTTCGGTCCCCGGTCGAGCTAGTAATTTCTCATAGCGGAGAAAAATTAAAAACATGCCTTCTTCTCGGATAGGAAGTAAAACTGTAGGTCCCGTCAATGCGATGTTCGGCACGTTAAAAATCCCTACTGGGCGTGGAATTCGCACAGATTCGGCTAAATTCTAGTAGGGTCGGCCAAATGATCATAGCAATCGGTGCAATGCGTACGAAGGATGCTCCGTCATCCTGATTCTTCGTCCAAAAATAAAGAAATAAAAAGATTTAATTACATAATTATAGTGCGTCCGCAAACCATGCGAAGTAATAAATTAAACTGACAGCCTGGTAAGCACATTACCGCAATGGTTTTCTATTGTCATTTGCTACTTAAAACCGTAAATTCTGCTGTTATTATAAGCAGCCGCAAAATGCTACTCAAATGACAATAGAAAACCCTTGTGGTAATCCGCTTATCTGACTGTCAGTTTAATTTTTTACTTCGCATGGTTTGCGGACGGACTATAGTGGATATAAGTAATTAAATTTGTGAACTATGGTGTTCAGGAAAATGGTTGAAAAAATTACTTTTAAACAAAAAAATAAATAATAAATATTGTTTAATTTTAAAATAAATGTTCCAGATTTCTCAAAAAGAAAAAGTGTCTTCTCAAAATTTTTGTGTGGACGATAGCGACTTTGGTTTATTACCGCCCCCGCTTTTAGCTACTGAGCTACTAAAAATATTAGTGCCGGCGAGTATCACATTTATCTTAAAAGTAGTTTATACTTATTTGACTGATTTTATAATGTTTTTCTCCCATTTTAAGGATATAAGTACTGTTTAAACTTATGATCAGGATGATAGTACTAACTGAATTACTTGGGGAGATTTTACAAAGGATTTTTTAAAAGTACGCCTTAATCCGTATACTTATTCAATTTCCCAATATGACATTTTCAATGCATTTCAAAATTTGATGATTTTTCAAATTCTTCAAAATTTTATATTTTTAATTGGCAATGTTTAGTTAAAAGTAAATTTCTAGGTAACTTTTAAACGTAAATATAAATAGTTAACTCTACATCATACTTTTATGAACCTTAAAATATAAGCTGTTCTTGCAGACATTACAGTTAGTTATAAAACCTTAGAAATACGTAGTAATAATTGATTGAACAATAATTTACTTTTGGAAAATAATTCTTTTTGTGAGATAGATCTTTTAATTTTAACAACGATTTGGTGATGTACCGAATGCAGAGGTTTTCTGTTTTGAAGGATTTTCGATTATATTATCACGTGTTAAAATTACACCAGAATTTACGTAACTGAAGTTATTATTTCATACTTATTTAAATGTTCATCAAAAGTATTTCGTAACATTTATTTCTGATAATCTAAAATATGAAGTTTACTTATTAAGCTTTTTCTTTAAGACGCCGAGTAAACTAATTAGAAAAGATTTTGAGAAAGCTATTCTATCTTATTCTATTAACTCATTACTTGTCTCAACGTGGGGCAGTCATACTTATCTTTCATCATTAGTTTCTTATTGTTTCATTATTATCTAATTTCGTTAAATCAAGAAACAAAGGCTATTTGCTGGTTTTTTCATTTATTTTAATTTACCGGTTTTCTGGTTATTTATATTTGCTATTTTATTACAAAACTAAATACAAAAAATGTCTGGCTCGAATCCATTTTGGGGGGGCTACTTTTTGGTTTAGGGGGCTTAGCCCCCCCAAGCCTCCACCTAGTTACGTCTATGGTTGTCATTTACGTAAACAAATTGTATTACGTGGAATTATAAATCCACGCAAATGATGCAATGAAAATGCCACGCGAATGACTATTAGAACATTAATATAACATAGCGCCTAGACTATTTTCTTTGGAGGCTTCATACTAGATATAATGAAACAACACAAGTAGTGTATTAACTTACGAAAAATTTATTTCTAAATTCAACACCAGTAAGAAATTATGATAACCACGTGAATGATGCGAAATAAATGTACTCTTACATCAAACCATATAAACTACCTCTATAAAGTTTATAGATCAACTGAACAAGACACTACATGTTGATTTCATTAAAATTACATATGCAAGCAATAAATGTGTAATGCTGATATTGTAGAAATACTGATACTGTACGTGAAATTTAATAATGTTCTCCTCTCTTAGTTAGATCCACGCAAATGCCAAACTATCAGGGACAACATTTACTTCATTGTGTAGTAGTCGATTCTTAATATTTTATATATTAATTGACTCTGGATGAGAGCCCTATACTTGTTTTACAATTCTCCTTAATTAGAACAATAATGATTAACTGATGCTTTAGAAAAACTGCTTTTTACTTTGAGAATACATACTAGGGACATGCCACGTGAATGATATATGACATAATAATGTTTACTTTTTATTGTTAAAAAAATAGGTCAGTTGTTTTTATATATTTGGCTAAATAGACTGCTATTACATCTTCATTGTACTGAACTAACAGGTAAAAAGATATTCGTAATATAATATTAATTAAACAGGGACAGTAAATTTAATATTTCTGAAGAATTACCCTACTACTAAATTTAGATTCCTAATTCAGATTTTTGAAGTGTAGACATCTATATCATGTTAACATCTTTTTCTGGGGAGCTTTAAATTCCATGACCCTTAAAACGCCTTCTCAGCTTAAAAATCTTAAATTAAAATTAACTTCTAATCCGCATAATATGCTAAAAATAATAATAAATGTAAAATTAATGATGATGGGGGGAGTTAACAAGTGTCTGTACCTACCATTGTATGTATACCTAAGAAGTATCATAACCCTAATAAATATACATATGTCTTTATTGTAAATAATGTATGAGTTGTGAATACTGTAAAAAGTGTAAAGTAATGCTTGAAGTGATGAAAAATTATTAATCGATGCATATAGCGTAACACGTACATAAGAACTAATTTAATAATTTGAGCCTAGCCTACTATAAATGTTAGAAGAAGCAGTACTTGAAAGTTTTCTCGTATAGTTACACATCTAAAAGTAAGTTTCGTGACTGAAGTAATTATTGTGAAATTGAAATTAAAACTTCATTTTGCCTTTCTTTTTTAATAAACAAACTAGGATGTATGTTCTTAGATCGTATTACAGAAAGAAGAAAATTTATGGACGGAAGGTAACCGTGAATAATTATTTCGTGTGACAACTTTTATGTCTCATTCAAAAAGTGTCGTAATTTTTCTTCCAACACATTAGTTTCATAATTTAAGTTTTCGACTTATTAGCAGTATGAGCAAACTCAAAACTACAAGGTAAGGCCATTTTGGATATTTTGAGCCATATGACATAGAGCCAATGACATAGTCATTGGAAGGTAACTGTAGAGCTAGAGGGTAGTGGTTTTTGCAAAACAATAACGGTTTCAATGTCTTTACAGTCTAGTAAGAAAATCGATTAGAATGTGCATAGAACCTTTTATTGTTTTACAAGTATACCACAGCAATAAAAATAAAACGCTAAGCTGAATTTTGCATTTGGAAATAACAAACTGGAATTTCCATGTAATTTTCTCTCTTCGATCTGAAACACACCAGCTTTTGTATTGTAACTAGCATTTCCCAATTATGTAAAGCTATTAATATGTAGAATAGTAGTGGTAAAGCCGTCATATTCGCTTGACGGGGCGCAGAGCAGATACGGGCCTGTCACGCGAGTCTTATTGCATATTTATGTAAGTCGTCCGACCGCCATCGCCATGACGAGATATCGCGCCTTTGATTCAAATACACTATGAATAAGTTATTCCTACTATTACTATTATTAGCCTGGGGTTTATTATAATTTTCCTTTTCTTTCTGTTACAGATGCCATGGGTAAGTCGTTGTGGCCGCTGCTGTCATACAATGTCCATAAAAATACCCCGCACCTACTAACTTAGTAAAGGTAGGAAGAAGGATAAACACTACACTAACCTGCTCTCTTCTCTTATCTACATCACACGAGTCTGTTATAAAGAGCCAGGTGTTTAGTGCTATGGGCATTCTTGGTAGTTGCAGTCAGTGTGACAACCTGTGTGTTGGTTACATATAAAGATAGAAGGAAAAAAGTAATAAAATTAAAACCTCGAAGGTGCAACATTAAAAGAAACAGAAAGATCTTGAGAAATACGTTGTAGGTATACTATTTTATACATTTGTCCTTTTTATGGAACTAGGGGAGGCGATTGGAATTCACCGGACGTTCTGGTGGAATATATAACTCAAAATTGTTTCTAACACGCGACAAGGGGGCTGAATGTGATTAGAGTGGTTTTAACGGAGGTGTAAATAGGATTCTTGGCATACTTTGATTATGGAGAGAAATCCATAATATATGATCACGCGAAATTCTACTGTTTGGGAGGGTGAGATATTTATAACTTGAAAGGGAAAGTAGATTAGAGGAAATTTACAGATTGACCTTGTAGTTTCTGAAAAGAAAAAAAAAAGAGTTATTTGCTCTACATTCTCTTAGTCTTTTGAAACCCATTCCTTTACATTTTAAGAATCACTTATTAAAATGGTTCCAATCTTGGTCAATCTCCTTAGAAGTTTCTTCTACAAAGATGCTAGTCAGACATCTCAGAAACTTTTAATCATACTAGTTCAGCATAGAAAGATGAATGGATGCAATTTTACCATAGCAGTTTATTTCTTTTAATATTTTTTACTTTTCTTTTTTTTCTACAGAATTTTGGAATATTGTCTTTTTGGAAAACGAGTACGAGTTGTCCCAAAAAGTTTAACTAGCACTAATCTAAACTTTGGGATTATAGAATTCGATACAGATATCTTTGCCAAAACATTTTCACGTTTCACAAATGTTTTCCAGACATCTATACAGCTCCAACAAATAACAATGGCAATAAGTAGGAAATGCAATACATAAATATTAAAAAAGCTCTCTTGGGATGTGAGGAAGCGTTCTATAATCGTCATGTCATATCGGAGGTCATATTGGAGCACGTATTTGAGTTTAGCAGGGTAGATTAACCGAAACCTCACTATCAATGTTCAGCTGATTCAAATAAATCTAGGGCAGTCAGTATTCCAAAGTGTAAAGTTGCTTTTTCTTTTCCGTGCTCTTTAATAAATTTTATGTAAGTTAATTTATATGAAAATATAATTTAAAGCCTGGTTCGCAAAAATTTGTCCTAAATTTATTTGCAATTCGCTGTACATGATAAGAGGCAAAATATGGACTAGTCCAAACCTGTGTTTAAACGTCAAGTCGCGTGTCAAATCTGATTCCAGATTTGAGGATCGATTATTCTGTCGTCGTTGTCATCTGATCACTTATTTGTCCCTGTCAACAATTTTTAGAGTGAATACCGGAAAAACTGACACAGGCCAATCCTACAGGCGTTTCGTATAGTAAAACTCGATAAAATTTGCACTTATCTAAAGCAAACAAAATTGCAGCCAGTAAAAATGCAGACACATGAAACATGATGTACATACGTTCATGGTATTTCATGAACAAAATGCTTTTCTGCATGTGTGAACTACTGTTTTTAATCACAGCAATTCTCCCCTCTTTTGTGATCTGTCATAAAATCATACAGTGCTATCTCCGTTTCATTTTCATTTCAAAATTTTCAAAAATTTTTTACTTTTTGTTTGTTTATAATAATTTTGGTGCCTCAGCCATGATCGGCCATGATTAGGTTCTTATTGCTTATAGTAAGGGATTATGTCTCTTTTTGCTCAATCAGCGGTACAAGTTTCAACAGTCTGTCCGAATGATGCCGTATCCCAAAAGCAGCAGATGGTGGGCTTCTAAATGATACCTAAGATAAGTGTGTTTTGTCAGTCAATGTTTTTAAGAGAGATTTTTCTCAAAAAATTCTTTTTGCCTGAAATATTCAAAAATTAGAAATCGATAAAATAACTCTAAGATTTCCAATCCAGTTGCGTAAATAATGCTCCAATGAAAATGGAAAGAATAGTCGAATAGTTTCTGTTAAAACTTTTTCAGGTAGGTTACTGTATATCCAAGAAAACCATGGCAATTGACGTCATGGATTGGAAAGTAATTGGTTTGCTTACATTCAACTCATAATAATTACACTGGTAATTATAGTTACCAAATGCCCTACTTTTATATGTCCTACAATGTTCATTCTGTCCTCCGACCTATTTTCGAAGAAGAAAAATTATGTCCTATTTTAAAGTTTCTATTTAGTTTAAATTGTATTGATTTGTAATGAAATTCTATTCATTTGCGAAAAGAAAAATCTATACTACAACTTAAGCCGCGTCTGTGCGATGCGTCACAGAATATAAGCAACATGTGCTTCTATTTGTATACGATAGTACAATTTGTCAAATTCAGTTTGGCCGGCGAAGTTTGAATGCGCATAATATTTGCGGTATTAGGGTAGGAATAGCTCATTTCATCTAATGTTCTCGTCTAGTACAGATTGGTACATTCTATGAAAAAGCATAAATTATATAAAAAACACGCTAAGATTTTATCACAAAAACTCGTTAGTTTTAATTCTTCTACCTGAAAAGTCTTATTTTTGGATTGTGGATAGTTTTACACAGGGGTATAATAAAGATTTGTATGGCTAGAGTAAATTCTAATTTGCACCCTTTTTGTGAGTTGAAAATACTTGCACCACAGATTGTACTTTCTCTTTACCTCCTAGATTTTGTCTTTGTCGAACACCGACTCTTTCTTTTCCCCATCTGCGCATTCCGTCGGCCAAGCTGCATTTGATGGACAATAGTATGCTTTTATTCGTTAGTGAGGCACTTACCGATGATTGGAGTAAATGAGTAGAGGAGGAACGTGAAACACTTGCTATCTTGCCATTATCCACTGTGATATCACAATTTCACGTTATGCTTTAAAAGTAGAACTATTAAATAGTAGTTGTTTACTGTTAAATTTGAAACTCGTTTCCCTATTCCTGTTATAAAGAGTGATTTAGAATTCGCGCAATTCAAATTATAACATTAATTTATTTAAAACAACTAGAAGTACAGAAAGTTTTAAACTAAAAATTACAATAAATTTTGGAATTACCTCCGTCCTACTCGAATACAACGGCGATTCCTCTTTACCATGTTTGACTTTACCAAATCTTGCCGTTTCGATGTTTGCCTTTAGCTTGTCTATGGAGTGCGGCTTGTTTTGATAAATCACTTCTTTCAAGTACGCTTATGGAAAAAATCTGGCGACGACAAATCGGGCAGTCTAGAGGGCCATAAATCCTTTAAAATGATGAGATCGCCAAAAGAAATCTGTAACATCGCCATCATTTCGTTGGTCGCTCCATACTGCTGAAACCAAGAATCACGTTTATCTTCTTCCAACAGAGCTACGAATTGGGCTATCGAATTACGATATACGACGCATTCTACGGTCCTTTAAAAAAATAATGAACCAGTTATGAGGCCCCGAGCATGGCACACCAAATTCCAACTTTTTGGTCATGCAATGGCTTTTGGTGAAAACCACGAGGATTTGCAGAGTTTTAGATCCTGGTGATCTCACTGTTCACCTGAAAAGGCCTAATAAAATAAAATGAAAAATTACCATAAAAAAATCCAAAAATCCATTACCATAAAAAAATTTCAGATGCCAGGGAATAAGAATCTTCAAATAATAATTATTCCACTTGGGAAAACTATTTATATACATTGCATGGTACTACTTTTGTAACGCCCGGTTTTTGTTTGGACCCTTTGGACTATGAAATCTAATTTATCAAATGTAATCCAAACTTTCTACTGCGTTGATGTGACTTGTTTCTTGTTTCTTGTCTACCTATTACTGTTTTGCTTACACGCTTTCTATTACAGTTGATTGTGTGTAATGATTATGTACCGGACTGAAAATTTACCCGATCTGATCTAGGAACCTTTTTTGGTGTAATCGAGGACAGCCCTAATTAAAAAGCCCGATCAGGTCTCCATGAGTACTATATGATTCAGTAATAGGCACTGGTGCATTGTGGTCCCGGGTATGTACCGCGCTCATTGTAAGGCGGTCATAACTATCATACATGATGTATTCCAGGAGGTAAACTGATTTATTTATCTAAAATGTCTTTTCAGTGAAATTAAAGACAACAGATTTGCTAATTATTGCATTTTACACAATTAAGATAAAATAAAACAGTTTTAAAATAGCATAAAAAAGTAAATTTAAAAAATAATTATTGAAATAATCCTAAAAATAGAACGTAACTACGTTTCGTTTTTAAAATATTTAGAATAGTAGAGCAAACAGCTATTTCATAACAAAAACTAAGATCATACAATTTACACTATAGACTTAAGTAATAAATATATCTTAATATACGTTATATTAGTGATATAAACACCTACTCATACCTAAGCCTTGGTAGTGTAATGCCTGGCGTGCCGGACTTTCACCAAGCGGCCCGCGATCGACTCCCGGTGCCGGCAGATCTGGTTAAGGTTTTCTGCAGTTTTCCTTAGCTGTGACACAAATGTGGGATTTGCGCTGTTCCATCTGTAAGTTGGCTGCAGCCGCATATTGGGCCTACATAATAATAATAATCGCCCCCTCCCTCCCGCACAAGCTTATAGCTTCTGGGGCCTTGGTTTAGGCTATGGGTTGTAGTAGTTATTATTATTATTATTCGTCTAATAAATTAAGAACAGCCCGAGAGAAAATAGATTTCTTTTTAGGAGGTAGTTTTCTAAGGCTTGTTATGTATGGATCAGAGTTCAGTAGTAACCTATTCAATAGATCTATATTGGTTGTTATACGTGACATTTTTCTAGTGTGATCCCATCTAAATGACTTAATAATCTTATTAGTTGACTCGGCAGCTTCTTCAGAGAGTTCCCCAATAGGCAATAACGCGTGATCTATGACTTCAGAACCATGAATGTAAAAGAACATACCTGTTTCTTGGACTTCCATTGTAGAACATATGGACAAAACACCAAATTACCACAAAACAGTTAACAAAGACAAGTTCTATTACATTAATTATGCATGATGCGATGTGTTCACAGTCGAGTAATAAACAAAAGTGTTAATGTTTATATATTTATCCAGGAACTACATACAATATACATTTTTGCAAAGATATACTTATAAGAAGTTGCTGAAAGGAAATAATATATATACTATTAAACGTTCTCTAGAAACAACAAATGGTAACAAAATCCTACAGAGATCGCAAATGTGCGTCTAGGAAGACATAACAGTCTAATAAATGACATCAAGCAAATTTCAGCAAGAGATTGTTGTTGTTTTATAATATAAAGGTATAGAGCTTTAAAATAAAAAAAAAACCAACAGGGGGAGAGTGGGGGAACATAGTTAAAAGACTACACAAAGACTACACTTGAAGAAAATTTTACCATAAATACCTACCTCTCTGTAGGTATATAATTTCAAATATTTCAAAAAAGAAAACAATCAGAATCAATTAAATATAAAAGAACATATCTGTTTCTTGAGATTTCCATTGTAGAATATACGCACAAACACCAAATTACCCCAAAATAGTTAATAAAGACAAGTAATGACTAACTGATAACATTAAATATGTAGGGTACGATGTATTCACTTTCGAGGTCGAAACAAAAGTGTTAATGTTTAATTATCCGGTATCTATTTATACTACGATGTACTATGGTAATCAGTTAATAATTAGATGGTAACAAATTACGGGAAAACGAACTAAAATATTTTTAGGTTTTGACCTATTACGGGACCACTGTGCGCGGTGGTTCAATTCGCTCGTTCTGTAACAAACTGCCCTTCAAAAAATGTTGAATTCTTGAATCAAGATTTAGGTATTTGCTTTGAGGGGAGTTAATGTAAACTCTAACAAAAGTAATCAGCCTCTTCCTCAACTTATAGTGAAAAGACTATATTCACCGTGCCAAAGACAAACTTGGTGTCATACGGCAAATCATAAAAGTGATTTCAATTCCAACTCTGCAGAGTCCGGTTCATTTGTCTCATATTAACAGCCTAGCATGTGTTAAGGAAAACCCTCCACAAGAAGACATTCTGGAAAGTTGAAACGGAAATGACTTTTAGGTGTCGACATAGGGAAGTTTTTCATCAAATCAAATGAACTGATGCAGTGGTTGACTATTTTTGCTAGAGTTTATTTAATCCGCACAAACAAAAATATACCCATAAAAAGTTCAATTCAAGAATCTAACAGTTTCTGAGGGACAGTTGGATATAGAACTGCTCTTTGACTTCGTTTGACACAAATAGCATATTTCAGACACTCATGGAAACCTTGTTAATAGAGTTACTTATCCAAGAACTACATAATATAAGATTCCTTATACATCTACACACGTAATCAATTTTTGTCAACGTGAAAAACCAGAACGATGCTTATCCAGTGCGTAAGTGTGAAAAAAAGGATACTATCCTGGCGAAATCAGTACAAAAGGTCACATTAGATTAGGACCTCATCAAGATCTAATTGAGGCAGCCCAGTTCTTTTCAAGATTAAAGTACATTAGAGAAATCCCATAAGATCCTTATCAAGTTCCAACACGGGAAACCTGAGGTCATTTTACAATTAAACAGCTTAGGGAAGCCCGATGAGATCCCCAAGCCCCATCGGGACAACCTCAACCTTTGTAAGGACTCTTAGAAGCAAATTGTGTTACATGATTTCACAAGGTCCCTACTAGGGGCAACGAGTCATTCTCAAAGGATTCGTTTAAGATCTTTATTTAAATTTCCTATCCAACACCCTGAAATGGTATAAGGAAAAAGAAGAAGAAGAAGATTTAAATTTCCAGTTGGGTACTAGCTCTAGCTAGTTTTCAATCAATAATCACCTTCATTTCTAATAATAGGTATGGTTGTATTTGGCATGATTTATTCTTCAAAAAACAGTATCCTGGAGACTCTGCTTCATGCTGAAGCATCGGAAGGAAGCATATAGTAATTGTGATTTTCTAGGATTGTCTAGGAGCAGTTATAAAATTTTGGAAGCACTTGATTTATGACTGGAATTTTGATTAAATGTTGATGTTTTACGTGATCTAAATATCATTTAGGTTGAGGGGCACCTCGGTCACGTATATATTAGGTATTGACTGAATAAAAGCACCTATATGAGTCGGCTCCAGGACTCCACAATCCAAATGTCTTAGAATTGTCCAGATTAGAAGTGAGAATGTCCAAATTAGAAATTTGTTAAATTTGTACAATTTGTGGAGGTTATTCCGAATGTAGGTACAACCTTTAGTCTTTAAATAGACTTAATTAAACGACAAGTCATTTTATATTGTCCATTCGGCTATTTTATATTTACTATTGACATTAAGAAAATGATAATGATGAAATAATTTGTTTACGAGTGAATGATTTTATTACCAGCTTTAAAGGCGCATTTTTTTCAGGAATAATTCTGCAATTTTCATTTATTATTATCGCGTCTGTCTATGAAATGCAGTAATCATTATAAATAAATTATTAAATATTTTCGTGTGTAAGCATTTTTCAATAATCGAATAAAACGCTAATGCCATGTTATAATAAAAATAGTGAAACGTGACAAAGCTGTTTTGTTTTTTCATGAATTATTTAAAATACTGGTCATTTACATAATCACGTTGGTTACATTTAGTTGAGCACACCGTCGGTGAATAAAGCTGTCATTAGTGGATTTTTCATAAAAGACGCATTAAAGGTTGTACAGGTTGTACTTATTTAATATTTTATTAATTTGTTTTCTGAGTTCAAGTTTTTTTTTCATAAGTGGTTTAATTTTTAATTAATTTTTTTCTAATAAGATTGACTCCATAGATAGATCAATAGATATTTATACGCTATTTTGTTAAATTTTTAGTCCGTTTTAATCAGATTTCTTCACCTGGGAATCCCCGAATATAAAAATCCTGGAAATCTTTAAACAAGTTCCGGAAATGTAATTTCTTTATATATTTATATCTTTAAATTTAATATCTTTAATTTAAACCAATAAAAATAATCAGTGTATTTAATACATACAATTGTATGTATAATCTAGGGGATTCCCCGGATCTCCTGAAAATAAATCGGTGAAAATAATAAATTAAGTAATCTGAAGAATTTTAAAAATATGTTTCAATGTTAACTTCCTGTCCTGTTATATGCTTTTCTTGACATTTGCACGTCATTTCTGTATGCATATACTATATATGTTATATAGATAACGTTGTAAAAGATAGTCATGCTATCATCCGTATTACAAGACATTCCAATACTGAAATTTATGTATGTTTGGTATAAAAGGTTGTTTACATTAAAAAAATTCAAAATTCCTTGTGGTTACTATTTTCTATGTGAAAGTTAATATTTTTGAACCTAATAAGATGACGGAAATGTATGTATATTAAGGTTAGATTATCATAAACAAATGCTGGAGAGAAACTGTCATAACATCATCTCTTGTACCGGGTGATTTTTTAAATTTCTGATCTAGTAAGTCGTGATTTTTACGCCGTATCGAAGGTCACCGAAACGTAGGGCGTAGCGTTGATCACACTGCTATTCCAAATGTCATTTATGTGACAAATGAGGTTATGTTTATGTCAACATTTTTGAAATCTGACAGTTGTGACAAATCGAACGATTCAAACTACGCCCTACGATTTCCGCATCTTTTGTTTTAAAATTATGTCATGGCTTTCTAGATCAGAAATTTAAAAAATCACCCGGTACTTGTTTAACGAGCATTTATATATCTTGTAGCAGAGTAACTGCTGGCTGGTTGGCATTTCCTTACCTTTTTCAACTCGATGAAATGGGTGTAATTTATTTTACATAAATCTAACACGTTTTCACTGTTAGTTTCTCCCATTTGTGGATTATTACGGAGAAAAAACGTATGCTCTTGTAGCAACTGATACAAGCCATATACGTTAGGCAAGATTTATAATATTAAGGTCGTTCCGTATGTAGCTTTGCATACGGTTTCCTTTCCTAGGAAAAACAGATACACGTTGGAATCGATGGAAATCGGTAGCGAATAGAATGGGTAAGCAGCGACAAAATGGGAAGGTAACGTGTTGCAATTCGTTTGAGTCGTACAAGAAGACGTGCGGTGCATCTCCGAGATGGGATCACGTAATCTATTTGCGGTGGATTCGGCGGCCACATCAGCCTGACGTGCACGGGAACTCTAAGCAGGGTTTACATGTGTGTGTCACTGCGACAAAAACTAGATTAATAACACCCCAATCCCGTCTAATCTGCTTTCCTTAAGTTGGATGTGGGCGATCAGTTCGAGTAATATTACTGGTAAGACCCTCATTTCCTCTCTTATAGCATTATTGGTGTATATTGAAATACGGGTGTATCATCTGGGTCCGTTCTCTGAGACCCATATGTATTGGAATGATGAATTTTTATTTTTTAAAATCCAGATGTTGAATTAAGAAAACTGTGAAACGATAAGTATTTTGTTAATGCACATAATAGTATAATACAGAAAACTCAAAACGAAACAAAATTGCTGGGGAAGAGTTTTCTTTCTCTTACTGCACTTGCATATAATCTCTTTGTCTATTAAATGGGTTTGAATAACCAACGACTTAGTAGCCTCATTATAAGATCCTAAGAATTTTGAGAAGGTCGACCTACGGTATCGCCTTCAACCATGTTTACATCTCATAATTTTTGGATTAACCTTTCTACTAAAATAAAGATGAGAATGTTGCTATATATGGATGTAACGATCCTCTTGGAGACAGTCGTCCCTGATATAAATTTCTGTGACTATTTAAAAGTAATATTAACATTAATGCTCTTCTGGGAACTTTAATTAAAGGCATATTTTGCCTTAGGCCTAGGTGCATTCTTTCTGAAATTATAATCATCAGAAATTATGCAGCCTCATCTGTTTCATCTTTTGTCTGATTTGAACCTACTGCCTAACTATTGCCTGAACTATCAATTGCTGTCGTTTCGAGAATTTTGCCATATCGAAATTTGTTTTTTATCAAGTTTGCTCAGCTTTACTCTGTCTTATTTTTGTACCTTTTTGGCACATTTCTTGGTAGTACATTTTACTTGATTTCTATGGTTGGCTTGTAGTTTGATTATGGAAGTACTAATATAAATAAAAGCAATCGAAGACCTCGGTGCAAAATCTAGCTAAGCCCAGATTTTGAAAGTTATGGAAAATAGGAAAAATTCCGAAACGTAGTCGATTCTTACTTTCAAAGATCACAGTAGGTAAGTCCATAACCTACTATTCATTGTAATTGCCGTCATTCTTGAGTCAAATCGACTCAAACCGACCAATCGTATGACATCCACCGTATGACATCGTATGAAATCCGCTGCTGTGAGTACTTACCTTAATACTAGCCAGTTTTCGCACCAAGGTCTTCAATTTGTAGGATGTGTATGATTTAGAAAATATACAACGCTAATATTAATACCAAGAATTGTTGAGCTATGGAAATAATTTCTAATATCGCGGAAATTTCAAAATTGACAGGATCATATGAAACATATTAGCAAATCAAAGCAAATCTCTGACTGTCCAGAATTCACCGAATCTTTCAACAGTTGCGCTGGTATTGAAGCTGATCTTATCCTTCATTTAAGTTAATATCATTTAAAAGAACAAAACCTCATTGGGACCTGGGGAAAAGTGATTGCAAACTGCATAGTGATGTAGGATAAAACAAGGACAAATCATATTCATGTTACTAAAAATATTTTTGGAAGACTTAAGATATATCATTGGCAATAATACAACTAATACGAGGGCAAATTCATAAGTACGTGCAAAAACTATGAGATGTCGCTGTTCTAAATTTTTTATTATTATTCGAAAATAGCAACCTTTGAAAGATCACATGTCAGATTTCAACTTGATACATCGATTAGTATTTGTTTGGCAGCCATTGTAGTCAAGTTGCTTTTTCTACTTGTGCAAAATGGAAAAAACCCGAATTACGTGTTGTAATTAAGTATCAATGCTGAAAAGGTTTAACACCCAAAGAAATTATTGAAGACTTTAAAAAAACATTAGTCGAATGTGCACCTTCCGAGAGAATGATTTATAATTGGTATAATGCATTTAAGCGTGGTCATAGTAGCACAGAAGATGAACATCGTTCTGGTTGTCCAAATGAGGCAGTTACTGAAGAAAACATGTACAAGTGCATAGTATTGTATTGAAAAATTGAAGATTGAAAATAGGTAAGATAGCTGCAGTGTCAAAGATCTCATATGCTAGTGTTTATCGCATATTGCATGAACATTTAGGCATGAAAAAGCTTTCTGGGAGATGGGTGCCGCGGCTGCTAATCACTGATCAAAAGCGACCTCGTGTTGACATTTCAAAGTATTGTTTGGGCATGTATAAACACAATACAAGTGAGTTTCTTCGTAGACTAATAACGGTTGATGAAACATGGCTAAATCAGTATACACCAGAAACTAAAGAACAATCAAAACAGTGGGTTTTTAATGGCGAGAGTGATCCGAAGAAAGCAAAAACCAGTTCATCGGCTGGAAAAGTCTTAGCAACTGTTTTTTGGGATGCACATGGTATAATATTAATTGATTATATGAAAAACAACTGGAGAATACTATGCATCACTTTTGGACCGTTATGATGCAGAATTCAAAAAGAAATGTGCACACTTAGCTAAGAAGAAAGTATTCCTTCATCAAGATAATGCGCCAGCGCACAAATCCGGGATTGCTTCCGCAAAATTACATCAACTGCGCTACGAATTACTTCCACATGCGCCTTATTCGCCAGATTTGGCTTGGTGTGAAATTTTTGTTCCCAAATTTAAAAAAGTACCTCGCTGGAAAAAAATTTGCAACAGGCTCTGAAGTTATAGCAGAAACTGAAGCTTATTTTGAAGACAATTTTTCCTTGGAATAAATGTATCGAGTTAAAAGGGGACTATGTTGAAAAATAAAAAGGAAATTTTGAAGAAAAGTTTTGTTTTAATACTTTTTGCACGTACTTATGAATTCGCCCTCGTATGGTAGATGCCAAAATTGTATCAACATATCTTCATGATCTTGAAAACCGTTCTTTTGCATCAATATTACTTTGGCAAAGAACATTGGTTATAGAAGAGGTTTGGTGTAGATTGCAGTATTGCGTGATCTGATTCTCAAGTTGAGTCTTTGGTCATCCTAGATCCGAATATCAAGGTTAGCTTGGAAAGGTTTAAGATTTTTCAGTCGTTTGAGGCTTGTCTTGGCAAATAATCTGCCAGGTACTAGAGATCACTAAATTTAAAACAATAAGCTGTGGTCATAAACATTAATTGCCTGGAATACAGCCGTCCGTAGGGAGTTACTGCACTATAATCCATACTAAGTAACTTACACAAATCGTTCAAATTTTTTTTATTAAAAATAGTTTTTGGTTTCTCCGGAATTTACATCAAAATGTAGATATCACACTGTCACGTAAAGAGAAACTTAAGATGGCTTTTAAGGAATTTTTCAAAACTAGCACCTTACTCAGTGGTGGAGATTACCAATAATCTAACGGCCGCAATTTACAGATTTACCTGAATAAAAAAATTAATTCCCTGCCACAATTAACATTGCCTTTGACTAACTTTGACTGCAGCTTACAATTTCCGTTTTGAATCGTTCTTTTTCACTTGGGTTACAAGCATTGAAAGTCCGTGGAATCAGTGACACTTTGCAACCTTTCCGAAGCAGACGAGCCTTCCACATATTTGATTGGACTTTTAAAAACCAGGTAGACTTTATTTTCCAGTTTTGTAGGCTTTCTAGGATGTTCGTCAAGTGCTATCAGTTTTCTGTATGAGTGAGGCTTTTCGAGTAAGATTTTGCAGGCATCTGTGATTATGATTTTTTGAATCCTTCGTGCTATCCATCGATCTTCACAATTGAAAATGTCAATTTCAATCTAGTTATGATTTTGAAAGCAATTCCATTTACTATGTTTTGGTTGAAGTTTAGCCAATCAAACCCAGTCTGTACGTCTTTTATTTTGATAATTCTGATCATTACTGTTGTACCCATATCGTTTAGAAGTTCTCAGTCCAAACGCTGCGTCATTAAATAATCCAATGAAGTAAGTCATGGCTCTAAGATTACGATTTCATGAAATGTCTGATCTGTTCATTCCATTCTGTACTTTTTTGGTTACTATGTACTTAGTTGACGTGTTGGGTATTTATTGACCTTTGTACAAAACTGTAGTACCTATGTAGTGTTTTATGAGCCAGCTGATAATCTAGCTAAAGTTGGTTAAAAACTGCATAAAACTACTATTTATTGATTTTAAAAGTAAATTTTCTCATGACGTAAAGATAAAGGAACTAATGAGGTAAAAATAAAATTGTAGTAACAGTTTGATAGTTTGAGGTAACAACTCGATGCAAATAACATAATTAAAATGAGCGTATTTTGGAAAAAGGCCAAGGTGTTTTAGAATAGTTCTAACAAAGTGACGACTTGTTTTACTAATTACTTTCCATATCCGCCAAAATTGTCTCTCAAACCTTAACATTTAGAAAATTGAATTATTATTGGGTTACAGTATAGTCCCGATCGGTTTTTGTTTATTCCATGTAGCAAACCAAGGGGTCGTGATCTACTCCATAGGTCAACTTATGCAATATAAATGACCACTGGTCTACCTCCCCTTGCGAGGAAAGATAACAAGTGGATCAAAGAGGTCCATGTGGAATTCTTGGTGGTGCTGGTGGTGGTTGGTGGTGAACACATTTGTTTGCAGTGCACGTGAGGACGCAACAATACGTGTTCTGCACGCATTCATATTTTTGCAGAGCACATCACGTTACACAGTCGACAGCGGTCAGTGAAACATTAGCGGCTCCCCCGGGCCAGTTATTAAATTTCACTCCTCCACCGCACTCACTCTGCTTGCTCTGTTTCTGCTGTTGCAGACTCGGCACTCTATTACTATTCCAAACGGCCGTATTCCCTTGGGACATAACGAATTCGCTGTGTAGTATCAAATTTTGCTTTTAATCGTCTATTTTGGAGACCTGCATGATAACAAGGAATTTTGTTAGTTAATATTTAAAATTATGCAAAATTTAATAATGGTTTGCCTGAATATGTTTGCGTTGAGCTTTTCGAATTGGTCGATACCAAAGAGGAGGACTTTTTCTGGTGGTGGGTTGCCTAAAAGCAAATTGATTTTTCGCGCTTAAACCTTTCAGTATAAGACTATACAAGAATTACAGCGGAAAAGGAAGGCATCGCTATATTTTATTTTTGCCTTTTCGTATTCGAAACAAAGATTTGGGGGGATTTATACTAGTGGACTATAACAATGAATCAAATGAAACTACTAATTTTTGGATACCATCAATTTTTAGAACAAAAGGCTGACTTTTTTGTTTGAGATTAATCTGGATGAGATATTAAAAAAATAATTTTCCAAACGAGAAAAAAAAGTTAGAGCGGAAAACCTAATTTAGTTAGTTTCAGAAAATTAATTAAAACCAAACAAATCGGTAGGTTTCAACAATGGAAATTAAAATAATTGCAGGTGTAAACAAAGAAAAAAGATCTAATCAGATTAAATCAACTCTGCAAATTAGAATTTGGCGCAACAGTTAGGATTATCAAATTATAATAAATTGGCGTTATTAAGTTGATATAGAGTTTCAAATTAGATATGTTTTTATCTGGTAGTTATCTGTACATGGTATTATTGTTGCACACATGACGTTTTGTTAGAACAGTTGGCTGATTGTTTTAAATGGTCTAAATCGCCTTGAATCATAAAAGATGCGCTTTACTTTGTTGTAGTGATAACCCCGACATTTATATATTAAAACGGTCGTTGCAATGTTAATTATTTATAAAGTTGCGTAGGGATTTATTAATAAAATAAAATTAGTTTGCTAAACTTGTTTTTTTAATTTTATCTCTCGCTAAGTTACAAAATTAACAAATAGAAAGAACACTGATTATTCTAACAATTACATTGTATGCAGAACCTATGAGTGCTACCTTGAGACACCCCACTAATAGATATTTCTGAAGTCTTTTTACATATTGAATGTAAATTATTCTAAATTATTTACCCAAATGTGAATGAAATTTTTTTAAATGGTTCTCTAGCTTTTAAAATGTGATTAGCTGAGAGGGTTAAAGTAAAAGCTCACCTGCCAACTGTTAAATTATCGGAGTTCCTGCATTTATAGTCCTCTTTTTTAAAAAATGTTGGGTACTTAAAAATCCCATCTAGCATAATAACATTATTGTTAATTAAAATGTAAATTAAGTCGGTGAGGTCTTTTAACCCATTTGGAATCAGGTTGTCAAATTAAACTAAAAACTATAGTCGTAATAGGAAGAGCTTTTATGCTTTTAAAACTGCTACAAAATATCCATTTAATTAAACATTTCGATAGGTATGTTGGTAATAATACAACATGAGCTTTTTTTCTACAACCGCGCCATTCACCACACTTAGTGACTATAATGCAAAAATGTAAATGGTGCTACTTCTTACAGAAGCTTTAATTACACAGGCGTTAAGCGAATGCGAACCGCAACTTAAGGAGCAACAAACGTGCGTGAAATTCGAACAACGCTGTGATTGTTTCAGAGAGCGCGGCTAAAAATTAACTCTGTCGCTCTCGCTTGGTGTGGTCGTCATGTACACACACATTTCACATTATTATGCTCAGCTGATGTAGATTGTGTGCAATTCCTGAATAAACTCAGTCAGTCTTTGTTGGACGGAGCTTTTGCACACTTTTTTTCTCTGGAAATGTCCATTTGGTTTAGTTGTATAGGAATGGTTTGATACATTACACAGCTACAGGCGTATTGTGACCGACCGGTTTATCTCACTTATTATCTCGACATTTTCCTTCAGTTTATAAGTGTAATTGTTGATTTTGCTGTGTACTAGAACTTATAGTGCGTGTAAATAAGTGAAATATTGTTGGCTTCGGGGTGTTTTTGATTTGCCATAGATTAGCTGTGGCATTTTAGATTGTTAGGGAAGTCACGTTTGATGGTTTTGGTATATTTATTAGTTGATTCTGTGGGTGGTGTATCTGTAAAGAATTGTGGTTAGCATACATAACCTCTTTGAATTACTTTTACTTTCTTTAGCTGAACACGTGCTGTTGGAGCCAAAAAGCTTACGATACATCGAACAATAACGTTCGAACAACGTGACCATGTGATGATCTTTGTCCAAACATCTACATTATTACATTTGGACTTGAGAAGAGAACAAAATTGTTTTTGTGTTTTAGACAATCATCTGTACAATAAAGAATAGAAGCTAAAGATAAGTCAGTAGAAACTTTACACCATTTAAAGTATTCATCTTGAAGTGAATTAGACATTGACCATACGTTAGTTGTTTTTGTAGTTAACTTAGATTTTGGCTAATTAAAGAATGGGCTCTGTTTGTCTATCCATGATATAGGTTTGACTAAAAATTTTCTAACATCTAAACCAAGTCTTGTGCCTGTCTTCAATCGAAGATTGCAATGTGGATCAATTTGATTTTGATATCGGGACATCTTGGTATCTTTACAGTCTAAGCAAAAACAACTAGAAATCGTTCTGAATAGGCTGCACTTATACATATTCTCGCATATTCTTCATATTCTTGCATCATATTCAATAGTTCACTTTAATTTAGACTTAGTTCAATTGGTTCATTAATTGCTGGGTGCGCTACTTCAACTCTTTTTGATCTGAGAGCTCTATTGCTATAGTTACAATTATGTACAATGGATACCAGAGAAACCGAGCGCTTCGAGTTAGTAGATCTGAAATACCCAAAGCGGCTAATAAGTTTGCTTAGACTTGATTTCCTAAAAGCCGAAACATATGAAGATTCTGTAATCGAGAAGTAATCGAATAGTTGTGCTTTAATGTACTAAACACTAGAAGACATGGAAAAGTATTGGTAAGCAAAGCCAGTTTTTGCCCAAGGAATGCGCATCAGAAATTTTGATCCCTATTTTTCAGTTTTTATTTTTTTTAGTCTTTTTTTTGCATAATGTATCATCAATTCCTCACAAGTATTGAACAACGAGGACACATTAGCGATCTCTTTTAAATGGAGTTACTTAGAGCAGGGATTCCCAAAGTTTTGCCTACGTGGGTCAAATTGTAAATTCCAAAATATTTGGCGGGCCAAAAAACGTTTTATGAAAAATTTTTTTCAAATCGATAAACAGTTTGACACAACAGAAAGATTTATACTAGAGATACACCGAAGCTTCATTTTTGCTTCGGTATTCGGCCAATTTTTAATAGATTCGGTTTTGGCCGCAACAGCATGAAAGATTCGGTATTCTACCGGCCGAAACTTTTTTTTGTCGCAATCTGACATATTCGAGTGCATTTTAACTGAAAAACTCATTATTTAGCGTTTAACCAAAAAAATCCTAAATTTTTAACATATGTATCAGCATTTATTTAATTCTTAGTATTTCAAACAATTATTTTCAAGTCCTGTGTAGACGATGACGCAAAGGGAAAGGGAGCGTACATACATATATTGTTCTGAAATGTTCCGACTAGAAGATCATCAATAAATTGAAGAATCACGAGGGTGAAAATGCAAAATGCATCGCGAATCACGCAGCTATCACTTATTATTTTTATTACAAAATGTTTATTAACAGATTTCAAAAATAATTAAACAAAAATAACTAAATAATTTCTGATATCCGAAGTGTGTGACTTGTGCAGTTGTTTTCTTTTAATAATTTCATTGAGTTTTGGTTCTAAGTCGGTTGAATGTATTCTTAACACCGCTTGTAAATGTTCATCCTTTAAATTTGATCTCAATTTGAACTTATTAATACTGATCAGCTAATCAGCTGAGGGTGACCGTTAAGACAATAAAATATAGACAATCTATTTAATAAGAAAATAATTACATTACATATAAAATTTAGTATTTTTTTACTGAGCAATTTTTAATCATAATATTTTACTAGGATAATGGGCCGTACGGGCCTAAGCACTTAAGTATGATAGAATAAGCATTTATCGATTTTTTTTAAAGTAGGTCAGTATTTACATGACCTACATAAATCTCCAATCGATTCTCTATCGATAGAGCACATATTAGTACCAAATAACACTCAATAGCACTAAATACTACGATAGAATCAGCATTTATCGATTTTTTAAAACATAACCTAATTTAAAACATTTTAAAACATAACCTAATTTAAAAAATTTTCATTATCCTCGTCGTGCATTATCCTCGGGAAATTACGCGTCGAATGAGCCCAAGCCCATCTCTCCAGCCCTTATAGAACGCGAGAATGGGGCTCGGACACACATACAAATAAACTTTAGTAGTATTGGATGACAATAGTATATTATATACCCAGGGACTAAAGTGCATCTTTTAATCCCGAATGTGAGTTTATTTTCCGAGCGTTAGCGAGGAAAATAAACACATGAGGGATTAAAAGGCACTTTAGTCCAGTGGTATATACGTTATTTTTTGCACGTCCTAAAGGACTTAATCGCAAAAATTCAAAATTTCGAAAATTTTTTCCTAAAATTTCGTTACATTTCATTCTGACAATTGAACTCTGCAAACGCCAAAATCACACAGTTTCAGGATAATAAATCCTAACATGTACTGCGATTACTTTTTTTTTTGTTGTTTACTTGTTGTTGTTATCATGGAAACACTTTAGTCCCTCAGGGAGTAAAAGTAGAGTCACTGCATCTAGTTACCTAGGCCAGCTGGTCGACCAGAGTAACGCAAACCGCCGCCATATTGGGGCAAATGAAGCACGAAATTTTTCATTATTTGTTCTCTATTGAATTTAATCAAATCCAGATTTACTTTAAAAGGTTTTTCTTATTCTGCAAGATCAAACCTCTAATATGTCAAACACGTAAAACGTGGTTTTAATTTGTCCATTATTAAAAATCACCTTTTTCTTTTGCGGTTTGCGGTATTCTGATCGACCAGCTGGCCTAGGTGACTAGATGCAGTGACTCTAAGTAAAAGTGCTACTTTACTCCCTCTTTTGGGGGACTAAAGTAGAGCCTTATATATAGGACGTGCAGAAAAATTATTTATTTTTTAAATTATCTTTATGAATTCTAAATCACGGATGATCTGACATCGCGGGCCGCATTTCTAGCGTTTGAGGGTCGCATTTGGCCCGCGTATTTTGCTGTTAGAGCGTTTTTAAAAAAATATTTACATTATTTTGCCAATATTCTATGATCTAAGTAAGGGTGATCCAAAATGACTGAAGACAGTTTGAATTTACCGCCACGTTAAATTATTATCGCGTTGGCACCATGAATACTTTTTAGACATTTTTATCTTTCTTTTATTTATAGCTTATAAACTTCATTAATTTTAAATAATATACTTACTTGATAATAAAATCGTCTTAACAAACTGTAGTTCTGAAAAGAACTGTTTTGTAAAATAAGAAAACAAGTGAAATAAAGCAGAAATTCAATGAAACCCCATAACAACGTGACAAAGGACAACGTTGTAAATGAGAAAGTGACGAGTTAACGCTGTAATTTGATGCAAAACTTTTCAATAATCCTACACTAACAACGTGAAATACACTAAAACCTAAGGCGCGAAATTCAAATCGACCTCACTCAATTTGGATCTCACTGTATACGTCTTCCTGGCTTACTTAACTGGCAGAGATGTTGCTTTGGTACTCTGTAGTGATTAAGCTTGCGTGCATGGTTACGCCTCATATCATGTTAAGGTGGATCTTCTCTAAAGTGCAATTGTTTCTTAGTTTTGCATAGAAGTAATGATTAATTAAGTATGCATTAATTTACTAATCCTATATAGGACTACTATTAAACGCCTTAGAATTTTTAAGCGCGGTTAAGCTTTCGAATTCTCGAAAGATATCATCCGATCTTACATATCTAAATTTCGACTTTCAGTTTCAAAAACACTTTATACATTGGATAAAAGTAGCAGCCTGGAGTTGCTACGTCCAATATCTTTTCTACCCATGCGTTCAAAAGCAACATTTGCCAAGAAGTTTAATATTTGTATCTTGGGCAAAACAAAGTTAAAATTAAATTATCTCCAGCCCGAGATTTATTTGTAATATCCATAAGGCAGACTTAAGATTTTATTTATTGTATTTTATTTTAAAATTTACATTCAAATTTCTGCCTTTATTTAAACTTCCTCCTCCCCAACCCTCATGAGTTTCCTGGGCTCAGAAATCCATTACTACATCCAAGGCTCAAGTTATTGGAATTTCCTTCATTTTCTCTCGAACAACAACGTAATTGAAGGATTATAGTTTCTGGAGTTGTGGTGGGTGCAACCCTTCGATGGCACATCTGGTGCGAGTAAAAGTAATGAACACATATTGATGCTGAGGCCCGGGATATGCGATACACCTGTTAACCGTCTCCCAACGGGGACTACTCCTTCCCCCTAAAATGCGCTCTCTTCCTAAACAGATTTTAATGCACTTCAGAAACAACGAGACAACGCTGGCGTTACACCCCTCTGCATTCATAATCGCATTCGCTGTCATAATCACCAGCACCAAGCCACCACACCGGCACTCGTTATTTAATAAACTTTAACTAAAACGGGGGTTGGTGGTTAGTGGCTTGAATACCGTATTTTTCGCATTTTATTTTTAAAATAAACGTTAATGGTGTATAAATGTGCAGCCAATGACAGACACATACATGTATAGGTAATTATTGTATACGATGCATACATATTAAAGCACTCTATAAATTACAAGTATCAATACGTCATTGGTTAATTACGATATAGTAGCCGCTATCGCAGTAGAACAAGTCGGTCGTCGATAATATTTACACTAATTTACATATTACCCGTGTTCAGCTAGAAACTGCTTGTTTCTAGCCCCCCTCACTTCTCCTGACTTTATTACTCCCATAAATAATAAAAATAACTGCTGTTTATATATTAAATGTAATAATAATCATTTTTTTACTCGCTCATTTCAATATCCATAACAACTATTTTAATTTAATATTTTATAATTTGCTATCATTTTTAATTGAATAATGTCAACGTGTAATTTAACAAACTTGACATGTTAATTTTATTTCCATATAGTTTCTCACCCAAAAATAGGTATTACGTGCATTCATTCCCTTATATAATAATAACGACCTACGGTGATTAATTAACTGGTTAACGCAGTCTGCTTTTATTGAACTGGGTTCCGTTTGATGAATTCATAATGGAAATTGGTGTAATTTAGAAAAGGACAGTCTTACTTATTATTATGGTTATTCAATATTTTTAAAAATAATCATAGGATTTTGTCAACGAGAAAACTATAGAGCGTAAAGTCAGGCAACTCGAATTACACGGGAGTGCATAACGGTGCCTATTTTGACACTTTCTGTAATAAATCGTTATTCCCTTTAGAACTTTCTGTTTTTATATTTCGTTCCTTTTTCTGCAATGAAACAGCGAATTTTTCTAAATTTTTCTGATTTTCAATACATATTTTCAATTAATTGATCTTTATGACTAATTCGAATAAATAGGTAAAACTCTTCAATCTAAAATAGTTCATTTGTCCTATACTAAACTAACCTGCAAAGCTTATTTTTCAGATTTTTCAGTAAATATTTAATATTTATTGTTGTAAAATATCGGTCAAAGTAAAAAAAAACATGACAGTTTGTATTGCTTTTGTGTGGATTATCGGCAGTATACATTCTGCAGGTTAGTGCTTAGGGGGGGAATCTTAGTTATCTCAGTAGTTCTTTATAACCCAGAAATGTTAATTTAAAATAAAATTGTATCTAATAACTCACATCTGAATTACATCAGTAATAGATATTCAGAGCCAGTCTCGGTGGATTAGTGGTTTGCATGTTTGCTTCATAATCCAAAGATCGCAGGTTCGATCCCCGGCCGAACTGGTAATTTTTCATAGCGGAGAAAAATTTAAAACATGCCTTCTTTTCGGATAGGAAGTAAAACTGTAGGTCCCGTGTCAATGCGATGTTTGGCACGATAAAGATCCCTACTGGGGGTGGAATTCCCCCAGATTCGGCTAAATTCTAGTAGGGTCGGCCAAATGATCATAGCAATCGGTGCCATGAGGTACGACGGATGCTCCGCCATCCTGATTCCTCGCCCAAACACAAACAAACAGATATTCAGAATTAAAATATCTCTACGGACGAATATAGTTCGCTTCTTGTCTCTGTCTGTAATCTTCATTTAAAACAGTTAAAAAATATAAACTTGATAAGAAAGAACTGGCGTTACAAAAAATATAGCAAGCAACTTATAGGAAAAACTATAATGTAACCAAATAAATCATACTGATAACTGATGGTTTCAAATTGAGTTCGTAATGTTGTAATTATGTTACGTCATAGTGAAGAACGTATTGGTGCTAGGCAAAATGAATCTACTACAAAATCATCTTATGGCAAAACGAGTTTTGTAACGGTCATTGATTCATTCTAGGTACAAGAAAATAGAGTACCACTGGAATTCAAATCTCATTTCAGGTACAATTATTATACAGGTATATATATTTTCTTGTTTATTGTTTCCAGCCTTACTTTGTGGAACTCCATAATCATGAAATAAATAAAGATTAGTAAAAGTTTCACTGTTTTATTAAAATACAACCTGACAATATTGTTTCGACAGCTATGCTGTCATTATCAAAGGTAATATAATTATAAACAAGAAACACGCCGCTAAGGTAGATACAAAAATAGGTAACTAGATAAAATAATAATAATTTATCTTAAGCTAGCACAGAAATTAACTATTCTACCTTAATTGAAAACACATTTCTATTTTTCTTATTATGTTAAAAAAACTGCTTCCTCATGCCCTAAGTTATATTCTTAAAAATATATGATGTCCTTCCACTTTTTTCTATCCCTTGCTAGCTTTCTCCAATTTCTGATTCTTTTCTCTGCCAGGTCATTTTCCACCGCTTTTATCCATCTTATTCTGGCCTTCCTTTCTTCCTTATCCCTTCTGGTGCTTTCCAGGCCACATCCTTAACATTTCTGTCGTCGTCTATTCTTACCAAATATCCCGTCCCGTCGTACATATCGTATAGTTCCGTATTCGTTCTTCTTTCCCATTATCCCATTATTGTCCTTTTACCGCCTAGTATTCTTCTTAGGATTTTTCTCTCCCAGTTTTCTATCTTCCCCTTGATTTTTTGGTTCATGGCTCAGGTTTCGCATGCATAAGTTAAAGTTGGTCTTAATACAGTCTTGTAAATCCTAAACTTCGTTCTTCTAGATATTTCCTTTGCTCTTAATAATTTGTTCAAAGCTCCCGCACTGTTATTTCCTTTTGCTATTCGTAGATCGACCTCCTTCTCTTCTTCACTTTTATTGGTCACAAGCACTCCCAGATACATGTAGTTTTCTACCTCTTCAAAATCTAAGACTTCTCCATTTCCATTTGGTTTCGTGATACTGAGCTTTTGCACTTTTTTTATTGTTTGTCTTGTTATTGAGCTCTATATATTTTGTTTTTCCCGTATTAAATTGTAGTCCCATTGCTTCTGCAGCTTCCATGAGCTGCTTTGTGACCTCTTGGAGTTCCTTCCTACTTCTTGCCAGTAGCACCACACCATCAGCATAAGCAAGACATTGATAGCTCTTATAAAACAAAGTCCCTTTTCTATTTATCCCGCTCTTTCTAATTACTATTTCTAGTGGTAAGTTAAACAACACGCATGACAGAGGGTCACCCTGTCTTAGACCTTTTCCTATTTTAAATTCCGTACTAAAGTGTGTACCATTCTTAACTACTGCGAGTGCATTTTGGAGTGTCATCCTTATTAATCTGATTAATTTGGCCGGTATATTTAGCTCCACTAGCGCTTTCATTAACTGATTTCTGTTTGTATTGTCATATGCGCCTTTAAAATCGATGAAAAGTATATGAGTTGGAACATTATATTCATAGCATCCGTGCAGGATCTGCTTTAAATCTAGAACTTGCCTCCTCATATTGTCCCCACCATACTTCAAATTCTCCGCGGTTAATCTATTTTCACCCGAAGCTTTTACCATATTTCTTTTATTTCATCTAACCTGGGATTCTCCACTACTTCTCCATCATTACTAATCTCTTCTTGGTCTTGGTTTTCTCGTCTTCCTGTATTTAGTGCTTCCTCAAAGTGGCGTCTCCACCTCTCTATAATTTTTTCTTCGTCACCCAATAAGTTTCCTTCCTCATCTTTAATGAATGCTGTTCTGCTTTGGTACCCTGCTCGTATGTCCTTTACATCCTTGTAAAAATTTCTAATTTCCTTTGCTTGATATTTGTTCTCTATTTACCTTACTTGATTTTACTTGAAATCAAATATTATACGAGTGAATGAACAAAATCAAGATCATTTTGTCTAGAAAAGCAACGTATCTTCAAATTCTCAAATAGGAAAAAGTATTACTCAGATATGGTAAAATATGAAGTATTCAAAATGTCCTTTCTGAACTCAACAAAAATTAAAAAGCTGTTAGGAGAACAATCACAAGCTTTTCTCCAAACTATACTTTGTGATTTTCTTTAGAAAGGTATTTCGCACAGTTTTGATTGTCAGAAAATTGTTTCTGTCATAGATAGGTATCGTAAGGCATTTTATTTTCAAATCTGAATGAACGAACTACTAGAAGAAATAGATGTATCTTCATTATCCAGATCAATACAGAAGAAATATATACACAATACACAAAATATACAGAAGAATCAGGTATATAATATACTTAGAAGAAGCCTTCCTTCTGAAATAATTCGTCATATAGTTTTCATAAAATTCCCTTAGAAAGGTATTGTTTGCTTATGTCATGTGGCATGGTGTTATATTCAGATAGTATGCCAGGCAGATTTGTTGGACTATAGCATTCTTGAATAAAGCCCGGATTCAAAAACTAAATACGTATATTTCTCGCTATTTCCCATACAGGCGATTATTATGGTGGTGTAGAGGGAATTAAATATTTTTTTAAAATAACTGTTACCATATTAACAAAGGAATCTCGAAGTTTCATTGATTTTGAAGATATCCAACGAATGTTTTTATTTGTGACAGTCACCAGATGCAGTGATAAAAATTGCTACCTCCAAGCTAAAAGCTATTGACGCACTAGGAATAGCATTGTTCTGTCATCTGTAGAGTAACTAGCCGATACATTATATATCTACAGAGTGTCCACTTTCTGGAAAGAATAGTAAGTTCTTTAATATCTTGAAAGGTCAGGGAGACTTCTCACAGTGATAGTTTGACGGGAAAGTTTATACTCCAGGTGTTCGTAGAATTCTTCCAGATGGTCAACTTTAGTGAATTATGGTATAGGTATTGGATAGAGCTTAATATTTTATACTTAAAAACTTAGTTTTGGCACGGCAAAGACAGGGAAACCACAAGATGTTTAATTTTATACATACCTCTTAATTGAGAAAGCACATTCTTCGAGTCTTGATACGTTATTCCATTGTCACAGTCAAGTAACTTCATAACTCTTAAAATTAGGCGGAAACAATCAAATTTGAGAATTAGGTTAGATCTAGATTTAAACCTAGAAAATGTTTGATTCTGTTAAATTTTATATTCGTTGTGTGCATTCTTATGTTTCCAAAAATTTCTGGACAAACTGCAAACTAACCTTGTTTTTAAAATTTTATGGTCAAAGCAAGGCATATGTTTAAACGTTAGAACGAACAACTTGAAGATGAGCAAAAGTTTTGCATGTACTGAAGGGTCTATTATATCTAGAGTACATATCATAGTTTATAGAATGATGCATTTTTGACTGTAGTAAGATTTGACTTTATTTGGAAGGTCTTACTTATTGGTTAGTAGTATATCCAGTACTATACAAGCGGCTGCTACATGGAACAATACATCCATAAGGTTGCAAACTGTAACTAAGCCATTCAAAGAATTAAAAGATGCTGTTATGGCTACTATTATTGTTCCTTTTACACAGATATATTTTTTCTTCTTAGGATTCCGTCTGCCACTTGGTACCGGTGGCACTGCAGCCTAGAAGGCTTATTGTATTCATTATAACAGGTTAATCACAAACAGTCTGTGATAGTAGTACCCTCTATCAATAGCTACAAGTTTCTTACTGGATGCGTGATGAATATTTCGGTTTCAAGGAGAGTTGTCTGAAAATGCGCTGTCTTTTCACTCAGCGCGTCGCAGTTGCATAAAACATGCACAGCTGTTCTTGGTTCTGTATTACAGAGTATGTAAGTGAGGTCTCCATTGAATTTCCCATTCTTACACAAGTGTTCCTTAACGATACCATGCCCTGTTAGGAATGCCTTGCTATGGTTGTACCCTTGTCGATTAGTCTAATAGAGTTGAGTTGAGTGCGCGACCAGTCGTTGACATAACCTCGGACTAATCTTCTTGGTACTCCCAAGGCAGATTATGGACAGGAAAAACCTTGACGGAGCCGTGCCTGGGTAGTTCAACGACTTTTTCATTGCCTTCAATTCCGCAGTGACCTGGCGCCGAAAGCAGTTTGACAGTATTTTGGTCTGCCAGTTCAATGAGTTACGTAAAACATTCCTATACCAGTCTAGAATAAATCCTAAAACTCGAAACAGCTTTTAGAGCTGCCTGGCTGTATGATATGATATAGATCCACTTATTTCTGTAAGCCTTCTTGATATTTTCATGCGCAAGAGGAACCATATTTGAGCCATGATTTCCAATTAGACGCTTCTACTTGACATTGTAGAAGTGCGGTAGCAGATCACACTAAACTAGTTCCAATAAGATTTACTAACACAGTGGTTTGAAATGCACGCTAATCTGTATGTTACTTCTAGGCCGATTATTTTGTGTGCCAACCCAATGTTCAAACCAGTGAATACTTCCTTATTTCCAAAAGGTCTGGAAATAAATATGTGAATACAGAAATACGGTGTGGAATTTCAACAGAACATTTTTCAACATCGTGTTTAATATTCTGATAAAGATCAGGCAAATTATGAATTCGATTGGAAACTAATATATGGGCACAATTAAAACAGAAAATTATTTATAAAACATCTGACCCATAACTAATATCACCACTATCCAGCTTTGAGGATGTGTTAATTAAAATATCAGATAAATTATCCAATTTCTCATGCAGGTACTACACACATTGTACAGAAAAAAAGATATCTGCATGAAAACTAATTGAAAAATTCTGTTTATTAATAAAGTCCAACCCAACACACACACAACATGCGTGTTCACTTCATTAATTTCTAAACCAAAGCAATCGTTAATCAGTATTTTAATTAAATTTATTGGATGGTTGCTCAAGCCACGATTGCTACTTGTTGTCAATGGGTTTCACTAATTGGTAGTTATGATTGGCATTTCGTGTTTTTTTTCCTCTTCGGCTATGGATATAGCTTGGTTATAAAATATGTATCAGGATGCAGATGAGCTTAAGCATTATTAAAGTAACGTACACCAAGCACCACTAGGTGCTAAAACGATACAACCAGCAGGAGGACACTAATGCAAAGTTTGCGTGGCCTCTGGTGAGCAGAGGGCAAGCACAGCTGCTGCCCAGGCACTGGTAAACGACCACCTGACCACGCATTTGCATATTAATCTCTAAGGTCTTGTACACTAATATGTAGACCATTTGTTGATGAACTATCAACTTTTATATAGCTACACACCGGCTATTGGGAATTCAGATATTTAATTCGTTTTATTGAATAATTAATTAAGCAGAGCCGTGCTTCTGTCTCTAAACACATTAAGTTTAATTGCAGTGCAGTATAATGTGTAGTCAACCCATTAGTAGCTGAATAAGAGGCTCACTTCAGGAAGTAAAACTAGTTAATTACATTTTAGCGTTGGCCAACTGATAAACTGCGCCATATAAAAGATATCCTACTATGTAGTACTGACTGACTGCACTGCTTAATGAAAGGAAACTGAAATTGCGAAACACACGTGATACTGAGGAACAATGAAATACTTACTATGAATGCTCCTGCAGTTATAGGGAGAGAGGATACATTTAATTGGTACTTAATTTTTAACGAATAGATGGAAAAATTATGTCGAACATAAAGTTATAAAGATTACATTTAGAAAAAAACATGATATATAATAGCTGCATGACAAGGTGTCTATAAGGAAATATCTTAATATATACAAATTGAGTAATAATTCATTAGTTTTTCTTGATAAAATAAAATTAATGTATTGAAATTAAGTGAGATTTTATAGAATCAATTACTTTTACATATTAATGTTTATACAAAAAAGTGCCCTTCCAGTAATCATTCATGATTAGTTTGTATTTTACTATATTGTTATGGTTCATAGATTCCTGAAGAAATCTTGTTGCATTACAATTATGTTAAACATGCATCTGACGGACCGTTAACCTTATCTGACTACTGATACAAGTGATACATAACTGATAAAATCCACTCAAAAAGATTCGTTAGAACCGTTCGAACATTTAAGATGAAGTAGATTGGGAAGTAAAAGCTTCGAACAGATTTCTTTAAAAGCTATGCTAGAATGATAGAACGAAAGAACCTAAATATTGATGATGAAACTAAGATTCTGTATGTAAGTAAAAATAGCAAAGATCAAAGTGATTGATCTATATCCATTTGAATCCTTGAATATAAATATTGCTAAAAGAAACTTGAACTTTACACGTTATCTTCATCAGAGTGTGTCTGGCTCTGAGACTTAAAATTGTACAGTTATGATACTTGCAAAATAGTATGGATAAAAATTCAGAGCCAAGATATCATAGCGTACATACTTATGCAATATGCATAATATATAAGCAGACCTGTAAATATCGAAGCTAGAAGTCTGAATTACATGAGCACCTAGGCGCAGAAATTTTTTGATCATATATCTGGAAGTTCGTCTTGGTTTCTTTGAAGGTCAACTGTTTCATTAGGTTTATTCATTTCGTTGATTTGCATTTTCTTCTATAGATCTATTATTATTAGCACCTAACCCCAAAAATTGTTCTCAACTTGATTTGCCAATTGTTGGTACCATTAGCACTTTTCGGGTTTAGTGCTGCGTTTCTCAACCTTTTAAATTTGGGATCCAACTTCTCGTATCAGTTTTAACCGCGTCCCCTTTCCAATGATTTTACTAAATGGAATACTAATTTTTTTTCTATCCTATTTTTCTATTGCTGCTGATACGCGCCAACAAGGCTAGAATTCAGCACGAATATCGAAATTACACCACATTTGGCAACACTGACGCCCCCCACCGTATTTCTGGTATTTTCACGAGAAGTTACCTTTTATGTTACTTATATTTATTTACGCATTTTTAAGAGCGATATTTTATTTTTGTATTAACAGAATATATCTTTTCCTATTTTGGTTTCAATAAGTTTTTCCGAATTTTTGTCTTTTTTCATGTCGTCGCCCCTCTTTTGTTATTTTGGGTCCTCCTAAGGGGGCGCGCCCCACAGGTTTACTCTATATTGGACCAATGGAAAGTATGGACATTCTGCAATATTGATTTAACAACATACTCCGATATTTGCCCAACAACATATGCCAATATTTGCTTAACATATGCCAATATTGCATCAATAAATGCCAATATTGTAGTTCAAAATAAGTGCTAGTTAAATGTGTATTTAAAAATAACAAAGATCACTTGAACATTGAAACTTGAACATTACACGTTATCTTGATCAGAGTGTGTCTGGCTCTGGGACTTAAAATTGTACAATTATGATACTTGCAAAATAGTATGGATAAAAATCCAGAGCCAAGATATCATAGCCTATATACTTATGCAATATGCAGATCTGTAAATATCTTTTTACGAAAATTTTTGTCTTTTTCATGTCATCGCCCCCCTTTTTTGTTATTTTTCTTTTTTATTAGGAGGAACCAACTCCTAAGGGGTGCTCCCCACGGGTTTACTCTATATTGGACCAATGTAAAGTATGGACATTCTGCAATATTGATCCAACAACATATGCCAACGTTAGTCAATGACTTGTACTAATATTGCATCAATAAATGCCATTATTGCAGTCAAAAATAAACAAGTGTTAGTTAAATGTATAATTAACCTTACATTATACAAGTGCTTATTCTATTTATTCACTATACTGCAGTGGCGTAACTACTGCCCCCGTAGACTCTGCGACGTGGGTGGCGCAACCCTCTGAAGGGCATTGCTTTCGTGAAATTTTATTTCTTTGGGAATAGAAATTCTAAAACCAGCATTAGAGGTAAATAAACATTATATGGACTATTCTATGGCAATAAATCATTATTAATTATTGCATTGAGTATTTTATTTTAACAAAAGTTACCAGGTATAATTCTATTCAGAGTTACAGAGTGTTAAAAAAAAGTAATGGCTGTAACTTTTTAATTTGAGGAGGTATAAACAAATGTTAAATACAAAAGTTTTTTCGTTTATACCGACGCATATTGTGACGTTTTTGGTTTGTTCGTATCATTTTTTGTTTTGTTGCGACCAACTTTATTTTCTCAAATGGCATCCGTTTGTCTTTTTTTTCATTTTTGAAAAGTGTTTATTCTTCTCTATTTAGCAATGCTATTTTATCAAAATGAAAAAAGTTAAACTTAGAAATAAATATTTTAGAAAAAAACGAGAGAAAATTAATCAACAAAAGATGAGAACTGGCTTGTAGTAAAACTAATCTACATATCAACACTTAATTATGTGGAGATTTGACAACTAAAGTTATAACAAGCAAACACCAACAAATGAAAAAATTACTTTTTATTGAAACCATAACAAAAATAAATAGAACACAAAAAATACCTATTCTAAATTAAAATTTGGGTAAAATAAAATTTTCAAATTGAGCTTCTTTTGCGCTGCCAGGCAATGGCCTATGTCTTCTGCTGTTCTGCGCATTTCAGGAGTTACTCTAGTCTTCAAGTCATCCAAATTACGTGATATGCCTTTGTATACGTTATTCTTTACGTGATTCCACAGAAAAAATGTAGTAGTAACAAATCTGGAGATCGGCAGGCCACTCCATAGGTCCCCTTTGACCGATCCATCTGTTAGGAAAAACATTATTCAAGTACACCCATGTACACACATGTATTGCAAAATGCGTCGGCGGCGCTCTTTCTTGTTGGAAGATAATCCTGTTGTCAATACCTCCATTTTTACTGGGAAATATTGCAGTAATTGTGAATATGACATGATTTTGAAGTAACTCAAGGTACCCATTATTGGCAAGATTTAGAAGGTCCTAGAAAAAAAGGTTCTATGATGTATCCTAAGTATAATGCCTGTCCAGTGTCCATGCATTGACTTTTTGCGGATATTGTGTGTCCTTCTTCCGCTCAGTGTGGACTTGGATGATAAATTAGCATTACTAAAAAGAGAAAAATAAATTCTTTTCAGAAATCAATAAAAAGCATGGGCGTAACTAGGGGGGGCAGGTGGGCCCGGCTCCCCCTAGAATGGCCATGGCCCCCCCTAGGAAAAAGCCAATTGCAAAAAGCCTGGATGTTTAAAACTAGCCGCGAAAATAATTCTAATATCACTTTAAACGATTGTAGTCGTCATATTTTGTGTAGATATAGCTCAGTATAAGTAGTTAAAGTATAATTAACTATTTTAGAAAAAATAGTTAAGTGTACATAGTAAGCTCATTTGTGCAGACAAAAAAAAACAAAGTTTCTTTCTTAAGATTTAGTTTATTACACTAGTTAGATTATAATTATTAACAAAAAGATTTAAATAATGTTGTAAAGAAATAGTATATTACATTTCGAGGGTTGTAAGTAGCAAATTACACTTTGAAATTTCATGCGTACATAATTTGTCTTACAACTAGAGCGATATGATAACTGTAGCAAAATATACATATAACGTAACAGTTTTCCTTTTCATTACATAATAGTGTTCACAATGACACCTTACTTGTCAAGTAAATCGTTGTACTTGACAACTTACGTATATGGAAGTAGAAAAAGTAATTCATGGTTTGTAGTAATGAAACCAATAAGACCAGCAGTGCCAGGGTTCTTGTGCACCTGGAGAACCTGGAATTGTGAGGGAAAATTCTTTGTCTGGAAAACTCAGGGAATTTACAAATTTTAAAAGCGCAAGGGTGCTGTCATCAGTCATTAATAATTGAATATATAATATAGGTACATAAAACAGATTTAAATTTCTACCGAAGTCAACTTGATTTGCTTTTTTCGAGGTTTTTGCAAAAACCAAAGAACAAATTGTGCCCTTTTTCTCAGAGGCGGTCACATTTGGTACTGCTTACTGCAGTACGAACGCAATAAATACGTTCCTGTAATATACTTTTTTTGTTACAGTAGGTACTATACTCTTTACGGAAAGCAGCTGACTTCCCTTTCTGGTTAATTTGTTCTATGGATTGATTTAATCCTTCGTACAAAGTCACCACTAGCTTCTGGTAGGTTTATTTTATTGGAAATGGGTACAAATAAATTGTCATATCCTTCACATTTTGAAGTAGAGTACCAAACTTCAAAATACTCCATGCGGGAAATGCAAAACCTACTCCATGAAAATAAAAAAAAAAGTGTCAAGCAAATCCGTGCGAAATCAACCGACTACAGTATTGGAAAGTAGACACTTCAAACTTTCATTTAAGCTATATATGATCGTGACATATCGCGGCATACATACTTAGATTCTCCAAAATATTTCATCAACATGCATTTTATAAACACTGAGATATAGCTTGAGTTTGGATTTTTTTAAAACAATATTACACAAGATACAAATTTTTCATTAAGACAATAAAATAATACATACATTCACCTATATAGGACATTTTTCTCAAGCACTTAAGACGACTGTAAATTTCTAAAACACATATTCTTTGAGAGCGCATCAACTGCAAGTTCATAAAGTCGTCTGTTGCACTTTTCTGGTAAACCAACTTTGGGGTGTAATTACTCAATTGCAATTCGGGATACAGGATTGGTAAATGCATTTTTGAGGTCAGTGGTTATCTGTGATCGATTTGAAAATGGGGCTGGTAATGAAATTAAACTTTGACTTCTTTACGTCTAGCTTGTATTAAACGGTCCAGCATGCGCTCTATGGGGCCGTCCATTAACCTGGGGCCTGCCCACCCCTAGAGAAATTTTCTAGTTACGCCCATGATAAAAAGATACTGGGTATTTAAAAAAATCAATGTTAGTTGCTTTAGTAACACAAAAGAAAAGAAGATTCAAACAAATCAAAAAGGTATTTATTACAATTATCTATCGGAATAATTAAAAAAAATGTATTTAATATTTGTTTGTAACTGTTCAAATTAAAAAGTCACAGCCATTATTTTATACTTTTGTTACACCCTGTAAATAAGGGGCGCAAACGTAAGTCTCACAGGTGCGCGCAATCTTGCGTAGTTACGCCACTGCTATACTATTGTATTTTCCAGAGGAAATATTTAACTTTAACTGAGATAAATCGTTCATTATAAATTTTAGAATTTATCACATTTATAATACCTAGAGTACATCATAACGATATCACATGATGCGCAGTTGCCGCGTTTCATTATTTTTTCCAAGATATCCAAATTATTATTACGTTAATTCTGACAATGGCTGTGAAGACTACTTTGCAATAAATTATCTACGTCATAATTATAGACAATAAATAAAACTGTTGAGGTAACTATATTTATGTTTCTAGGTGGATATTGGATCTTTGGCATCAATAACGATTTAAATATTGGCCCTATATTGGAATATACTATATTGAATCAATATTGCACACATCAACATTGTAAATCTAATCTAAGCCAATATTAATAAACCCGAAATATCGACTGAAACTAGTAATATTGATTTACAACATTTCCAAAACAATATTGCGCTAATATTAGCAGTTTATTTGCAGTACAAGAATTTCGCATATTGGAAAAATTCATAAAAAAACATTGCGAAACAAAAATTTTTTATTGTTTATATATTCTTAGATAACCACGTCTGATAAGTTACATATTTCTGTTTATCTTTCCAACTTTTCTCTTGAAGAAAGCTTCTCTTGTCACCATGACCTAACAAGACATAGTTATTGCATAGCCAACATCTTAAATTAACAAAATTACTACGTTGACTGTAGTTTCATAAAAATTTAAATATTTTTTATCACCTGAAGATAACATTTAATATAATTTTAAATGATATATTTAATTACAGTGTTTAAATGGTGTTTCAGGATCGTGAGAAATCTGCTAATTATGACTTTAAAAATTCCAACGGTGTTAAAGATACACAGTAATAAATAATACAAATATGACTTATTGAAAACTGAAATATCCAGTCAAAATACTGGCTGGTTATTTGGTAGGAGAGTTTAATTAAAATATTTTTTTTATATCATAATGGATTTTTATTCTATTATAATTATCCCATAAATAAGTTCATAAAAATAGTTTATGATGAAGAGTTGAATTTGGATAGAATTAAAAACTAATAAATATTCCGCACAGATTAATAAGAAAGGTTAAAGCAATTTCTGGCTGAAGAAGAGAACATAATAAAATTATCTGTTTATAATTATTTCAATTAATTTGATTACAAAATATCTATAATTCTAATTAAAATAATGAAAGTTATTTTAATAAATAATTTTAAAATAAATTTGATGATCATTACAAAATTTCAATGAGATGACATTTTTTATGTGCTAATATAATTTATTATATACTGTGGTGGCTCTATATCTTAGGTTTTAAGTGCTCTAATAAAAGTCACATGGCAACAAGTCGTAAGCCAGTGTTTACCTTCATTTACAAGACTATTTCAGATTTTTATTAAACTTGAATATTACAGATTTAAAAACCATTTTGATGTAATATTCCTTAATTCAAGTAAGCCGTGGTAGCAAATGATACTTTTAATTGAATTTTAATTGCAAAAAAGAAGGGATGTTGTACGTATGTGCAAACAATCCTCTCAAAACGGCTTTCTGAAGTATTACTGAAAACTCCTGTTAATCTACAGTCTTAACATTACTTCTTAGGGTGGTTCTTGTTGCTTGGCGGATCTAGAGGTCTAAGTCTTAGAATTTCTTAGATGTTATCATGCACAAAAATTCGGTGTAGAAAGGGATGTTGCATTCCAAATAGACAGGAAGACACAAGTAGTAACATTCATATCAAACATTGTAATGCCATCCACAGTAAAGTACCCTTTAAAGCATAAAATTAAAAATATCAAAATTCCCCTTTCTGCAATTAGCAATTCAATTATTATTTTTTACACTTTTTTGAGCGCGGTGATTCAGAAGTATTCCTTTGGGAGACACTTAATAAGTAGTAAAAAAGTGTGAATACGTCATCGTTCTGATAAAACCGCATGTTCATGTAAAATAATAGCACAAGGGCGCAGCAGCTGATAGTGAAATAACGTAGTCGATTAAGAGTACATATAACAGTGACCAGGTGCGCGCGCCTTCGCAAGTCATTTCCTGAACCCAACGTTCAAAATTACACTAAAAGCTTTCGTCTGGCCTTGTGCTTGATCGAACCGTCACTCATCGATTCCTTAAAATAACGACGAATTAATTCTCCCTCTTAATAATAAAAAGAAGCTTACAGATAGATAACCTTTCTACCCCTTCGTGTATGCACGCACAAACTTCCCAACTTAGTTCGACAATATGACCAACCACAAGTACTATTGTCGAAATAAACAGCGAAGAGGTAAGGAGCTGAAAAGCTGTTTACATATTTGGAAATGCCCCGTAAAAGGCTTAGGGTTAGTGCTGCCCTCGCGCGGCTTTTACCTTCTTCCTCCATATCTGCTAGTATGACGTAATGCGTTATTGATTTTCTTCGGGCCGGCCCTTCTGCCATCAAACGGGGATCGCGTTGTTTCAAAACGTCACTTTATACGAGCTCTTATTAGGAGTTTTTACGCCCGCTCGGAATCCAAATGCCTCAGCTGATTTTTATGAGCGACATCACAGGACGTTGTACGCTGCTGCTTCTCCTCTCTGTTATTTAACTTCATTCATTCGCAACAACGTTCTACATTTTATACTATACACTCTTTTGGGATACTTTTATTATTGGTATATTTTTTTGACGCGCTCGTCGAGAAGGAGTGGCAGTAGTGGGTATATTTTTTCTATAGTATAACGAAACCGCAAAGGGTCTCTTAAGGATGGTCCTTAAGGTCGTACGTTATGTGCTCTTTTATCGGCACTCGAGATGTGTTATCGCGCCGCCGACGTCGTAGGTAAAAGTTAACTCAGTCAATTTCATGCGATGTGCATTTTACAATTACCCTTACAGCATCCGAGACTACAGTTAAGTTTATCGCAATGGCCATTTAGGAGATTGCGACCAAGATGGCGATACGGCGTCGCGGCGCTCTTTCCACTTGGTGGTGTATAGTGGTGCGCCGACGCCGCCGGGAAATCTATTTCAGTGATGGCCCTCCTCTCGATTTTGATGGACATCCGAACGGCCGCGCCCTCGTTACCGACAACAAATCGGGCCTTTATCTCCGGACCATGGATTTAAATGAGTCGCTTATGCGCCCGTTTAGCTTCTCCGTTGCTTTCTTTAATAGACATCACATCCGCACTTCTATCCCTTTTGGCCCCCCCCTAAACGTGTAGAAAAATCCACATTATTTCCAATTCTGATGACAACGCGACTCGAATCTCGACCGGCGATCGCTTTTTAATTTGTCTAGAGAGATATCTTCGCCCGTTGGGTTGTAAATAGAGCAATATATTCAGCTACTGGCTAAAGAAACGGCCAACACAAAAGCTGAAATTTGTAGACATGCTTTGCTTTCATTTGATTCAATCTGGGACCATAAATATGAACGTATAGAGACGTCGTACAGCCAAGTTATGGCATCGAGCCGTATACATTCAACACTTTTTATCACCAGCGTGATGGAAAGAATCTCGAATGCGGCCATAATACCTGCGACTCGGATTCCAAGGAAATTTGCTTTTTGTTCCCCTTCTTGGCTCTTCTTCCTTTCGTACTGTCAGGTCACTTTTAGGTCAGATGAATCTTAAATTCAAAAATGACCTTTAGAAAAAAATTACTTTCTTTTATACTCTGAAAGTTATTTGTGTATACATACATACATACATCCAGATGTATTTATAAGAGCGAAACTTACTTGGGTTATTTTAAAACTGGGTGGTCTATGAATAAAAATGATTTGTAGCTATGCTTACTTTTGGACTTTCAAAAATTCCTTATCACATATTATGCTTTTTTTTTAATAACAGTCAATTGTTTTATTGTCAAAAGTATAATAAAGTTGGAATAATTTATATCCTGTATAAGGATATTCTCGTATGATCTTTATAGACATTAGAACTCCAAGTAAAAATTTGGTAAAAAAATTTATTCAAGCATTAAATCACCTTTAACTGCTACTACAAACCTGTAAAAGTCAAATAAATCGATTTCTTCTTAATTTTCTTTTAAATATTTGCCACTAGAAATACCACACACGAAGAGATCTATCTGGGGCTTGAATTATGATGATACCATAATATTCAAGTGGTAATAAAAATGTCATATAATCTGAGTCTGCTGCTTCCCTATATAACACAGCCACTGTTTATGGAATTAGAATTTAGAAATAAGTATAGATTCTTATGTGTATGATATCATTGTGTCCATAAAATACTACTTTCCAAGAAGATAATAAATCAAAACAAATTAATAATATTGCTTTAGTGGTGGCATCACAAACATAAATTACACATTACAGTTAGCACTAATCGCCACTTTAAGTTTTTAATTCAATTTGGATTCTGCATCCATCATTATTGATAACATACAATATATATACTACAGCACTACAGCAATACATGCACACACTGATAAGTGTAAACTGAATATAACGTATTCTGCATACGTAGATGGAGATCGGGAGGAGAGTCCCATAAATGCTGCGATTCACAGCACACATAGGATGGGCGGACAGCTTTATAAATACGCACAGAACCCAGTTAATAATTAATATTATCTATGCTCAATTCGAGGTCCATTATCAGTTGTACATAAAATCTCAATTTGACGTGCAGCCGCAAGAATCGTTGACCAGAGGATAGTGTGCGTGAGTGCGCTCAGAAGAGCTGCGAGGCTGCGATAGCGTATCAGAACAGAATAAATCAATTCCGCGGCGAGCCTTCAACCCGATAAATCTATAATTTCATGCAGGTTAGGCATGTCTTGTTTTTGTTTTCAATCGAGTTACATTACTGGAATAAATGGTGAGAGAATGCTTGGACAGCCGTGGTAGGGGATTTTATTGTGTTTGAACACGTTTTCTTTTAGATTTCTTCATCAAAGTAGATTCTTTTAATGACTAATACCTGCCTATAATGACCATGTGAAAATAGGTTCGTATGGTGAAGAATCTAATAAATATAATACTAGCGACAGCGTTTCGCTCGGCTGTACCTCGTTTAGTTTATTATTTATGAAGCATATTTTGATTTACATATTAATTTGTTGTTTTTGAATAATTAAATAGAAGAGCCATTAAAAGAGACCAATAAGCGGCTATCTTGTTTGTATTGATCTGAATGAGTTACTCACCATATACGAACCGACCTCGTCAATATTTTAAATCAATTAAATACTTCCGTTGTGAATTAAGGCAATGGGTCAGGTTATCGCCAATCTATTATTGTTAATGCACAACAGAATTGAATCGAACGACCAAGAATTAATTCTTGCAAAATTAACCTTGCTTTGACAAAGAAAGAAGAGTTAGAACAAAAGTAAACATTGGCTGAAATGAACTAATCACAATTTTACACCATTCTGAACAGAAAACTTGTTATATAATCTTTTACTTTTTTCTAAATCATTTTGGTGTAAATCTAGAAATGACAAAACTATAGAAAAATCATCAACTAGCCTATATTGAAGAAAAAGAAACGTTCTTTATCCTAAATTCCTAAAAGTTGTTTCATAGTTCAATATTCCCTGTATATTGCAACCATTCTGGTTTTTTTTGGACAATGAGCACAACATGTTTCACAATATACAAAATTTCATACAAAAACACTTCTGTTGATGAATAAATTTCAAGCAGCTTTGCTCTTCCAGTGTTTATTTTTGTGTTTGTAATTCTTTCTTGTAGTATTTTTGTAGTTCTTCCTTCTTCTTGTATTTATAATTTTCTTTTTTTAGTATTCTTCTTCAACCCAGACGCATTAATAGATGTTGGCATCACGATTGATTTGGATCTCAAATTGGTTAGAGCAGAAAACTGAATTATATTATAGTACGAAGATTGTTCGGTAACTGCGGGGCCTAACACAGAGATGGCGAATTTGCAGGAATCTTCTTTATCATTCTGTAGAATCATCCTTTAATAGGTTAAATATGACAGTACAGAGCGATCTGTCAATTAGTCTGTTTTTGACAGTACGCCAAAGTGAACGTCTTGTGTGATTTTGTAAACAATGGAAAAAACTGAGTTGAGAGCAGTGATAAAGTACTTTCATTTGAAAGGATTAACACCAACCGAAATCAAAGCAGAGCTGGATTAAACACTATTGAAATCCGCTCCTTCGTTTTCAATGGCTAAAAACTTTGTTGCCGAATTTAAACGTGTTCGTAGGAGCACAAATGATGAACCCAGGAACACAAATGATGAACCCCGTAGTGGACGACCAAAAACTGCTACTTCCCCGGATATGATTGAAAAAGTCCACCGTATCGTCTTGGAGGACAGTCGAGTAAAAGTGCGCGAGATAGCAGACATAGTGGGTATCTCAAATGGCAGTGTGCTCAGAATTTTAACTGAAGAATTGGAAATGAAAGAATACTCGGTGCGTTGGGTGCCGCGGTTGCTCACACCGGAGCAAAACCTGAACCGTTTGAGTGTTTCTCGGGGCCTTTTGGCACGTTTTCGCCGCAATCTGCAGGACTTTTTACGCCGTTTCATAACCGTCGATGAAACCTGGGTCCACCATTACACTCCCGAAAGAACAGTCCAAGCAATGGACACACAAAGGTTCTCCGCCACCAAAGAAGGCAAAAACAGTTTTGTCAGCAGGAAAGGTTATGGCAACTGTGTTTTGGGATTCTCATGGAATTATTTTGGTCGACTACTTAGAAAAGGGGAAAACAATAAATGGCGAGTATTATGCCAATTTGTTGCAACAATTAAGCGACAAAATCAAAAAGAAACGGCCTTATTTGGCAAAGAAGAAAGTGCTTTTCCGTCAGGATAACGCACCTGCCCACAATTCTGCGATTGCAATGGTCAAAATTCATGAATTGGGATTTGAATTAGTGCGTCATTCGCCCTAGTCCCCAGATATGGCTCCCAGCGATTATCATCTATTTCCAAATCTGAACACTTGGCTCGGCGGTAAGAGATTTTCGCGTAATTCCGAGGTAATCGCTGCTGTAAATAGCTATTTCTAGGACTTAAAGTAAATAAAGGCGTTGATAATTTGGAATATCGTTGGAATAAGTGTGTTGAGCGAGCAGGAGACTATATTGAAAAATAAAATGTTTTTTGTCAAAAAAAATTGCGTTTTGTTAGGCCGCGAAGTTATCGAACAATCCTCGTAAATACCAATAGCTTGGATTTTTGCATAAAAAGGAACAGCAATAGAGTTACAGCAAACTAAACAGTTAACACAATCTTCTACAGTAGAAAAAAGTGTTGGAAAATACTCGAAAACCCTAATGCAACTCCCATCATTTGCAAAGAAAGGGAAATAAAAGTTCTGCTAAAAGGCCGTATTGGGCCCATATTTATTCAGTTTTATTGTTATTGCAATATCCTGGCAATATTGTTTTGGAAATGTTGTAAGCCAATATTACCCTGACATTGATTTACTAGTTTCAACCGATGTTTGGGTTTATCAATATTGGCCCTGGATGTGTTTTTACAATGCATTGGCTTGTGTTGTTGGGCAAATATCGGGGTATGTTATTGGGCAAATATTGGACTATGTTGTTGAGCAAATCTTGGCATAGTTGTTGGGGTCAATATTGCAGAATGTTCACATTGGCCCAATATAGAGTAATTCGTTCGGTCCGATATATCTTTGACATTGGCTTAATATTGGAACAATATGACTGTGCTACTTGGGTACGAGCAAACTAAATACTAAAGTCACAATATATTTATCAATGAACGAGAAGATCAATGAGAAACTGTAGTGCTTTACATAAGTCACGACCAAAAAATAATAGAAGTACACACTAAATGAAGCTTTCTTCCTATTGAAAAAATCCCCTCCCTCTTAGACTCTTGGTTTCGGATCGCTCTTGCTCTGATGAAAAATCATAAAATAGTAAATATTTACATGTCCATATATTTCATGTCCAGGTGGTCAAAAAAGAACTTATCCAACCAATTGGTGTCCGTTCTAATCGGTCAGAATATTTCTGGCAGCCTTGCACTGACTCACTTTTACCAGAAATCTATTTAATATGCACGTATCTTGTATATCGTGATCTTTCCGGCGTGTTTTGTTCTTTAATGTGCCTCAGCTAATATTTCTGTAGTTGAGATCAGAAATTCAGAATTTTTGAGAATATCAATATTAGAAATTCTAAAAACCGCCCACTCCAGTAATATAGTGAAATAGAATTAAGATATTTTGCTTTGTCTAAGACCATTTTTTTAAGTTGTAATCACTATTAGTCAAAAAACAATTTTGCAGTCTTGATTTTGGATCGCTCTTGCTCTCTTTGATGAAAAATCGTAAAATAGTAAATATTTACATGCCCATATATTTCATGTCAAGGTGGTCAAAAAAGAACTCATCCAACCAATTGGTGTTCGTTCTAATCGGTCAGAATATTTCTGACAGCCTTGCACTGACTCACTTTTACCAGAAATCTATTTAATATGCACGTATCTTGTATATCGTGATCTTTCCGACATGTTTTGTTTTCTAATGTGCCTCAGCTAATATTTCTGTGGTTGAGATCAGAATTTCCAAATTCAAAATTGTTGAGAAAATCTATATTAGAAATTCTAAAAACCGTCCATTCCAATAATCTAGTGAAATAGAATTAAGATATTTTGCTTTGTTTAACATTTTTTCAAAAGTTGTAATTACTATTCGTCAAAAACCAATTTTGCAGTCATCATGACGCACGGTGATTCCAAAAAGCTGGTCAAAGCATTAAAAACTACTTTGAGATCGCTGATTACGTATCCGAAGTCAAAAAAAGGTAGTGGATGTACTATGGCGGATCGATATGTTACAAGAATGTCAAATTTGTAGAAAAATTGGTATGCTAGAATTTTTAAGGTCGCTAATTACGTCAAAATTATTAAAAACAAAATGCAGGATTCAATAAGACGGACCCATGTGTTAAACAAATGTCAGATTTTGTATTCAATTTTATAATCAGCAAAATATCTTAGTTCCTCTCCTGTCAATCCACCGGGTAAAACTTCCTAGATTGGATTTAAAATGTTTAGGTTTTGACCACGTTTTCAGGATTTTGAACCACTGTTTTTGGTGGTTTTCAGATCCAGGTACCTGATGTTGTTACTAAGCATTGGTCAAATAATCAAATTAGATCAAATTCATTACCCGTTTTTTTTCGGAATTTTAAATCATTCTTTTACGCACATAAACCTTTTTCTTAGGTTGATTGTGTTTTTTGCTATAGGTGATACGAAACTGGCTCCATTGTCCGGTAGAACTCTTCAGCTTTACAGTGTTTGTCTAGTCTTTCGGTTGCATTATTCGTAGGATTAGCTTCATAACTTTGGTTTAGATGTGTAAGACACACTTACCTTACTGATGGAACTATAGTGTTTCGAAACTGAATGTTTTGAGCTTTGGGAAGGACTTTATCTTCTAAGTGCGTATTTGGGTTAATTCCTCGAGAAAATACAACAAGAAAAAAATGGATATATTGAATAATTACTTCTTGGGCAATTTTTGGCCAATTGAGTCAATCCATATTGTTCTTGGTATCCGAGATTCTAGTCGAATGTAACACTAAAGTTAAAAATAGAACATTCTTTGCCAATAATATGTACTACACGAAATATCGTAGAAGTGATGTGATTAGGGATATCCAAAATACCCAACAGTTTCTATACAACTATCGCTGCAATTGAAGATTGTCCTAGCACTGTATATGGTTCATTCAATTCACTCAAGCAAAATAATGAAATTTTGTTCTGTAGATACAAAGTAGGGAATCTGTGTTGGCTTGATAGATCTGATATTTTGAGATCAAAGGACGTGGTAAAATCCGTTTTCATTGGTTATCCCATATTAGTCGAACAATAATTCTTCCTGAATGACCAGATTCTGAGCACTTTGGACTTTCCAATTATAATATTTCTAATAGATATTTCTTTTTGAGACCTTTTGGAAATCAGCAATACAGGATTTGAAGGTTGCACTCAGAACAATTTTTGATTTTAATAAGAAAAACCATAGATTAAATTAACAATCGACTCCTAAGTAAATATTTGTTAAGATGAAATTGGATTTACACCTTACGCAAGCATGAATATATACCAATTATATACTTATGTGCATATACCAATTTTTGTTGCATAATTAATTCGCCTCCATATTAATTGTTCTCCGTCATTTTTATTGAGCCAATGAGGAAATTCAGTCAAGTAAGTGATAGGACCACCTGCTTGTTAAAATATTCATATAGAACTATTTCGACGTCACAAACTCCAATCCACTTTTTTTTACATAACTCAAGGTAGACCATGACATTGCCGTATTTAAGATTAATTAGTATACCGTGTCATTCAAAAACAGTTGCGCTCAGTCTATTGGTATAGGTAAGATGTGGTATATTTGACAAAATACTACTTGCCAAGTTTTTTTGTGTTGTTGATTGAACAAATACTATATCGCCAGTGGCGTATTCAGGCCGGAACGCAGCGGAACGACGTTCCGTTCCTTTCTTGTAGAGAAGGAACACGTTCCGGAACTGTTTCTAAACGTCATAATAGAAAATCGTCAAACTGACCAACATCATCTAAAATTTCATATTTTCATAACTATTTCCGGACGCCCTCAATGAACCTGTTAAACATGAATTAACTACTAAGGTACGATTTTTTTAGCAACACACCGCTGTGTGTCACTAGGGTAATTGTCAAAAATGCACAAAAATATTAATGAAAATACGACAGTATTGGCACATATTATTGCCAATCTAGAGAAAAAAAAACTCGGTTTATCTTAAAATCTGGACACCCCCTTTTAGAGAGGACAAAAATATCAATTTGACATTAAGTAGCAGATTACAGGCCGCTGATAAATACTAATAACAAACGAATGCGACCTCGGTGTTGTGGACTATACACTAATTGATACATCCGCTGCGTTAACAACGGGTGTCAAGTCTGGCATGAATCTGGATCATGATGTGTGAGTGTGTGTGTCTTGATTTACGGCGCGAGGAGAGCGGTTGTTGTATCGACGCGGTCGTCCTCGTAAACGGCGGGTGTAAAATTTGAAATATAACTCCGGGTGACACCGTATATAACACGGGACAGCGGCCTGCCGGGTGTCGGGAGGGGCGCTCTTGATTTACGTACTAGACATGTTGGTGTAGGTCGGGACCGCAGCAGTTGAACTTGGCCCGCAATATCGCGCCGTGTGTGTGTGAGAGTGTGTATGTGTAAACAGAGAAAGACTTTCTGATGATGGGCCTCTGTCGTCGGAGACGTCTTCGTCCTCGTCGCCTTCGCCGATGAAAGCGCTTCTGTCTATACGTATACAGGAAAGGACGATACTCACACTCACTTCTTTCGAACACGTTCCTCTCAGAGACACTGCTCCGCAATTAACGAGGATCGCTGGTGTAAAAACGCGACCATAATTAATTGGAGTCACTTGTGCCAATTAGCGATGCGCCACGAGAATAATGTCAGTAAATAGATGTGATTAATCGTACCACTCTTAAATCATCACACCATGCAGATCTGTTTCGTTATATTAAACACTATGATATCAGCATATGTCATTCTTTTATCCAACATTTTAATTTAAATACTTTTGAGGGACATCTATATGGAGCTTAAAATGGACAAAGCCATAATTAGTGGATATTTTTGGATGACCCACTCCAGCACTGCCATGTCCTTAATTAATAGATACGAATCCAAATCTGTTCGAATCTTTCCGTTTGTTTAATATGTGATGTATGATGATTCTTACCCTTGAAACTGGAACTTCTGATTGACTGTCTTCCAATGGTCATCCAATGAGTCTTTTTTGTTTACATTTGCATTTGATAAAGAAGAGCTGGGAGTTTACTTATAGTAATTAATTGACTTCTTCCAATCTTTATAATTAGGACTAATTTTTTCCCCAAAACTTCACATGCAAATTAGGAAGGAACACCTGAGAAAAGATCCGTCCACCCTCAGTGCCTTTGGTAACAGTAATGGTGATTTTAGTAGTAAAATCATAAATAAAGATATGTAACAGTAAAAATCACTACTTTAAAGCCTTTTCACCAATCTGCCTATGGCCAAAAGGTTTACTTTGAGAACAATACCTTTGGTATTGAAAAAACTACGACCCACTGGATTTAGGATGATCATAATCAATGATTAGCCGATAAATGCTAATGAGTAGCCCAGAATTCTTAGCAAGAAGCTTTTTTATCTTTTGTGATTTGACAAGGAGATCTAGAAGGTCGTTGCAGATTTGCTGGATTTAACTGGCAGTTGCGTTTGTAGATATCTATTTTGATAACGTGGATTAAAAGACAAAGAGCATAATTTATGGCGGATTTCATGGCGGATGTGAACTGATTTGCAGACTTAAGAAAACTATGACTGGAATTTCTTTGATTTCAAGCTCCTGAAAATTGTACCCCCCCCCCATTTGCATGAAGTTGATGCTTTAATAACTAGTCCGCCATCTATCAACGATTCAATGCTTGGCATCGTCCGCACACCCCTCTAGAATTTCATTTATATAATTTATATTTATTAATCTGCCTAATGATGACACCCTCCTTACCTAAGCATACTACTAGAAAAAAATGTATTTATGATAAGTTGTAATGTTTGTCCAAAACTTAAAGATCTTTTTGAAAATCACTGTGTAATATGGTATCATACAAGCTTCTTAGTGAGGTTTACTTCTAGGTGAGGTTAGTGAGGTAGCTGAGAAGAAGTAATGTAAGCATGTTTCTCAGTGTGAACTAGTTCTTCTTCTTGTTGCTGGAAACATAGCAAGCTAGACCAGTAAAGAAGCATAAGTAAGGGGGAAGGGGTAAGGAGCTGGTAAACCGTAAGCAGGGAAGACCACCATATAGTGAAATGTTTTTGACTAATATTTTAGTATCATCAATCGTTTTGCTTTTCTTTTCTCATTACTTCTATGGTTTCTGTAGCTCTTCTTCGTTTGGACCAGAAGCGGTCCAAAACCAAAGTAATAAGGAGGGGGGGGTAATTCTACAGTAAGATAGTGTAACGTTCTTTTTAAAATAATAACAAAAACACTGTATAATCGTCTATTCACTATCTAGATATTTACAATTTAATTAGGCTTTTTATTTTTAATACAACATTCATTTATAACATTCATTTATTCACTAATATTCGGCTATTAACTAATTACACAAAGCACATTTCAATTCACCGGTTGAATACTAACTGAAACCCTTCTGTGCGCGCACATCAATTTATATCCCCATATAAAGTTCTAGAACGTACTGGATTAGACTAGTTGGTGTATTGCTTGGTGCAGCCGTCGATGACTCACCCCGATGAATCATACATGCAGGTGTTGATGAATCATACATCTTGCCGCCAGAATCTAGAATGTTCGATGACGGCGTAGAGGGGTTTCCATTCGTTACAATAGGTTTTACCCCACTATTACTTTGGATAAAAGTTTCTGGCGCATTCTCAGTTAATGATTTTATAAGATCAGGCAAATATACTATACACTATACAATCTGGTTAATAATGCTAAAATCATCTTTAACACTGGAACCATCGCTTGCTCTAAAGATAACAGAAATCCAATTTGCTAAAAATTGCCAATAAAAGCTATAATAAAATGTTTTGCCTTTAATTGAGGAGACGTACCCTCTATACACCGTTTTGGACCGCTCTTGGTTTTGATGTTTCAATTTGGTACTTTATATAGTACCTTCTATGCGACTCATTTTTTCTTATAAACTTACGTATATGCCGTCTTTTAAATTATTTCGTAACTGTTTCTAAACCTTTGGCTTGCAAAAAATAAAATAAAACTATCTCTCACTTTTCTTTCGAGTTTTGCACTTTGTCCATAGAGTATATCAAAGAAATACTTTCATCACAACTCTGCGTGTATTTTTTTGCTTTTTCACTTGGGCTTATAGATCGAAGTGTATGGTTTAGATTTTGGCATGTCTGGTATTACATCCGTCAATACAGATTGCGGATGCGAATTCATACCAGAGCTGTGGCTGCTCTTATATACTAATATATCGGTCAACTGCAGAAAAGGCTAGTTGATGATACCTAAAACATTTAGATTTATTTAATGGGTTTCCTTATGTTATGAACTCATGTTGGCTTTATTTTTGACAACCAACTAAGGAATTTTTGTTCATCCATAGTTTCTTCTGTTGCAGAATCCTACTTCAAAAATGGTGGGCAGAAAGCTTTTAACGGTAAGAATGGCACGTTTATCTTCTGGAGTGATAGATTACATTACAACATTGAGTTTAAATCGCGTTGTACTTTCTATCGTTTTCAATCGAACTTTCTAGGTTTTCTATAACCTATGTGGTAGCAAAATTGCCGACCAAAACTTTTATTACAAAATGTGCAAAGATTTTTGTGTGTTCAAAGATGAGGAAAATTTTATCTAAATTACTGTACAAAATACAATTGTCTTGTAGTTTACATTGTCTAGACACATGAGCATGTTTGAATCAGAATTATAATGGCCAAAAATGAACTTCGAAGTACTAATTATGCCCTTCTCAGAAATTCTAACTTTTTTCTATTAATTTCGAAATTTAACTTTAAAATTAGTACTGATTACAAAACCTTTATCGTCTCTTCTTCCTTGTTTAATATTCCAGTATAAAATTGATAAAGTTCTAATGATTGGAACTCTAAGTTGGTGAAAATCGTAAAGGTAATCACCGTTACCGTCTAGAAGTTTTGAAAAACCGATCTTTAAAAGCTAATGATATTCGGATTCCGTTTTAAAGTTGTAAAAATAATCGTTTCAGGTGTCAACATTCATCAAGTGTTGCAGTAGTAGTAATTACCGACCGGCGGCGATGTGCGAATGCGTCTCTCGGATGGATCGCAGCAGGAACAGAGCGCCGCAGCGCTCAACTCCTATTGGCCAAACCTCGCCCTCTCAGACGCGAATCTGCTGCCGATGCTATTCGTAAATCAAAATCGCAAGCGAAACCACCCTTTTTAATGTCGTCTCTTAATGAGAAATGCTACAGGCATGACCATTAATTATATTTTGTTTTATTTCGTGCCTGCTGTACACGTACCTACTCTAACCTTAAGAGAGTGTAGTACTTATATAAGTATACTGTGTGCTAAAAGGTATTATCTCTAGCACGATTCTACCACTATTATATATTATACTAAGTGCTACACGAATCCTAATAAGAACTAATTAGATTCGTGTAACCCTGAAGAGCTTTTCCGTTCAAGGTTACTATATTTATAGACGACTCAAAGACAGTTTTTGTGGTTTCATCTTGCTCGAAATTGTTTTGGATTTTTTTGCTTCTCAGGAAGGTTATTTATCTTTTTCCTCAGCGTTTCTTTTTGTATTTTTATTGGAATAAGAAATTATTTTTACTATTTTTTCCCTACCATTCTAATCTTAATGTTACGACTCTTGTTGTAATCTCTTAAACAAAATTGGCTTTAAAAGTTGTAGATCACAATGCTGAAAGAATCCAGTTATTCGATATTCCTCGATGATATTTCTTGTTTAGAATTGTGCAGTGTCACGATCTTGAATGACATAAATCTCAAATGAACAAATTATGTTTTTCTCAATGTCCATAGATCCATGGACCTACAACAACCTAGCGCTACCATAGATATAGATAAGTCAATAGATAATGCATAATTTGACTATTTGAGATTGAGACGCATCAAAAAATTTTCTTTAGGGTGTAATTAATGTTAAACTGAATTTACTTAAATAAAAACTACTCTTAGAACACTTCTCTGTGAAGTGTCTTAGACTTTCATCAATCTGGTTTAATCGTGAATAATTACTTATGCAAGGCTACCATTCTTCGTAATTAATTATTCATTTATATTGTAGCTGCGACTGATCTTTTATAAACTGAATTAACTTGACATAAATTAAATGGCGTATGGGTGAATATCATTTCAATATTCTTAAAAGCCGCCATTACCACCAAAAAATAATCATAAAACTGATGGTAGCTTTCTGATTTTATTACACTCAGAAAAAACGGAGAAGACCCCTAGGAAGAAGATAGGCAAAAGGAGTTTTCGAAACGACGGTGTAAATGTTACATTTAAATTTGATAATACACATTTCATCATCGCTCACAGGGATTACGAAACACCCGGGGGCGCAACTGGTCGGTAAAGTAATATTCGGGTAGGCGGTAAAAGAAGTTAAATTTCATTGTAATGCGGGAACAACTTTTTATTCATAATATAATACTACTTTAAATGTAATTTCGACTTGGAGGGTTGGCGCCGCCGGCTGATGTGATGCTTCTCTGCTGCGGCGTTACTATTTTGAACGTCGCTAACGCCGCCGCCATCGTTTCGTTCCCCTTGATGGCATCTCGGCAGAGAGTTAGAGAGGCATCATCCATCCCATTTCAGCCAAATGTGTTTCACCCACCAGCTTGTATAAACAATCACACTTTCCGGACCTTTCTATGGCTTTAACACTCAATTCGTTCAAAAAGAAAACTGCGCGTATAATGTTCATCTGAAAACACGCATCATCCGCTCCACTGGCAAATCTACACCCGAACGCAAATGACAACAATTCTACGCCGCCCTTAGAATTGCGCCAGACTGCCTTATAATTCAAAGGGAACATTTTATTACCCATTCAGTGTTAAGAATGTCTACCTCTAATTGAAAAAGAAACACTTAGATACTTACTTTACTGCTGTTACCAAATCTTCTTACTTAAAGTAATTTCCATATTGTACAGAATGAATCGTAAAGGACCGTCGTAGTATCAAGATCGTAAAATAACTCTGTTTTCTTTTTGCAGTGTCTTAGAAATTCCTACGTTATTTTTACACGATCACAGGTTAGGCTTTTAAGATGTCTAGTTTCCAGTGAAGGATTATTTTTTAGGACTTAAATGCTTGAAATAGTTGAAACTTCTAAGCATTTATCCGATGTATGCAGAAATGCAAAATGTACAATTTAATCTATAACACCAAATTTCATAATTCTTGGCTTTGATTCAAATGGTCTTGTCAGTTCTAAATGTGCAACTAATTATTTCGGTTTAAGTCTTGCTGTACTGTATCTTTGTATAGATAAACTCGATGTAGTTCGAATTTAGAAGAAACTTTGAATTACAGAAGACACAGCTTTTATCATTTCTAATGTCATTTATTGCGTTTTACTTTAAATCCAAATAATTTCTGACTTGCATAAAAAAATTGGATTTGAAACCGATTATAGACAGAAAGTTTTGATATCCATCATATTCGCGTTCAAAATAGTAGAATGTAATAAATAATACCAACAATTGTTTTTCTATAAGCTCAATAAAGCACATCATACCATTCTTAGAAACGACCAAAATACACATACTATCATATATGCACACATTATTTCCTCTTATGTTAGTTTTAGAATCTTTTGGCAAAGCAGAACATCAAAATGAATTGACTATGTGAAGCTTGTAAGATGAATATTTTTTGTGAAATGTGATATTGGGCATTGCCAGTACCGTACATCCTTGGTTCTAAAAAATGAGTTCATCTTTATAGCGTGCAATCCGTTTCTACTAACGTTTGCGACTTTAAAACGATCTTTTCTATTAGAGCATTAAATCTTTTACCGGACTCGAATAATGTTAAGTAATGAAGAATTTTAAAATTTTAAAAAATTCTATAGTAACATAACTGACGTAAAGAAGAAACTATTGATGAAGATACGGCTGCTCTCAATAATTTTTAATGGTAGTTAGACTGAAGTAAGTTTCGTTTACCTAAGAACAGTCAATTTTTGACAGAAGAAGCAGAAAATGATTATGAAGAAAACGAAGAATAGAAGGAGAGCAGAAAACAATTGGAAGGGAATATAAAAGGAGTGCTTACAGAGAGGTTTTTGTTTCTAAGACGTTTTCCACTCTTGACCTTCTGAGTTCTGGGTATATAAGGCCCATTTTATCTTATGGCTCTATGGTACATTTCAAAAATAATTTCTTCTAATCTTGGCTTGCAAATAGCCCTAATTTTGTGCTTACTCTTAATCTGCAGAGACCTATGATTTTTATATTGGAACTACATAAGTATGTATTGTCATTTGAAACATACTTATATAGGTTAATTTTATATACTAAGGTCAATCTATTGTCTGCCTGGCATATAATCCGAAAATACCTATGTTTACAACAAAGAAACGTTTTTATATAAACTCGTTTAATATTGCAGAAAGTTCAAAAGTTTCGACTGAATACCAAATGATTTTCCCTTAATTTACATTTTAATAATTGCTAACCCTCACACGCAATATTAATACAAATTCTAATAATCATTAACCATGCACTTCTTGATTTATGGTTCTTGTGTGTTGAAAGCACTACCCAGAATAATTAATAAAATAAATAAATTACACGTAAATGGAAGACCTTACAAGGAATTTCCTGCAAGAAAAAAGACACACGCTCCAGTTATGGTACAATATAAGCTTCCGCTCCTTTATCAAGTTCTTTTTTAATAGAAAATAGGCGTTCGTTTTTTGTTTTTTGCATGATAATAATTATAATTTACCTTTTTTATTCTTACATTACATACGTGCGAGAGCGGTCTTAGTATGTGCATGCTTCAATCTATTTTTGTTTTAAGTCAGTTCGATCCCAAAGCTGTAAACATTTCCAGAGTAGAGACTCGAATTGACGCGAGCCTGGAAGAAGGTATTTGCTCAGTAAGTAATACCATTAGCAGTTTTGGCGTGTCTTCACGGCTGCTAGGCTATCCTGGACAGATAGCGTTTATATTAAATTATATTTATATATCTTATCTATTGTATAAATGTTAATTGTACTTAACATTGCCAAACCACTGAAGTAAATACATACATATAGGGTGGTTATTTTTAACGACATCCGCAGAAAGATGTTTATGTGATTGTCGAGACCGACTGCTTAACATGCCCATCTGACAGCATGGCGGAGTATACTGTGGCTTTATCGACGAGAAAATCCTCTCGCCGGTTCTGGGGATCGAAACCGGTTTGAGTAAGAGTTCAACTCTTGACCGCGCGACCACCCACTTCAAATTATATTATATACCTTATGCTTTTCCAAATACTGAAAAATCTTGTAGTTGATACCGTTGTAGCACAAGGGAAGTGTACACTTTATTTGTGTTGTTTTTTTTCTGAATTTCTAAGTTGGATATTTCAAAAGAAAACAATAAAAGGAGCATATCAAAACAATCTTTTTATCCTTATTATATACAATATAAATGACGAGAGAGTGGTGTATATATAGCATAAAACGAGCCGTGCAAGAACGTACACCGTAAGTCCGTAATATAGCCCTCTTGCTGCTGCTGCTGCTATTGACTCGTAGCAGAAGCCGTCATCTGTTTACCATCGATTACCGGTCGCCTCCACTAATGCTGTCACTCTCTCTGTTGTACACATATTTCTCCAGGCTGCATGGCTAAAACCAACCCTCCTGCATCCTGTGTATTGCACTGTTTTAATCGATATCCCAAAACCAAAACTTTGTTCATTACTAACGAACCGGCAACGAAAATATTATTGTCGTTTCAGCAGCCCCTTATTAAGGGATTTTTGCCGACTTGTATTTCATTTCTTTTTTGGTCCTTTTTTAGGGTTTGAAAACTTTCACTTCTGTATATACAACCCGATGAAATTTATTCAAATTTATTGTGTTGTATATTTTGACAGAATAAATTTTGTAGAGTTTTGGCATTTTAATTATGGAGATTAGAACAGGTGATTGTAGATCCCTTAACAAATTTAACTAAGACATTGCCAATAACGCTATGACTATGACTAAATTCCAACTGGTTATTAAATTAATATTTTTCCCCGAAGGCATTTTTTTGTGATGAGTAAATACAAGGTTGGCATATGTATAAGGTAGATAAGTGGGTTGGTAAACTGCTTAATCTTATTGTGATATAAATGTTAGACGAAACATGTAATTTCGTTATTAACATCTGGACAAACATTTGACTATGAAGAATAAAATTTAAATAATCCGAAAAATGAGGATCTTAAGCATTTTGCTTGACTGATTTAGTTCTTCCTTTTCTCATACCAAAAATATTCAATAAACAGTCAAACAGGATTATCTTATTCAATTACCATAAATCATACTACTTACAATCCACCAACTGAAAGATCTAATTCAGTTGTTATTGATCTGATTCGTGCTTGGAAACTTTCTTTTATCTTATTGCTTGGTAACCCGTTAAAACCTATGCATTGTTGACTTTCAGTTTCTTGCAACATTATCCATGCAATATCTTTGCAACATGGCATACAGTTTAGATATACCCCTCTTTTTAGCCATCTTTTGATAGTCGTAGACATTTTAAAAAACATAGTCCATGCCAAATGATTTTGCTTATACATAACAAAACATGTCCAAACGTTCTTCTTACGTATGATTTTTGTCTTTAATTCGAATCTGCCATATACCATAATTATTATCGTGTTATCACGTTTGGTTTCTTTGAAACTTTACCCAGAGATTCTTAAAATATTTTATTCTTTTTCTCCTCTTAGCTAGATTATATTTTGACATTCTATAAGATTCAGTGCTATCATTTTTGGAATCATCGGAATCTTTGATAATGATAGAAATATTGTTTTTGAATTTTCTTTATTATATGCGAGCTTCTGATTTTATATACCTAGGTTTGTTGTTAACACAGAATTTGCCGTTTGCTATCCTTAAGAATCCTATCGTTTTACAATTTCTGAAATAATGAGCTCCGATGCATGCTTGCGTTTTGGTAGTCATAAGATTTTTTGTATTCTAACCAAGTTTACAATACCGATTTGAACAGACAACACCAGCTTGTTGAAATCTAAACTTCAGCATGGTTTAGTACATAAACATGGGAAGCGTTTAAAGCTATTGCTGCCGCGGATCGTAAGTATGACCATCAGCATTGGAATCGTTTTAACACATTTTTGCCATCTGCAAAAAGCAAGCTTGGTCCTGGCCTTTAAAGGTCATCCTTGGTATAGGAAAGGACGTTGCATTTGATATTATTCAATTTTCTCTCACGACTTGTATCACTCAATGACTGAATGTAAATAATATGAGTAATAAAGTGCATCCAACTCACAGTCCTTGTTTTTTATTGATTTGCAACTAGTTTGCTAAGATACATTGAACTCTTCAACTTTACATAAATTGAGTTGACGTGAATTATAGAAATTACTAGAGTAGAGCTTGTGGAAATAATACTGTATGCGCCTATAAAAATGGAAACGAGCAGGCTTGCTATACCGTGCCTAAACCAGATAAAACAAGTCACTCGCTGTATGTACATACTTAGAGTTTCAGGATCTTTATGTAACATAATAATCGTACATTGTTAAGTATATTTTTTGGAAAGAAAATCTACAACTCTTAGGTATTCGCATTACTCATATTTGATATTATCTGTATTGGTTACCTAAGATCACATCCGTCGATTTTTCATCTTAATCTTCATCCACGAAATCCCCTAAAAACATCAATTTACTTTTTTGTACAATTTTGTACAAACTTTAAGGGAGGTGGTAAAAATGTGACCAGGCGATCCCCACCAAATTTGATAAGTGTATAGCTGAGCTGCTAAACTACACCAAAGATCACTATGGATCACTACACAAAGCACGGTTCAAAACTCTCAGTCCAAAAAGCTCAATATGGCAAGAATTATGGTCATCCATACACATGTGATTTGAGTTAACACCCTCATTACACGTCACATTTGTAGATAGTACATATAATCAGTAGTTTGTGCAGGTCAGTGCGGCGGGTTGTTCCTCAGCGCAAAAGTTGTCTGAGTTTCTTCCTAGAGCAGCGTTTCATCGGCGTGTTAGAAGTCAACAAAATCTCTACCCACCAAGTCGCTGAAATGTAGACCTTTATCGTTTTTATGTGCGATTTGGACACAAGAATTTATTGTAAATAAATTCAATGAAAAGAGAATAGAAAAGGTCACGTAGAAAAGAATCCTAGATTGTCTGTAACAAAACATCTGGATTGCTGTGGTTATTCTTCATTTTTAATGACAGTAGTGTATTTTTTATACATTGCTATAAAAGTGAATATTGAGATAGGAAAGGTGAATCTTCTTGGAGGATTCTAAGATTTGAAGATTTCGCTTACCAAATTCGTTAGGTTGGGAATGAATCAAATGGATGGTCTTACGAAAGGGTTGTCTTGTTGGTGCCCTATGCATGTTTTAAAACTTGTATAGCAGAACTAATTATTGAGCATTTCAAGATTGGTTTATTTATCCAATATTGTTGGCATAAGCTAATTTGATTGACTTAATCTTCATTGACTTAGAAATGTAGTATAAGTAGGTTCATCCCACGTGAGGTTTTCTAAGGAAAGACTTGAAACTGAAGATTTGGAGAAGGGCAACTTCTTATCTTTTCTTCCTTCTTGGAAGATTGCTCATCAAAGTTTGAAATTTTCTTTTGTTTATTGATATATCCCGGTTATTTCTTAATGACTATGATTTTCAGGTTCATAGCTATTCTTTTTTAGTTGCACTACAATCTTTCGGGAAGTGTGATCTTTCAAAAGAAAATTGGTTCAGCTTTGATAATGATGAATACCTGGGGCATGATGAAATCTAACATTTGGAAAATCTTACAAAAATGATAATAGAAAAATTAATGCAGATACTACGACTCTATGGTATTATACATAAACAATTTTTTTGGAAAAGATTCCTATTGTTTATTTTTTATTCGCATTTAAAAGTAAGAGCAATCTTAAGTGATATGTAGGAGGTCCACAAACTGATTAAAGTAATCTTTTTTCCAATATTTCATTTTCAAAAATGGCTGCTATTATTGGAAAGTCTTTATCAAAAAAAAGAACTTATTTATCTTCATAAAAATTGTCATTTCATTCTTAGTCAGGGTTTTCATATGATACAAAATGAATGTTTCAGTTTTTGTAGGGATCAAAATCAATTTATAGTAAAATGTCCTCCATTTTTGCAATGGTGTACAGCCTAAAAATGTCTTGGGAGGCAAACGAAAAAGTAATAAAAGAAGAACGTTTTAAAAATTAAAATGTTTTGTTTCAGGCAAGTGGTGTCCGAGGCGGGAGTGGTCGACTCCTCCAGACGCACGGGCCGCAAACGATGCTGCCAGAAGAGGCGTTCTCTACTCGTCCGTTTTCCTCGGAAGTCCGGGTGAGTACAGAATCTCTTGTAATTCTAGCAAGTTTTCGTATACCAAAAGAAAGGAAAACAATGAACACCGCCGCCCCCATAACATTATTCGAAACAAAAAAATTAATCTCTCTTTTATTGATGTTGCAATACTAAAAGCATAAAGAACCATTTCTTCCATATCAACCATGTCGCAGCAGCAAAACTAGTCTCTCAGATTGTGTGTATATAAATGTGTGTGGGTTCGTCGTTTTGGCGGTCACCGTGCAAAATAACAATCCATGATCCGAAAAATTGCTTTTGCCATTTCATCATTCGCGTCGTCGTCGTGATCCCCCTCGCCACCTCGACGACCTAACCTGCCGCATTCCTCGATCCTCGGCTGTGTGGTGTGTGTGGAGTGGGGAACAAAATCGCGAGAGCGCGATAGAGACGGAAATATGTTGCTATAGCAACCGCCACATTCCCGCCTCGTGGCCATGGTTACAACCCGCGCAAGCGCCGCGCAAACGCAATCCGGCGCTACTAAAGAATGGCGAACTTAGCGCCGGACCAGATGGATAAACTCCGCTTCGTGCGTGTTTGCTCAACTGCTTTGTATTCTCTCTCGTAATTCCGCTACTTCGTATAATATATATTGAGCTTTTCATTAATTTTTTATTATATTTTTTTCTTTCTTTCTACGCCTCGGGAATCGATATAGGGGTATACTAAATTTAAAATAATAAATAATTTAAATATTTGCCAAAAAGATATTTTTCCTTTTTACTTTTATTTTTCCTTTCTTTGTCTCTGTGTTTTTATAAATGAAATATGAATGCTTCACTGATCGGGATCACAGACTAGAACAAAATTCTTTTTCAATAACAAATTCTTTTTTTCAAAAGTTTACAGAACAAAAACATAGTGTTTTCTGTCTTACATCTCGACAGCCATTGCTGGAAATGCTCAAAAAAGTTAAGTACAGAAAATAGTTGAATAGCAGAATTCGCTTTTGTCCAAAAGATTCTAACGAAAGTTGTTAAACAAGGAAAAGTTTAAAATACCCAATTTTACAGAAGTTAAAACAAACAAAAAATAATCTAACTTTTTAGATATGTCAAAGGTTTCTTTTCTTATTTAACAAATTTCAGGAAGAATATTTCTGGTTTTTGGGCTTTTCCGATACTCCTCTAATGTACCAATTTTTGATAAATCATGCATCAATTTGATATTAAGATGACAGTTTACACAATCAATGAAGACTGTATTTTTCTGCTTCCCTCCACCAAGAACGGTCGCTACACTTATTTCTGGACTTATTCTTTGAAGATGTCTGGATGACAAGTCACCGCTAAGTATGTTTTCTTATACTGTCGACTCTTGTGAATATTCTAATGTATTTATCTCAATGACGAGTGTTTGATCGACTGGGAACATTTTATATTAGAGTCCTACTTCTGAAATTTATCCATCCGCTCAAAACTAGCATAGTCAAACAAAACTAAGCAATTGATTTAGAAATTAAAGTCGAGAATTTATAATTACTGTGGTTGGAGTATGTCACTATCAATAAACCACTTAAGTCAATAAGATGAATGGAAGTGCGAATCAAATAGTACAGCAGTTTGAATTTGTGGGAAAATTGGATTTTATCAAGGTCATGGATACTGGGAAGAATCTTACCTGGGAAGATTTGAAGATTTGGTGGTATCTACATAAAAACTGCATATTTGAGTTTTCTTGGTTTTTCACATACTTTAAAATGGGTATTATAAAATAATATACAGAAGAGCCCCGAGAATTGAAGCAAGGATGACTCTGCTTCTGTAATGGGATGGGTCGGATGTTCCACGTCTTCATTTTTCATACTGTCGATCAATAACGTGTAAAAATACAAATATCTGAAAGTATTCAATATTTTAAATAGCTCAAATACTAGGCTGTAAACTCAAATAGTCTACCATTATTGATATTGGGAGTTTCAAGATGGTTATTATAAAACTTCTACATTGTTACCATAACTTAAATAATAAATAAACTTAATTCCAGAGACTGATATTCTAGTTCATCTACGAATCAAAACTTAAAAAGAACACACAAAGCATTGCTATTTTTGCTAAATTAGATCCTATTCGGCAAATAGAGTGTAATAGTGTGCTATAGCGGAAACGGAAAACGTGTTCAATTTTACCATGCTCTAAAATAATCCACCAAAAAACACATAACTATTTTCTTCGAGTAGAATGCGAAAACTTTGGGGTAAATTTTCAGTGAGTCAGGCTCCGTCCATTTGGTCTATTCCTAAAAATAAGTGTAAGTAGAAATAGCATTGTTTGAGACCTGCGTACCGTCTCCTCAGACGTTTTTACCAGAAAATATTTTTCTAGGTTTTATTATTATTATTATTTTAGAGTTATTATCAGTCTGCTGCGGAATATAATGCTGACAACTAATTTTATTGATTACCATCTATTGTCCAACATTGCAATTTAATTTTTGATTATTAAATCCAATATTTTTTTGTGCCATCGGTGCAAAGCATTTCATGGTCTTGGGTTTGAATCTGAGCATTTTCATCGCAAGATCAAGAATATATATATTGCATTTGTTGTGCAACACTCTTCACTGTATGAAACACTAATATTTGTAATACTGAGAAGACAAGCTAATCTAATTGTAAAAATAGTCTTACTGTGTTGGCTACTTGACTAGTGTAAGTCTTGAACGTAAACTAGCCAATGCAGTAATTTTGTTGTCGAAACCTTTCTTTCAAGAATGGTTGTTACCATGCGGTGATTGTTTGCTCTGACAACAAGATCTTATGAAGGCCATTTGTTTCCACTGATGGACATAGGCCTCTCTTAAATTTAGCCATTTTCACATCCAGTTCTAATCGACGCGGGTAATGTCATCTGACCATCGCGTTGGTGGTCTTCCTCTGCTACACATCTTATCGATTATTCTTTTTGTCCACCGATTACCTGCTCTTCTTGTTATATGGCTATAGAATTTTACTTTAAGTAGGAAATTCTCCCTACTCCATTATGGATTCCAGTTGTTTGTCATAAATGGATATTTGTCACTTATGCCTGACATTAATTTTTCCATCTGTCTTGGTGCTATTCGTATTTTGCTCGCGGTTTTCTTAGTAAGGAGTTAGGTATCAGATCCATAAGTCAGCACTAGCAAAACACTTTGATTATAAATCCTCATTAAGCATATTGGAAGAACAGACTTGAGGATCAAACCAGTCCATGTCAGAATAATCCTCCTTTCGATCTCATAATCTTGTCCAACTCGAATTTTGTGCTATAATAGATATTTGTAGGAGCCTGCTTGTTTCAGTCGTTTAATCCTCAAGTTACCATCTTCGCTCAACACAAGGTTTTACATAAATTACGGTTTGCTAGCTGGTGTTAATTTTAAGGTGCTCTTAGCTGGCCTCTGCATTCAACATGGTGCTCGCTTCGTCTAATCGGTCTGATATTATGACGATGCCATCTATAAATTTGAGATGATTTCTATATTTATCACTTTGTTTCAAAAGTTGACTTTTTGAGTGAGGTGAATAACTTTGGAGAGATGACATCGCCTTGGCGTACTCCTGAAACAGTATGAATTCCAAACTGTCTGATAGGCAATATGCACAAAAGACAAGCCACCGAATGCTTTGAACACAAATTACTAAAAATCTTAGCTGCATGGAACTGCTATCTGAAGTAGATATTAATCGACAAGAAAGTAGTGTGGGAAGGAAATGATTACTTACACTATTAATTTTTTATTTAAAAAAAAGTCAGAATTGAAAAAGTATTAAACAGATTCAGCATTGTAACGCAGTTTGCGATACTTGAAAGTTTTACAGTAAAAACAAAAAAGGCAAAGACGCCAAATCTATAGAGGTGTGTCACAAGGTCATAGTTAGGGTCCTTTTCTAGTTAATTTTTTAAAGAAACATCCCATTTAAACATATTTAATAACAAGAACTTAGATTACAAGTTAATGTTACAGTTTAAGCAAGTTTCATTAAGAGAATGAACACCAAAACTAAATTTTGAACTAAAATAACATTAGCCCCTGGTAACCCATTATTGACGACAATGGGTTGCTAGGGACTCGTGTTTAATTTAGTTTGCGCATTTGAATTTAAACTTGTGCCATGCTGGTCATTTTTGTTACATATTTCGGAAAAGTTTAAGTATCTTAACACTCTTGATTGTGTTTTGTAATTTCAATTGAGCTAATATTATTAAAATTGAGCAATTATTGCCATGATGTATATATATATATATATATTACAATATGTTTGCAGAAAAGCCAAGCCTATAATGTAATATCACGAAAAATAATACTGCAGTATATTACATTATTATTAGTACACGATTAAACTTTATGGGTATATAAAATTTAGTTAATGAAACCTACGGCATGTTAACTGTCAATTGGCCCCCGCATCTCGACAAAGTTAATAGTTTTCATGAATAGAAACAACTGTTGAGGATACTAAAGAATAATTATTGTAAAAATTAAAAAAAAATTAATTCCCTAGTATTGGATTTTAATGCGATACACACAATGAGTGACACAGGCAATCCTGAATACTGAATAATAGCAAAGACCTACCTTGAATAATTAAAAACTGAAACAATAGGTATAGGGACGAATACTAAATTAAAACCCAGAATTGTGCGATTATTATTATTATTAGATATTTTCTCAACCTGCATTGTTTTCAAAGACTTAAATATTGCAATCAGAGAGAGATTTCGTCAACCATAAAAAGTTAAAAAAAGACAACAAAAGAAAAATAATACCACCTACCTTAACAAAGTTAAGGTCTCATAAATTATTATACAATTAATAGCAACACACGAAACCGATGCATGAACCATGAAATTAGTGGCAAAGATAAAAGAGTGCGCCGTTCTTGTGAAAATAATCTTAATTACGTAATTACCTATTTCAATGGAAAGTTATTTACCTTCCTGCCAACATTACCACGTATTAATTTTTTACATACTGTACCCACTTCCATGTAAGTACAAATTACTACATTTTCACAGAGAATTATCTTGATGTAATATTAAAAAACCCTTTTAAGATCTGATCGTGAGGACAAGAAAGCGCAGCTAACTAAGATGAAATATTTAACAAATCTTAAGACAGGAATTCTTCAGTTAATCCAGCAATTACTACAATCTGGAAATTTATTAATAAAGGAATTTGAAGTATCTATTAGCAATGAGGAATTAAATTAAATAGAACTTAAATATTCATTTCCACTGGATATTTATTATCTATACTTATGAATAAAATAATTGCCCTCCAGGTTCTTATAAAATATATCATCTAAACATTGACATTTAATTAATGCTTTCATTGGACAGGATTATTAGCTAAACCCACAGAGCTGTTAAGAAGTAAGCAGCTTTTAAGTTCTTCTCTTCTTTTTTTGATATCCACTCCATGACATAATTACTTACGATTAGAAAATTAAATATAATTCTTCCAACTATTAGTTGTTCATTATATTTTTTTTGCTATGTGTCATCTCCAAATCAAGTCGATAAGTGGCGGCTGAGGAATCTACTTTCCTTATAGAGTTAAACACGCTTGGTTTGGTTAAATTTCAAGCAAGAACGATTCTGAAAATGTTGTATAATTGAGATTTTTGGACACCTAAAAGTTTTGCAAAACTTGCTCTTTCTAAATATTCATGGTTTTCATTTAACTGTAATTGCTTTTGAAAGCTTCTTCAAACCATAACTGTTTAGCAACAACTTCTCTAGCGAAATCTAATTTTTACGGAATTGATGAAATTGTAGCCTGAACCTAACATAAAAGGTATGTGTACAACTAAACAATATGTATGCATATATGCAATAGATTCGATTGTTCTGTCATATTAATTACTACATCCATTATTTTCGAGTACCATGGAATTCTACAATTGCAATGTGCGTTCTTGAGCAATTGAATTCTCATAACGTATTGGAAAAGATTGGGCTTTTTATATTCAGTTTTAAAATAAATGACATGTGGCAACCTTGGTCGTTCCTGGCTATCTTACAAAACAGGTTTCATAATGGAAAAATCTAGATCCAAATTTCTAAGTCATAGCTCACTGATTTAGTTTACTAACATACGTTGTTTGTTAGGGTTTATTATACTATATTAGCCAAATTCTTCTAGCTCACACAAGGGTTTTGGCCGGTTTACCCTGTTTCTCATCGAATTTAGTCTATGGTTAATTTTCATCTGGCTAAATATGCTGCAATTATACACCGAATCTGATGATGCAATCAATCATAGTTGGGACATCTGGTATCAGATAACCCACTTTACCAAATGTACTATGAATCTGAATTAGAAAATACGAGGCGCCTAAAATCAAAACTTTAATACCTGACAATTTTTGAAAAAAATATTTCAGTTCTCCATAACTTTAATTCTCCAGAATCTGAAGTATAGAAGACCATAAAACAGCAAGATAGTATAGTTTATTATTTTACATAGTGAGTTTTGAAGCCAAAAAGTAGGTATGGCAAAATTTGAATTCGAAATAAACCCATAAGCGTTGAAAAGAATTGGTGTACTGGTTGAAATAATTAATTTTTATAAGTAAATAATAACAAAATATACAGGAACTTTCAGAAACAAAAACTAAACAATGTTTTCGTATTTGTAAATCTTAATCTCAATAACATTAGGAACACTTGACTTAAATGATACTATGGTTAATATTCGTCTATGTAAACTACTTTTTCATCTTCTTCTTGACTGCCATCCTGCTCTTAATTCTTCTCTCCCAGCTGTACATAGAAAGCAAACTTTTTTTTACATGCCCTTCTTGACACCACTATGCATGCACCACTTTTCTTTGCGTGCCTTATTCAACCCAATTCTACTTGGAAACCACGGTGTGCTTGCTTATTGTATACCAATCAGCATTATACCAAACTATTTGGTTCTGACAATTGTACAATTTAATTCCGTGCTTATGATTATTATTAAATGCCTAATCTTAATCTTAAATCTTTTTCTCCATAGAACCTTCCATGACGGGGTAATATAAACATCGCATTATAGACAAAAAGCTATTTCTACTCACAACTCACATACTTTAGTAAAAGTGAAATTTGAGTAAAGTATCAGCTTTTCAATAGTCATGTAGGTAATTTAGTCCTAGATTACCAATATGCAACCAGAGACTGAAAAAATGTTGAATTCGCCGCACAACGATAGAGTTCCAGCAGGTTATACGTGATTCTTTTTTTTTGTCTCGCTGAAAAAACCTTCTTTTGCATATAAATTTGCTTTGTAGGATTGGCATATATGCCTAACATTGTTAGTTGGTTGGTCATTGCTGAAATCATTATTATGAGCAACGTCGGGTTCAATCGCATCGAGTTCTTTAAAAATGTCTTCTGAGTAGACATCTGCCTCATACCAAGATTCCTCAGAATCCACGTAAATGCTATTCTCCACTGAAGAATCCCATAATCTAGCAGCAGTTGCTGGAGGTTCATGTTGTGTAAGGTCAATTAGATTGTCGATTAGTGCTACTTCCTCTAGGTTCAGATGGCTCTCTTTTTGATCATCCATAGCTCACTAGGGAATTATGAAAAACACCTACACCAAAGAACACACACTACTGAATTGTAGCTGTACCATTGGTGTTATCGGCTTCAACCTAGAACAGCACGGTGACATGGGCAGTAAACGTGTTAATTCGATCATTTCTTGCTGGAATATTGACTGGGTTTATGCCCACTGTTTTATTTTTGCTTTAGCCATAGTCTTTCTCTTAAAGTTTCTATTAGGCAAGCTGATATCCATTAAATATTTTATAAACTTTGACGATGCTAAGCTCTGGAAGAAGATATTTTCGCAGCATTAATTTATGTGAATTATAATGTGATGAGATTTACCAAACTCCAGCTTTAGCAAATTTGCGATCACTGGCCCTCGTCTGTGTTGCTGCAGCAGCATTATTTTGGAAGTGTCTCTTTATGTAGAACTACAAGCACTCTATCTTTTTTTAATCCAAGCATGCCTCATGTTTCGAAATATAATTTAAAGGAAATATTCTTTGAAGAATATTGGTTATGAAGGAGTCGTTTTCATTTTGGCACTGCCAAAGTTGCGCGTACAAGCATGAAGTTTTGACGAAGTGCTTTTGAAATTTTTGTTTTGTGAAGTTGTAAGTAAAACACAAGAGTGGATTTATTATGTACAGTAGAGATGCGTTTGTGCAGCTGAAAGCTTTACTTTTGTTTGCCTGCATTCTGGAATTGCATAAGTTTCTGATTATAGATGGAAAGTTGCATTAGCAATTTGATGCAAGACTAAACTTTACTCGCCAGTGTTTACTTACAGCTTAATTCGCAGTTGCTCCCTTTACCACAATTTTCTATTTGAGATTTGTTACCCACAAAAAAGAGTCGCTAATTAGGAAAGGATAACAACCTTCAACTGCAGTTAATCCTGACGGCTGCCACCCAACTGGTGTGAGGTCGTGGGTCTGACAAGATGTCTTCTGCAATGGGCGCAAAGAGTTGTCTAATATAGTTAAAATAGAGTCTGCCGACAATATCTGTAAAGAACTGCACATTTGCGACTGGTTTCAATATGATAGACTCTTCCCAATAAAACATACCTAAAAAGCTGAAAACTTTTTACAGTGATAACCAAAGTGTTTAAATAAACGTTAAATGAAGGTCCAATAATCTGAGTAGTAATTAGCTAATATTTTTAGGTACATACTGAAAATGTATAAGAACTTTATGCGAGTGGGACCTAGATTGTACAATTAGAACTTTACTTTACTTTTACTTTACTTGTACTTTATGAATCAAGTTAAACGGGCACACTCGCAGGTATAAATTCTAACTAAGTTTATATGTACAAGAATAAAATTCTAACAGAGTTTATATTTACAATTTTCTATGTGTAACACACTGGGAAAACTATTTGAAACACAGTGGAGAGTCATTTGATACAATTAGACGAAAACTATCGAATAAGTACATTTGTTGCAGGGCTGCCTTGAAAAAAATGTTAAACCGCTACAGAATCGAGCGTCGAAAAGTCCAGCGGTCAACAAACGAATCATGCATAAAATAGTGTCAAAATCACTAAGGGCTTCCAAAAATAAATGGAAAATCACCACCCAAGATCACGTTAACTCCACAAAAATACGTTCCTAATTAATACATCAAAAGGAAAACGTAATCTATTAGGGCGATGCCACGGAAAGATTTTTTAGATGTTAACCGAACAACATCGTATAAGAAGAGACTTTCGACAAGTGCAGAATGTAAAAATTCCAAAGAAATTTTACAGGATGGCACAAGAGCCAAGCGATACAGGGTGTCACGAAATCAACACGTAACAATTTTCTTCTTTGCTTGATTTGGTAAATGTTATTGAAGGTTCTCTACGACAATCTACTCAATTTTTTTTAATGTATTCTGAGCTAAATTAAAACTAATGCTTCAAGATTTTTTACCATATTTTGACATGACATAGCTTGATTAATAACTTATTATAATAACCTGGTTATTATTGGGTTATACGGCAGATTTTTATTCTAAGTTTCATTCATTTAATGGGCATAGGGATTTTGACATAAAGTTCAACAAAACTTCAGTTCGCTTCTGCTCCAACCAAATTAATCTGCAAAAATCTCAATTTTTCTAAAAAGCAGAGTTGGCAGGTTTTGTTTCTAGGAGCCTCATGTGTGTATCTCAATCTTTTAAGAAGAATACGGAAATTCAAACCTTGCTATTTTAGGTCTAAGTTTACAAAACCGTATATGGAAAACTAATTTTCGTGAATTAATACAAATAATTAGTTATAAACTTATATATATGAGATGACTACGTTTAAGATTAAATTACAAATGGTTTACTGCTAATCATTCTTCATCCTTGGACTCTTTGATTAAACTAATCGTGATAATACTTTTTCAAGATTTCAAGAAGCTCAAATAAATAACAAAAAACACGTTGACGTAGAAATTCTCCATGAATTCGTTCAGAAAATACATGTGTAATCCTATTTACAGGCGAGCAAATAAAAAGAGTTGGATTATATTTATGTGTATGTATGCATGTGCACAAATTTTCAGACTTGATCCTATCCTTACAGAAAATATTTACATTGTAAATTATGTCTTGAGGAAATTTTATTTTAAGTTAAATCGTTTTCTTTATTTAAATTTATTTAATCCTTTAATATGATTATGCATTAAAATGTCCTTAATAAAAAGGAAAACCCAGTTAATTGTATATATAGAGATAGATAGATAGTGTTACAGTATGTTATTTCCATCATTTTGGAGTAAATACTGGTATCAATAAAGGGGAGTTTTTTCAGCACTTTTCTATTTTAAAGACTTTCAGGATTGGTTTTACTTTTTTTCAACGAACTTAAAAGTTTCTTTTGGATTTTGAGAATTTATTTCAAATTCGGATAGAGCATGCATTAAGAACATAGAGAAAAACCAACTGAGCTATATTTAAAATGGCGGTTAAAGTGAAAAGATGAGGTAAATTACTCTGCTATAGAAAAAGAATGCAGCTTTGCGCATTTTCAATTATGATATCAAATATTGCTGAAGTATATTTATAAAATACTATTACTTTTCTAGTTTGCAGCCCATAAAATCTTAAAAAAGTACCTTCGGTATCGAATAGATGTCGCATTATCTCTTGCAGATAATGCTATTGAGTTTTGGAAAAGCAAGCATATGGTTTCAAAATTAAGTGTGTCACGCTGATGATTCGAAACGAGGATGAAATGACCATACATGACTATTGATATTAAATTCAAAGCGCTGCTTTGTGGGTAGTAGATTAGTCTTGTGCATTTTACAGATTCCAAAATACTTACGTTTTATTAAACTGCTTTTGTTTTGTTTGAACTCTGAACATTCCAAATTGTTATGCTTACGTTATTCAACAACATTTATATCTAGCAGAGATGTAGTTGTGAAACTGCAGATAAATTCACTCGTGTATCATCATTGCTTGGTAGTTGCTAATGTCTGTCACTTCTAATAACGACTTGTGTCATGAAGGAGTGACGAAGAACAAATGTAAAAGTAATTTGACTTTAATGTTCTATGATAATGTTCTGGAAGGATTAGTTAACTGAAGTGTTAATGGCTAAAACTTGCATGTGTGTATGTGTATATTTAAGGATTTGAACCCACCTTGAACGAATTTAAAAATAACTTTATTAATATCTGACTGCTTTATCTACATAAAAAGGCACTTGTAGGTTGTAAGTAATTTTTCTAGTAGTGACTGAGATTGAGTTAGTGATCGTGATTGAGTTGTAATATGGAATGTTGCGACATGTATTTTTTTTTTGAAGTGCCGACCAATGTCATTCGTTTTTAAATCTTTTAGAAATTTGATAGGTTGAATATACTGCTTGGAAAAAGTAATATGTTTTCTTGCCTAGAAGATTTAGAGAGTTCAACAAGCTGTTAAAGTTAAAAATTGCTTGGATAGAAACCGTTTTTATCGAGATAAATATTAAGTTTTCATTAAAGGCTATTTGTATGCGTCATTCTGGCACAAAAATATTCGCATAAAAACATTCATAATCTTATAAATAAATAGGCTCTACATAGCCATACCGGTTCCTTCTTTGAAGTATTGGTCAAATTATTAATCAGATTGACCCTCGAACATTTTTTTTCTGTTTGGAAAACTTGATTGTCCCTAGATTCATGTATTGGAGGCAATAAACAGATGTTTTTAACAGTCGTCAAACAACAGCGATCATGATCGGGTTTCACATAGAGTGATGTAGTAGAATTAAAATTTTATAAATTCCTGGAGATGTTGGCGTTGTAATTTGAAACTGACCTCTGTGGGTCACCTGGTGGAACCCCCTGATTGGACCATCCATCACTTGCCGCACTGTAATTGGTTCCCATGGAACCACATCGGATCGTGGCCGAGAGGTAATTGTTACCTTGGAAACGAGTCTCCATCATTCAACAACGACGACGCGGGCTTGAAACCTGGAAACTAACCTCGCCTTATACTACTACAATAGGAGCAAACTTACCTATTGTCTTTTTATTTTTGTCCTTTTTCTTTTCCCCTTGGTTTTCTTGTATAATTTGGAAATGGGATTTTCTTTAGTGTGGATTCATATTTTGCTTATTGTTAGTCCTGGAATGTTGCGAGGGATAAAAATCTTTACCTGCAAGTCGGGTTGTAAATGGATACTCATTAGTGTAGAATCTACATAATTAATTCTCTAAAAATGAAATTAAATTTTATAAAAAATAAAACTTAAACAAAGCGCTCTTTCTTGTTTTAATTCACTTTTAGGCAGATTTTAATAGTACACTGAGAAAAAGATTTATTTGCAATTAATACAAAACGATTACCGCAAATAAATTGTTATTTTGGATACGGCGGAACAAATATTTAATGACAAGGAACTTATTATTAGTTTGAAAATTATAAATATAGACAATTAAATAATAAAGAATGATTTTTTAGATGTAAATGTACTAAGTTATCTGTTATAATGTACAAAACTATATTTAAACAAATTAGTTTGCGATAAAAACAGTTCGATTGTAGACATAAAATTAGTTTATAATATTTATACAATATTGATTAACTGTTAAACAATCTATTTAATGTTAATACACCACGTTACCTACTAATCAATATGTTCCTTAGCATTTATTTTAGTGAATTTATTCTAATTCAATTAATTTACATGCAAAGTAAGTGTATAATATTAGTTACCACAATTATTTATTGGCAAAATAAAGATATAGTAATACTTATTCCAGTAGCTTATCTGCTAAATAACCACATAGTAATAGTTACTATAGTAGTTTGTGAGGTAAATCTTTATAAAGTAATAGTTAGTATATTTACTTAACAATAAATTCATGATCAATTAATAGTTACTATATTACTTGGTAATTATACTCATATGTGGTGCTGGTGAAACTTGGGTTAAATTTTCATGTGTGAGCAAATGAAAAATAGCAAATAGTAATATATCCGAGAAAGATAGATGCTTATTGCATACTTGCCATAGAAACGTTTTTGCTAGACAAAAACTATTGACGTATGTCATTCTGAGTTCTGACATGTAAACCTTGACAAGTATGGGATGATGTCTATCTTTCTCAGATAAATTACTATTCGCTGTTTTTCCTTGGCTCACACATAAAAATTCAAAGCCAAATTTTACTAGCACTGTATATATTATGAGGTTATGACCTCGGTCAGAAAAACACAAACAGTTTTAGGAGAAATTTAATTTTTATTGCACTCTCAAAGCTACAAATATATTATAATTAACGCACTTAAATTAATGTCATTCACAATTTACAATCACAGTTCACCACTTATTATTAAATAAACCTGCCCAAAGGATTGTGTATACCCCAAGCAGTGGACACGTGTAAAACATCCAAAGGAATGGACGCCAGCAACCGTCAACCTATTCTTTTGCACTTTATAATATATAATATAACTGTTAACAAATATTTAATAACAGATAATTTACTTTTTTTATAAACACATAACGTTAAGTAACTAATACTCTGTTAACAAGTTACGTTAATTATATGTGTTTAAATGTTAAAAAATGTATTTTTACGTAGAACATTAAAATGTATTAACTATTACTGTAAGTAATTTGATGGGTAGCAAATCTTATTATGGCCAAATGAGGAAGCACGATAATTAATAAAAAATATTGCATTAACTGTCAATAAATACACAGTTTCTGTAAACCAGGTTTTGTACAAATTTCACGTTAATTATTTAACATTTAGAATAAGAGTGCTTCTAAAGAACAAATAGTTCACATGTATTATACTATTGTAAATCCAACAAAATCTTGTTTGAACTAATTATTTCTTTGGCTGTATGAATTGCGCTTTTTAAATCTTACACAACGTGCGTTAATTTAAATATGGCATAGTATATTTAAACAAATTGAGCTCAAACTAGCACGTTCGTTAACTATAAGAAAGTCTTTTTCTCAGTGTACTATTATATAGTATTATTCTTCCCAAATTTCAAATTAGGACTTTTTAAGCGCTTGTTAATCTAGAATAGCAGCATACTCTACTTAAAGATTTAAGGAGTTTTTTATAGATTAGGGGCCCCCAGCTACTAAACGTGTGTTTCTTTCTCTTTTAATTATTTTTATCAATTTTCAATTATACAATAATATATTTTTATTTATAGTTTAATGTGTTTTAATATTTTATTTTTCTGCTCAAAAAACAACAGTACCATGGTATTTATCATAAATAATCAAGTTCGCAGTCAATTGATTGAACACGTGTACGAGAAATGGCGCTTTCGATGCCTGTAGAACGGGTCTAAAGCACTACTTTTTCGCCCTAGCACAAAAAACGAATCCTTTTTGCCCTAAGACCGCCCTATATACAAAATACAGGTGAATGTAATTATAAAAATATATATTAAAGGCGGTTTTTTATAGAGAGGGAACACAATCGTCATTTTAAAACTTATTTTACAAGCTATGCTTGAATTCTCTTGACACTAACCTAATACAATTGGAAACGTTGTAAAATGAAATTCCTTCAATAAAAAGATTCAATTTGAAAATCTAAACAATGTGACTCCACAATTCCTCCTCCAGGAGGTGATTGTGCTCTTGGGTACTAAGATTCAACCACACAATTTTGTTTTTTGATCCAATAAAATCTTCTAAGCATCCTTCAGCTTACGGATGTACCCTTCCAACCCCTGTGCCTTTTCATGCGGGTAATGCCATCGGCTAATAAAGTTGCAGTTGCCTTTCGGAAGATGTACTATTATTTTGCAAAATCTTTCTTGATCAACAGCATCTTTTTGATCATTGAGTATTGCGTCTACAAGGAACAACAGTGATATTTCTTGAACTGAAAACCAAAAACGAGAACCATAGAATTCCATAATGATGCTATTGCTAAAATACCTTCTTGCTAAAATATGCCAATAACACAGTTTCATTGATGACATTCATCTGTCATTTTCTCGTCCAAACTTCCATCGAATCGTATTCGGTTCGTAACGGCCTTTTGCCCTACGGGAAAGCTAACCAACCAAAGCTTCGGCAGCTGCTGCTGATCTTTCTTTTTGGAATTGCCTCGATTACCTCATCATCGTCTAACTGATTCTCCGTTTGAAATTTTGGTCTGTACATTGTTTTATTGACTCTTGAACTTGAACACATGGTAATCAACGCTTTTTATCGCCACAGGTCGTGTAATTAGAGTAGACTATTCCAGTAGTGTATTAGGATAGAATTGTTGGTAAAACATTGTACGTACCTCAAACCGAAAGAAAGTTTACACCTTTGAACTAATTAACACCCCTCAAACTTTGTCTGTGGCTGTAAACTTTCCATTTCGGCCCTTATACGTAAATAATTATTTCTTTTGAATTCTTTGCAATGGGGAGAAAACCCATTAAATGGTAGAGACAAAAATTTTTGTTTTGTAAAAGATGCCCCATATACCAAGATGCAAATTGGAAAGAAAGTCTTGACCGTGCATACTGCGATCGAATTCCCGTACTAACAGTCTATCATCATCTTAAAAATGCAAAAGTTATAGCTAGTAACACAAGAGTTACTGTTGTGTTTCCTGGCCCAAAATATTGCAGTACACAAGTAAACGGAAACTGCCAGCAATTCTACAACTGGCTGTCTCAAAAACAAAACCTAGTTTTTTCTTTTTGTTAAAATAAAAAGTCTCTCTAATATCGGTTTATCTGGATCATGCCACTCCGTACGGCAAAGCTTTCGCAATATTTTATCCAGATCTTTAACTTACTTCAGTATATTAAACATGCCTAACGAATATGTAATATTCGTTATAGCTGATTACATTCGACGGATTTTTCTGATTTGTGGATATTTTCCGGAATTGGCCAAAGAAGCAAAACTCATCATAGCACCAAACATGATAAGAACTAAGTTTTGGATCACGGTCAAAAGTTATGATATGAATCTATTCCAACGCACGCCGAGTAGCATATTGTTAGGTTAGGTCTTATCGAGTAGTTTAAGAATATGTAGCAGATGATGGGTCTGTGATCATTCCTGCCACCTTCAGGTTACCCCAAATGTAAAAAATGTTTAAATTCCGTTAGAATTTGCACACCCATCGAGCTGCATATCTATTCAAAATTCTTATCGAGAATGTTAAAAATTATGAGAAAATGGATAGAAAATACAGTACAAAATAAATAGATCTGTGACCTTGGTAGTGTAGAGACTAGCGTTGTCTTCTATCACCCAAGCGGCCCGAGTTTGACTTCGGCCTTAAGCAGCCTGCCGTTAGACTGTCTCAGCCACAATTGCTCTCCTTTTACATTCAGGACACAAAATGTTAAAGATATCTAACACGTCTCCTGAGAAAATGCCCAGTCTAAATAGCCTGCCTGCTTTTCATTGCATCCAAGGGCGCCGGGATTTATTTGACAGTGCCTGTGGATGCGTTTTCGTTTGCAGATTTTCTTTTTAATTTGTTACTTTTTCCCTTGCGCTTCGTTACTTTTTGTTTTCTGGCTTTTTTTCTGATTTCAGTTGTCCTTAGCTCTGGTTTTATTTTCTCTTTTTTTGATTTCACTTTTACTACCATTTCTCCTTTGCATTTTCTTTTGTTTTTGTTCCATTATTCTTTGCGCTTGTTCCTTTTCCATTTGCACTTTTTAAGTGTAGTACGTAATCTTATATTCTCCCAGCTCTTGCCTAGTCCTTTTCCTCACGTACGTAATGCATCATGAGGTATCGTTAGTATTAAGCGATGCACAGCACTCATGTTTTAGCTGTGCCCTTTTACTTTCCAATCCGCAGCTTGGAATTGCAGTTGGAATGATTCAGGAACTGCCAAACTTATAGTGAATTGCACTCTCTAAGAAGAAGCTGCCCGCGTTTCTCTTTTGTGCTTTCTAGTAGCTAGTACATAGTGTCGTTAGTAAATATGCTAGCAGCTATCATTAGAACTTCGTTATTTTAAAACTGTTTGACATTTTGCATTTCTTCTTTAATCATACGAACAATTCCTCATTTTTCATTTCCTTATCGATCATATACTGCAAACATTGCTGTACCCTGGAATGATCATAGACTTATCACGTGCTACTTACACATTTCTAACCTTTTCGATGACACCTATCCAACGATATCTTGCCTGTTGAAGAAATTGTAGTGAAATTCTTTAATTTTAGCCTGACCTGAAGGACACAAATGATGAGAGACCCACCACGTTCTTGACGTTCTCGATGAGATTTTTCGAATGATATGCTGTTCAATGAGTGTGGCGATGATGCCATATGATGAGCTTGAATAGTAGCCGAAAGGTTGGCGTTTGGTGCTCCGATGAACTTTGCTTTTTTCGATGAGTTCTATAACATATCTAAGGATCAAACAAATCCATAACATGTTCGTTCTTTGAACAGCTTATTTTACCAGGATCATTTACGTTTGCTAAGTTTGTCTAAACATTGATTTTGATTATTTCGGCAATGCTTGCGATTTCTTTCATGAATATGTTAGATAGAAAAGTTTCTTGCTTTTGTACTTGACACGTTTGTGCTACTTGTTAATGTAAAAAGACAATATGTCAGCATTAGCATCAGAAATAAACATAGGCTAGGATCATGTAAGTGAAAACTCTTAAGACTTTTTAGACTTCTTGATATTGAATACTTAGACTTTTTGGGAATTTGGGAAATCATTATTGCATTACTTTCTGACAATTTTAAGTTTTTCCTATTCTAAAGATGTGAAAATGAATTATTTGAATCATTAAGATTGTATAGAATTCTTTCTATTCTGTTTATTTTTGCTTTGATAAAGGCGAGAAAATATTGGGTGGAGAGATAGACCCTTACGAATTAATCACATATTGCAAAACAACCAAATCTAACCTTAAATTAATTATCTTCCATTTTGGAAGCGTTGGGCATCCGAGAAAACCCCAAGCCCATTTTTGGCAATAAATTCATAAGTTCTGGTTTCTCATTCATTATAAATGTAAACATAAAAAGTAATTATTATTAACAGTGTGGGTGGTTAGATGTTCGTAAAATCATCACTAATTTATTCTAATTATATCTAGTCCAAGACATAGGCAGAATTTTCCACATCAAAGATTACGAGACTATAGAATAATTCCAAATCAAAAGAAACAAATAGAAAAAACCTGTATAAATCGTGCACGATAAAAATTTGCATTTTAAACTACTTTAAGTTTTTGTATTAAAATGAATTCAAAAGCAAGATCATCATTCTGTTTATAAGAGTTTTATTTAAATTTCATGTTCTGATATCTTATTTGATCTGGATTAATTTAAATTTGATTTTGACTGCGTTCACAATAAACTTTGTTCACTCTTAATTAACAAAAGTTCCACCGAAACTAACAGAGTAAATTTACATAAAGATACAGAAATAGTACAAGAAGATAGTAGATGAAGTTTTTTTTATTGATTGTAAATTATTTCTCGGAAGGATGGTAAACATTTAATACAAGAATAAAAAACCACACCAAATATGGCATTAATGATTTCTTACCTTGTGGCATGAATTATGGTAATAGAGAAGCAGCACGAAAGAACTTATGGTTGAGGATATTAAATATTAATTTTTTATACTCTAGCAAAAATGGTTTTCAAAAACACTTTCATATTTTTATGTTTCCAATCTATTGTTCTCTCTATTTTTGTGTTCCTCAAAAGTAGTTACTGTCAGTCAACAAGTAGCTATCGTTTGTAGTAAATGATCCTTAGAATTTATAGCATCAGTGCAGCAACTTTAGAATAATCTAAAAGATCCCGGAGTTCTGGATCATAAATTTATACTAATTTTAACCTCATGGGGGTTGCTCAGATAGCATAAAAAGAAGTAAAACCTTTTTTCTACAGCATAGCAACTATATTTAATATCAGAATTCAAATAAAAAGGAAATTATATCATGATGGCCGTCCCTCCTACATTAACTACCTTGTCTGTATTCTTTATTGTTTCTAATTACAATTGTGGAATGTGGAATTTGTGTTATGGTCCGTTGATTTGACACTCTTTACAGCCCTTAAAATACTTCAGTATTGTCAGAATTAGATTTTTTTCATGGCACAGTAATTTGACGACATAATTTTGCTGTTTCTTCCGGTAATTTTTCTCACTGTCATTTGTTTAGGTTTTATTCATTTTAGTCGCATTGTGAAGCTCATGGAAGCATTTGGTAGATTAGAGGCAGAGAAATTAAAACAATAGCTTCAGTTTTGATTTTTTTAAGTTACTCAAATAAACATTGTTCTAAATTTAAAGGGAGCAAATCTTTAGCAGCTGTAAAGTATTTTTCTTTGGACAATTTATTTTTATTGGGGTTATTTATATTTCTGTGCTATTGCTAATTGATATGTAGCGTCCTACCTATATTGAACATTTTGGAATAAATGAATGAGAAAAATAGGTTTGTACAAGTTTTTGTCAAAATATTTTTGATGCTTAAAGCAAAAATGTAACTTTTTTATCTTTGAAAAGTTTTTTCCCCAGTTACACACAATATAATAATATAGTCTGGATGAAGGTATGCTGAATTTCGATAATAAAAACTGTCGGGGCTGGTGCAGCGAACTGAAAGATGAGGCCACGTGCACCCCCTGTCGATACGGCCTGCCTGCGTCTGACAGCTCGCAAAATGAAGAGCCCCGTTCGTAACCTACCACAAGTACTGCACGCTCAAAATATATTCCAATTACCAACAGCACTCTTATTATATCAAGGAAAATAATATTTCTGCCTTTTGCATTAATGTCCGTGGAAAGACTGGATGACGATCTAATAATAATTAATGCAAGGAGGGAGAATTAATTATTGTCTCTTTTGATAGATCTAGGAAAAAATAATTTAGATTTTCCAAAAGGTGTTATTTGCTATATTCAATACAAATTATTTATGCGACTCAATCTGGAGGAGTTTAAATTTTACATGAGTTCCTCGGAAAACGAATATATTTAGTTAAAAATGTTAAGAGAGAAAACTTTGTGTTCTGTTTGCTCCTAAAATAGATCATGGAATCGGTTTTGACTGCTAATAGAGTTTAGTCTGGAACTAAAATATGTTCTTTTAAAAGAGTTTTAAGTATCATTAGTTAATTGCATTATTTAGAAAAAAAAGGGAAAAAATAAAATTATTTTAAGCTTGACATTTGGCAAAAGGATTGCTTGTATACATACATATGTTTAATATAAAACCAACCATATCATATTACAGTTTGTATAATTGATGATATATAGTGCCTCTTCTTGATCCAAGGTTATTTAAAAGATTGCGTTTGTAAAAGGTAATGTGGAAAATTTTATAGACAACTGATACGGATGCACTTTAGTTTATGGAAACGACGTCAATGGACTACTATTCATATTTCACTAAACTTATTCCCTTAATGGTAAAGTTATTCAAAGCGACTAACGACCTGGAAAACCATGAAAACTTGAAATTGCCAGAGATCTTTGCATTTGGGAGCCGGAAGAAATTTACCAATTTGATAAATCCGGAAATGTGTACCATTTAATCTTTAGTGGTGATATTCATGCGAGATATTCAACCTCTTTTAGAATTATATATCTATAATAAATAAAAAGATCATTTCTTAATTAATTAAAATAATCATTTTTGTGTTCTTATAGCATAATTTCCATTTGAGGTGTTTCTCAAGGAATATATGGTAGGACCGTTGTTATTATCTTTTTAATTTGAGATAAAAATGTATGTGGGAATATTGAATGGAAAAAACCAATGAATAATCTAAATTATATTTTGAAGTTTTTAAAACCAAACCAATAACAATTACAAGTTTATTAAATGAGGAAATGTTTTTTTTTGTTTAAGTGATATAAATTTAAATAATGTATTATGTTCGATATTATTATTGCAAGTTCTTGTTAATAAAAGCCTTGTAGGTTGGTTAGTTTAGAAACGACCACCTACACCCTTTGAAAATAAATAATTGCTTCATTTAATTTTCTAATTGTTTGTAGACTTCTTGTTAATTATGATTGTTTTATACACCCGGCTTTTGTGTTAGCTAACACTAAAAATTTACAAAACAAATCTAGTGATCCATAAGTTTCTCATCATGTTCAATCACCTGGAAAATTGAAAGTCCAAAAAAGGCTATACTAATTAATTTTGCTTTTTACTCTTTTTTTATTAATTTATTTATGCCTAAACAAAAAATTCCTATAGTAAACCAACGAATTGCCAATTGTAAAATCAGTAGTAAGTAGACTAAACAGTCCGACCTTTTACAAAACATATGCGAACTGTTTTTTAAGTTCAATTATTGTATGTTGTTGCATATGGCGAGAAAAGTTATTATGCTCTTTTTTTTATTCGTTTTTATTGCGGGAGGTTATTGATTTTATAAGCCCCCTTTTAAATAAAACCGTTACCTTTCTTTAAAGTTCTTACTTGTATGTTAGTATGCATGATAAGCTGTAAAATTACAAATGATCTCGTGCTGGTTTTTGTATTAATTATAATTAGCATATGAACGTTAACATGCAAACCACCCCCAACTAGTATGCACTTACTATTTTAATAGCTAATGGATTGTGAATTGTTTATACAGTTTTAATCTGAAAACTTAATAAGAAAAAACGAACTTATGTAATTACTTGCTTTTTAAATTTGGGATAGTATACATGGTAATAGTTCAACCGGACACCGTAAGCCATTTGTAAATAATTTGGCGATAATGATAAGATGGTTTGAATGATGAGAATGATCAGTGATTGGATTTGTAGAAAACTGCACTCGGAGTTATTATTATTTTACTAAAGTTAAGTACTCTTTAGGATGACTCTTGGCGTCCCCCTTCAATGGCGATCTGGGCCCCTTTCGCCGACTCTTCGCACGCCCCTGTATTTTGCACGTTTGATTGGTAAGGGAGATTGATTAGGGTTGCCAACTTTTGAAAGTAGGAAGTAAGGACAGTCAAGAATTTCTATAAACGCTATTATAATCATTTACAATAGTTAATAAAAAATGAAGTCATTACGATACTGTCATTGTGATCTGTTGTGTATAAGTGCAACATGCTCACGATAAACGTAACGTAATAAAATTCAGTTTCATAAAATTTTATATTTTTACCTTATAAACTATCCAAATGATCCAATGAAAAATCATTCTTTGTTGAAAATACTATTGCATTTATATCTCATTAATTTCTTTAACAAATAAGGTATTTATTTTATGAAATGAAATATAATTATTCTTATTTCATCCAATTTTTTAGTTCATTAAGTAGCAATTATCATTTATGTCATAACTTTAAATTTAATAATTTTCAACGGTACAAGAACTTTACGTATTAACACTTGGTAAATTTGAACGAAGTCTTGCCGTCTAACGGCCTTTGTGTGTATCAGACAAGGATGGGAATCCTTACGTCGTGCGGATTGCATAAAGTAAACAACGCTACGTGAAAAACAACTGCTTAATTTCTAGTGTTGCCAACTTCATGCTACTTACCAAAATATCCCTAACAAATTTTATTTAAAACTAAGTAATTTTCTTAATTATTTAATAATGAAACAACGCAAATAGATAAAAATAGTGTAAAATATTCGTTTCATAAGACGTTTTAGCGCACTTAGAAACTCCTTTTTAAACTCGGACACGTGCGCTACAAACGTGTCTTATGAAACTAACACTTTAATATACTATAAAAGCCGATAACCGACATTACAGATTTTCGAAAATCTGTATTAGCAGCTCTTCCAGGCAACTTTGTGGCATCATTGTATATATACTTACTAAGCACTGTAATCAATTAATAAGTGAACTAATTGTTATTATTAATTGTAAAACAGCATCAAAAAGTAGTTACTAATATAAAAACATAAAAAAAGATGATAAATAACATTGATTAAAAAATGTATACTGTACAGACAGTATGACCGACTGGATGGCGGGCTGGATTTACGATTTCAAAACCCCCGTTTTATTCCAAGTTTGGGTAATTTTTTTAATAGCATATTTAATATATTTCATAAATAAACATTTTTTATAATTATAATGTTTATAAAAAGAAATAACTCACACAATTAAATATTAATATGATATGCATAATCATTTAGTTTTATTTTTATTTAACATAAATATACATAGTTTAGACAATGACTATAAAATTAAGGAATAATTTTATGTAATTATTCTTTTTTATAAATATTATAAAATAAACAATTCATTAAAGAAACAAACGAAAAAGTATGGTAAGTGACATTCATTAAAGAAGAAAAATACATGGACAGCATGGCCGTCTGAAGGCGGGCTGAACTTACGATTAGAAAACCCCAGGTCTACTCCAGTACGGGTAATTTTTTTAAATCAAGTATTTAATTTATTTCGTAAAGAAACATTTTGTTATACTCGTAATTAAAATATTTATAAAAAAGACTAATTTACATAAAGTTATCCCTTAATTTTATAGCCGTTTAAACTATTAAAATTAAACTAAATGATTATACATACCATATTAATATTTATTTGTAAGTTATTCCTTTTAATAAATATTATAATCATAAAAAAATTGTTTATGAAATTTTATTAAAAAAATAATACCAGAACTGGTAATAGAACTCAGGTTTTGTAATTGTAAGTCCAGCGCGCTTCCTAGTTGGCCATACTGTCTGTTCATGTCGTTTGCTTCTTTAATGAATTTATCCTTTTTTGTTTATTTTTAATATTAATTTATTTTTGATGACGTTTTACAATTACTAATTACCAGGGGCAACCACATGATTGCTGAATGGGTAGTTAAGTGCACAATTTCGTGTAGTCGAATGTATAGGTATAAAATTACGGTAGGTTACGGCACGGTTAGGTATACATTCGACTACACGAAATTGTGGGCTTAACTACCCATTCAGCAACCATGTGGTTGCCCCTGCTAATTACATTACCTTCACTTATTATTGATTAATATTAATTAATCAACAATTAATATTAATTCAAGTATGCATGCTATTTCTGGTATCACTGCCTTAAAGATCTCAGTTTATCTGAATCTATCCCTCTCCAAAAATAATGTGTGGTGGGGGCCTAGTTCGAGAGGTTCCACTTAGCGCTGCCAATAGCCTGAACCAGCGAACAAGGTCGGTTCTTCGAATCTTCTTCGTTCTTCGACCAAGCAAATTCACTAATTCCGGAACAATTAATTCACTTGGGTAACTAATATAATAATAATAATGTGAGTAGGAACTTTGAAATTAAGTACGCTATTTTCATAGCAAAAAAAGCTAAAAGCAGCTTCTGTTTTTTCTTCTTTCAGTCAGGTTTTTCTTCACTAGAACTTAAACTTTCCACCGCGCAGTGGCGTCAGCTATAATGACTACTCAGAGTATAGGATACATACCCCGAACAAGCTCGTTATAATATATATGGATGGTTAATCAGTCTCATCATGTAAAACTTCAACTGCGGCTTGACCATTAATAAGTAACGCCGCTCAATTAATAAGCCGTAGATTAGTTGTTAGGTTATGTGTTAGTTGAAGTTTATTAGATTTTCGAGATTGGCTTGTCATTAACGACATTGGCTGGTTTAATACATGAGCTTTTAACCACATTTTCTTCATCGTCTGGTACATTATAATCTGTAGCTGTATCACTCAGTTTAATGGGTTTTAACAACAATAATGCACTAAATTACCTAACTTAATACAGCTCATATCAAATTTGATTGATTTTGCACCAACGATGTTGGCGGTTAATAATTTTCGTCGGTTGTTTTAAATAAGGACAAAACCTGTCCTTTCCTATAATTTCAAGAAAGGACGAAGGACACACTCTTAGAAAGAAGGACTGTCCTTCCGAAAAAAGGTCTGTTGGCAACCCTAAGATTGATTGTACCCCCATAATAAAAATAATTTTGCACAAAACTAATGAAACGTCACATGTCTAGTAATACTAAAAGAGTGAAATTCTTCGGAAGGGTTGGGCGTTTGTATCCGATGATGCAAGGTAATCCAAAAAAAAGCGGTGCAAATTAGCACGATATATCTTTTTACTAGAATGTAACTGAATTATGTATGCATTAGTTGAAAGGAAGAAGTACCGATGATAATTTTTATCTAATTGTATATGAAGAATAAAAATTAACCTGTCTCGTCTTTTGAAATCTATGAAACCGCTTGGCTTTTATAACGTTCAGGATATTAATAGAGATCTGTTCATCCAAGTATGGACTGACGGGCATTTATTTTCTACGTGGTTCGACTAGCTCCTCTCGAAAGAACAATTAATTAAAACAGACTCTTTAATACCTCCAGACCATGTACACATTTGAAAACTAATACCTGTGGGTGTAAAAATAATGTTAACAAATTTCTTGGAAGAAGAAAGAAAAAACTTAGTTCATTCGCTGTTGGTTGGTTGGTTGGTAGGTCGCTATAATCCGGCAGTGTTTCTCTTTTTCGAAGTGTAGTAATTATTTTGTGAAGAAGATATGCCAGAGGCTGAAATTGGACGACCGACACGAGGAGGAGAGGTTGTTTTATGGAGACTTTGTTTTCACATGTGATAGCAATTCTCTCGGCGTAAACATTTCTAAGCAGTAAACATGTGCCTCAGCTGGACGCCTGCCAACTTAACGAATTAAAATAATGTCCGTCGTGCGAAAGCATAAAATGCATCATTAAAGAAGTCTCTCATACGCGAGTGCCACGAAGTTTTACTGATTTACTCAAATTTATGACTGGCGGCTATGAATGCTTGCTGCTCTTGCTCTTCGAAATACCTCCTCACTCACATCACTTATTATAACCTGCTTGCTTGCTCTTCGATATCTCTTCTTTCTTCTTTTTCATTTAATTTACCAAGAAGCCATTTCCATGCAAATGGATAAAAGTGAATTGGACGATTACCAACATATTCAAATTTTTACTTTAACGATCTTGGTGTTGAAAATTAATGATCAGGAACGAAGTTAGATTATCAGGAAAATAATGCAAGCTATGTTATATTGGACAAACCAAACAGGTGATGTTTTTATTTTCAGAATTTCATGAATTGCATTGAGAAATTCTAACATGTAAGTTTCCATATTCCAATCACTCTTATCACTTTTTATCTAACAAGACACCATTGAGCTACGCTGCTCGAAACTCTCTTAAAAAATGAAATCTGTTTGGAAAAAACACTTTTTTACGAGTATAGGCCCACAACTAATAAATAGCACTTTCGCAACGTGCTAATGATTTAAGATTACATATACGAGTCTATTAAAGTGTATCCTATGTTTATGTTTATTTTCCTAAATAGTTAACTTCAACTTAATGCACTACTTGACGAGTAATAAACAACATAGCTAATCTCAAGATATGGTGATGATATTCATAATTTTATACTATATAATATAGACACACCCCTTCAAATAGTCTAACAAAATTGAATTTAATTAATAATAAGTGCAAGGAATGCCTTCTTAACGTGACACTAATTCTCAAAACAAACTTTAGCTTCGCATAATATAACACTCAATATTTGTATTTCTTATTTCTTATCTTCGTGATTGTCTTCATCTATAGAAATAATCTAATAATACCATAAGTGCATTTTGCATCTTGTAGGCAATCATTAATATCTGTTGCGTGCCAGTATAACAATGCAAGTTTAATAATTATACCCCTTTTTAATAATATATCAGTACTTTACTACAGACATCGTACTTTGCTTACCAGTGTTTAATATTACACGTTGCACAAGGTTACCTTCTAGTAATTACCACTTATTAGTGCAACACTTACATTTAAGGTAGGCACATTTAAAACAATGCTATTGTTTTTTCTTTAAATGACCACCAGCAGATTTCTTTAGTGATAATGGATGGCTTTTGTATGTAGTTTAGACATAATTGCATTAAACACGTTTTATAAAACATTTGCTATTATCTTGCGATCTTTTGAACGTTCTACAGTAAAAAGATATGTAGATAGTCCCACAGGGATCTGCTGTAGGGCCTCTGTTATCTATGTTTATCTGAAGAACACCTTAAGAATCTTTTCAAAGCTCTGGGGGTTTTCAAATATGCATTCATCTGTTCTAATCTAATTGGCATGTTTACTCTCATGATCTTAACAGGATGCTGAGTATATGAATGCGCGCTAATTAATACTATACGCTTCATTTGTTAATGAAGATCTGTTAACTGTTTAGCATCTATGGTAATCTGTTTTTTCCAAAATTCTGAAAATGCACTTATAAATTGCAACAACTGTAGCAAGTATTGATAAAATTCGGCTTGGGTATATTGCTTGTATTTACAGCGCTATCGAAACTTTTCACTGTAAAGATATGTCTTGATTAGTCACTGACGAAGATGGTTGTTTTATAAATAATGCCAGACTACCGTTAACTCTTGAATTTGATCTGCATGCAAGTGTTCGTTTTTTGCAGGAAACCTATAGCATCATGAAAAGCTATTATCATCTAAATTGTCCAGATGATCGATCTATACCTTTCCAAATTTTCTAAGACGTTGGAATCTTAGTTTTATAGTTACTTAGTTTTATAATTTTTAAAATACAGTGAAATTAACCCCAAAAATGCATCGTTTGCATACATGTATGCGCAAGGAGGTTTCGGATTTCACATAAGTATTATTATATCTATTTTGAAAAAAAAAATCTCAACTACTATCTGAGCTAGAAATGCTACAGAAATGATTCCGGTTGACCTGTCTGCTGCTACTCTAGGCTTGTTTAGGCAGTGTTGATAAAACTTCGTTTTGGGTTTGAACCCAAGCAGCATTTTTAGTCACCGCTACGTACCAGCAACCACCGGTGGAACTATAAAGTTTTTGCCGTTAGTCACAAGAACGTAATTGCTACGGTATTGTTACGTGCCTGGAACCAAAATGGGGAACAATTCTCGGGTAGCAGGTACGTTGCAGTAACCTCTCCAGAACTTGTCTTGCTACCTTTAGGCTAGGTAGCGGGAACGTGGCGGCGTAGTAATTGCTACTTTCGTGGAACTTTTTTTCTCTTTGACACATCGTGTCGCGTAGTTGCTCTCTCTTAGTCTTCCAACTTAACAAATATTCTTTCACTTTCTCTACTAATGCTGAGGTCGCTTCACAAAATGGATTACTATTTTATTTGTAATACGTACATAATAAATAAAGAGATGAAATGTTTCGTTATTTTGTCAATCTAGCATACCAAAATTATAAACCATTGCAACTTTTCTGTTAAATGCGATGATGATATATCGAAAACTAATATATAACAATAAATATATAATAACTTTAAATATATTTTTTAATAAAAAATGTTTTGAATAAAATATAATAAAAATACTTATAAATTGATAAACATGATAGAAACCATTTTATTTTATTCCTAAGGCACAATTTAGCATCGATTTGTTATCTTTATTGAGAGTTATAGTAAAACACTTTTTAACAATTGCAACAAATTGCAAATTGATTAATAGCCTTCAACATTTTACAAGTAAATATGTAGTAGTTTTGAAAAAGTCACCTTAAAGCAGTATTAACTGTAAAATGTGTGTCTAAAGTTTGTGTCACTTTATAAACAGTAACGGGAACTAAACAAATTCTACTTCTAGGTTGTTGTTACCGCGAAGCATAAAATAAGTTGAAAAATTCTGGAACTTTCAAGTGACTTTTACTATAAAACAACGTCAACGTTTCCGTAGCCACTTTCTAGCTCCTAATGTCACTGCAAAATTCCCATTGGAACTTAACCTCAAATTTAAACGTCACTCGTAAATACACAACTAATATTTTTATACTGATTGCTACTTAATAACAATTGTTATTTAATTATGGCTTATTTTAAAGTTGTAGCAACGAAAGGAAAAAGGGGAATATATTTCACCCATGTTTACTACATGATGGTTTACCAGTGTTCTCATTCCTATTTTTTTCTATTTTGTATTGTAAACAGTTGATTTTGTTTCCACTGATTTCACCTAACTGCTGTTTTAATTTTCTATAAAAGGTGGACGTATATCTAAAATTCTTCTTTTTTCTTATTGCATTTGCCTTTGACATTTTTATTAAAAACTTGCAAAACTACTACCACTGAAAAAACACAATTAACCTCCAAATTCTAAACTAACCTACAGGAGATATGCCTCTTTAGAAGTTAAGCATTGTAATTTTTTAATAGTAACTGGAACTTTCTATTAATTCTGATGCCAAATAAGCAGTGAAAATTACTTTCAAGTGATTCTCCTGGGTAGCATAAACGTAAGTTTTACTTTCAATACTACTGTATAGTTCAGTTACTTTAAAGGTTAAGCAATGGTTTCAGACCGGTGGCAGGAACTTTCGGTGCTACTTTAAAGTTTTAAAAACTTTAAAGTAGCTTCCGGCAAGTTACTGCTACAATCATAATATAACTTGAAGTTGCAACAACATTAAAGTAATTATACTAAGTAGCAATGCCGTTCCACATACTTTAAAAAGCTACTTAGAAGTAATGGAACTACATAGTTCTAATAAATAGTAGAAGTAACTACATAATTACTAAAATATTCCAAATTGAAGTAATTAAACCTATAAAGTCATAAATTTAATTGTAGTTACGTAACAGCTACTCAATCAAAGTTCCGATTTCAGTTACCGCTACTTAGATGCTGCTTGGGAATTCTCTTGTATAAGCAAACGAAAAATAGCGGACACCAATATTATCGCATATTTGTCACGCTATTCACTATTTTTCCTTTGCTCACACATGATAATCCATACCCAAAACAAAGTTTTATCAACACTGTATATCATTCTATAGTTTTGTGTTGCTTTTCACAATTGCACAGATTCATCTTAGATGGAAGAGCCTTCCATTTTTAACTGTACTGTATCAAATTTAATATTGTTGGAAGATTGTTGTAACAAATGTATTTTAGAAAGATAAAGAAGTAAGCTGTAGTTATAATTGCTGTACCTTAGCCAAGACGAGTAAGATCCTCCTGAAATTACCTTACGTCTACTACAGAAATGGATTTGTGCCAATGTAACATCTCGTGTTTAGAATAACTTTTTGAACACTAAGAAAAGATTTATCTTTGGTAACAAATTTTCTTTTGCTGAACAAGTTTTTGTTGATAGATCAAAGTTTTTGTTGTAATCACAGAAAATAAAATTCATTTATTTTATAGGAACCAATTTAATGGCCAAATATAACAAATTGTTTATGGTTTCCAACAAAAGTAATTTGTTGTAACCAATGATATTACGCTAACCGCAATACTAGTACAGTTTCTAGCATCGACCAATTTTCTTTAGCTGAGAGTATCTGCAACAAATTCTTTAGCTGAGAGAAAACACCCTAAGAAATAAATTATCTTTAGTAGAAATTCTCATTTGCTGAATTAGTTTCTGTTGATAGAACAAAGTGTTGTAATTGCAGATTAATTTATGTTGTAGGAACAAACTAATGAGTTTCCATCTCAAATATATTTTGCTCAATCGGCAGTCAGTTATGTTAGGTCATGTCGTAAGCGGGACATCATTACGTTGATTTGTTGTCTCTTATCTGCACTTTGCAGGTTGTAAGATTGTCTCAGTTGTTTGATGAATGAACTGGTCCGACCTCTTCTATCCCAGGCTTGTCTGGATAACGGTTATCTAGTAAAAATACCTAGAGTCCCCGCCTAGGGCACCAGCAGACGAATGTGTGGTAGAGATACACTCAAGTGTTCTTGACGATTACTCATAACCGTTGCAGAGGAAGCTCTGCTAACATGAGGACCGATGTGGGCGGATTTGACTCTCGCCTAGGACAAGGTTTCTCAAGGAGCAATGAGTAGTGAGGTTTATCCCGGTTCAGAGGGGTAGATCTGGACCTATGGGAAACTGCATGCCACCATGTACTGTGTTCTGAAAGCTATTCGGGTTACCCTATGACCTGATACTTGTATTGGGTACTGTAGTCTGAAGCAGCTCAGAACTTTTACTCTTAAAGAGAGTGATGCGTAATGGGGTATTACAGCCTTTCACTTTCAAGACAACTTCACCTGATAAGGGTACATACCGGGAATCTAAGACGTATAGACCTGCAAACGAAGCTCTGTCAAGGGCCCATCAAGCCTATAATCTGGTAGATCGTGGCAAAACCATTCCAAGTCCATGCCACATTTGAGGTTGGATTCGTTTGGGCAGTGGTCCTCAACTTAGAAAAGTTGGGGGAAAGTCCGAAGCTGGACAAGGTACCATCTTCTAGAAGAGGTGTCGACGGGTGAGCACGTTTAACATTCCAGTACTAACCTGGAAAGCTAGTAGAGGATGGATAGTAACCTCGCTCCAACCAGTGAGTTACTGGTAGCATTGATGTAGTTAATTGATGTAGTATCTCAATTCGGGCCCTTACCCTGCCCGTAGCCTAATTAAGTTGGACACCTGGTCTTGATTGATTCGGGGGTCCAACATCTAATAGAAACACGGATCAACTACTAACAGTCACCAACAAGGCCTATTTTAGTCACCCAGATATTAGGCCATAAGAAACGGGAATGCCATTGCACGTTCTCAGGATGACTGACTGACTGTCTTAGTTGTCTGTTACATTGTTATTATAATGCAACAAAAGGGCACCTTTCAAAAAGTCGTACGTCCGTAATAATTGTACACTGCTTGTTCTGGAAATTATGATTGTCACTTCAACAAAATACTTCTAGTACTTCCAGCAAATTAACCTGCTTCTTTAGCTAAGATTATTACAACCAAAATAATTGGTATATGCAAATGATAAACCTTGTTGTGACTGTATTGACACCAAATAATTGCTGTAGTTACTCATATTTTGTTGTTAGAGCATATTATTTTTTAGTGTGTGGAATTTCTATTCAACCCAATCTTTATACTGTTTCAGTTACTCAATTCTTCTTGAACAAAATGTACTTTTCTGAGAATTGATCTTTAAAAGATCATGAAGAGCAGTTTATCCTCCATCTGCAGTCACCCAGTTAGCATTTTTGTTTCTTAGCCTATTAATAAAAACCTATACTTTGACGCAAGCACAGGAGATCATCTTTAACAGAAGATCCAAGTATCGTAGAAATGAGATGTAGGATCTAAACATATTACTAAAAGCACTTCACTATACTTAAGATTTGTTCTCTAAAGTCTATTTGTTACTGACAATGACAACACTTTTTAAAAATGGAATTCCCTTTAATTTTCGACAAATTACTAGTTAGTATCAATAGCGAATAAAGTACTACTATATAATTATTTAACGTTAAGTTACTGTAATTAGCTACAAATTTGTAATCACCGCACGTGCCAAGGTTGTTTTATTTTTATTACAAAATATTTGTTCGTATTTATAGGAAATGCATTATAAATATCTAAATTTCTCTCAAAAGCAGAACTGGATGTTCTGTGAACACGTCAACTAACTTTAGCAAACATCTCCCAGCTGATGGATCAATACCTTTCTGAATTTTCTCAGGCGTTGGAATGCTATTTTTATCTTTACATAGTTGTATAATATTTACTTACGGTAATGTTTTTATGAATCTGTGTGCGTATATATCTAGATGCTGCCAACATGTTTTACATCATGCAAATTCAAGAATATCCACAGGATTAGAATTCCGGAAATTCTTCTGGGGCATTTAGGCCAAAATAAGTCAAATAAGTTAATTTCCTCTTTCAAAATGCAAAGTTTCGACGGTTACATCCTTAACGCCTAAAATTTGCAAAAAAAAAGTAATATGTTAATGCGACCGATTGGTTATTTAGGGGTTGCTCAAGGTTCTGCTTATGGTCCTTTGCTATTTAAATTATATTTATAGTACGCCCAAAAAAAAGACACGCATTCGATATTAAATCGTTATTATGAATTTAAAACACTATTAAATATGTTTAGAAATCCACTATAGCCCCAAGCAGAAATGTTTTTGTTGTTATAGAAAATTCTCTAGCATCTAATAATCCAAATCGAAACACGATTTAAAATAGAAATCGCCTAGGGTATTCACATTTATATATTTTTTCTCTTTCTCTCTCACAAATATAAATTTCCAAGTTCACCTTTAGAACGCGTTACAGACAGATGTCAAATCGAATTCTGAATTAATTTTCTTGGCACTTTTATTCAGAACAGAACATTTTATGTGGGTTTTATATGCGTTTCATCTGCCAGAAATTTGGTTTTTAGTAATCGTTCGAGTTTTTAAGATGATGATGCGTATACTAATGATGAAGTAAAGATGTTAACATTACTTGTGGGTTGGGTGAATTTTCCTACATAAATTTGTTTTTATTTTGGTAATAAAAAAAAAGGTTTATTACAGTGGGATTTTTTTTGATGTTTTAGATTTTATAATTAATTATCATTGTTCAAAAGGGTGAAGTTATTTGAAGTAGTATGTGATAAAAAAAATAAGATTAATGCTCTTAATTAACTTAACAAATAGAAGATGAGAGGCTATTAATAGTATCGAACATCGCTCAAATGTTACTATTCTAAGTTGAGCTGCTACTAAAATAATTTGTCTTAACACTACTTACTACACTAACATAAGTCGAAATTGAAGTCATGATGGGGCTTTGACCTTTTCTATATCAAAATTGGATGCGTGGGATATCAAAAAAAAAAAAAGTTAGGTCAATATTTTTATTTTTCTTGTGATTCTATCTGAAAAGTCAAGTCAGTTTAGATAAAAGATTTTCCCAATAATGGTAACTTATATTTATTCATGTTTTTTGCATAATTTGAAAATCTTTCTCTATCAGATAACTAAATCATATATACAAATAGTACCTCCTCTACTGCTTCTATGACTGTCAGCACCCAAACAGTTTCCTCTACTGTATGAAGATAATTAATGCAAAAATAATGACCAGGTTTTATAAATAGGCATTTGTAAGTGTGTGTAATTTAGCAAAATTATGCGATACGTGTGTGCCTGTGTACAAGGAAGGTGGTGACGCACTTTGACGGGCGTCTTGACGACCACGAGCAGGTGTCGAAACGACGCTTACGGCGCCAAGGAGTATAAACACGACTGAGGACATGCCTTTAAAAATTGGTATTTTGACTGTGCCGATGTACACTAGAGAGTGTAATAGGGTCGTTGTGCTCCTAACTCATTTATTCATGTTTTTCAGTCAATTCGATAACAACCGGCCTTCGAATATTTATGCACCTGTAGTTGTTGTTATGACCCAAAAGAGCCCTTGTTTTGCATTCGGAAATTCTCTAAAGGCGTTCACCACTGCGTTTTTCTGGTTACACGAAAGAATAAATTAACTCTCGCTAATGAAATCACAGTGTTACATATTATGTTTCTAGTTAAGAAATATAAATTAAAGTTAGTCTGGTTTTCATTTTGACGGACATAATGTAGGCATTGAGTTAAATTATTAAAATAGGAACGGCTCTATGCTATTTAATAATTCCTAATATAAACAGCGCCGTTTGGCCATAATATATAATAAGCCACCAACGTGTTTGAATGAATGATGGACAGGTGGAAAAACAGGAATACATTTAACTATTTGAAAGTAATATAGGCAAAGATTTATTGAGTTAATGAAAAGAGGTATTATATCATATTGTTAATTAATTTTTTTACATCTCAATATAGAACCTTTCACAAATCAAAAATATCACTAGATGAATATTATGAATTAGATTGTGATTTTATACATTTGGTAAGAACATTCAGCAAACCTATTGGAAAGTTTAGATAATAGAATCTTCTATTGGAGTGTGAAGTACTTATTCATCTACTTCCTAAATAGAGCTTGAAGATAGTTGTTCTAAAAGCATAACTAAAACCATGCCATAGAAGGCCAAAATAAGATGGAGAAAAATTAATGAACAGTTTTGGTCTTGATTTTGATATGAAATTATCTTCATTTGATATCGAAAACGTTGATCAAAACGCTTTGTTTCAAACCGTTGCTGTGCTATGGCGCAACAATTATCCAAGCACTATAATCGCAATGAAGTACCATGCGAATTCTCCACTTGCTACATACGCCTTCAGCTTTGCACTAGATCTGCAGATAAATTGGATTAAATTAATAATACGTTTCATAGTGTCGTAGGTGAAACAACGAACAATGTAAAATGACATTATATCTCAGAAACATAATCAAGTGAAACCAAACCGGGTAAATTTTTAAATAATCAACTCCCATGAAAAAGAACTGACGTAGGATATGTAAATAAATAGGATTTTACTAATTGACAGTAACATAGGTGACAAGTCAGTCGCTGCGGCGGTACTGATTTGTGATAATAAAAAACCAAGGGGACCTTAATGGTTCATACTTTGATATCCATAATAATATAGAAACTTCAGGAAGGGTAATTTAAAGTGACTCGGTTTAGAAAGGATGCTAGGAATATCAAGCTTAGAGTTTCTGATAGTGAAGGTATAATTTCTGTTGTATATTATGTAAAATACACATTGGGGAATTGAAAAGAAACATGTTAAAAGACGAGGTAAGACTTTACTTTAGTGTACAGCCCATAGCGGGCACTGCTGTAAATAGATAGATCTCTCAAAGCTGAACAGAAAAGTTCGTAGGGTTAACATCCGCAGACCTGCCATTAATTATTATATCGATTTTTTAAATTGACATGTAAAGTCTAAGGAGAATGATCAATTCAGATTATAATGGGACAAAATGACCTCAAAATCAAATCAACTGAACCTAACATAACCTAAATTAATGATAACCTAACATTATTTAACATAACCTAACTTAACCTAACATAACTTAACATAACACAACCTAATATTTTTTCCACAGAGCGTTGGTGGCACGTAATCTAACCTAACCTAATCTAACCTAACCTAACTATATGTCTATAGACATAACATGGGCATATAGGCTTAATATGTTCCTATATACTTAACTTAAGCGATTAACCTAAGAATTAATGTATATAACAATTGCTCTATCTTTTGAAGCAAGGGCCTGCGAGTGATGACTGCATATAATTTCTTGACTAGCTCGACTAGTCCAACTAGGATAAAATTGCCCCAAGCGTCTATACGCTAATGTAAAGTCATATTTAGGATGATAATTTATCAATGACGAAAGAGAAGGTATGACCATTAAATTTTTAATTTGTTTCAAAAATCTAGTGGAAAATGCACATATCAAAACCCAATTCTGATCATATCTCCATGCAGGCCTCCATGGCTGTCTGAGCAATATGCCAGCCATTCTAGTTTGCACTATAAAGTATATGACGCTTAGTGAACAGTGCCATACTGACCAACATGACTTCGAGCCCAGATCCGGGAAAAATGTTTCGGCTCTAGGGTCGAACTCATCGATCGGGCCTAATTACTTTAGATTTACCCCTTAGATTTTCTTGACTAACTCTACGAGTCCAATAAGGATAGAATTGCCCCATAGCGTCTATACGCTAAAGTAAAATCATATTTAGGATGATAATTTATCAATGAAGAAAGAGAAGGTATGACCATTAAATTTAAAGTTTGTCTAAAAAAATCTAGTGGACAATGCAAATATCAAAACCCAATTCTGACCATATCTCCATACAGGCCTCCATGGCTGACCGAGCGAGCAATGAAGATGCCAGCCATTCTAGTTTGCACTATGAAGTATATGACGCTTAGTGAACAGTGCCATACTGACCAACATGACATCGCGCCCAGATCTGGGAAAAATGTTTCGGCTCTAGGGTCGAACTCATCGGGCCGAATTACTTTAGATATATTCAAGATACTAGTATGTTAGTGAATGTAACGGTAACGGAAACTGCTTTAGTTATCAATTTAACACTTAATCGATACACTTGATAGATCCTCACCCTTCTAAGCTATCCCTCTTTAGGGTTAACCACAGAAAATACTCTAAAAGGTTTATTTATATTATTTATTTACATATATCTTTTTAGCGAATTTGCAATAGCAATTATGGTTATGTTAGATACTTAATTGATGGGGTGCTAAATGGGCATTTTTTTCGCATTCTATGTTAGGAAATTGAATTATGTGTCCTGGGCTTTCCATTCTTGTTAAGGGCCATCAGCACGGTATACTTGTTGGCCTCTCCGGGGTTTGAACCAAGGATAAAATGAAATGGGCATACACGGCTTTTGGGTAACCGTACCAGAATCTAGTTTCCTAACATAATATGCGAAAAACGCCAACTAGCACCTCATCAATTAGCATCTAATCTAACCATAAAATATATTTTGTATAAAACCGCAGACAGGCACAACCACAAGGAATAATCAGTGTATTTCGAAAATGTAAAAAATTAACTAATTGAATTGTCTTTCAAACTTTTAAATATGTACAAAGATGCCTTCAGAAGAAACCCATGTTGACAATACTGTTAATAAGTCGACACTAAAGTAAATCCAACAAGATTCGTACACGAAGAATGAGCAAACACCTTCTCGGCCTTTCTAAGGCAGTAAAATCGTATCTCCACGTCTCAAAAAGTGAAGGATCTTTTTGGAGATTTAAATATCTTCATATTTAGCAAGTTTCCAAGGTTCGTGTAGAAATTCCACGATTTCTAAACCTTCATGACTTTAGCTGCTGATGACTTTTTGTTCTACTTCTTTACCTCGATATTATTTTGTTCCTATTTTTAGTGTGATAATTGGTTATATATGTCAAAATGAATCATTCAGTTAAATTACACGGTTGTGAAAATCGATTCTCAGTAATCAATCAAAAGCGCGTGCTGCTTCAACAGAATTAACAAAAGAGTAAATATTTGCATGCATTTTTGCACTATCAATATGCCTGAATCAATAGAAATCATCTATAGTTGTCACCTACACATAACTGTTGGCTTAATTAATGTTATTGTCTCTCGGTACACAAAATGGACATATAATTTACCATCAAAGTTAATTATGAATTGTCCTCCAAAAAGCCGTGACAACGAAAAACGTAAATGAAAATGAAGAAAATAACACGTCTATTGTGTGGATTTCAAATAAATGGTGCATTACAAAAGTTAAAACTTTCATTGTTATTATTGATTATTGAATGTTACCCAACTGCATCGGTTAAATCGATTTAATTGTGTTTCGTATAAATGTACCACACATTATGCAAATTAATCTTTGAAAGAAATCTGTATAAGTAATGCGCTTTCAGCCGGGATGTACATTGTCGGAAGGAATGGCATTATATTTAGGCGATGATCCATCATTATTTATTAGTGTATGTATACATCCAGGAGGTAGACGTTTATCTGGCGGACCGAACGAAGATGATGCCAGTGACAGGCACACGTAGTCGTTAATTCGTCCTCTTACCCATGACTGACAAGTCTAAACAGATGTCGCGACGTGAGAAACATTTGACAGTCATTTGTTTTCACATCAGGCCAGCGCATCTAAATGCACTAGCGCAACACAATGGAATCACGGAGCATACCAATCATCTTCACGAGGAAGTCAATTATCTACATTAAACCACACGGCGGTGGAGAAGAGAATAGGTCTTTCGATAAGAAAACCATTACTGCAACACTCTGTAGCGACGGCTCTGCGCGCGAATTTTGTCAGGATAATCACAAATTTCCGGAGGACGATTCTTGAGCTTAAGATATCTCTCTGTGTGACCCTTTCCTTTCCGACACACACATAGACACAACGGTTTGTTGCCAATGCAAGTCATCGACAGCAAAGGGTTTCTCCTCACAGCAGGATTCACTAAGCGATACATCACTGGGAATTATCCAGATGTGTGATGCTAGGAGGATTAGAGATGTTCGGCCGGACTCTCGACCTCCTCCTCCTTCTCTTCGTACGACCCGCATTCCGCATAGTTGTATATATATATATAGCACTAGAATACCTTCAGAGATTATTATATTATATCTTGACATAATTAATAGTATTTAGAAATACCACACCATTTACTGTCAAAATTTTTCGCCTTATCCTTTTGAGGTTATTAATTATATTTCGTCACTATCTTTCCAAAATTGAAAACGTCCTATCAGTATTTTAAATTTACAAAGTTTTAATTACTCTGTAACTACTTATATTTGTTCTGATTAATTTATCATAGGTTTTTCTATTTTATGACTGAAAGCAAGTTTATGGAGATCCAATGCTTCAAGTAAGTAGCATTTTTCTAACTTACTTTTTATTAAAAAAAGTAATTACATATAATCCAGTTTCTTCCATAGTTTTCAATTTGCATTTATTTTGGCACGGATTACAATTCTTTCCAAAGTGATTTGGTCGTACACAATCCAAACAGTTTTGGCATTTGGCATGAATTTTACGTTTCTAAATCAGAATAGCATGGATTTGGTTTTAAATCAATGGAAGGTGTCCACTGCATAAATTTGCTCACAGTGCTGCTGTGAGCTCAAAACTGCCATATACATTGATACTTAGATTGTAACAAAAGTTGTTACTATGACTTAAATTCTTTTTTAGTAATAGGATTACTAATTTATTACGAAAAAATAATTTCAATATCCAATTACTTTCAGTATTTGTAAAAATACATAGACATATCGACAGTATACCTGCAAAACCTCGTCTGAATTGTCTAAAAATTACTTGCCTGCGATCTAGCGCCATTTAAAATAACTTGTAGGTCTGGAAGGTTCCAGAAGGGTTGTAATTTCTTGTATGCTATATTAGGCAAGTCGAACAATCGAACAGCCACAACACTTTGCACAAATCCGCAAGGACCTCCGATATTTTCAGAAACACAACAAAGTCATTTTTGGACAATTCAGACTTACGAGGTTTTGCAGGTATATTGTTCATATTGCACAGATTCACCATAATCTTTTAAAACTGTGATTCTGATAGATGAGGTATTTATTAAATACAGACAGATTAGATCTATCTAATTAAAAAAAAGCAACTGAAGGTAAACATTCAATGAGATCAAAAAGACATGAAGTCTATTGTCTATACTAGATGTTTATCTGAAAATCCGTCAAAACTGGCAGTTCAGAAAATGTGCCAATTTTTTACAAAATAGTTCATTTCATGAATCTAAAGGACGCAATCTTAAGACGCTAAACTTAAGTGAGAAGCGTTTAGCCAAGCGTGCAACCACAAACAACACAAGTTTGATATTCAAAGTAATCTCTTTTCCATGGTATAAAGAAACCAAAATGGTGACCAATATGTGGTAATGTTCGAGAAGTCTTCTAAAAATCAAGTAAACTTGACCAAATGCTTGACCAGGAAAAATTCTTCCCAGGCATGGTCATTTGTCGAAGTTAGCTCTAGGATTACTTGATAACACCTAGAAGACTGAGAGACTGATATAGTAAGCATGGTAATGGTACATATCAATTTATTGAATTTGTTGCTCCAACCATAATTTTTTGCTAATTCCTATAAGAATACGTTGATAAGAATATGTTAATTGTTTAAAAATTGTAATTATCTAATGCCACATTCACATTGGAGTTTGCTACTCTAAAATTATTTACTTTTTCACAGTAATTCATAAAAACATATTTACTTAAATTATAGACTAAGGATACCTACTCAACTGCTGTAGCAATGTTTTGGTTTATGATACTATTGGAGTCAAATCACGATACACCCACAGCGGTATGACAACGCGCAGCTCGATAGTCTATCCTTCTCTGGTTTGTGACGTCAGTGCGAAGCAAACCAGGCTTGTTTCGCATTACGTTCTTATGTATAATGATGTTTTTATCATTTATAATGACAATGGTTAGTAAAGTATGACGTTTGATAATCGTTCTAATATTAGCCACTTAATATTAAAGGCATAATTAATAAATTATAGTATGAGGGAATGTTATTATTTATAATTATGCCCGTATTGCCCGTGGTGCATATAACGATTTATTTTATTTTGATTCAGAAATATTCCAAATTTTAACAATTTACTAATCATGTACCGCCGACATGGATTGTTATGCTTTCTATAAAATATATATAATAGTAAAATTTGTTAGGGAGGTACTTAGAAAAATAATATATAGGTAGATACTAAATAATCGAAAGTTACCATATCACTAAATTTAAAATTGTTTATTTTTATTAATTACAAAGCCAATGTTACTTAATGAGAAATTAAAACAGTTTAAACAGTTCTCAAAGTATTCGCTTTTTACAAAACAAATATATTGCCTTCTACCTTGACTTGTTTTTAGAATTTGTGAATTTAGGTATTTTCTTTTCCATTTTTTTCTTTAAATTTCGTTCTTTGGGAATCGAAAGTATTTTATACCAGTTCCTTTTGTATTCCTGTTATAATTGCAACAGTCAGTAACAGCACAACCAGGCATACTGTTCGATATATACCTGTGTAAGAATTTCACCTTGTTATCTTCGATATTTCACAAGTTTACACTCACCAAAACAAAAGGAATTTCAAAATTAATTATTTAAAGCCGCTTTTCCTAACATACACCCATCGTACTGTGTAGCTGGAAGAGATCAAATGGGAGGAAAGTTAGAGTCCTAGGAAAGTTGCTTCGCAGCGACGTCACATGCGCGCGGAGAACGAGTTTTGGTCGTGAAGCTGGCATACCGTTGTGGGTGTATCGTGAGTCAAATGAAACTCTATATCTTGCAATGCACGAAATAAAACTACTAATTTTTCATAGATTGTCTATAGATCCAAATATAGTCTGTTGAAAATTGTATTTTTATTCTCAGAATTTTCTGATACCTTGAATTTACCCAAAAAAGTCGACTCGATTTTAGAACGTGCCCCAAAGAAGGATACTCAGCTAGAAATGCCACATAAATTTGGAAATTCTTGCAAGTGAGATTCTGCCCGGGTTCAGTTTTCCCAAGATATTTGGGCTTTATCTTAGAACAACGTAGGAATTAACTTTGATGAAAATTTAGGCATTAAATGGGATATTTGCTATTTCCCAAAAATTAACTATAAATGGTTTTTATAATATTTAAAACTAACGAGTTTAATTAATTTAAAAAATGGCTAAATGGCTGCAAAACTTTAACCTCTTTGGGAGAGATAGGAATGTTTGAAATATTTCGAATGCCAATTACAAAACTAAATTAGATAAAGGGTATATGGTTTAAATTTTTAAAGATATACCCTAGAGCTGTGGGCGTTCACTCTTTATTTCTTTTGGATCTCATAGTCTATTAATGTTTCTAAAATCTAATGTCGAAACGAAAATTTTGCCTTCGGCCCGAAGTGTCGAGATCATTTAATTCTGCTCATTACCGTAGGTGCATATCATATTTCATGTCTGCATGATGTTATGTTATTAATCACTTTTGCTAAGAATGAAGTTTAACAAATGGATACATTATATGAGATAAATGCACATACACATTTAATGCATTTTGGGTTATTCGATAGGGGAATAAAATAAGAATACTTGAATGAATGAGGAATAAAAAAAGTGAGGTTAGGTTTGATTAATTTCGTAATGATACTCTTTTGTATCAAAAGAATGTCTTGTACAAGTTTTTTATTTCTTTAAAATTTTCCCTGTCAAACTTCATAGAAATGTATGAAAAGTCAGGCAGAACGATATATCGGGTAGATGACATAGTTTTAGCAGGAACCGCCGGTTGAGTGCCGCGAACCGAGAGGCCGTCACTCACCTGTCATCTCTGACAGTGATCTGCAAATGTTTAGAGAATTCCAGGCGGTCGCGGTGCCATTCAATCAACCACCGTAAATAATCGCCGTATAACACATGATAATGTTTATGTAGAGAGATGTGTATCCGATCGCTTTATTTGCTTTCCGTTGCGACGTGCAATTTGGCGTTTTACGCGTGCACGCTTTCGCGATTCTTCTTCTTGCGGTAACATCGCTCGCGCCTTTCACGCAAAGCGGTAACATCGGACACGAAAATGATTATAGAAATTATGCGTTATAAAAATATAATTTATGTAATTATGGTAATAGGCGCACATTATCATTATTATACATTTATAATGCAGCACACACATATCGAGAGAGAGCGAGCAAGGTAAAGAAAAAGCAAGCAGGCATCCCGCATGTAGCCTTGGGTCCGGCGATTTTTCTCTACCTATTCAGTCACGTAGTGATCGCATAGAGAGAATTGATAAGGTCGGCGGTGGTATAAGGAGAGTGGAATGTAGACGTCAGATGCGGTGCCTGATTGGAATCCCACGAGCTGGCCGACAAGGTGAGCATTCTCGGCCTGTAATATTTTTATGAGCCAGCTCTCTGCACCAATGGATGAGTGACGTAACCCGTCATTGTGGTGGCCGCAATCCGCCCGCTTCTTCGTTCGACGTCTCTGTTCTCTTCTCTTCTCGCCCACCCCGGCCCGCGAGCCATAAGAATTTTTGGATCACAAAAGCATAGCGTTCCACTCTGGGATTCTTTTGCGCTGATATATACCCTTTTTTTATTATACCAACACCTTTGTTCTTCAAAGACGGAACGTCTCAACTCAGCAATATTGCTACTGGCTACTATTTTCATCTAAAACGATTCTTGGTTTCCGATTTTTCATTTGTAGCGATATCTTTCCCAATGGGAATAATTTGAAAGCGTAGTTGGTAAAGTTGAATGAAAATTTTTCAAAAACATGTCCGCACCTCTTCCACCAAGATGCCTACTACTGTTCACCTGAAACAATAAGACCGAACGGTTTTTGACATTAAGAAAATTACCATCCATTAATCATTTACTAAACAGAGCTTCTGTAATTGCTTCCTACAAGTAAGCTGTCATGATGACATGGGAAATGAAAACGTACTATTTATTTAATTTATAGATGACGAAGGTGCTGTGGTTAGTTCTTGATGCAGGATGGAGTCTTTTTTATCATTATGAAACTCATTTAATTCAATAATATTCCATGTTGACATTTTTTTCCTTATAATTAATGGTAATTGATAATAACTACCATCCATACATGGATTTATATATAAAATACATTCTGAAGGTAAATATAGGTAAACAAGAACGTGACTATCATTAGGTCTTAATGAATTGCGTAGTAATGATTGCCTAATGGTGAAAATTGCTTTTCATCATTTACAGTTATTATTAGTTGTCATATTTTTCAATCTTGAGAGAAATTTAATTTTTTAAGCGATGATCCATCTCTTGCTATCACAGTATCACATTTATGAATCATACTACTCGAAATCGTGTGACACCATTACAGTAATAACATTTTAACAAGTTGGCACTGTACCAGCCGTAATCTGATTTCCATGCTTTTAGTTTCTCAAAAGTCGATTTTTCACAAACTTCACAAATAATTGTGCAAGTTTTAATAAGAACACACTTCCTATTGCTGAAACTGTGTAAAACCAGATCACTTCAACTAGCATTGCTGCATGTTGCAAGATAATTATAATAATGTGACGGTTAATTAGATGAGCTTACTTGATTACAGTCAGTAATAATGCAAAGAATAGCTCATTTATGTTAGATGTAAACACAGTAAGCCACTCTTGATATCATAATTCGATGTTCAGGCTAATTGTAAAACCATGTCTAATATCAACCTGTCAAAATCCTAACTACCGAAATTTCCACGCTAAAAAAGTTATAGGTGATGATGCATAAACGTCCTTGTCGCAATCCTCTGCGTTAATACTATCAATAGGAGAGACTCAATTCTACAAATCCAAACAAGATCTAAATGACCAAATCGTGTTTTCCTAAATTCATTGGATTTTACATGCCAATTTTGATTAGAGCCTACTTTATGAATATGCATGTTTAGGTATGATGGAGAATGATGATTGCTTTTGTGTGAGTGTGTATATGTGTGCGCGGGGGAGGGGATGGTAGAGACAATCACAAACGACGAAGATAAGCGTTGATTAATTGTCTGTGCTGGCTACAACGTCTGCGACATCCGAACGCAGATGATCCGCACCAGACTGGTTTTGGCGATCGGTGTTGAGATAACGAGCGGGCCAGGAATGTTCGATCACGATACGACCGCCAAACCGGTCGAGAAGGAATACTGATAAAGGATACGAGGAGAGCCCGTCGATTCTCTAACATCGGGAGATTTATTACCCCGGCCATCAAAAAGAGGGAGTAGTATAGCTCGACAGCACCAACACACATGGATGATGGGAAAGCCAAATCTTACTATTCATTTCATTAAACCAGAATCCCATTTTTTTTGCTATTCTTTTTGTTGGTGACGACGGCGACGACGCACTAGATACTAGCAAGCAACATTCAAAACCTGTTGTGTAAATTATTGCCCATTCGAAATCTGTTAGAGTAACTTCGCTAAGGATGGTGAAGCGCCTCGCTATTATTTTACGGCGTTGACAAAGACGCCATTTGCGGTGAGTATCTCGTAAAATAAGTCGTTGGCTTTTGTTCGGCGACAATGAAGGGGCGCAGCAGAGACGGTGGTCTCATCACGGGGGAGTACTCAAACACCCCTAATTATTACTGCTGTCGCTAAAACTTTTATACAGACGTAAACGTGAAATCACCACTCTCAACCTTAACCCTGTTTACATTCTTTATCGATTCATCTAATCGATTTTCTCTTCTTTTTTTTTGTTTAATGAAAATAATCCTTTTATTGCTTTTATTAATTTATTTATAATCTCAATTATTGTGGGTGTGAAAACGTGGGGTTGCAAGTGCCTTGTTAGATAAATAAGTACATAAATTGCATTGTTTATGTCTTCATAAATACGTAAGTTCGATGGAATTATGAAACAGGAAATCGGTTATAATTAGCCCTTATTACATTATGTAACTCAATGCACAACTTTTTATAAATAACTGACAGTCATTTATTTAGGCTAATTAATACATATTAATAAATCGGTATAATTAGTTATAAATAATTAGCCAATAAGAAGACTTTAAAATTTTTGTGTTCTGTATAATCAATTATAACTACTAAGTCTTTAATTTCAGATTTCACATTCGAATAACCAACGTGATCGCCGAATTTAAAACAGATCCGTTGATCTTTTTGCATTCTTCACATAAACACATACAATTCGATTGTAAATAAACCGTCCACCCTAATCTGATTTCTTTCCCTTTCAGTTTGCGTGTGAGTCATTAACCCCCACTCTTTGTAGTAGTACATTCTCCCTTTGCTATGCATACAAACATTACATTGAGAGCCATTAGAACACCCGCAAAATTGCGTAGTGAAATTAACCAGGCTATGGGGGATGAGAACGGCGGCGGCGGTGTGAGGGGGTGTGAATCGTGAGGACGGACGTGAAGTTGCATTCTTTGTTGCAGGTGATGCGAGCAATGCGAGCGTCGGCAGCGGCGAGGGAACTGGCGAGGAGGACGACGACACCAATGGCAAAAAGAATCAAAAGAAGCGGGGCATATTTCCAAAAGTTGCAACCAACATTTTAAGAGCGTGGCTTTTTCAACACTTAACGGTGGGTAAAATATACTACTTTTCAATCTAATTAATTAGCTTCTTCTCACTTAAAAAAAACAAAAAGAGTTGCACAATTTATAATTGCCATTTTTAAACGGTAATGGTAAATACTACGATGAAAAACAGGTGTCAGTGAGGTGTGTAGAATCATTCATAAATGACAATACGAAAAGCAATTTTTTATTTCTAAAGAAGTGTTATTTAGGGAACATATACACCTACTATCCACGAACACAGAGAGGCGCGTTAACATAATTTACAGAACGCCTTCTAAACGACGCACGTTAAGATAGAGATCGCAATCTCGTAAAATAGTCGGAATGTGACCGCAGCCTTTTGAGGGATTTGCATAGCGGATCTTAGAAACGGGAGAAATCGCCGGCTTTTATTCCCAACACGGGCATTTAAGTAGGCAATATCCATACCATTGAAGTCGCATTGGCCCGGCTTTCCGTCGGTGTTTACATGCCGTTTACAACCTCGTCACCGTCGTCGAAATCGGGGCATCTGTAGAGAGAAGCACCATCATCGATCCTCTCGACGACCGACGGCGGCGTCAACTACTACGACGGCGATGCCTTTATTAATTCCGCATCGCATGGCCGTATACGCGGTTTTGCATGCGAGTTATGAAGCCTGCAGGAAATTACGTCGTCTGGGCCCGACCCTCACGTAGCGCTCGGGATTACGGCCGGCTCGACCCCAAAAGGCCATTCCATCTCTGAAAACGACATTTAATAGTGCTCGCCGCTTTATCTGGCGGCGTGCATGCAAACAGCCCCCGCCCCGGGGGATACGCAGATGAACTAATATATCAGGCTCGTTACGCTGGCCGAGATTCCGCTAGCGTCGTTCGGTCGGGTGGTAGTGTGGTACTGCTTGCTATTTGTAGTAAACGCCAACGCGCGATTACCTTGTATACATATACCTTCCTCAATTCCTCCGACTCACGATTTCGTCTACCTTTACTTATAGGTATCGCCCTTACACAGTTGTGGGTGACGGGTTCCGTGATATAAGACGGCTCGAGTGGCTCCCGAAGGAAATCCCGCCGAACGAAGCGGGACCTGTCTACCTGTCAGCCGGAATTAAAGGATGGGAGCCCGCAATTGGACCTCCGGCCGGGGAACCATAGATAACAGCAAGTCGAGCTCCCCGGAGATACGGACGTCTTGACCGCGGCTCAATATTTAATGTAGCCTGGTAAAGAGAAGGCCGCTATACTGTAAACGCTAAAGACCACTCGGCGACGCATGAATATTTGAGCGATGCATCATCCCCGCGCTCGCTCTCTCTCATCTGGGTATCGCTCCTCACTGATCCCGGCTTACTTGCACGACTCATTAACCCCTCCGCGCTAATCCTACTATCGGATATTGCGAGGGGCCACGCGCGATCGATGTTGTTCACCCTCCAAACTTCATACTACCAACGGTTGTCCACCACCGACGCCATCTGCGCTCTCCACTGTCCGCTAACGATGTTAATGTCTTTGATTAATCCACCCACACCCCGTCATCTGAAGGTATTGCGGTATTTGCGGTTCTATTGCTCCAAAACATAATCAGAACGAACGACGCTGGTATGCAAAAGGGAAGCTTCCAAACTGAAAGTTGATCAAATTTTGCCAAAATAGTCCTTTTGAGTCTTTGATCCCTTTCAAAAGATTATTTCTGAGACTATTGTTGTATGGATATGGTTAAAAGTTGCTTAAATTCCCTTTAGCTAAATTAACGACAAACCTAAAAGTAAAAGTCAGAAACAAGAAAATTACCAACTATGCTAATTATGATTAGGGTCAGGTTTGTTCTATTTGCAATAAAAGGCACAGTTAAAATGAGCAGAAACGCTTATCCATTATACATCACAGAAATCAGATTAACGTCGTGGCGTAATGTCATATAATATGCTAATTATGCCTGGAAACGCGCTTTGCTTCCTTTTTACAATAGCCTTCTAAGTATCCGCACCTCCTCTCTTATCCTTCAGCATAATTCTACGAAACGGATTTCCACCCTCATCCTGTAAAACTTTTTATAAGCTCGCAAATATTAATTAAAACGCGTAGTCTTAGCTATGCTACGCTACGCCATGGCGACATCTCGTGCCGGGGCAGTAATTACTGTCACGTGGCCGGCTAAGGTAACTCTCGCTGAAATTTCATTAGAGCCGAACGGCACCCATAAATCTCGCGACGGACGACATACATACAGTCCCAAAAGATGCTTTCGATTTTCACGAAAGCTGGGAAAAAAAGAACGCATCATTTACATTCTAATTTTAGCGTTATTTGCCCACATTTTGGACAAGTTTTCGATGTAACGCTGCCAATAATCGGCAGCAGCTATATTCTCTTCAATACGAGACGTCGCACACCCTCGTAACACCCCCGCTGCGTTGCCTATTTGTAAAAGCCGATATTTGTAAGAACGCGGAACCCTTGATTTTTACGGTTATTTCGATATATCGGGAACGAAACGAAAAAATAGTCTTTCCGGCTACGAGCTTCCATTTCCGGCTCGGGTGCATCTTGGGCTATATTTCCGGCGCGGTTATCCTAGTTTATCCGCGAGGGAGCTCCCGCCGTCGACATGTGTCCTGCTTACCCGCCGATAGGAAATCCACGTAGGATTTTCATCCCCATTCCGCTGGTCCAGCACCGCAATACGGTCTGATCATAAAAGTCCCGGTTAAATTTGAAATATTTGGTAAGGTGTGCGCTGCTCGAGAAAGATTTTCCTCCTATAGTGAGTTACGGGTCTCAGCTGATGTAATCAGGACAAGCTTTACGATAAAACCAGGAGACAGCTGCGTCCCGACCGTGTCGAGCAATCACCGTCACACGCAGACATATATATGAAAATCTTCGGTTGACTAGACGTCCGTCGCGTTCGAATCAACCCCTACTAGTATAACGTGAATAATGGTCCTACAGGAATTAGGTGGTAGATTAGCTCGTACGATATTAAAACTGTATCAAACGGGCTTTTTGGGATATGTTCTTGCATACATGAGGTTACGTTAGGTCGGGAAAGGTCGCCGAAGGCGTTCACGATAACGTCAACGATGACAGAGTACCTCCGTTATCAACACTACACAGGCCAGCAGAGAAACAAAATGAATCCGCTCTACTGCCTTATACACACTGGCTACCGTTTACAACCGAAAACCTCCTCTTGCGTTACATATTCTGTAATTTTCTTTTTAAAAGCTCCCTATTGATAGAGTTATGAAAGGTTATATGGGGGTGTATGTGAAATAATGGTAGGTATTTTGCGTCATGTTTACGTCATGCGTTTGTATGATGAGTATGCCAAGTCTTATTAGAATAATTGGTATGCTTTTTCGCATCATATTCTGTTTCTTGGTGACTTGCTGTATGTGGAAATCATCGTTTCTCTTTGTTTAGTATTAGATCTTTCTGCATGATAATGACATATGTAACATATGTAAGGATAATGATATATGTAACTTTTGAATTATGTGTTTGAAGTGGGTTTTGTTTTGCCCAGAGGAGGATTGCAACCCTTAACGAAATGTTTTAATATTGTTGTGGTGATTGTGAGATGATTTATTTCCAGTTGTATTTAGTTTTCTACACAGTAGCTGACCCATCTGGAATTGTCCGTTACGAGTTTATTTCTGAATTTATATATTTCAGATTTTAATAAGGGTCTTAATATCTGGGAGTGGTATTATCAGCACCCCATGCTATTCTTCGATCAACAAATTGGTTTTGTCTTAGAATTGCGTCAGTGGCAATAAGGTGTAATCCACTTGATCTCCGTGCGAGTGCATCCGGGCAAAATGAACACCATCAATCAGTCTCCTGGCTCTCTCTCTCTTTTCTGTATAATCCCGCCACCAAATTACAGTTACAAAATAAAAAGCGAGTCGCAAATGAGTCGTGTCCTCCAGCGGTCGCGCGTTGTTTATCCTCATAATCCGTAGAGTACAACATGTTGTAACGAACCCGGAGAGAAGTGCAACCAATGGCCGTACATATAAAACACAACAACCTAACCCATCATTTTAAGTCTGCGGCCCGAGGCAGGCAACTCGTTTGACAGCCAATCGGCGGTCGTGGGAAATGTTGAATATTCAAGCTCGTGTGTTGCTTGCACGCAAAAAAATACTATTATGAATAACCCGCGCGCTCATCGCGCTTGATATCAGAGCCGGTGTGTGCTGCAAGAGTCCGCGCGTTACTCCAGCAATTTATAATCGCGGCAGCTCCAGCATTTTCATGTCCCGCTCGTTCCGGCAATGTTTATTCTTTATATTCCCTTTCGTCTTGGCTTTGTTTTGTTTCCGCCATTGCCCTGTCACAGAGTTGCCGGATGGAGCGAGCGCCGCCCCCCGCTATGATCTGCATGTCATGTCATGCGACTTCCTTCCGGAGAAAGGAATTGCTAAGATTTGCTAAGCCTCCACCCCAGCTTGGATTACCTTGTTTCGTTAAACTCCAACTCGGAATAGCGTAGAACGCGTTCCTTTCGCCTTTTCTTGTATGATACACGACGTTGTTACCCCCTTCTTTAAGTTGAGCAGCGTTGAATCGTAATTTTCCTGCAACTTTGGTCGATTTATGCAACTAGGGGGGTTGGAATCCCTATTCGTATTTAATTAACCACAGTTCCTTAGACTTTACGTTGCTTGATTGATCCAGCACATTATAAAATAAATTTCTATTGTAAAACATTTACTAGAATTGCAATCATCACAATTGCATTTGGAAGCTAAAGACAGAGAGGGAAAGATCAATGCAATTATGTTCTTAGACTTTGAAAAATGATAGTACCCATAGATTTCCTTAAGATTTTTTGTGAAGCAATGAACCGGTAATGAAATTTATTGAAACTTGTGACAATGCGGAATTTATTGCAGTAGAACTAAATAACTAACAGAGTCATATTTCAATAGAAGGTAAATTCAGAAGTTTCGTCATCGTCGTCTCTATACTTCTGGGACGCTTTGACTAATATAATTATTGCTCAACCCAACAATTTAATTAGAAATGTCTAAAATATAACTTCAAATCAATTGGCGTGCGTGGTTTCTTAAAAAGTACATTCTTCTAGTATTTTTAGCTATTCGTTTCAAAGCACGTTTTGGACATATCTCGATATTTCACAATATAACACACTTCTTCATTTCTCCACAGATGTAGATTTATTCATCAGTATTTTTCTTCTAAGGAAAGTTTAATAAACAACCAGATGATATTTTCTAGAATTACTTGTGGCCTTTAATCCGCATCATCCAAAAATTCCAGGGCATGCTTTCGATATGAACTTATTAACTTACACTCACTCTTAGCACAATAGCAACATCAAATAAATTTGTTGGTCTTCAAGGATATTATCATAAATCAGGCTGCAAGTTAGTGCTATTAGAGTTTGAGTAGAAACGGAATTACCATAAGGAGCAGTTACAGTTAATAGCCAGATTAACGTCCTTGGTGAAACATTACTTCGATATATTCGAGATTGTGTCTAAGTATTTGTCCTTTTGTAAAAATGCCTAATACAATTCGTGGTTGATGTACCATAATTATGCAGAACACTAGTTAATATGTCTCTTCAGAAGTGTGTTGGCACAGTTCGTTCAAACTGAGAGTATCAAAGTTGTGGTGACCCATTTTCACAAATCTGTCATTCATATGAAAGCAATTTTGACCTCTTAAAGGCCATCCTCCAGAAAAGACTGCGCTAGTCTTCGACCTATTGAGAAATTGCCCTGTATCCAGGCGGCCTAGTACGCCTCTGTGTATCTTTGCCAGTTCGACTATGACTACCATTTGGGCGCTCGGATTATCAACGACTTCATTTATTCTTTGTTTGGAAGGCCAAAACAATGATAGGACTCTGGATATCATGTAGCTCTGTTACAAGCAAACCGAGCTAATTAGGTTTGCCAATTTGCTTACAAAAAAACCGCGCAGAAAGATGTCAAAACTCTTGGTTTCACGTGGTCTGTCGCAAACAAGTCGGTCTGGTCAGGATCAGGGTACTAGTGTTAACATACTATATGTAGACAAGTCAACTTTGGGCTCATCACTTGCAGTTTTTTGAATCATCATTGTCTCAGTCTATAATTTACAGAACGATTTTAATCGGTCTTAATTTGTATTCATGAAGCTTAGGAATGCCAAATTTTCCGGAATTTCATTTGTTCTGAAATTTTATTTACGAAAGTAACTGCCCATTTTCAGACATTTTGCCAAATTTATGTATGGACTACAAGAAACTGTTTGCTGTTGTCAGATTGTTCCATTGCATCTTTAATAACTAAAATAGCATGGTAACATAGGCCACATAAAGACTTACGTATTTCAACATACCATCGATCAAAAGCGGCGGTGTAAACTAGTTATGAATTCTAGTTGCAAGACAACTGGAGCGCCATCTTATTAATAATACATTGGTAAAAAGCAGCTGTATGTGCTTGAGCAATATCTTAAATATTCGGCGGCGAGATTCTAATAATAATTCTAGGGAAAACTTGTCTTTTGTGTGTAAAAGTTAAAATTAAAGTATCATTTGCACAGTTGTATATTTTTTCTGTATTATGCGTTACATTGCACTAAATATGGATTCCAGACATTGAGACCACTGGATCCTTATGACCCAGATGTCCGCAATGTTAAAATATTGAGCATGAAGTACTACTTCTAATCTTACGATGCTTCTGATATTTCCTTTATACAATTTCTTTTTATTATTGTATCCTTAAGGTATCATTAAATACCCATAGTGTTGGTTCGTATAACATTGTTATTTGGTACTATTTATTCTCAAACATTGAGTGGCCGGTATTTCATTGGCGGAGCTCTGCAGGACTTAAAATATCTACCCAAATAAGCTTGCCTGAGAGACTGAAATTGAGGTCGAGATTGGGAGAGAATCTTCTTAGATTTATCTTCAGTAGGTTCAGTATTTTAGTAGGTCTTATTTTGTTGTTTGCACTTTTCTGTCCTAGTGGTAGCATAAGCACCGATTATGGCTAAGAAAGCTTTCCTTTATGTTATGATTGTGAAACCTTATTCTAATTGTTTCTATATACCAGATCTCCAATCACCATTCGAAGATTTCTACACTTACTGTCCATTTCCACTGTACTTATCTTTCTAAGAGTGGGAATATTTTGAGTTTCATGGGTTGAGAATTGAAAACGTAAGCATACTTCAAAAACAGTTTTCTCCCATCCAATATGCTTTTTTCCACCTTAATTGCCTATAGTGATTATAAAAGCTGTACATTCTTATTATTATTATCAATCTTATAGCGATCTCTTTTTTAGTGCTTAGACCAGTTTTTGATTTAAGACTGAATTGAAGGAATTCAAACTTTAACAGCAGATTCTTTAAATTTCACCCTCCATACTTGGTTGTAGAAACTTACCCAAATTATTCAAAGCCAAAATAAATCTTCTATTCATATTCTGGAAAAAATGGTTGGTAAAATTTCTTAGTGTCTTCTGAGTTTCTGTAAGTAATTTAATTAGATACATCGAAAGGATATTGTGTCTGTTATGACTGTATGTAGTAAAGTCAAAATTATTTCAATAGAACTAACGACAAGCAAAAGAAGAGAGGAGGACCCATATGCAATCTAGTAAATTACTGGTTATGATAGAGAAAGATTTACATTTTCATATTTTAAATTAGAAACGTTATGCTGGCATTCTTATTCAGTTGCAGATGTTTATAGATTACATGGGGTCGTTGTTTTGTGGGCGTAGAAAGCGCTGTAGGGATGGTTGTGGTATTAGTGATCGAAAGTTTATTTATACTCTATTCGATTCCGTGTATATTCAGATGTGATTGCTGTTATAAATTTGGCACGACTGACGGAGGTGATATGTGTCCCCCAGGGTACATTGAAATCAGGATCCGCTCCTTTACATTTGTAGGTGAATCTCGATCCTACTCTCCTTGCTGCTGCTACTGCTGCGTACCCTCTTCAATTTTCTACTCGTTTCACATATCGGATATAGATACGCAAATAATAGTAAACTCGGTGTATGAAACCATCGCGCGGAAGCAGTTTCGGATTCCCAACATAATAATAAAAATCACTATGCATGCTGGCTCCCAATGGGGTGACTTACGCATTTTGGCGGTGCGGGGGAGGCATATAAGGGTTATGCAGCCCTGGAGAGGTGGCCGAGATGGGGTTATCGGTCTCCGCGGAGCCCTTCTAAGGTGTGATGGGGAATGAATGGATCGCGTTTGCTGTTTTTCATGGCATTACTGCCGCGGATTCGGGTTGGCGGCTAATGGCGGATGCAGCTGGGATCTCTGGGGATCTCCCGCGCTTCGTTGCACATCGCTGTGACAACCGAGTTTAGTCTTCACCGCCGCCGATGTTGTTACCTTCCAAAGGGGCACCAAATTACTATTTCCTAACGTAATATTAGATTTTACGTCAACCCAACTAAAACCACATTTTTTGTATACCTGCTGTAAAAAATCGATCCCTTTTTCATCTCTTTTTATCAAATAGTCCAGTTTATTTAAAGTTGTCCCTTTTATTAAAATCTTCGAGTTCGCCCCTTACCAAACAGGTGTGCTCAAAGAATATAATGGCATTTTATGAGTTAATATTAAATCCGATTAAAGGATTAATTTTTTTTAATGTTTCTTCTGCATCACCTCAGATGTCATATTTAATTCACAAGAAAATTGAAGAAGACTTGAAAGTCTAAATGAATATTTATTTATACATTGTATATTAAGAGTGCAGAAGATCGAGAGAGAAAGTTGACCTGAAACCCAGATCGGAGCGTGGCTACCTCTCGAGGGCGGCAGATTGTGCTATAAATACACAGGCGTCTTTTTTACAGCAATTTTATTTAACCAGAAATTTTTATACCGGTCTCGATGGATTAGTGGTTTGCATGTTTGCTTCATAATCCAAGGATGCTACCAAGTTATTGTTTGTTATCAGCAATCTACAAAATAGTTTTTCTACTCCAACATTTGAAAATAGGCTTCTTATTCAGTTGTCATTAGAAAATTGAGAGTTTTCCGAGGAACAAGCAAAATTGTTACTTTTCTGCTTGTCTCAAATGGCAACACGCAAAAAAATCTTTTCTGCTTGTTCAAAACAAACAACAACACCGGCAATTTTCATTGTTTCGCCAAGGCAACGCGACGTAGGATGCGTATTTTACTATTGATTGCTTTTAATGAAGATATTTATATAAAACTGATATTTCTTTAATATTCTTGCTGTCGTAGAAAAGATCTCGTGTAACTATATTGCTAGCAGAAAGAGTTAATGCCGCTCTCGAAATGTAACTGCGCTCCGCTTCGCGTTGCATGTCTATCTTCGCTCTCAATCGGCAGTGTATCACTGTCAGCTCTTAATACACAAATAGCTATTCTGTTGGTCCCCTCATACTAACAATTGGCAAACTATATTGCGCCCACTCCAGAAAGAAAATTAGTTTTAACTAAAAATTGCAGATTCCATAGCTGTTAGAAAAGAAATTATGTTTAATTCGCTTGTCCTAATTCGAATGCAGGAATCTGTAAACCTTTGTGTTTATTCCTTGTACTTAGATTTTTATCTGTTGTAAAACAATCACATCCATAGAATTTAATGCCTTAAATATGCAAAGTCACACACACATAAAAATAAATATCCTTCCTCTTTATCTTGTATTCTTTCTTCGTATGGAAAGGACAAATTGAGGGGTGAGTTTATAGAGGTGTATTTTAATGGTGTATCGATAAAGAAAAACTGATTTCCGGGGTTGTATAAATCAGTTTTGGTGTATTATAGTTATTAGTTTGAAAAATGTAAATTATAAATGGGAAAGGGGGAATATGTATTTTTTTGAATCGCTTTCATTGTGTTTCAAAAAATCTTGAAGTTGTTATCATTCCATATCCATGTTTTATTCAATTGCTTGAATATTCTCAAACCATAAACTAAGTCGTGTCATTTTCGTTAAACTCAATCGGGGTTAGGTTAGTTTTCCATTATTTCTTCAATATATGAATAGGTGAACTTTAGAAAAGGTGCTTTCTTTCGGTGTATTTGTTAGGGGAAGGAAATATCGTTTGAAATGAGCTACGTTTCATCTTTTTCCTCTGTTAGGTTCCTGAAGGAATCTAGGCTAAACGCCTGTTCTTTACCACCGGCGGTGATCTATAAGCCGTTTTCACGTGTCTAGAACGCGAGTTGGGAGAAACGTTTCTAGCAATATCAGATGTTGGCGTGGTTGCCGGGACCGACTGCTTAAGAGCTGATGAGTTGACTTGGGTTGGATAACTAAGTTCGACATAAGACGTGCAAGAAAAAGTATTTTTACGTATCTACTGAAATCGATACATTAGAATTGGAATTGAAATGGCGACGACTACTCTACTGCGATCTACATCGGTATTGTCATTATTTGCAAAGCTTTATTAAAGGAATGTAAAAAAGAATTGGGGACCGTTTTATGAACAAGACGTGTGTACGTTTTTCCTATTAAATTGTATCATTTCATTTTATTTTTTAATTTTTTTACATCTCTAGAACCTTGCGACTCTCGTAGTTACCACTCTTGTAGCTGTCCTAAACTACGTCATATATTCGGTTCTGATGCTTTAGCTTTCTTTTCTGTTATTTTGTTCTAACTGTATTGCCTCACATTGTCTATTATTCATCTAGTTAATATATTTCACCTTGGATTCACATAATCAAAGCCAGATCCATCATGCACCACACGCAAGTTGTATATTATATACCTGCGTTTTTAAAACAAATCTTCAAATGTTTACCAGCAGTACGTATGATGTAAAGAAATGATTAGTGTTGACACCTGCTATTTTGGGCTTTGTACTTCTCAAGTACTTTTCTCTTCAGCTAGCTATTCAGTATTCTTTTTTTTTGGATATAAAACTATCATTGACAAAAACTCATCATACTTGTCAGATCTTGCACATCCCCCATAGTCAACGTTTGGTCGTTGTCCCATATCTGTCTGAAATCTTAGTGCCCATCAGTTCCGGTACATCCGGATTCATACAAAAGTTACGTTTTTTGCATATACCAAGCAAAAACATCCTTAGCATCGCGAGCAAGTGCTAGTTTTTATTGATAAGAGGCCAAAGTAATTTTTGGATATGTTGCTTTCGATAAATTTTTGCATCAAGTATACATCCGCTGAAAAACACTTGTATAAGAACATATAGAGTGCCAACCTGAGTTTTCTGTCGAAGTTTTTGAAGCGAGGTGCTGATGGAGTCATCTACACTCTAAAAAATTACCGGTGAATTATACCCTAAAAAATGGAGGCAACTATGTTACCTCCATTTTTTGGGGTAAATTTACTTCAAAGTGTAATTTTCATAGGAAGTGAAAAATTTCAACATTAGGTTAAGTTTGCATTGTAATGTTTCCTTTTTAAGTAAATTTACAGATTAAAATTACAATCTCAATGTAATTTTACATTTTAACATTAAAACACCTGTGTAAAGTTACATGACAAAGTTAATATTTCATGGCAATAGTACTTTTCAGGGTTAAAATACAAATGTGAAAATACTTCTTGAATGTAACGATGACTTGCGAAAGTACTTGCAAATTCAATCGTTCCTCTGGGAATTGTATGAAACAAAATAAAATCAAAGTAATTTTTATTGAACGTATGTACTTATATAAAATATAAGACATTAACAGAACTTCTTTTCAGGGGCTTTCGGAAATATTTGGTCTCTCAAAGACATTCAGATAAAGTTTCGATTCCACCTAGAAAATTAAAAAATTATAAATTATATAAACAATTATACACGAGTACCTTTCTCAATTACAGTTATGCTAGTTTATTTCGAATTCTTCAATTTTTGATTCATCCTAGAAAAACATTAAATTAAATATTTTTATTTTATTGGTTTAAATTTGTAATTTTAACATATAGGTACTTACCGATTATTATTTTTTAACTTCTACTATAAAATAAAATTCTTCCCATCTTCGGTCATACGTGTAAATATTTGCCTTTAATAAATCCGCACTACACTACAACGAAAAACAAAATATTAATGAGCAATGAACACTTCGTTCGGTATCGATAGAGTACGCCTCGCCGAAATCATAAAAGAATGGTACACACCATTCCGACCATTCCCCAAAAAGCCTATTTGGACTGTTCATAATGGATTCCTGAATTCTTTCACGAAACGAAGGTCACAAACAAGTGCGATCAGCGAAATAGCATCTCAACGGTTAAAAACATATTAAGGGTAAAATTACACTATTCTTGTTCAAGTTCATCTTATCTTTAATATTACACTAAAAATGAATTAAGTTATTGAGCAATTATACATTTGTAAGGAAAAAATTGTCTGAGTTATGTAAATTTATATTATGGATAGTGATTTTAACCAGTTCAATGTAGTAGAATTACTTATATTTGTATAATTTTACATAATTACAGGGCATTTTACCACAAATAGTAAAACTACTAAATGTATAGGTAAAATTAATTTTAGGGTAAAAATACCGCAAATAATAGCGAAAAGTTACCTCTTTCCCAAGGTAATTTTACCTCATTTTTTACAGTGTACCGACATGAAGGCGTGACTTTTGAACCTCAACATCATTTTCCTCAAGTTATTATTACTAGCACCAGGTGGCTAGCCAGTTTTCTTCCATGTTTAAAGTCGAATGCTGCTTCCATCTTCTAATCAGCAAAAGGGACTGTTTGACTTCTCTTGCAATGTTGTATAACTTTATACCTGGATTTTCATACCACTTTCACTAAATCGCTTTACAAAGTTCAACTTCTTCTCTTACCATTTTTTATGTACGTAATAAATAGACATCGCTGAATTGAATTCTAGTCCCACTCAAAGGGAAAATAACGGGGGTCAATTATTTCGTATACAGTTCGCCCAAAACAGCATATTAGCATGAAACCACTTTCCAATCTACCATCATGTATTTCGTTGCCAAAAAATCTGTAGTCATTTTTTTATAAATCAGGATGTTTAAGTATTGCGATAGTCGACATTGTAAATGTTTTTCTTTCCCAATTTTGTGCTAACTAGGAATAAGAAAAAATGCTAGTCATTGCCTGCACTTTCATGGTTGAATGGAATCTTATAACTGTTATAATAGGTGTACTTTTACACGGATTAGATTATGTACTGTTAGATTAGCTTTCCCAGGACAAATACTAAATTCTACAGGCAATAACGTGAAAAAGATTTCAGTATATGGTTTTGTGATGGTACATTTATTACTAATTTTTTGAAGTCGACTGGCCCATTTAGCCTAGTGTAACCGTTTTGCTTTTATTGAAACTTAAATCCTAAACCAGATTAGATTATTTTTGACCTACGTTGAAATTGAACACTCTTTCAATCGGTATGTACAGATTTAGGATTTGGGATAGGTTAGTGGCTTTGCACTTGTTCATTTTCCATAATGGGGTTGTATTTTGTTCAGATGGGATACACACAAACAACATAAAATGGAAAGTTAGCTGAAAATACTAGTGTGTGTTATTTTACTCATTTGTCGGGCAAAAACCAAAAGGCAGATCCAGATCACACGGACAGCACTATCCTCACCAGATTAATTATAGGATTAAAATAAAGTAATTTTCACAATTTTAGATTTTGGACTACTGGAATACCAAGATTACATACTTCTATTAGAATAGCTTTGCCAAAAAAGTTTCTGAAGTAAATAGAAAAAAATCTTTCTAAATCAGAATCATAGAGTTAAGAACAAAATAGCAATTTTCAGAGCTTTAATTGAAAGATGTTACATAAAATCGATTGTTTCAAAAATCCAATTAAAAAAGTTTCACCAACTTATGTTCAATAAGTTTTGCAGCCAGGGAAAAGTCTGAGTTGTCAGGTTTTTTGACCACTTTGGTTCTTTTTTGGTTTGCGCAATTTAATAAAATTTACACACATTTAACGACCAATTTAATGTATTTAAAATCGTGTTAAACATATTTTTCATAAAACTGGTGGTTCATGCTGGTTGACAACCCATACCACAACGCGGCACGGCCGTCACCGCACAGCGCGATATGAGTGACGTGTGTGAAATTGGTTACATGCATTACTAGTTATGGTCGCTCCGGCCATCGCTCATATCGCATTGTTGCAATCGTTCCCTGCTGATGGGAAAGATCGGTTAGATTCATACATTCATGCAATGCCAGAAGATACTGCCTAACAGCGATATTTGATTTGGAAATGTAAAAACATACACGAAGGAAGTGTAACCAAAGAATTTCAATCACTGTCAAAAGTTTGAACTTTCAAGGATAATCGAAAAGGGGTTGAGAAAACCAAGAGAGATGCGTTCTGAAATGTCTAGTAAAAAAGTTCTCAGTGGTGTCTAACCAAAGTGTATGTATAACTGAAATGCAGCCACAATTAATTAATTTAAATACCAATTAGAAATTTTTCCTTAATTAAGGCCATACAGTATGGAAGAAGTTAGATGGTGCAATCAAGTGATACTAATTGTAGGGGTTTTATTCCTGCAGTGCGAGAAGATATGTTCCTGCATATAAAGTGTAGCACCCCTAGAGCCGCGGAGCGCGTTATTTGATGGCGCACATCCGACCTGTGGATGAAATTGCCAATAAAACACATCCAATAGGTATAAAGTGGTGAGGTTCGACAATAGAGGCGCGCGTTGTGTTTAAACGGCCTTCCTGCTTCAATCTGCGACGAGCAAATAGGATTTAGAATATCCTTTGATTACCGTTTACACGGAGTCGTGTTTTGAATAATAAATTAGCTTTTTATTTTTATCTCCCGAGCACGATTCTTGAAAATATTCAATTGTACCATCGCATCAGGAAGGAGGAGGCTCGATGCATAAATTTTTGGAGTTTCCTTCTTTTTTTATATTCAAGGTTAAAAAGATGATTTCTTCTTATTTTTCACACACATTTTTACTACGGGATGACTGCAGAGTGACAAGGTGGCTCTATGTGCACACGATATAATGATGGGTTTCGAAGTTAGTGCGTGTCATGTCTGACACGCCCGCTTATTCGATCACGGCTACGAAAAACACGGATAATCACGTGTCACGGTGCACAGAATACACCCACTTCTCTAATTTTGCTATCCCGTTGTTCGTGTCCCTTTTAGTATTAGGTAATAAATACCTACCATTACTGGAGCTGCAATGCGCTGCTAGTTGACAGATTTGCTGACTGTATTCCCGTTAACGAGTCAGCAACCTCTCCCTCATTACTACTCATAGTTAATTCTCCAACTCTTGTCAGTTTAACCAGCGTGATACTCTTGATACTCTGAGACAATAATCACAAGTGGAATCTCTTCTCTTTCAATATTGCAAGAATTTTCAGATATAATCGCGCTTCTAAACCCATGAAAAAATCGTGTGAAACGAAGCGCCCCTGCACCACTTACAGCTATTGTTTTCGCAGAAATTGGATTGTTCGTAGGGGACTGCTCGCCCTCGCCAATTACCTAGATTGCTTTCCTGTACACATCAAACTTGAGCATCTCACTTGTTACTCTCCCGTCAAAATACTCTGCCGTATAAATTATGCACGTTATGCCAGAGAGATGTTCAACTTTGAGCAGCTGCTCTGGAAGAGAGTCGCGTTTCCAAAACAAAATATCATAAACGAAAATGTTTTCCAGGCATGAAAGGTGAAACTCGATACGCGACGAATGTGGCTGCGCTAATCCAGGGATAATAGACTAACTCTCTGTGTTCTACATTCTCAGTTACCAACAACATCACCTTTTCGTCCTCTCCATCCAGAATAATCCTTTCTACCTTCAATCATACCTTTTGTATATTATTACTCCTACTATAACTTTGGCTTTGGAAATATGATATACCCCTTTTTATAACCAACCACATTCAAGTGTTTTCCACTATTTATTAATAATTGAATCTCTTGTTTCAGCATCCGTACCCTTCGGAAGACCAGAAAAAGCAACTAGCACAGGATACGGGGTTAACGATATTACAAGTAAATAACTGGTAAGTAATGCTACGCCATTTATTATTATAGAAGTACTCGTTAGCGCATTCCAAATCGTCCAATCTTTTTCTAATTTTAGTGTATCCAACATGCATGCATGCAGTCGCATCTATAATTTACACCCTGTAATTTGTGGCAGATTTCGTTGTGTACGGAATGCGTTGCTTAATTGCGCGCCGCTGATGTTTTAAATTATGTTTGCAATAATTCGCGTAGTTCCAAACATTTCCGCTGTTAAAATTGTTCGTTCATTTGCCAGGGGTTGAATTTTGTGAGTGATGTGATTATTTTATATGTTTTGTAGGGTAATGCGTATCAATACATTTTACCGGATGCAATTTTAAATGCAACACTGGAAATGCGAATCTATTAATTGGTGCTTTTTTCTTTATTTTTGATACTCACTCAAGAGTGTACATGCATGTGCACAGTTCAAATTCACCTCCTTTTAAATTTATCTGGAAGTTAGTTGCTATAGTTACAATTGTTCCCACAATGGTATCCATGACAATTAACTAGCAGATAAACTTACAAGGAGGTGAATAGATCGGCCCTAAGATATATATTAGTGTATAGATCTCGCATGATTTAAGAAATACACTGTCATCGCGTATATTTAATGGTAATGGCTTAATATTGCTTTCCTTTAAGTTAGAAATGATAATAATAGGAAATTTGACTGCCTTTTACTTAGATTTAAACATAATTCTTTGAAAATTTCCTTTCAAAGTGTTTAAAATTCAAAATTATTTGACGCTGTACCTATAACGCTGTGTATTTCTTAAATCGTGTCCAGTCTACCAACTTTCATTATTAAATTGCCGGCTTAAAATTATATAAAGAAATTTCTTGTTTAAAATTTAAATTATGAGTATTAAATTTACAGCTGCATCTTATACTAAAAAATAAAAATTTAATTTATGGCTTAATATAATACCATGGTTTAATTTACATATTAAGTTAGGTACGGTAGTCCTTTTGAGCACGAATAATATTTGTACTATAATATACCAAAAAAACTGTCATTTCCATTAGTGACAAGGTTTTTCACAATTCATAGACCATTCAGAGATTCATATACCAGTACAACCAGTACCAGTACAATCAAATCAAGTATTATTTTCTCTTAAAATTAGTTATAAAATTTTATCTATCTTACGTTCCTTAGTGTTGGTCATGCAGGTCATTGTGCTACAGTGAATGCAGAAACCAAGACTCACATTAATCTATGATTTTTGTACTCTTGGTCTTCTTCAGAAGTGTCAGAAGTGTGCGCACAGTAGTCAATTAGTCAAATTCGATACCTCTCCTCCATTTGCTTACCATACTTAATATGTGTGTTGGACATCCACTTTCTTGTAATCAGGAAGGATCAACAAACAAACGTCGTTTGATCGAGTAACGATTTCCTGCTTTTAAAAGATTGTGATCTATCTTTTGAACTTCACCATTTCTGAAACGGCAACAATTGCAGAGACAACTCATCGCATTATTTATTAACCAATCAATGTTACAAGTTTAGTCAAACGAACTACTAGCGTGTTGATTACATCGATAATCACCACTGGTCGTTGATTCCCAATGCTAAAAACCTAGAATATCATGTTTTTGACATTTTCGAATTCAAAAGGCTAGATGCATGATAATTAAATTTAATGTTTTTAAGTCCAAGGGTTGATAAATTAGTTATTACAAGAATACTACGCTTGGTCCTAATTTTTTGGTAATTGTGGTCGTCCTTGTACATTCGTAGTTAACTGAGACGAAAATTGCGACACGTGCTTTGCACTCGTCAACACAATCAACTACTCGTGATACGACAATCAAGATTACCGGCAAAATTGGGACCACTAGTGATATTACATATGTGACAGCCTGAGACCAAGACTGGGAATTTTTGGTATCATTCCATTTTCTTGGTAAATCCAGTTTATCTAAACTAGATCTTGAAACTAAAACAATGTTTGCAATTTATGAGCTATGCTGCATTTCGCCCTTTTAAAATCCATTCGGAAAGATTCAATTATATAGACTTGTAGACAAATAATAATTAGTGCTGCTACACTTTTTTTTGCTTTTACGACACCTACTACGACAGTCCCAAGACTGCTTCTCATGTTGTTCTGTAAAACGTAGTCAATACCGACAAAACATTTTTAAAATTGTCAGAAATCAGTGTAAGAGTTAAACTCCAATACTAAAACAGAGACAAGATGCTAAAGACATTATAATAAAACAAATTGGGTTTATTGAATATCGCTATTTTTAGGTCCTCGCCACAAAAGGGAAGTATTCCAACTTACAGGCTGGGATAGGAATTTAGAAGATATATTAGTTAGAAAATTTTAAAAAACCAATAAAAATCAGTATTTTGATGACTGTAAAAATGGTGATCAGCATACTTATGTAAAGCTCTACCAGATCCAACTAATGATGATCACATTGACTATTGTCAGATATTTGTCCAGTAGTTACTACATCTAGTAAACCTGGTCGATCAAAGTGCCGTAACTGACGCAATATTGCGGCGAAGAAAGTACGGAATTGTTTCAGAGCGACCTAGCTAACTACTAGATGTAGTGACTCTATTGTTCAGGTCAAAAAAGGAGATTTTTTACTCAGGATCATGTAATTTGTGCAAGAACAAGAGAAATGCAAGATTCTTGCGAAACACTACCTGAAACAAACGAACTTGTTGCTCTTGAAACGTTTTGCAATGATGATAGCGGTTAAGTCCAAAAGTGAATACCAGATGAATTACTCGTTTAGTGCTCTTGAATTATTACAACAGTCCCAAAGCAAATTTTTACGTATCGTGCGGTATAGTAGATTTTATAGCTGTATGCTTTAGAAAGAAGAAAGGGCCGCGATAAATCATTTTTTCTTTTTGGTCTTCCGAGCCAAAATAAGACAGAATTAAGTATGTAACAAGGTAGATGATGTAAGTTAGAGAAGAGTGAGTACGTTTGGGTTAATTTTTAATTAAACGCCAACATTGATCTATATCAAAGGTTTAAATCATAATCAAATGACCCATACCTTCCTCATGTGACAGGCTGGGTCAGGCAATAGGGTTAAATGGGTTATTTTATTTTTGTAGGTAATTGTAGAGTAATATATACACATTTTAGGTATATATACATATATATTTATATATGCAAACAAGTAGTTTTGTAATAAAAAGAAAAACTCTTTAGGAATAACATAACAATAGACAAAACTTTTAATAGACAAAGCACTTTTTTTGGGGAAATTTTCACAAACTCTTCAACTGCAGAACAAGTAGCAGTATGGTCAAAGTCTTAGAGTGCTTGGTCATCTTCCAAATGTTATTCGAAGAGGTCTGATTCTGCAAGATTCTCTCTAACTTCTTCATTTTGCTGCGTTCTAATGAAATGCTGGGTGTCTTCCTTTTAGTTAAGTTTTCTTGGATTTGCTTCCGGTAGAGATCGATCGATCGATCGGTGACCGAACACATCAAAAAGTGATCGGCCGAAAATATTTGTGGATTATCAGTTTTCTGGTACCTAAATGATTGTAATTCGTCCGTAATTCAATGGCATCCATTAAGAAGAATTCCGCATTATACCGTGCCTTAAACGGACATAGAATAGATTAATTGACCCAAACGACCCTACGCTCGAAAGTTTCCCACATTGCCCTACATACAATGTATATTAACTGTTTGTTGGTTTTTTTCGTCGTTGACGTTTTGGAATGTTTTTCGGTCATGTTTAATTCCAAACTCTTCTTCGTCTGTCTCTCTAAGACAATTCTAATTTGATTCGTGCTTTTTTGAGTATTTCTGTTTGATAGAATTCTGGGCTGACATCAAAGTTTGTTTGGATGCTATTGACTAGATTTTAATATATTTGTAAGCTAAGTCTGTATAGTACCTATAATTACTATAGAAAATAATTTGCCTTGCCAGTACGACAGTAATTCGAAATGTTGATTTCGCCATAGAATCTTCAATTTGGACGAGGTAACGGAATGTCAAAGGAATACACAATTAAAGAGAACATATATTTACTCGTTTAAAGCTATGATAAGTCTTAGTTTTTTGGGTATGTGCCAAAATGATAATAAATATTGCACCAGAATTACATATCTTCTATTGGCTTCAAACGATGCTCTTTTTTGATTTAGAGTTGACTGAGACAAAGATTGAGAATTTGATTGTGACAATTGAGAGTTGATCATCAAAAATTAGGTAGTTTAGAACAGGAAACTATGTTTGGGATCCTAATGTAGAGATGGGGACGGCATCGTATGAAACAATCATGTTTTCTCCCGTTCGACCAATCTATATATTGACTAAATGTGCTTCCCAGCCATCTCTACGTACATTTCCTTACAATCAGTCAGTTTTGTTGAATCCGACATATCTATAACTTTATCAACGTCCGAGTTGCAAGCTGCTTTAAAACTACGAATCTGCGAGCAGGACACCATTTAACAATATTAGCATAGCAGTATGCACTGCAACAATCAGTGCAATGAGTATTTTGTTGTTTGAACTATCTCCTAGTCCGAGTCATATCTATTGAAGCTATCCATTAGATCTTATTGTCTCAAATGTCTGCTAGTGTGACTCTCTTTGATTCTTTAATTGATACCATCTGCTCCTGAAAGAACCGCTAAAATATCTTCATTTTAGCTATCAATGCCTGCAATATTATTTAATAAAGTTTTATTTGTTGACTGATGAAAGCTTTATTACAATACCACAGACGTCCAAATTGAGCAAATTCTGCGTTTAATAATATTTGCTGTGTTGACAAATACAAACATAAGACAAAGCATTGTGTTCAGGAAAGCGTTCATTTTATGTTGACCCTCATTTAATTCAGAGTTTTAATGACTTAGCAGCAAACCCATTTAAAACAACCCTCTACTGTTAAGTTTTACGAATCTAGATATTGCGTTACTTATTGTTGTTGAGGGGAATAGGTAAGTTTTGATTTTGGAATCATTCAAAAAATTGGATAAAACGGGAAAAATTTACTATATTCATCGTGTTTTGATGAACTTAACATTCCTTACTCTGCATGCTCTCTGCCAGGCTACATAGATTGTCCGCCTACGTGTAGCGTTTTGATATGATTTAAAGAAATATTTCCGGAATGGAAATGGATTGATTAATCGTAGTAATTTCCGAACAGCTTTCCTCGCTAATTAGATCTAGTCCCCCAGCAACGCTGCAAATGAGATTACGGCTGGAAATGGCGTTCGCCACATCGAACGCGGCGCAGCACACGCGTTAATTGTCATTGATTTTTATAACACAATTACGTCGGTACACAATTTATCATGTTTAATATATACATGTAGTAACGCGATTACTAGCATGGAGTAAGTACATTTTGAGCGGGATAGAGCAGTCCAAACTGACGGTGACGGTCACATCTGTTTCATGCATATAGAGCCTTCATTTTGGTCCTGTGTGTGTGTGTCTCTCACTTAGTTGATTTCAACAACGAAAACGAGGATGAGGTCGTTGGAGTTTATGACTCCCCATTTCATAGAGGGTAAAATATGCATTTAAAGGTGGGTGAAAGTAGCGTGATGTTTTAGTATTACCAATAAATAGCTGGTTTTATAGCTTAATTTTAAATCATGCAAAGATTTACTCGAAAAGACCATTACATTTTTATGTTCCCATTTAATATTTTCTGAATTATTTGCATAATCTCACTTGTATAAGAATCACAGAAGCGCTATTGACAATTTAAGCTCGGTTTACTTTTCACAACTCAAATTCATCATTACTGGACCAATTTGGCTCAAGTAGGCAAGTCTCAAGCTCAAGGTAGCAAATCCAAAAAGAACTGAGAAATGTCTAGTATTTCAACGAGCTATTTCTAATAAAGAATTTCATTGGCGAGATGGAAGTTTTACCTTCATCTAACTTTCAAACAAAAAGAGTCCAATAATGTCTCCATGCAATTAGTGTTTTATTTCCAACAGATCGTTAAATGTGGTATAGATTAACTTGAGTTGGAATGTGTGAGATTAAATGTCGTCTAGATTAAAGAAATTTCTTGTCGGTATAGCCTAAAGTTCTTACATACTGTTTTTAGACGTACAATTAATTAAGAAAGAAGAACGTTAAAGATTGAGAGAAGTATTAGCGCAACATTAGACGAGAAAGCTGCGGTGCAGTAATTATACCTTGCTTTGAGAGAATTAACCATTAGGGAGTAAGTATATCTTAGTAAGCATTTAGCTAATTGCGATCCGCGCGTATTCAGTGGAGAGCCCCACGCCGCGAGCTTATAATTACTGTCCATTTACAGACACCTTAATGTTTCCTCCGAGACAGTGTAGCGTTTCTACCCCACGTCAAAGGGTTGTAATCAGAACAAATCACTTCTATATCTACACACATACATATAACAGAGTTAAGGGTTCGACGTGTATACTGAGAGGACACGCGTCTCTTTCGCAAGGCAGGTCGTTATCGCTCCTGCAGTCCCTATTTTCATTTCCACTGCAATAGTTCATTAAAAAGGTGTTTCAGAGGCTATTTGGTAAGCTATTAGGTGCCCTGATATTACTCCTCGGAGAGCTATTCGCCGCCGGCAGCTTCCGCCAACAATGAAACTCACCCGTAAATTGCGACAGGAGATGAGACAGCGGCTATCGCTGCTACTGCTGCATCCACATTGATATTTGACTCGTGTGTTAGTTCGTTCGCGCAGGTACTCGAAATTAAGCAATTCATGCTGTAGAAGCTAACAGACGTAAGCAGCAACGTCGGAGGGCAATTCTGCCGTTCGGAGTTGATAACGGCTCCCCTCGCTCGACGACAATTTATCACCGAGGCTGGTGCAGCATTAACCCAGGTGAACCCCACACGCGCGCAAGACAATGTCCCCGAGCGGTAATGGTATGGAGCTATGAAAAATGATGATGACATGGACTCGTGAAAAACGAAAAACTCGAGGGAGCGAAGCTGTCGCTCGATCGAAGGGCGAAGGAAAGAACTCGATTCATTTTGATGATAGGAGCCCAACACCTCTGCTCTCTACATACTGCACACATGGTGGTGGCAGCAGCAGCATCATCTCCGATCTCCTAGTTAATGCTGGTGTCGCTAAACATCAGGGTCTGATATACGAGGGCATAAATTAGTGATTTTCTTCGCCATCAAAGAAGTAAGGAAGTCATACAATGGCCGCTCTTGGAGCTGTAACAATAGCGAGTAGAGATCCAAGTGAGTGGAACGGCTCAACGTCACGGCCAAGTGAAGCACGTATGTAGCGGCCATTTCCGCGGAGAGCAGACAGTAATCGCCCTCTTCAGGCTCGTAAACACGCTAAAATGACCACCGAGACACTGCGGGATGGCTCTTAATGGATTTCGGCTTCGATCTATGCCGTTCGACTTCGCCGCACCACACTTCGAATTCTAAGTTTCTTTTGCAAAATTAATGCGACAACTTCTTGTCTATTCGCAAAACTCTCAGGGTTTACAACAACTGTTATCCTCCATGAAACTTTACACCACCAGAAAGTCTAACTAATAACTCAGTAACGAATTCTTCACGATACCTTTAATATAATGAACCGCAAAAAGGATATTGACAATTTCAGCTTTGTTTTTTGCTGTATGTGGATGAACTTTCATTCGAGAAATTTAATAGAAACTATGGATTTTTTATAGTAATAAGCTAAGAGATCTTCCTGGTACTTTTTCCCGGAATATTCTTACAGTAACGGTGTGCGGTCTCAGAGGAAATCATTGGAAACGCAAGTTCAGGATATATTTGATTTTGATTTAATACACCACGCATACGTGGTTTGTATTAGAAAGAATGCTCGGCATCCGCAGATCATCTCGGTGGTTTAGTTTCGAGGCATTCGTCGGAGCTGCTTTCTCATTTGCACGGTGTACGGCGCCGAAGCTTTTGGGAAATTGGGTACATTATACCTGAAAATTGAAAAGAATGTTGAATGCAAGCAACGAAGGTCGGAGCGTAGCAGCGTCAATACATCACTGGTTCGGGGATTACCGCTCTTTCCATCTACCATGATACGTTCTTTATACGGCGGCCGCGTTTCCAGGCCGGCCGGTTCGAAGTGGGAAAAGCGTCATAAATAACGCTCAACCTGGCGTGTCGCGTTCTCTGTCGCACCCAGCGCTCCTCTTACTCCCTAGCGAAATACGTGAAAAAAGTGAGAAGCGGGTGGGCAGGCAATAAATAAACAGCAGACGTGAGGGTAACAGGAAAACTAAAAATATAACGATGAAGAGCAGGGAAATGACAGAAAGTGGAATTGGCATCTGTCCCTCGGCTCATTTCTGGTTTGAAATGCACTTTTCATTAAGCCTCGAGCTTTCGAATGATGATGGCTCAATTTTTGAATTGTGGGTTTTTGTCAGTTGCAAATTGATTAACCGAAAGTTAACACTGAGCTATCTTAACGATGTGTGTGTCTTTTCTAAGACAGTAATTTCATCGCATGTCGCACGAGAAAAGCTCGAATGGCATCAGGAACCGCAACCGCAGTAGTTAAAGGGTCCGTTGTCATACGCTTGACATTGCTTGTAATATTTAAGTATTTCAGCACGCAAACACGTCAACACGGCTTGCCATATACTCTCACCACTTATTATTAATGCCACGTGACTGACCTTTTCCAACTACCGGGTAAAACTCATCTTCTTGTTCTTCGTCAGCGCTAACCTGCACCGCGCGCATTGTTTTGTATTTCCTCGAGACAAGCCGCTTCGAGAAGGAAACAACAATGGCTTATTGTTCCAGCCGTTATAACATTGATACAATTGAGCCGCGTGTACCACGTGTATTATATCTTACTGCAGGGAAAACATGCGAAACCTGTCAGAGAGCGGATCTATACAAAGGACGGTGTATTGTACATGAAACTGCACCCTTTAATGTTGTTACACTATTATTATCATCAGCATCATTATATTACAGTGTTATCAGCAGCAACGTTTGCATTTACTTTGTGGTGGTAGCGATGGTTTATATGCCCAACAGCACCTGTTCAGGATCGATCTCAATTATTCTTCACCTAATTATACACTTGTAATACCAACGTTATACAATATACATAACACACGTATGAAAAGGTACTTTCTTATGTTTGTGTGTTTATGCAAAACGGATATTTATAGTGCGGAAACATTTTTATAATACCCCAAAAGCAACCGTACGCAACTATTATTATTATTATTATAATAATAATAAAATGTCAGAACCACTCACAAAAGCCACCAATTATGTTTGTGGCTTGTGTATTATTATTAGGGAAAAATTCAGCTGCGTGAATACTTTTGAAAAGTTTACACTTGGAGGTGTTAACCAATTATTTTTATTTTATCGCGACTTAGAATTGGGTAAATTTTTGGACTTCTTGAATCTGCTTACCAAAGCTTACAGTAATTATGACTCATGAAATGATTCTCAAAAAAGCTTCTCGCACTTTCTGCTTGATCTGGTTTTCAGATACGATGATGTTGCCATAAATCTGTTACTATAGAAATTTCCACGTATTATCCTGTTATAGAGGGAAGTAGGGAAGCAGGCGAAAAGATTCGGTAATTACATTTTCCATCGGAGTGTATGTCAGCTCGCTATGCAGATCACATTTTAATGCAATTCCATCCATTATTCTGGCAGGCCATTAACACCCGCCCTGATGCAATTTGGATTGTATAGAGCGGTTGTAGATTCGGAAAGCTATCTGCTTTATTTGGCTAACAAAGGCACAGCAATCCGGTGCGCTGATGACATTACGCGCGCGGCGACATCGCGCGATGCCGCTTGAACCCAAAGAGGCTAATGCAAGTTGGCGGCGCGCTAACCTGTCTAGTTATCCTGGCCCGAGGACCTTGATTTGTTGCCCTAAACATAAACAAGCAGCTTTTTTTAATCCTTTTTGTACAGCATACCCATTATATTGTATGTGTTTTTATGTATAGTAAGGTTTAGGCCAGCGTCCCCTGCTGGCTGATGGGGACAACACCCTCTCTGAGAGATCTCTACTATGTGATAACCATTGGGACATTGTTATATCAAATGCCTAACGAGTCACCTTGTGTGCCATAATAACAACGCAAGTACTATAGACTAGAGATTCAAATCAATTGTCTCGGATTTCGGTTCTTCGACAGAGTGATGTGCACACTCGTGTTTCTGGGCTTTGGAGAGTTGTTTGGGAACGTCAGGAATGTCGGCTCGCTGCTTCAAGTTTCCCACACAACCAAGTATCTACTATTAATTAAACAGTGGTGGCACCCGACAGAAGAACAATAGACCATCAGTAACACTTTTGAGTGTCACCAAAATAAAAACATTTTAATGGGGAAATTTGCGCCTTGTCCAATCGTCCTAGATTAGAAAGAAGAATTATTGCTGTTAACATCTTCCCGAAACGATTTTCAAAAATGAAATTCTGAAAAATTGCACACGAGGGCGGCATACAGGAAATAACATCACCGTTTAACATTATACCTAATTAATTAATGTAAAAAAGCTTAACAGAAAAAACTTGTTCTCATCCTTTTCTAATATGAACCAACTCCTTTTAAATGTAACAAATTTCTTTTCACGTTCGCATGTTTAACACTTTTTTTAGATTATGTAATTTGGCACGATAATTAATTTCTATACAATTCGTTAATCTCTTGCTAACCTTATTACCATTTAGCAACAAGCAACAACCTTGCGAAAAATAAATCTTCAATCATTTTACGCAATTGTGAAATGTTGACTGCCAACAATAACAGGAGCGTGAGTATAATCTGACTAATTCTCTTAGTTTTATCATTTTAGAACAATGTAGATTTTGTAATCAGCTGAATACATAATATTTTAAAATGTTTAAAGGTTACAGTTAAAAATGTTTGTATTTGAAAACGCAATGCAAAAGGTATGTTGAAATGGTAATGGGTATTACAGAGTGTCTTAATTGCTCGTAGTACATTTGCTGTGTCATTTTTACCAAAAGTATATTTTACCAGTTTGAGTTGCTTTTGGTCTCCAAAAACTTATTTCAAAGTCAAAAGTCTGCTTCTGACAGCTGACTTCGGAAACTGATGACATACTCTTAAGGCTGCATTTCGTATCTCTTCTATTGCAGCCTAATCTGTGATTATGATTTATAGTAATGGTATGTTGCTCTTTATGTCCAATTGAATAGGTAGATCTCGGACTTTCTGCATTTCTTATCGAGTGTGATATCTAAGTCTCTTATATTTTCTCTGTAGGAGGTGAGTTTCCAATTTTTACTAACATCTTGCAAGAACTGATGGAGATTTTCCATTCAGAAGACCAATATTCCAATAATTTTATGATTTGTCGTAGAAAGAGTCTGTCTAGGTGCCTCGTAAAATAAAATTGTATCGTCCATGAATAAGGATAGGAAACATGTGTTCTCCGGAAGTGACATGCCTGCTGCAGTTGTTAAGCTGCAATGGAATGCAAAGAAACCTTCGCAGAACTTCTAGCGACGTGGTGATTTTGACGTATTGTATATAATATTGTTTCTGGGTTTCCATTCAAATTACCTTATAATAAACTAACTAAACTTAGGATGAACAATCAATGACTTCCGGGTTTAGATCGTGTCATGGTGAGAAAACAATCGAAGAACTCAGTATTTCGCCAGCAATTGTATGGGGGCGTACAACAACACAGAAACTGTACATGTGGACTGAACGTCCCGATGAATGATTTCCAAATAATGGTCAGGAGATAACCAGTGTCGCGATTGGGGTTACGTGGATGTTTGAGAATGCCAATAGCTTCCTTGAATTTCAATTATGATATATCTTGGATTTACATATAATACACGATTCATCGAAGAGGTCTTTTCGCTTTTGTGTTGATGTTCTGCAATTGCTGATATGGAAACAAGACCTGACCTCACATTTATGTTAGGAAGTTCTCGTGCGAAGTGATCGCCCTATTTTTTCGCCAATGTATGCAAGACTACAAGAGCAAGAGATGCTGTATTCCGGCTTTCTCAACTTTCTAAACATGTCACTTAGGATGTCTAAAGTTCAGTCATGACGAGTGTATTATCGAGTCATTCATGCTACATTTTAACTCTTTCTGAATTCTAGTCCAACCCTAACTGTAGTCTGTGGGGAATCTAGAATATCTCCAATTTGATGATCTAGAGAATCAATCAGGGTTCTTTTGTTCTGTGGCTTCTTAGAGTAGTTGTAGCTTTGTTATCTTTTGTTTATGCAAGAGAAGCATGTGTTTTGCTGGAAGCAGTTGTTAAACCCCAATGGAGATCGAAGAAATCTTCGTAAAACTTCTGCTGTAATGACGTAGTGATTTTTACGTACATAATCTTATTTCCCACTAGTTTACGTTCAAGAGAGCTACGTAAAGTTGGAAGTCTGTGACAAGCTTATTATTAAGTCATTCGTGTTACATTTTAAGTTTTCTAAATACTAGAAGGACTATAGTTGTGATCTGTGGAGAATTTGTCTAAGATATATTGAACAATATTATGATCTGGTGAATCAACCAGAGTTCTTTGGCTTTTTGGAGTAGTTGTAGCTTACTGGTTTTTCGTATATATTAACTTGAAAATCCAACTTCTAGAGGAAATGATAAAGCGTATATCAAAAGTGCATCATAAGTGCCAGGACACGATGTGGTAAAACCAAGACCATAAATAGCAAACGAAAAAGGGTTGTTTATGTAAATGTTTCCCTCTTAATTATCCTATCGTAAATGCTTTCTTCTGCCAAGGTGGCCATTTTGCCAAAATATGAATTTAACTGGCCATTCGATTATTCTGCGGTATCAAAAACCATATTTTACCTTGTATGAATTCAATCCAATTCATTCCATCGCATTTAGTCGACATTACAATTGGTTTTTATCTATTGGAATCTCGCCGAATCTATCACAGAGGGAAACTCTAGAGAAATTATCTTTAACCTAAACCCCTGTTCTTCAGATATGTTTACAGTTTAATAAACTATTATGTTACTAAACTGTACCATCATAATAGACAATCGCTTTTAGTAACTTTATTGTTTTTGCAATTTTTCTGTTCCGTAGAGAAACCTGATAGGTATGTCCATCCGATTTCCGTCATGCTTTTTTACTGAGACACTGGATTAGCTAGAGAAAAGGTGACAATAGGAATATATGTAATCAATCCTAGTGACTTCCCCATCGATATTAGATTTAACCTCTGGCCTGTTTCTAGCCTACTACGATGAGGTTATGGATCAAAGGTGACACTTTATAGCGTGTGACACATGTTCCTAGGAGTATTTCGACGGCTTAAAATAGTTATTTATGTATTAAGGGCATAATGAAGCTTTTATGGCCAGAAGCGTTATTAAAAGGCTGTAGGGCCCTAAAAGCAAGTTATGCCCGCTATACATACACTATTTTATGCACAGATTAAGTTTTTAATGTCAAATCTATTATTGTGTAAAAATATAATTAAATGAGTACGTAGGTACATCAAGCAGCTGTGCGTATACTTATGTGATTATACGAAGTACGTTACTATAGTTACTATTCCAAAATATTTAATTTCAGTTTATTTTCATTGGTGATAAGTTTACAAATTATATTAAGAACCAATCAAGTTCTACAAAAAAACTTCTGACATTTAATTGACTTTTCGTTATTGCCCGTCTGGCCATAAAGATGCCCTTGGGCCATAAAAAGACGTTTATGTTTAGATGAGTCTTGCAATAATAGTCTAATTATAATGCATCTGTGCATAAACGGATATAAAGTGTGTTTTGTGAATTGGCGTACAATTGGAATACAGAAATACAGAATGACTCCTAGTAGTCACCATTATGTATTATGATTACCATTATTATTATTACCATTACGATTGTTGACTGCGTTTTCTTCTGTCTTTATCATTATGACCTTGAATTTGTTTCAATCCAATAGAACAATGGATTAGTAGATTTTTGCTACCATTAGTTGGATTTGCAATAGATCGATCACAAAAGCCTTGGTCAGTCAAAATGCTGCCAAAAAATGTACTTTCCCATTCAAAGGAATTACATGCTTCCAGATACGATATCCTTGTTTAAAATTATTCAAATTCGATACTTTTGCTCAAATCTGTTACTGAATTTCATGTAACAGTTTTAAAGCCACTTTGTCCAACAAAATGTATTGATATTGGTCTAATAACCAATTTTCTCAATATATACATTTGCTATATTTTTGAGTATCTTGGCATGTTTGATGTAATTTGACATACGTAGATTATTTGTAGCTGAGTAATCCTGAGTCTTGAGTGTAACTTAGATACTAGTAAAAGCCTTGGATGGCCTTTTGCAGCGTTTTTACAATACCAAAAAAACATCCTTCCAATGTCTTAATTATATGCTTTAATGTTAGTCGCAGATAGACGTACGTATGTGAACGCAGAAAATTTCTGAAGAATCTTATTCATACAATTGAAACTGTAAGAGACAGAAACAACAAACTGTTGTTCGAAATTACTATTTGAAAGGAAATCCTGTTTGGAACATGAAAACGCTGGATAAATACAAAGGTCCAGCTATTGATCCCTGTGGAACATCCGACTTCTTTAAAAGTTCTAATATAGTTAAATTTTTATAAACACTGCTGCAATTATAAATTTAACATAAACCTACATCAAACTTATCAAACAAAGAACATTCTTTCCTCAAATTGCTTAAAAGGCAAAAATGAAAAATTCAAGTAATAAACGTGGAGATTAATTTGCGTGCAAAGCTGCAAGCAATATTTAGAGTGTAATGTTTATTTCTAATAATTTCCAGTAAACGACTGTCTGCAGATCGTGATTGCAATCCGCTGTAATGAGGTTAATTAATACACGTAAATATTATTACCGTAATGCATTTCTGTCGTGAGTACGTCGTTACGATGTACTGTACCGGCGACGAGGTGAAGCTGTTCATAGATCGTTTTCGAATTTTCGTCGAGCAATCCAACAAACCATTCGATCATGAAATAGGTTTAGTATAGTGTAAGCGAATTGTTTTGTTTGCAATTTGGCTCCCGCCCCCGTGTGTCCCCGATTCCTGTTTTTCCGCAACCCCCGGGATCCCGAGCCGGCGGCGCGCAGATAAGAGAATTGCACTGTCAAGCCAGAATGATATATTTGACCAACATTTCCATACAACCTCGCGCGAGGATTTCCAATGAAGCGCGCACAGCCCGAACGTGCGTAATCTCTCCAATTCAAATTAACACGCGCTTGGTGCAGGCAGAGGGTGGTGGATGAGGAGGCAGCCTGGATAGGGGCGGCTGAGTGAGGAGTGAGTAGTGTGGTTCAACTTATATTTCGATACGATCTGCACACACCTGACGCCTATCCGATACGCTGCAATGCTAATATATTGCCGTCTCGGCGCCTGTAATTTCCTACATGATCTACGGCTCTGTGCGTAAGGTGCAGAGTTTACAACAGCTAACTAATAAACACAAATCGTCTTTTGTTAACACTTCCCCCTCGTTTGTGTGCTTCGTCATATAGGAGATTTTGAAGATTAAGCCTTTAAGGAAAAGTGTTGATTAATTATTTGAAGAATTGCAGCTGAGAGTTGTTTCAGAATAGCCTTCAAATTTTCAGGCCAAAATGTTTATTAGGATTTTGACTTATGTTTTCTATAACGTAAACATGGAAAGGATTTCTGACAAACATATGGAAAATATTTTCAATATAGCGATCGCCTTTAATATGTAAACGAGTCTGCCGTTTTGTTGTATATACTAACAGGTATTGTTATAAACTTCAGAGCATATTCCATCATGAATTCATCCATTCCCTATATACACCGGGATCGGGAAATGACCTCGGCATCATTATATCTCGTAATACCCTCGGTCTCAGCAACTCCATCTGCACAGACCATTGCTTTCGCGAACCGCTGCCGTCGCGTCCCTCGATCGCTGATTCATGCACACATCACTCACTACATGACGGCAAACAAAACACGAACAATGATGATGACGAATGGTGGGGAGGAGGCCTGCGCTTTGCTGACGAAGATCACTCTCCGGAAACGGATGTGAAATGACTCGTGAACTCCAGCGAGTATCTCTCTTGCAATATTATGGTCTTCTAAATTACAAAACCTCTCAAAAATAAGCTCTCTTCGCGAAGCTTTCCATTAGATCCTGCTGCTGGCGGAAATTGGACCGTGAATACTATAAGTCATACTCTCAGCGACTAACAATGGTTAAAAATCATAAATACGAATTGCATTTAAGTGTATGTTGGCATTCTGGATTTAGCAGTGTTTCTAATTAGTACACAAGCTGTTTTTCATCAGTAGGATCTAGGTTTCCTAAAATAAACTTTATATGCGTACCTAACATTAAAAGTTTTATGCGTGGTGTCGTTCTAATCATTCTTGTAATTAATTTTGAAACTTGACAATTCCAAAAAGTTGTTACCATAAAAAAAGATCATCGCTAAGGCAGTTAATGATACCCGTGAAGTTTGTCATATAATAATGTCGTCAATATAATATAGGCTGGAATGCTCCTGTCGAACGCCTTTAGCGAAACTGTGTGCAGAATACTGCGCAACCCTGCTTTATTATCGAGCATGTGGATCCCAATTAAGAGGCAGCAGCTGTGAAAATTAATGGAGCACAGCTTTTAAGATGTAATTGGGCACATTCATAACTCCGCCGCGACCAACTGACGGCGCGCGTGCACTGCACTATAAAACAATGACATCCGACCTCTTCGCAGTTTACCTCGTTTCTCTGTATACTGTACTTCACCAGTTATTATTATCACCAATCGGAAGCTGTTGTTTCTGTAATTGTTGCACCGTTTCTAGGTCCTTTACTATTTACTCTGCTCTTAATCGTTTGGTGTAAATATTATTTCAAGTGAAATTCAGTCCCCTAGCTCAAATCAGCCCAATCTATCATTTGTTAAGAAAGGGGTGCGAACACTTTCCCGGTTCTCCCTAATCCGGAAACGATAATTGTGAACAGTAATGGAAATAACAGTCGTTTATGTGTAATCATGCTGTTTGGGAAGTGAAGGGTGCAGACTAATGCGATTGCGACGGCCGCCGGACATTCGGCGTCGTCCACTCTCACACTGCGACGGCAAGTGCTTATACTTACTTACAACCGCGTGTTGCCACTGGAAATAGCCGAGTCTGCCGTAACAGTAAACATCAGTGCAAAGACGGGACGACGGGAGCAGCAAAACTTCAGGAACAACTGTTTACACTCGAAAGGCGTGGGGTTCGGCAAATTACAGCTTCGATCATTAGCCAGGATTACTCTGTAATAATGGAACGCGGGATGAAGAATGGGAACGGCATTCCGTGAAACCTTACACTGTGCTCTGCTGTGAAGGAAGGGGTTGACGGGAACAATACGGCACGCTCCATAATGCTGTTTGGCACTTAGAGCCGAATCAATATGTTCCAGATATCGAAGAGGGTCGGAGAGAGAAATAATATTTATTAAGCAGGAATGGAACGGTATCTGCATTATATTGGGTACGACTAATTGTCCCGTTTGTTGTTGGCTCACGTATGGAGGAGATGGGAGAGCTTCATCCGGGGGCTTGTGTGTTGATTCGGTGCTTTGCTATTCCACGCATGGCCTAGCAGACCAACAACAATTTCCTGAAATCTGAAGAAATTGGCCGTGGGGTCCCGCTAACTGTATGATATTGGCTGTTTGACGACGATTTCTATGCGCGTCGCAGCTTACTCTAAATAAAGGGAGCGATCTTTGCCATTGGTCAGCGTGACGCACTATGATTTGTTCGATACGTGTTTCTCGATAGTAAGTATGATTAGGAATAGAAGCGGCATCCCCCCTCACCCTCGGAACGAATAAAACGCTGACCGTTTCAACCCTCTGTACGATATATCCGCGATTGTAATTATCCTGTAGCGTTCTATCCCCAGCCCCGTAGCAGATGTCGCTAAGAACAACGACGGGTCAACGCGACTCCATCATCGCCTGGCGGGTCGGGCGTCAGCTTGTGACCTCACACTTGCTCATTTATGTGCCGAGAGATATTAAACCGGGAATTTATTGTCGCCTCCGTACCGAGGCTATTTCGAGAGAGAGAGTGTGTACCACCACCGCACCTATGTTTTGCGCGACTGGGCGCCCTTATATATATATATATTTTTATGACCGCCTTACCGATTCAATTTGCAATTACTCTTTTGTTTATATGCTCTCGCATCACATGTGTTTACAGACCCGTGGCATTTAGGAGATCATTTCCGGCAGTGCGCGTATGAAATTATTGCATAACATAGCCAGAGATCCGGAGAACCTAACCTCCTCCTGCCTGCCCGCCACTGATGAGTTCGTTTAAATCGTTTTCCCAGAGAAATTCGAATTAATGCGAACCCTTCCTTAATCCAGCTTTGCGAAGCGTACATAACTTGTCGCCTGCTGCCCCGGCATGATTAATGTTCGCCGAGCAAATTGTGTAGAAAAACATTGCGCGCCACCCCCGACCCGCTCTAATCTACCCTCACTCGCGCGCGCTATGCTCCCGTTTGTCAATGTAATTTAAATATCGCATTTCCAGTATTTATTACGTGTTAGACAAACCTGTAATTGTTTGTATTTTTCACATTATTTTATTGTTTTTTCGAAAAATGGACTTTTTAATGTTCTGGTATATTAGAAAATTCAATGCACATCAATTGTTTGCTATTTTACATTTTACGTAGATTTGCGATCACTATTTTAAATTAACTTAAAAGTTCGTTACTGAAATCGAAAAGTATGTTCGTCCATCTGTCCGTACGTGTGACATTTTGAAATTTCGGAATTTTGCTTTCAGTTTCGGATAGATCATCAAAAACATATGGACACCAACGTCCTATCTCTTAAAGAACATCCTTAAAATGGCGGGCAAAATTTAAAAAGCATGACGATTCATATCGCTTTTGTGTTGATTATCGGAAATTTAATACAGTTTACATTCTGCAGGTTAGTACTTAATAGTTTTGAAAATTGAGTTACGTGAAGGGAATATCGGATTTATTTGAAGCCTTTTCCAATGTTCACCATAATTTCCCTTAAGATATCAAAAATTATGCTAGTTAAATGCTTTTAAGTTTCCCGTACCGGCAAATCTTGGTTTATCTTGGTTAACTTAAGGTTTTCTGCAGTTTTTCTTAGCTTTACACAAATATGGGATTTGTGCTATAACATCTGTAAGTCGTCTGCAGCCGCACGATGGGCCTGCATAATAATAATAATAATCGCCCCTCTCTCTCGCACAAACTTCATAACTTCTGGGACCTGGTCTCCAGGTTATGGGTAGTAGTAATTATTATTATTTTAAGTTCCTTCTGGCAAAGCAGCTTGTGCATTCTCAAGACGTTGTAATCAGTGACGTTTCTATGTGATATTTATATATCATCTTTAAAAGTCGATTGAAATATTTATCTATCGGTTGAAGCGAAGGCCTTGGTCAGGAAAATAAATGAGTGGTTTCAGTAGACGTTTTATAAGATGAAAAGTCTTGGCATTGAAGGACTTGAGAAAGTGATAATGAAAATGGCAGCAAATAGCCCACTTAAATATCTTGGTTACTCTTTGAAAGGGTTTGTTCCTATTCGTATATTTTTGACATTGATAGCTTCCTTCAATCTTGAAAGGCTACAATCGCCATTTGGAACTCACCTTAGGAATTTCAGACCTTCAGAGGAATAATTCTATAAGAATCACTTCTGGTCAATACTGATTGTTTTTCTTCATCGATCTATACCTTCAAGATCAGACAGACCCTGACAAGTCTAAAACGATACCTTTCTAACCAATGTCGACTACATTTAATGTACATATATTTGCCGTGCTTGTATTGCCTATGACTGGCGATTACGTTGCTATTCAATTACAGTAATTGAACTCTGTTGAGTTTTCATAAGATTTGCTTTGCTGTTACAATTCCGGGTCCTGGTGGCCATTTCAAAGGGCCCATAAAATTGAAATATCATTTTTTCGTAGCTAGAATTGTTTGCCTCAACTCTTTGCTATATTTGAGAAAAATAGCAATTACGACTGTCGGCACTGTAGCACCAATGCAAATAATATGGAAAAACAGCAGTTTCTCAGCGCCACGCCATTTAACGCGAAACTAAGCATTCTTCAGATTTGGCGCATGATAACGTTTAATGAACTCAACATGATCTTAAAATCCACTTTATGTAAATTTCATTAAAACTGGCCAGTATTATACTTGAACTCAATCAAAATTTTCTTGAGAGAGATCGATTTTGTACTTCTGCTCACAACACTTAGCGGAGAGTTATGTAAAGGAATGTCTATTAAATAGCGACGGTTAAATTATTATCTGCCATTTTAAATTGTTAGATTCGTATTGCCGAGCAACATTTTATTTGTCATATCTGCTTTTCCAACTTCTTCTACCATATTTTGGCCTACATTGATTAAGGTAGTTTCGTTAGTATATGCTCTCACTTTTCTGAGAACATCTGAAAATAAAACAAATCTTGAATGATAACTAATAAGATTTATGCTGGAGTAGATCTGTTAAACCTAAGACTAAAACAGTAAAACTGTTTCTGGTATTATTTTTGTTAACGATATGTGACATCTTTTATCTTGAAGAACTAGGTCAAGTTCTCAGTGTTCGTGTTTCTTATACATATTTGGTGACACTAAACCAAATATATTTCGTAAACACTTATTGATAGGTTAGAGCCAACCGATTAGCACTTATTCTACTATGTACTTGTTGGACGAGCAGAAATTTTGGTTTGTTTCTAAGCTCATGATATTCGGTTGGAGAAACTGAAATGGAAAATCTTTCCAAATGTTGTTGCTTCATCAGAACCGCCTCGCTCCAATCTAGATGGTTATCTTCTAGACCAACTCGTGACAAGTTAAGTTATATGTATACAGATTGATAATCCAAATAGGTTGATTAAATTAGGATGAGAAATAATTACAATGAGACAGTGTGAATGCCTGACAACTTTATATATTTACTATTGTTTGATCTGTCGTTGGAATAGTATAGTGCCTACTGAGATCCATTTTAAGCAAGCTATTAAAAATTAGTAACTCTGTTTTTGTGGGCCAAATATGATGTTATGTATGATTTATGATATGTATAAAACGATAAGATTTCTCAACTCTGATATCTTTAATGCTTTTAATATTGTCGTTTATCAAGGTATAGGGCACTACGTTGACCGGATACAACGCCGACCGTGGGCACCATTTTGAACACTTTGCCGAGCGTTGATACTACGCCAACCCTTGGAATAAATCTTGGTACTGGACACTTGCCGACTGGAGACACTACGCCAACCGCAAGCGTTGTGCACTTTGCCAACCTTGAACACTACACCGACCACAACCGGTGAACATTTTGTCAACCGTAAATAAATCAACTAACTTAACCTAACTTTAGGTCATATCCATATCAAAATCGATCAACAGGTTAATTAGTTTTAGTGTCGGAACATTACGTTAACATCCTTATAAGAATTATAACTATTGACGGCTCTTAAGGGTCGGCGTAGTGTTCACGGTCAGCAAAGTGCCCACTTGCGGTCGTCGTAGTGACAACAGTAGGCAAAGTGTCCACCGCTTTCCAAATTTGTCCAGTAGCAAAATTTATTTTAAATGTCGCCGTAGTGTCCACGGTCGGCGTAGTGTCCGCGGTCGGCGTTTAGCTAGTCAAAATATAAATACATTTAAATGCTTTTTACGTGTAATTTTGCAATCCACTAAGCGTGTACCTGCGTGCAATATGCACATCCCCTTGACGCACTACTGTGAGTCCACTCACTTGTATACTTTGTTATACTAACGTTTGAAATGGATTAAATCCCATGCTTACTAATCGATTACGGAAGCTTGATATCTAATGGTTGATTCAAAGAAAAAAAAAACAATCCCTTTGAGTTTGTTTCGTAGGGTATTATTAATTGATGTGCGAAAATCAATGTTACTGATTGTTTCTGACAGCTACTCACGATATGCCCCTTTGTTTCAGGTTTATCAACGCGCGACGGAGGATAGTCCAGCCAATGATCGACCAGTCAAATAGAGCAGGTATGATAAAGAATTTTAACTGTTAACGTAAATGTACAGGTTTTCTTTTTGAAAACGTGTGCATTTGTTATTATTTATACGTACGTACGATTATCGCACGTATGGTGACGATAATGTCGTAAATTCGCTCTGCACCGGTTAAAGACCTACAAAACGCGAACTATATGCCTACTAAAATTCAGAGAGTGCCACTTTAGCACATTCTCTATGCGAGGATAATTCGCTTGCTTGTATCGACGTAATAATCCGGAAGATGATGAGTGTCGTCCATTAAGCGGGTCCGGAACGAGAGCTCCGGGTGTCTTCCTCTCCTTCGCTCGTAAAACGAAGCACCTCCCAAGTGCTATAAAGCGCTTTAGTAACCTTTACAGCTTGGCTAGACTGCTGTTTGTGTACCATCGACGGACGCGATTAAAACTCAACACAATGGCTAATGCATCACTGCCTCCTTCCTTCGAATTGTCATTCTGTTGCACTTTAACCATTCATAGAAAATGGCGAGGCATAATTATATATACGTAGTCTACCTGATGCATTCTAAAGTAACCATTTATAGTAGTTAAACGTTAATTGTCTTTAAAGAATGGATACTGTTAATAAAAACTGACATGTTAAAAGTGGCCATGTCAACTGAAACTGTTAGCATAGTCAATAATAAGTGCACGTTGAAAGATATGGACCAATCCCATGTAAATGCTTTTAATAATGAGTTCTAAGTAAGAAATCGTGTACGTATACTCAAATATTATCAAGCTGTCTGTCAGTTTTGTTTTCCCAGTTTGATACGCTCCATACCACAAATTATATATTCAATAAAATTAACGTGTTCGTTACACCGTGCTTCGATTAGATTATAGGATCTCTCGTGTGTGTTTGTATACTTTTTATGAATTTATATTAACAACATTCGTTATTTCAAAATCTAGATTGGTCAGCATTAAAAGATTCATTAGTTTTGCGCGCATAAAATGTACTTTTATCAAAAAGCCAGTGATTTCTGTGAATGGAGACGACATCAATCAAGGTTGTCACTGGGTAATGGCGGTTGCCATGTCCGAGATGAAAGTAGGGTATTAACTGGGCCCTATATTGTTCGCTTCTACAGTTAGTAAAAATTGCATGAAATGACGTCGTTCTCCCAAGACTATCTCTTTTATATAATCTTTTAAAGGAAACATTTTATTTTTGATAGAACAAATATTGCAAGATCTTTTGACAAATATGAATTTATTGAGCAGTGCATGGATGGAAACCCACTGCATTACCTATTGGACTAGATGTTGTTTAATCAATGATAAATACATGAAGATGAGCATTCTTTTCGTATTGGTTTTTGTAACAGCACCACCAAAGAAAAGTTGGCCGTTGGAGTATATAAGTGCTCCTTCCGGTAGTATCGATTTTCGTGTTTTCTGTTCTGTTGGAGACAGGCGAAGAGAAATTGCCGAAGCCATTGACCTACGCGGGCCGATCCATCACGCGCCGTAGACAATCGGGCAAGGAACCCTCTCTGACAGCCTTTACGATCCGGGGGAGAGATTTTCACTTGCTCAAATGAAACGTCGATGCAAGGCCTGACTGGACTCGTAACTAACTCCCGAAGTCTACCACCTTATTTATGATATCGATGCCTAGTGCAAAGTCGTGTTCGCGTCGCGTGCACTACGTTTCAATTAACTATACTCAGTTACTCACCGTTTGGTGGTAGTTTTCTAGTATTAGAAGTAAGTCGGTGCAGGGCGAATCGCTTATAGACGCTTCAGTCCAAGGACAGTGTGTGACCCTCCTAAACAGTTTTTTCTCCGCATGCAGGGCCTAGTGGTGCGTATAGTCCGGACGCTACCATGGGCTATATGATGGATGGACAGCAGATGATGCACCGGCCGCCCGGAGACCCCGCCTTCCACAATCAGTACGCGCACTACCCAGCGGAATACTACGGCCACCATCTGTGAGGTAAGTTTTTCTACAGGCTCTATATTCAGTCTTGTTTGTACATCTTAAATTTTTGCATAAATTTCCTCTGAGACCAATTTTTTGTTCCAGGTCACATGTATACAACGACAATGAACATTGAAATACGCAACTTTTAAATGTGATTATTCTTTGTACAAAATGTAAATGTAGTGCCCCTGTGTTTAGTTACGGAAAGGATTTGTACAAAAGTATTAAAAAAAGTGCATAGACAACAACTCGTGCGTTGATTGTACATAAATGGTGCGAGCCGGCCCCGAAGCGGCCACGGACTCCTTAATATTGTGTATACACTGTACATGAAGACTATATGGGACAACCCGCCTTTAAGTGATGTGGTATCGTAGCTTAGATCTCTCGATGTTACCTCCTCACCACCACCACCACCAAGCCCGTTCGACGCGACCGCCCGTTGGAAGTCGCCGTCCTTCCTGTTTTTGGATCAAAGCCACGAAGCTGCTGCAACAGTCGGTCGCGACGACGTCCATCCATCCTCGGTCCTCTTCACACTTTTCTGCCGAACCGACTTAGTTAAAAAAACATCTTTGCGTACAAAAATATTTCGAGGTTGTGCTGTTGTAAAAATAATAGTTGTTATATCTGTTGTGATTTTTTTGCTATTTCTTAAAAAAAATGAACCCAACCCTTGTCCCAATACACGATATACGTAAGTTACTGAACCTAGATGTGTTATTCTCACGACACGACTAGCGTTATATCAGTACACATCAAGTATACAGAATGTCGCAAAGTCTCAGGTGGTTTCATAGCTGAACCCAGCATACCAATAGAAAATATTATCGTACATGCATTATTTATCCACATAGACTGTGCTGTATTCTTGCCATCACGGGCGGTTGACTTCCCGAGGTGAACCTGCCCCGTCCAGGAGCGCTTTTTCAGCCTGTTAAAATGCACGCGGACGTCGGCTCCAACTGTTTAGCTTATTATATAAAAGATGTTAATTTTTATTGTTTATGTTGTATGGTTTGTATGAATGGTATGGTTAGCCTACGTCCGTTTGCAACCTCGCTATAAGGACCCTTTCAACCGCCGAGTTGGTATACGAATTTGGTGATGTTATAGTCATTAAAAAAATTTATATTTAATAGTTAAAAAATTGTGTGAGAGGGTTCGAAACTGCTTATATTAAAATAGTGGCTGAGTGCACTCCCGCTTGCCTTTTTTGTTGATGTCGTTACCCTGGCAAGCGGTGACGGCAACCGCTCGTTTGGGCGCGGACAAGGCAACGCCGGCTAAACTCGTGTATACCATTTTACTTACAAGACATTATAGTTTTTGAATATATATTTATTGCAACATATTGCCTGTGCTGTTAAAAGTATACTTGCTGGCGGCCTTGTCCACGAATAGAAGGTCCCTTTAAATCGAGTCATCGTCGCAATCAGGGATATTGTAGTGCAATTTGTTAATAATAATTAATATTTGTTGGTAGTATACGTTTATGTTGTGTTCGTTTAGTGGACGAACGTTGTACGTTTTTTATTAAATCCCCGGTTGCACTTTGAATTGCATTTAATGTCAAACATGAATCGAACAGTTTTATTTTTTTGCACTGTTCGATGTCATATATGGACCTCTTTTGCAAGAGTTAAATACCTCCAGTAATAATATTGGCTGTTCGTTTTAAGTGATTTCCATCATTGTTCGCCTTATCCAATGTATACGAAAACTAAATCAATACAGATCAATGAGAATATCGTACCTCTGTGTTATGTATGAGAGGAGACTTTATTGTGTTCTGCTTTTTAATGAAAGTATATAATATATATAATAATTAATAATAATAAATGATCATGGGACGAGATACCTCTACACTAATTTGGTAACGCTGTGTCCTCTGTATAGTGTTTTTTGAAACGTGAGCATTAAATGCTACATCTTGTGTACTTATACTTCTGTATTTATTTTCTGAACCTTCCTATCCAAACTATCACCGAACTTGGATTGACACTTGAACAATACCTTTGCAAACAATTCAAAGTGTTTGTAATAAAGCAATTTTGAAATACTCTTAAGGGCGGGTTGTATAAATGTGGTTTAACTTTAAACTTGGCTCAGTTGCTGCAGTAACGATTGTCAGAACAATCGTTGTCTAGGATATTGATCCTAGTTTAAAGTTAAGCTGTGTTGTTTATACAACCCACCCTTAGAATATTTTTGATATCAAAATTAAGCTTATTAACAAAATTATTAATCCCAGCTACCACTACCAACCATTCTCTTCAGCTTGATTTTTGCTCAAGAAACTCCAAAATAACTTTGATGAAAGCCTTGACAAAGTTATTTGTCCAAGCTGTCATTCCTTGTGTCAAAAAAACTATAACTGTCTTTCAAGTTATGAAAAAATACATAATCAGATAAACTTGAGAAATTAGTTACTTTCTCAAGTTAAAATACATTACTAGAGTTGCCCTAACTTTAGTCATGTACAAGTACATATATAATATGCGTGTGTTACTGTCAAAGGATTATAGTGATACTTAAAGTGCCTAAATGTTTCAGTAACACCACATATTTAAGCTAAGTTACTCTTAAATAGTTTCATGTCCCAAATGTCCTTAAAAGAATACTTTTTAATAAAACTAAAAATAGAAAATCAATATTCTTGCACATTTTGGCATGAAACTATTCCAGTTTCTATAGTTATGAGAATGAAGTGTTTCATAAAGTGAAGTGCAACGTTGGATCAAATCAATCTGTCTGAGTTAAAACGTAAGTAGAATTTTCTTGCTTTTTCTTTTTCAGAAAAGATGGCTTCTTTCGGTTAACTATATTGATCTATGCCTTTGGATATGAGAATTCTTTTACATGCAGTAAGCTTCAAAAGGCTGGTTTTAAAGTTAAATGAAAAAAACTATTCTTTCCAAATTTTCATTTTCTTTTAGTAATGTTGAGAATCTGTACCCAGAAAAAACAAATTCCATTTTTTATTCCATGGCATGTTTCGGTATATCCTGGGATATTGAGAAAAAATATTTATCGTAGAAACGATCCGAGTCATAGAAACTGCTTTTAATAACCGTTCTCTAACTTGAGGTATTATTACCGTTCTAGTCTAAATATTAATTCTTTCATCTTCTATTTCTTAGCCTATGCCAGTTACTAATAAGACCTCCACTATATCTAACTACATTTTAACCCTTACAAGCACGTTGATTTTAGTCAAATTAGTCACCCAAAATAAAAAGTCAAATAAAAATATGAATTGACACTTCATTTAAAGTAAATGAGCATTTTATGCAAAAATACAACATTTTAGTAATGGTTATAACAGAGGGGAGGGGGCAAGGGGTCAAATAGCCTATGACCGCTATGCCTTGGAGTGGCATTCCAGAAAGCATGTTTTCTCCTTAGACAAGCACAATGGTACCTTACAAGTAGAACATGCCCACATAGTTCAAACTTGATCTTTCTTTGTGCTGCGAAATCTTCTTTTCTGATGGGCAGAACTTGTTGTCTGTTGGGACTGACTGCTTGTGTTTTCTTATATAAAGTGGAGGCCGTTACTAAGACACAAGTTTTTCATCTACTAGTTCGTCAATCACTTGACATCTACAGTCTTTGTGAGTAACTTTATGTCTACTCAGTTTGTATAAGATATAGAAGAATTCACAATGCAGGTATCGATAAAGTAAAATAATATACGGTGCCACCATTTATAGCTCTTACGATTGATCTCAAAGTTAGACTTTAATCTATCGAATTTATCTACGAAGCCCATATTACTATTATAATCACAAATGATCTGAGGGCAAGGCAAGCATTTTTATCTCTTTTTCTAACAGTTGTAACATATTTCGGGTCATGATGATTTGACAATAGATGTACTGATCGTTTGTGTTTCCATTTAAACATTGAGAGACACCCCAGTAGCCCACACATGTTGGAAAAATATTGTTTCCACTTATTGGCCAAACATTGTAAATGACAGATACTGACGAGATTGGCACAATATGCCGAAGCAATATATCTCCAGTACTGCAGTTTGATATTGGCCATACATTGGAACATTATATTGGTTCAATATACTTTTATAGTATTGGCACAATATGTGCATAGAATATGTCTCCAACATGGTTAATATTGGTCCAACGTTGAAACATTTAATGGTTCAATAATCAATAATATTGGCGAAATGCATTCACAGGATATTCATCCACCGTTCAAACGTAATATTGATGTAGTATACTTGTACTAATATTGGTACAATATGTTGATGTGATAATGTGATAATGCTTGATATCTACATTTTATTACGTTTAATGTCTCCCTCAACAGGTACTATTTGTCACAAATCATTTCGTATATCTTCTGTTCGTTTCACCCAATCATATTTAATAACTGAGGACGATAATAATAATAATAATAAACCGACAGTTCAAACATTAAATTAATGTTCAACTGTAGATGAAGTAGAAGGGAGAGAGGGTCATCGTAATATGAAGCACTATTACAGCTAAATGTAATTCAACTTTTTTATTTTGTCCATTTACACTTAAAACTATCGACATATCTTCCATATATATACTCGATTTAGATGTCTGTACTTAAAACAATAATTCATTTGCGTCATTGCGAAAACTTTAAATAAAAACACATTAAATTTTGTTAATTGGACTTTTATCTATTGAATTTCTAGATAAAACGTTAAACAAATTGTATCAACTTAAAACAGATAACTAATAAAATTAAATATATCAAACATATATTGGCAACATATTGGGCCAATAATATATGCTAGGAGTATTTGTTAAAAATTGTAGCTTAAGTTTGATATTTCATTCACTTCAATAAAAATCTGTAAAAATGTGTTAAAGGCGAGATAATGCTATTTGAGATTACATAATTATGTACCTATTATTATCGTATTTACACGTTCTGAAAATGAATCACAGACATATTATATAAGTGTCGAAACAATATTGTCAGGTTAAGATATTAATAAAACTTGTGAAACTTTAACTAATCTTTGTATTTATATTATATTTCACAGACATATTGTTTACACAATTTTATTCACGTTTAAACAAAACGCTAATTAAACTAGGCGGTTACAGAAATTAAAATATATGGATATTATAGTGAGTACTTACAGTTTATAATGAATATAAATAACTGACGTACTTACAAACAGTGAATATAAATTCTTCAACGAAAAACGCTCAGCAGCAAATATCGCAACACTAAAACAGATGGTTGAAAACGGCTGCTTGTGCGTTATTTGGCGCGAAATTTGACATGCGATCATTATGAATTTAGATCGAAGTATACAATAATTACGCATTGAGGTATTATTAGTGTTCAGTATTCTATAAAACCGTGTGAGTTATGGTAACTTGTAATCATCTTTTATTTTTCTCGACGTGGTACACATTTGTAAAACATTTTCACGTATATAAAGCACCCGCCTATGTACATTTTGTACATTTTGATTCCTTGAATAATTATGTAACCTTGTTTAAAGGCTGCTTATTCAGTGTCGGAACTATAAAGGTGAAATATTAACTGTACTATATGTCCAATATAAGACCAGTACAGAATAATACAATATGAATAATTTGTATATGGGACTTATGTGGAAGAAATATTGGTTACGTATATTGGGCGCCAATCTTGAACCAATATAACATCAATATTAATTAGATATATAATATTAAATATCTCCTAATGAATTAATCATATAGTGGGCTGAAATATAAGCCCAATATAGGATCTATATAGAGGAAAACATATTTTTTAAATTTATTATTTATATATTGGGCCTTTGTAGGAGCAATATTGGTTACATATGTTGGGTGACAGTCTTTAAGCGATGTAATACCAATCTTGGTCGAATCTTCCAAATATTGGGCCTGAATATAATATGTTACCCACATAGCACCAATATTGGGTCAATATCTTGTGCTATTGGGACAGTGTCGTTAATTTTCCGAGTATCTCCTCGATTGATCTTTTTGGCTTCAACTTTATGTCATTCATTTCGGAATATTTTTTTCCGTTATAATTAACAGTTCCACGAGCCCAAATCAATTGTTCTTTCAGATCACTGAGTAACTGGTAAGAATTAAAATACTTATCTATGTACAGATGATGATTTTTGCCTTGTTGCCTTGCTAAGCATTTACTACTCTCTCTCCTAGGTTGTTTCCACAATTTTTCCAGTATAAATCTGAAATTTGTATAAATAACCGGATTGATCCACACCTTATGGCAACGTATGTCTTCCTTTGAACTTGACCATAGATTCATCGATGACTACTTTATCCTGGAAATTTAAACATTTTTCAATATTTTAGAAATCATATTCAAAAATGGGCGCACTTAATAGAGTTTATCAAAATCTGGTTGGTGACTGTCTAGGAGAAGAATTTTATCGTTCAAGTGAACATTATTTAGCAATCAACCAAATTTATTTACAAACATGAACTACAACTTATTGTGTTGTCACGAAGATCGGGATCTCCAATAATCCCTGTAACTGGACAATGGCTTGGTGTCCATCAAAATATTAAAACCAATAAAAAATTTCGCACATATTTGTTGGAATATACAGTTTTCCTTGCTGTGTGGCGTGGAGATTGGTCTGAAATACTAAGTATATGATGAGTTATTTGTTCCGAGAACAATAAAAGAAGATTTATAGAGACTGGAAAGTATTTCGGTAATTTATTTCAATCTGATGTCTAACTGCTCCATGGTACCTACTTAAATAGAAGTAAAGGTTGGTACACATAGCGGTTTAGTGGTACAAATAAGATACCAAACATTCTTGGAAATAAAAAACAATGATGCATTTCAACTTAAGTTCATAGATGCTCATGAAGGTAGAGGATACCAGACAATCAACCGTATATTCCAATTCGTCACTAAATTGATATAAACTTTATTAATTGTAGATGACCCCTAATGTCACAAAAGTATAAACTGAACATGTGGTTACTAGTTTTATTTAGCAGGCGGAGAAATTGTTCGTAGATAATTTGTAACAGTACGTAACGAGTAAATGGGGAAGGTGGTACCATTTTTGAGTGAACATGCAGCGAGCAGCATTATTTTAACTAAGTGGTACACATTGTGTACCACCGTGCGTCAAATGAAAAAAGATATGTGGTACATTTAGTGTACCATAAAACCTGTAAGAGCTGGTTAAAATATGAAAGCTTTGCAGGAAAAAAATACCGAAAAGTCAGAGTCAAAGTCAAACAACATCAGTCGTGATTGAATTTCGTTCGTAAGTTTGTTCATGATGAAAAGTCATTATAGAAGTATGTGATTTAAAAGGCAAGAACTTTAACAAACCTTCGATTAATCTTAACAACCGTTATACTCATGTTGAAAGTGAGAGCGGTATAAAATAATAATATAATAACCGCAAGTTTTGCCATAGAAGTGGCATGTGGTATGTGGTACTGTGTAACAATTCTTTAGAGCTACATTATAGAGTCTGCAGTAGATCTAACTAGAAGAGAACCAACTTGACGTGAATACGTTAAAACCAGTACAATCACCATTAGCCACCACATCGAAGGTAAGTGTACGTTAACAAGGTAAGTAATTTAATGCCATTAGGGAGAAGGATTCGACATGACCTACATGTCGGTGTTCCCAGATAAACTCTGCGGATTGGATTGTTTTGTGGAATGTTTTATTTTGGAAAGGTAATTTTCTAATGCCTTAATTAAACAGAATGTTAGATTCCAGCGGGTGGCGCGCGAGTTTCGGGTGGTGAGTCTGTCGATCGGGTCGGTCTGAAAAACTTAGAGTTCTACATGGCAGCTTATACCTGGTTTATGTTAGGAAAACCGTCTTTTTAAATTGTAATGACATTTACTTGTTAATGTACTTATAGTAGGTGCATGGACAATGACATTCCCAGAATTTTGTTTCAACACTAGAAAATATACTATGAATTATTGTTCAGTGTTACCATCTTGGAAACTACAATCGTTGCAAGCAATCCATGTGGCAACCAAACCCGGTCTAGCAGATAAGGAATGTTATGTATGTAAACAACAAAGCTCCATTGATTGGCTGGAATACCAGGCAGAAAAATAGATTTGTTGTTTTTTACGCCAGACTCGCGGAAAACAGTTAGAAATAAATCCTATGGTATGCAACATGTTTTATCCAGATTTGGTTGGACTTGAATATTGGTGACATCGACATTTTAATTTTCTCTAGTCTTTCGGGATTTACTTTATATACCATTACTGCTATATCAAGGAGTTCAATGACAAAACGATCGGTACATCCTTCCATAGAAGTACTCGTTTTCTATTTGGTGTTTCTAAATTTTATTGACAGTTATTTTAGCGATTTCTGAACGTGTGTTATAATTATCTGTATTTGAAGAATTAAGCCATTCTTTATGCATCTACACTATGGAAACAAAATTGTTCCTTAGATTTAAAAAAGATAGAAGTAGATAAAGAAGTTTAATATATATTGTTTTGTGCTTCTTGCTGAATAGATGGCCTGAGTGCTAACCTAGAAACGTACCAGACTCAGTACAAGTACGAGGATGAGTAAGGTAGAGGTAAGTACCAAACTGCTATTCATACAACGAAAAGGTAAGTACATAGAAGATTTGATGGCCAGCAATGGTACTCACAATAACGCGCAAATGTTATTCCTGAAAAACTGAAAATTTTTTCTGTACTAGAAGAAGCCAGTAGAATTGGCTAGATCAGTTTAGACAAAAAATAACTTTTACTTATAATAATAAATACGTAAAAAACGGGATTCAGTGGTATTCTCATGCTTCATGTTTTTATTCCTTCGATTCTTGCAGTTGCCAAGAGATTTTCTTCATGCTATATGAGTTTTCACTATTCCTATGTCCCATTACACAGCCTTGGTAGTGCAATGTCTAGCGTGCCGGACTTTCACCCAGTCGGCCCGAGGTCAACTCCCGATGCCGGCAGATCTGGTTAAGGTTTTCTGCAGTTTTCCTTAGCTGTGACATAAATGTGGGATTTGCGCTGTTCCATCTGTAAGTCGGCTGCAGCCGCACGTACGGCCTACCTAATAATAATAATAATCGCCCCCTCCCTACCGCACAAGCTTATAGCTTCTGGGGCCTGGTTTCCTGGTTATGGGTTGTAGCTATTATTATTATTATTATGTGCAGTGTTCTTCTACGAGACTTGTGTTTCATAGTCAAAATATTGTTTCTAAGGATTTAAAAGTACTAGAACCTATTCGGAATCTTTTATCCATCTACTATTCCAACCACAGAAAAGTCTGAATTTGTTGATTATCTAGCTTTAACTTCAAAACCATGGAGAATAATACATAAGAATTCTCAAGTTCTGACTCGCAAAACTTAAGTTTAACAATAAAAACTACGCATTTAAGTATATGTCAAGGAAAATAATATTTATACGTTACGTAATATATGCATAATCAGTTTTCACTTAAGTAAGATAGTAGCCTCGTGTTTGTAATTCATAAATATAATTTTGCATGGTGTAGTGCCATACTCTAAACATGAGATTCTAATAAAAGTTTATTTTCTTAATGAATAAAAACGAGGAATAGTGATGAGCTTTTATAAATGACTAGTGATAGTTCAGCAAAAATTCTGGTGGTTCAATAAAATGAAGCCATTCTTCTGTTGTAAATCCTATCATTTGTGCAATATTTTCATCTAATTTATATGTATATTTTGACAAATACATTGCCTAAAACCTACTGCCTGTTTGATATGCTTATATCAGATTCTTCGGCCGATTTAGCTAGTAAATATTATAACTTGCTATTAGCCTAGCCTAGCCTAGCCTTTTCTAGCCTAGTTAAAGAGGTAAAATAGGTTTTACGGAGTTAACGTTCTTGTGCTGAAATGAATCCAGCGTTCTCCGAATCATTTTTAATTTATACTATGATAGTGTGTTGGACAAAATACCCCTTCTCCACAACTGCAATCTATAATGTTTCCTTCGCATTAATAATTAAGCTTAAAACCTCCTGACACCCTCCGAATGAACTTTGAGCTTGATTTTAAGAGTAAACGAAAAATTAGAAAAAGATGCTGTAAGGCGTCGATCGCCCGACACACTGTCCTAGTATACACTTATGTGTATACATTTATGCGTAGGGCTGGTTACTACGTAAGTCGGAATCAGGTCATTGGACTGTTCTGAGTTAGAGGTCAAAAGAGCTTGGAAATTGTGTCTTTTGCTCAAACCATTGCTTTTTGAGTTTATGGAACTGGGAGTAGAGTAGGAGTAGAATGTACTTCCAAAAATTGGACGGCGCGGTAAAATATCAAAACGTAGACGAAATTTAAGTTTTTAATCTCTCAAGTCCTACTTCCAACAAATATAAACACAGCACTAAAAATCATTATTTTTATTATGAAAATGGCGCTAGAAGTGGAACATTATAAACGGCGGACGGTATAAAATCTGATAGTTTTAGTAGGTTCTTGCTTTGGATAATACGTAATGGGGTTTCAATTTGGTATTGGATATTGGGCTATTTGGAAATTGCGAGCCGTTAGGCAAACAAAGTTTATTCTCTTGAGAAAGAATGGCAACATGCAGAACAGATAGTTTTGCTAACAATTCAGCAATTGATTCTAAGATACTCACGGTTGGAATAAGATTTTACCGAACATAATAAGAATCAATATATCCAAATTCGGCCGTTTTTCTATATATAACTGGCTGCCTAACTAAGGATAGGATAGTGCCAGATATTAAATTAAAATGCAGTATACTCTTATTACTTACTCTACATATATATTGCATTTGAAAATAACCAAGTAAAAGCATTAGGTTACATTGCTTGATTGTTGCAAGTATAGAATGCAATACATATTTCCACCTTTTGCTTTACAATAATTGTTATTTTTTACGTTTGTATTTTTAATATTAAACTCAATTAGTAATAAATTATCCCCAAGTGAAATGAAAGAGGTTAAACGGCTAGCTCGTTTTGGGGCGTTGGTTGCATAAATATACCGTAAATGCAATGGTTTGAGATGATTATTTTAAAATGCAATATCGCATTGCATTTTAATTTAATAGCACTGTATAACATCACTTAAGGTAATTTCGGTTACTATAAGATTTTTAAAATACTTCTGCAGACTTTGAAGTTTTATAACAACACTTTGAGTAACAAATTGAGGGCGAAAAATTTTAGTCTTCTCTACAATTTTACTTAAAAAAAATGAAATTGTGACTACAGTTTCGCTCATTGTCAAATAAGTTAAACCAAAAAGATAATTAAGAAGAAGAAACATTTCGTGTAAGTTTTACATTAGCAATTTTATAAACATTATTAAGTAAGAAATTTTAATGAATTTGATGTATTGTGTTTCTCTTTTTCTTTCTGTAATTCATCATTATAAACTTTTTATTTACTAAAATCTATATTAACATGAAAAAAGCACGTGCAGCGTAGAAGGATCTTATTTGAAAATTTTCTCACCTCCAATTTGAATACTTTAAACTCCACTAAAAGTATAAATTTAAAAATAATAGACTCATTCGAAGACTTTAAGTAACGTTATATCGCTTAAGGATATATAGGAACCAACAGTTACTGTAATAACACCATATACTATTACTTGAATTTATAAATGATTACTATGAGTGATTACAGTTTCCAGTGTTTATAAGAGTATTTATTGTCTTTCGCCATGACGGTATATGCCAAAATGAAAAGAGACTCTCTACATGGCAAATTGAATATTTAACTCATTTTAAAATAATCTTTCATTTAAGAAGTCTTTTTATGAACTTTTTTGAATGAACAACAATCTTCAGATTGGTAAATTATCGGTAAGGGCCCTTTCTGTTCTTGAAAGTAACTTGTTCATGTTTGCACTCAAGGATATAGGAATTATTTTCACTTGAGGGGGGGGGGGTGAACTTCGATTTCATAGATAAGATACATTAAAGTCACCATAAAGTTCCGATAAGTAAAAATGGATGATATCATAATCTAGACAGAGATGCTTAACATTGCTTAATATTTGAAAATACAGTAAAATATTTTATTTATAAAAAGTAATTCTTCTAATTTGAGCTAATTATCATCACAGTACAGATTTGTTTACGAATAATTAACGATATTATTTTATGTTACTTTTATATAAATGTCATGTGCCTTTATTAACTATAGCTTGATGTTTATACACTGAATCAGCGGTTCTTAATATTTTCTTTTCAACGGACCCCTTTTAAAATTTTGATCGAAGTATATATGCTAGGTGAGTTCTAGCACAAAATCGCATATATTTCCTTATGAATGTTTATTTTGCATTTCAAGGTCATCCGCCGGCGTTTATCGTTTATCGATCGATTATCGATAAACCAATTACCTTCTAATGCAAAATGAACGAAAGTTCATAAGAAAATGCATGCGATTTCGCGTTCGAACTCACATAGCATATCCATTTACAGCACTTACCGTAAAAAACTGTACGAAGTACACAGACACCCCAATTAATTGTTCATATTATAGTAAGTTGGATATTTCTTATTTGGAAATTTTCGATTAGATACTGTGCACATGTATCTTCCTGCATTCCTAAAACAAAGAAACAGTCGAACTTACGTTGATAACAAACCAATTTGCGAATTTGCCTATAAGTAAATGATTGAAAAAGCAGCGACTAGTTTCTCATTTTACTAAACGGACACTAATTATTGATACAAATTTTAAACTTTTTACCAAATTTCACTTATTTTATTTTGAAATTAAAAAAGAACATCTTATGTCGACATCTATTACTTCTATAAAAAATAATATTGGGTGTTCCAAAATGATTGAGAACGGTTTGAATTTACCGCCATGTTAAATTATTGTCACGTTGGCAACACGACGGGGTTTTTATTCTTTTATTTTACAGTGGCGTCTCAAAAATAATATAACCTTATTAATTTTAAATAATAAACTTACCTCGCAATAAAATCGTCTAACAAACTGTAGTTCTGAAAAGAACTGTTCTGTAAAATAAGAAAACAAGAGAAATAAAGCAAAAATTCAATGAAAACCAGGAACAACGTGGCACAGCACAACGAAAAAGTGACGAGTTGACGCTGTTATTTGACGCAACACATTTTAATAGTGCTACACTAACAACGTGAAATACACTAAAACCTACGGCGCGTAATTCAAATCATCTGTACTCATTTTGGATCACACTGTACATATGCTCTGTAACTTTTTGCTCGAATACCAGCCATAAAACTTTACACACCCTTTGCGTTTTTCTGCTAGTTGCGCTTCAAATTTGTTTGAATCCTTTAATAGTATTAGCTGCTCGGCCACCACTTCATAGATTTCTTTTTATAATAGGCCATTAACGCTCTATAGGAGGAAACTTAGGACAGTTTGGTAGCTCTTCCAAAATTAACAGTTTTAGAATTGAAATGATCGTACCAGTCTAGTGGGACAATGCAAAACCAGCCCAAAATAAAAGGAAAACGTATTAACGATATAAAGTAGGGGTAAGTAAACGTTTTTGTAAGCATTCTTACCTATAACACTATAATAATTGCAGACTTTGCGAACCACCTATAAGTACATTACGGAACTCCGGGGGTCCGCGGACCACAAGTTAAGAACCACTGCAGTAAATGTTGGGCGAAATAACGAATATCCGCAGACAGATTTACCATCTATACTTCAACCATAAGTACATGAAATAAGTCATCACAAACACGTGGGCGAAAATGTAAAATGCATCTAGAATTACGCGAAGGCTACGCTGTAATCTAAATGATAAAATAAACAATAAATGAGCTGGAAAGATTCATTAGCGGAACAGACCCTTTTTAATTAAAAATAAATGTGAATGAAGCAATGAAAATCTGTTGGTTCTGGCGTACGTCACTGAATTCTTATCAACGTGAAACTTGCACTCGTATCTTATCTCACCTCGAGTCGTATTTGTTTATTCCGGTGTAATTACAAAAATGACTCATTTCATGTATTTATGGTTGAAGTATAGCAAACCCAAACAAATTATTTAATCTCGAGTATTGACCGCTCTGTTATACGAAAAAGTTGAAACCATTTTCACATCCTCGCTTATATGAGTCAAATGACTTAGCGGAAAATTAAAATAGTAATTTTTAAATCATTAAGAATAAGTAACTAAGATAAAATAATTAATGAATGATTAAGCTCAATTGAATAATATTAATTGTATTAGTAAAAACAAATTAATGGCATAATATTTAATTAAAATAAATAATAGATATCTAAGATACAAGTATAAAAAGTCGTTCTTTATTTCGCGAACGATTTAAGACACGAGCGAGTGTTTTAAAAGACCGTGAGTGCAATGAAGAGACTTTTTACATGTGTAACTTACAACGTTTTATCTACAATCATAACGCTTTACTAGAGTATTCATTTTATTAAAAATTTTGTGCTTTGATTTTTACATACTAAGTTGTTTAGCAACCAGTTTGTAAAATATTCAGAAATCATTTATCATACATCTCTTGTTGACATTAGCGTGTAATAAAAATTTTATAACACTACACTAGTAGGTGATGTCATAGTTTGTTTTAACTATTATTTTATGTACTATTGTGATTATGATTATTGTTTTATGTACTTTAGTACTTGACACGTGGACATCACTTCTTCTAGGAAGTAGATCTTACAGTTATTGTTTTGAATTTTGCACTTTGACGATACAAAAATGTTAACTTTATTAATCTTAAACTTTATTAAATATTTATGTTTAAAATAATATAACACAGGTATAACTAACAGTTCTTGAGGAGATTGTTGTATTTATTCGATTTTAAATTATCAATAATAACAATAAACTAGGTACTTACAATACAGGTCTGTCTTGCTATGTTGTTTTAAGAAGATTATTGATTTACAGGTGATTTATGAGTAAACAGTCCGTGCATTTAAAATGATTTACTTTTTAGTTATTACTGAAGCCGTTTTCCAATATTTTTAAAGGATTACTTTTTTAAATTTTGTAAACATTAAAAACAGATACTTGTAAACACAATAAAATTTTCCTTCATAGATAGCTCCTCATTAATATTCAACTTTCAAATTAACCTGAACAGTCGTGTAGTTTTGCGAAGTAATAAGAGTAGTAATTAAGATGTTTATTTATTACTAATATGGTTAAACTCAACCCCACTGCCTTTTAATTTTACTCGAGCTTGTAATATTAGGCAGGCCTACAAAGGTTCAGTCACTAATTAGTTACTGGATGCACTTTTTATTGGATATTTAAAATGGAAATCATTCATTTCGTTGTGTTTTAAATAAATGCAGTTTTTCGTTGCGATTATTTAATTGGTAAAAGTAAATCGTTTTACATAAAACATATTTGACGTAATGTTACAAAGAATGCATTGATATTGTGAGGGATTGATTTCTTATTATTACAATTATTCCTAATTAATTATTATTATTATTTAAAAATAAATTACAAATCTTTGCTTGTTTTGCAATGTACCACTTCCAGAAAATGAAATTGTTATTAAAGATAGTGGGTCTAGCTCGAACAGAACGGAATTTGTGTTATTGTTAATATTTAGTTTTCAAAGTAAAAAAGTAAGGCAAGGTTACATTATAGTAAAGAAACTCGTCTCTAAAATGCAATAATAATAATAATAAAGTATTAAATGAATGTAAACATGGCATGGCTCATTCTCAATACACAAACTAAAATCACAAACAAAGTGAAATGTGATGACGGTATCACATTGAAAAAAATTGGGATTTTTTGTTTCTTTTAATGAAAGTTCAGTAAATTCAGTGAAACACAGTGTATGCTGTTGGAACATCAAATCGTTAACTGGAAGAATAAACTTAGTCAGTGTACCCATCAGTATCATTAAATTATTAATTGTCGGTGTGAATACTTTTTACTTTATTTTGATTGTTACTCAATTATTTGGGTAGTTACTGGTTACCTAACCACTTTTCCTCTACAAACAGCAAAATGTCGCTGATGTAGTCAATAATGTCGATAGACTGTCATTGTTTGCTTGCTTGGATTTGTAAATAGTAAATACATAGTTGCTGGATACTTAGCAGATGCTGAGTTAGTTGTTTAAAAGTTACTGGAGATCACTATCCTAAAGAATTCTACATAACTTGGAAAAAGATATTTTTCATTTCTTCTCACATCCGATGATTAAAACATTATCAGCAAAAGAAACTTTCCTTACATTGTTTTGTATTATTCCCAGAGAAATTTTATAAAGTGTGCACAATAAAATAACCTATTCATTTATAACGATGATTAGCGGTACCTGCACCACGGTGGAAAGACTTTGTAAGTTGTAATCTAAAGTTTGAGAGAACTCGAGCCGTATAAAACTAATTTCGGCGGTGTGTAGCTTTTGTGCTGTCTGCGTCAAGTAAAATATCAGTTAAGTTTGTTCCACGCCTTAACTTACTGTTATCGGAATTGATTACCTGTGCGGAAACTTAGCCAAGAACTTCTAACTCAAGATGCTGAGATTCCACTGATATCTCCGGCACACTGCGTCACTGGAAACGTCTTTCAACTTGGGGAAACTACAAATATCTTGCTCTTAATTAGTGTGATTAATATTTAGTTGCAGTTTCCAAACTATGAACGTGTCGTACGGAATTTAGGTTTAATACAACTACGGATGCAATGAAAGTTCTGAAATCGTTTCTATTTATTAAAAAACGACTTTATCGGAACATTTAAGTTTCGCGCAGTTAACTAAAAAATTGCCAAAGCTAAAAGAAGGAAGGTTTGGTGCATGGAAGTCGTAATAAATGTATCAAGGATAATCCAACGCGTATATAAAGTCGTTTGGCGAAGTAAAGTGCACATTAGTGCGGTCGGACCGGATCCACGATGGCCATTGGTCATCCTAGATTGCTCGCAGGAGTCCGGTGACAGGTCCTATATAGGCTCGGGCTCCGGAAATTGTGTCCAGCGGCACTGGCTGGCTTCCGGTTCCGTTCCTTACCGCTGCCGTGATTCATCGTCCCTATCTATGGACCCGTTATATGACTTTTCCAACTCTCCGTTGCACTTTAATAACAAATGGGGCAACCGTTTTGAAAGCCGACATCCACCCTGCATTTTCTATTAATCTGATTATGCAAATAAATCACATCAAGCTTAATAATCATAATAGGAATAATAACACCAGGGATTACAATACCAATATGGGTATTTGTTAAGTATGCTTGAATGAATAAACAAAATTAAAAAATAAAATAAAAACAATTAAAAATTCCTTACTTAATCATTTACCCTTCACACATTATTTGTATTTAAAGCTCCTTAAATATTTTTTTATTTTATAATAATTATCAACTATGGTTAAAGTACAAAGCATTTAGATAATTAAACTTTTTTGTGCTATTCGACACGGAACTGCTAAGCTTTACTGCTGATCCGTAGAGAGTTATGGATCCACGGGAAAAGGAAGGCCATAACTTAAACAGAAGCGGAAATCGCCCGGGAAAGAACTGTGATGACGTAGCTGCAGTAAAGAACTTACAAAAAAGGCGAATTTTCCGTGTTTTTCAAATAAGTTATCCCATTTTCGAGCGACTATTTAAGATTTGTTACAGCCATATAAATGTGTTTATTTATTATCGACGTGTAATAGGACATTAGTTTTTATTCATTGTTACCTTGGTTTAAACATAAAATTGGAGAAACTTGAAAAAGTTTGAAAATAATTTCGTGTTTTCTCGATAATGAAAAATAGAAATGACCCAAGATCAATGAAGTGGTAGCTTAGTGCTAAATTAGTTGGTTATCGTTGAAATTATGAACGTGTCTCCTAAATCAACAAATTATTCCGTTTGTTTTTCATTGTTTTAGATCTTCTTGGGATACACAATGAATTTTTTTTCAACAGTTGCAATTTTCTGGTGTGTAAATTACCCTCATGACTTTTGAGGTATCCTTCATAATTGAAACATTTTCATAAGAATGGTCATCGATATATCACTTCAAACATGTATCTCACGGAGGCAAACAAACAGAAGGAAATTCTTGAAACTTAAAACCAACCATTACAAGAAAAATCTTAAAACCAAGAGTCAAACACATTCTAAATGCTATTCAATGCTCAAGAGCGAAATCTGGCATTATATACGTTAAGATTTCTCGTTTTGCAACTTGGTGTGCATTGGACAAATACTTAGAAAGGTTTTCAAAATATACAAACTCGTACACTGTTAGAGAAATGTACACCCAGAAAATTATAATTGTGTCAAACATCTTTTATAACAGGAAGATGCAATGACTCCTCAAAATAACATAAAACCCCTACACTGTTGTTACAACAAAATGATCTTAAGATATCTTAGAAGCTTTTGACATATACAATACAAGTACAAGTAAGTCTGCGAGACTTACGTTTGCGCCCTTTATACAGGGTGTAACTAATATAACTAGAAACCTCGTAATGGGGGTTAGCTGTAATGATTTAGAACAAATCTTCCTTATCAACATGTGGTCGATTCCTGCTAATTTCAGAGAAAATCGCATTTTAAGTTCTAAGTACGCCCCAGTTATTTAAAAATACTATTTTAAATTAAAAATACTAAAGAAAGAAAGAGAATATAAGTGAGTCATTTTGAATTATTTAGTTACTAGGCAATTGTTTAATTCCTTACGTAAACTGCTACTAGTTAACCTTTTCGTGATGTTTTCTAATGCGGAATATTTAATGTTTTTGTACTTGTTGCGCAATTTACATTATTAATCCTTTACCTAATTACGTTAATTTGATAAGCAATGAATTTACAAACATAACGAATAGTAATTTATCACTTCTTAAATTCATTACTACTTCCGATTTATTATTTCAGAATGAAAAAATGAGAAAGAAAACCCAACAAATTTAAGAGGTTTATAATGTCAATTGTTATGGTTCTTCTGACGTTTACAAACTAGGAAGTTTATTTTATGCCGAATGCCGAAAGATGCTGCATAAGCCTTCTGGCTTCTGCAGCATCTTTCGGCAAGTTTCGGAAGTTGACTTTGCCTCATCACTTTATTGTTACTTTATTTTGTATTTGAGCACGTTCAGCTTTAAATTAAATTATTGAAACAAAACATATCCATATTTACTCTTATTTCGTGAAAATTTAATTTATTTCATACACTCATCTTTCTTTCATTCCTTAAAAGGTTTCAGTTTCCATGGTTACACCCTGTATATATAATTGTATGTAGGTAGCTTTTGTCAAAGTATAATATAATATACAATATTAATAATCAGAGGGAAGCGTGACCTTACTTAAGCGCGTAGTTGAGCGATCATCACTTGTCATAATTTTAGAAACACGACCACACGGGATAGTGTACATTACTACCCATTTAGCAAGATCTGCCTCTCTCTGCTATTAATTACTTCATTTAATTACTGCAATTAATTCATTACTTTTTCATTTGCTTGTATCTATTCAACGAATTTTTTATATGATTAATGAGATTTAACATCAATCACAGCCGCACATGCTATATACCATTCGATGCGCTCATCGATCTGAACAATAGTGTCCGAACCTAACCTAACCAAATCTAACCCAACCCAATCCAACAGAACCGAACCTAATCTAACATCGGTTTAACTTAGGTTTAATTTAGGTTTGCGTTCTTCATCAATTCATACTTTTAATTTCGTTTTTGGTTAGGTTAAGCTAGATTAGGTTAGGTTAGGTCGCATACGCATCAAAACATGCATTTTCAGGTAGGGTGAGAGAATTAACATTGAACACTATGGCTTCGTTTCCAAAATGGTTTTTGATGATTATCTCAATAACTACTGCTTCCCTCAAAATTCCCGTGCTATGGACATTATACATACATTTCTCCGAAAATTATTAATTATCAATTATGAATCTGTTGTCGTTGATCCAACAAGTCAGCACATTTAGTTTGAAATTAGAAGAACGTACGACGGAAGTGTTTTAGTTATTGTCAAAGCAGATAAATAATCACTACTTAATAATTTAATTAATCTTATTAAAACACCTAATATTATTGTAACCAGTGGCGTAGCCACGGAGGGGGGATATGGGGGATATACCCCCCCCCCCAAGTGTCAAAAACTTAAAAAAGTAGATAAAATATTTCACGAACTGGCCAAAAACCACGGCGCCTAGATTTTGTTTTGTAAGTTTTTTTGTTGAATAAAGACTAGTATTCTCAAATAGTATACTAACCAGTATTCTGCAAATTCTATTTGCACTTTTTTCCATATAATCTATAAAAAAACCTAAATAAACAGTTACTAGAGGTATACGATTTTCTTTTATTATTGTATCTCTCTCCCCGATGGCCAACTCTGGCTACGCCACTGATTGTAACATAACATCCCCTAATTCTATTCCCAATGAAATAAATCTTCGCGAAAGTAGCGTCTTTCGGAGGGTTACCCCATCTGCGTCGCAGGGTCTGCGGGAGCGATAGTTAGCTCCTTCGCTCGACCATTTCAGAAAACAATAATTTTTTGGGTGCTCGACGTATCTCGAAATACTGGTAGTTCGAAGTTACCGTTATTTTATTTTTATTCCTTTTGATTAAAATATAGCAGACTAGAGTTAAGCTAGACAGGGTCTTCTTTCCTCGCTTATTTTTCTAAGCCCGTTCTCTTGGCAGTGGTAAGGACAGTGGGAATCTCGTAAATCATTAATGCGCGTCACTAATTAGATGACGAGGCATTTGGCTAGTACATTTGCTTTATTCAGGTTTTGTATACACAATACAAGCTTTTCGGCTTAATGTCGTCTTATATTGTCCGGGAGCCGGACATTTGGGCGCGGCCGTTTAGGCGCGGTCGTTTCGGCGCGGGCCACTTCGACGCGAGGACAGCTTGGCGCAGGGACACTTCGGCGCGGACCACTTAGGCGCGGGTACACTTCGGCGCAAGAAATTGTCTAGTATTATTGTAATGAACAAAATCTATAGATAATAAATACAGTATAATCGATGAAATACAGTATTAGATAAATACGGTATGATGAGAAAAAAAAACTCAATATTTGCCAATCACAAAAGCTCGTATGTACTGCCAGATTTAAAAAAAGTTTCTAAGCTGCTAAATGCATTAAAATTAAGATTCTTCTGCAAATCTCTGCATAAGGGAATAATTTGTAATAAGAATTTAATTTGTTTATTATAAATCCCTTATCATTTATAAGAATATTATGTTTGATAATAATGTTGTTAAAAATTTTAAAAAAATTAAAAATTTTATAAAATCAATTAAATCAAATGGCAAAATTGACATTAACATTGAATATCGTACCACTGATAAATACGTAACCCACTTCACGAATTCTGTCTCAGTAGGTAACACTTATAAAAGTGTGTCCACTGCTTAAAGACAAAAAGCACTGGAATAACGCAATTTAACCAATCTAACTGAAATTCTGGAATTAAGGTGTATGTATGTACATAAGAATACAAAAGGCTACTCTGATAATAGGGTAGCTTTTCCCAAAAAATTAGACTAATGGTCAAAAAAAAAACGTTTTATTTAAAGCTCTCCGAAAGTTTTACTCTAATTTGCCGCGAAAAAATGTACATACCCCGAACTGCTTTTAGTCTAAGTGTGCTTGCGCCTAAGTGTCCCGGCGCCGAAGTGTGCCTGCGCCGAAGTGTCCTTGCGCCGAACAGTCCGGCGCCAAACTGTCCTCGCCTAAATGGCCGCACCTAAACGACCGCGCCCAAATGTCCTGGACCGCTTATATTAGATGTAAATATTTTAAGTCTTTTTATAATTACACTAAATATTTTAAATATCTTTCAAATCTAAATATTAAATATATAATTAACAAATAATTGTAAAGATAAAAAGTAAATATAATATGTTAGTATGTACTAAATACTTTAACCTAACTATAGTATCTTATTAATAGATATATAACATATAGTTTAAAATATGTATAAAACACGACAGATCTATAAATATATATATAGTATATATATTATATAGTATTTTCGTTGTTTTTCCATTACAACTCATTTCTAGATCAAAACGTTTTGTGTTGTTTCGTAAGTCCAGAGCAGAATGGCCCAAACGAATCCCATATACAGCAAATCTGCAAAAAACAAGGAACTCATATTAGATATATATGTTAAGGAGAAATGTTTTTAAAAAGCTTTTGCTTTCAATTTAGGTAATTGGGTTTTTGGAAGGGAACTATATCACTTCCTCTTCTAATTTTTGGCTTAGTTACCTTCCAAAACCCAATTTGTTCCATAGATACTTGTTCTCATTGAACCATATGCCTCTGGCGGCCCCTATAACTACGGGGAGGATGGATATTGAGCAGCAGTTTTGATGGTGTCTGCCATCAAAACTAAAGAAACTAAGAAGGGTTGAGTAGAATAGATGTTTTGCTTGTCCTCATAGGCCGTTTGTAACGGCCAAGCTCAAAATGATTGACATTATAGTAATCGGTCTCCAATTGTTTATTTGTTCCAGGTCCTCTTTTTTCGGAATCAGCACCGTTCTGCATGATCGAATCTTCTCTGGGCATTTCACTAAGAATAGACAGGAGTTAAATAATAATACAAGTCTTGAGATAGGTATTTTCTTTAGGGAGTTCAGAGAAACTTCATCAGGCCCTGCAGATTTGGATTTTGTAGACGTAATAGCTGGTTTTAATTCCACTAGCCTTATGGGAACAAAGATGTCTGGACTGTTATCGTGACAGTCTTGTTGGAACTTGAAGGAACGAGTTGTTCTTATGTCTTTTTCTTTTCCCCGATAGTTAGAAGTTCTTCGACTAGGTAATTGAGACTTATATTAGAACTTGTAAGATCTTTAGGTATTAGGTTGTCTAATAGTACCATGTCTGAATCCTTCAGGCCTTCGATTGTCCTGCGTTCTTGAAAGAATGAGCTGAATATCATTTCGATCAGTTGATGTGGTGAGGATGAGGGAGAGCCTCGAATAATTATAGGTGAATTTAAGGGTGAGTTCTTGGTAAATCCGTATTGGAAAGCGTCAGGTGCGTCGAGAAAGTGTTTTTTGTTCGTGCAACTTTTACCCACAGAAGGTAGCAAAAATTTTAGGGCAGTAGAGACATTTAAATTGTCGATTCATTTGGCAGTTACATTTTCCTTTGTTGCTGTAGGAGACCATTTCTGGGTCTGAAACTTGATCCGTACAGGCAAATGTTTTCGGCAGTTTCTGCCATGATTGAGTGAAAGGGTCAGAATAGGATTAATTAAGATGTTTAAACGAAAATTTAGACTTGATTTTGGGTAAAAGGCGTTGCAGGACAGTATGGAAAAATTACTTGTCTGCTTGTGCAAAGAAAATAAGGAAAAACGTCTTTAATTTAAAATTGCCAGCCAACTGCGGCAAAAAACTCTATTGAGGGGGTGTGGCTGAAAGTGAACACAACGATATTAGCTCAGCAAACAAGAAAACCTGCGTTTACTGGCCCAAAGTTTTTATTTGTAATAGTACAGCCTCTAATTTTCTGATGCGTCAAGATTTTCTGGTGGTTATCACAAAATCTAAAATTTTTAATTCTTCTGAGATGTTGCTGGGAGGCTGGAATTCGTATTTTGAGTGATAAAATCATCTGTGATTAAGTTGTAATTATTAAAAGTTATTAAAGAGTAACTTGTAATTACATCACAAAAATATTATTTATTAATGTTAAAGTTAATTTAATTTATTTATTTCTTAAAATTGATATTCGTTTTAAAGATTGTAAAATTTTGTATTTTTATATTTTTTTAATGGAATGTGACTGACTGCCACCATTAAAGCCGATAAAGTCAACTCGGCCAACCTGATAAAGCTGTTTTGTATCGTAGAAAATAGAAATTCCAATATATTTAAATTTAAAGAAGGGAATTTTTATATTTACATCATATGTTAGTTAGACAATTAGTTTTCTCGTTAAATTAATGTGCGCTTAAAGAAGATTTTAAACTATTAATTTTAAATATTAGACTTCAAATAAGTCATGATTTATAGTTTTGTTAATGAATTTTGAATATTTATGAGAGAAATAGGACTACATAAAGTTTACTCAATTTTAGTGATAATGGTATTATTATTGTTAATGTGTACTAATCACTTAAATATTAGATTTTGATTAACTCACCTGATTTATGTGTTCTACAACTGTAAAATCGCTAGATAACGTACATTAATTTATATTTATTGCGGAGTACAAATAAACACGTCTTTACTGTTTGAGTAGATATAGTCATAGTTACTCTCGCCCTTTACCAGTGTTTGCTTGAATTTCTTCACGTTGACATTCAGAGCACTGGGCAGAAATCACGCTCGTCAACACCCGTAGGGGCCATCGCAATGCTTCGCGCATATTTCTTTCGTGGTGCACGACGTTTCTTGTGCTTTTTGATGTAAATCTTGATATCTCAAGAACGGTTGACACTACAGACTTGCGGTACAAACCATTGCACTGTGTATATGTACTACATTTCTTAATCAAACATAATTTTCGCAGGATGCTTACTTATGGATGTAATTGAACCTTAAAGTTCAATAACGTTTTTGCAAAATTTCCACATTTTAGGGGGCCCTATTTTCAGATAAAGGTGAAGCCTTATGGCAGATTTTCTACAAAGGTATACAGTTAACGGTAGTTTGTGTTTTCGTGTTTATTCTTTTATGTTTTCCTTATGCAGTTTTTTCTTATGTACCCCTGCATAATAAATCTTTTTGTTAGTTTTTGAGATATAAATTGATTTTTAGCAATATTTCTAACCCTTTTATATATGTTTTGCACGCATCTCTTTTAATTCACTGAACTTGTATTCTCGGACAGTTTTCATTCCTGCATGAAAATCCCATTCGCTTCATTTACAATTTCGTACAAAATTTTGGCTTATCAAACAAATACTACAAAGAAACAGTACCTGGTGATGGTGGTACGAATCAGCAGAGCTGGATTAGCCATAAGATAAGGTAAGTATATAGATTATAGACAAGTATTGTACTGTAAACAGAGATAATGCTATTATGTAAGTAAGATAGAAAAACTACATTCAGTATGTTTAAAATAAATAGTGGACAATTTACATATCAAAGGGTGGAGGGCAAGCTCAAGCAGGAATGATGGTGGGGGATATGTAAAACGGACATGTAAAAGTAAAACGGAGCGGCGTACGCAAAACAAACGCTAGGAGAATGAACGCATATTACTGCTTGAGCCGGCGACTTATCCGACCGGCTATAGATTACAACGGATGATAAGCTTGCAAAAATCATAATTAAAATAAACTTCACTAGAGCGTGAAAACAGATACCATGTATTTTTGACAAAGCATGGGTATTAGATCTATTTTTGGTTTTTAATTTCGATCACGGCGCGTCTTGTCGTCATTATTTATGGTCTTGCGACGAAACGGGTTGTTACGTATATTACTTTATCTACCGACAGAAAAGGCAAATGCCAATTTACGCTTCATAAACAGCATTTTCAGATTTAAAATAAATGAAAAATGGTTCAAAAATGATTCTACTTTTCAAACCAATGTAATGAGCCACAAAATGCAATAGATTCAATAGAAAAATCTGCGAGAGTCTATTAAATCTATAAGGTATTTCGAGGAATTTCCACTTTGATCTGTCACAGTGCTCTTATTTAGTGGATAAGAATTTTTCTGCGTGTGAGTTTTTTTAACAATACAATACAATGTGCATGTATATCTAAATTAACGATATCGATAGTGGGATTTTATAATTCTATAAAACGGAGTTTCGGATGATAGCACAAACTTGTATGTACTTTATTTCGTCTTATCGCCAGCTACGTAATGTGTCGGGATTTCTTAACTCCTTGTAGTTTTCCCAAAAATCCGGTTTCTCTAGAAATAAAACTGGCAAATAAAGATAGATCAGTTGCTGCGCGCCAAGTATTTTTGGGTGTGCTGCATCCCACATTTTTATTATAACATATGGATTAATTGTGTTTTTTTTATTATTTTAACCTATAATATTACGACTATAAAAAGTTTTCCAAGAAATAAATTTCCTATATTAATAAAAAAAAGGCGTTTTAAATTTCTTTAAGAATCCCACAAAATGTTTGTTTGGTTTTGGCTGTTTATTTTGCTAAATAAAGCCTATCGTGTTTCATTTTATTGTTTTTGAAATTTTCGATCCATTTCACTTAAATGTAGCACTTTCGAAAACACCCATAAATTCATTTGATTAATGAATTTTAATGCGTCTTTTACCGCCATCTTCAATATTTAATTGGGTCTAGAACGACCTTGCTCTTTTATCATAATTGTTCTTGATATCATAAAAAATAGCATCATATTAGCCTTGACGTCTTAGATCATTATGAAACCGATAGTATTTTTATTATTTCATTCTATGCATTTACACTGAAAAATAGTATATTAAAGAACGAGTTTCATAAGGCAAGATTTATAGCACGAGTTCAAATTTAGAAAACGAGCCGCTTGCGGCGAGTTTTCTAAAGGACGACTAAAATGACGTTTGAAACGAGTTTTTTTATGCTATTTTTTCTATTTTGCGTCTTTTATTCCCCTTTTAAATAAAAAAAATCGCAATTTCAAAATTTAGGGATTTTTGTAGTAGTTGACAACACCGATGTGACATTTGAAAATTCATTCATTGACACAGAGATTTGAATGAAGTTTTTGTGAATTTTCTTGTTTTTTGAATTATTTTCTTAATGCTACCAACTTCGAAAAAGTTGGGCTATTAAAGCACTCAAATAAGCTATTAACGCAATGTTTTGGGTGCCTTAACAGCTGTATTATAGACGCAAAATAGAAAAAGAATAAAATAGCATCATATTAGCTGTATTATACAACTGAATGCTTTTATTACTTATAAAATTAGCAAAACTTTTTAAACTTTTGACCTGATGTTGATCTGCGCGATCTTGCCACGTAGATCTAAATCGCTGACGCTGTAACTTTTTTACAACGATAATCGTTACTCAAGTTGCCACAGGTCTATGAAATTACTTATGTCAGCATTGTAAAAATATAAAAATCATATTTAACCAGGGTTGCTCTAAGCCGTCGGTCAGTTTACGTCTTGAGCTCATCTGACAACGACATTGGGGCCAGCCTGGTAAGAGTGTCTAGTATGGCTGGCATGCTGAGTTACTGTGCTTTCCTAATATAAATATTTATATTAGTTAGTTGCAACGTTAAACTGGACTGCTTTGATTTTATTCTCTGCCCTTGCTACATTCCCAGTCACGCCAACCTATAACGTGATAATACAACTATTTAGTTTGCAGTTTTTGAATGTAGTGCTTTGTAAACTCAAATTGATTTAATTTAAACCCTTTTTGTTGAGATTCTCTACAAGTTTTATTGTGCCTGCGTTATCACCGCAGTATCCAAGACAGCCTCTCTTTAAAGTCAACCAATATTCAAGATTCAGATTCTTAAGTTAATAGCATAGCCAAAATATGAAATTTGGTGTCAAAAATATATGTCATAAACTATACGTAAATATACGTAACAAAAGGTTCACATAAGAAGCATCCCTACGGTCGGTCAGCCGGGCGTATGCCCGGGGCCCCAAGAGCTAGTGGGGCCCCGAACCGAGCTACCTTATTTTAATCAACAACACAATATGTATTTTATGCGTTAATAAAATAAATTGAGTGACCGGCATTTGATGCAAGTTCTTATACACAAAGCTAAAGCCTACTTTTAAAATTAAGCGCACCAAATTTCCAAAATAAAAAGGATTCTAACATTTCTCGAGACTACGGGTAAAGGGAGCAGACCACACGGCGTTCACTCATAAAACTGGCTATCATCTATCCTATCCCTGGAACCTGGAACAGAGCAACGGATGATGCAGTCAGGTCAAATGTGTAGAAAAACTACGGTTAACGAATTCTCAACGGTTACTCATCACCGAGCAGAGGGAGCTCTGGTAACATGAGGACCGATGTGGGTGCATTTGATTCTCGCCTGGGACAAGGTCTGTTATTGGTGCTAAGCTCACCCGCTGTTTGACTGAATCTTAAGGAGGAGAATTAAAGTGTGGTTTAAGGATGCTCAGGATGCTATGCTATCGGACCACCCTATAGCTCAGACTGCAGACTGAGTACTGTGATCTGAAGAAGTTCTAAAACCATTACTCTTAAGGAGTGTTGAAGCGAATACATAGCCTCTTACACTCAAGACAACTTCACCTCATGTAGGTACATACCGGGAGTTTAGAACGTGTAGACGTAAGAACGAAGCTTTGTCGAGGGCTCACCAAAACTATAATTTGGTAGATCGGGGTGGTAAAACCATTTAAAACCAAGTCCTGTCACAATTGAGGTTGGATTCGATCAGGCAGTGGCTCCTAACAGCAAGGGACAGCATTTTAGGGGAATAGTCCGAAGCTGGACGAGGTGACGTCTCCTTGGTCGTATGATACGTCCCTCATGCCTCCCTGAAGATGAAGCCGACGGGTGAACACGTTTATCGCCTCGGTACCTGCCTGGAGAGCTAGTGAGTATGGATAGTATCTCGCTTCCACCAGTGAGTTAGTGGTAGCATTGTGAAGTGTAGGCAATGCGCGCTAATTGAGTGTAACCTCAATGCATGCCTCGGCATGTCTAAAAGGCGGGAAGGAACTCCCTAAAGTTCATAAATTAGTCACGTAGATTTACCTAGAAATACAATACTACGGTCTATTGTATAGTTAAAAGATAATAGGCTATAAGTTGCTGTAGAGAAGGACTACATGATCCTTTTCCAAGATAAACAGTAGAGGCGCGTCATAGCATTTTGTTAACGGAAGTACCTACTAACAATAAAGTTGATGTATTGTTCTTAATCTTCTATTACAGCTACCCCTCATTACGAGGTTTCTAGTTATATTAGTTACACTCTGTATATATTTATTTATTCACTTTCTTATTTACTGGTTGCCCCACTCTATATTTGTGCCCGGAGCCTCAAAATCCAAAGGACGGCGCTGGTTCACATACTAGACTAATTAGATTGACATGTTAACATAATCTTGCATCATAGAATTGTCCATTGATTAGCTTACACACAGTATCTCAAACAAAATTTATTTGTGGATTTTTTTTAAATTTATTTTTATTGTTAACGTGTTTCCTTATTAGTAATTAGTTTTAGATTCTTACCTCCAGGAGTTAGAACAAATAAGAGCAACTCCATTTTAGCGAGATGCGAAATCCTTTTAATACCTGTAAGGATAATTAAAATGAAGTACATCAAAAGGTATTCGAAAACGCGAAACGTAGCTCACAAAATTTGCATAATATCAAGTTAATTTCTATATACGTACACCTAATATATTTTAAGCATGAATAGATTAATCAGCAAAGTTGGATGGTAAGTTTGTTATAATTAGCGTTGGATTTGATTGACGCGCACCGCGACGCTCGTCATGTGAGCCGCGCACCTTAATTTAATTAAAACCGCCTGAATCTGATTAACATAGACGCTACCGGAAGCGGTAGGTATCGAATAACTCATTTACTAAAAGCTTATGTGTATATATGCTTATGTATATACATATATGTATACACCATGTATTCATTCTTAGAAAAAGGTAACGTATGTATTCAGAAAATGCAGCTGTATCGTGGTGTTCCTATTTACCAAGGACGAGTCAGTAAATATACATAAGTGCGCCGGCACAGGCCGAATACAAATCAATGAATGGAAGTTTTCCAATCCATTTCTCGAGGTCCCTAGAGAAACTTGGAACACTTCACTGTATTAGGCGTCACTTCGAATACCGATGCACCAACTTCTCGGGGCATATGCCGTTCAAAATATGATTCCATTAAGACCTTTTATGGAAAATTATCAATTATTGAATAGAAGAATTTTACCTGCTCGGAATAATGTATGAATTAAGCTGACAAATTGAAAAGCTCACCTTATACGTTATTAATATATTTGGAAAATATATGTTCTAATAATGAAAAATCAGAGTGATACGGTTATTTAACTAGATATTGTTAAAACAATCGTCAAACAAATAAAATTAATAACAAACAATTTAATTCTTTACTTTTTTGAGTAGAAATGAGTATGTACCGAGTCCGTAGACTTTGATTTATTTAGACCTCATGCTAAGACAAAAAGATATCACTAAATGCTAAAATCGCTGGTATACACTATGTAAGGTTGGAACTGCGAACCTTGACTTGTTAAAAGCCGCGACCGTCCAGCTTGACATCTGCATACCGCTTCGCTTGCTTCGACATTAATGTGTAGTAGTACCAAGTAGATTATGGAGACTTTTTTCGGAATTCCCGGGAATCTCGGATAGTAATTTTACATAGGTACTACCTAACACAAAAATCCAAACATTCGTTTTTAAAGTTGCTTTAATTGATCCTCTAATCACTTCCAGAAGTTCCCATTGGGAAATAACTGTAACTATTTAATGAAAAGCACAGCAGTACATAAATAAATTATCCTACCATAAAATTCTTTTCTCTCTCTCTTTCTCACTCTTTTATATCAAAACCTTTCCTGTTTAGTGTTATATTGTTTGTCGGCAAGTTTTAAGTTCTTCATAGCCATTATAAATTTTTTTTTCCTGAATATGAACATGATAAATATTATTAGCAATAGATATTCCATCTTCTGTGACCTATTGAGATACGTACAATTTCACTCAATTTCCTTGTTTTGCAAAATTTTAAAATTGATTGTTAATTTTTTTTGACGACGTACGATATCTTCTTCAATATTTTTTAAATGCTCTCCGTGCATGCATTCTAAATACCGCATGAGCCAGTGGCTTGCGATGAGAATTTAGTTTAGTTGTTTCTCGAATTTGACAATAATTGTAAATTACACAATTTGACAATCATATACATTTAATATTATTATTATTCATTGTCATGAAGATCAAGCATTTTTTTACTTTTGATCCCCAAACTTGGGGACTTTGGGGCGTTTGCACCAAAACTGATTTTCATATTCGGAATCAGCATAAAATTTTCGTTAAAATGACATCAGTCTGGCCAAAAAATGTTTGATGGGGGAATTCTTTAATTATACCAATAAAACTACTTACATAACCATACTTTACCCTTTGTTCGATATTTATCTTATATACACCGTGACCCATTATGACATAGTCAGACTTTGCTAGTGGTTAGATACGCATTAAAGAAAGAAAATTCCTATATACCATTTTTCTCGTACTTCTATACTTTTGGAGAAAAACAGCATCAAGTTCAGCCTAATGTTTTCGAATTTAATAGTATGAATGCACATGACACATATTTTAAAGTTCAAGTTTATAACCTTGAACTTTAAAAATACTACTTGTTTTAGAATGTGCAAAGGTAGCGTAATAAAGTAATAAACCCGTCTTTATTTTCGACAAGTGTTTCGTAGAATAACAACAGATAAACAGAATTAAATAAATAAAGCATGCTGAGACCGACCTCTGGTTAGATATTATGTTTCAAAAACGTATTTTTGTTTTGTGATTTGTAATTGCAAGACAATTTCATACTCTTTTAATAGGTACGTTAACCCCTATGTGTAATACAAGCAGGTCTCTGAATAAAAAAAATATTTTCGTATTAATTTTGTTTGCAGTATATCAAATAAGATATATTTGAAATTTCGCTGCAAGGTACTTATTACAAAAACATTCAAACCACAATGCGTGCATAAAATAAATGCGTTTTTGGGTCATTTCAATTTTAATGTTATTTTTTAGTATTCTATTAGTAGTATTATGGGTTTTGATTATTAGATTTTTGTTTCTGATAGCCGCGTGCCAATTGTGTTATTTTTTGGCCATGCTGTACTGTATTATTTTCTATTTTTTATTTAAAATTATATTTATTCCCAGAAAGTACACATACTATGTGTACTGTAATAAATAAAGGGTACCGATTTCTAGTGAAAAGCAATAAAATCATCACTGTAGATACCGTAAATATTCCTAAGAATTGGACACAGCTGCATTAGTAATAAAATAATCAAAACAACCCGGTCAGCAAATTTTATTTTGAGTACATATTATGTATGTTGTAAACACTTGATCATGGTCAGGGCCTAACAATTTGCAAATCCCTTATTACACTGCAGTTTTTAGTAAAAGTACTTAAAAGTTTATTTTTTTACGAATGGTTTTTATACTATGTAGTTATTTTCTATGTAAACAAATTACCATCCATTAAGATCGTTCTATCAAAACATAAAAAAGGTTTTATTAAAGGCACTTTATACTACTGTATTTAGATTTTAGACTTCCAATAAAATAAATAAAATGGATGGATGGATGGATATGTTCATGTTCATTCAACAGATGTCACGTTTTTGTACTGATGGTGTCAATTTCTAAAGCGTTTGCATTTAATTCTATTAGGCTTAAAAACTGACCTGCATTAATTACACGTACTTTTCTGAAAACGAAGAGCAAAATTTTCGAAATTTTCAAGTTCATTTAATCAAGAAATGTTATTAAGGTTTTATGTTTCTAATGACCAGAGAAGCTTATCCTCAAAGTCCGATCATTGGGTACTGAATCACCGTGTATAAACACATAACCTTCACGTGACTTTTGCAAATATTTATCCACTTAATTTAATTAATAAATAATTTCTAAATTCAAATAAATATATTTGCATTTGAATTAACATTATTTTATATTTATGTTAGAAGTATTTGTTCTTATGGTTTTCTGGTAAAATAGAGTAGTCCTTGACTAGATTTCGCCAGGAAACCGTTCTCATATTAATTTTAGTTATTTGCAAAATAATATTGTATATAAAAGATTAATAAAGGCGTTTATTATTATTAATACATAATACATATACAGTGTGGGATTAAAGTATGGAATATTAAAAAAAAGTATATCCAACCGGTTTTTTTAAAAACGCTGAAACACGTCGGTTTTATTTTTTAAAAATATACATTAATATGTGAGATTCACCTGCCGACTTTCATTTGTTTGTCAGTTATGACGTCATCACAAAAAAATTTAAATGACAATATAAATTTTTAGTAGTGGAATCCTATAGATATTTTACTTCCCTTTATGATCATGCAAATAAATCATAAGGTTGCATAACATAGATTCTGAGAAAAATCGAACTGAACATTTAATGTTGATATTATGGTACTTCTAAAATAATAACTTCTAAAACATGATAAACGAAAAATTCTAAACTGAACAATGAAAATAAAGCAAAAAAAATTAACACTATTAAATTAAATGTTCAAAATACCACCCATTGACTTCTTGAGTTTTTCTTTTTTTTTCTTAGAATGTTTGTTATGCAACCTTATGATTTATTTGCATAAACATAAAGGGAAGAAAAATCACTATCGGATTCCACTGCTAAACATCTATATCGTCATTTAAATTTTTTTTGAGATGACGTCATAACTAATAAACAAATGAAAGTCGGTGAATCGCACATATTAATGTGTATTTTTAAAAAATTAAGCCGACGTGTTTCAACGTTTTTAACAAAATCGGTTGAGTTCACTTTTTTTTAGTATTCCATACTTTATCCCACACTGTATACTTACATTTTTTAGATGCCTTGCCATTGTGTTATGCCTGGATGTTAAGTCTAATTATGACAGTCAGTTGACAAATAGTCATGAATGTCAAAATGTCAGGTTGTTTTACGTGGGGTACCTGTGTGAACTTACCCCCACGTTCCCTTCCAGAAGGAAGTGATTGGGATACGCCCAATCAGCGCGCAAGTTCCACAACCGGCAGTCGTGCAATTGCTACCAGATTGACTCACTGGTAGGAGCGAGGTTGCCTATCCACCCTCTACTAGCTAAGTCGCGCATAGTGACCGAGCAGTTGACTTAACACGCTGCTCACCTGCCGGCATCCTCCCATCCTCTTTCATACGAGGTGAAGTACCTCGTCCAGCAATAGGACTATTCCCCAACTTGACGCTGTTATCAAGAGGGACCACTGCCCGATCGAATCCAACCTCAAATGTGGCAGGACTTGGTTTTTAAGCGGTTTTGCCACCCCGATCTACCAATTTTAGGCTTGGTGGGCCCTCGACAGAGCTTCTTTTAAGTCTACACGTTATAGACTCCCGGTGCGTACCCGAATTTGGTGAAGTTGTCTTGATAGTGAGAGGCTATGTATTCGCTTCAACTATCCTTAAGTGTAATGGCTTTCAGAGCTTCTCCCAATCACTGTACCCGGCTGCAGTCCGGATCATAGGGTGGTCAGGATAGCTCCTAAGCATATTTACCTGGCGGCATGCAGTTTCCCATTGCCCAAAAGCGGGATAACCTCACTTCTAGTCACCGCACTAGAGATTCAGTCAAACAGCGGGTTCCTTTGGTGACCATAAATGACCCCGGTCAAACAGCGGGTTCCATTGGTGACCATAAATGACCTTGTCCCTTAGGCGAGATTCGAATCCGCCCACACCGGTCTCATCTACCAGGGCTCTCCCTGATCGGTTATAGTTACCGTCGAGAATTCTCACGAATTTCTCTACCACACACTTTATTCTCACAGCTTCATCTGTTGCCCGTCAGCAGGATAGGGTAGAAGACAGCCAGTTCTAAGGGTGAACGTCGTGTGGTCTCCCGTCCACCCAATAGTATATAATGGTCAGGCAGTAACTTTTCGTATCTCGAAAGACCAAAACAAAAGAGCCTTGTGGATGCGAGCTAGTATACCTAGAGAGAATTGTCAGCTAGCTGCATCTTTAGCTGTATACAGTGAGGGATTAAAGTATGGAATATTAAAAAAAAAGCGAACTCAACCGGTTATTTTAAAAACGCTGAATCACGTCGATTTTGTTTTTTAAAAATACACATTAATATGTGCGATTCACCTCACGACTTTCATTTGTTTCTAAGTTATGACGTCATCGCAAAAAAAATTAAATGACAATATAGATTTTTTATAGTGGAATCCGATAGTGATTTTTCTTCCCTTTATGATCATGCAAATAAATCATAAGGTTGCATAACAAAGATTCTGAGAACAATCGATCGAAACTTTGTAAATGTTTGTTAGTTATGAGGTCATCATAAAAAATCTAAATGACAATATAGATTTTTAGTAGTGGAATCCAATAGTGATTTCTCTTCCCTTTATGATCATACACATAAATCATAAGGTTGCATAACAAAAATTCTGAGAAAAATCGATCTGAACATTTAATGTTATTGATATTATGGTATCAATATATCAGATCGATTTTTCTCAGAATTTTTGTTATGCAACCGTATGATTTATGTGCATGATCATAAAGGGAAGAGAAATCACTATCGGATTCCACTACTAAAAATCTATATTGTCATTTAAATTTTTTGTGATGACGTCATAACTAACAAACATTTACAAAGTTCAGATCGATTTTTCTCAGAATTTCTGTTATGCAACCTTATGATTTATTTGCATGATCATAAAGGGAAGAAAAATCACTATCGGATTCCACTATAAAAAATTTATAGGGCATTAAAATTTTTTTGTGATTACGTCATAACGTGGAAACAAATGAAAGTCGGGAGGTGAATCGCACATATTAATGTGTACAAAATCGACGTGTTTCACCGTTTTTAAGAAAACCGGTTGAGTTCGCTTTTTGTTTTAATATTCCGTACTTTAATCCCACCATGTATATTCAGTACAAGTAGTGGAGTGTTAAAATTAGAATTTTGTATTTTTGTTTGAATCAAATTTTCGTATATATATATATATATATATATATATATAGAGAGATTCAAATTTCAATTTGTTTCATAAGAATTATATGTACTTATTATAATGTATTATTATATAATCATATTATTAATTGCTACAAGGTCTTTGTTGATTAAACACAATAATTTTCTTAAATCAACAAAATCGTACAACATAGTTTTTGTTGAATCAAGATATTATTTTCTATGTGTAATTAGCTAATATTGGCCCAATAATGTTAATATGTTGGTATAACTCTGGTCTCATACTAACACAATATTGGCTGGATATTGGTTGCACACTGGTGTATAATAATGATCGTTATAACGAAGTTTCGTCCGCCTCGTCATATTAACGCTCTTGATGTTATTTTGACGGCGCGGACGCCATATTTCGGACTATTTTTCTCAGTTTATAATACAATATGAGTTCGGATCGTGCTTTCTTTACGAGTGAACGTATTCCGAGCGTGTTGTTTCTTACCTCATAATTATACTATTTAATATAATTAATATTCTTCCGTTCATCAAGATTTAAATACTATAAACATTCCTAGTGTGTTGAAACAGAATTTTGAAACATCTGCGGGTCGGTCCCGTAGATAAGTACGTATACAATTTAAATCTTATACACTCATGTCATTTTATCAGCAAACTCTCAATGCTTCGGCTAAAAAGCAAGGGAATACAATAAATACAATGCATCATATTGAACCGGTCGTTAAAATAAATTATCATGGTAAATTATCTCAGAAAAATCCCGATATTAACGATGAAGATCTTATAATGGAAATCTCCGATGAAAATACTTCTACTAAACGAACTATGAATATGTTGTCGCCAGAAATTACTGATACACAAAAACGATATAGATTTAATACTCAACAATTATTAACTCAAAACAAATATTACCTTCCTCACGACTTAGAAAAACAGGTCAACCCAGAAAACAAGGAACAAAGTGTTCCAATAAAACAAACGAAAATTAAAGTGCCACCAATATTCTTAAAAGATGCGAATGATCATGTAGCCATTATCGATGATATCAAAAAGACAGTGAAATTTGCATTTACCACTACATATAACTCTACATTCCTACGAGTAAATCTAGATTCCGTAGAAGACTACAGAGCCTTAACTAAATTTTATAAAGACAAAGATATAAAATTTCACTCCTTTCGAGATCCTGAAAAAAAGACACTGTCTGTTGTGATAAAGGGGGTTCCCGAATCATTAAAAGAAGAAGAAATTCGTTCTGAACTTTTATCCTTCAATTCAGAACTACCAATCATAAAAATAACGCGACTTTTAAGCAGACAAAAAACCGCTTCTAGAATATGTGCAGTGGACTTAACGGATAACGATGCAGCTAAAAATATCTTTAAATTGCAAACACTATACTACTGCGTAATTAGCGTAGAAATGAGAAGACGTTCTAGCGACATCCCTCAGTGTACAAGGTGTCAAATGTATGGGCATACAAAAAATTATTGCAATCTTACTCCGCGATGCGTAAAATGCAGGGGCAATCATTTGTACAACGAATGTTCTAAGAAAAAGGAAGATCCTCCTACATGTGTCAATTGCGGTGAAAATCATCCTGCCAACTTTAGAGGGTGCAAATACTTTCAGGGAATTAAAAATCAAATATATCGCAATCAACAAACTCCAAAAACTTTCCTACCGCGAAGGATGACAACAGAAATCATTCATCCCAATACAAATTTATCTTCTCACTCAAATCAAGAAAGATCATACGCTAATGTAACTAGAAATAAACAACCACATGCTATTCCACCTATTGACTCTCAAAATACATCCAACAATAATTCATCGATTGTTACCCAATTACTTAATCTTATCTTAAATTTTTTATCGCCATACCTAGAGCAAATCAAAAGTTTTGTTTTGAACACAATTTTTAATAATGGCCCATAATTATTTTCCTGTACTTCAAACGCTAAAACTAGTTAATTTTAATTCAAACGGACTTAAACGTCAAAGACAATTGTTTATTGCGTTCCTAGAAAGACACGACCCCGACTTAGTGTGCATCAGCGAAACCCATTTTCTGCCCAACGTAACAGTAAAAATTCCCGGATACAACATGTATAGAAGAGACCGTATCCAAGAGGACGGATTTGGCGGTGTAGCAATCCTTGTCAAACGAAATATCTCCCAATACATGATCGACTTACCAAATTTGGAATCCGTTGAAGCAGTAGCAGTAGTTATTAACTTAAAAAATAATCGTAAACTCAAGGTGATTGCCGGATATAAGAGCCCACGTTTAAAATTAGTTGAAGAAGACATGCAACTATTATTTGAAGACGACATTCCTACGCTATTGCTTGGTGATCTGAACAGTAAAAATACAACCTGGAGTTGCAGAGTAAATAATCCCAACGGAGTTCGACTTTACAATGCAATAAACAAGTTAAACTTACATTTAATTCCTCCACCCGAACCAACTTATTATCCCCCTAGAAACAATGCGCAACCTGACATATTAGATATTGTAGTAGCAAAAAAATTCATATTACCTTTTCATCAAGCGGTTCTGCCGGAACTTGATTCCGATCATCTGCCAGTATTAATACACTTCGATTCTTCACCTATGAATATTCCTCCATTGCCACGGTTAACTCAGGGAAAAATAGATTGGAACATATTTAAAGAAGACTTGGATAAAAATCTCTCGTGCCCTATGAACATCAATACTCCCGATGATATTGACACGGCGGTGGAATCATTTACTGCAGCCATATGCAGATCTGCAAAGGCAGCTTCTAAACATATAACAATGGCGCCCAATAACTATAGACGCCCTCCTCAATACATTTTAAAACTTATCAAACAAAAACATGCTGTTAGACGTGCTTGGCAACGAAGTAGGTTACCTCATCTTAAACAAGAACTAAACCAAATGATTCGTCTCGTTAAGTATGAATTAGATAACTATCGAATAACTACTTATCGGAATTACATAAAGCAAATTAATCCATCTGACCCAAATATATGGCGAACAACAAAACAAATCTTGAAGCAACCCCAGACAATGGCAACAATTATAATTAATAACAAAAAATATCTTAGTGACGATGATAAATGCTGTGCCATGGCGGAGCATTTGGAAAAAGTATTTCAGCCAATTGCAGATAAAGTTCAACAGGAAGACCATCAAGCACAAATAAGAAACTTTGTCAAAGACAATATGCCAACTATTAATGACTTTAGTGATCCAACATCCCCAGGAGAAATACGGACCTACATAAATCACCTAAAAAATAAGAAATCGCCTGGTCATGACCTTATTACAAACTTAATCTTAAAAAACCTAACCAGCAAGGCGCTTGCTTATTTGAGTACTATTTTGAATGCATGTTTCCGTTTAGGATATTTTCCTACTACTTGGAAAATAGCCGAAATAATATTGATCCATAAACCAGGGAAAAAAGCTTCTGAACCAAGTAGTTATCGTCCAATCAGTCTTCTACCAACCTTAAGCAAACTGTTAGAGAAGATAATACTATTACGGCTTCAACCTCTTGTCGACACTAAAAACGTACTACCACCATTTCAGTTTGGGTTCAGAACAAGACACTCGACACTGCAACAGTTACAACGTGTTAATGAGATTTTAATTAAGGGATTTGAACACAAATCGCACACGATTGGTATTTTGTTGGATATATCGCAAGCTTTCGATAAGGTTTGGATAGATGGATTAATATATAAGTTATTGCATCTTCAACTTCCAGCATATCTTTTGAAGATCTTAATATCCTTTCTTTCCGAAAGAAAATTTAAAGTTAGAATAAATAATCAGTATTCAGATCTCAAAAATATTAAAGCCGGTGTCCCACAGGGTTCTATATTGGGACCTTTACTTTATAGTATTTATATACATGACATTCCTACAAAGAACCAAATTGAAACCTTACTGTTTGCAGACGATACAGCTTTATTTTGTCAACATATAGATGTAAACGTAGCACTAACTCAAGTCCAACAATACTTGAATGCTTTGTCAAATTGGTGCGAAAAATGGAAGTTGACTATTAATCCAGATAAATGCCAAGCAAAACTATTTACCTTAAAAAGGACTGTCGAACCTAATAATATTTCTTTAAACAATATACAAATTCCATGGAATCCATCTAATAGCGCTATAAAATATTTAGGTCTATATCTAGATAAGCGACTAAACTGGGGTTATCACATAAATAAAAAGTTAAACGAAGCTTATGCCCGATTAAACCTGCTTTACCCCATCATTAATAAAAACACTCCTTTAAAACTTGATTGTGGTCTACTAATTTACAAGTCCATTCTCCGGCCTATATTAACCTATGCTTGTCCTATCTGGGGATCTGCCAGCAACACGCATTTAAATAAAATTCAAATTTTTCAAAACAAAGTCACTAGAACTATCTGCAATGCTGAATGGTATATTCGTAATCAACAATTACACCAAGAACTGGCGCTTCCAACAATACATGAATTCATTATGAAATCAACAATTAACTTTATTTCAAACTTACCCAACTGTCCAGGAGCTGTTCACTTTCAACTAGGAATTCCAACGGCAAATCGACGATTAAGGAAGCGACTAGCTCAAGATATTGTTGAATAGTGTTCGCAATAAATAAACACCCAGTGCTATAGTGTTATAAAACAATATTTAAATACATGTTAGAGTGCTATTGACTCATATGTTAATAAAACGTGAAAAACAATAATAGTGAAAAGTGCCGTGAATAGCAGTTTGTGCTGATCTGGCAGACAAAAAGGAAAAAAAAAAAAAAAAATAATACAATATAATTAAAAATATAAAATAATGATCATTATTATACACCGATATAGGCGATATACAGCCAATATTGTGCCAGTATGAGACCAGAGTTATTCCAACACATTAACAATATTGACCCAATATTGGTTATGTAAATTGGCTCAAGTCAGTGGCGTGCGGTCCATGGAAGCAATGGAAGCAATGCTTCCCTTGAGAATTTATTAAAAATAAAAACCAATGCTAACAAAAATATTTTTATAAAATTATGGTTATCGTTTATTTAAATTTGTAATATTTAATCAACTTAAAGTTCAATATCAATTCCGTACAGCAAAAAGTATAATTATTAAGAGTACTATTTTAAATTACGCTCATTAAACTTGCGCGGAAAGGTAATACCGATTCAAATGTGTTACATACACTGCATATAAGCACTGATTTCGTTGCTTACTGTTCTTCTCTTCGCCGAGTCCATGCCATCGTTAGCGAGAGAGGTCATACGGCTGACATCGTATAAGATCATTATTTTTAGTGTGTTCAAATGTTTATTATTTATTATAATTTGGCTATTTGTTCGATTTTAGTGTTTGTTAAATGTTACTTAAGCAATGTAAATCTGTGAATGAGATTGTATTTTGAAACATTTTATTATTTAAATTTATATAACCGGAACTTTTTTAAAGGCAAATAATATGGTTTGCTCTGTATGCAAATTTAAAATTACATTATCGTCATGACTGCAAATTCAGCGCTGCTTCGGTGGAAGGTTCGAGTACTTCCGATACATCCGAATCGCAACGATTTTGTCGTTCAGTTTGTAATATAAAGAATTTTGTGCATACAGTTTTGAAGAGAAGATAGAAATTGTAGATAAAGTTTTAGATTTTTTCTTTGGTTCTTAAGTTCATAAACGAATGGAGTAGAATTCTTATATTAAAATGACGTTTTGAGGGTGGTCTTCCCTCTTTATCAAATTTATTTCGTCCAAAAACAAATTTAAAAATATATTATAAAATCTTATATGTAAATCACAAAAACAAAAAACCATAAACATTAAAAATTAACAAAGGTACGTACAATAGACGGCTCATTATTGTACTATATTGTAATATTATTAATTATTTTAATTTTATCATATCTGTTTTTATTGGTTGAACAATAAGATGGTTAGTTTTGTCATTTTGACGAGCAAGGAAGGAATAGTTCAGGTTTATTTTGTGAAAATGTTATCATTTGTAAAAATTCAAGGAAGGAGGAAATTAGCATTGATGGACTGAAGTAGTAATTATTTTATAAGTATAAGTATTAGTAAACATAGTTTAAGAAAAAACGATCAATTATTAGAAATTGTTGAAAAATGCAGATCAAAATCAAAACTTTAACATTTAACAACAAAGATTAAAACCTGCACCAGATATTTTGCTAAAAATTGACCAGAAAATCGAGCTGCATTATAAATAAATAGTACTTTTTTAAAATAAAGAATAATAGTCAACAAATTCCATAAGTATAAAGTGTAAAAGTTCTTCTTTGAAAAACTTTTAAGCTTTAATAATTATAACACTGTTTTTTATATTGTACCTAGGTATATTAAAATCAAAATCGTGGTTGCTTCCCTAGCCTAAATTCTCACCGCACGCCACTGGCTCAAGTACTTGCTAGTGTTATCATTTCGACACTGGATCAATATTGGTTTGCCAATATTGATAATAACGGTGCCAATGCTGGGCACATTGGCAACAAAAAGCATTTTAGTAGGTGATAATCTACAATTAGTACTCATGATGCACTAAGAATATAAGTTTAAGGACGATTAACTAATACTAATTAGCTTTTACTGCGCTCTTTAATAAAAACTCATTTTCAGTTAAATCGTGGTGCACAATAAAAACCATGTACGACATACCATCTACATGTATTTTGCTGTAAGGAGGTATTGTAACGTTAAGTATACAACAGAAAATAAAGAGATGTGTTTGAATTGTTATATAAAAATTTGTAGTATGTGAAGCTTACACTGAAAGTGCTGAATTTCTTATTTAGATTCCAAAAAAGTAACACCTAAAACTGCTGCTACAAGAATTTCCAAGATTATCATTAATAAATTTCTTTTACTGCATATGTGTAGTTGCAGTTACGACTCTTAAAAGATACAGAAATATACACTCTACTTTTACATTTCCTTGCTACCATTTTATCGGGCTGCGATACACGTTACACATATAAAAAATACAAAGAAGAAATCAAAGTAATTTTATAACATCGTGCATGTTATTTTACGAACAGCATTTATTATTATTCTAACTAGCTATTCATAGGAAGTTTTCCTCTGTAATTTAGCAGTTTTATACGTCAGTTATGAAAAAAGCTAGATTAATACTTAAAAATACTGCAATTGTTTTTTTCATTCAGCCTTTTCCGCGTTCCATAATTATGATAATTGAATTCTCGGTAACATGCATAATTCTAAACCCTAGATAATACGACTGGAAGTGGCTAAGAGAAGAGAGAGAGCTGCCTGCCGGCTCGCAACTTGACAGCTGAATGCATATTTCAGGACCCGCTCCGACTCTGTAATGGCCGATTATCTGACACTTTATGTAGTCTACGTCTCAACTCTAATTCAGAAAGTCATTTTTCGATTTTATTACTTACTATCTACTAATATTATAATATACACACAAAAGTGAACCTTACTTATGTTTGTTTTGGATGGATGGTAATCGGATTGGGTACGGAAAATATCTTAAAGAATTATCTATAAATGCAGATGCATACCTAGAGAATGAAATAACCCTTCAACTTATGGATATAATTTGCAGTGATAAAAGACATTTGTGTATTGCATATACACATATGTGTATTTCATATAAGTATGAAAGTATCCCTACGAAGCAAAACCGTATATGTACATACAGGGCCTATTTTTAACTGAGTTGGGCCCTAGGCTCAGCTTGCAAATTTCGGACCCCATATTTGAGTGAAAGCAGTACCAAACATGTGTAAAGAAAACGAAATAAAATAAAAAATATATATATTTAAAAACAAAAAAAACAAAACTCAATATATTTTGATTTAAAACTAAACAACTTCTCAAATTGCCCTGGTGAAGGAACTAAAACCATAACACATTTTCACCCAAGAATTAATTTTCTATTTATTTTATTCTTTTTATCGGTAACCATAAATATTTTTACTTTTCCCAAAAAATATACGCATATTATATACTCTCGAGGAAAACAAAATGCACCACTGAAAAACGCACCAAAAATACCATCGTTATAACTCGGCTAATCTTGAACAAAAATGGATGAACTTTAGTGTGCTGAAAAGTTTAAAGTGTCTAGTTTAGGGTCGTGTGAGCGAATGTTACGTTTAAGCCTTTTCGCTCCCCGCCGCAGAAAAAATGCCAAACTTGTACAGCTTGTACGGTGTACCAAAGAAATCGTAGGCCCAGTCAACTGCCAGGGCAATAAAGTTCAGTCCTTTTTCTGTAAATTCTTTAAAACTTCGAGTGCTTACGATAATTTGAAGCAAAGTTATGAATTTTTGAAATCTACATTTTGTCGGAAGTTTTCGTCTTCTGCCGGTGACATTACTACCGGTTCAGTTTGAACATTTTTCCAAACTAAAAAATTTTGAAAAATGTTTTTAATTATTAAAAACATTTTTTTTCTGTCACGTGCACTGAGTTGCACGCGTACTTTTTTGTGCATTTTTATGATTTTATGTTTTCCAATTCAGGCCCCTCTTGCCGTTGGGCCCTAGGCACGCGCCTAATGGTCAAATAGGCCCTGTGTACATATTTTGGTATTGCAAATGCGCTTTTTTACATTTTTTATAACTTCATAAATAGCATTAATTCTCTGTAGAGACTTTTTAGACAGTTAATTAAGTTTAAATATTTTTATCGACACTTCCGTGGTCTATCGACATAACCTTATAAATTATCTACCAGCTAAAGTACTCAAGTATTTACTAACCCATGCTTCCCTGCAGCATCTCTAAAAAGAGCATTAAATATGTCCGAAATATCTAATTATAGATAAAAAAATAGCATGCAGTAGTTGTTAACCATTTTGGAGTCGCAGAACACTTTTCTGAAATGATGTAATGCGGTAATGTCGGTTCCGAAATCACTACACCGTACTAAGAACATCAAAAGATTCAAATGATACAAAAAATCTTATGGGCAAGTTTATGTAAGGTGCAATTGAATCCATCACTATCTTTTGGACTGGGTTGTAAAACTCTATGGCATTATATTTGAGTAAGTTACAATCTCTGTCCATGTCAATGTTAATGCTTTATTACAAAAATGAATATAATCGATACCATGAAATCTACATCCGATTCTTATTGATAAATGTTTATAAAGAAGTAAAATATTGATAAGGATATTGGATAACGGACCGCATCATAAATGCGCTGTTTCAAAAGTTAAAACTCTACACCAGGGGTGAACTTGACATGAAATGGAAGCTGGCGATGCCAAAGGGAACAAGTTATATACCTACTAAAAACCAAGACAAACAACACAACGAATAACTAATCTTGATCAAAATGCAAAAGTAAGAAGCGGTTAGAATGATCATTTAACTGTTCACAGCTCATAGTCAAAGAATGATCCTGATGAAATCTTATAGAAAAACCAATTTTAAAATATTTGCTGCGGGCACCACAGGATTTTCTCTTACTACTCTCTACATGTAATATCAAATTTAATGATAAGGATCTCCCTTATTCTCCCGTAATTTTTCTCAAAAACATTCAAGATACGAAAAATAATAATCGAATATATAACACGTATTTCTTAGGTCCTTATTCAAAAATTGTAAGTAAAATAACGATGCCGTTTATTATTTTGAAGATACAGAAAATGTTATAAGAGCGTAGCGCCTTCTACAGAATTATTACAGACATGTGGAATACAACATCTTAAAGCAGCCCTAAGATGTAGATAATGCAGCAAGCTTAAAAAGCAGTTTTACTTAAAGCAACAGTTAAAGCAAAAACAAATTCTAAAATATCGAAAAATCGCATCAGTAGACTTCCCCCCAACCCTTAAGCCATTTTGACCAAAAGTGTCGTGTAGCGTCTTATGGGCAACATAAAGTGAGATTTCAAGTTATATATTTTTGTCTGTATGTAAATCTTTTATCTCACACACACACGCGTTTTCGTGTAGACACACACACACACACAGTTTTATAGGTTTATAATTTTATTTGATTTTAAAGAACACAAACAAACATAATTAATGGAACAAAACTGAAAAAAACAGGTAATAATAAAAACAGTGGTGAAATTCTGTAAATGGTCTAAGTGCCAACAAATATTATATTTTTAAACTTTCTAACTACCAAAGTCTATGTGCCCCCATGATCCGGGTTTTCTTGAGCCGGGCCTTGTGCAGCAGTTTTGGCAATCAGATCTTCATAAAAACCCAGATATGCAAAAGGAATGTAATCTAACATAGACGTTAAGTTGTCGAATTTCGCTTTCGTGATGCGATTTTTGCGATCTCAATAATGGAATAGATTCCTCTATGAAGTTGACAAGCTTCGCAAGCATTAAGACTTTTGCGAATAGCTACCATAAAAGGGTTATCTTTTGAGATACGAATCCAGGATGCTTGGGAAATATTCAATTTTGAAATGTTGATGTATGCAACGGCGAGACAATGAAGATCCTTAAAACTATTTTCTTCCATCTGTACAACAGTGTATGAGTTTCTGTTGCAACTCTCTTTGATCATTTTTCCAATGTTCTTCGGAATATAAAGTTTCGTTACTCTTTTGCGTCTCTGTACAAAATCTCGGTCACATGGAAGATATGTGTGTCCATGTATTAAAGATTTATGATCTATCTGTGATACTCTACCGGATACAACAAGATATATCATGGCTATGAGGACCATTCTGTTCTTGTTCTGGCCATTTTCAATTATCACTCCAGATGCAAATTTTGTCCTTGACAGCTAAATTCTCGGGAATAAAAAATCTCATTGCCCCCTCTGCCTGTCATTGATTCATTCCATAAGACCATTGTTGCTGTATTACTGTTAGCAATATGAATGTCGAAGTTGTAGCAAGACAACTACCTACTGTAAAACATTTCGGAATGCGTCAGTGTGGGGATAGAGATAACCTCTTCCGAATCTATAGATAAGACCATAGTATTGCTACTGGGTTGTTGCGATTCAATCCTCTTGCATGGCTTTTCTGGCACTTTCTGCTATCTGGTGATGTAATTTGATTTCATGGAAAGACCGCTGTTTGCTGGGTCTGCTTTCATCTTATTATTAAGGATATCGCAGATAGAGCAGGTGTCCGACCTAGGCCTGCCAAATCGTAAATGCGGAAAGTCAGCATAAAATTTCGGAAGTCGCTTCCAAAAAGCTAAAAATGATCTGTGCATGTTTAAATCCGCACCCAAGCATTCCTTATTTGCTTTTTCTCTACTATAATGGTTTTGTTCTCGTGGAAATTCGTTTATTTGAGCAACAACCTATTGAACAATATCATTCGTAGATTTCCTAGCGCACTTCACTCTCATATCTTTGAACACATGATGGCCTGATTTTTTCCTCTCTACTAATCCTTGTACTTTATGATGCGAAAGTGCAAAAATCATGGAGAATATCTTACGACATACTTGCAAATGGTTATCTTTTCCATCAGGGTCCGTGTAACAAATGGTTGCTTGACGGCGGCTCTCACTTTGGTCGGCGTATGAACCATGGCGCCTACGCAATCCCACCCCCAGTAGGGATTTTTATCGTGCCAAACATCGCATTGATACAGGACCTACAGTTTTACTTCCTATCCGAGAAGAAGGCAAGTTATTAATTTTTCTCCGCTATGAAGAATTACCAGCTCGGCCGGGGATCGAACCTGCGACCCTAGGATTATGAAGTAAACATGCAAACCACTAATCCACCGAGGCTGGCATAAAAAATATTATCCTTAAAATTAGGTACATTAATTCTATCAGTTACATAAGAAAAGAAAATGTATATAGCTTCGATCCAAACGACAAAATTTATACTTTTTTAACAGGAAAGAAATCTATGCAATCATGGTACTATAAAAAACAGAAAAATTACACGTTCTATGAATCCCATTTTTGTATGCACGTCAAGATTCAGTTTCACATGTCGACGTAAAGCGTTTGCACGTGCATTATACAACGCATGCAATCGCTTCAGCAGAATTTATCCATTCAATGAAATTCTAGATTTGATACAATGAGTAGGTTCATTATGTTAGAAAATAACATTTAATTTGTTATTACCGAGTCAAATTGCCTAGACTAGGGAAATTGCTGATAATGGGTAACTGGTATTTCATGTCATCATAGAAAATAATCAAAGTGGTTGGTTAACTTTGTGGCAGTTTAACGAGCTTTAAAAATGTCTATGTTTTGTTACTACTACTTCGTGTGCGGAAGTTCACATCAGTTACGTAGTTTGCACTCCTGATTGACATGCCTTACAAGGCAATTCGTTATTATTTATTTATTTTCCTGTTAGTTTTTAATGCACCCTTATTAAAGACACAATTTTCGTAGGAAAAGAATTATCAAGTTCTCATTAGAAAAGGAAGGCGTTCGTGTTCAATTGATTTCCATTTGGCTAACAGTCCTGAATATTCCAGTTACAGATCACGGGATATGCAAACCCACACCCGCAGTGCAGTTAGTTATCCTTGGCTGCACAGGAACCGCTGGGGAATTGCACCATGACTAACATTAGGGAAATTTGTAGCTTGGAATATAATGGCAACGAATTCGGTATGTACTGACTGCTGACCGGCTTCTACGTCAGCACAAAAGTCGACACGACGCTGAAATCGTTCTGAATTTCAGTTGACAGTTCTATTCCATACCGTTCGTTAGTAAGCTTTAAACTCTTAAAATTCGAGGAAATTTTAGTTTTAGAAAAAGAATTACGTTAGTAAGTCCTTTTAAAAGAAACCGCCAACCACATAATAATAATGTTCAATTGAAGCTTAAATGCATCAAAGACTCCAATTTAATTTTAATTTTAAACCCATAGATAGTCGTTAATGATATGAAATCTCTAGTTGGAAATTGCTTGTAATTAAGAAAAGGTCCTCCCTTGGAGTATGAAAAAAAGCACGTGTATGAATTCATTATTAGAACTAAATTATTTTGTACTTAATAACACTTCCTAAGCATTTCTTTATCTAACATGTAGGATAACTTGATGTAAGGTGCATTTACTTGATTTTAGTATTCATTTTGGCATTAAAGTTTTTTAAGAAAAGTAATTGTAGCACACAATAGTTCGATAGTCCAGTGGTGAAGTCTGCGTATCCCAAACAAAGATGATGCGTTCGAATCCCGATCTAAAAATCAATAAACTTTTCAACTTAATTAAATTTTTGCCATTTTTTAACTTTTCTGTATTTGGTTATGGATTTTTGATTATCGTGAACGTGATCATGTAGTACCCTTCTTTTATCTATAATAAAAAATTTAAAAAAGCTCTTTTACCCTTCCAGCTCGAGTTTCTAATTATTGTTGACTTGAGCAATTCATTTGATGCCCTAGATCTACTGGTTATGGAAACATAGGAACATCAAAATTTTCATATGTTGAGTTGGAGAATTTGAGTAAGAAATATCCAAACCTCTGTTTGCATATCAGTTTTCGTCCAAAAGGACTTTAAATAAATACCTGATAATTAGAATTTTACTGTATCCTAGAATATTTCTTCATTTGCGTTTTGTTCTTGGGATATTTTTTATACAGGGTGTTCCAGAGAAGTATGCTATGCTTTCAGGGCGTGAAAGGTGACCATACAGAAACCCCAGAATTCATAAAATGAAATAATCAACAAACTTTTCCGAATTTGTGCGTATTTTCTGCAAAACACTAGTAGACTATGGATTGTCTTTAAGATTTTAACCATGAATTACTGATAAAGCAAACAATGATCTCACATCTATACTAATAACAATTGACATACGCTACGCACGTATCAATTTACAGAAACTACATCATTAAACTTGAGCAGCTGTTGATAGGGATGTATCACTGAATACCTGTCGACTTTGTTGTTATTTACTAAACCGTTAGATGCCAACAATCTTTTTAATACGTGGTCAAGTTTACGACAACATGAGTAACTACTATCGTCTACAAAATATTTGACCCGAGTTTGAATACCAATAGCAAAAATAAACTGCTTAGATTAATTCAAACAAAAACGCATAGACAAATTATTTTTGTTACAAAATAGTAAATTTGTAAAATTATTTGATTTTAGATTTTTGTAATTTTCGCGGATTATGTTTGAAGTAAAATCTTTAAAAAGTTCGGTTTTTGCGAGTTTTGATGTAAAGCATATCTTTAATAATTAATATTTCAATAACTACTAGACAGAATAGAATGCAGTTTTATATGCAAGTTGCTAATAGTGTTGTATTTGGGAATTTTCTTAATTTGATACATCAATTAATCAAATTCTTTTTTTTACAAAAGATAGTATTTTTTAGTAAAACAACATACGTCAAGAAATTTTGAAAATATTCACAAATTAATTAATCAATAAAGAATGTTACCAGTGCAATCGCATGTTACGCCCTGTATTTTATTATATGTAAAATTTATGATTCAAATATATTATTATTGATATTTTTTACTAGGATACTTTTTAAGGTAATATTTTGTTTTTTTATTATGATATTTTCTTATGTGGTATTTTAACTGTGACATTTCATCGGTTCATATTACGACTGTGATATTTAGACGCGATACCAAAATCAAACTCGGGGTAGTCTTTATGATCTGATAACGGCAATTTGTATTAAAGAATGCCTAATTCTCATTAGTGTAAATAGTTTACTGTGGTTATTAGATTATTTATTACAATAAAATCAGACTGGCCAAGACAGTTGTGTATACACAACATTTTTTCGTTTTTTAATGGCATTCGAAAATAAACAGATAAATACAGAAGTAAAAATCCTGCTCTTCATCTTAAATTAAAGGACAATTTTTAATTAAAGTACATGTTTAAGTAAAGTGCTACATGAAGTGCGGGTGATTTTTACTGTTAACCATCTTTGTTTAAAACAGAAAACACCATCGAATAAACTTTTGATAATAAACATAATCAGTTTATGATAGCAAGAAAGCTTACGTTAATGTTATCGTTTACAAAGACTTGGCCTTGACCGATATTCCTCCTCGAAATTTCCTGTCAACTCGGCAGGCTAAAATACATATCACATTGGTATTACTTTACATTGTTTTGGTTATCTCAATGCTCGACCGCTTTTCTTTACTATATAAATTGAAGCAAAATATAACAGGACCGTATTAGCAACAAGCATTGCAAGCAATTTCTTACAAATTAAAAAAGTTTTCAAGCTACAGTTTCTTTTTTCAGTTTTCGATTTTATAACTGACGGTGTTTAACCCTCTGTGTTATTTCTAGTTTATTTTAAGACACCCTAACACCAATCTAGTGATAGATAAAGGCCACCCACCAAACTCCATCCCTGAGGCCTCCAATAACTGAAATCCGGACTGGTCGCTAGTGTTTAACTAGGAAAAGGTATGAAAAAGATTGTTTAACTACGATCTATTTGTTTCAACTGTTTTGTTCATATTATATTACTGACTTTTTTAATTCGGGGCTACTTTTACTATATGTTTTTCATTCTTCCATTGGGAACGATTCATAAATAAGTATTCAAGCATCATCGAAGGCACTCCCATCGAATTCCCTCCGTGTCCATGTGGAGTTCATCCCCGAATCCTAGGATATTAAACATCCTGCTATAAACAAGATCAAAATCAACTTAGACAACTAATAGCGATCACGATTTCTATCTTTTATTTGTAAAATAAAAGGATATAAGAAGAATTAGAGTATACGAACCAGAAGGATAGATAATAATATTTATGACATTTAATTACATTGAGGTTAAGTTTGACAATTACTTGCAATATGCTTGAAGAGATGCGATTAGAAACTGTATTTCGTTATTAAGCTCAATGAAATTGATTTGTTTATAAATCTTGTAATATTAGCAATATTAGTAATATTATCATTTTTTGTTAATCGGTTTGCAAAGATATTTTGAGGACCGTAGTTGAACTGGGTACGATATTTGGTACTATTGAACTATTTGATTTATGCTAAAGCCTCAGTTATTGTGTGTGTGTGTGTGTGTGTGTGTGTGTGTGTGTCTACACGAAAACGCGTGTGTGCGTGTCAAGGACAAAATTTGCATCTGGAGTGATAATTGAAAATGGCCAGAACAAGAACAGAATGGTCCTCATAGCCATGATATATCTTGTTGTATCCGGTAGAGGTATCACAGCTAGATCATAAATCTTTAATACCTGGAAACACATATCTTCCATGTGCCCGAGATTTTGCACAGATTTTGCACAGAGACGCAAAAGAGTAACGAAACTTTATATTCCGAAGAACATTGGAAAAATGATCAAAGAGAGTTGCCACAAAAACTCTGTATGTTGTACAGATGGAAGAAAATGGTTTTAAGGATCTTCATTGTCTCGCCGTTGCATACATCAACATTTCAAAATTGAATATTTCCCAAGCATCCTGGATTCGTATCTCAAAAGATAACCCTTTTATGGTAGCTATTCGCAAAAGTCTTAATGCTTGCGAAGCTTGTCAACTTCATAGAGGAGTCTATTCCATTATTGAGATCGCAAAAATCGCATCACGAAAGCGAAATTAAACAACTTAACGTCTATGTTAGATTACATTCCTTTTGCATATCTGGGTTTTTATGAAGATTTGATTGCCAAAACTGCTGCACAAGGCCCGGCTCAAGAAAACCCGGATCATAGGGGCACATAGACTTTGGTAGTTAGAAAGTTTAAAAATATAATATTTGTTGGCACTTAGACCATTTACAGAATTTCACAACTGTTTTTATTATTACCTGTTTTTTCAGTTTTGTTCCATTAATTATGTTTGTTTGTGTTCTTTAAAATCAAATAAAATTATAAACTTTGTTTTAATACTACGATAATAAGTTTTTGTTAAATATCTCAGATTGTGATGTTTGGTACTTAGACCATATAGAAGTTATACTCTTCATTTATACAGTTTCACATAATTAGTAACCATTTGAGATATTGTGATATGTTTCCTAATCTAATCATACATGTACAGGTTTTGATCGACTTTGAAACACTTGAAACTGTTATATAGGCAGCTTTCTGACTAGCGCGACTGGTTACATGAAACTAGTTTCATGCGACTGGTCTTCGAAACTGATTACATTGTCGTTTTCACACTAGAATAAATCGTTTGTCAATCGCCACTATGTGCTCTTCTGATGAAGAGGAAGACTATCTCACTTCGGATATCCATATAATGTATTATTATACAATATTGGAATCTTCGCAACTTCTTCGATATGTTCTAAATTAATTATTTCTTCATTTGAAGGCATTTTTAACATTATAAACGCAGAACTAATAATAATAAACCTTCTTTATAGGTACGAAACCATGCGACGTGCAACCATACGACCTGGAAGGGCAGTTGCATGCAACTCGAGTTTCTTGTTATGGCACGATTTTAGGTTGCGTTGCACTGTTATGAACGGGTGTTATGAGTTATGGGTCAGTTTTATAAAACCAGTTGACGCACACAGGTCGACTGATTTGAAACTGCAACTAGAGTTGCAAACCAGTTGAGCATGAAACTGTTTGATGGCCTTGGCTGTGTACGGGAGTGAGGGTACACACACGAGTCGACTAAAACCCGACCGATTTCAAATCAGTCTGCAGCTGGTTAAATGCGATCGTATTTGCTAGTCACAAAACAATTCTAGTTGCATGGTTGCACGTGTCTAACCAAAAAATGAGTGATCAAAAGATGAACATTATTTTTGTTTGAGACGTAGAAAAGCATGAATCCCCAATAATTCCATACAACAAGCTTTGGACATTCTATAGAATGCTATAAACTTGCCGTCTGTTTGATTTAGTTGTTCTGCTAGTACAAATAGCCTAGATTTAATATTTCTCTGTATGAAATGCATGAAATCTGCGGAACTGATAATAGGCAATGATGTCTTCTTTATCTGAACTACTACTTGACATTTTGCAAAAAATAGCATTGAGACTTCAAATTAAAGAAAAGAAAGAACTAAAAAGAAAACTACTTTGCTCCGACTGATTCAGAACCAGTTGCGTTCGTGTATGGTGTGAGGTTCCATTTTGGTTGCAAACTGGTTGTGTGTGTTGCAATTGACTTAAGTGGCAGAAAGCCACTTGGAATTGATAAAGATTGCTCTTAATATATGTTGTTTTAAAGAGTTCCAACATGGTGGAATAGAAAGATAAGATCCTATTTACTCGGCCGAACTACCCCCACTCTCACTTCCTTGAATACTAAACCCTTGTACACAGATGTTTTTAGTAATAGCACACAGTGTACATTTTGTTTGTTTGTTTGTTTTTGAGCGAGGAATTAGGATGGCGGATCATCCCTCGTACCTCATGGCACCGATTATTTGGCCGACCCTACTAGAATTTAGCCGAATCTGGGGGAATTCCACCCCCAGTAGGGATTTTTAACGTGCCAAACATCGCATTGACACGGGACCTACAGTTATACTTCCTATCCGAGAAGAAGGCATATTTTTTAATTTTTCTCCGCTATGAAGAATTACCAGCTCGGCCGGGGATCGAACCTGCGATCCTTGGATTATGAAGCAAACATGCAAACCACTAATCCACCGAGACTAGCAGTGTACATTTTATTGTTCATAAAATCAGTACAAAATGTTCTCATGTAAACACAGGAATGCATTTAGTATTCGGCTTTAGTTACTAGGACGATTTAATGGAATGTCGCGTAAATTTTACTACTCTGAGATACACTTGTTTTTAGTACTCCGTTTTAAGAACTCGTACGAATTATTGGTATTATGTAACTGAGGTTTTAAACTTAAGCTTTTATTTCCGTCTCTTTCGCTCTACCGTATACGATTACGCCGCCGGAAAACATCCCTACTTGTGTTACAGATAAAAAATTTAGATTATTCTTAGCAGTTTCATTTTACTAAAATTATTCTACTTAAACTATATTACCAAAATATTTTTAATTTCAGTTTCTATTTTGTTTAGTCCGGTTTAGTCGATTTAAAATAATCAATGTATTAACCACAGTAACTAACGATTTAATTATATTATTAAAAATGTTAAAATATTTATAAAAAAATATATTTTTTATGTTACAATTATTCGCGGCCATACAAAATGAACTGAATGCGCAAAAAACCGTTTAGTTGTAGTAGGTATTAGTAACGTTCGATACTACATTTACACATAAACTTGGTCGGACTGAAGAAACTGCCAGGCTGTGACCTGGAAAACCAAGAAATTTGAAAAGTAATACGTTTTACCTTTAATTTGGCGTGGAATTTATGCTTTAACTAGATGGGTGTAAAAAGTGCTCTTCAAAATCTACCACCTTATTTGGTAGGATCGCGCAACGCTCCAAGATATCACGCGGCAGACCATTTTTATTTCGTGACTCTGAGTGAATTCGAGAAATTAAAGATAGTTTTGTTTTGTAACGAATGAGTCGATAGTGCAGCCCGAAAGAGGGCTAAAGTAAGCCTGATACGCCAATCGCACCAAGATAAGGTGCAGCCCGAAAAAAGGTTAATATCAGCCTGATACGCCAATCGCATCAAGATAGGGGTTGGCAGACCAAGCTTTTTTGTATCTATTGGTAGTGAACTGTTACTACAAAACTGAAATTTTCTGTAACTCGATGAGTACAGCGTTTTTGCTGCCGCCACTATAATAAATAATTATTTATATCCACTTCCCAATTGGGTTTATTGGATAAGTCATCAGTGACAGGACTTTTATAATTTGTGAAGTATCATCCAGCATGTTGCCTATACGTAGTACAGCTGCTGGAGTTCAAAAAATTGTGCTTTTCGATATTAACAGCATCTATAGTAATAGGGGTGTTGCATCAATTTGTTTCAGTTGTTATATACTGTAGGTGAATATACATTAATAGCGAGAAAGATGCATTTTATAATAGCATCATCTACCGGTTCTACACTACTTGAGTCGCGGGCGTAGAGTAACGATGTTATTCCTGAATGTCAACCTGGATTTCGCGAGGGTAGGGATGTATTGACAATGTTCTCGGCCTCACCTGCCATTCATTTAAAACTTAGGTTAAAGAAAAATTTTAATTATTAAGATGTTTAAAAATTAAAAAAACTTCTTAGTTAAACGTTTAATAATTTTATTTGAACTAATGATTTTTGTTGGACTGTACAGGACAGCAACTTATATACAAGTGAGTAAAAAATGTACTGTTCTACCCCTCTCCCTGACAAGTAACCCTTGAGCTATGCGCCCCAAACTAGCTTAAGTCGACGATAGGCGAACATAGCCGAATAAATGTACTTAACAACAAATTTGTACAATAACATAATTATTAACCTAAATTTATAACGTAACTAAGAGAAGACACAATGATACAATAAATAATTAAATATGTAACCTAAACCCTAACATACACCCCCACCTTGAAGGCTCTTCGTTCAATAGATTTATTTCTACTATTAACTATTACAAAGATTTATTAAATAATGCGTAAAATTCTAATGAGAAAAAGTTCAATTCGCTGCACTACTTCCATACTAATTATCTATTGGAAGGACGCACACTTTAGATATGGCACGTTTTATTGTTCCGTTCGCGCACTTAACACTCACCACCCTAACTTCACCATCTGAACCGGGATGCTGCTCCAAAATCCGCCCAAGACGCCACTTAAGCGGTGGAATGTTATCTTCTCGAATGACAACCAGTTTACCTGGTTGAATCAATACCGAGCTGCTTGTTTTCCATTTCACCCTAGTTTGTAATTCGCTGACATATTCTTTCGACCATCGCTTCCAGAAGTTTTGCATAACCCTTTGAATTCTTTGAAATTGCGATAGCCTTCCTTCCTTTATATGCGTAAGGTCCTGGTCTGGAACGCTAACAAGGCTCCTACCAATTAAGAAGTGGGCTGGAGTCAGAGGATTAAGGTCGGTAGGATCGCTAGACAAGGGAGAGAGAGGACGTGAATTTGCTGCTGCTTCTATTTGAGTTAGTAAAGTATCTAATTCCTCGTAGGTGAACAAAGCAGTACCTAATACTCGTTTTAAATGGAACTTTATTGTCTTGACTCCGGCCTCCCAAAGGCCACCGAACTGAGGGGAGCGAGGAGGAATGAAATTCCAAATAATTCCTTCAGAGACTAATGAATTTTGAAAATTATTATTTTTGGCAGGAGAGTTTAGACTCGTTAGGAATTGCTTTAGGCAATTATCTGCACCAACAAAATCACCTTAAAGACGCTAAAAATGCCTCTATGGTGAGTTCAGAGACTAATTCAGTATGAACTGCCTTGGTAGCAAAGCAAATGAATATACAAATATAAAACTTCTCACTCTTGCAGCCTCGACCCCTTTTGTTTTTCATTAAGATGGGGCCACGATAATCAACACCGCAAATTTCAAAAGGAAAATGGGGTTCCAGGCGTTCTTTAGGTAAAGGTCCCATCAATGTCTCAACAGTTCGAGGATTGGCTCGAACACATCGTACACACGTGTGGACAATCTTTTTAACTTGATTACGACCCGAGACTGGCCAATATGTTTCTCTTAAATATTCCAGAAGGGCTTGCGGACCAGAGTGTAAAGTTGCCTCGTGCATATTTCTGATAATAAGCAATGTCAACTTATGATTTTTAGGCAGCAAAATAGGATGTTTTTTGTTGTCTGAAAAGTAGGAATTAGCTAACCTACCACCAACTCTTAAAAGTCCATTACGATCGATAAAGGGATTTAAAGCTAGTAAATTGCTTTTAGAATTGATTTGTTTGTGCTTGCATAAGTCTGAGATTTATTGCTTAAATTCAGCTTGTTGGGCTATCTTTATTAATAATTGTAGAGCATTCTTTAGTTCTTGAACGGTTAGATTACCCATAACTCTCAGATTTTTTGGATTGACTGAATTGTTCTTAAAACGCAAACAATATGCTACCACCCTTTGAAGCTTATTCAGTGACGAGAATTTGTCGAAAAGCATGTGAGGTTCAGTTTTGGCTGCCAATACAGTAATCTGACATCGCCGTTCTGTTAAATAATCAGGAGAATTTTCGATATTCTTATAATCTCCGGGATGGATATGTGGAGAAAAGTTTGCTAGCCATACCGGGCCATGCCACCAAAGTTCGGCATTGATTAAATTAAGCAGCCTGACGCCACGCGATAGTAAGTCGTAAGTCGCAGGGTTTTGCTTCGAATCAACATGTCTCCATACATATTGTGAAGTAAGATCTTGAATTTCCGCGACGCGGTTACCTACAGATGTTTTTAATAAGTTTGGAGCCGTTTTTATCCAAGCCAAGGTGATTGTCGAATCGCACCAACAGTTAACCGTGTTTACATCTAAGACCAGAGCCAGGGACGTCGGAAGTATTTTCACTTAGGGGGGGGCGAACTTCGATTTCATAGATAAGATACAATAAGTAAAAAAGGATGATATAATAGTTAAGACAGGGATGCTCAATACTGCTAGCTCCTTGAAAGTAAAATAAAAATGTTTTATTTTTAAAAGGTAATTCTTTTAATTTGACCTAATTATTAACTATATAAAATATTTGTTAACAAATAATTAACTATATTATTTGATGTTACTTTTATATAAATATCACGTGCCTTTACTTACCTTAGCTTAATGTTTATACACTAAACCAGCGGTTCTTAACCATTTCTTTTCAACGCCCTTTTCCCACGTTTTTCTTAACGTTATTTTCTTATGAACGTTTCTTTTGCATTTCAAGGTCATCTGCCGGCGTTTATAGTTTATCAAAAACGATATTGTTTAGTTAACGATAAATATAACGATAGATAAACGATAAGTCGCCGGCGGATGATATAGAAATGCAAAATAAACGTTCATAAGAAAATACATACGATTTTGTGCTACAAAAAATATCTCGAAAACTAGAAGACTTGAGAAGCTGAAATTTACAGGCAGGTGGGCCTTGCCCCAAAGGGATGCATAGTATATTTTTAGTCTTAAAAACCCGAGGGAGTCGCAGGGGGGCATTTCTTAAAAAATCATTATGGCTATATATCTCTTGAATGACGTAAGCTACACACTTCAAATTTTCACAAATTATACTTGAAGCAATTCTGAAGTTAGAAAAATACAGAAATTACCGGCATTTTATCCAGGGGCGGAGTAAGGCAATATTCCAAGGGGAGAAGAGTGTCCATACAAAGCAGTGGTCCAATAGAAGCTGGTTGCTCGACTATTAAAAAAAATAATTTTTTAAATTACATTATTTTAATTTTATCATGTTTGTTTTTTGTATGGCGGCTCTAGTAGACATCTTCTTTTTTTGAAGAATTCCTGCTGGAAAATAGAGATTTGTTTGAGATAAACATAAACGTTTGACGGGTATCTTCACCTTTAAGGCTTAGGATTAGGTAAAAATGTTACTGGACTTATTTTGTAGCCTTTGAATTTCTTAAAAAAAAACCTTTTTACTGCATTGAGATAGAACAATAGAAGATGAAATATCTGCGTTTCTATAAACCATTGAAAACGCAAAAAAGTTACTGCCTTAAGATTTTTTAAAATTTATTAAGCAACCAGTGCTAGATCGCTTGATATGGATTGATTCTGCATTGAATGTTTTATAAGTGAAAAAATTAATTGGTTGCCCAGTGGGCCTCATTGACGCCCGTCCGACACTGGTCACTATATTACCGTTATTTATTTCGAAACTATTTGTGTAATAGAACACAAAGAGTCAAAATGCCTAATGAGTTATCCTCGCCTGTCGATGTTATCAGAGGGGTGCCACAGGGATCCATATTGGGACCTCTGTTATTCACCTTGTACACGCACGGTCTTTGTGGTTGTGTGGGGACCTGTAATGTTCACATGTATGCTGATGATACTCAAATTTACTTTTCCTTTAAGCCAAGTGATATCAAAAAAGCAACTGAAATTTTAAATAATGGTCTCAAAGCCGTCTCTGAATTTTCATTACAACATGCATTAATGTTAAATCCAACGAAATCGTGTGCACTATTATTAGGAAAATCAAGTGACACACTTGAAGAGCCACCTATTAAAATTGGGGAAATTAAAGTACCTATAGTAGAAAATGCTAAGAATCTGGGAGTAATTTTTGACAAAACATTTCGGTTTGGAAAGCAAGTCTCTAAATATATACAAAAAGCTTATTATAACTTAAAACTTATTTTTCCTCATAAAGATTATTTAAGTAAAGAATCGAAAATTTTACTATGCGAGTCCATGGTTTGATCACAATTTAATTATTGTGTTCCTGTGTATAGCCCATGTCTGGATTATGAGACAACTCAACGTATTCACGTGTTCAAAATTCTTGTTTGCGTCTTATTTATGGAATTCCAAAATACGAGCATATTTCACATAAACTAATGGATACCGGTTGGCTTAATATGAAAAAACGATTTTACTTACAAACAGCTGCATTCTACCATAAGATAATATCTGACAAGCAGCCTCTCTATTTATACAATAAAATTAGGTACAGGACAGATGTGCACAATATAAATCTGAGCCATAGAGGTCTGTTGACCATCCCCAGACATAATACTACTTTTTATCAACGTTCGTTTACTTATACTATCGCAAACATTTATAATGAGATACCGTTTTCCATTTAAACGCTTACTATTAAACAATTTAAAAAAGCTTTGTTCAAAAAGTTACTATTAACCAATTGATATACCAGCTCGTAAATAGTCTATGTAATTCATTCTTTGTAAGATATTTTTATATATGTATACTGATATATATATATATATATATATATATATATATATATATATATATATATATATATATATATATATATATACTATAGTTTTTCTATTTATCTTATTTTGTGTTCTGTATGGATTGTATTATCTGTGTAATCTTGTTATTTTTTTTGTTCTTGTACTCCAAGGGGATGATGGAAGAGCAGCTTATGCTGAATCATCTCCTTGTGATTCTGTAAAATTACTATTCAGAATAAATATTATATTATTATTATTATTATTGTTATCAAAGCGAACAAAGAATAACTTTTATAATGAATTGGAGCATTTATGCGTGGAACTACCCAGGTATCATACTTCAAAAATACTGAGTTGGTAGTGGTAAATACTGGTAGTTGGAAAATACAGAATACATGATCTTACCAACAATAATGATAATAGATTACGTAACTTGGCTATGACGTTGGAATATTTTAACTTAAGAGATGGCCTGGGGAAACCCGGTGAAGGAAACTAGATTGATCATGTTTGGATACAAAAATCACAAGAAGTGCAGAGCAAATGTGAAAACAGATCATTATCTGGTAATAGCAGAGACTAAACAAAAAGTAATTAGGTATAATAAAAAAGAAAAACTGAAGATGAAATGAAGATGCACTTGGCAAGGAAGAATTAAGAAAGAAATATAAGCAAGAGCAAGAGTAATAACAGAATTAAAACAGAAAGAACGAGCAAGTATCAGGCAAAGTATATTGAGAAGTGCTGAACAAACCATTGAATTTAAACAGAAAAAACTAGAATATCGCCCGACGAATTACGGAATAATGTTATGGAAACCAGAGTGGGTATAGGAGGGTATCACAAGTGAAATAATGTTATGGAAACCAAACGGTATAAGAGCCAAAGTAATACATCAAAATGGCTGGATAAAATACTGGCATATACTAGACCTACAAGAATGGGCCTCTCCAAATGGAATAGGAAGCTGAAGGTAGAGTAAAGTGGAAACAAATAGTGCACAAGGCTAGATTAACGTACATTGGACACATTAATATCATAGTTATTTTGAAGAATATTTTTTTCACAGAAAACAGACATTTGTACTTACATTTTCCCAGTCTGGGTTTGTAAAGTCTTTATATTTCCCCCCCAATGCTAATCGTTTTACTAACATAGCGGTGGTCAGGTTTTTGTTTAATGGTTGAGCGACAGCTTTTTATTCCAAATTCTTTGAAACCGCATCTAAGTGTCCGTTTAAAGATATTGATGCTGGATTCTTGAAAAAAAGATTTATTGTGATTTTCTACGGTGATTTAGGGTTGTTTTCAGAATAAGTCTTATCTTTTGAGAGTAATCTTCTTTGACCCACAATGCTGCTCCGCTGACTTTCGCCGAATATGCCATATTGTTGCCGTTTCTTGATTTTTGACACAGCAGATTGAATAATTTTAGCATAATTGCATAGTTGTTTTAACGTACTTTCGGTTAATAATAATTTAATCACATCTTGTTTTTTTCATAAAAATATTCGGTTTTCGCCCCATTATAACTAATGCACAGAAGCCTTAAAATTAAAAATGTAAACAGAACTCAAACTCTTCAGGTCTTAAACTATGTTAAGTACATCTTTCAGAACAGCAATCTGAATTTAACTATTTCATTTCCACAAGTGACTAAAATTTAAAATGAATTTGCAGGCCCTGCGAATTATTACGTGTTTGCAAAGAAATGACAAACAACCACAATGGAAGTTTTATTTTTGGCGGGAGAAATAAATAGATGCCTTCAATAAGATATTGAATTTTCACTAGTTAAGAAATTATAGAAAAACAAAATATGATATTTTTGTGGCCACTTACTGTAAACGTTAAATTATAGTGAGCTGTGCAGTTCTAAGTGCGTTAATGAATGGAGGAACCTGGAGAGTGATCTACGCTATTTGATGATATACGCCTAACGAAACAACTCAGTCCCACTATGGAATGTTATGCTATTATTATATTATTATCGTCACCATGTCTCATAATATGCCCCAACAAATGCAGGAGGCATTAGGGATAAAAATCAGGGAAGAAGGGACAATTCCAAATTAATCAATCTTTCAAGTTTAAAAGATAAACAGATTTTCTGAGATGTATACGGTAATAAATAAAAAGGCTAAGATAAGAATAATTAAAAGTTACACGGCAATAACATAACGAGTCCAGACTTGTTCAGACTCGACTGGAGTCAAGACTCCAGGTACGACAAGAATACCAACAAGTAACTCCAGGAGGTTTCGTCAATTAGTGAACTTAACTCATCTATACCATGAAGTTGCATTATCGGAACTTACAAGATGAGTGGGAAACTGATTTGACTCGTACTGCGAGGTCTTTCTCTCGGGATGTTATGCTGAGGGACAAATCTAAAGCGCGATTCGAATACTTCCGAGTGAAGGGTAAAGTTCCGAATTGGTCAAACCCCCTAGCATGAAAACAACATAGAGAGGGATTCATGTGCACATCACTGCTTTGGTCTTCAGAATGATCAGATTGTGAAGGGTGATAATGCGCATGGTATGATGCAACTCTAAGACAGAAAAGTTGTTTACGTTATTGCTTCATTTGTTTACTACTTGATAATAATAATAATAATAATAATAATAATAATAATAATAATAATAATAATAATAATAATAATAATAATAATAATAATAATAATAATAATAATAATAATAATAATAATAATAATAATAAAAATAATTGCTACAACCCTTCTTGAACATTTTCCACATTTACCAGTGATAGTTTAGCAGATGAGCATATGTGTTCTCAGATACAGCTCACAAGAGGAAGAATTTTTTTATTGTTTATTAATTGTATGGCAAAAATCCATTTTCTATAAAAAGATTTTGATGGTTCCAAAATCGCAGGAAATGGAAATGAATAAAGAAAATCTACTCAGAAACCGACTCCTATATTTTAGTCTAATTCACGTTGGCACAATATTACGCACAAATTGTGCAAAAATGTTTAACATCAACGAATCCTGTCCGACTAGGAATATCTCAAGAAATTATATTGAAAAATCAAAATATTTAAACAGTTTCATTCCTTTTGTTTCATAGTTAGATAGCACTCGTTGTTTTGCAACCCCAGGGTTTTCAATAGGATTATCAAATAAAAGGTTTATACTTTCATATCAATATCAGGGCATTTACTTTATATATAGAAAACCCATTTGAATAATCATTTAATTGCAAAATTTTATCAAAATTGCTGACGGTTGCACTAAAAACTAATTTCAAATGCAAACCTTGCCCCCTGAAATATAATAATTTACGTTTTTAAGTTGGATATTACTACCCTGCCTACATTTAATTATGCGACCCGGAGAGTGGTGAGTATTAGGAAGTGTACAAGGAACGCGAAAAAACCAAGCGAGGAGGGCGCCAAATGAATGCAGCTCTGCTGATAAAAAAAAGGGAATTAAAGCAAAGAATACGAAAAATGAATTTCTCTGTTTTTGACAGCTCCTTAATCGTGCACACGAGATAGTGCATTAAAGCAGAATTGATAAATAATTAAATATCGTCATCTTGGCAAGGTTTTAATTCCGGTTATTTTCCCTTTTTTATTTATTTATAGAATTACAAACTAATATTTTGGAATTTTAAACATGGAAGTTTTTTTTATAATGAAGTATTCTTTTTTAACTATTTAAGGTATTTTCTTACAAAAATGTTCAAAAATCAATACATAAGATATTAAAGACAAGATATTTAAAAAAGGCCATATAGATTACAAAAAGAATGAAAATTCCAATACCTACGAAAAAAATTACTTTCCGTACCAGAGATCCATTCTTCTCCCCTAAAAGTATTCCCATAATAATAGTAATGTCTTTTTCGGTATTGTTAGGGTAACTCAGCTAATAGTAAAATATAGTGGGTCTAAAAAACACGATACTATTTTTATGGTCTTTTCATGAAGAATATGTTTCATTTATTTATTGGATTCCTTCAAGCTTTTATGGTAACAAATTGGAATTTACCACGGGGTACTCAGGAGTTTAGATTCAATTTATTAAGACATAAACTATATAACTGTACACTTGTACAGATTAATGGTTATGATTAATTTTTATTTTTGTACAATAGTAAATAATACCTACACAGTAAAAGATTTAGTGTAAAATTCGAACACTAGACTAAATATCTAATCTATACCTTCGTGTAGACCATACCTTTTGAATCTTTTATTCTACATGAAAAAAATATTGCCTATTTAGAGACGATTGTTATAAAACTTTGTATAATTTGTTTTCTATTTAGAATAAGATTTAGAGTGAAAATAGTGTAGTTTTCCATGGTCAAGGTCAATAATAAAATAAGTGATTTATTTATTGCAACTCAAACACGCATAAAAAGTATATTGCTATGGATCTACCCATGCATATAATCTTCACATAAAAGGATATTTGAATTTGTTGAGAATATATATTTAATTTGAGTTTATTGTATAAAAAACTATCCAAAACAACCAAATTACATATGCTATAAAACAGACAATCTTTGTTAGATGTAAGCATCAGTATATACCATCACCTGCAATAAAAGATACATAGTACAATAGTACATTGCAATATTGAACTTTAAAATAAGGGTTTCTAGGTATAGACAATTAAAATAATAATTTATTATCTAAGAGATAAGTAGGAAAAATTAGATACATCATAATAAAACCTATAAATGTAATTAAAAGTCAAAATATAAAATAATTTCTCTGAAAGTGTATAAAAATGGATTGAAATAAAATAAATAATATTTATATACAAATCCGGTGTTTTCATTTTGATACCAGGCGAGGGCCTTAAATACCGTTTAATCGTTTCTGATACAGCTAATGTAGTCTACAAAGAAAAAAAAGTGAGTGTTAAATAACAAAGTAAAAATCATATCATTCTTATTCAACATAAAGTGGATACCTTGTGTAAGGCAGGTCAGTTTGATGGTATACGATCAATAAAATTTTACTTATTTATTGTAGAACACATGTAATTTGATAATTGCCGATAATCTTTCGTTTTGACCATAAAATCTTAAAACCAAACTAAAATATTCAGACATCAGTAATGTCAACGGTCATAAGTAGGGTTATAAAATAGAAGGGACTTTGAGTACTCGTATTTAAACAGTTGGTATATGGCATCAGTAATAATATCAGATCAAACAGAAGTAAGCAAGAAAAAACATATTTTTCAGATAAAACATCCCTGAACCCAACAAGACATTATATTTGCTATTGCAAAATTTCATATTTCAATCATTATATTTAAAAAAAATTATTTATTAAGTCTCACATTAATAGTAAACAAAATATAACATTTAATCATCACAATACATATACAATTAAAACATAAGAACGTATTGAAAAATATATATATATAGCTCAGTTGAGACATTTCTATTTTGGTTAAAGGACACCCGGGAACCTTTACTTCGAAATTGTTTTTCTAGGTCCATCGTATGGTTGTTAATTGTTGCTAGAGTGAACTACTGCCCGTGCTCCATGCCAACTCTCATGAAATTCCTATTAAGAGATTCCCTTGCACCACTTCGTGAACTCCGCGAAAGTTTAAAATTACTACAATTATGATGTAAAAAATTATTCTTCTCTTCTGCAAATTAGATACAATTATAATTATTGCTTTTACTTGCCTGATTTCTTAATATTTTTGTTTATTGTTTGGAAATAAAGCACTGAATATGAACTGTTGGAAAAAATACAACTCCCTTGGATATCAATATTAAATAGTTTACTATTGAACATGTCTTATCAACCTGTCAAGTGCTCCCGTCATACTCATCATAAGTAACACTAATTACAAAAATTATAAAATAATACATATTAATATAATGTTTAAAATGTAAAATTGTTTTAAGTTACCTTATATTAATTGTTAAAACAAACTGCGAATTTGCACTACCTAGTTAAAACTGAAATTTGAAAAGTTACTAAAATTAGCGAGAATTTGAAAATTTTACAAATCTAAACTTAATGTAGGTACTATTATTTATGTACAGATACCTGTTTTTGGTCTAGTCAATATAATTTCGATCTCTGAATTTTGTTTAGTTGTTCGTTGCTTTTTAAACTGTACAGCTATCTTAAGTTATTTTAAAATTTGTAAAATTTTGAAATTCCCACTAATTTTAGTAACTTTTGAAATTGTAAAGTTTCTACAGTTATAACTAGTCGAAGTCAAATACAGTGGACAGCTGATTGTCGCCATATTTTGTTAGTGTTGTTATTGCGCACACGCTTCTCTTATCAAATACACTGTCAAGTGCATATTGGTACCAATTCATTTTATTTACCCTAGCTAGGGTAACATGAACACTAACAAACTTTTTTTTTTACTAATTTAGATGATTTTTAACGACTTTTCTTCTCTTAGAAAAATTAGATTTGATTTTGTTATACTTAAAGTCGAATACTATTAGATTGAATATTCAATCTATATAGAGTTAATTAATAATATATAGAGAAAATAGGTTTTAGCTGTGAAAAATTATTTTTGTTATAAGAATAGAGCGAAAAAACGTTTTACTACTCTAAATTCTAACTCTAACAATTTTTTACCCAGTACTCTAAAAATTGTTCGCGGGGCTGAGTTGAAACAATCATTTATTAAATAAGGAATACTGACCTTAATAAGGAAAGACAAAACAAGTTTACTACATAGATACTCTGTGTAGGTACTTCGTGCACATTTTATACAAGGTGTATGAGTATAGGAGTTTGAATAAGTTTAAATTAAGCACTGTTATGAAAGATTCTTGAATTCATTTTAAGAGGGCTGGCTACTAAAAATACGTTTCTCAGAAAGAATGTTTCTGCATCCAAATGAAGCCCAGCTGACTCCAACCCATTTTTAATGTGTACTAGGATAAAGTGTCAAGCAATCGACCCATTACAACTCCAACTTTCCTATTGTCCAATGTTTTCTTCGTCATTAAGATTGAGCTTAAAAGCTTCACGACACCCCTGAGCTCAATTCTTACTGTGAAGGAAGCATTACAGATTGTAGGAACATTTGGTCGACAGTCGACACGTTATCGCAGTGCACATTTAAAATTGTTCTGAGTTTGCCGTAAAACAGGCTGGGCTGGTTGCTAAGTCGGGGCTCGCTCATTGCACCTGCTCTCAGATGAGGAGAACAAAAGAGAACTTCTGATACAAATTTACTGTCTTTGAGTTTACAGGACTAAGAGTAGAGTGAAACTACGATCAGATAATAGAGGCGTGGAGTTCTTCGTTTGTGTATCTTCAATGATGTTAGAGATGATGATGCAATTTGTGGAATCATATGTGCATTTTTCTTGTAACTCCTGCGTTGAGGCACAACTCCTTTCTCATCAAAGTCTGGTTGGAGAGTGCAAAGATGAGTAAGGTAAAAAACGGTCACATAATAGGATTTCTCATAAACATAAAAACAGAGCTACCACACGTGCGAAAAGGCTTTGGTACAAAAATCTCAAAAGTTTAATTAATTATACCATTAATAACTATTCTATAAGGAAAGCATTGCATCATAGCATTCTATAAAGAAAACCAAGTTAAAAAGTCTCACGCAATGGCTCGTTTAACACGTTGACTGTGATACATACTCCGAAGGTATGCAGTATTATTTATTCTGAAACAGTGGCTAAATAAATTATTATGACGTAACTTTCGAACTTATGTTGTCAATACGTATATTTCGGTCGACTTGGATTTACAATTAAGTACTTTCTTCAATTACACTTAGATTGCTTTTAATAGTAGTATCAGATTAAGTACAGGTCCCCAGAGATATGTGTCGTCTAGGAGTTATGCAGTTTTATTATTACGTCATACATATCGTCGGCGATATGTATTTGCGACTTACATGTTATAACTTATCTGTGGCGGATTGGTGAGATGTAGTAAAACATCTTTAATGTTTGGCATTTAATGTTCACCAGGAAAAGTGTGTGTTTAAGACAAGACTTAAACAGAACGACTATTATCAAGCTAATCGACTTTTTTAATGCTTTTATAACCGAAGAGTTTATTGATATGTGGTAACATTAGAAACAACAGTTTAATAAACGACATAACAATTCCGTGGTATTATTTTAACCATGTTTAATCGAAGTTCAATATATACTGGTCTAAATACAGGCTATTTCTTAACGAATCTATACTTATCTATCTATACAGAATAGCTCCTCAAAAATTTGATGTACTAAAACCAGGCAGAACATTGAGGTGAGTCCATGGTCCTCTACAATAGGGTAATGCTTTTATTTATGCAGTGTATACCCAACAATACACAAATATTAATTTTAATTACACTCTTGGGTTACACATAATGTTACTGTTCACTGTGGAAAGGAGAATCCAAAAGTTTTATTAGAGCACTCCCAATCAATTGTACTCATTTTTAGAGGCAGTTGTTCCGAAAGAGAAAAGGACTTTATTTTTTGACAATTTTTATTCAAGCTTTAGTAGAAAATTGAGCATTGTATTGTAAAACGTAAAAACTAATAGAAAATGTGTATCCAAAATAAATTTATACCTGAAAATGAAAAGAATAAGAGGAATAGAAATGGAAGCCATGAGAGTAATTCAGTGGATAGGCAAAAGTTCAGTTTTAACGATTACTGAGAAATAGAGAAAATGAAGATGTTAAATATAACACTCAAATTTGACTTTAACTATAACAAAACAGGTGTAGACTTCAGTGAACAACTGCCATCATTCCGTCCGTACTTATGTATAGAAGCATTAAATATTACATGTCGAATTACACAAAACCAAGGATTTGTGTGGCTTAGTTAAATATTATTCTTGTTAGAACTCAATTCTGACGGCAGCTAGCTGGAAAGTTACTCTACGCAACATATAAAGGTTAAGTAAAAATCACACTTTCCGGAAATCTGGCGGTTCTGCAAGGAAAAAAAGTAAAAAAGTAAACCGTGCCTTGGTTGCAACCAACCTCTTGGAGATACTGTGCAAAAGTGAAGATTACTAACTATTGTGAAGACTCTAAAACTAACCGGATCATTTTAACATATCATTTGACTATTTATTTTTATCAATCCAATAGTGGTGGAAAACCAAGTCTAAGATAACACTTATTTGCAAAAAAAGACTTTTTGCTCTTGTTTGCTTATTAGTAGCCCAAGAAAATTAGAACTCAACTTCTCAACTCCCAACAAGTCAGATTTTCTGTATGCAGCTTTATCTAGAGGTTGTAAACCAGCTCTCAAAATTTAGTATAAGGAGGGGTTGGGGGAGATTACCTTTTTTCCAATTATCTTGAAAACTATCAGGTTTTAGGAAAAAGTGGTTATTATGAAGGTTGTTGCTCGTAAAATGTACTACACAAAAGGTCCTATGATTTTTCTTCGTATAACTAACCGTTTTGGAGAAAAATGAATGACAATTTAGAATTAATGTATTTCTACAAAAAAAAAGCATTCCTTTCCACATCATCGCGGAGGTAGAGTATTAGGCGCGTTTTTTAAATGTATTTTCCCCAATTAGGCCCAATATCCACATGTTATTTGGAATGTAGAGCAATTATTCTAGTTCCTCCTCAAGTTATAGATCATTTTCGACTTTCTCGTAATTCTCCTGCGTCTCAGTTACAGAAAATACAATTGAGCAATACTTCTGGAGTAGTTGGCAAAAGGGTTTTAATTGGCTGTACGTAATCACTGATCATTGTCCATCCCCACTCTTCTGTGTTGAGAAGTCTAACCATTTTTTAACCTGTAGATAAACTCTACATAAATGCTGTTGAGCAGCACTGGGTGTAGTGGGGGAGCTTTGATAAATTAGCAGCAGTATTACGGCTTGTTGATTGTATGAATGAATTATATCTGAAAGACTCAATATATTTTTGTTTATTGTTTCCAGCCTTACTTTGTGGAACTCCATAATCATGAAATAAATAAAGATTATTAAAAGTTTCACAGTTTTATTAAAATACAACCTGACAATATTGTTTCGACAGCTATGCTGTCATTATCAAAGGTAATATAATTATAAACAAACACGTCGCTAAGGTAGATACAAAAATAGGTTAACTAGATAAAATAATAATAATAATCAGAATTAAATATCTAATACTTCCAGTAACGGAGAATTACTGAGCTCAAGTTGTTCATTCATTAAAGGTACCCTAAGTTTGTGTTTGTATATCTCAAAGACTTCTAAAATGTCTAATTTGCGTTTGTTATTACAAAAATGTAGGAATTTAATATTATTTTGAGGAGTCATTGTGTGATTTTGTTCTAAAAGATGTTTGGCGTAATTCGATTTTTCAGGATGTTTATTTTTGTAATGACGTACGTGTTCTTTATATCTTATGTCAAAATTTCGAAGTGTTTGTCCAATATATACCGAACTACAAAAAGAACAATTTAAACGGTAAATGCCCGATTTAATAATAATTCTGATTATTATTATTATTTTATCTAGTTACCTATTTTTGTATCTACCTTAGCGACGTGTTTGTTTATAATTATATTACCTTTGATAATGACAGCGTAGCTGTCGAAACAATATTGTCAGGTTGTATTTTAATAAAACTGTGAAACTTTTAATAATCTTTATTTATTTCATGACTCAATATATGTCTGTTTATACGGAGCATTATACATGGCCAAAAGGACTCGTATTTCGTTATTGATAATTGATTGATACTATTTAATAAAGTGTACTTTCTGACATTTTCACGTTTTCCTGCTTTTTACTTTTCTTATAAAATTTTTTAAAAGCCGGTTACACATTCTTGTCGAGACAACGTCAGTGTATAACGCAATAGCATTGATTTTAGACTCTTACTAAAAGGGTCAGTTATATGAAAAAAAGGCATAGGACCTTTTGAGAGGTTGTTTAAAACCTCAAAATATAGTTGCATACAGAAATTTGGCTTTTTGGGATTTTTGAGAAGTTTCGTTATTCTTCGATCTAATTTTCTTGGCCTATTGATAAAGTGAAAAAAGGTACTTTCTCCCTAGTTTAAAAAGTGAGAAAGAAGAACGATTTAATATTAAAATTGACAACCAAAAAGTTGGAATTTTAGTTGAAAAATTGCAAAAAAGTTTGATTTGAAAAAATGTTAGATTACATCAGTAAACTTTTAAAAGACATGCGTATTGTCATTTATTATTTCCATGCGATACACATAGACGGAGACTTGTCCTGTTTTAGCAGTACATTTAGACAACATTTTTCTAAAAAAATTTGCACAAAAAAAGCTAATATTGAAGCTTCTTACCGGTAGATCGCAACGAGTGAATACATAGCCCCGGAGATATGTACCGTTTCAGAAACTAGTTGCCTTATATAGCTCCGGGGTTACATATCCCGCAGCATTATTCATATCACAGTCAACGTGTTAAAAAATACTCACACTTTTAATTTTCAAAACTGACCACCAACGTGTATATAAGTCCTAAAATCAAACATATAATAATAGCCAGTTCCGATGTTTGATGCCACCGAAAAATATCTCGAAAACTAGAAGACTTAGTAAGCTGAAATTATACAGGCAGGTGGGCCTTACCCCAAAGGGGGCATGAGTATATTTTTAATCTTAAGAAACCTAAGGGGGTTTCAGGGGAGGCATTTCTTCAAAAACCATTATGGCTATATATCTTTTGAATGACGTAAGCCACAATCTTCAGATTTTCACAGATTATAGTACTTGAAGCATTCTAAAGGTAAAGGGAAATGCAGAGATTAGCAGCATTTCATCCAAGGGAGGAGTAAGACAACATTCCAGGGGGAAAAGAGTTTTCCGAAAAAATAATTATTAAAGAAACCTTGATTGCGAGTAATTTGTAAGAGATACATATATGCCACGGCGGACTTTTTGTAGATCTTTTCAAGACCTACAATTCGTTCGCTTACAGTTTGCCGTTATCTGGTACCGTTTTAAAAACAGCGTATGGTGTTTTGTGTTTGTTTTGCCAATTATATCTTTTAAGTTTTGCTCCTTATATCACTCTCGAAAGACCTTTAGAAAACAATCTTTATATAACTAAACATTTTCCAAGAAACAAGCTATCGACTAGTGAAAAACATTAAAATCTATTCAGTGATTTTTGAAATTCAACAGCTTTTACAGAGACATAAGTTAATTGTAATTATTTGAGTGCGCGTGCATCTACAAATGATGCGAGGTATGCCGTTTTTGTAAATCGATCTCTTTTCTTACTATATTGATAGCTGAAACGACCAGAGACGGGTCCGTTGATTTTACAACGCGAGTTATGCTAGTTGAAAATATTCTATAGTCATATTTTATAGTAAAATGGTCTACCTTATCTGGAACTCAAGATTTAGAAAAAAAACTCGTACATTTATGGTGCAGCTATTTAGTATATATTTTACGACAGAATTACTTATTATAGTTCGTGCAGAATTGCAACAAAATTTATGATAATGCACAACTTTACTATTTAACTCTTTCGTGATTTCTTAACTAACTTTATTCAAAATAATTCAAAAGTTGTAACGATCTTATAAAACAGTTTATAAAAGTAGAAACATTAAAAATTCTGCAATGCAGTGTCGAACCGAGCGAGCACTCACTGCTGGGGCTGCAAAGATCATTAGAGGGTGGCTGTAACGATAACCTACTTGACAATGGCCAGGAAATGTCGCTACACGGAGAAATGATATGTATGATGCGTTTATTATTGTATATGAATGCGCCCTCCTTCCTAAAAAACGGGAGCGACGAGATATAGATTGCTTAAGAAAACGCAGTGCGAATTTAAAAATATATATATATTTAGATCTTTACCCGGTGGAAATTAGATTGTGCGCGGGGGTAATTTGTGCTGGGTATTTGTAACGTTTTTGCGTTCAAACGGAAGAAAGAAAATAAAGAGTATTATCTTAAAAGGTTCCCGATGCTAGATTTGCGATAACCATTGTGAGATTCCAGAAGTTTTTAATTTGAACCAGTCTAACTTTAATTACTTTTGATTGTGATCTAGTTTCATTTGGAATAATTCTTGTCTTGCTCTTATCTCCCTTTCTTCTTTTCAAGATAGCTTATTTATATGTAGGTATGCAATATTTTTTTATAAAAGAACAAACTCTTTTGCTTGTTAAACAGAAGATTTAAATTGAAAATTTTAAATGCACGATTCTTTACTACAACCTCTAGTATAGATGTCAGATTTGACATAACTTTTTGATTTCTCTGATAGTGCCATTAAAGTAACGTTTTCAGTTATGTACTGACATGAGAACTACAAGAAGTAGGTAATTTGAAGTAGATTTGAAGGTAATTGCCTACAGCTACTTAATGCTTCCTGGGTGCTCATTCTACTTCATCTAATTATACACAATAAAGAGTCCTCAAAAGAGTATGTGTTCATTGTAAAATATTTTGTTATTCATATTATTATCCATGGTTTGTTGAACTAAAGGAATCATTTATAAGTTTTGACAAGGATGTGCAACATGAGTGCAAGGCAAATTATATCAACCCTTACTTTCGTTCACCAACTGTATATCTTTGGTCTGATAGCTGTAAAACTTGCTAATTTGTTAACAATATTGATACTTTATATTAGGAATATCTCTATTTCAAAACACTGTAAAGCGTTTTACTATTATATTTTGCTATACGCAGGCCATTTAGGCCCATAGCTTGGTCTCTCTTCATCTTTTCCTATCTTTAGCTTGTGTCTTCCAGTCCTGTATTTTCTTTTCTTGCAGATCTTCTTTAACTACTTCCAACTATTTCCTTCTTGGTCTTCCTTTTCTTCCTATTTCGCCTAGGTTTATGTCCCTTAGCTTCTTGGTGATCCTGTCTTCGGGTTGTCTCTCTAAGTGGTCTAATCATCGTCGTCTTGCCGCTTTGACTTGGTTACTGAGAGCTGGCTCACCTTATAGTTCTTTCATTTCTTCGTTTGTTCTTCTAAACCATATATCTCCTTCATTCTTTCCACCCAAAATTCTTCTCAGGATTTTTCTTTCCCATGTATCTATTCTCTCTCCCTTTCTTTTGTTGAGTGTCCATACCTCGCTCCCAAACAAACCCGTTGGCCCGATTACCGTTTTATACAAATGTAATTTAGTTTTCCTCGACACACTTGATCTCGATATCTTATTTAGGGCACCCGCACTTTTATCCCCTTTCGCCAGCCTTGCTTCGATTTCTTCTCTTTCTTCCTCCGTCTCTGTTATGTTGGTTCCTAGGTATACGTAGCTTTTAACTTCTTCTAACCTTATGCTCTTTACTGCATCAATATTTAACACCAGATCTTGCTTTTGTTCTTGTGGTTTTTCTGTTGGTCTTAGTTCCATGAATTTAGATTTGTTTTCATTTACCCTCAAATTAACTGTTTCTGCTGACGTTATGAATTTTTCGCACACTTGTTCACACTTAGTTCCCCTCTGGTCCGGGCCAGGAATACTACATTCATCAGCGTAGGCTAACATTTGATGCGATTTTGGTCTTAGAGTGTCAGTCCTATTTATCCCACTTCTTCTTACTACCCATTCCAAGAGTATATTAAAGAGAGTCGTTGACAATGAATCTCCTTGTTTTAATCCTGTAGATGTTTGGAAACTTTTCGAAATCTTGCCTCTGAATTTTACTTCATTTATAGTGGTCTCTAGGGTCATTTTTGTTAAATTTAGTAACTTTGCTGGTACTCCTAGGTTTCTCATCGCATTAAATAGTTTTATTCTATTTATAGAGTCATAGGCCTGTTTAAAATCTATGAACACCGCATATATTTTATGTCCATATTGGTTTAGCATCCTTTGTGTTTGTTTCAACGTAAAGATATGGTCAGTCACAGATGTTCCCGCTCTGAAGCCGCTTTGATACTCGCCTACCTGTTTCTCGGTACACTCTTTAATTTCTATATCCATTGCTTTTGTCATTATTTTGTATACGATATCAAGAAGTGCAATCCCTCTATAGTTTTGACAATCATCTTTTTTGCCTTCCTTATAAATGAGTACCAGTTGGGCCGTTTCCCACTCCTTTGGTATTTTATCCTTTTTCCATATACCTTCTATTATCTGCTGTATCTCTTGTGCTAGTAGGTCTCCATGTTTTATCAATTCTGCGCTTATACCATTTCTTCCAGAACGTTTGCCATTCTTTAGGTTTTGAGTGTTTTACTATTAGTTTTACTTATTATTTAGTTTAGTTTATATTAAGTTTCCGTATCACAACCTGTGAAAAAAAGGTCTGTGATCTACGGAAGTGGCCAAAACTCCAACTGTAATGTGCATACCTTATATAAGCGTAACGTCATTCGAACGCTCTTGACCTGCTGATGAAAACCATGGAATGGCCATCTTCCAAGAATTGCCCAAAAGACTCTAGAAAATGCACTTCAACGTCGACGAAGGCAAGTAAATATGGGGTTATTTGAAACCTTTTGATTTAGCGACGATGATTTTGAGGTAGCAAATCTTGCTGTTGTAAGAATTAGAGATTGGATGTAAATGACCCTTATTACGCTAGCAAACGGAACAACGACACTACTTTTCTGATTTACAAATACGAATTTAATAGATCAACGAACGCCTTTTGGGATTAGTTACGACCTATCGACATTTTTAGGGAGCTTAGAGGGACGCTTTAGCATTTTCAGTAGGGAGCCATCTTAAAATGCCAAATCTGCTTGAGAAGGACATGCACCAACAAACGACAAATAGCACTAAAATCCGTAACCAAAGAGCCAATGGACAGTAGAAGCTCGCAACGATTACATAAAGAGCATTGTGGCAGCACATCGTGTTCCTGATAAGAAAGACGTCTTCCAAATTTGTTGTGCCCTTATTATCGTAGTTCACCCACGTAATCCGTATATTACTATGTAAGATGCCAATAATGTTTGATCGATAAAACATTAACTTTGTATAGCCTAAATAGCCTTTGTAAATCCCTTAATGACGCTTATGGTGAAGGTCTACCAAAATTAGGATGATACTGCAAATGTAAGAATTAACCTAAGGCTCTGGGTTGTTATGCCCATATAGAAAGAGTCTTATGATATCTAGACCACTGATGGAAAACGTGTCAATACTGCCAAGAATGACCTATCCTTGAAATTTGCTGCAATACTACATGAATAATATTTAGTGGCGGGACTTTCCTTAGAACTATCTATATAAGAATCGCTTGGGGTGAGCAAAGGTCTTCTTGGAAAGAGTACTCAGCCAGCCTCCTGAATTCCATGCGCCATCTGACTGCTCACTGCCTTATGTCAAACTTTGATGTTCTTTTTCTAGCCACGTGCACAATTCTTAAGCTATAACTATACTACAACTTTCCAATGACCCCACATTTGCTTATTTCGTTCGAAGTCAGTTTCTTACTCACTTGTGGACCATGTAGAACACACAGATGATTTCTATGTTACACTTGTTGCATCGTCATTATAAGTAGATCAAAACTGGTGAGAGCGATGTTGTTATCCGCCCTCTAATAGCTCTTCTTACCCGTCGGGGTTCGTCTCTCGAGAGAGAGTTCCTGCACCCCTAGTCCAGCATGCAGACTTCCATTGTCCGGCCGAGTTAGACCTCAATTGGATTTGATCCTAGGTCTGCCAAGGTGTCCTGCGATTTACCTACCCGTTCCACAAATTTATAGACTTGGTGAGCTCTGCTAGCGTCTCGCCCGACTTTACCTCAGAGACCCAGCATATACCACGGGGTGGTATACATAATGGAGGTGGGGTTGTCTTGGAAGTGAGTGGCTGTGTGTTCCTGTCAACATTCATTAAAAGTAATCCCTCGAGCTTATTTAACTTGGGATCAGCCTCACCGGCCGGGCCCGATCGAATCGAATATTGCTGTTTCACAGGCTTTGCTATACTAAAGACTTTTGAATTTAGTCTAAAACAGTAAATGACCATAGTTGGTATTGTAGGAAGTTTTATTAGATATACCATATAGTTAAATACGTAAACTAACGTTTATCTAAATATTCTTTGGAATCTGAAGGGACAATGATTTTTTTACAGTTGTACTGTTTGACATACAAAGAAACAAGAAATTCATTACGATAAAATAAGTCAATGTGTTGCCTGCAAACCAACAAACCATGTTCATTTTGAATCGATTTTGCTGGATCACAAACATGCATTCATTTCTAGTAATGGACAGAAGTAATAATAACAGGGGGATCTTATCGGCAACAGTAATTGATAACCTGAGAAGTATTACACGGACTACTAGACGTTGTAGTTTCACACAATGATTTGGACTTTATCGCAGCGAAGGTAAGGATTATATTTAAAAAGACAAGGAATTCCATGCATTCAAACAACGCTTTTTCAACCAGCAGCAGATTGACTCAGGCACAAGTGTAACATTGAAGTGAGAAATAAACAACGTCCCCTTGGAACTCGGGCTCACTTCATGCAAAACAGCAGGTCTATTCCCAATTGAGCTACTAATTGGGAGAAGACTAATAGCGCTGCTTTATAAACTCCATCCATAAGCGGAATCATATCTAACAACAGGAAGCCAAATCTCTCATCCTACATACATCGAAGAAAAATTTTAAAGTTCTCCATTGGAATTGCAGTAACGGGGGTTATTAGCGGGGTAGGAGTTGCAAAAGAGGTAGCAGGAACAAGAAGCTTAATTTATCGACGCAGCCGAGGAAACAAAAAGGTCAAGAAATCAAATAGATCAAAAGCAGATCAACTTTCAACTTTGGCTGGACAAATTACAAACGTCGAACGATCTAAGTCAGGCGCAACCATCAAATACTTTGACTGAACAATTTTAAATGTGTTTGAGATTTCATCCATTGGGTAAACCGATCTATACATTCAAACATCCACCTACGAACCTCATCTTGTATTGTTAAGTCAACATCGCGTGATAGTTCTCCCGGTAGTCTCTTTTTAAATTTTCGCCTTTCACGTCTTTCCAAATCAATGTCCATTGCATCACAATTTTTAGTGCCAAAGTTTATAGCTCTATCGACAACTGTAATTCTTTCTTCGATAAAAAATACATATAGATATTTCAGTTTTGTTAAACCCATACCTAACGTAATATTTGGCATTTGCAGATATTTTGAGTCATGTTAATTTCTTCTAAAATAGCGTTCCAAAAGTGTATATAACTTAAAATGGTGAAGTCGGATATAGCGGGAAAGAGTAATCTTGCAGCTGATGGAAGTGTTCACTATTTTTTCCACTTACTCTTTCACTGCTTTAACGGAATCAGGATGAGCACTCCATCGGGTATCCGACAACCTTTTTAAGACCCTCCCAACATTTTGCAAAAGTACTTCCCGTCTATGGTCTTCCGTCTGGGTAGAGACAGAAAAGAAAGAATATAATTTCTCTAAAATGTACCAAAACAGGATACGCTTGAAGGAACGCAAGAAAATGAATGTACTCAGCAAATATTTAATGACTAATTTGCACATGGAGTAAACAATACTTTCTGGTTAATCTCACGAATTTTCCGTTGAACTCTATCAAGTATATCCGACATCAAAGCGACATTATTGCAGCCCTGAGCTCTACAAAACTTAATATCCAGTCCATCATCTTTCAAATGTTGTAAGATGCTCATTGTCATATCATTGGCAGTCTTTCCGGATTAAATCTTTCGGATATCAAAAAGAAACCTAATAGACCAAGAGCCAGCGACGTATTTCGAGTTGTCATTTCAACAGTCGTGAAAACTTAGGTACTAAATCTTATATACCTGCTGAACAATAAAAGTCGATCCTAGCAGCCCCCTGCGGCAGAGGTATAATACCCCAAAATTACTAAGAGGGTGAGAAAAAAGATTCAATTTATTTAAAGTAATAGTCATGAAATTTCAGAAGGTTACTTTCGATAGTATTCTTTATTTCTAAAAATTATTGCCAGAACATTTTTCCCCCCTTCCTAAATGTTGACAGAACCCTGTAAATATTTATTTAAAAAATCCCATTTTTGTTATTTTAAAAGTCTTGATTTGTACATAAACTCTGCGTTAGGTTCGAAGCGTTCGCCTCTAATGACACAATGATACGACCATGAAGCCACGGACGAACTACAAATCAGTCGGGGAATCCCCAGCACACGATCGCTATACCTATTGTGCTACCACTCAAAGATTCATAAGATCTGGGGATTCCCGCGCCATAGCTACAGTGTTACCAGATGTATTTTTTTAATTTCCACATAGGAACCTTAAAATATCTTGAAAAGGGAAATTATTATGTTCACGCCAATTAATTGGTTGACAGAAAGAGTTTCGGCTTAAATAGGGTTATTTGTAGACTCGGTTGTAAAGGTGGTTATTAGTGGAAGGTTTTTTAGGACTGAGCCTTCAAGTTTATTTGATTACTGCATTTGTTTATTTAGCTAGTACATTTTTTAAGTTGAAAATAACGGCCTCTCTGTTGGGGGGTCCCGGGGCGGACCGTTCCTATCTCCACCTCCCCCTTAGTCTGCCACTGCATATAATCTTATTAAACAAACAATCTCGAACCCCAACTTGTTTATGCAATAAATTACACCAAATGTAAACGTCCGGTCATTATCCGGTTCACGTCCCGGACGAGAACCTAGGTTCACGTAGGGGACCAGAACGCGGAGCCTAATCTGTAGTCTACTTAATAAAGAATGTTTTAGTTTAAAGATTGTCAAAACTCAATTTATGGAGATGCAGGGGTTTTTTCCGTAGTTATTTAAAAAAACCGGCATTATCCGAGCAAATTTGAAAGCAGATTACAAATTGGCAAAAAATACTGTAAAAACTCTCCCCAATCAACCATCTTTCTGTCTTTCATAATGTAAGGCGGTTTGGGGTGCCCCTGGGTTGTCTCGTTAGGCGTCTCTGCTCGGGCGCCAAACTTGTACGGGGCTTGCTTACAAAGTGGCGCAGTGTGGTTTTCGGTGCTCGGCGGTACTCTCGGTCGCCAGTTATTTTAACCTGGTATGCTCCAGTGATCCGGGTAGCTGCTAGTGGAGAAAGGATAATCCAGGGAACTGCTGGGGTTGCTGAGTCTGGATCACTTCACCTGTCCCTAAAGCTTTCACAAATTGGAAGGGTGTTAATGCTAGCAAATAAAAGACACAATTGTTAGACCAAACAAAATTTATTGCTACGAAAGCTCCAACCCTCCAGTAAGCTTCAATCTCTATAACTAAAATAAACATACGGTTATCTACGGTTACCTACAATAGCCACAGCAAGCGGGGTGCAATACAGCGTGCGATAATAAGCAAGTATGCGAATATGGAGTCGGGATACGGGGCCATGAAACGGGGTTGTCGGGTAATGCTGGACGAACTGGAATAAGGGGAGCGGGAGGAGATCCTCAGGCTACGCACAGCGAGATCTCGGAACGGGGTAAGGGATGAAAGGAAGCGACCCCTAGGCTACGCACAGCGAGGTCTCGGAGAAAAGGGTAAGGAGAAAGGAAGAGACCCCCAGGTTACGCACAGCGAGGTCTTGGAAAGGGTTAGGAATAACGGAAAAGATCCCAAGGCTACGCATAGCGAGGTCTCGGAAAGGTTACGGACAAGCGGGTATCGGAAAGTCGGCAAGAGAACTTACTCTTGAATTCCCCGGGTCGGTCCGGTCTGCTGGGCTGATTAGGTTGGCTGGCTGACCTGGCTGGTCCTGTTGGGAGTCCTAGACGTGGACTGAATAAATCGGACGACCGCACCTCTTTATATAGGTGTTCTCGGAGCATGGGGGAAATGGTAGGAGTGAAACGGAGCGGCGCACGCCAAATATCGGTTAGGGAAAGGACACGTGCTCTCGCTAGAGTCGGCCGCTTATCCGAGCGGTTTCAGATTGAACAGCTGATAGTTATATTCACTCTTTCACCCATAATAATTACTCAAAATTCTGTAACTTCGTTACAATAATATGCAAGATAGAAATACATGCACCCCCAATTTGGGATAGTCGAGGTCTTAATTTTCAGTAATACATAGAGGGTGTTTTATTTGAAATTAACGAGTAAATTTTATTATATACTCTCACGATTTGAAAGTAAAATTTGAGCACCTTGCATATAAACACATGTCTACCATATGTTGTTGTCTGAAAAGAATATATTTAAAATTCGAATAAATAATCTGTGACTTATTTATTACCACGTTACAAAACTAAAAAATTAAAACAAAAATTATAAATTGGCAATGTTATTATTCCATGTTATTTAAGTTTTATAAGGCAACCCTTAATGTATATGGGGTATACCCTTTAAGGTATATAAAAATGTTTACGAAAATTTTACTTTATTTATAAACAACATTTAAATACTTGTTTGCAATGGAAACGAAGCCTTTTTCTGTTGTACATTTTAACGTATTTCCTTCGATCGCTGTGAGACAAATGATACTGTAATATCTGTATTCAGTCAATGTAATAGGACACCCTGAGTTTGCTTGTAACTTGTTATGTATCTCTTAAAACATCTTAAAAGCCATTAACCTTATCTAATTAAGGTTATTTTAATAGATACAGCTCTTGAGTATTTATACAAGATAAAATTTAAAAATATGTAAAATTTAAAAGATTTTTACAAGATTACACAAAAGTAAAAGTTTAAATAAATGAACAACTAAATTTTTAAGATGCAGATAACCTAATTAAAAAGCTAACATTTGAAGATGGGCCGCGGGTAAATTAGATATTGGCTTTAGATTAAATAAATAACCCGTGAAAAAAAGTAGAAACCAAGTAACTAATTTAATGTTTTGATTCGCAACTGATAGGAATTTTAGTAGGAATTCATCGATCAGGCAGAGGATTTGATTGTGAATCCCCCCCGACTTCAAATATCCAATATAATTAAGTTTCCAGTTGAACAGCTTTCGCATTTTCATCCCATCTACCAACTCAGCTCGTTCCTAGACTGCTGCCGTGATATACCACCACTGTTCAAGACTTTTTTCAGGCAAGTTACTACTATCGCCGCGACAAGGTCATGGTGATCATGAAAACGGGACATACTACGAAGGAAAGACTGAACGAACGACAAAATGCAGCAGAAATTTGCAGTTGTTGTACTTGTTTCAGAAGCGCACCTTTTGATGGATAATTTGCAATAGCGTGAATGAATAATAAGTTAGAACCATCGCACGCTTCCACCGTAAATAACTTCCGAAAATGAGAGTGTCAGTCAGGCTGAAAGATGAAAACTGCTTCACATATAACCATAACCGTGATGTAACTACACCCCTGTCGCTGCCATGCATGCATAACACCGTCTTTGCATGTTTAACGACCGTCGTGTGCCATCGCATTCTCTTAGAGAAATATTATTAAAGTACACGTTCACTTCTGTATGTATAGGCTAGATATAACAGCACTTTGATTAGAAGCTATAACATAACTTTGTACAGAGACGCGGGTAATTGGGTTGCAAATCCTCTCTCAAGATTTGCAATTCCGTTATGTATTACTGCCTTGAATAATTAAAGACTTCTTTATATAAACATACGCCATAACCATAAGTATCGTTACATCAAAACATATTGTAACTGACATTTCTAATTCTTATTTACGTTCATGATCACTTCAAAACATATTAGTCTCCGAACAAGGTTACCTTCATGGATTATAAAAATAACCATTGGATTAGAATTTATTTATTTGTCTCTAATAAAATGGACTCTACTCATTATAAGGCTAATTTGGTACAGGCACTAACAGTTCCTGTTTTCTCTGGAATGTCTACAGTATCTTATAGCAGAACGAGCATTTTATATTTAACAGAAATGATAAATATTTCATTTATTTCTAATTAACATTCAACTTAGAATTCCAAGATGTCTTGAACTCCAGATAGAATGAGAATTATTGCAAACAACACATTTCTGATTAAACAATGTTTGTTTCTTTTTTCAGAAAGTTGGATAGAGGACACACAAATCATCGGTATTGAGGTCTGGGTAACAGCTTTTATAAATTAGAATATGAAAGGATTCAATTTTAACAGACAGTGAAGTAATCGAACTTTCACATGTCATCAAGTCGCTCAAAATGTGTTTCCATCTGCCGTACAAAAAGGCAATTTGCAATTTAGGAATTATGGGTTCATTATTATTTATACTGTATATCAATGATATAAAAAACTCAGCTGTTATATAAATCTTTTTGTAAATGATACCTTCATAACAGGGTTGCGTTGGTGCGATACAAAAGGTAAATTCAGGTTTGATGATATCAGATGGCTAAAGTAAACTAAAACTTAATACGAGGGTGGTTTGCTAAGTCAATGACTTGAATTTCCTGCGCAGTAACTTTAAATACAACACTGCTCCCGTCAACTGCCATCTATGAATAGACTACTGTAAAATTTTGAGAACGCTGCGCCATTTAGTTTGTGTTTGACAGCCATTGAAAGCAAACAACTTCGTGAATTTTAACGAAAATGGAAAAAAGTGAATTTCGTGTGCTGATTAAGCATTATTTTTGCGTAAAAAAAACCACTACCGAAACCAAGGAAAGGCTTGATAAATACTATGGGGACTCTGCACCATCAATTTCAATTCTTAAGAAGTGGTTTACTGAGTTCCGTTGTGGTAGTACCAGCACAAGTGACGCCGAACGTTCAGAACAGATATCGTAGATAAAATCCATGGAATGATATTGGACGATCGGAGAATGAAAGTGCGCGAGGTGGCTGAGGTTGTAGGCATCTCAACTGAGCGGGTACATCACATTTCGCATGAATATTTGGACATGAAAAAGCTATCCGCGTGATGGGTGCCGCGATTGCTCACACTCGACCATAAGCGCAAACGTTTGACCACTTTAAAGGAGTGTTTGGCAATGTTCTGCCGCAATCCGAACGAGTTTTTGCGGCGTTTCGTTACCGTAGACGAAATATGGATCCATCACACTACATCAGAGACCAAGGAACAATCAAGATAGTGGGTTTCTCCGGGTGAAGGTGCACCAAAAAAGGCCAAGGTAAGTCTGTCGGCCAACAAGGTCATGGCCACAATTTTTTGGGATGCACGCGGTGTCATTCACATCGATTACCTTCAAAAGGGTAAAACGATCAACGGCGAATATTATTCAGAGCTTTTGGACAGATTCGATATTGATTTGAAGCAGAAACGACCGTATTTGGCGAAGAAAAAAGTGCTGTTCCATCAAGACAATGCACAGGTGCACACGTGTGTAGTAACTATGGCAAAAATCCATAAATTGGGCTACGAACTGCTACCCCATCCAGCATATTCTCCAGATTTAGCCCCCTGTGACAATTTCCTGTTTCCAAACCTGAAGAAATGGCTGGGCGGTAAGAGATTTGGGTCGAATGAAGAGATCATAACTGAAACAAACGCCTATTTTGAGGGCCTTGAGAAAATCTATTATTTGGAAGGAATAAAAAAATTGGAAAAACGCTGGACTAAATGTATCGAGCTAAAAGGAGACTATGTTGAGAAATAAAACGCTTATTTGCCGAAATAAATATTTTTTATTCAAAAAGTCACTAACTTATCAAACCACCCTCGTACTTCGAAAACTAAAAAGCTCTAATATAATATCAAGATAATATCAAACAAGTTTTGTTTCGATGTAACAATTGGGATAAACATTGTTGGGGAACATTAGAAATTGTTGATGATATGAAATATTTAGAAATTATTATAGATAATAGATTAATTAACATTAAAATTTAGTAAATAAACAAACAAAAATAAAGGAAAAAAAATTAGATTTAAACTCCTTTTTTAAAAGAGAAATTATTTAAATAAGTACAACCTAATTTTAAAATAAATGTGACACGCGCGCGCTAATGTTTTTTGGTAGCTCAGTTAGTTGAAGCGGGTTGATAAAAGCCAAAGTCGCTGCCACTTTAACTTTGATTTCATCTGGCAGATAAGTTCATTTATTTTTTTAAATAGAAATTAAAGCAATTTTCTTACCGAAAATATTTTCTGCATAATCTTAAAATTGTAATTCTAATCCGCAATATTGCACACGACTAAAAAACAAGGTCATTTGGAAAGTTTGTTGAACGATTAAGTAAAAATGATGATATTGCTGCATTGATAACCTGACTAGGTTGTTAAAATTACTGAATTACAAAAATAGTGGAAACAAAATAGATACTGCTTAATTTTAAAATATGTGCAGTAGATTTTTCAAAAAGAAAAATTGTCCTGTTGAGTTTTGTGTGTTGTAAGAAAATTAAAAAGTTACCTGCCAGCTGGAACCGAACCTGGAACGACAGCGACTTTGATTTATTATCAATTTTAACTAATTGAGCTACGAAAAACATTAGCGAGCGCGTATCACATTTACGAGGATGGTCTGAAAAATTTCCGACCTTAACGTGAAGATGGCAGCACTCGTCAATAAAAGCTAGGGAATGTAGTTGTGCATCTTTTGACAGGTACTCACCAAAATTTCAGCCTTTTTGGACGCGCAGTTGTTATTTGACAATCGTTTGAGTGAGTCGATCTGAGTGTTTTTGTGAAAATGGAAAAAATCGAGTATCGAGCTGTCATTAAATATTTCTTTTTGAAAGGCAATACGCCTACGCAAATCAAAGATGAGTTGGACTCTGTGTATGGGGACTCTGCGGCATCATTTACCACGGTGAAATTTTGGGCAGCTGAATGTAAACGTGGCCGTACCAGCTTGGGAGACGATGAAGTTCGGGACGTCCAAAAACTGCAACCACTGACGATAACATCGCTAAAGTTCACCAAATGGTGCTAAACGACCGTCGAATTAAAGTGAGAGAGATAGCAGAGGCTATGAATATGTCCAAAGAACGTGTTTGTCACATATTGAATCAAGATTTAGGCATGAGAAAACTGTCCGCGCGATGGGTGCCGCGTTTGCTCACGTTAGATCAAAAACGTGTTCGAATGAACATTTCCAACGCTCTGTTGGCGGAGTTTAGGCGCAATAAATCAGAGTTTTGTAAATGAAACTTGGATACACCATGATACGCCCGAAACAAAAATACAGTCAAAACAGTGGACTACGAAGGGGGAATCGACTCCAAAAAAAGCAAAAACCGTTATGTCGACTGGGAAAATGATGGTGACTGTTTTTTGGGATAGTCATGAAGTTATCTTAATCGATTATCTTCAAACAGGAAAAACCATTACAGGAGCATACTACGCATCATTACTTGACAAGCTGAAGGCAGAAATTGCGGAAAAACGGCCACATTTGCAGAAAAAGAAAATCCTGTTTCACCAAGACAATGCTCCGTCTCACACCTCCGCGGTTGCCATGGCGAAAATCCACGAATTACGGTTTGAACTGCTTGACCATCCTCCTTACCCACCAGATCTAGCCCCAAGCGACTTCTTTTTGTTCCCTCATCTAAAAAATGCGCTCGGAGGACAGAGATTTTCGTCAAATTAGGAGGCAATCACCTTCGTGAAGAATTATTTTGCAGAGAAAAACGCCGAGTACTATTTGGACGGGTTAAAGAGATGGGAGCATCGCTGGGAGAAGTGTGTAGACTTACAAGGAGACTGTAGAAAAATAAAAATAAATTTAAAGAAAAAATGTCTTGCATCTTTGTTAGGTCGGAAACTTTTCAGACCATCCTCGTATCTTCAAAGTAAGTTTAAGATTTTTCTTTAAAAAAAGGTCTAAATATAATGTTTATCTCACCATTTTATGGCTATGAGTACTGTTTAAACTTATAATCAGAATAATAATAATTTACTAACTTAATTTACTTGGAAGCAAGACTAAAAGATAAAATGATCAAAATAAGGGAAAACAAGAAATACTATAAAATAAAGATAAATAAATTTAAAAGGGGTGAAATACAAGGAGTTTATAAAAGAGAAACAAATAGAAGGTTAAAAAGATACGAGGAGATGAAAACAGACTGATGTGACAGTGGAAGAAAGATGGGCCATATTCAGAGACACTATAATTGAAGTAGCAGAAACGATTTGTGGAGATACATGCAAAAATGGGAAGAATAAAAGAACCAGATGGTGGAACGAAGAAGTAAGGGAGGAAGTAAAAAAGAAGAAACAGGCATGGAAAAAATATCTTGCAACCAAAAATGAACAAGATAAGAATGAGTACAATAGAATAAGGAGAAGAGTAAAGACAGCTGTCAGAAAGGCAAAAAGTGAAGCATGGGAAGACTACGGAAAGGAACTGCAAGAAAGCTATTTAACAAACAATAGGAATTTCTGGGAAAGAATAAGGACAATGAATGGCAAGAAAGGAAAAGAAATAATGGGAATAAAAGACAAGGAGAATAACCTACAAGTAGACATCAATAACATTGTAAAGGTATGGAAGGAATATTATGAGGATAAGTTTGATAAAATAACAGAAGAACGGGAAATAAATATTGAACAATAGGAGGAAGGCGTTTAAGTAGAAAATATTAGTCTAGAAGAAATAGAACAGGCTATAAAAAATATAAAAACAGGGAAGGCAGGAGGAGAAGACAAAATTGAACCTGAAATGATTAAATATCTAGGAGAGGAAGGAATAGGATGGCTATGGAGGTTATGTAGGAAAACATGGGAAACGAGAGAAATACCAATGGACTGGGAAACAAATCTGATAGTATCTATATATAAAAAAGGAGAAAGAGCACACTGTAGCAATTACAGAGCTATATGCCTATCATCGACATGCTTTAAAATTTACACAAAAATAATAGAGAAAAAACGAGACAATTTCTAGAGGAGGAAATAGACGAAGAGCAGACAGCATACATGCCAGGGAGACAGACAAACGAAAATATATTTATAATATGGAACCTGATGTAAAGGGGGCTAGAAAATGGGGAAGAACTCGTCCTGACATTTATAGATCTCAGGGCAGCATTTAACTCGATAGACAGAGAAGTAGTATGGAAATGTCTGATCGAAACCAGTACCCCGAAAACACTCATACAAATAATACGAAGTACGTACAAACATGTTAAAGGAAGGATACAGATAGGAGGAGAAAGGTCAGATGAATTTACATGGAGGAAAGGAATTAAGCAAGGGAACAGCCTCAGCCCCCTACTGTTCATAATAGTAATGAGTAAATTAATTAAAAACACAAGGGAAAGAACGAAACAATTGCAAACACTAACAGGGTATTGAAACCTAGAGCCGGTAAAAGTAGACACACTAATGTACACAGACGATATAGTACTAATTGCGGACACAAGAAAGAAGATGCAGAAACTAGTGAACATATGGACGGAAGAAATAGAACGAATGAAAATGGAAATAAATAAAGAGAAAAGTAAAATAATGGTGATAAACAAGAAGCACGAAGATAAAACGATAGTAAAATGCAAGGGCACAACAAGGGAGGAAGTGACAACCTATGAATACTTAGGGAGCCTAATAACAAATGATGGTAAACTTTATTATGCACTACACCCACTTCAATCGAAGAAGGAACTAAAACAAGAAACAAAATTAAGAATCCATAATGGAATAACCATCCCCACACTATTATATGCATGCAAAAACTGGACGATACAGAAGAAACACGAAGGGAAGATAGAAGCTATGGAGATGAAACATTTACGAAGAATAGCTGGGAAAACAAAGTGGGATGAACTTACGAACAGAATAGTAAGGGAAATGATCAAGCAGGAGTCAATAATGAGTAAGATACAAAGAAAACAACTAAATTGGTTCGGTCATATGACAAGAATGAGCCCAGACAGACTACCTAAAAAAGTATGGGAAGCAAAAAACTGTAAGAAAAGGAGAAGAGGAAGACCTAGGAAAGATTGGATTCCACATATTGTGGAAATAGGAAGAGATAGATGGAAAACAATGGTGGAAATGAAAGAGCTAGCTGAAAACAGAAAAGAGTGGAAAAAATGGACGGAGGAATAAGTAACCCAAATCCGACGCCCGCATGGGTAAATGGAAGGGGAGAAAGAAAGAAAGAATTTACTTGGAGAGATCTTACAAAAGATTTTTTAAAAGCACGCGTTAATTCATAAGGTATATTCAATTTCCTAATGAAACATATGGTACTGTAGATTGAATTTCCAAAATTTGGTGATTTTCGGTTTTTTTAAATTGAATTGTTTGAATGAAAAATAAACAGTTCCAAAGTAATCTAGGTAGCTTTTAAAGGTAACTAAGGTAAATATAGTTATACATAAATCTTCATCATAGTTTTATGAACCTTAAGTAAGTTGTTCTTGAACTTATTACAGTTAGTTATAACACCTTAAAAATACTTAATAATAATTGATTGAACGTTTACTTAATTGCCTAATTTATTTTTGCAAACTTTTGTGAGATAAGTCTTTTAATTTTAACAACGATTTGGTGATGTACGAATGCAGAGGTTTTTGTTTTCAAGGTTTTCAACATCTTATTACCTATTGTTAAAGTTTATATATTTCTAAACTTTTTCTTTATAAGACTAACTAATTATAATTTTTTTAAAAAGTTTATTATATCTTATTTTATTAATTAATTACTTATTTAATTAATTTTATTTCGCACAACAATTGATTTATTTATTGATTTGACTTATCTCAAAGTAGGGATTCCATCGCATCCTTATTTGAGTTTTCTCAACCTAGGGCATTCCACTGTAATGTCAACTAAAATCAATGCAAGTAAAGTCAGTATGCTTAACTTTCTTCTAAGATATCTTGAAAAATGTTGATAGTACATATGTGTAATTTAAATAATCAATAGTAAATTGAAAGTAAAGTATTATATTTCATAATAAAAGGTAACGGATGTGCATGCACGCTAGCCGTTAAAAAAATGTTTTCTTAGAGCTAAGCAAATTAAATTTTTACAGTTACTACATTTCCAATCTTAAATTTCGTTAAATTAAGAAACAAAAGCTATTTGCTGATTTTTTAGTTGAATCTGCCGCTTTTCTAGTTATTTATATTTGATATTTTGTGTAATCATGTGTTGCAGAACTACAAGAAATTTCTGGCTTGTATCTATTTTGTCACCCCCTCAAGTTCCCCCCTAGTTAAGGATATGTATGGGTATTATTGCTCTGCATTTCCAGTACTGTGCCTCTATTCTGCTTCTAATAGATGAAACTGATACGCAGAGGCTTAAAAAATTACAATTTTAATATTATTAAATTACAAATTTATTAGGGGATTAGTCTGAGTTGTAACAGAGGAACTGCAATAACCCTTATACTAGATAGGCTAAATTGACTTAACATAAAGCAAAGAATTTATTATAAAATTCAATTACCACATTACATATCAAAATTTATGACTCATAACAGGGTAAATCATGAATATAATTCTCGCCATGTAAATCAATTTCGATTGTAGTATTTGCATGTATGTACTTATAAGTAAATATAAAGAGTTGAAGACTTGTGAAATGGCAATAAATACGTTGGTATTGTTTGGTAACATCATCTGTTTTAGGGATTTTCTAAATATTAGGTTGTCACTTATTTTAAAACGATAACATTCCAAATGCTAATTAAATGATTTATTGTTGTTATTATTGTCTATCGTTTTCTTGGGACGGCAATTTTAAATTAAATAGTTACAATTCTCTAAAATGAGTTGCATACAGACACTTTTAAAGGTATACCTTATTCAATGGATTAAATTAAAAACGAGTAAATCAGTATTTTATAACAATAATTAAGCAATTCTTAAATCACTAAAATTTAAACAGTATTGACCAATCAGCTATACATTATTTTAAAAATATCATCTGGTATTTTTATCTGCAGAAAAGGTAGCTTTAGATGTAATCTTGCAACAGTGTGACGTTCAAACATTTTCAACCAAAATACAATAACAAAGCTTGTAGATTTGTTTGCAGATACAAGGGTGTATGCAGTCTGTCTTTCAATGTTTAATATTTTGGGCTTGTTAATTACCACTTGATATTATTGATGCTGCTGCAATGTTTTTAGAGAGGTAGCAGTTAAAACCTTAAAGTTCCAAGGTTTTGAATAGGAGAAACAAAGAAGTGTAACGAACAAGCCGAAATAGATGGTAACGGCTGCAAAAATAGATGTTCGGAGAGGTACGAATTGCCTCTTGTAGTTGAGGGGATTTCTGCTGTGTAAAGAACTTAAAGAATTGACCCCAAGACACTGCCCTGAGGAACACCAGATGTAATAGAATGTTATGTCAGTTACTTCTGCTAGGTGTTTGGCTAGATTCTGATAGTAAGGCAAATTTTAAACTGATTGTACATTTTAATGCCATATCTACTAAGGTCAGATGGTAAATCTTAATGGAATTTGACCGTACCTGGACAAACTCCAACGCTTTGGACGCTTTTACGGCCATATCCGAAGAAAAAACAGATTTATTTGTACACATTAACAAATTTCTTTTCGGACTCTGTCACCTAAGAAGTACTATATTGATAATTTGATACTATAACGATATGATGAGATTTATAATTTTCCTTGATAATTGGTTATCTCATACTATTTCTTCAACCCTACAATGATGTGTAGGGTCGATATGTCCTGGTATTGATACACCTGAGGACATTTTTTACTAGATGTCTTTTTTGATCATTTTCAGTTTGAGTTTCTATGTGATTGTCTTGAATCGCAAATATTAGTTACATTAGCATCGTTAAAGATGTTGATACAGTACAGGCAGGCGAAAATAGTTGCCTATATTGCATTTGTTCTTACAAAGTTGCTACTTGCCACGTTTGTATGTTGGACATTGGTTAGTAGGTAAATTGATTCGCAACGTAGACGAAAATCTCCTTTAAGAACAAAATGGAAAATACAAGTTGTGGATATTTTGAGACGTCCTTTTAAATTTATGAGCCGTGTTTGGATGATAGCCGACTAGTCAGATAAATGGTAATAATCCCACGCACAAAAAATACCACAATTTAAAAAATAAGGGGTATAAATATGAAAAATGTAAGGTTAGCGCAAATCACAGAGTGTTAGGTGTCCTTTTTGGTAATTTAGGGCCATTCTTTGCATTTATACCACCAAAACAAGAGTACATTGTGAAACACTCACTTTTAGTTTTAATCAAATAAGTATAGAACAAAGAACTGTCTACTGCCTCGTTGGGATGTTTGTACCACCTTTATCTCCAATCATTATCGTTAGAACTGGTATAAAGTGTATTAGAGAAATAAAATAACATCCATAGTATTATTAGTTTTAGTACGATAATCATGAATCTTACCTTGCATTACTGCATAGTTAGTATTTCTAGTAGTTTCTGCATTGCAAGGGATGTCTGAAGCAGGAACAACTTGCAGTCTCGTGTCCTGATTTACAGGAGTACTTGATTAGTTTTCGGCATGCCTTCATGATTTCTGGGAGTAGAGACCAGAAAGGCCTCCCAACGCCTTCATGCAGTGTCCATCTCCAGTTCTTTGGGAATGCAACGGTGCAGTCGTTCAGTTTTACCCCCATATCTGTCCAGCCTGCAAAGCCTCATCTACTGATGGCAGAACTACAACACATTCCAAGATGATGATCGTGTCTAATAGCAGATTGTGCATGGAAAAATGTAGCACGAAACATATAATCAACCTCCACGTGCTAAAAGCTGACCGTTTTCTTTTCCCTGCGAAAGCAGACATAGTGCCACAACAGATAAGTGTGAATCCGTCGGCATTGGAACTGCTTTACCAGCAAAGAGCTCTGAAATCTGGTGAATGGGGATGTACCGTCGTTTATGTCCAGACTTAAATAAGATCCATATATCAAGCAGCTCAAGTACCTTTAAACTGGAGAAAAATGACGCATCAGCACCCTGCGTGCTCCTATCATATGTTTCGTGTGATACGCAATGATACGGTCATCCACGTCTTACATGGTAGCACAAGACGATCCAGCGATAGACGTCCCACTCCCTTGTAAAGACCGGATAACTCAGCAACATTCGTCACCATGTGTTCGTGCGATCAGGCGGAACAACTCTTCCTTGTTCGCGAAGTTGCGAAGAAAGTCATTTCAGTTACAAGGAAAATTTTGGTTTTCCACCTGCCTACGCATTCCTAGTCCTCTGCTCTCGCGAGTTAACTTCTTCAAAGTCTCCGTACAATATCTGTCCCAAACGAAATAGACCCTGTGAGCACCGAGTTGAAACGCCTGAAGCAACGCGAATCCCGCGCGTATTCGCCGTTGTTGCACGGCGCGTGCTCGGTTGCCCACAACACCCTAGTGAGCCCAAAATTCAAGTGATCTCACCTTGACGCTGTTTCTTCTGTCTCACGCATAATGCTACTCATTGTACATTAACGTGTTTCGATATTTCTGGTGCTGAAAATACTCTCAAAAACTACTCCAGAAATTTAAGAAATCGATTGAAATATCCGTAACATTCTTTGCTACCAACTTGAAAAGTGCCCGCCATCTTGTTCCTAAGGAAACTTCTAGTCTGCACGTCGATTTACTTACCAAGGTCATATACAGACGTACCAAGTGACACTTTTGTAACATGAAATGCAGCATTTAAATATTTTGTTCTGTGCCGTTTGTACTACTTAATATACAGCATGTCTCAAAAATAACGGACAATACGTGAATACGAGATAGTTGATGATGTGTAGAGAAAGTTTTTCCCATAAATTTTTTTTCTAAAATATTTACTTTCAGAGTTATTTAAGGTTCAAGTTTTGAGTCCGGTCCTGCACGTTCTGCTCCACAATCTCCTGATGTCGCATAATGCTGAGGACTGTAGTTTGTTGAACTTTACAGCATTTGTCAATACAGCACAATTTTGTCAATGCCGCAAAATACCCAAATGAGTTGATCTTGAAAACATTCGTAAATAAGACACGTTCCGTTTTGCCATGTTATGGTTTGTTTATTTTAAAATAAATTCAAGGTCTAATAACAGCTTAAAACATCTTACTTTAAAGAGAGCATCTGATATCATATTTCAATAAGTTAAACGGAATGCTTTATGTGTGGCGGCGTTGAACGTAATTTCAAAAATGCGATGCTAATACATTTTTTGTACGACCATGCTATTTCGGATTGTTTACCATACTTGGTTTTAGAACAGTAGGTTATATTTACTGGTTGCTAAGCAAAAACGCGTCGGTAAGTAATTACTTACCGTTCAGTTCTGTCAAAAACAGAACGGTAAGTAAATTATATGTAATTTATAAAATAAATGCATGATCTTTAGATGTCTCTTTCGCGAGAAATCATTTATTTTCTAAATAATTGGACTATTTAAAAAAATGTATGTTGTTTTTGCTCAGGCCTCTTCAATATCCCAATTATATTCGTTTTCAGATTCACTCATTCTCACGAGTTTGACAAATATCGTGACATTCAAAAATAATAGTAATTACAAACGTATCCATGGTAACGACAAAACCTACTTAATGTTTGGTGGATATACAGGACAAAAATAAATTATCTGAAATCTATTTTTTTTTCGGGGATACTTCCTTAGTTAATACCTTTGTATTCATAATGGTCGTACAAAAAATAGTATAAGCATCTCAAACAGTAAGGAGTTTACCGATCTCCTCCAATATTGGCGACTTCGCTTCGCTCAGTCGCCAAACATTGTCGTCGATCGGTAAACTGTCCTTACTGTTCTTGATACTTAATATACTATTACTAGAATCTGAAGCATTAATATTTAAAACTAATAGTAAACCTTTTCATTAAAACTGAAATAAAATTTTACAAAAATTATCTTGGGCTCGAAATTTCTCAATGAACGTAATTCAATAATCAAAAACTCTCTTTGTTATAAAGACTTTCCTTATTTATAGCAATTCTTTCTTTCGTATTCTGTGCTTGTAAATAAAATTTTTGGACTAAACATTCCGCAAAAATACACATAGTGAAATTTGATCTATGTAAAATAAACAAAACGCAATTTAAAAAAGGATACAAAACATAAATATATTTTATTTAAAACGGAAAACACCTTCAAATAAACTCTTGATAATAAAAATTATTAGTTCGATGAACTATCATCAAACGTTTGGGACTTTTTTGCAACTATGCCGTTTATAACAAAAACGCTTATTACGGTGATATGTCATGGTGTTTATAAAGACGCGACCTTGACCAATATACGTGTTTTTAAATCGACTTCTCCGAATTTTTGCTTAACTCTACACATATCGCTTTACAATGTTTTGACTATCCCAATGCTGGATGACTTATTATTTATTATCAAATTGATGCAAAATATAACAGGACCGTATTAGCAAAAAGTATTGCAAACAATTTTTAACAAATTTACAAAAAAAATTTTTTGAAGGTAGAGTTTTTTTTTCTTTAGTTTTAGATTCTACCTCGGACGCTTTTTAACCCTCTGCGTTATTGTTCGTTATTTTTGAGACACCCTGTATTTAGTTCCTAATCGACAATGAGGTAAGTGCACGATAGATCCAAAATTCTTTGTCTATACTAGAATTACTGAATTATCTAATTAGAATATTGGTATAATCAGAATGTAAATAACTACCATTCTAAATGAAATCAAATTAATAAATCTTCTACGGCCAAAACTTTTTTGACTTCTTAAACAATGAAGCATTAAAATTCGAATAAAAGCAATCTCTTTGGAAAAAATCAGCGAACATTAAAAGTACAAATGAAATCTACGTAGGTACAATTTTCTCAAGCCATTATCATTTCAAATAAAACCCTTTTTAGTCCAATGCGAAATAATCGGAAGATTAATTATATAAAAGAATTGCGAGCATCGCAAAAATTCGGGGCCGGCTCATCCGCCGAAGCGCGCATTAACGATTTTCACTGACTGTGAGAGAAGAGAAGGATTCCCAAATCTTTTAGCGGGTGCGGGAGTTTAGCGAGAATAAATGATGAACGAATTAACTTATAGACAATAATCCTATTCGATTTCTTTTCGGGGCGGCCTTATTGCGAGCGTTTAGGCCGACCATCCATCTCCGGCTTGCAGCCATTAGCCGGTATCGCTTAGCCGCGCGTAATGGACCGTGCTTTGACTGATGCGACCTCATATGTCCGCCGCTGCTGCAACTCTCTGCTGGTGCTGCTGGTGCTTCTGCTGCTTCTTGCCTGCTTTTGTCCCGTTTTTACCAAATTCACATTTAAACCCTGATTCTGCCTGATGCAGCTTTAATAACCTATTGCTTTCAAGGGAGATTCATTGTGAACAGAGATGGACTTACGTCTATTCCTCAATTAGGTCATGAGGATTGCTCTGTAAAGCCTTGTTGTTGATTTTTTTAGTAATTCACTTCATTCAATTAAAATTAATATAAATTTATTGTTGCTTTTTTAGCAACAAAATGTTCTATAATATTAAGATCCTTAATTAAAGGAAGATGATAGTAATCGCATATTCAGTTTTTAACTGCAATTATGGTAACGGCAAATAATTTTTTTAAAGTTACTGAAGACAACGTGTTTTGATAAAAGTTCAAAAAGCTCATAAAAGTATATTTTAGGATGCGAATACACATAAAAACTACTCACTTTTCATAACTTTAATTACGAAAAAAAAGGAAATCTGCTGAATGGAAAGAACGCCCTACATCGCAGATGATATACGTAGGTCGCGCACTATCTAAGAACTACATAGACGTCATATGACCTTCGCGCGTATATGAAATGCTAAAATTGCACATTTTTTGATGCTGCACTTATAATGCTGTGTATTTCTTAAATTGTGTTCATTTTAATTTCTTTCTATATAGGCGCTAAATGCAAAATTCTTGCACCCCGTAATACCTTTCCCTACGAAAGTCTTAATTATCACAGTTCTAAAGTCCAAGCTTTTAAGATTGAAAAGTTTTTCACTTGCAAGAGCTCAAAGATTCAAAGTTTGAAAGTCTTCAAAATACGCAGTTTCAATATTACAAATTCAAAAAAGAAATCCATAGGAATTCCGATTTAATTCAAATGCTAAACATTCTCTGCTTCAATTTCAGTTTGAATCGTTCAAAATTTTAGCATTTGCAAATTAAGAAAAAGTCAAACTATCAGAAATTCTGATTTGCAAAGTTTTAGATAGCAAGATCTTAAACGTTTATAGTTTGAAACCACCGATATTTCTGTGTATCAAAACGTTTTGAATACAGTTCTATAATTTTGAACGTTACTGTCTCAGAGCTTCAGAGATTTACAAGTTTCAAACTTTCTTTTCTCAATTCCAAAGTTCCGAATTGTAAATGTATTAGTAGAGTATCTTAAACTTAAAAAACTTCGGAGGCTGAAATATTTCGTAGTACCAAAACCCTTTGAAAAATTAGAAAGTGTTTTAGAAGTTTAGAAACTTTTTGTCTTTATTAATTTGTTTTCTTCATGAATTCTCATTTAAGTGGCAGCCTTCCTGAATTTACAATTTAATCTTTATTAAATCTTTGACATTATTTAGTGGATTTATCTATTGTTAAATGCTTCGGTGGTTATATAAACGCTCGTTGGTTGCTTTTCCAAATTTTCTGGAGCAGATCTTGCTCTCTGCTTACCGTGCTAGAAACACTTTTCTTGAGAAGACTGGTTTGGGTCGCTTGTATGGCCCAAGTTCTTCAATAATTAATTCCTCATTGGGCATCTGCTGAAATTCTTCTCCAGTGAAGTTGGTCCATATGAAGTTTGAGTTTTTCTCATAATTCTTGCTTAGCTTTTTTATATTATTTTACTACGATTATTATTATATAAAAGATAGTCCAGTCTTTCTCTAGTAGCTGATGCTACTACATCTTAGTCAGGATATTGGATGCTGTACGCTGTACTGGTCCGGTAGTCATAAACGCAGGATTTCGTCACATTCAGCGATTTAGTCACATTTCCTGATTGTCTCCACGTTCCGTTTCAACCACCATTATACTGATATTTAATCATTCTAAAAGAGTGAGAATTATCTGTTTTTTTTGTTTAAATAAATTACAAATTAATTATTTTACTAGATTTTCACCAATTTTGAAGCTGCATAGTATCTAATTTTTAATTAAAAGTTATTTTGTAAAGATTTTCTTCCTAATAATTAAATTTTTTTATTCTTTTCTAATTTTGGATAAAAGTAGTTTTATTATCTTTTATTATTATTCCAAAATATTTATCAATTCATATACAGAGTGTTACATTATTGTAAAAGAAAGATTGAGTAATTTAGATATCTAATTTTTGTTTACATAAATATATTCATATGAAATAAAATTACTTCACTATTTTCATTATTTTGTATTTTTTTTGTATAAGCATATGCGTGAGTTCTCTTGCTAAATGGAAAAATCTTTTATTATTGGTTTTTCGAAAAAGGTCTTGTTTCATTTAAAACCTTAAATGCTGTTATTGGAATTAACCTATGACATACAGGGTGATCAAGAAAGGGTACCATTGATTTTAATGTTTTTTGCATTTTTTTTCTAGAGACCTCTGGTTGTGAAAGTGTATCGCTCGTAAACTACTGAACCAAATTAAATATTTTGAAAACACATTTTTAGGGACAAGAGGTTTCGATCGCTTTTTGTTATTGCATTTTTATTAAAACTAACATTTCCTAAAAGGAACATTTCCTTGAGGAAAATAATGCCAGCATATGGAAAGTGTTTATTTAGCGAAAAATCTTGATGTCCTTTATTAATACTCAAGAAAACATAGTTCGCTATTATTTTCATATTAAATCTTAACTGAAACGTTCCTTTGGTTGAAAATGAGCAGTCGCTCGAGATGTCGGACTCCATTAGTATCTGAGATTAGCCCAGAAAACAGAGGTTTGGGCAGTCGTTAGAGGTGTCGGGAGCACTAGGTTCCGAGACTAGCTTGTGGGTAGACCACACGGCGTTCACCTTTAGAACTGGTTGTTGTCTACACTCTTCCAGACTTGTCTGAGTAACGGATGACACAATCAGTGTGTAAGTTTTAAAAACTTTAAAGTAGCTTCGGGCAAGTTACTGCTACAATCATAATATCACTTGAAGTTGCAACAACATTAAAGTAATTATACTAAGTAGCAATACCGTTCCACATACTTTAAAAACCTACTTAGAAGTAATTGAACTACATAGTTCTAATAAATAGTAGAAGTAACTACATAATTACTAAAATATTCCAAATTGAAGTAATTAAACCTATAAAGTCATAAATTTAGTTGTAGTTACGTAACAGCTACTCAATCAAAGTTCCGATTTCAGTTACCGCTACTTAGATGCTGCTTGGGTATAGTAGGTATACAGAATATCCAATTTTTGTTTAACGTTTGTTAATTTATGACCACCCTTAGAGGACTACGAATCAGTTACATTTGTAAGAGCTACCAGTATTCACTGGTGAGAACGAGGTTACCTATCAACCCTCTGCTAGCTCTCCAAGCTAGTGCCGAAGCTATTAACGTGCTGGTCCGTCGGGGTCCGTCTCCGAGGAAGTCCCATCACCCCTAGTCTAGCTTGCGGACTTTTACTGCCCGGACGAGTTCAACTTCAAGTGTGGCTAGGTCTTGGAAACCGGGTCAGCCTAGAATATCTCAGAATTTAGCCACCCTCCCTACCATAACTAGGCTTGCTGAGTCTATGTATATACAATGAGAAATCATCTGCTTACCAGACACGAAGAGATTATTGTATTGTGCTACCAACATAGCACTATAGCTGAGATTACGATGCGCAGTTGGGTTTTGACTTCTGAGGTAGTAACATCGATACAACCTCGCATAAATCTCGCATTTTTTTATTCTTTTATTACCTTGTTATTGACTTTGATATTTTATTGACTCGTACTCTTTGGCAGCTAGACCAAGATATTATAATAGGTAAACCCTTACCTAAGAGACTACATACGCACATTGTTCATGGCAGAAATCGAGTGATCGGCTTTATCAAAGTGTATTCGTTAGTGACCTTAGTTCTGAAAACATGCGTAATACTTCGTCCTCAAAACGTACGCATTTGCGTTCGGATAATCCAAATCGATTCAGATGCTCAAAACGAGACCTTTCGTAAGATTTTTTACGCAAAGCTGGTTGCATGAGAATGTTAAGATTGTTACCATCAAAGATTCATCCTCATGAGCTATCCAAATCCGCTTATCAGTGCATTGGGAGATTATGATATCGACGTACATTTTGGTTGTTTAAGCATCCGACGTTACCTTTGCTAGTACACGTCGGTATAGGTCAAGGTTCAGCGTTTAGCGTCGGTGAAGTTCAATGTTATATTCAAACGATAAAACTTTACTGAAATCTTGAAACAGTATCGTTTTCAGTTAAGACATAATAATTATGTAAAATATTGAATATTTTAATATTTAAACTCTTGTAATAAGGTGTTAACATCAAAATGTAGTTATCATTTTTAATGGTAGTAGTTATCTATATTCCGCCATTAGACGTTCGAATCAAAACTGTATTATGCTATTCACCCAGAATAACCTTCAGTTATGGTATCAGTTATAACAATTTCTTTTTTAAATTACCCTCCACATTGTCCTCGTCTCGCATGATGTATTATCCCCCTCAGTACTCCATACCGTAGCACGTGCTTCAACGAAAACTCAGTGGATATCGTTCCTTATAACATTTTCGGGGCAATCTTTTATAAGTTACGAGCGTACTGAATGTCCTTATGAGATAATGACAGCATGTAATCAGTGAGCCGAAGACTGCGTTGATGTGAAGAGATGTGTTCGCGTCCAGCAGCGGCGACGTGCGTTCCCATGGTAACATGCCGCCCCCGCCCTCGTGGACAGTGACAAATGACAGACAAAGGGTGACTAGGCTCCTCGTTTTACATATGCAGCGACACCCATTTGTCTACTATACCCACCCTCGCACCGAGCTTTTTATTCGTTCGCTGTTTGTGCGAGAGCGATTTAACCCTTGTGCGAAGCGACACAGCAGAACGGTTTCGTTTATATCATCGCTGATGCCGTTCCTACACGCAATTCTTTATAACAAGAGACAATTTTAAACGAAGCACGTATAGTTATGTGTTATTCAAACTGTCAGCGCTTTATTCAAATTTAATTGCTTCTAGTTCTTCCTAACGAAGCTAGGGTATTTTCAGTAAAAATACCTATTTTGCTTCGATCCGATTTATTTTGATTGGAATACAATGAGCACTTATTTTCTGATAGTTTGAACAAATTGATAAGAAAGCATATAGCTGGTGTTTAAAAGAAAACACTAAATAATGGTTAAACATATATGAGTTATGTTGAGTGGTATGTATGAATTATGTAGAGTGGCATCAACCCTTATTTCAATGTAATTGAACACACTTCATCTTATCTGCAAAATTGGTTTTTAATTACCAAAGGGCGTTCCTAAACAGCATTCATAATACTTGAGAACCCTTCATAATGAGAACTAGTAGAAAATTGCAAAATAAATGTTAAAAATGAAGTGTATTCAAATGATAGAGTCACATGCTTTTGGAGTAAAAGCACTCCCCCAAGACTTTGTATTATTATTTTTCAAGTTTCATTCAATTAATGAACCGAATAAATATTAGGACAAACCAAATCGTATCATTCATAATTTGTTTCATCTAACTCGTTTTTATAGTTTTAAAGTTAATTGAATAATCCCAAACAAACAAATGAAAATCTGGGACACAGAAATCACGAGGGTGAAAATGCAAGATGCATCGCGAATCACGCTGCGATCACAAGGCGAAACTTGAGTAATTTAACTGACAAGAGGAACAGCAGGCGAACTGGAATGATTCAGTAGCCTCACAAAATTTATAACGGATTATAACTAAAATTTTTGCAGTAACTTTTCTTTACATGTTTTCATTACTGTATGACATTAAAAACGTAATGAGGTTTTGAATTATTAACTCGTTATTAGGGTGTATATAGTTAACGATAAGTCACAAGATGCTGCTTACACTCTTATATTAACTTAATGTATTTCACAGCTGTTGATTCCGTTCCTCCAAATTGGGTTAAGATCAGCGATCTTGGTGGTCATGAATTTACAAAATGTCTGATTATAACACGATCTTGAAAAATCGCAGTTAACAATTCTTTAACTGGTCGGTAAATGTGCGGAGGTACTCTATTCTGCATAAAAATCATGTTTTCAATTCCTTCGTGCTCGTTTTGCAACTGTGGTATTGCATAATCCCTTAACATTTGCAGGTATTGTTCATTAGTAACAGTTACAGATACGGCCTCCCCATTCTGTATTTCCTCGAAAAAGTATGGACCAATGATGAAATTAGCTGTGAAATCGCACCAAACGGTGAGTTTTTTGTCATGAAGAGCTGTGGATTTTCTGTTGACTATATTCGACAGTTTTGAGTATTAACTCCACCGTTAAGAGAGAAATGGGCCTAATCTGTCCATAAAATACGGGATAACCATTCGGGTTCAATTTCTATTAGAGCCAACATTTGTAATGAAAAATCGTACCTGAGAGCAAAATCTGCATCCTTTAATTCAAACACCAGTTGCAGTTTATAGGGATACATTTTTTAAGATTTTTCGTCAAATTTTCAAACCGTGGTGTATGGCATTTGTAATCGTTTTGATATCGCATTCACACTACTGATTGGTAGCGGATTAGTATTAGCTACGTTTTGATTTTCCTGAAGAACTTCTGCAACTTGGACATCACTAATCCTTGGTCTTCCTGATCTCGGAAGATCAGTTACATACCCTGTTCATTCAAATTTGCTAATCAAATTACGGTACGCCTTCATTTGGCAAAGTTTGGTAACATTAATTTAACACAAAATTTTATTTAGACAATATCTGTTCGATATAAATCAAATTGTTGTGGAATGTGTAAAGGTATTCTATGTTACCTACCATCACTTATTCTTGATATATATAATTAGTTCATTTTATAAAAAAAAACCCTAGCGATTTGCATTTTAATGCAGTAAATTGAAAAATAACCAACATATTAAATTATTATAATAAAGTCAGTGGTAATATCTTAAGGTAAAAAGTATTATTCATCAAATACTGAAAAAGATCGAACGAGCTCCCCCCAAGTTAAGTTTCTGGATACGCCACTAACGCCGACTTTTCAAAATTTTAATGAGGACTGGCCAATTTACAGTTTCACCAATCGTACTAGACACTGTTTGCATATACAGTGCGAGTCAAAAGTAAGAAATAAATGCAATGGAACGGAAATACTGATTTTTGGAAAAATGCCAAAAACAGGTCAATTTTGTTTTTAAAGTCCGCACTTTTTGACATAATATTAGGATGTACAGAGTGATGTGTTTAAGTATGGTGATTATAGTACTTTCTCGTCTTCATTGTTTATTAGTTTAAACGGTGCTCATATCCTGTAAATGAAAAAAAATACATGTAGTACCTTTTTAAAAAATTATTGAAATTAGTGCGCTCAAGAGCCAACAAGATTCCATAGTTCAGTTAGCCGGAGCGAGGTGATAATAACTGTGGTGATAATAAGTTGTTGCCGTCCCAGGTTTAATTCTAGCTGGCAAATAACTTCGCATTCTTAAAAACAGGGCGATCCAAAATGATTGAGGGCGGTTTGAATTTACCTCCATGTGATATTATTGTCACATTGGGAACACGAACATTTTTCAGGCATTTTTATCCTTCTTTTATTTTACAGTGACGTCTCAAAAATCATATAGCTTATATACTATATTAATTTTAAATAATAAGCTAACCTGTCAATAAAATCGTCTAACAAAGCGTAGTTCTGAAAAGAACTGTTTTGTAAAATAAGTAAACAAGCGAAATAAAGCAGAGATTCAATGAAAACCTGGAATAACGTGGCAAAACATAAGGATGTAAACGAGAAAGTAACGTTATAATTTGATGCAACACATTTCAATAGTGCCACACTAACAACGTGAAATACACTAAAACCTACGGCGCAAATACCAAACCGTCCTCACTCAATTTGGATCACACTGTATTTTTACACAACATAACGCCGATATGCGTTATTTGATCATGCATGCAACCAATATTTTTAGGCAAATAGCTTTTGTTTTTAGCAAATGTGGATATAAATATGGTCATCAAAAATTTAATATACTCTAAATAACTGTTTGCTCTTTAAGCAAAAAATGCAAAAAATATCCCAGTTGGATAGGTGCGTAGACTCCCCTCTTTAGATCTTTAATTGAGAATTGTATTGCCTAAAATATATTAACCATGTTAATGAGGGCTACAGCCTTCGCGCCACCACATAGTCGGCGCCTATGGATAGAGACAATGTAAATCCAAATGAAACTCACAAATAGTGTACTGGCGGTGTACTGTCTAAATAGCCACAATGTATAAAACTTTTACGTTTAATACAGTGTGTTCATTTAAAAACTTTCCACCTTGAATATCGATTTCTCGATATCGATTTCATCGATTTGTTTTGCAGGGGGGCATTTAAATATAACAAAATTTTGCATCTCACCCTCTCACCCCCACCCCACCAACTTTAAAATGCCAAATACAGTATTATAGGCATTGGCGTGTGTGATAATGGTCGGTATCCACAATTAATAAAAATAACTGCTACTACTCATTACTTGACGAACCACGTCCCAGAAGCTAAGAAGCTTGTGTAGGTGGGAGGGACGATTATTACTATTATGCAGACCCAACGTGCGGTTGCAGCCGACTTAACAGATGGTATTTTCACAAGTCCCACATTTGTGTTACAGCTAAGGGAAACTGCAGAAAACCTTAATCAGATCTGTCTGTACCGGGAGTCGAATCCGGAACACTTGTATGAGCGAAGAGCACGCTAGTCCCTACGCTACCAATGCTAAAAAGGTCAATGCTTGGTCGGAGATTCTAGGTAATGCTTTGGCCTACTTTTGTTTAAAACTTGATGTTTAACGACGATCAGATACATTTTCAACAGGATGTGGCATTAAAAGATGGTATCTCAGTAACAAGAGCAGTCTTTAAAATAAACATGAGTTGATTATAAGTAAAGGGCTGAACTGACAAAACTTGACAAAAGTCTGGCGTATTGTTTGTGAAATAATTTATATGATATTGAAGGAGGGTTGTTAGAAGACTTCTCCCTGTATCTCAGTAATCCATGATTTTAGTTTTTTGTGCCAAAAAATTCCTTTTTTATTCCCTTTAAGATGAGTGTCAAAATGCGAGGGGGATGCAGAATTTTGACAATGCTTTATTTAAGTGTCACACTTAATGCCTGAATTATTAATTGAATTGACGTAGTTTTGCTGAAATCGATATTCTGTATAGGTTAGGAGATATACGATAGAAAGTTTTTAAATGAACATACTATAGGTATTGTCCACGGGAACCAAGTAATCCTTTGATGCCTATGCTTTAGGTCGCCTCACTTAGATCGATAGTTGATGTGTAGTGCGTGTGAGATAGTATTATCTGTATCAATGCGTCCTCCTTACCCTTCTCAGTTATCAGAGGACTGGTTGGCATGCGTGGAAAATACATGCCTACACATTGCCACATACATTTTTTTGGGACAACTTCCAATGTCAATATTTTTATATTCATCATTTGATTCAGTGGAATTAGATGATGAATCATCAGATGAAGAATCAGAGTCAAATCACATACTAAGAGTTGGAAGATGTTTATTTGTCTAGGAAAGGAGCGATCCATGTATATACATATTCGATGCTGTATACAGAAAAGTCAAAATTGACTCAAATATGTGGACTTGAAGTGCTCTTAGCTATCGGTAGCAGATCCATTGGATTCAAATAGCACCGAACAACAAAACTTTTTTATTTTCCTTTGAATAAAACTAGATGAATTTTATAATTTCAATTTTTTGCGCCAAACGACTCCTTTTTTATTCCTTTTAAGATGAGGTGTCAAAATGCGGAGGGGGGGGATGCAGAATTTTGACAATGCTATATTTAACTGTTCCCCTTTAAAAATAAATTGACGTGTTTTTTGCTGCAATCGATATTTTGTATAGTTTAGGAGATATACAATGAGAACTTTTCAAATGAGCACACCATAGGTATTGCCCACGCGAGCCAACTAATCATTTGATGCTTACGCTTTAGGTCTCATGGGTAGTGCAAGTGAGATAGTATTATCTGTCGAATGCATTCTCCTTACCCTTCTTTTCAGTTATCAGAGGACTCGTTGGCTCACCCGGAAAATACATGCCTACACATTGCCACATTCAATTTTCTGGGACAACTTGCAATGTCAATCTTTTTTGATTCAGTGGAATGAGAGGATGAATCATCAGACGAAGAATCAGTCAAATCACATACTAAGAGTTGGAAGATGTTTATTTGTCTAGGAAAGGATTGATCCATGTATATACATATTCGATGTTGTATATAAAAAATTCAAAATTGACTCAAATGTGTGGACTTGAAGTGCATTGGATTCAAATAACACAGAACAACAAAACGTTTTTATTTTCCTTTGAATAAATCTAGATAAATTTTTATAATTTGATTTTTCTGAATCCAAATCGTCAAATAAAAATGTACGTACTATCACCTAACGTTTTTTTTTTGCAATTTCATTCTATATATTATAAATTACAAATCCAATAATTTTGTCGTATTAGTTGGGAATAAATATTAAATTATATCCTTTCTGTTTTTTTAAATAACTTTTAAATGTCAAAGTGAACATCAGAAATTCAGTAACATACAGTAACGGACCAGTAAGCGAACAGCGTAACATCGCGAACATTTGTTTCCGGGGGACTTGTTATATTGATGCCCAGAATATTGGTCTTGGCATTTTTGTTTTGGCCCTGGAATTTTGATTTCAGAATTTTGATCACAGAATGTTGATCTCAAAATTCTCAATTTTAATTTCCGGGAATCTACTCCCGCTTTTTTGAGTCTGTACAGAAGTTCAAAGTTCGCAGTACTTGTCTGGCATTCTCCAACGAAGAGAACAAAAGTCGCAGTCGTTCAGGAGAGGTTTGAAATCAACAGTTTTGTCATATGAAGATTTTGAAAATCAATTACTTGACTGCTTGGGATAGCAGTTAGCATACAATTTCAAAAATGAATAGGGATCCGTATGTACTCCTTTTATATTTGCTTTGAGATTGCCAGTTAACTTGCCTCGCCATGCTCCTGTTGAGAAAACTTGGTATACAGGGTGTCCCACAATGCTGTTTACCCTCAATATCTCCCTTATTTGAAAAGATAAAAAAATCAACCAAGAACTATTGTGAATGACTCAAAATGGACCTTCAGAAAACATCCTTAAACGCTGGTTGCATAGCCACGTTTAAGAGATCATGCCAACTTGATTAATTTTTCAAATTGCACCTTCTATTTTTTTCACGAAAATGTATTCTTCACTTTATTCTGCATACGGTAGTATATCTTACTTAATTATCTAATGTGCATTTAGGGGTTGAAAAAAATATTTAGAAAACTACTTAAATTGGACATAATAGTTCTGCAGAAAACTTTCAATATCTGAAAAATGGAGTGTCAAAGCTATCACTTTATTACTAATCCTTTATGTTGTTGATTGTTCCAGGTTCAATTATATATGAAAATCAGAACTGCATTTGTATTGGTTCTATTATGTAGGTATTATGGAAATTGTAAATAGCACTTTTACACAAAAGAAAATGTACGTAATTCATTCTTTGAATTTTTGTGGGTTGGTTACTTTCTGCGGAACTACATTCAATTATGGATATGAAAATCGTTATCTATTTTCTTAGAAATTCTACAATAATTTTGCGAAATCATCGATTTAGACCAAAACTATCTTAATTGTAGTATCCATAAGTATCGTAGATAGTTGTAAATCCTCAATATATAATTGTCTTTTGGTAAACTGAAATGCCGATCAGTTGATCTGTGATAAAGAATATACTCGTACATACGAGGATGGTCTGAAAAGTTTCCGACCTTAACGTGAAGATGGCAGCACTCGTCAATAAAATCTAGGGAATGTAGTTGTGCATCTTTTGACAGGTACTCACCAAGATTTCAGCCTTTTTGGACTAGCAGTTGTTATTTGACAATCGTTTGAGTGAGTCGATGTGAGTGTTTTTGTGAAAATGGAAAAAATGGAGTATGGAGCTGTCATTAAATATTTGTTTTGGAAAGGCAATACGCCTAAGCAAATCAAAGATGAGTTGGATTCTGTGTATGGGGACTCTGCGCCATCATTTACCACAGTGAGATTTTGGGCAGCTGAATTTAAACGTGGCCGTACCAGCTTGGAGACGATGAACTTTCGGGACGTCCAAAAACTGCAACCGCTGACGATAACATCATTAAAGTTCACCAAATGGTGCTAAATGACCGTCGAATTAAAGTGAGAGAGATAGCAGAGACGAATTACCGTTTGAACTGCTTGACCATCCTCCTTACTCACCAGATCTAGCCCCAAGCGACTTTTTTTGTTCCCTCATCTAAAAATTGCGCTCGCAGGACAGAGATTTTCGTCAAATGAGGAGACAATGACCTTCGTGAACAATTATTTTGCAGAGAAAAACGCCGAGTACTATTTGGGCGGGTTAAAGAGATGGGAGCATCGCTGGGAGAAGTGTGTAGACTTACAAGGAGACTATGTAGAAAAATAAAAATAAATTTAAAGAAAAAATGTCTTGTATCTTTGTTAGGTCGGAAACTTTTCAGACCACCCTCGTATACCTAAGATAACTCGTTATATAAGGTACGAAAAACAAAAAATATTCAAACTACAATATGTTTATTCAATTTTAAAGATAATTCTGAATTGGTTTCTGAATTTTAATAAATAATGCAGTTGTTACAGAGAAAACCAGAAAACAATTGCTGTGTATTGTAAGGATGATAATCGCATAGCGTGCACAATAAGTTTGAACTTAAAGACATATCATAATCAAACAAGAATTTAACAGAATGATTCTCACACTATTTATAAACTACATACATACACATTATACATAATCCATTTCCCCATTTTCCGCATTTGCAGTATCGGGTCCACACAAACTCTTATGGGAGTAAAATGGAGATAATGAAGCTATTGTAGTAAGGACATTATGCTCCCCCATACTTTATCACTCATACAACTTTCATACTTTATCCTAATGAGCTCAAATACGACCGTACTAAATTTTTAAAATTTAATCGCAACCGAGATTTGAACCCATGTTCTTTTAATAGAGAAGCATCTCTACGACTTTGCCACAGTGGGCCTTTTATGATATCTATAAACTAGATATTAAAACTTATCCGAAAGGTGAATTAAATTTACTAGATTGACTGATGGCAAATACAGATCGTTTTAGATTAAATTAGCAACAGGTATTGATTTGCTGGTAAGGCAGCGATAAACCATGCATATCTCAATTTGCGGAAATTATTATACCTACATTGGTCTCCAAACGACGCTAAGGAAAGTTCTTAGAAAATAGTAAATATAAAAAGTCACATAGGGAGGGCAATAAATGTTTTAGAATTTTAAAAAGGATAACTTTCGTATCATTAACTTGTTGTTTGCTAATAATGCTCTTCTGGTATCTAATTGGATAATTTAAGGCCAAGTAAATGCATATGTATTCATTTCTGCTACTTCTTGAATCACTCAAGCAATTGAAAACATACATAGCTACTTTGTGTACAACCATTAAGAATTTATGTAATTTCTTATTAGTTTCCGTAAAAAGAACGGCTGTGTGTACTAATTTTTTAATGTCTTATCTTTATAGTGCAGTTATAGTACAACTGGTTATACAACTGGGTTTGAGATTGTCTTTTTTATCTTTAATAATAATGAGGAAATCGAATCTTTGAAAAGACAAAAACTATATCATATAGTGATAAAACGGCTAGCAAAATAAGATTCTACCAGTACAATATATTTAGTTGAAATAATAATAGCAGTTAATAATTATTGTTTTTAATTGGGTAAAATTTGCATTGAAAATTAATATTTGTGATTTTTACGTTGTAACTCCAAATTCAAAAAGTAAGCAGTATGGTCTTTCTCCAAATTTCCAAGTTCATGGCGCACACAGGACTGAAACCTGATTCTAGCCGGTCAAAACTCCAAAAACCATTGTTAAAATCAAAGGTATTCTAAGAAACAGTATTTTAGTAGAAAGCTTAGTGAACTCGTAACTACCTGCCGCTTAACGTTACGGCAAATAATAACCATAAAAAAATCCGAAATTCCGGTCAAGTGCAGGTCAGTGTTAACCTTTTCGAAGGCGCCAATCTGTGTAGATGTTTTTGTAGTTTGTTCGTTAACCTGAAAGTGTTGTTTTGTGGAACTGTTTTTTTTATTGATTTCAATAATTTATAAAAACATAATTGAAGTGCAAAAAATTCTTATAAAATGGTAAGTAGATGATACCCTTCTAACATAGAAAACGGTGATTTTTACTTTCCGAATAATAAATGTTTTATTTTGTGGTTTATAACTTAGAAATCTTGCAAGCTCTTGCGTTTGTATTTTTAATATTTTTTTGCTGTAGTATAAAGAATAACATATTTAAAAATCAATATGCATAATGTTGCATAAACTGAAATACAATCGAAATGAAAAGGGATAGTTATTAAACGATTAGCAATATAATTTTTCCACGTTATTTCATTTAGATATTAAAGAAGCATTTTAAGTTGTGTAATATTTCTTAAAATAAAGAAGAATTCCTGTAAATGCTATTTATTTAACGTCTTACCTTATTTTTTAATAACATAATTATGTAAATAACTTTTTGTTTGAAAAAGTATAAAAGCATCAACTGGTCCAGTTCTAGTGGCTAAAAAATTGGTTTTTTATTTCTTTTTTGGTTATTTTACTATTTTTATACTATTCCAGTCATTTGCTTTCAGTTAAGCCTATAAAATAGTTTTGACCGGCTAGAATCGGTTTCCATCTCTGTGTGATGGCGCGTGTTTGAAATAGAGCAGAGAACTTAAGATAATACTGATATATTGATAAGTAACAATTATTCATGAAATGAAAAGGTTTAGTTAATGCCAGAAATATTTTTTTTGTATTCATTTTTTCGGATACCATTCATACCGAAAAAAATAATATAGAAACGAATATAAAAATATTGTCGAATACACGCCGCGCGGTCATTCTTCAGGCTCTTGGCCCCTTTTATAGTACTCCGCTAGACCGCAGCGCTTTAAATCTCGTCCTCGAACCTAAAAATTGACGTGATAGCGCACTTGTAACAAAAATAACTATTATTTACTGGTACACGTCTTACAATGTACAACATTAAAATATTAATGGCCGGTTTCACAAAGCTTGATTAAGTTCATGTTAACTTAATCATGATTAAATTTGAAATCCAGAAATATAATTGGATAAAATTTCAGGTCTCTTAAATCTCAGCCAATAAAATTTCTGGTTTTCAAAGTTAATCACGATTAAGCTAATCAGAACTTAATCAAGCTTTGTGAAACCGGCCAAAAAGGTGTCAAAAATATGTCATATTGCAGTATCACTAGTTCTTCCTCGCGACAGTATCAAAAATAACGCATCTAGTCACGAACATATGTATAATGTTTACGCAACTTTATTTATGATTTATAAATTGTGTGTACAAGGGATACTGGAAATGTTTCTGGAATTTAGTAGTTGTAGTGGTGCCAGCATTTTTCAACTGTCATATTCGTAAAACTTAACTTTTTTCATGTATAATTCAGTTGACAGTTCGTACCCAAGTAAACTAGTTTTGTTTATACAGCATTGTTTAAAAAAGTAGTTTTGTGTAAAAATGGATATCTCGCGTGAACATCCGTGCCATAATTCTTTACGATTTCAAATGTAGTCTAACGCCGAAACAATGCATCAATCGACTTCATTTGGTTTTTGGAGATGAAGCACCATCCAAGAGCAGTGTTTACAATTGGTTTGCCGAATTTCAGCGTAGACACACCACTGTCAGTGACGAATTTCGTGAAGGTCATCTATCAATATATGTTGTTGTCACGAATATCGATGCTGTGCGTGAAATTATTGAGCGAGATCGGCATGTGACACACCGTGAGATTCAAGGATCCTTGGGCATTGACATGAAATCAATAGACATGATTTTGCATGTTCATTTGAACGTATGAAGCTTTGCGGTCGTTGGATTCCTTAGAATTTGACAGAAGGGAAAAAACAGAGTCGTGTCAAATGATGCAAAGAAATGCTCAAGAAACTTAACTGAGGTCGTTCAAATTTACTAAACAAGATCGCTATTGGTTACGAAACTTGAGCCTATTCATCAAAGCCCGAAAGTAAACAGCAATCTTCCGGTTGGGTATTTCAAAGTGAGCTAAAACCGAACAAAAGTTGTTCGTTCAGATAGTGCTACGAAGTAAATGATCGCTTGTTTCTTCGGTTTAACTGGACATGTAGCAAACATGGTTTTAGAGGATGGACGGACTGTGATTGTTAATTGTTATACCTTCAATTCGTTTGGCGGAACTCATCCATGAAATGAGAAGAAACAATCAAAATCGGCGAATTATTCTCAATTGCGACTACGCCTAGCTCTCACACAGCACGTCAAACCGTTGATTTTTTATCCAGTAAAAATGTCGAATTAATGACTCATTGCGCGTATTCACCTGATTTGTCATCAAATGACTTCTTTTGTTACCAAACATCAAAATTAAATGCGTATTTTTCTATAGTTTCTTCCACTAGAAAATCATTCATTAATACACTTCATCATCTAAAACAATATTCTTGCTTGTCTTTTATGCGATGAGATTTTTCAAAAAGAATTTATAATTTTTTTAAATTTATTTCAAGGCAACTCAAAAATATTATTTAACACAGACAGGTATTCCATATGAATGTTCTTGGTCCGAAAGTAGAAAGGTATCGAATGTGAAGTAGACAATAGGGCCGTTTCACAATTTTGAAACGTAACGTTTTTATATTCTATCGAGTTAGTAATAACTCGACGTATTTATTTCAAAATTTTTAACGCAGCCGTTAGCGAGATATGCAATTTACAATTTTAAATTTTTCTGTCCTTTTCTAGTACAACAACGTCATAGTCCTCGTATACGCTGTATTTAAACTAATATGTAAGACGAAAGTATGATGACGTCAGCGGTGTAGAAAAGGACGGAAAATATTTAAACTTTAAATTCGTTTTAAGTTATCGTAATGCATTTATCGATTTTATGTGGACCTATACATTAGATAACAGTTATACTAATAACATATACAAATTATATCAAAATTTAAATTCTATGCAACGACCCTATTGGGTATAAACCAGGACCAAGAACACTCCTTGTGGAATTCATGTTTGAGTTAGGTAACATTTCCGAGCTGCCTTTAAGAAATCAAAAAATAAACAAAGCTTGTGTCACAACCAACCATTATACGCTAGCAACCTTTCCAATTTTTGAAGCTCGTTCGAAACCTACAGTATGTACATTACTTTATAAAATGAGAAGAATATCTAGGATAATAAAAATAGGCAATGATACATCGACATTGGCATAAGATTTTGATTTTCTTAAATTTAAAACTTAGAACTTAACTAAATATTAAAATTAACAAAGTAGAAATAAATATTCGTCATATAGATTTCTGGATTTTATTGAAATTTTACTATAATATAACTATTACTACACTTACTATTAAATGAATATTTTGTGATGTAATAGATAAGTCTAATTTTTCTGTAACAAATTCAACACATTTGGGGTCTTCAATTAATTCAAATGAATGTCAATTCGAAAATAGTTTGGAGAGATTTTCCCAAATGTATGTTTATATATGGAATGCCACATTTCTAATACATTGACGGTTCTAGGTCGTTGGTTTGTAGCATATCACATATCCTAAACAATGTCAATTTCCAGACTTATTGATTCACTAAATTAATAAAATCAGTAATAATTTACAATTACCGTCGCGCTAAAGCAAGAATCTTTAATTTTCTAGAAAATACTCGGTTCTGAAAACTAACATGTAATTTGCTACTTATTTTCCTATGTTAATTGTAATATTCGACTCTTAGGAACAGGTAAATTTCATAGAATTTTTAATAACTAAAAACATACCAAATCTATTATCTGGAGTGTGAAGGTATATTTTTGTTTCGTACCTCGCGTTTCGTCCGTTGACGAAAATTTATTTGAAACCTTCTCGTTTCGTGCGGAATTAAAATAATGGCGTTTATGACTTCTTATTTCGTGGGTTATTTACTTGCACATGTTTACTTGATCTTATCTGAATATCAAGTACTATACTACCTATAGTACTATAGTTTGAGTATTATTGCAAAAACAGAAAAAGTCCTGAGGAAATTTTGGACTTAAGATTTTTCGAACACATTTTGTCTTTGATTTATTAGCTGTACTGTTTATACGATCAACACTTGTAATCAATAAATTCGCTATAAAAGGTAATGTGGCTCCTAGGATACAACTTATCTGAATCTATGGATATCATTTGTTTGGAAACTTTACTCAATTTAGAATATTGATGGATAATGCAGATCTACTGAAAAGTATACAGTTTGTTGAATTTAAAATAATTTGACAATAAAGCACGAGTTTGTTTAACTAATACCAGTTTTTAATCATTTTATAAGAGAATATTTTTTAAAGAGAAGATTTAGCTAATTTAAATGCATTAATTAGGTTAAGGGATTTTGATGACGCCTTGTTTTGACTACATTAATAAAATCTTTAATTTTATGGTAATTAGATCACTTAATCCATTTTGTTTTTTAGAAAAGATAGTATTTTTAATAAAAAAACGAATACCAAAGAAATTTTGAAAATATTCCGGAAATCAATAAATATAAAATATAGGTTAATTATTCTCTTATTTTTACAGTTGGTGTGTTATGAATCGGCGTGTTTTTAAGCACGTACAAGTCTTGTTTACGGAAGAACAGTGCTGATTACAATTTTCATAGATTTAGTCAGCCGATTAATCTGCTTCGGACATTTAACGGCTGTCATCATCAGTTTGTTTGTTTGATTTTCTAAAACAAGGTCAAGACCCAGCTGTAGAATGCGATTATACTTAAGCAAGGTTGCCTGATATGACAATGGTTTTTTTCTAAATTACTCGAAAACTAATTAACATAGAAAGAAATTATTGCTTCCACCCTGTATAATACAGACAAATTAAGTGCAGGTACTTTTTTATTTAAATTATCTTCAATTCAAAATTTGGCTAAAAAACAAGAACTTTTTAATTACTTATATTAAATCCATAGTGTGTTTCTTTGTACAGAGATATGGAAAGTGTTTAATATTCTGAGGCATTGTATTTGAATTTACCCTTTTCAAAGAAATCCGTTTTAGAGAGACTAATACCTACTTTGTTATATACCGCTAATATCACCAGTAATTTCCTTGAAAACCATAACATTATTAAATTTGCAATTTGGAACAAGAATGCATGATGTACAGGAGTTAAAGAAACATTAATACGGGAAAACCTTAGTTCCCTTAAGCACAATGGGGATGTTTTGTAAATAGTCATAACTGTTAAAACTGTAAAAGTATTCGTATAATTATATACATATTATACATTTTCATTCTTAATATCTAATTAATTTCTTAATTATATGTACTAATCCATTATTATTATTTCCCCTTTATTAATTAGGATATAAATGTAGCTAAAACGTTTAATTTAGAAAATTCATATAATTGATCAAGCAGTTGAACTGGTTTAAAAAAATCACATGATTACTTAAAAAAATTTGAAAAAAATTATGTGTGTTAATACTTTTTATTAATACTTTAGATTTTTTGTATATAATGTGAAAAAATAGATAAAATATTGAGCAGAAAATCAACAATTTGTATGTAGAAATCCTATTTTAATAACTATCCAAAGTCGGTAGGTAAATGACAGATGAGCGCATAAACGAGAGGTCATTAGTACCGAATTTTGAAATTTGCATGCTAATATGCCATCATATAAGTATTCTGCAATGTGATTTTAGTTAAAGTCGCTGAAGCCTAAAACTTTGTCTATCATTTCCCTATTTGCGACGTACCTAACGATGATAGTTCTAAAGAAAAATAGTTGACATTTAATATTTCATTTTCAATATGTTTGTTCTTTTCCACAATTTGCAATATGCTGCAGGATTTATTCTTCAGGTGCCAAATGGATGAAGCGATGTCTCTGTATTTATTTTTCTACTACCGACTTCCAAAATGAGAATTCAGTAGTACAATACATCAAACTAAAACTTTCGTGTGACCTTAGGATGCGCAGTGGCACAACTGCCTTATCAGTCCGATAGTGCATTTCCAGTACAGTCAACTGTACCAATGGAAGGTATGAGTGCGAGCGATGCTGCATCACTTTTACCCCGAATGTTGCCCTTCTTCGCCGTCTACGCAACCCACACGAAAGTTCTCGTTTGATGAATTGTACATGAGAATGATAAATGGCTAAATTCAAAAAGCTATACAGGAAGAGCAAACATTGATATCATATCAATCGAAATCAGTGACAGAAAATGTCAGCAAAATGTACTTCACATCCGTGCCCCCTCCCTCCCGCACAAGCTTATAGCTTCTGGGGCCTGGTTTCCAGGCTATGGGTTGTAGCAATTATTATTATTATTATTATTATTATTATCCGTACTTTCTAACTCTGTTAGATGAGTATGATGAGGTATCACTGCTTGATTTGGTCGACCAGTTTTCTTTTACCGATTTCTACTTTAGCACCCGTCACACGGTAATACTAAAAAAAGTTTACATCTTTGTGTATTTAGTAAAAGGTTGATTGAAAACGCCATTTGATTTCAAAATCTCACTAACCGAAAGTTGAAATAATTCATCTGCTATTTTCCCCCCCTAATAATTGTCAGATTTGTTTACCTTAAATTTTTTTTGTGTATACGAGGGTGATCTCAGAAGTACCCGACCCAACAAAGACAACACAAAAATTTTGGAAAAAGATTTATTTATTTTTCAACGTAATATCCTTTCAGCTCTATACACTTTTCCCAGCGGTGTTCAAAAAGTTCGATACCCTTTTTATAATAAGAACTGTCTTGCTCCTCAAAATAGCCATTAACTGCTGACATCACTTCTTCATCGTTGGAAAATCTTTGACCACTGAGCCATTTTTTCAAGTTTGGGAACAGAAAATGATCCGAGGGGGCTAAATCTGGCGAATATGGTGCATGAGGTAGCAATTCAAACTTTAATTGATTAATTTTGGCCATTGCAATAACGGATTTGTGAGCTGGCGCGTTGTCGTGATGAAACAACACTTTCTTTTTAGCCAAATGCGCCCGTTTTTGCTTGATTTTTTCGCTCAAACGTTGCAATAAGTTTGCATAATACTGGCCGCGTTTTTCGTTTTTCCTTTTTCGAGATAGTCAATAAAAATTATTCCACGCGCATCCCAAAAAACCGACGCCATAACCTTGCCTGCAGATGAAACGGTCTTCGCCTTCTTTGGAGCCGGTTCTCCCTTTTGAGTCCATTGTTTCGATTGTTCTTTTGTCTCGGGTGTGAAATGATGGACCCATGTTTCATTCATTGTTACGAAACGGCGCAAAAATTCTGCTTTGTTGCTGTGAAACTTCGCTAAACACTCAATTGAAACATTTTCACGACACTGTTTTTGCTCGAGTGTGAGCAAACGCGGCACCCATCTTGCACACAGCTTTCTCATGTCCAAATTTTCAGATAATATGCGATGTACCGCACTTTTTGAAATGCCCGTAATGTCTGCTAGCTCGCGCACTTTCAGTCGACGATCATCAAGTACCGCTTTGTGGATTTTCTTCACCATTTCTGGAGTCGTCACCTCATTTGGTCGACCACTGCGATGCTCGTCTTGGCAGCTCGTACGGCCTCGTTTAAACTCAGCTACCCAAAATTTAACTGTTGTAAACGAAGGAGCAGACTCACCCAGAGTAGAATCCAGTTCAGCTTTTATATTAGTTGGGCTGAGGCCTTTCAAATAAAAGTATTGTATCACATAACGATGACCAATTTTCTCCATTTTCACAAATTCACTGACAACGTTCACTATTGATGGCTGCCAAACAAATACTGAACAACGTGGCGCTTTCAAACTTGAAACATATGCTTTATAGACTGCGTACTTTCCAATACAGTGATATTTTCAAACTACCGCCACCTCTTGGTCAGGTCGGGTACTTCTGGGACCACCCTCGTACATGTGCTGGGCCCAGCCTCGGTGGATTAGTGGTTTGCATGTTTGCTTCATAATCCAAGGATTGCAGGTTCGATCCCCGGCCGAGCTGGTAATTTTTCATAGCGGAGAAAAATTATAAACATACCTTTTTCTTGGATAGCAAGTAAAACTGTAGGTCCCGTGTCAATGCGATGTTTGGCACGTTAAAAATCCCTACTGGGAGTGGAATTCCCCCAGATTCGGCTAAATTCTAGTAGGGTCGACCAAATGATCATAGAAATCGGTGCCATGAGGTACGACGGATGCTCCGCCATCCTGATTCCTCGCCCAAAAACAAACAAAAACAAACAAACATGTGCTGGGTTATGTATTTCAACTCATTTTGCTCTAAAAGCCCTATTGTTATAGTTACAATTATTTACAACAATGAATACCATAGAAACCGAGCTCTTCGAGTAAACAGATCCGAATTACCGAACGCAGCTATATAATATAATAAGGTTTTTGTACATATTTACCACAACAAATATAGATGTAGTATATTCTAAAAGTATTTAAGATATAGTATTTTATTTGTATTTAAATACATTATAAAAGCAACGAAATGCTTTAAAAAGGTATCTAAATTTGTAAAATGCATTTAAACACTTTGAATATGTATAAATTCATCTAATTCAAAATCAAAATGCAGTATTTAAATGCAACAAAGGGATTTAAATACATCGAATTCATTTCAAATTTAAATTTTGCTATGGATTTAAATACAAAAATGTATTTGCATTCTTTCCATGGTCAAGTACTCAGTATTTAGGCTGGGTTGAAATACATTTGAAAAGTATTTGCTATGATTCTGCAAGTAGTTCATATTTTTAAATATTGTAAAAGTATTTAAATAGTACCTAAAGCAACACTTTATACACCAGTGTAAAAAGTTAATTCAATAAATAAATTACCATAACAACAATTGTTGTTGTGATAATAACAGCAATGGTTGTTATGGTAGACGTTCGTTTATAATTATAAGCCATCCGATCTTTGCATTACAATTTTGTATTTTTATCATTTTGTAAGCCCTTTAATAGGGTTTGTAAAAAAGAATAATGTACGTTAATACGTGTTAAAAGTGAGTTTATTTTGTTCGAAAAGATGGCTCACTCCGCTGGCGCGTCGTGGGCCAAACTTCTCTCCTCACAAAATAAACATTCACTTGTGACACTTATATCATAGGGTCTAGACCACAACAGCCAATGGCCACAACGGTCAATCACTATTTTGGCTGTTGTGGTCATAACCACAACGGCCTCCGTGACCATAACGGCCAACAGCCACAACGGCCAATTTGAACATATCGCCCAACTCGACACTTGACCATAACGGCCACCATGACCACAACGGCCAACTAAAAATTCCACCCCATCCGCCATTTTGACCACAACCGCCACCGACGCTTATGTGTTGCCGTCGCTGGCAACGATGACTACAACGGCCAAAATGACCACAACGGCCAACTGTGGAGTGTGACCACAACAACCAAAATGACCATAGCGGCCAACTGTGGCGCATGGCCACAACGGCCAAAATGACCACAACGGCCAACTAGAGTGTGTCACCACAACGGCCAAAATGACCATAACGGCCAACCTTTTTCATATTGTTATTTCGGTTTCATTGAAGCTCATTTCTCTCTTTTAATTTACACTTATTTCAATAAGATACGTCCAGAATTTAACAGCGGGGTCTGATGTCAAAGTTTTAACGTGACTTACCTATATTGAAAAATGCGCCGCTATACAACTGCAGCCCCGTGAAGTTGAAGAAATTCTTCTTTCTTATTTTCTCGGTAAGTATCTCAGGCAGATTAAAAGATAAATGCTGAAAATTTGGTACAGATACATCTCAATACACTAACGTTTTACAGATTCACGATACTTTAGTTTACAGGGTGGTTAATTTAACATCAAAAGTTTTTTCTTTAACCTGTTTACCGCAATATTTCCATTTTGATGACGTTTATTGCATTGAATTTGAACTCCGTAATTTGCTGTTCTTATCAGTTTTAAAATTAAACTAAATGTAAATCTTCCCCTAAAAAGTAAACAGCATATCTACGAATCTGTCCAGTACTTAATAAAATCAATCTAGGGGGCAACATGGGACGTAACCCCAGAAATAAACCGCAATAATCCAAAACAGTATTGCTGCATACGTATCCGAGAGAAAATACAAGAAAACGAGCTCTTAGGAAAAAATGACAAATTACTTACTCGCGCACCGGGCGATAAAACGTACTTTAATAGGGCCGTCAAAGAGTTTAAGAAATTATTAGATGAGCAGAGAAATCAAGATTTCCAGAACTATTTCCACTCCCTAACAGCAACTAAAGCAACTGGCATTATGCATTATGGAACGCCACAAAGATCGTGTTTACGCCTCTTACCATTGTAGAAGAAAAATTCATACGGGACTTCCTTCAAGCGCGAAGTAATTAAGGTCATCGAAACTGAAATAAATTTAAAGTCCCCACGCTTCGACCTAATAACTGGAAAACTCCTAAAGGAACTTTCGTATGAGGGATTTCGTGTGATAACTGTAATCTATAGTGCGATATTAAGGACGGGATACTGCTCTGGGCAATGGAAGGTGGCCCAAATACAATCGGACAAGTACACATGTTACACATTGTACATAGTTGCATCAAAAATCAGGTTTGACCTGGAGACGAAAAGATTTTGTTCAGCGTTATTCATAGACATAAGCCAAGCGTTTGACAGGGAACATGTTTACCGTATACCTTCTTTCAAATTCTCGCGTCATATCTCACTGAAAGATACTTTTTCGTGAAATATAAAGACTCCACTGCAGCTCTTCTACCCATAACATCTGGTGTCGCGCGACTGGTCTGATTTTATACCTAATTTTCAACTAGAAACACGACAAAACAGGACTACATGACAATACTGGTTTCCCATACTAATGCAGATATAGCTTTCAGAAACTTGCAAAACCACCTAAGACTTTTCGAAAGATGATGGAACATGACGCATTAAAGCAAATATACAAAAATCGACGAATTCACGTTAGCCAAGAAATTACAGCTTGGTTCCAACGGAATGAAATTAATTCAATGAGATGTCCTGCTCCTTCAACCAGATTTAAATCCTATGGAAAATCTACGGGGTGCCATAGCACGTCAAATATACGATGAAAATAAGGAGTATCAAACACTAAATGAAATAAAAGACTACATACGTACGACTTGGAATGATTTGGGACATGAACTTTTAGGAAGTTTGGAGTTTGAGAAACCGACTTTTTGAAGTAATTCGAAAAAAGGGAAGTACTACCCATTATTAAATTCATTTATTACTTATTTTCTACACGCCGATGACTGAAAAAATTAATTTCTAATTGTCGTGCTATAGTTATGTACCATCGAAAAAACATTAAATTGTTGATTTAAATAAATATTCTGAAAATAAAATGATCAATTCTTTCTTGTACAATAATGTTTTTCTATTACCGTTTCACCAATAAACAGTATTTTATATTTTATAGTTGGCAGTTAGTAAAAATCATGAATTTCCAAATGGTGCTATAGTTATGCTCTCCAGTTTATTATTTAGATTATTGGGAATCTATACTAATGCTAAAAGCGTTCTAGAGAATCTTTGGTTATGAAACTCAAAGTCTTGGACTGAAAGCGCTGCAATGTTTGACTCGCTTGTTGCTCTCCATAATCAAATGCCATATCACAATATGGGTTTGATTGCGACTTGTACACCACTAATTTATTTTCAAGAGATAATTCCGAATATTGTCAAATTAGTCAGTAGTTCCGGTTAGTCTAGGGTTAAACCTAGTTGTAGTCTTTTATATCAAATAGGTTTTGACCATGTAAGATGTCTGTCTAGATGGATCCCTAGATATCTGACCTAATCTTTTTGAAGTAGTGAGTTTCCGTTAAGGTGATCTAGAGGGCAAATCGTTTTTTTAGTACTAAAGATGGTCTGTGTTGATTTTTGTATATTTGCTTTAATGCGTCATGTTCCATCATCTTTCAAAAAGTCTTAGGTGGTTTTACAAGTTTCTGAAAGCTATATCTGCATTAGTATGGGAAACCAGTATTGTCATGTAGTCCTGTTTTGTCGTGTTTCTAGTTGAAAATTATGTATAAAATCGGACCAGTCGCGCGACACCAGATGTTATGGGTAGAAGAGCGAGAGATATGACGCGAGAATTTGAAAAAAGGTATACGGTAAACATGTTCCCTGTCAAACGCTTGGCTTATGTCTATGAATACCGCTGAACAAAATCTTTTGGTCTCCAGGTCAAACCTGATTTTTGATGCAACTGTGTACAATGTGTAACATGTGTACTTGTCCGATTGTAGCGTATTGTCGACTAAATCCAAACTGTTAGTTGGGTATTCGCTGATTTTCGTCAATTAGCAGCGACATTCGCTTGACGAACAATTTTTTAAAAACCATTGACAGGATGGGTAACAGAGTAATGGGTCTGTATGAGACCACATATGATGGCGGTTTCCAAGGTTTTGGGACCATTGCTATTTGGGCCGCCTTCCATTGCCCAGAGCAGTATCCCGTCCTTAATATCGCACTATAGATTACAGTTATCACACGAAATCCCTCATACGAAAGTTCCTTTAGGAGTTTTCCAGTTATTAGGTCGAAGCGTGGGGACTTTAAATTTATTTCAGTTTCGATGACCTTAATTACTTCGCGCTTGAAGGAAGTCCCGTATGAATTTTTCTTCTACAATGGTAAGAGGCGTAAACACGATCTTTGTGGCGTTCCATAATGCATAATGCCAGTTGCTTTAGTTGCTGTTCGGGAGTGGAAATAGTTCTGGAAATCTTGATTTCTCTGCTCATCTAATAATTTCTTAAACTCTTTGACGGCCCTATTAAAGTACGTTTTATCGCCCGGTGCGCGAGTAAGTAATCTGTCATTTTTTTCTAAGAGCTCGTTTTCTTGTATTTTCTCTCGGATACGTATGCAGCAATACTGTTTTGGATTATTGCGGTTTATTTCTGGGGTTACGTCCCATGTTGCCCTATAGATTGATTTTATTAAGTACTGGACAGATTCGTATATATGCTGTTTACTTTTTAGGGGAAGATTTACATTTAGTTTAATTTTAAAACTGATAAGAACAGCAAATTAAGGAGTTCAAATTCAATGCAATAAACGTCCTCAAAATGGAAATATTGCGGTAAACAGGTTAAAGAAAAAACTTTTGATGTTAAATTAACCACCCTGTAAACTAAAGTATCGTGAATCTGTAAATCGATAGTGTATTGAGATGTATCTGTACCAAATTTTCAGCATTTATCTTTTAATCTGCCTGAGATACTTACCGAGAAAATAAGAAAGAAAAATTTCTTCAACGTCACGGGGCTGCAGTTGTATAGAGGTGCATTTTTCAATATAGGTAAGTCACGTTAAATCGGCGCTACTTGGACATCAGAACCCGCTGTTAAATTCTGGACGTACCTTATTGAAATAAGTGTAAGTTAAAAGAGAGAAATGAGCTTCGATGAAACCAAAATAACAATATGAAAAAAGTTGGCCGTTGTGGTCATTTTGGCCGTTGTGGTCACACACTCTAGTTGGCCGTTGTGGTCACGCGCCACAGTTGGCCGTTGTGGTCATCGTAACCAGCGACGCCATGGTGGAATTTTTAGTTGGCCGTTGTGGTCATGGTGGCCGTTATGGTCAAGTGTCGCGTTGGGCAATATGGTCAAATTGGCCGTTGTGGCTGTTGGCCATTATGGTCACGGAGGCCGTTGTGGTTATGACCACAACAGCCAAAATAGCGATTGGCCGCTGTGGTCATTGGCCGTTGTGTCCAGGTCCCATATCATAAACTACTATTATTCAACACTACCTAATGACGCTATTTCTATGATGATTTTGCATAACTAATGTGATATATTACTCATTACTATTTATTTTTTCTCTAGAGTCCTCTGACTTTAAAAGCGTGTTGCTCGTGACTACTGAACGAAAGTAATATTTTAAATACGAGCAAATAGTATTTTTTTAACATAAATGTCTACATATGAAAAGTCTTAATTAATATTAACAAACAAGAAGACATAGTTCACTATTTTTTCATATAAATCTAAAGTAAAACGCTTTTTTGTCTGAAAATTAATAGCATAAGAACCGTAAAGCTTCTTTATTTCATACTGTGTGACATTTGTCAGTTTTACGTCAAACTTTTTAGTCCAGAACATGCGATTTTACGGTCTAGTATGCTTGTAAAAAATTTTATTCACAATCGATACATAATGTGTTCATTATTGACGTTTAAAAAGTTAGAAAGTAGTTTATTATACACCATAGTCAATAATAAGTTCTCTTGGTTAGTAATGAGTTCTCTTGGTTAGTAATATCATTGCCATCTAAATATTTACTCCAGGCCTTAAGGCAGCAATTGTTTTTTGCTGTGACGTCACAGTAAAGGGGTAACTGTCATGTAAAAATATTTGAGAATTATTAAAATTTTAAGAACTTAAAGAAGCAAAAACTTAATCAAAAGTAAGTCCTTTTTTAATTAACACTATCTTTCTTATTCGAATTAAGTGTTTGTTGTTTAGAAATATCTGGCGTTTTTAAATACCGTTAATATTCATTAAGTGAAAGTATTTATTATTGTTTGTTTATAATTGAGGTTAGGTTCGTGTATTTACGCTTTTTTTCTTAATTTTTATCTTGTAATTCATTTAATCAAACACAAAATGCTTGTTACCTATTAATTATATAATTTTAATAAACTTCTTTTTAATGAATTGTTTAAACAAGAATTTTAACAGGTTTTTAACCTAATTCGAGTGTGATTGCATGTAAAATAAAATGGATATAACTTAATAAATTGATTTTTAATTGTTAGAAAATGAAGTATTGCTGTATTCCTGGTTGTACATCAAATTCCCGGAAGGGCGTTCCTTACATTCCTATATTTTCCTTTCCTGCCGATGACTCTTTATTAGAAATATGGAAGAAGAAAATTCCAGTAGAAAAATTGAAAATTACCAAAAATGTTGGCGTGTGTGTTAAACATTTTCACGAAACTTTTGTTTTAAAGGAACACAGAGTTAAAAGACCCGATGGTATACCTTTTTAACTTTCTAAATTTAGTTTATCTAAACTCCTTTCTTGAAAATCTATAATAGGTACGGAATTAGTGATTCCTAGAGAAAAACTAGCGTTGGCAAAGGATGCCTACCCATCCATCTTTCCTGGCCTTCCAAAATATTTAACTTCCATTCCTCCTTCCGCTAGAACAGATCCTGAAGAAAGGAGAGCAGCTTTCATTGAAAAAGAGAATTCGAAATATGAAGAATGGCTTTTAAACGATAACATCCAAAGTCTAAATGACATTATAAAAGGCATACAAGAAGGAAAAATTATGTGCAAGAATTGGCTAATTAATCAGCATGAAAATAATCTTTATTTCTTTCTAATAAATTATTTACAAACACCAAGTTTAGAATATACAGTAATCTTAGATGCTAATTTTACAACAAAAGTGTTTTACAATTCTATAGAAATTAACCTCCAAAGTTATGACTATATATTAGGTAAAGAATTAATTTGTAATACTTATAATAAGCTTGAGAATTTCTTAAACGCTATTAACAACTCCTCAAAGGAACAGCCAGCAACTTTTAATGAAAAAATTGCTACATGTCGTAACCTCCTAGAAGAATGTATTACAGAATGTGATCAGAATAACATTTCTACACTAAGGTTTATTTCAGAGCAGTTACATCTTTTAATAAGCAAACAAATTAGATATAGTACTGATTTACTGCTATTTTGTTGTACATTTTTATTTACTTTTCCTAGTGCATATTCATTTCTAAGGGAACAAAACATTTTAAAGTTGCCCAATCCATTTTATTTGAAAACCTTTAATCTTCATAATATTAATGGCGAAATTAATGAGTCTTTAAAATTGTATTTAACACAAAAAGCAAATGCCATTCAAGATCATGAAAAGAAGGTTTGCTTATTACTAGACGAAATATATGTAAAACCTAAAATTAGTTACACAGGCAATAATATCGTAGGTATAGCAGCCAACAGTGACACTTTTCAAGCAGCATCTACAATTCAGGTTTTTATGATGAAGTCATTACTTTCGAACAATAAAGATGTGGTTGCTCTTTTACCTGTAAAAAATTTAGATTCAAAATTTTTATATGAACAGACCATCAAAATTTTGACTTTATTACATAATTGTGACTATGAAGTAGTTAGCATAATAACAGATAACAATAAAGTAAATGTTAAATTATTTACACAATTAAGTGGTGAACAGAAACTAAATATTTCTATTGAACATCCCTGTGACCGATCAAAAAAAATCTTTTTATTGTTTGATACTGTACATTTATTAAAAAATATTAGAAATAATTGGTTGAATGAAAAAACTAAAAGACTTATATATCCCTCTTTCGAAAATAATGCAGAAATAAGGGAAGCTAAATTTCAAGAAATTGTAAATCTATATGAATCTGAGAAAAATTCTATTGTTAAGCAAGCTCCTGGCCTATCTTTTAAAGCTTGTTTTCCAAACAATTTAGAAAGGCAAAATGTAAAACTTGCACTTGCTATTTTTGACGAGAAGCTAATTGCTGCCATGAGCGACCTAGGGACAAGAGAATTTATTCAGATTATTAGTCACTGGTGGTCAACAGTAAATGTAAAACATCCAAAAAAGGGAAAACATCTTCGTGACTTTCATGCAGATCCCGTTCGAAGCATGCATCAAGCTAACATAAATTATTTAAAAGAATTCGCAAAATGGCTCAAAACATGGGAAACTATTACTGTTCTAGAAAATTTTAAAAGGGCTGGTAAATTGAGCAAGGAAACATTTTCAGCTTTACTGCATACAACGGAAGCTTTAATTCAAGTATGCGATTATCTCTTGTATAGTTTAAGTTTTTCATATGTTATGTTAGGATCTTTTCAAACTGATGTACTGGAGCGTAGATTTGGCAAGTATCGCAGAATGAGTGGTTGTAATTACAATGTTTCCGTCCAGCAAATTATTGACTCTGAAAAAAAAATTAAAATTAATAGCATACTAAAATTAAATCGTACTACATTAAAGTTAAGAAATATTATTGACGATATAAATTCTGACACAACTCAAGAGTATATAAATGAAGACATGCTGTTTTTACAGGACAATGATCAAATTATACATGAATTTGAAAATGTTGGTATCAGTAACGATACTTTACAAACATTAGTATTTATAGCTGGTTATGTGGGATATAAAGTAACGTCCAAAACAAATTGTCAAGAATGTATTGACAGTTTTATTGTGAATAAAGAAATTATTTATCACTTACCAACTAGAGATACTTACTTTTGTAAACTTGACCGAGGTGGTTTAAAATATCCCTCGGAGCTATCACTGTGTATTGCAACTTCACTATATCAGTTATTTGAAACGATAACATCAGAACCATATGAATCGTTATTTATAAAAGCTAAAAATCAAAAAGGAATATTAAAATCACTCCTCCTAGAAATATTTGAATTCGATAAAGACACTTGCACCGCTTGCTGTAGAAATCGTTTAGCTTTATACCAAAAACTTTTAACTACATGGATAAACATATTATTAAACAATTATACAAAACTAAAGACCAATACCTTAAAAGAAGACAAACATGTTGGAAAAAGAAGAAAACTAACTACATTTACAAAAATATAAACTTCATTATTAGTGGCAAATTAGGATAGGTTAGAATAAGTTATTTATTCACAGCAATTTATTAAAAATGTATGGAATAGTTTGTAAATTGTTATCTATAAAACTGTTATTTCTATATTTTGAATTAAATTATGTTTTCTTGTTGTCTACAAATAGTTTTTTTAAATGCTTACCACGTTGATCCATTGATGCATTTAATGGGTTATGAGATAATTATTTAATTAATATGCCCACCATATGTTTTGTGGTACCAGCTGACCTTCATGGGTCCACTGTACTTTCTTACTCTTTTACAAACGCAGATAAGAATGATAAAATATCGTATTTGTTAAAAAGTTTGAAATTTTAAATAATAACTCGTAAATGTTTATACCCCTTTACCGTGACGTCACAGATTCTACCTGAAGGCCTGGAGTAAATATCTAGATGGCATTGGTAATATCCATTACTTACCTTTTGCTCGTTCTAAATATTCTCAACAGATGGCAGAAGTTTTCGTATCTATCTTTACTTTTAGCAGGTAACAAACAGCCAGTCACTGTTTTAGCAACTTCTCGCAATTCCGGTGGTGTGCAACTTACATCAGTTTCACTATCAGACATTTTAAATCGTGTAAATTGCAATTAGGAGCAATGTAATTAAATTTGGTTTAGTAGTGACACGAATTTACTTTGACAATTGTTGCAGCAATTGTCATTTTATCGCCACCTGAATAAAGACGCTGGTGTTGTGTCCTACATATATCAAGTATAAGGTATCAATTAAAGAACATAATTATGTACGATTGTGAATAAAATAGTATACATACCTCGGCGGGAAGACATTACGCGTCGAGCAATTGCTGCCCTTGGCGCTTCGCGCATCGGGCAGCAACATTGCTCTCTGCGTAATGTTCTACTTCCCGCCTCGGTAAGTAATCTACTATTACAGGTCTTGTGACTGTAAAAAATTTTACCGGATGCAAATACAATCAATCAAGTGGACAATGTTTTAGTACGTAATCAGTTACCATGGAAACTCGTTCTTCATAGATGGCCATATTTTGCATTCGGAAATTTATTTTATATAATTTTTTTAAATTAAACCATAGTTGCAATAATTGCAGTATGAAATAAAACGCATTACGTCATACGTCCTGGAAATGGTCTTACAACTCGTTTCGATGTTCCGGGCTCGGCGCCTTCGTCGCCTTGTCCGTAACATTCCAGGACTTATAACGTAAATTACTATTCTAACCCCTACAAAAATCTCGTATATATATGGTATATACTATATGGCATGAGAAAAAAAAATTAACTTACTTTTAATGAAATTGTCCCTAAAAACGGGTACCTTTTATTACGTATTGTCCGATAAAAACAAGATTATAGCATTTAGAAATATATTTTTCTACTTCTACCTGTAAATCACCCGTTTTCTTCACGTTTCGCGCAATGGAAATGTATGCAATTCCAGTAAGGTGTACGGATATAATTTCATATCCGTACAGTGTTCGGATATGAAAACAACCAATCAACGTGATCCAATTTGACACTTCTTTATTTATAATTAATTTATTGACAACTCCTGTCATAAATATAGAAGTAAAAGTAAGTTAAATCAATATATCGTTCTTTCAATAACACTTAAAGCATTTGAAAATAACGTGGTTTGTGAAATTGTATCTTTAACAACTATACCTTTATAATTAAAAATACATAAATATTAAATCATTTAAATAAGTACAACCTACTTTTATAATAAGTATAGTAGACACACTTTCTAATGGAGCTTGGTAGCTCAGTCTGTAGAAACTAGGTATAAATAAACTGAAGCAGACCGACGCAAGTTCAATTCCAGCTGGGAGAATAACTCTTTTTTAATTTTTTTTATAAAACAAAACTTAAAATAATAATTTTCTCTTCTAAAATGTTAATTTCTGCAAAGTTTTAAGAATTGTCTTAAAAATTTTGCAATGACAGGAGGATTTTACAAACCATATTTTAACAAGGATAAAAGCATAGGTTAATCCTTATATTCAATTTCTCAAGGAGACATGCAATCTATTTTGTAATTGTTTTGCTTAGTCGAAGAAAAAAGATATTGTACAACTTGGGTGGAATGACTATATCGCCCTCGAACGATTGAGGCACTTCGCCTTCGGCGTCGTGCCTCAAACTTCGTCCTCGTGCGATATAGGCATCATATCCACCTTTGTTGCACAAACTGCTATTACTGTTGCATGTACAAATAAATTTACTATTCGCTCGTTTTTGAAATATTTAATTTGGTTTAGCAGTTTACGAGCAATACGCTTTCTAAGCCAGTGAACTCTAGAAAAAAATGGATAGTAGTGAGAGAATATTCAAAAAGTCCCTACTTAGAATACTCCATGACCAACCCAATGCAATTGTAATGCTTTTTGACAAATACAAAAATTAATTTGTCAAATTGAAAAGATTATCATTCGATTAAAAACTCATTAAAAAGAGATGTTGGATAAAATTTTGTGTTGCACACGTGTGCAATTGCACATTAGTCACTTAAGAAAATTAGCCTCTCGACCTGACGGTCTCGTAGCTACACTTTCTTGCGTGTATTATTAACACTAGTACAATATAGTAATTAAAGTATTAGGGTGGTAGGTACGCTTTACCAGTGGAAACTGATAGTGTGGTGACCGACGCGTAGCTGAGGTCTCCATTAGGGCTGCAAGTTAAATCCGGATTTACAGAAATCCGGATTCGTGGATAATATGACATTTCAAGTTCGGATATCCGGATTCTAAATGGAATCCGGATTTCAAATAAAATCCGGATTTCAAATGGAATCCGGATTCCATTTGAAATCCGGATTTCATATGAAATCCGGATTCCAAGTAGAATCCGGGTGCAAATGCATATCTTTAGAGTGTCCGTAAAAAAATTAGTTCATCCCCTAAAAGGCTTGAAAGAAAAGTTTCTTACAGGGAAAAATATTGATGTTATTAAGACAACAATAAATGGTGCCGTGCCGCAAAAAGATTCAATACTTCAAAAAGAAGCCGCTTTCGCAATCATTGTTTTGTATTTTCTTCAGAATATAACTATTGCAAGAACAGCCAGAAAAACTCAAAATGTGCAATTTTCTATTCTTTTAATCGAGTATTTATTTTGCCGACTAATCTTTTTACGGGCACCCTAATGACTATCTTACTTTCTCAATGTGACGTATTATATGGATAACCCGCATCATCTATGCGGATTAATTATTTTTATAATGATACTTAGATTGTATAGTACATAATAATACTTTTTGTGCATGTTAGAAATAAAAAAAACCGTCACTAATCTAGACTTAAACTAATCTAATTTTTAAGATTTTATTGGAACAACTATATTTTCTTTTGATTTTTGGCTTTTGGTAGGACTTAGTCAATTGCAATGATTATTTGTCAATTGTTTATCGTTACCATAAATGGTAACTAATTTCACTAGAGACAAACTATTTTAATTTAAAAATGAAAACTGTTATTGTATATACGAAGTTCAAATCCGGTTTTCAAATCCGGTTTTCAAATCCGGATTTCAAATCCGGACTTCAAATCCGGATTTCAAATCCGAAGTATTCGGATATCCGAACTTGAGATGTCGGATTCGTTAAATCCGGATTAACCGGATTTTTTAAATATCCGGATTTGTATAAATAATTGGATAAAAGTCTCCATATTAGCCGTGACTTGTGTTACCTAACGTCCGTAATGCTTAAGGACTGTATCGAGAAGAAAGTTGACACTTTCAGACTCTTATAGCTTTTATAATTATGCAATATTTTAAATAATCTTATAATAAACACAGCACTTTAATATCCGAAGGATTTAATAATTTACAAAAATATAAACACATTATTATTTTGCTAGTTCTGGCACTTTCCTTTCCATGTTACGCATTAAGTTTGGACGACTTCCCCTGTGACTGCCTTGGCGAAGTTATCCCACTTTTTCTTGAAATTGCTTAGGCTAGTTGCAGCTTCAACATTTTTCTAAAGATGTTTAACAACAGCTCAATATCTTTCAATAAGACGTGCTTCAGTAAAGTTTGAGGGATTAACCTCTTTCGCGACAAAATTAACTTTATGCTGGTAGCTAGGCCCGGCCAAAATACAGTAGGCACTACATGCTTTTTATTCATTGGCAACAGTCTTTCTTGCAAACATTCTTTTCGGTATAAATCGGCATTCAAATTTACTTGAGTAAAGAAAGGGCTAGATTTCATGCCGCGGTAGCATATGGTTTGCGAGGACCTTTTTCCCATATTTTTCCACAAAAATCGACTTGTCCTTTTTGCTCACAAATGAACTTTTCCCAGTAGTGTCTGGGAGTTCGTCTTTTTTAGGTTGCTTTTCTTTTTTTAAGTTTTAAAATTGTCATTTCTTTATCCGTTGAACCATTCCTATTGATGTCCCTGCTTTTTTCGTAGCGTTACGTACTGACAAGGTTGGTTTACTTTTAAACATCTTCAACAGCTTATTATCTACTACTGGATTAGAGGGTCCATATTTACGACTAGATTTAGGCAAGTTTTTCAAAGTACACCAAACTTTTTAATCAATTTACGAACACCTCTTCCAAATTCCTTTTATTCTGCACCACACATCCAAAATTGCTTTTCTTTCATTTATATTAATACGCGTCATTTGTCAATAAACAAATAAACAAATTACTATCAATATTATTTTTTCCCGATCGCATCTATGAGTTACTTTAAATATATAGAGCAAACATTAAAAAAATCACACTGAAAATATGAATTTTATCAAGTCAGTTAATGTGCCTGGTTGTTATGTAGTTGAGTAAACAAAAACAATTTTTGTTTCAATCCAGACGAATTTTACAATGGTAGTAAGTGTTTTTCGACTTAAATGATGAGGTATTTTATTAACTTACCATGAATGGTAAGTTGAACTTACCGCCCTGAAATCAGAGCCTGTAAATAAATGAAAACGTCCGATCGGGCAAAAAATAACTATGACACGTTATGAGTCATAACAGTTCTGTTATTAGTTGTTCTTGTTACTTTCTTTATTTTATCCATTTACTAGCAATATCGGACTTATTTAATTATTTAACAAGATTACTTCCAATATTACATAATTGTACTTAAATGTTAAACTGTCTTTCTTGTGAGATGGTTGTTTTCCATATTCTGAATTATCCATAATTTGCAAAATAATCTTTCTCCAAAATGAAATAATTTAATATGTATATAAATCTCAACAATACTTCGTTTTAGATGGATGCCAAGGAATGGATTTTTAATATGATTGATGCTCACCTTTAATTTAACCCATTAACGCCCAAATTAACTTTTTTCAATTTTTTTGTAAAAATTTGAAATTTTGCTAACGTTTAGTTTTTCAAACCATTTATAATCACAAAATAACAATTTTTTTGTTAATTTTTCGAAATAAAGGCTGCCCTATAAATAGGACGCTGGACGTTAAGCTTATACAATATTATACATATGACAATTAAAGGTCATTTTGCTTATAGATTCATTGATTATAAGTCAAACAATGTTCCGAAACTTGGAGGATGCTGTGGAATATTTGTCTTCGAATGAAATACAGGCTGATGTATCAGCAATTCCGGATGTGGATGAATTGACAGATGAGGAAGATACCTATGAAGACGATACTGGCATTGCAGAAGTTGTAGACATCCCTGGAGGGTTAGAACTTTTGTACCTGATCGTGGCAGTAACGACTCCGATGCAGAAAAACAGTCTGGTCCTTTAGTTTATTTTCCACCAGTGAAAAGAAGATAGATGGGAAAATCTTTCCTGAAAATCTGGAAAAAAGAACTAGCGATATATGGTTTTCCTGACTCAGAAGATACATAGGCTGAAAAATATAAAACAAAATATGAAAAGATATAATATTCAACAGGAGTTTTTCCTTTTGCAGTTTGTTTTATATTTTCAATATTTCCAACATTAGTATCGTCTGAGCCAGGAAAATTATATGTAGTTCTAGTTCTTTCTTCCAGTTTACCAAGAAAAATTTTTCTGTCTTTTTTCTTTTCGCTGGCAGAAACTTAGCTGAAGGATCAGGCTGTTCTTCTGCATCGGAGTCAATGCAGTCATGATCAGCTGCAGAAATCTTAACATTTTCAGGGATGTTTACAGCTTCTGCAATTCCAGTATCGTCTTCATAGTACTGTAGTGTTTTGAAGATTAATGTAGTAATACAGGTTGCTTGTGTGTGGTCTTGTACACTACTTATATGTTATCTCTTGTAGAAGACAATAAAAGACATGTTTACTTCTATGAGATATTTATTTATACTTTTTGATGATTACTGTTGGCATGGCAATCACTTAGCATGCAATGCCTTCTTGAGGTAATATGGATGTAATGAGACTGATTTTATGATGAATATCATTACAGTACCATCTTCAGCTGTCAATTTATCCATATCCGGATGAGGTGCTGGTATATCATTTTCTATTTCATTCGAAAACAAATACTCCACAACATTCTCTAAGTTTCGGAACGTTTTTCAATTCATAATTGATGAGTCTATAAGCAAAATGAACTTGCTTAAAATTTTCGTATTGATAAGCTTAACGCCTAGCGTCCTATTTATAGGACACTAAATTTGAGATGTCATAAACATTACTAACAATTGCAAGAACAAATTAATTTTATTTCAAATAATACATCACATATTCAACAAATAAGTAAATACAAAAAAAAAGCACTTGCTACTATTTTTTTTATTTAGGACAAAAACTAAGTAAATGCTACAGGGATGCACAAAAGCAACAATCTTTGTTGCGGCACAAAGGTCACTAAAGTGAAGGCCTAACGTAAACTCTCCTATAAATAGGTCGCTGGGCGTTAATGGGACAAAATGTATTTCAAATTTACATTTATTTGTACATTGGAAGGAAATTCTTGCGCAGCCCGAGTGCAGTGCACCCCTTGCACCCCCGGGTAGTAGTTATAAATAATAAGTATTTAAAAATCTTCTTGAACAAGTTCTCTGAATAGTCGAAATAAGATCTCATAAAATTTTCGTAATTGTATTTAACATTAAAATCAATACCATCAAAATAACAACCAAATAAACCTGAAGAAATTTAAATTTAAAAATATTTTTCCTGAATACGAATTCAGTCTATTTTAAAATCGTCATACTCGTCTTTCAGCCTCTACATTGTACTTAGAAGCCTTAAAATGAACTACCATTAAAAAAGTTCAAGCAATAAAGCACTTTGTTAGTGATATTACACCATATCTGACATGTGTACACGTGTGTGTGCAAATACTACGAGATTTGCCATAAGGAAGCTTTATTTTATTTCGTCACATGACATAACGATCATCTCAATCCCTTTACGAGCGCTATCTGTCCGTTGTAGCTACTTGTACTGTAGTTTATACTGCATTTGCCTTAGATAAGTATAATACGAGCGAGCTACTTTTACGGTACAATAACAGCCACCAAAGTGGGTTATTAAAATATTTTATGATTCTACAATGAAATTGTCTGGAGGGTAGATCCCCTTTGATAGAACCACTACAGCCATCTGAGATCAATTACTTGAACATGCTTGAGGAATGGTTGTAAACCAGGCTTGGAGGATCTCATATTGTAAGACTTTTTTTAAATTTCAATTACATGGATTGTATCTGGGTAATTAAAGGATTTACTATTGTAAATAAACACACAATTTTTCTAGATTTTAAATTAATTCAGAGCTTCGTATCTGCTTTCTAAGATATAATCAAATTTATCCTTTTAATTAAAAAACAAATTAATAGGAACAATAATTTAGTTTTTCTTTAAAATAAAAACAAGGATAATAATGTAGAGAACATAATAGTATGTTACACGCGATCTTCTTCCATTTTAACATGTAAGTACTCTTATGCTCATATTTTATTATGTCATGTATTCATTCATAATGCATTTGTATTCCGCAGCGATGTGATACGCTTGCATAGTTACTATAGAAGCAAAAAGTGGGTGCAGTAATAAATTTACACATGTAACATAACTCAGCGTATCCGATATTTATATAGATAACTCCAAGATCTTACACAGAAAAAACGCTTAAGATCTTTATTATAATTTTACAGGTTTCCTTAACAAGAGTCGGAACAACAAAAAGCGATCAGAAAAGAAGAGACGTTCGATTATAACAACCGTGGCTGTTTATTTAAACCGCGTACAAAAAAGGACCCACCTCAGATCCGATTTCAAGCAGCAGCAATTCATTAGGTAGTTAAATGCAAAGATTTATTACTCTATATTCTCCCACAAAGTCATCGTTCTTTACAAAAAAAAAAAACGCCACCTCATTAATGAAGAAAAAATACGCCACGTTAAACAGTTAAAAAATATAAAAACTTATACGCTCCCTTCAGGCAATCGCCTCATTGGGTTAACGAGACATTTTTGTATTATATTGTACAATTTCACTAAAGTAAAAGGTAGGTTAAATTGCCAAAAACAATTTAAACAGATCAAAGAATTTTGTTAGTATGGGTATTAAAAATTAAGAGGCCAGTCCAAAATCCAGCTTCGTTTTTACTAATTCTCTAGAAAACAAAATAAAATGTTTTAAATTTTTATCTTTAATATTTCAAACCCGTTCTTTTGCATATAAATGATAATAATTTTAGATGCGCTGCAAACCGTCAAGCAGTATTGAAATATTCGATATTTTTCGATATATGTTTGTTGCATTGGTTTTTTCAGCGTATTTGAGTAATTTTATCAAAAAATAATAATAATAAATAAATAAATCTTGGGCCGGCGGTGGACGAGTGGTGCAGTGGTCAGTGCATCACACGTGTTCCAAGGGTCGTGGGTTCGAATCCCACTTGGGGTGACGGGATTTTTTTAATTGGAAAATTCCGTCACTTCAACTATGGGTGTGTGTATACGTGTTGCATGTTAGATGGGGGACAGATGACCTTAGCAGTTGGTTCCCCCGTAATGTAGGTGTGAAATTAAAAAATTTTATTGCCAGCTTATTTATTCCTTACTTTGGCTTTACCGATGTACTGTAATGATATTCATCATTACATCCACATCACCTCAAGAAGGCATTGCATGCTAAGTGATTGCCATGACAACAGTAATCAACAAGAATATAAATAAATATCTCATAGAAGTAAACATGTCTTTTATTGTCTTCTACAAGAGATAACATATAAGTAGTGTACAAGACCACACACAAGCAACCTGTATTACCAGAATAATCTTCTAAGCACTACATTGGTGACCTCCGACGCTGCGTAAGAAGAACTTAGATAATCAACACCATATCTTCAATATTCCATTGCTCTGGTTTTCTGTCTCTGCCGACAAACGCAACCTGCAACCTGGAGTTCCTTGAATTGGTTATTTGATTATCTCACGCAAGCAGTCGACTTTCAGAAGTTTATAAATATCCTTTTTTATCATTTAAATAAGATAAGTAACTTAAATATTTTATTGGTTACGTTTCAATATGGCAAAGTTAGTAAATTTAGTAAAATTTACTATTTTTGACAGTTCGCATGTACAAAAATGTCAATAGTCCTGATTAATCGATACTTTGACTTCCTACATATTGACAACGAGATTCAGAGATATAATGTTCTGATTTCAAACTTGCCATATAACATTTTGCAACTCCATTCGAATCTAATCATGGTTATTGATAACAATAAACTTTCATTCGAACCATACACCACGTTCATCAACGAACTATTAAAATACTACTTGGGTTCTTCTTTAGATAAACCTACTTCATACAACCCAAAATCAAATACTATCTCTTCTCCCAAAGAGATTACAGATTTCTGGTTACAGCAAAATGATTCACCTGAATTTTTTGGTCTAGTTAACCTATTTAAAAACGAAATCATTTATCCTTGTAATTTCATAAACACAAACTGTAATCAAATATCGCAAGATCCGTGTTCTAACCCCCAATTAAGTGACGATACTCAAAACGTCATTTATCAATGCAATGCTCTTTCAGACGCACCTGCATCCACTGATACTTTCTGTTTTAATAAACCTGAACATTCAATTATTGAAAAGCACGTTTCACAGGTTAATACTTCCATTACAGAAACTATTACAAATAATTTAATTTCAAAAGTGCATTTAGTGCGTAGTAACAGCTCCTGAAAAATGTCTTCAGCAATTCTCGGACACAACGATGCCGACATCTCTCGTTTCGCCATTGGAACGATGCCATAAGAAGAGATTGTTCTTGGATATAACAGGATTAATATCTTTTTTTCTTTATTTAAATTTTATCTTTAGTTTGTTTTCTCGGATAACCATCAACGAACTTCGCAACAATCTTAACCTTAATCAACAAAATTTTGTTATGTCAAAACGCGAAATTTTATGCAAAGGTCACGCGATCAACCAGTCTTATTACCTCGTAATTAGAACAATGCGAACATTCGACTTTTTGCTAACCGAGAAAATTACAACAGTGCCTTTTTAGATGTGTCAGCATCCACTGATACTTTCTGTGTTGATAAACCTGACCGTTCAATTATTGAAAAGCACGTTTCGCAGGTTAATACTTACATTACAGAAACTATCACAAATGATTTAATTCTAAAAGTACATTTATTTCACAACCAAACAGAATCACAATCCCCTACAAACATTAAAAAAAACATCACAGTCAATTAGGATACAGCTAAAATTGAATCCTAACCAATGTGTCCTAAATCAGAAATTGCAAGAGCTTCCGAAGGCCGACGGTTTGGGGATATCAACCGAAGCATCTTCTACGAAGACTCCCTTGGATCCAGTAAAACATTCCTGGAATATACAAGCTACAACACCTCCAGTTCCTGATGGAGGTCACATCAATAACGTTCCTCAAAAACCAAAAACTACGACACCCATAGTAACAGCTCCTGAAAAATGTCTTCAGCAATTTTCAGACACAACGATGCCGACATATCTCGTTTCGCCATTGGAACGATGCCATAAGAAGAGATTGTTCTTGGATATAACAGGATTAATATCTTTTTTCTTTATTTAATTTTGATGTTTAGGTTGTTTTCTCGGATAACCATCAATGAACTTCGCAACAACCTTAACCTTAACCAACAAAATTTTGTTATGGCAAAACGCGAAATTTTATGCAAAGATCACGCGATTAAACAGCCTTATTACCTCGTAATTAGAACAATGCGAACATCCGACTTTTTACTAACCGGGAAAATTACAACAGTGCAACTGCTATTGACCGAACTCAAATTATCTTATCATAATAGCAAAATCCATTTCGCTAATAAACTTTGGCATTATGTGCAGTTTCCTGTGCATGTGTAACTTTCCAGTTATACACCATAAACACAAGTGCAAAAATAACAGTAGTGACTTATAAATTTCCACGTGAGCCTTGTCAACTCGACATTACGTGATATCATACATTGATAACATTCAAGTAATCAATCCTGAATAGCATTTGGACCTCCCAAATATATGTGCTACCGGATTAAGCTTCAAGTGTTCATTCTCCTCAAATAATAGGATTCAAGAAGATTTAATCATACTCTCCAACGGGCAATTTCACCAAGTAATTCCTACAACCTTAGGACAATGCTATGAATGCTGCCTCCGTTTTATGAGATCAAACCCACTTCTTCCAATCCTACGGACAAAATGAATACAACTACCTTTATCAATGTTGACCTCAAACTTGCTACTTAGGCTAACGCTTTTAGATTCAATTAGCATAGTTATTTTAATTTTAAAAGTTACAACAAATAAATCGTAACGCAAACATCACTTGTTCACGAAGCACTTATTATGTTGTTCCTTGGTTTTGTTCACGTTCCTAAATTTTACTTCTTTCTTTCTAGTAAGAATTACAGAACGTCCTAACAAGTGATTCCTGTACCATCAAGTTTATTTTAAATAGGTTAAGTTTGCGACATCACGTTGCAATAAGCAACACATGTCTGGCCCTAAGCAATTGATGCCCCTTAGCTATCAACAGCAAAGGCCTTTCAATTCTTTGATTATTAGCACCTAATTATTAGCATAAGTTTTATTGTAGTAGCATGTAAGGAACCATTGAAAAGATGCAATCGACCTCAATTTTTTTGTAGCTAGTATACATTAAACTTGCCAACACATACAAGTACGACATTAATGTATGCTATTTTTTTTGTTGAGGAATGCATTAAATGTCCTTTTGACTCATGGCTCATTTCTTTTGGTACATGTTCAGCCTCTTTTTACCCGGGGTGTAATATAATAATATTCATCATTACATCCACATTACCTCAAGAAGGCATTGCATGCTAAGTGATTGCCATGACAACAGTAATCAACAAGAATATAAATAAATATCTCATAGAAGTAAACATGTCTTTTATTGTCTTCTACAAGAGATAACATATAAGTAGTGTACAAGACCACACACAAGCAACCTGTATTACCACACTAATCTTCAAAACACTACAGTACTGTCGTTACGTTCTACAGCAGTGCTCCTCAAAGTGGTGGTCCGTCGACCGGTCTTGGTTCGTGAGCAGAATATCCGTATGGTCTGCGGATAGTTTACACAAAAATACAGAAAACTCATGGAAAAATTGTGAGACTAAAAATGTGCAAGTCAGTTTATTATTTTGTTTGTATGTAATTTTTGTATAAGTCTTTAAATAAAATACTTATGTTTTGTTATTCTTATATTTGTTACAAATAAAAGATTCTACGGTCTGTCACACACTTGTAAAAATAATACCCGTCCGCCACATTAAATAGTTTGAGAGGCGCTGGACTACAATGTAACATGTTTGTTTAAGGATGATTTTCGTTTTAAGAGCATAAGACGCGACCACACTTTAAATTAGTTTATCCTAACGAATTCCTTATTTTAATTCTAAGAAATACATCTAGTAATCTTTCTCTTTGTTTATCCTACCGTGCGTTACGAAATAGATACGAAAAACATAATCAGTTGCTCAACTACGTTATTATAAGAAATGAGTGACGTTATTATTTTGATTTTATATGGACGATTGTAAATTTTAACTAAACGACAAATGCACATCTGGAATTCGATACTATACGACAAAGGTAGTGCATTAGCTTAATAACAGGGGTGAACTGAGAGATGGACAATGCAGCTTTTTACTTTAATTTCGTTATTCCTATTTAATTAAAGTTTTCATAAAATAGAAATTTGGGTAGTTACCTATATGTTTATAGATTAGAGGAAAGTACTTGATGCGGTTCAATTAAAAGTAGTTAGTCTAGAAATTGAATGTTTTAATATATATAGCAATGGAGTTTTGTTTTTAATGAGATTTATTTACACAACTATTACTTTGTTCAGTTTACCATCTTTTACACATTCTATACACAACTATTTAACTATCCAACTGATTTAGTTTTTTTTCTAATAAGCATTTTCTTTTTGCTACATTTGTATGTTTTATAAAAATACAAATTACTCAGTCTTCCTGCTGATGTTTCGTATATGGATGTTGATGGTTAATGTGGAATAAGCGTGTCATATCGCCTTAAAACCTTTTGAAAAAATAATGAATCAAAATAAGTAAGTCCAGTGTTTTATGGATTTTTTTCTGTAATTGTTGTATTGTTCAGTTTATAAATTTACTTTTAGCAGCGCTCTTAGCGACGACATTCGACTCTAAAAAGTGTGTAATTAAGTTAATAATACGTTTAGAGTAAACTATCTAATCTGTACCTTCCTGTAGACTATAAAGTTAACTTCAAAACAATGTTAGTGTAAATTTATTACACTCTAAAACAATTATATTTTTTTACACTAAAACAGTCCTAATCGTTTCGTAGTAAAATTTTACCCTTGACTTTTGAATCCTTTACTCTGTACGTGGGAAAAATATTACGTATTTAGAGTGGATTGTTATAAAACTTTTGTATAATTTGTTTCCCATTTAGATTGAAATTTTAGAGTGAAAATAGTGAAAATACAATTAAAGCATAAGAACGTATTGAAAAAAATGTATACTGGCCCAGTTGGGGCACTTTTACTTCTAAATTGTTTTTCTGGGCCCATGGTTGTTAATTGTTGCTACCGTGAACTACTCGTGCTCCATATCAACTCTCATGAAATTTCTATTAGGAGATTCCCTTGCAACACTCAGTGAACTCTGCCAAAGTTCAGAATTACTGCAATTTTACAATTATTCCAATTACAATTATTACAATTTTTCAATGGTGTATAATTACTCTTTTGTTCTACAAATTAAATACAATTATAATTATTTCTTTCACTTACCTAATTTCTTAATATATCTGTTTACTGTTTGGAAATAAAACACTGAATATGAATTATTTAAAAAAGTACAACTTCGTTGGATATCAATATTAAATAGTTTACTGTTGTACATGTTAAGTTTCCAAGTGTCTTACTCACTATCAGTAACACTAATTATTAAAATTATAAAATAATACATGTATTACTAAAATGTTTAAAAAGTAAAATTGTTTTAAGTTACCCTTACCTTATATTAATGATTAAAACAAACAAACACATTCACACGCAGTAAAAAGATGTCGACACATTTGCACTATTAAAAGGTGTCTAGTTAATTGTAAAAACCTTGCAATTCAAAAAGTTACTAGAATTAGTGGGAATTTAAAAATCTTACAGATAAAAACTTAATGTAGGTACTATTTTTATGTACATATACCTGTTTTTGGTCTATTCAATATAATTCTAATCTCTGAATTTTGCTTAGTTGTTTATTACGTTTCAAATTGTACAGCTACATTAAGTTAGTGAAAGATTTGTAAAATTTTTAAATTCCCACTACTTTTAGTAACTTTTGAAATTGCAAAGATTCATCAGTTATAACTAGTCGAAGTCAAATACAACAGAATGCTGATTGTCGCCATTTTTTGTTAATGTCATTAATGCGCGTGCGCTTCTCTTACCAAATACACTGTCAAGTGTATATTTGTGCCAATTTGTTTTATTTACTGTAACTAGAGTAACATTAACACTAACAAACAACTTTTTACCAACCACTTTTTAAGGTTTTTTCCCTTAAAAAAATTATAATTAGTGTGGATTTTGTTATACTTTTAAAGTAGAATACTATTAGATTAAATATTCAATCTATATAGAGTCAATTAATAATATAGAGAGAAAATAGATTTCAGTAGTGAAAAATTATTTTTGTTATAAGAACAGAGCGAAAAAAAGTTTTTCTACTCTACATTTTACCTCTAAAATCTTTACCCAGTAGTCTAAAAATTGTTCACGGGGCTGATTTTGTACTGTGTACCACATGAAGTGTGTCCACTTTTTTACAGTTATGTACTTCTGGTATTTTGTTGAATTACGACTAATAAATAAAATAACGTCTGCAGTTCTCACACTAATGTAGTAAAATGGCTTATAAACACTGACATAGATAAGGGGAGTTAAAGGGTGTTATTAGTCCTCCTAGGAGCAAAGAAAGCATAAAATTGAACAAGGATTTAAAATAATTGTTTTTATTTTAATCGTTTTTCTAATATACAATATTTAATAAATAAATATGTAAATGTATAATCTTATAAGGTAATATTTTAGTAATATGATAGTATGACATGTCTGAAGTAATATTTTAAGTATAAAAAATAACTTGAATTTTACTTAAACAATAAAATTAAAATACTACAGAACAAAAGTAAAATAGAAGTCAACAAAGGCAGTTTAATACGTATCAGCTGCTAAATGCATTTGTTTCGCGTTCAAAATGTATTCGTTTTTCATTCAAATGCTGGAATGGATGTTGGAAATTTGTAAGATTAATTTATTATAATTTATGTAAACATTTAAATACAATAGTTTTTCTTAAAACTATTATATAAATGTTTCACGAGCCTACCGCGACTTCAATCTCACTAATTAATTTATTTATTCGACCGCTTCTCATCTTAATTTTAGGATTTCGCAAAATTGAAAGTACGTGCTCGTAGGGAACATACATTATTTTGTTCGCCAGTTCTAAATAATATATCGCAACTATCAACATTTGTAAAAAAAATAACTCGGATATGATGCCCTCATCGTCTTCAACTTCGTTCTGTGTCGTACCAATGTACCTGTAATTTGTGTTATTCTTCTCGACGAACGTAGTACGTACAAGTAAAAAACACTGTTCTTTGTTAAATTGGGATCAATAATTTCTTTGTTTGAACAACCTACAACTAAGTGCCGTACAATGCTCCGAATCACTTTTTTCATGCGCATTGTACATATCATAATATACATGTATGCAATTTTCTTATGACGTTTCGAAGAACCATCTGTCCCGGTGCCGGCAGATCTGGTTAAGGTTTTTCTATAGTTTTCCTTAGCTGCAATGGAAATGTGGTATTTGTGCTATACCATCTGTAAGTCGGCTATAGCCGCATGATGGGCCTGCGTAATAATAATAATAATTGCCCCTCCCACCCGTTCAAGCTTCATAGCTTCTTGGGCCTGGTTCTCCAGATAAAGGGTAGTAGTAATATACCACATATTTCTCAACCGGAAAAAAGACTCGCTGAAGATGCAGCTCATCAGGATGCCTTATGAGGTCCTTGTGGAACTATATGACGCAATTTACTTCTAAGAACCTTACCGGGATATTGCGGTGATATTTAAATAAAATATAATATGTCCACCGTTCCAAATAAAACAAATTATATACGGTGGATTAAATTAAAAATACACCACAAATATTTTCCTTTATTCCAATCAGCCAGCTCAGAGTTATTCGATAGAACATAAATTGTTTGAATTACGAGACTCTTATTAACTCTTATGCCTGAAAAAGGAGAAAACTTATGTTACAAACACTAGGGCTCCTGCAAACTGGACAACCGCTGCTAAACTCTAAATTCAAAAAGAAAGAAAACTGAATGCTTGTATATGCATCAATTAAACACATAAGTAATTTTAAAAACACATAAACTGTATTTAATGAACAAAATAAAAATTCAAATGAAAAGTAAATGGCAAGAAATGTTCAGATTAATACAATTAACAATTGGGAAATAACTTCCCAAGCTTGCTCAAATGTGATTAAAAGTTGTAATAGCCTGACATAGGGCCATTACGGTCATTCACTTGAACAAACCAAAACAAATCAAAAATTGTTTACAAATAAAACTGTTTATCTTAATGAAAAAATAAATTGAAATAAAAGAAATTAAATTGTTTTATTTTTTAAAGAAAATAAGTTCTCAAAGAACTTTTAAAATTTAACCAAATAAATTTGAATTATTGAGGATAAACTTTAATAATTTAATATTGTCAATCAAATTAAAAACCCTTTTATTACGACCAACCTGGTATATTACAAAATTGGTTTCCTTTAGATAAATCCTCAATTGGTATCACTGTGGCAAAACCTGTCAGCTGATTTCTTGTTTTTAAAACGTCAATACGTAAATCGATGAAGAAAAATAAATTCTCCCAGAATTTATTTAATTAATCACGTTCACTTTAAATAATTGTAGAACAATAATAAAGTCTTCTTTAAACTTTTGAAAAATATTCAGGTAACACTTTAATTTATTTCAAACTTTTTTCATACATGACGTTTACGTCAATCATATGGTTAAAATATCTAACCTCACTTTATATTACAGATTTTTATCCGGAGTCGGGTATAGGTTTTGCCGTGAACGTTTTGTCGACTGTCTTTGTTAAATTTGGCTCCAACTTATATAGATTTTGTTGAAACAAAAGCCTGCACTGACATTTTTCCAAAACAAAAACGAAACACGTGAAGTTGATGACGTCACTGATCCGCACAGCTGTTCATAATTATCACGAATCTTAATTCTATAATCACAGGATTGTAGTACTTAAAACAAGGATTAAAACAATGTAACACACTTGTATCCCAAAATGCATCGTAACGAAGATACAAGACGAAAACGATTGACAATGTACAAATCTCGTTATAGCTTAATTACATACAAAATTGAAATAAAACAGGTTTATCCTTTACAAAATAGATACATAATTACACAATACAACTAATATATATATATATATATATATATATATATATATATATATATATATATATATATATATATATATATATATATATATATATATATATATATATATATATATATATATATATATATATATATATATATATATATATATATAAATTCTCCACAGGAACATCTTTACAATTTACAAAAAACATGATTTACAATCCGATACAACCATCGAATTAACCAATTAATGCATTTGCAAGTTCCAGCTTAAATATTGATTCAAATAAAATCAATTTATGATCAAATTGTCCAGCATACAGTTCTCCAGGTGTTTACATAAAAACAATGGTGAGAAAAAATAGGATAAGAGTCAATAATCGTCACAATGAAGCAAAACGACAAGATTAAAACCTTCAATAATAAAAATGGTCAGAATTTTTATAACAAAGTTTAAAAACTAATTGTGCTATAAGTCATAATAAGATTGACCCAAATTATATGTTTTCAGTTTACTAACAGCGCGAAACTGAGTTGGTCTCTTGGAAAATAGAAAAATTCATCCTACGTTAAAAATCGTAGCCTCTAAATTTAAATAAGAAGATTACTTCTTCTCTACAAGTGAAAAACCCATCCCAATATGTAATTTGGGTTGTATAAACATGTATTATGATAAAGCAATCTAAATGATTGATATCCTTTTTCTAAAAATGAAACCTTTTTATATGCATATGAAACTTAGGTTATATTTGTATGAAATTTTATTCTTGATTTCTAATTTAAATATTGATGAGCCTAACTGTGACCCTATATGTAGCCTTTATATTAATTATGCCTATCACTTAGCAGGTCTCTCTTTTAATTTAAATCTGATATATGAAATATTTGTTTTCAATTTTCCGATCTATCGTTAATAAAATTTTCAATGAGGTGATCTGATATCACCGCAATTCTTATCCGAATCTTCGAAAAATCGGGTTTTCGTGGGGACCTTATTGGGTTTTCCTAGGTTAAATTTTGCAGAAAAAGCGGAAGTTGACTAGCACCTGATAAAGATCTTCTGAGACTAATCCATCAGATTTAAAGTGCTTGGAAAGTGCCTGTTTCCATCAGGTCTTATGGGGACATTATTGGATTTCCATAAGTTAATTAATTGTAAAATTAATTGTTGCCTTGATTAGGGCCTAATAAGGATTTTATGAGATTACCCTATATGGAATATTCGTGGTGACTCCATCGGGTTTCCCTAAGTTACTTATTTGTAAAATTACCTAAGGTTCCCCCGTTGGAAGTTCATAAGAATCTTATGAGACTTCCCTATGTAGTTTAACCTAAAAAGAACTTGGGCTGTCCCGATCAGGTTTTAATCAGGTTCAATAATAGAGAACTGGTTAGGCATTTCTAATTAGGGCTATCCTCAATTACACCTATAGACATATAGTACAAGATGAAATCGGTTTGCCTTTATTGGTCTGCAATCGTTTGAAGACTCTGGATACAACAAGCTGGTAGGGTAGCAAGCTGATGGGTCGGTATGGAGTGATTTCTTGAGTTTCTTCTTCGATTCTTTGATTTTCCTGATTGAGGAACTAGAAGATTTGATATTTCTAGTTTCCTGGTAGTTTTCTCCATAGTGTGTAACCGGTTTCATTAGTAGATGTTAGGTTAGACATATGTTTGCACTCCTTGATTTCTAAAGGTCTTTCCTAACCTAACTTTCCTTTCTTTCCTAATTATATTTCCTAACTGTTCTATAATTATAATGTAGAAAGAAATAGCATTTAAGACTCGAGATAAAATCCGGTTTTTACCTTCACTCGCCGCTACACGACTCGTGGATAAATTCTCACCTCACGAAGGAAGAGCAGATGTTTCATCCATTGTAATGCTACAAATAAAACTAGGAATATATATTACATATCTTTTAGATGAAGGTTAATTTTTATTATGTTTAATTAATGATTAAATTATGTTTTGAATGCAAATTCATATAGAAAAATGCATTGCTCCGACTGGGAATCGAAACCAGGAAGATATTCAAAAAATATCTAGTTACTTTGCATGTTTGCTAAATTCATATGGAAATTTGGTCGCTATTCTGAAAGTCGTCTTCCGGTAGCTCAGTTGATAGAGATACACTGTAAAAAATGAGGTAAAATTACCTTGGGAAAGAGGTAACTTTTCGCTATTATTTGCGGTATTTTTACCCTAAAATTAATTTTACCTATACATTTAGTAGTTTTACTATTTGTGGTAAAATGCCCTGTAATTATGTAAAATTATACAAATATAAGTAATTCTACTACATTGAACTGGTTAAAATCACTATCCATAATATAAATTTACATAACTCAGACAATTCTTTCCTTACAAATGTATAATTGCTCAATAACTTAATTCATTTTTAGTGTAATATTAAAGATAAGATGAACTTGAACAAGAATAGTGTAATTTTACCCTTAATATGTTTTTAACCGTTGAGATGCTATTTCGCTGATCGCACTTGTTTGTGACCTTCGTTTCGTGAAAGAATTCAGGAATCCATAGTAAGGGTATAATTCACCGGTAATTTTTTAGAGTGTACGACCTAGATACCTGGTTCCTAGATCCTGGGTTCGATTTCCAACCGGGGCGATACATTTTTCTATATAAATTTTGCATTCAAAATTTAATTTAATGTAAATCATTATATTATGTATCTTTTGTCTTAGTTATCTTACAGTTATATATTTTACTTTTCCTATCGCCCCTATAATGATTTTAATGGAAACAGAATGAAATAAAAATTTTTATTTTCCACGCAAGCTTTTTTTATAACCTATTTGTTATTTTTCTTAAATTTATTACTTTGTATACTTAATCTATAGACTTAGATAAGACTTTTCCGAAAAGTAGAATTGCAAGAAAACAATACGTAATGCTCCTTTCGTTGAATCCATTTGATCGAAAAGTGTTGCTATACACCCCCTTTTACGGTATCATTATTTAACATTATTTTCTCAGTACTATTAACAAAATCTCTTTCTTTGCCTGGAAAGAAATTACATACAGGAAATGTAATAAAAAGAAAAACGAAATTCTTTTCCAAGGTAGCTTAGCTATTTTGTAAGCAACAAACTGGAACAATGACTTCATTTTAAGAATAGAACATTTTTATAATAATAATTATCCCCTGAAACAAAAAATATTGTGTTAACGTTTGTTGGTATATGGCCATTAGGTACTTGTTCATGAAAAACGGTTGAATTTAATTTAGCGTCATTTAATAACATGATCTTACTGATTAGATTTAATGGAGAATTGTGATGGTTTTTTGCTGGAAACCTTCTTAACGATCGTGTAATTTCTAGATTCACAGTATTATAACGTAATTAGGAATTACATTCGTAATACATAGCTCGTTAATGCATTCAAGCAGGATTACATCATAAAAATTACTTATTTTAATATTGTTTTTAATCCTGGATAATTCGCTGCTTATTACGAGAATAAAGAATAAAATACAATTTCGTGTAAAAATGCAATGATTGTATCTGAATTAAACGTAAACTTTTTTGTAGCTATTTTTCAAGGCTTTTCAAAGAATTATAATGATCTAAGTAACTACTGGTAATAAATGTTTTTGAGCAGCCAACACTAGATAATTTTATGTAGGTAATTAATTAATTTACCGTGGCGTAGCTAGCCTTGAATCAGCTCCGTATCAGAGACGTACATTGTCCAGTGAGCCCTACTGAAACACAGGGGGTAAATAAAAAGAATGATGAGCAAGTTAAAAGAACATTTGAAGATAATTATTATTATTATTTTTTTTATATTATAACCCCTTTATTTACAATCTGTCCTAATTATACTATGGACAATAAGTAGTTGGTGTGTATACATTATAAGCAATGAGCAAAAATATGCCAATGGACATGCAGGGTCAGGCTCCAGTAAGCCCCCTATAATTAATACACTATTCTATAATGCTAGCGAATGATTTGAATTGAAGGAACTTTAAGTAATTAACTAATTTATAAACTAATGGAATGACACTGGAATAGCTTAATGTTCAAGAACAGCATTGAAACGCGTTGGTAGTTCGTTTGGTTTAAAGCGCTTTAGGCGTTTTGGGCGATTGGTTCGTTTAGTAGAGAATGTACCAGGTCGTTAGGGTGTGCTGTTAATCGGTGTTTGTATTTTTCAGCAATTTTCCCTATTTCGTCTGTAATGGTTGGAACACTTAAGTCACTTAAAATCACTTTGTTCGGCACATGCCACGGTGCATTAACTACAGCCCGAAGCACTTTATTCTGGAACCTCTCGATGATGGCCAGGTTGGTGTTGCTAGCAGTTCCCCATAGTGAGAGACCGTAGGTCCATATTGGTTTCAAAATCACCTTATAGAGCAATAGCTTATTTTCTAGCGAGAGTACAGAGTTTCTTCCAATCATCCAGTATAGTTTCCTGTATTGTATCCCTAGCTGTTTGCGTTTGTTGAATATGTGGGTTCTCCAGGTCAAGCGTCGGTCAAGACGGAGTCCTAAGTATTTTGCGGAGTCTGCGTGTTTAATAATTATTATTAAATTTATATTTTACTGGATTTTGTTTAATACTAGTATGAACACATGGTTAAGATATGACCGAATATTACTTCTTTTACTAAAATGACAACAACATTTTAGGGTCCTGGGTTCGATTCCCAGCCGAGTCGATACATTTTTCTATATGAATTTGCATTCAAGATATGATGTAATATAATATAAATCATTAATCAACTTAATAAAAATTAACTTCATGTAAAATTTACAAAAATTTTATGTTTTCCTTTTATATAAACCTTCTAAATAATTATTTCAGTCATCAGTCGTATAATGCCTTTCCTGTATCATACATGTATGTACACATTGTAGGATAGCACATTGACTTGTAGTGCAACCACATTTGACATCTTGAAAAAACTCTACTGTTACCGTTTGACTCACTTTCACTGGTGTCTGTTTTTTCGTGAGGCAACTCCTAACTCTACCTGAGCAGTTCAGCTACAGTACCCATCCACTGTTGAACCTGGTCATATACTCTTAAACAATGAAACATGCATGCACATTCTGTAGAAGGGAATACTTCTAGTTTCACTTGAACTGTAGATTTTGGCATCTTTAATGTGACACAGTTTGAAATCAAATCTAACTAGTCAGTGTACTCCCCACGCTTTCAGCAGGCAAAGAAATTACAGCTCTATGACCATCAGCCTTAATTTAACGTTTTGACTGTGTAACTTTTCTCTATTTCAAAAGCGTTTATCCTAACAGTGCCTGGACAAGAACAGTGTGAGAGCATGTCCTAGCTTGATTTTCTTGATGCTCTAATTAGTGGCATTTCTAAAGTCTCCTTTGGCGCTGAGCAGAGAAAAATGTCGCAATAAATGATATGTAGACTAAAGTGTGAATAAAGTAAGGACACACATAAAAATCACCTATTGTTTAACAAACTTTAACAATTTATTAGCAAAAACCTTATGTGCATTCTACAAAAATGGTTCTTATCTCACGACAGAAATAATTTTATGCAACGAGAGAAAATTTGGGTATATTGATACCAAGGAAGATACCAACCCAAAACGTAAGTTTGTGTCCTGAGCGATGATCATAAAGGAAAATATAATCATAAAGGTATATTTTTTTAAATTATAAATTATCATCCTACAAGACAAGGGACACAAAATCAGAAATTAAGGACCACGTGCCTTATAAATGTAGTCAATTTTGTCTCTGATATCTTTCCCTTGTTACCTCAGACTTCACAAGCTTCAAAAATCCTAGGTCAATACCAGAAACTCTGACAGCGCATGGAGACATGAACCAGGGTCTTACATAGGCTGCGACAATTAATATATAGAGTTCATCAATACCTTTCTTTTCCTTCTCAGCTACTTAGTTTAATATCTTTTTATATTTTCCCAACCATACCTTGTCTATGACCTATGACCACATTGAGATTGAAAAATGTTGCCTATTTGTGTCAATGTTTCGGCATTTTACTGTTATATCAAACTATATCTATAGTTACCAGTTACATCACTATAGCACTCCAAACCTTCCAGAGACTTATTTATCCTCTTCAAAGACTCATCGAGAACCCTAGCCTTGTTTGAGACGTGTCTTGTATAGATTTTATATATTGTTAATGATTTTTTATTGGGAACTGCGTTAGAATTATCGGCTTCTTCCGAAATAGAAGGATTTGCTGCACGGCCAAACTCGTACAGGTTTTTAGTCAAACTTGTGATAATGGAGGATTCGACGAAGAGCCTGGTTGGTGGTTGGTATTTATATCTAGTGATATGGGAGATTGGTGGCTGCTCGTCTCCCTGTCAGGCAGTTGTTATATTCAATTTTTCTTCGTAACCACTGTATTTCTCTTCAAAATGAAAACACCATTAGAAGTGTAACAGCCTATACTACAATACTACAACTATTACATGAAGCAATATTTTACTTTTTGTTTACTTTTTGAGATTGACAACATTTTCTTTTGCAGTTGCTGTGCTGTTAAGATTTATTCTTTTTAAGCGTTGGTGCAATGCTGGAGCTGTCGTTTAGAGTTGTCAAGTTCAAGTCAAACGACAAAAGCTCGCCGAGTTGCATCGCTGTAAATTGTTGGCTATATTGGGTAGTTTCAGGTCGTTTTGTTACGACGGAATTAAGTAGCTGCAGGTTTGGAAAAATGCTAAAGTTTAGGTTTAAATGTTAAAGACCAAGCTGCAAAAGAGACGCAATGTGCAAACTTTTAGACAGCATCCTAGGGGAAATCTAGGGGAGACACACAGGAGTGGAGTGAAAACCAGAACATGAATCACCACAAAAGGAAATAAAATTTAAAACAGAAAAACTGCGAAGCATATATGGTCTCCAATCTTAATTACGCATCACCGTCCCAAATGAAAGTCATCACAATTCAAGAAAAACAAACGAAAGTTTCGATTCGCACTGCAAAGGATAGATCGATAAACTGTTAGTTTCATCGTACTGACAGTGCAATTTAACGGAATAGAAATTTTAAAAGAAAATTTAAAGAATAGAAGCAGCCATGAATCATCTTCACGAGCCCACTTGGGAACGATATCGCTGTACACAGTTAGCCACTCACTACTCTAAGAAATGCAATTTCCACAGCACTACAATTCACCAAGAGGCTTTTAATTTTCGCTTCCGACTATTCCTATTCCTACTGATTCAAAAGTATCTCGTATCAATTTGGCAGTTACGAAATACTCGGGAACAATTCGTGTTGATCCGTGCTTTCGAAGCTTTAACGAAAACCCCGCTTTCCGTTTTTTGGACCTTTGGAAATTTAGGACCATGATTTCAAACTTCACGTAAGAATCTTTCTTGAATTTTAGCATATCGATAAACAAGTCATGCTTTATTAAAAAAAACAGATTGTATATCGGATTGAATGCATGCCTGTATTGCAAAAGCGAGTTTCTACAGCAGAAACACAATAATTTTTCTGGTCAACGTTGCCACTTCTCGCAAGCGACCGACGCGACGTGACGGTCTAATATACTGGCAGTAGAATCAGAAGTTCCCAAACTAAATTTGATGCCGCTCATTTTACCTAATATTATGCAGTCGGTTGAATCATTGTTAATAACAGTAATTTAAAGTTAATACTATACTTTTTAAAAGTGCTACTCTTGACTTACAGTGACGAATTGTTAACTTCTTTTTTAAAATCTTCTGATCAGCTAAATGTGAAAGCACATTCATTCAATCTTAAAAATTTATAAAATACAAAATAATACAACATAAAACTAAAAACCTATTAAAAACATACATATATGTTAAATGACTTCACAGTAACACGTAACTTTTGAATTTAGCGTTGAAATTGTTTACCAATCGGATAACTGTTAACAGACCATATCAGTATGAAATACTCAAGGATAATTAACATATTATTTATGCGAAATATAATCTTGGTCTGACAACAGGCTTAAACGCTCATACAGCACGTGGAGCTTGTTTTGTTTTGTTAGATGCATGTAGTGAAAATTGTTTTGTTGGTGCAGCAGGACTGACTTTTCTGCAAAGAAAAATACCCAGGACTATCAAGATGAAATCGATGGTCCTACTTTTGAAAAGTGGTTCGAAAGTCAGTTAATTCCTAATTTGTCAGAAAAGACAGTTGTTTTAACGGACAACGCTCCTTACCATAGCAGAAAATTAGAAAAATTCTTAACAGCATGTCTAATAAGGAAGAAATACAAATGTGGCTTCTGTCAAAGACTCAAAAGATTTATATTTTAAAGAAAATTATTTAAAAATAAAACGGTTACAAGTAGTCAAGGCATACAGGGCACATTATGATCGATACATAACTAAGGATATTGCAGAATATCATAATATTAAGATTTAGTGGAGTGAAGTAAAAATATATATGCCCATATGCCTATATGGACATAATAAGAATTTTAAAAATGAAGTACGAAGTTTAATTACTGAAGCATATTCGGAAATAACGTCGGGAAATTGAAAAATTATATAAAACACAATATGCGTTTTCTGTAATTCTGCTAATAAGAAGAAGAAGCGGAAATGTGGAAAATCGACAATACGTTAGACCATCGTTTCCCAACCGCCGGTCTTCGGCATAGAAATAGCAGCATTTTTCAAAATTTTACTGAAAGAATTTTTTTTATATTGTATGTATATAGAGCCGGCGCTATTTACATACATTCCTGATATATATAGCCCCAGCTCCGTGCCTATGTGGTGGAGTAAGTATCCAGTAACAGATAATAAGGAGGATCTTCCAGTTTAAGATTTTTAAGCAGGCTCGGCGCGCACAGGTCTTGGAATATTTCCGAAACTGAAATAATTTTTGTTTTGCGTTTCCGATTAACGAGTTTATGAAGGATCAAACTCCAGGTCGCGAGGACTTTCTCGGTTTCGTGTGGCCTCTACTCTTCCGTGGGGGACATGGGGGGTTTTTGGGGACGATTAAACATGTGTTGGCGGCATTCGATGGCATGCGGCCTGCTACGAGCTATGCGTCTTACTTTTTCTGCATCTCTACCTGCCTCCGATATAGAGAGCGGTGAATATCGAAATATTGAGCTTTTTCGGGGGGCGGTATCTCAAAAACTGTTGGAGCTAAAATGGCTATATTGGCGTCAAACGACCACGTTTTTGACGCCGCTCTCGAAAACCACTCGCCAGCATCTCCGGTCCTTGTCGATATATCTCTTTCTGGTTTTGAAACATGGACCGATCTGTGTGTCTGGGGGTCCGGTTATGGTCTTCAGTGCCGCCTCCTGCAATTGTATCTCGACGTTCCTTGGGCAAAAAAAGAAAAACTCCAACATCTCTACCCGCCGATAAAATTAGCTTTAATTTATAATTTATGATTTTTGAACGTAAAGTCGACATCCATAGCAAACTCAACGCTAAGCGGACGTTATAAATGATAATGTCCGCTTTTAATGCGCTGGTTGTTATTAGCCCCCCGTTTATTGGCTCCGTCAACAATACAACTCCAATAATACATACATTTCCAGAACACAACATTGTTATTAATAGTTTGACTTGTCTGTAGGATGGTTTGTACCACAGGTATAAACTTCAAACAACATGAAATGAAAAATAAATAACTTTATTTCCACCTTCTATGTAAATGACACTTTATAGGCATTTATAGTAACTAAGTAAATACGAGATCTCGTTAATCCATTCATGCGCGTCACTAATTAGATGACGAGGCATTTGGCTACCTTAAGAGAGTCACAAGTAGTTATATGTTATACCTGTAATAGTAATTTACATTGCAAGTCTGTCACTTAGAACTTTACGTGCGAACACGGTACGTAACAAGCGAGCTTTTTATCTATGCAAACACGTAAGGTTCGTGTAACGGTCTAGCATTGTACAATGTTTTATGATATTCTAAATAGTAAATCTTTAATAAATAATTCTTACATTTACTGAAGCAGTACAGCACAATACGTAACATATAATGTATATGAATGTTTTAAATGAATATGTATGTTGCTATGGTATTGATGATAAAGAGCCCGTAATAATTTCATAACAGGCTAGCCCGAAAAAAGAATCTTTACCCCTAGAGGCAGAGCTTAATAAACAGATGTTTACGACTCAGAACACTATAAAACTTTTCAAAATGCTCATGCTCATCGACGAAAAGCTAATAGAAACTAATTTGTTGTTTAACCACAACACCATGACAACGTAGAGTTATAAACTATCCTACTTCCTTTGATTACAAAATGTCTTTAAAAAATAATACAATAAATTAATTTAAAAATCTTTACTGGGCTACCTGGATTATGGAGGCTCGCTCATTCGTTCCTCGCCCCACAAAATTTCCAACTCATCCGTAAAAATTAGTTTACAAAAGCATTTCTATCGCAACGACAGACGTTATACCGAACTTGAATCATAAATCTATATCTTAAAAAAGCCAGATACTCAGTATCTAATTAGTTAGGTATTGTAAAATCGTAAACGACTAAACGTCTAATCAGTGTAAAACTAGATAGCACGCGTTATTTTCGGGAGTAAAATAATAATAATTTTACTAAAAATACAATTAAAGTGGCCTGAACCTAATTTTCCTGGCCTGGTCTGAGAACCCAGCACGCCCCTGGCGTTAGACCATATTAAACCAGTTATAAACATTGGACGACAGTGATGAACAATAACATAACATAGTGATGAGCAATTTGTAATATGTATAGAATTAGCTAAGTTACATACACTAAAATCTTGCAATGTTAATATCCTCAATCTAGCACTTTTTTATAGTTTATATTAATAGTATAAGATTAATATCATTGTTAGTAAATACTTAGTTAATTATATCTGTAATTTTACAAAAAGTTTTTATAAGTAATTTTGTAATATTTTGCATAAAGTTTTTGAGTGTAGATAAGGTAATTAGTAGGAGATTAGCAGATTAGTGCTTGGAAATACAAAAGCAGAATTTATGATTGACAGGTACCTATTGCTGTCGAAGGAGTGTTATTCTAAAATGTGGCTATGTCGCTTTCCATAAAGCACCATGCTGTACTTGATGAAACAAAGTATAGATACCTACTAATAGTTCCTACAGTTGCAATATTTCAAAGACATATTTAAGATATACTTAGCACCTTTCATATTTCTACTCTTCAATTATTACAATTTATTATATAAAAGAGGAATTTCATAGCATCTGATTGGGAAATACTATGCAAATACTACATGTAGATATCTGTTTAGCAAAAACAAAAAAGAAGAAGTTTTGAAATATGAAAGCTATGTATTTTTCTGTCTCTCTCACCTGGTCATTAGGTCAGTATAGAAGTCCAGCAAATAAGCAACTAACCTTTACTTGCATACTTGGACATTTTTATTTCTCAAAAAAATACCTCTAGCGGATATACATTCCATTCATTCCATTAGACATTAGACATACCGACTAAAAAAAAATGTTAGTGTAGCACTTTAATTATCTAATTTGCAAACCATTAATATTTTTGTAACGTGCCGCTAAATGCGAATATAATGTAAAAACATTTTTGTTACTGGAAAAATGTATTAAAATTACATAATAAGTGCACATGTATGATAGAAAATAATTAAGTTGCGTACATTTCTAGTCACCATTATGCCGGTAAAAATAATTTATATTTCCAATTACATACTTATTTTCGAATTGATTTACATGTTTTAAATTAGCGCGAAAATGTCATTAATTAAGAAACACCGGATTAACAACTAATCTATTCGATAATAACATTGCGGGTCTGTTTGATCTGTATTTGTTTGAATTATTTTATCTCTTTTCATTATGTATCTATTATTCTAACAGCGGGGCGGGTCTATAAACGAAACGAGCTGGAAACGGTACTAAAATACAGGTTTTGCCTTTGTTTCACAGATTAAGAATTAATAGTTTTGAGGTAGCTGTGTGGTGCTGTTGCTGCTTATATTCGTGTCTGTATGAAGTATTCTCTTGAATATTTTATACTGTTTTGAAACTTCACTTTACAGATACGTATCTGAAAATATTTAATCGGCCCGTTTTATCTCTGTCAAGACGATTATTAATTTTACAATTGGGATGTAACAACTTTCAAACTTGAAGAATTTCTTCTTTATTATTTGTTTTTTATTTTGTTGTTTTCAAAGTTATTTATTTATTCTTTGTCACTCACTTTGGGAATTGTAATAAAAAACTTTTAATTTCTGGTTTAAGAGAAGATACTATCATTTAAGAACCAGATTTAAACTTACTTTTACTTTCAAAACTCATTTAAATGCTTCTCGTGTGAATAGTTGCCCAAAACCGCTTGTAATTAGAAAGACGTTTAATCTTATATTCTTACTGTTAACAGATTTCTCTGGCTTTATTATTAGGAGCAAATACAAGTACTTTTAGAGAAAACAGTAAATAGAGTGCCATTTTAATGAAAAGCTTAAAGATTAAAGATTCTGAACTGTATTGTATATGTTACGTACCAATAAGGTGACCAGATTTTTAAATCAATAAAGCGGGATATTAGGCATGCCCCCCATAAATAATTTATTAAGCATTCCAAAGTGATGCTCAATGACATATAATAATTACGTGCCTTCCGGTATATTTTTGCCGCGTTAAAATTAATACTAAAAATACATCTTTTTCATGTCGTCGTCATTTCCAAGAACACCTGTTGTTAGTTGAGTGGACTTCCCTTATTTTACATATTTTACTTTTATTTGATAATAAGTGTGGTTGGCATTATATAGATGCCGCTGCGGTTATTTGTTGTAATTAATGTTAATTCAAAATTTGTATTTAAACCCAAATCAAGTGTGCGGTATTTATAATTGATACGGTCAAAATAGAATAAGATAATGATAATGATATCTAGTTTTTGAAAAGAATTATAACTCCGATGGATACTAATATTAAATATAGTATACTGCAATTTAGAAGTTAAAAAAGAAAATTAATTGAAAAGTTCTCATTAATGTTTATTGTTTCAACCAATAAACGCAATGTAGCTGCATGGTTTGCTGTCTATGTTCGTAAAATCGTGATTATACATAAAAGCGGGACATTTTGAAGAATTTTGTGGGCACCGGGACGTCTGATCATCTTTCCAAGCCAAAAATTATACAATTCGCGCATTGTATAATCATTTTTGTACCAAGTGTACAGACTACTTTGTAAGAAGTGCGAATTATCGGGCTTGGCACCACGAGTTTTGTACTGTTCGGGTTCTGAACAATTGGTACAATTTAATCTTATACAAACCCGAAAGAGGAGTCGCCTGACTAACTGAAGGGTTGTTTATAATCTGCAATATTATTACTATTATTGAGCCCCGTAACTACCATGAACAAGAATAGCAAAAATAGTGTAGACTATTTGAAATACAGACTACTTTATTTTATTTAAAATTGGAAAGCACGAAAATGCGCGTTGGCTGATTGCTAATTCTAACCATTGTGGCGAACGAGTTTGAGGTTACACAAGTTAAAGTGGCTTTTGCCACTTTAACTTGTGTAACCTCAAACTCGTTCGCTGCCTTTCCACGCAAAAACTTTACAAAAACTGTTGTACCAAGTTGGCTGAAAGGTGAAAACTAGCAGCTCGATACAATAAGCTTGTTTAGAACCTGAACAGTACAACGCTCGTAATACCGGTAAGTCCGGTAAATCGCACTTCGTACAAAGTAGTCTGTACACTTCGTGCTCGGTACAAACACACTAGAATTCGCGAATTGTGCAATTTCTGGCTTGCTACGTAACATATATGTTACGGTTTATGTAGTAAACTGTTCATTGTCGTTAATAACCAGCCATTATTATCATAGCCCATTTAGGTTGGTTAAAGACGTTAAAAGCCGCTCATTGACGTAAATAGCCAGTGAATGTAGACAATATTGTTTAATTTTAATACTGAAAGTAACATCGACAAGTTATTATAGTCAATTGCCATCTATAAAGTAGGAAATGTTGAAAATAAAGATATAATGTTCTGGTTAAGTAAGTAAACCGGCCAATATCGTTAGTGATCGCCCAGTCTCATAACATAAAACTTCTAACTAACACCAACCTAACCTTCCCCTACGCCCTGACCATTAATAATTAAGGCCACTCAATTATTAATTAAGCTGCAGATTAGTTATAGGTTATTTGTTAGTTGAAGTTTATTAGATATTTGGTAAATATGTTTACATGCAGTTTTCGAAATTGGCCGATCATTAACGACATTGGCCGATCATTAACGACATTGGCCGGTTACTTACTACTCTGACCGTAACATTATCCGGCCCGGCCCATGTCGTAGTAAATCGTATGAGACGACGTCTTTAACCAACCAGCTGGGCATTAACGACATTGGCCGGCCATTGACGTAAACGACCAAAACAGCCGGCTATTAACGTGATATCTTGGCCATTTCGTGATTATCCGTATTTACTTCTTTGACCGTAACATATACATAAATACTAGTAGTATGTATCACCGTACCCAAGTAATCCACTGTTTCCTAACACATCAAATCCTAATTGTTATCGCACTCCTCACGGTAACGTTAACTCTTACTAACGTTAAACTTAATTTATTGTTAAAGGAATGCGCAGAAAATAACGTTTTTTTTAATTAGCACGCATGGCGCATACAATGCAACTAGTTACTACTATCTAGGAATTTTTTGATATACAACACGATACTTTGATGGACGTACTCCCATTAGTGAACTTCACATGGCCACACGCGCGGGCGGTTAAATTGGGGAACGACCAAATTGTCCGGACCTGAAATAAATATATAAATACAAAAAGCAAAGAATAAAATTAAAGTAAAATAAAACCACTGTTTTCTTCCACAAATTTATAATCAATTATAAGACATTTTCCATAACCAACCGGTTCATAACCAGTCAGTTCAACTGAAATAGTACAGACTAGTGCATCCAATCCCGAAACGTATTTTCAATCCCGGTATTTCTGGATTGAAATTTTCGGATCCCAGAATCCCGGGATTGTATATATGCAAAATATTTAAAATAACACGTCTAAGTTTAGAAAACCAACCACTCGCATAGCGGGCAGTTTTCTAAAGAACAAGTGCGCTAAAACGTCTTATGAAACGAATACTTTATGCTATTTTTTTCTATTTGGGTGTCCAAGATGTCTGCTAAACTAGAAGGGATTTTCGTGAAACGTTTCCAGCTGTGGACAAGCCCCTCTCGGGTTCTACACTGGTAGGTGGAATGGCGATAAATCCACCCTTTTCGAATAAGTCCATTTCCGAGGAAGAGTCTGATTTAAATTTCGTTTGTTTATGTAGTTTGCACCAGTTTCGTTTCCTTTCTTTTTTTTCCTTCTATTTTGTACCTTTTCTTCAAGACTTTCTTTTCAAATATTGTTCGTCTAAAATCGGCATTACTAACATCCTCATCCTCATCTTCATCATTTTCTTCTTCCCTGTCGTTTTATTGGATATCTACCGAAATATTTTCAGTGTTTCGTAACCTCTCTATAGACTAAAATAGTATTGCACAAATAGGAGAACTCTTGCATTTTAAACAACTAATAATAATAAACCATTTCGCACGGTTGCCACGTTTAAATGGGAATCAAATTGAATTTTTATAATTAAAGGATTAACGGGCCTGGAAAATGCTCGGGATTTCGGGATTCGGGATCCCGGGATTGGATGCCCTAGTAGGCATAAAAACAATGTGTTTACTAGTGACAATACCAAGAACGATACTTACTAATTTTGAAATTAACAAAACTGATTAGTTAGAATTTTCTCAGATTTGTTATAATCTACTAGCCAATTGTTTCAACAGCTAAGCTGTCATTATCAAAGGTAATATAAATATAAACAAACACGTCGATAATGCAATTACAAAAAATACATAACTAGATAAAAATAATAAGAATTAAATATCTAACATTACTGAACTCAATCTGTTCATTAATTAAAGAGGCCTGAATTTGTGGTTGTATATCTCAAAAGCTTCAAGAATGTCTAATTTACGTTTGTTATTACAAAAATGTAGGAATTTAATATTATTTGGGGGAATCATGGTGTGATTCTGTTCTAAAAGCTATTTGGCGTAATTAGATGCAGGATGTTTAGTATTTGTCTACTATAGACCGAACTACAAAAAGAACAATTCCACTGAAAATAGATTTCAATGATCCCATTTCTTGATATTAGAATATTATTTGATGTATTTTCTTGGTTATTAAATCCGCATATATCAGTGTGAGCCACATTCGCTGCAGTTGATCATAACACTAAGAAGCTGCCAACAAGATTCGGTCTTGCTGCTGCAGTGGACGACATTAGAGCACACCAGGCTCCTGTCCCGAGATGTCCGAATTAGCTGCTCTTGAAGAGGCTGTCCGGACGAAGAATTTTTTCCTTACAAATGTATAATTGCTCAATAACTTAATTCATTTTTAGTGTAATATTAAAGATAAGATGAACTTGAACAAGAATAGTGTAATTTTACCCTTAATATGTTTTTAACCGTTGAGATGCTATTTCGCTGATCGCACTTGTTTGTAACCTTCGTTTCGTGAAAGAATTCAGGAATCCATTATGAACAGTCCAAATAGGCTTTTTGGGGAATGGTCGGAATGGTGTGTACCATTCTTTTATGATTTCGGCGAGGCGTACTCTATCGATACCGAACGAAGTGTTCATTGCTCATTAATATTTTGTTTTTCGTTGTAGTGTAGTACGGATTTATTAAAGGCAAATATTTACACGTATGACCGAAGATGGGAAGAATTTTATTTTATAGTAGAAGTTAAAAAATAATAATCGGTAAGTACCTATATGTTAAAATTACAAATTTAAACCAATAAAATAAAAATATTTAATTTAATGTTTTTCTAGGATGAATCAAAAGTTGAAGAATTCGAAATAAACTAGCATAACTGTAATTGAGAAAGGTACTCGTGTATAATTGTTTATATAATTTATAATTTTTTAATTTTCTAGGTGGAATCGAAACTTTATCTGAATGTCTTTGAGAGACCAAATATTTCCGAAAGCCCCTGAAAAGAAGTTCTGTTAATGTCTTATATTTTATATAAGTACATACGTTCAATAAAAATTACTTTGATTTTATTTTGTTTCATACAATTCCCAGAGGAACGATTGAATTTGCAAGTACTTTCGCAAGTCATCGTTACATTCAAGAAGTATTTTCACATTTGTATTTTAACCCTGAAAAGTACTATTGCCATGAAATATTAACTTTGTCATGTAACTTTACACAGGTGTTTTAATGTTAAAATGTAAAATTACATTGAGATTGTAATTTCAATCTGTAAATTTACTTAAAAAGGAAACATTACAATGCAAACTTAACCTAATGTTGAAATTTCCCCACTTCCTATGAAAATTACACTTTGAAGTAAATTTACCCCAAAAAATGGAGGTAACATAGTTGCCTCCATTTTTTAGGGTATAATTCACCGGTAATTTTTTAGAGTGTTGTTTAGAATTATGTTATCACCAAATTTGAGATTAAAGCTACATGCGAAAAAAATTGTTTTTGTTTTTTTATGTTTTATTGTAGGCATTGTAGGTTTATTGTAGGCAAAAAACAAAAAAAAATCTTTTTTTATATGTGGTTATGAGTTCACATTTGGCGATAACTTTTAATACTAAACAACTTTTTCTAATGCAATTTCTCCATATCTTGAAGGTGAATGAATGGTCATATATTGAAGGGCAAAATGAAGGTGCTTTACTCTTGGGCTAATTTTATAGTCTCCTCTGTACTTGGAATGAATTTTTAAAAATTTTATGAAAGCTGTTTTATTTAGAGCAAAAACATGCAGAACTATTCTGCGAACAGAATTCTGCTCTAGGTATAATAGCAAAAAATTTAATCTGCAACTGTTTTGAACACAAATAGAAAAAATAGCTGCTAACAAAAAGATTTCTTTGGAAATGGGCTCATTTAAAAAAACTTAAATAATTTTGATGAGCGTGAAAAACAAGAGAAGTTGGGCGTACCCATGTTCAGGATTTTTCTGAACACTATGGCAGTAATTAGTGCTCAATTTGTGCTAATTTGTGCCGTAAAATTTATAATTTGTGCTGGTCCCCTGAACGAGATATTAAAAAAAACAATTGGCACGTCCAACTTCACGTTAGACGTACTTATGTCGGGAAACTTAACCAAACTAGGGGGGATAATTAGTGCTCAATTAGTGCTAATTTGTGCCACAAAAATTAGAATTTGTGCTATCCTCCTGAGCGGTATATTAAAAAAAAAAAAGAATGGGTACGTTCAACTTCACGCTGGACGTACCCAACTCGAGAAACTTAACCACACTAGGGGGGATAATTAGTGCTCAATTTGTGCTAATTTGTGCTGCAAAAATTATAATTTGTGCTGGCCCTCTGAACGAGATATTAAAAAAATTAATGGATATGCGCAACTTCGTCTTGTACGTGTGCCCATGTCCGGGAGCGCAATCGGAAAATCTGTGCTTAATTTGTGCTGCAAAAATTAACATTTTTGTTACCCCCCTCAACGAGATATTAAAATAACTTCACACTGAACGTACTTATGTCAGGAAATCGAACCAATAAAAAATTTTTTAGTCATAAATATCTAAATATTTGGCACTAAAATAGCGTTTTGTAATTTTTTCTTGGTTTTTATGTACCGAATATGAAAATACGTAGTTCATGGAGGTGCCCAATAATTTTTTAAAATGTTTTATTTTCTCGGATCGTCAATATTCTGAAACTCATCCCTATTATAAAGAAGATATCCTTTATTTTTCGGTTACAATTGAAGTTAAACTGGCCTCTGTAGGAATATCAGGGATACAGATGGCTTTTAATTTCAGTTGATATTCATCATCTACTATAACTGGACTTATTGTCCACTTCACACTTTTGATTAATAGTAGTTTTACTAGATTTTGAGAAATATCTATCTTGAGAACTAACAAAGTTTTTCTTTGAAAAAGATCCATATCATTAAAATAAGTTAATTATTTTATAATTAAAAACCTTCTCTTCTAGAGAGAAATCTAGAACAATAAACTAAATTTATTATTTTATAATACTTCCAAAATTAGCATTTAGGGCACTGTGCAAGTTTTGTAATTATTGAATCTTAATAAATAACTGTAAACTTCTCAAATTTTCTAAGAGTTTTTTCTACTAAGGTCTCTATTGTGTATTGTATCAAAATTAAATATCCTATAAGTCACTTACTAAGTCGGATCATAAAACAAGGGTCTTTCATCCGCGATATAATAATTTAATTACATATTTCAGAAATATCCCTAACAGCACAAAAAACATTTTGTGAAAAAGAGGTTACTGTCTCAAAATTGTGATTGTGTTGCCTCAGGACTATATATTAGAATTTTTAGATTTAATTTGTTACACTATATTTTAACGGTGTTTCCTAACCACACATTATACGTATTGAACTAATTGACAATACGCATTTCGGTAACGATGTTACCTTTTTCTTAGCATAAAACCGTCGATGTGTAATGATTCTTACTGTTTAATTTGTTACATAATCATCAAAATCAAAGAATTTTTAAGTTTTAAAATTTCTAAAATCGTGAATATTTTCAGCACTTTCCAAATATTGTATCAAAATGCCAATATTTAAGGATGTGCCCTTTTTATACGTTGTAGCTAATAACAAACGTTAGTACTGTAGTGTTTTGAAGATTAATGTAGTAATACAGGTTGCTTGTGTGTGGTCTTGTACACTACTTATATGTTATCTCTTGTAGAAGACAATAAAAGACATGTTTACTTCTATGAGATATTTATTTATACTTTTTGTTGATTATTGTTGTCATGGCAATCACTTAGCATGCAATGCCTTCTTGAGGTAATATGGATGTAATGACTGATTTTATGATGAATATCATTACATTACACCCCGGGTAAGAAAAGGCTGAACATGTACCAAAAGAAATGAGCCGTGAGTCAAAAGGGCATTTAATGCATTCCTCAACAAAAAAAATAGCATACATTAATGTCGTACTTGTATGTATTGGCATGTTTAATGTATACTAGCTACAAAAAAATCGAGGTCGGTTGCATCTTTTCAATGGTTTCTTAACATGAGTTGCTTATTGCAAGGTGTTGCCGCAAACTTAACCTAATTAAAATAAACTTGATATACAGGAATCACTTGTCAGGACGTTCTGTAATTCTAATGAAATAAAATTTAAGAACGTGAACAAAACCAAGGAACAACATAATAAGTGCTTCGTGAACAAGTGATGCTTGCGTTACGATTTTTTTGTTGTAACTTTTAAGATTAAAAATAACTATGCTAATTGAATCTAAAAGCTTTAGCCTAATTAGTAAGTTTGTGGTCAACATTGATAAATGTAGTTATATGCATTTTATCCGTAGGAATGGAAGAAGTGGGGTTGTACTCATAAAATAGAGGCAGCATTCATAGCATTGTCCTAAGATTGTAGGAAGTACTAGGTGAAATTGCCTGTTGGAGAGTAAGATTGAATCTTCTTGTATCCTGTTATTTGAGGAGAATGAACACTTGAAGCTTAATCCGGTAGCACATATATTTGGGAGGTCCAAATGCTAATGCATCAGGATTGATTAGTTGAATGTTATCAATGTATGATATCACGTAATGTCGAGTTGACAAGGCTCACGTGGAAATTTATAAGTCACTACTGTTATTTTTGCACTTGTGTTTATGGTGTATAACTTGAAAAGTACTTGAAAGTTAGTACACTGCATATAATGCCAAAGTTTATTAGCGAAATGGAATTTGCTATTATGATAAGATAATTTGAGTACGGTCAATAGCAATGGCACTGTTGTAATTTTCTCAGTTAGCAAAAAGTCGAATGTTCGCATTGTTCTAATTACGCTTTGTTTGATCGCGTGACCTTTGCATAAAATTTCGCGTTTTGACATAACAAAATTTTGTTGGTTAAGGTTAAGGTTGTTGCGAAGTTCGTTGATGGTTATCCGAGAAAACAAACTAAAGATAAAATTTAAATAAAGAAAAAAGATATTAATCCTGTTATATCCAAGAACAATCTCTTCTTATGGCATCATCGTTCCAATGGCGAAACGAGAGATGTCGGCATCGTTGTGTCCGAGAATTGCTGAAGACATTTTTCAGGGGCTGTTACTACGGGTGTCGTAGCTTTTGGTTCTTGAGGAACGTTATTGATGTTATTTCCATCAGGAACTGGAGGTGTTGTAGCTTGTAGATTCCAGGAATTATTTTCTGGATCCAAGGAAGTCTTCGTAGAAGATACGGCGGTTGATATCCCCAAACCGTCGGCCTTCGGAAGCTCTTGCAATTTCTGATTTAAAATACATTGGTTAGGATTCAATTTTAGCGGTATGTTTGTAGGTTTATCAAAACAGAAAGTATCAGTGGATGCAGGTGCGTCTGAAAGAGCATTGCATTGATAAATGACGTTTTGAGTATCGTCACTTAATTGGGGGTTAGAACACGGATCTTGCGATATTTGATTACAGTTTGTAGTTATGAAATTATGATGAGAAATGATTTCGTTTTTAAATAGGTTAACTAGACCAAAAAATTCAGGTGAATCATTTTGCTGTAACCAGAAATTTGTAATCTATTTGGGAGAAGAGATAGTATTTAATTTTGGGTTGTATGAAGTAGGTTTATCTAAAGAAGAACCCAAGTAGTATTTTAATAATTCGTTGATGAACGTGGTGTATGGTTCGAATGAAAGTTTATTGTTATCAATAAACCTGATAAGATTCGAATGTAGTTGTAAAATGTTATATGGCAAGTTATGAATTAGGACATTATATCTTTGAATCTCGTTCTCAATATGTAGGAAGTCAAAGTATCTATCGATTAAGATTATTGACATGTGTATATGTGAACTGTCAAAAATAGGAAATTTAACTAAATTTGCATTTAACTGCGCCATATTGAAACGTAACCAATATAATATAGTTTACTTATCGTATTTAAATGATAAAAAAGGATATTTATAAACTGCTGAAAGTCGACTGATTGCGTGAGATAATCAAATAACCAATTCAAGGAACTCCAGGTTGCAGGTTGCGTTTGTCGGCAGAGACAGAAAACCAGAGCAATGGAATATTGAAGATAGGGTGTTGATCATCTAAGTTCTTCTTACTGGGTCACCAATGTAGTGTTTTGAAGATTAATGTAGTAATACAGGTTGCTTGTGTGTGGTCTTGTACACTACTTATATGTTATCTCTTGTAGAAGACAATAAAAGACATGTTTACTTCTATGAGATATTTATTTATACTTTTTGTTGATTACTGTTGTCATGGCAATCACTTAGCATGCAATGCCTTCTTGAGGTAATATGGATGTAATGACTGATTTTATGATGAATATCATTACAGTACAAAATACCAACAATGTTTTACGATTTATCTGAAGTTATGAGTGTTTTTTAAGCTTAATCAAAAAATGGATTCAAGGGGGGCGGTCAGGGCGATCGCCCGTCTTTGATATAAGTCTTTAAATAAAAAATTGTGTAAGATTTATCGAAATTCAATAATTATTGAAAGTGTCAATATTCACAAAAGTCTTTGACCTAAAACTGCCTAAACAAATTCCAACATTAAATAAGTATGTGTAAAGAACAGTTCGAGATTATTTTATTGCTTTTTATAGGGACTATTAGCTCCTTTGGGTCATATAGCTAGCTAAACACGTGTTTTACTGTCAAAGTGTAAAATATTTGCAACATTCTATATAATTCTTTTATTCGTTTGCTAACTTATACCAAATTATATTATATAAATACTTCAAGTTCTCTAACAATTTTATAATTTCTATTATGTCGAAATAAATTTTCAATAAAACACTTTCTAATATTATTTATAATACATTACATATAATTATAAAATAAGGATGTTTGTCTACGTGATTTACGGAGTTTTTGTTTCAAGTCTTACTTCGTGAAACTTCATAATCCTGAAATGAAATAGAATTAAACTAATAAAAAACATTTACCTTTGATAATGATACCTAGTATCAAAATAATTTTGTCAGGTATAGAAATCTTGGTAAATATTGTGAATGTTTTTTTAATTATTTTATTTCCATTTCATCATGTGCTTTCAGGGTTATTAGAATATCAACAAATTGAATCACATATTTGGGAAATTCACATGGCAATATTATGGACATATGGGTTATTTTACAAAAAAATATATTTTACTTATATTTCCGTGTTTAAAATAGGGAACACGTCCGTTTGCTATCAATGTTATCAAAATATTCACAATTTGAGAAATTTAAAAATAGAAATTCTTTAATTTTGATGATTACATAACAAATATAACAGTAATAATAGATTGAAAGGACTGTGGTTTATTACAACACACAGACGGTTTTATGCCGAGAAAAAGGTAATATCGTATTGGCAATTAGTTAAATACAATGTGTGGTTGGAGTACACCGTTAAAATATAGTGTAACAAATTAAACCTTAAAAAGTCTAATAAAATTGCTACGTATTTACATAGTCCTGAGGTCCATAATTTTGAGACAATAGCCTCTTTTTACATAAAACCTTTCTTGTGCTGTTTGAGATATTTCTCAAATACATATGTGATTGAATTACTATTTTACGACCCGACTTAGTAAGGGACTTATTGGATATTTAATTCTGATACAATATACAATAGAGGCCTTAGTAGAAAAATCTCTTAGAAAAATTGGAGAAATGTACAGTTATTTATTAAGATTCAATGATTACAAAACTTTCATAGCGCCCTTAATGTTAATTTTGGTAGCGTTATAAAATAATTAATTTATTTTATTGTTCTAGATTTCTATCTAGAAGAGAATATTGGTAATTATAAAATAATTAACCTATCCTGTATATAGCCACCTGTATCCCTGATATTCCTATAGAGGCCAGTTTAACTCTAATTGTAATACCAAAAAATATAGGATATCTTCTTCATGATAGGGATGAGTTTCAGAGTATTGACGATCCGAGAAAATAAAACATTTTAAAAAATTATTCGGCACCTCCATGAACTACGTATTATCATATTCGGAACATACAAATCAAGAAAAAATTAAAGAACGCTATTTTAGTGCCAAATACTCGTATTTAGATATTTATGACTAAAAAAATTTTTATTGGTTCGATTTCCTGACATAAGTACGTTCAGTATAAATTTATTTTAATATCTCGGTCAGGGGGGGTTACACAAATGTTTTTTTGCAGCACAAATTCAGCATTGATTTGCCCGATTGGGCTCCCGGACATGGGCACACGTACAGGATGAAGTTGCGTATATCCATTACTTTTTTTAATATCTCGTTCAGAGGGCCAGCACAAATTATAATTTTTGCAGCACAAATTGAGCACTAATTATCCCCTCTAGTTCGGTTAAGTTCCTCGACTTGGGTACGTCCAGCGTGAAGTTGGACGTACCCATTCTTTTTTTTAATATACCGCTCAGGAGGATAGCACAAATTCTAATTTTTGTGGCACAAATTAGCACTGATTGAGCACTAATTATCTCCCCTATTTTGGTTAAGTTTCCCGACATAAGTACGTCTAACGTGAAGTTGGACGTACCCATTGTTTTTTTTTAATATTTCGTTCAGGGGACCAGCACAAATTATAAATCTTTCGGCACAAATTAGCACAAATTGAGCACTAATTACTGCCATAGTTTTCAGAAAAATCCTGAACATGGGTACGCCCAACTTCACGGACCTAAAAACAAGGACAAAAACCAGCGCACGGTTGATTCAATATATTGTAACGTTCTTTCTAAAAATAATAACACAAGTGCTGTTTAAATCGTCTATTCACAAACAAATATTTATTTCTATACACTAATGAATACACTATAAATTAACGCTATGATTATAAACCATTAAAACTATTATTTACAGATTATGAATTTCTAATATAACATTTATCTATACAGTTACTATTTATTTTGTGAAACACAGTTAACGACTCGCTGTTGACTACCTTTCTTTTATCCGCGAATCCGCTTTTATACCCTCATATAATCGCACCAGAAGTCGCTGGAACCTTCTATGTATTCTAGAAAGCACTAGAATAAACCGCGTCTGGTTTACATGCTTGTGCGATGCGTCATTCTCCCGAATGCGGTAGAACACACCATTTGTTGCTCGACAAGAGGTTCTTTCTTTTTCCCTCTTGTTACAATATATATATAGGTGTTAAAAAAGAGTACTGTCCTGGAAAAACAGTAGGAATAATCCACCTTAGTTCAAATAGTAATTGATAAAAGATAATAAGTATGAATGAACTTCACAATGCGAAACAAAAATGATTAAATTTTTTCGTTATTAATCTACTGCTCTTAATAATTATTGCTGATGTCATGAAAGCTTTAAAAGCATAAAAAATTAAATATTCCTCGATGATCAAATTTTTTATTTTCATAAAACGTGGGGCTTGTTTAGGTCATATATTATGGATGCTGCTATAAATAGCATTTTTAAACATAAAAGCGTTGATATAAATTAGCATCCCAGTAGCCTCCTTAAAAAGTCGTCCTTGACACAAGCGTTAAAATATATCGTAATAGTTGCAGAAGGAGAAGAGGAAAAAAACAATTATACACTATAGGAAGTAGTTATGCCAGAAAGTTAAAATTTATGATATTAGCCGTTATAATTTCAAGAACCTTCACAGCACACTGCTATTTTAAATGAAACAAATGGAGAGACACGAGCATTTAATGCACCCGTGTCTTATTATTTTTCATTTCAATAATAGAAGCTACGACGACGTTCGTTCTCCCGTGGTTAGAGTTGGGTTCATTATGTTTTTGCTGTTAGTAGCGATGTTTCTTGCCATCCATTTTAGAAGTGAATATAATTATTTCCGATCACGAAATACCGTGGCAACTGCTATTCGCTCCTTCGCTAGCCCAATAGTCATTAGCCGGCAACCCATTAACCAGGCAGGCCTCGACCAAATTATGACTTATGAAACTACCTACGCCTGCCTGATTCTCTCGACCCCGACCAGCAGAGCGGTGCCCTGCAGACAACCTGCTGCCTTTAGTCCAATTTTCGTCTACCCCCTTTAATAACTTGTTTATATCAACTAAAAAGCGAGTGGTTCGTTCTTTGTACCTGAATTTAGGAAATATATAATCATAATTTCACGGCTACAAATAATTATCATTTTGTTTACTCATAGCTAATTAGATGTGTGCTCTCGACTCGATATGTGAAAACTATTATTAGTTGGAAACCTTTATATAACTAGTCTCGATCTTTTTCACTTGATAGACACCCATTCGTTTTTTCAACTTTACTCACTGTTTTTTATTCTACAGATCTAAATAAGGTAATAAAGGTACTTTTCTTACATGAAGTTAATAAAAGGACCACCAAGATATTAACCTCCGAAACTGAAAACTAAATGGATTGCTTAATCGTTACTGTAACTGGTTCGGCAATTATTAACGTTGCAGGTAACCACAACCTTGAAAATTGCGGCATACCAAATAATGCCTTTTACTTTATTCCTATAGTTTTCCTATGGCAATTTCTTTAAATTTAACTTAGTATCTCAGTATCTTTAGTATCTTATACTTCTCCAATTAGATATTTGATTCGATGGTAATCGATTTTGACTTTCTCTGTCTGCCTCATTTCTACCGATCTGAGTAGTTTACATCGGGCCAAACCCAGATTTTCGGTATTTAATTTTACTGTAAGCTAACCTCTAATTAAGTGTTAAATCTATACCTGTCATATTCGGATCATTATTGGTTGATCGCACGATCGCTTTAGGGGCCCGTTGTTCCTTGAGTACACACCAGAATGAATTGTGCTGATTGTGAGCTAAAGTGTCGATTTGGATCAATAAATGTAAATTACTTAGAATACCTAAAACAAGGAACTTTGAAATGGGACATTATCTGTCAAAACAACCAAAGCTCTTGCTCTTGTTACTAAGTCTAACTCTTTCCCGAAATCAATAATCATCCATTTGGTAATATTCAAATTTCACAAATTTTATGTTCAGAATAAAAAATTAAATTAACTTAGAATTTAAATTAGTTCACAGTTAAAAAAAATTTTGAAATCAAAAACGTTCAAAAGCGTTTTGAGAAGTGACCCTTTTGAGAAAATTGAACTTTTTTTTCGTATGGTGAGTGACGATTAAAGGAAAAAGAAAAAAGAAAATTAGTAATAGTTAACAACCATGTTTATTATAAATAACAGATTACTTTTAAATTAAGGTAAGTATTCAATTACAATTCTGTTTTATAACATCCAAACACAACACAAGAAAGAGCTTTTCTAGAGTTTTTTGGTATGAAGATAACGAACCTGCTGTTGGTTTTTTGGGTCAGTAGTCCAAGCACCAGAGCAAAAAAAGTAGGTTCATAATGCAATCTTCTACAGAATTGGTTTTCTTGTTGGAAAATGTTCGGGGGTGTCCCCTGAATGTAACGACAAGTTGACGGGACGGGGGCGGTTGAGCGTTAGCCGCCATCTTGGAAAACACGTTTGATCAAATATCTCGTGAACCGTGCACCGTACGACAAAAATAGTAAAGATCATTTTTGTAGATAAAAACATTTTCTACAACTTTTATCCGAAACTTTTTTTCTGTATAGTGCATAGGTTTATATTTATAGCGCGCCAAACTTTTTCCAATATGGTTATTGCTAGATATATAGTTAACGGTTGATGATACATTAAAAATGGTAATAACCAAATTTGTAGAACACAAAATTTCCAATAAAATTTATTTGAAGTTTTTTTCTATAAAATTGATACTTTAAGAGCTATAGCTTGGTAAACTATTGCACTGCGTGAATTATCAGTGGAAATGTTGCTCGTAGTACACGGAAAATATTTCATAACACATAAAACGGCGAAAAGTGTTCAGAAAAATGACAATACTGTGTAGTGAATCTATTAATATCATAAATAGTGTGAAGAAGTACTCATAATTTATAGATCTTTCTTACTTGCATGGGTAGTAGGTATTATCATAAAAAATTGTCAATGTAGCAAGATACAATTGTTTGTACATCACATACATCATAAAAATTACTAATAATTAAATTGTTAATAATAATAATAATAATAATAATAATAATAATAATAATAATAATAATAATGATGATGATAATAATAATAATAATAATCATGAGAAGGTATAACAGAGTTTAATGAATGCAAATTAATTTTTTGAAATAAAAAACGGATTAAAACATTTATTTATACAAAAAGTGGCACGTTATTTTACGTCATAAGTTTCATCTGTTTCGATGATGAAGGAAGACACTCATCGCCTTCCACATCCCTGTCAGCATCCAATGTATCTAGCATATTGTCGCATGTGTGTCCACTACAATTCGAACAAATAATAATGGAACATTTTAAGCTAGCTTTTCGGTATCCACAGGCAGCCCCGCAATTTTTTGTGCATTTGCAAGATATTTGCAACAAACTTGATGGTACGGAAGCCATAGTAGTTCGAATTGGTTGAAGTCCATTTGTAGTCCGCTTCCAACCCCATTCTTCAGGATCATGGTAAAATCCTAGCCAAGTTTGAACCTGGTGGTAGGTTCTAGAAAAATGGTAACGTGCCGTACTTCTTCACACTATCTATAATAGTAATAAATTCACTACACAGTATTGTCATTTTTCTGAAAACTTTTCGCCGTTTTATGTGTTATGAAATGTTTTCCGTGTACTACGAGCAACATTTCCACTGATACTTCACGCGGTGCAATAGTTTACGAAGCTATAACTCTTCATGTATCATTTTTATAGAAAAAAACTTCAAAATAAATCTTATTGGAAATTTTGTGTTCTACAAATTTGGTTATTACCATTTTTAATGTATCATCAACCGTTAACTATATATTTAGCAATAACCAGGGACGAACCTAAGGAGTTTTTTTGGAGGGGGGTAATCTTAAAATTGCCAACTTATTACGATGAAAATACCAACTACTAGTAAGAAAATATTTTTATTTGTACATAACATTATATGAAGTAAAATTAGTATAAATCTTATTTTTATTTAAAACTCTCCAACGTGTAGGGTCAATATGCCAGTAATTGACCACTTAAGAGATTTTTCAGAAATATAAATTTATAACTTTGTAATATATTTTTTTTAAACAATATAAAAAATGGTATAAAGTGCAGTTATAGTCTAAGACTCTAAATATTATTAATACACAAATTAAAAAACATTTTGTTTCATAGAAAAAAAATATAAGAGTAAAAAAGTTAGAATTTTCCAGTAGTTAACCACAAACAACCCAGTGTTTGACCAAATTTTTCGCAGTAATTGACCAGTGTTATAATATAACGAATAAAACATCAGTTTTTTATTATTTTATTATATATTATTATAGAGCCACATAGTATGTATTGCATAAAGAAAAACGAACATTCTTAAAAAATATCAAAATATATGTATATTATTTTTGATGACATTTTGCTAAAAACAAAAATGGAAAGAAAAATTACCAGTAGTTGACCACTTTACGAAGCCAGTGGTTGAGCAGTAGTTTTGTGTGAACAAATACTGGAAACAGCTATTTATTTGAAATTTTATTAAGAAAAACAGGAACAAGAGTAACTCACTAATCTTGTAGGGGTGACAAAAAAGCAAAATTCTTTATTTTGCATAAAACTAGTGGTTGGTCAACTACTGGAAAACTGATAAGATTTCGAATTCTGTAATTGACCACCACATTTTTTGCAAAAAAAGTATAAAAATATGTATAATATAACGATTTTCATTAAAATCCCGGATGATTGCAGATTTCAATAGAGTTGTTTACTTGCCATGCTTACTGTAAAAGCACAAATTTAACTGTCAAATAAACGAATACAAATTCCACATGTATTTAGACAACCGTTTGACCAAGATAATGCAGCAATGTGGCACCATATAGTAATTAGAGGTGCAATAATCGCTTGTGAAACATAAAATATTCATAAAGATGTACAAGTATCTTATTTTTTTCTTTTAAAGTGAAATTTGGTCAACTACTGGGTGATGGTCAATTACTGGCTTACTGACCCTTTGTATGGCAATTAGATTAAATTTAAAAAAATAAATTGTTTTGGACACATTTTCTTATTTTCTCATTTTTCTCAAATTGTGAAATTGCCAACTCTCGCTCAAAATTATCAACTTTGAGGGGGGAGCTTCCCCTCCCATCCCCCCCCCATGGGTTCGTCCCTGGCAATAACCATATTGGAAAAAGTTTGGCGCGCTATAAATATAAACCTATACACTATACAGAAAAAAGTTTTGTATAAAAGTTGTAGAAAATGTTATTATCTACAAAAATGATCGGTACTATTTTACGATGCACGGTTCACGAGATATTTGATAAAACGTGTTTTCCAAGATGGCGCCTAACGCTCAACCGTCCCCGTCCCGCCAACTTGGCGTTACATTCAGGGGACACCCCCGAACATTTTCCAACAAGAAAATCAATTCTGTAGAAGATTGCAGAAATAAATTACCCGGTTACTGGCCTACAGGTCAAATACTCTTGTTTCGAATGTCATTTGTGTGTCGTGTAACCAACGCATAACTATCTGCCTCATGAATCTAACACCAATAAAAGAATAACATGTACATGATACATGAACAAGGTTGACAGTTTTGGCGATTTAGCGTCATTTTGACTACTTTTGATGTTTCCTGGTTCTACAGTTTTTTTTTGTTTTGGCGCTTGGCGAGTAAAGTTGGCTATTGCTTAGTATTGGTTTTCTATAATAAGCAGTACGGCAATGACAATTCTTATACCGAAGAACCAAAATTGCGCCAAAACGTGTTTAACCACAACGGTAACGGTGGTAAACATCAAAATTCGCTTACCCTTCTGGTTTGTTAAAAAACGAATTTTCTTTGAAAACAAATTCGGATTATAACAAAAATTAGACTTGACCCAAAAAAACAACCGATTCCTGATCTACATCTTAAGAATTTCTAGAAAAAGTGTACGGAAACCCACAAATTTCTTTAAAGTCTAATTTTTTTTGTACTGTGATTAATGCCAACTGACGATAATGCTACTCAATGAGAAAAAATTCTGCAAACATTGAGAATATATATTGTAATTTGAGAAAGTCCCGACAATGGAACCAACAATATATGTCCAACTAATTTACCTAAAGTGTCAGAAGAGTGATCTTCTTTTAAGATATGGTTAGATTGATTGTCGGAGGATCCCACAATGGAGGTGTTCCCCAAACACGGGCAGTGCATTTTTTACAAATTCTTCACAGCTCATAAAACAAGATGCTTTTTAATCGACTTTGTGTCATAGAACGTTTCCTTATTCCAGAAAAAATTCAGAAAAATTCGAATTTATCAGGTTACGAACCTTATTTTGTCATCTGGAGATATTTTTTAATTCCCGCTAGGGTTCTTTTTATCTTATCCGGATAAGATTATTTAGCTTAGGAAACCGACGGGTGAGTACGTAAATGACTCCGGAACTAGCCTGTAGAGCTAGAAGAAGGTGAATAGGCAACCTCGTTCCCACCAGTGAGTACTGGTAGCTCTTATAAATGTAACTGACGCGCTAATTGAGCGTAATTCAATTCGTAGTCCTTAAGGGGAGTTTTGATCATACGATAACGCAAGTGCACCACGTTAGATACATTTTGGATCTTTAGGGTAAGACGGTTGGAAGCAGGATGAGACCCCACGCAAACGCACAGCTAGGTCTCGGATAATGTAGAGATAAGAGGGTGGAAGCAGGTGCGGAAAATAAATCGGAACTAGGGTCAAGAGTTCTTATTTTTAGATTCTTGGTAGGCTGCTCGGTTCGGCTGGTTGGTCCTCCTGGAGCTAAGTCCTGGAAAGGGACTGAATGAATCTAATGCACTCTCTTATATAGGTGTTCGAAGAGCATGGGAAAATGGTAGGAGTAGTGCGGAGCGGCGTAGGTCAAATAAAGGCTTAGGGAAGGGATTCGTGTTCTTGCTTGAGTCGGTGGCTTATCCGAGCGGCTACTGACCACAACGGTTGATAAGTTTATTTATTCTTACAGAAATAAACAATAAAATAAAGAAACTTCGTTACACCAACCTTGGATTAGTTCTTCAATGAAAAAATAAGTAAAATGCTTTTTATTTGAATCTAACTATTCAATTTCTTTTAGACTGGTTAACTATTTACATGCCCCTGACATTACTTTTAAAAATTATGTTTTTTTTCATAGTTTTTGTGGTGTTATCAAAGAGTTTTGTTGTGTTCTAGGCTTTTAACCGCAAAATTCCCAATGGTTACTTATAATTTGATTTAATTATCGATTTGGCTATCTATCCCGTTAGTGACACGTTGGTATTGTTTTAATCTCGCGGTTATTTCAGTTTTTATCGTTTACATTTCAGATGCCACAAAGACATTCTAAAGACGGTTGCTAGTCACGATAACTGAACAACTGGATGAGCTAAGCGATGACTTTCGAGCGATTCTCTATACATGCATTAGCAAGACTAAACTGGCAGACTTTGCAAGAGATAAAAGGGGCTGATTTATTTCGTCTTTTTCGTCAAGCAATTTCCTTTCTATGAAATTATTTGCTTTTTCCAACGAAAATGTTCTGAATCCCGTGGAAGTTATTAGTTATTACCAGGGACTAGAACCGTTTACAAAGATTATTATTATTATTATTATTATTATAAATTCCGGTTCCAGTTCCGGTTCTTGGAAATTCAAAATAAGGGTTTCGGTTCCGGTTCAAATTTTAATTTTCTAAACATTAAGGTTCCGGTTCCGGTTACAGGATCTTTTTAGGTTCCAAGAGGATTCCGGAAGCAAAAGTAAGTCATTTTTTATGTTGGTAGCTCCAAATATTCCCAAACAAATATGACCTTGATAACTGACAGTCGATGCATGTTAGGTTAAAGTATTATTTATAACATGGGTGACAAATTTATTTGCTGGGTTCGGTATTTAAACTCTTTTTACTCTGAAAGCTCTATTGCTATAGTTACAATTATTACAATACTGAATACCATATAAACTGAACTTTTGAAGTAAACAGATGTGAAATATATCGTAGATTTTTTCAAGATGAAGTTTGTTTGGAAATATTCGGGGCTACTAATATAAAATGTGACGTAATACTTTTCTAGTTAATTCCTGGTCAATTCACAGACTATTGGTTAATTAGTAATTGAAGTGGATCTAGTATCAACATCAACTCAGTAAGAAATGGTTATGGTCGCGCTGTTGGAATAATGTCTGGAGAAGGTTCAGCTATTTTTTTTAATTTACCATAGAACCGAAATGTGGAACCGAAAAATACCGGTTCCTTCGAAAATTTATAACGGTTCGGGTTCTCATCTTAACATTAAGGGCGGGTTGTATAAACACAACTTAACTTTAAACTAGGATCAATATCTAGACAGGGATTGTTCTGACAATCGTTACTGCAGCAACTGAGCCAAGCTTAAAGTTAAACCACATTCATACAACACGTCCTAACACGGCTTTCAGTAAAGGTTAGGATTCCGGTTACGGTTCCATAAAAGTAATCGGTTCCGGTTCCGATTCCGGTCCTTTAGGTTCCTGTTTCAGTCCCTGGTTATTACCAGAGCCAACCAGCTGGTTGCTAAATGGGTGGTTAAATGCACAATTTCGTGTAGTCGAATGTATAGGTATAAAATACCTAATACAATTTTATACCGATACATTCGACTACATGAAATTATTCGCTTAACTACCCATTCAGCAACCTAGTGGTTGGCCCTGGTTATTACTTTATAAAATTCGACCTTTCTAAATGTCGTTTGAACAAATGCTACAATCATGACTAAGACTATTGAGAGCAATATACTGTAGCCCAAATTAAAGGAGTACAATGTCGAAGTTTATTAAATTGTTATATGTATGTTTCTGAATATAAGGTAGTTAAAACATTTCTAAACAAAATTTCGAAAAAAAATCTAATTTACAGGGTGGACTAAAAATTAACTTTGTCAAAGGTATATTTGCAAAATTTAAAAAATATTGAATCACACAACAAATGGAAAATTCTCATTTTCTTCTAGATTACTACTGACAAAATAAGAAAAATAACAGCGACATATAATTAAAAAGGAACATTAGAATTTTTTAAATATTTAAAGAATTGTGAATTTGTTTAGGTATATGGTGAACTATTTAAAATATCGAGGAAAATCAAAAAGGGTTGGATTTCTCGAGTCTTCGAAGAATCTTGTGTGATTTAATGTGCTTTTGCAACGATGTTAAATGCAGTGTTTTATATAAAGTTAATTTTTCTTGTCCGCCCTGTAAATTAAATTTTTTTTCAAAATTTTATTTAGAAACGTTTTAACTACCGTATATCTAAAAATTAATAAGATTGACTGAATCACAAACAATTTATTAATCGTTAGAAAATGTAGGGGAGATCCGGATGTGATGTGTTGGCACCCTTGCATTACTTCAGATTTCCTGAGTTGGCAACACCGATATGTGCATGGTATAGAGTGTCGTGTAACATGGGGTCTTACGAGAAAAAAATTGATGTGAATGTTAAAAGTTTTTGCTGAAATATTTTGATTTGTTGGAAAAAGTAGGTCTGAAACTTTTTTATTTTATATTTTAAAAAATATATTTTCATAAGAATTTTTGAACTTTTTGTTTTAATATTTTTTTCTGCAAATATGTTAAACCTAACCTTAATTATCATTGTGTAGTAGATGATCTATCTATGTTATATCATTTTGGTTTTATCGCGAAAAATTTAAAATCTATACAGCTCAGACATGTTGGACCCATGATATTCGGGCCATGATGGAATATAATAATAATATAATATTTTTGACATATAGGCCAGTAAAATTAGACCCGTTTTGGGCCGTTGGTGGAAATAAATGTTGGAAAGCGGGAGATCGTTTCGATCGCTTTGTTTGAGGTCAAATATAAGTATCATAGGTTTGCACGGTCCCTCGACTCGAGCTTACCTGAGTGCATCAAAAGAACCACGAAATCTTCGGACCTTTTTTTAGTTTTTCCCTTATAACTCCAAAGCGGTGCTTTCCAACGAAAACTTCACTATAACAAGAATTACAGAGAATTAAATTCTGCATCGGATGAGTATCCAACACTTTAAATTCGGTCCAGTGGTATGGTCGAAATCGACGGCCGAGGAACGACAATTTTACAAATTTTCGATTTTCCGTCAGACCGGACGCCCAGAGGCTTTCCGTATAATAAAACCCTTTGAACTCATTCTGATTGTTAATATAAGTCGAGAAATACCTAAGCTTTGATATTCTAGAGGTTGCCGGATTAATTTAATGGCCATTTTTTTGTCATCCCCCATCATAGCAATTAGGATCAATCCATATGAAGTAGTGCAGTACTGGTCGCTCGGTCATTTCGAAAAAAGATAATTTTTTGTGTGTTATCACGCCTAAGTATTGGTAGATCAAAACCACTGTCATTTTATTTTTATTCCATTTGATTGAAATATGGCAGCCATATTTGTTTCGTGGTGCACGACGTTGCTTGCAGTTTTTTGATGTAAACGTAACTTTTGATATCTCAAGAACGGTTCATCCTAGAGACCTGCGGTAAAAATGATTGTACTACTGTTGTTCTACTACTCGACCACGGAGAGCCTTTTTTTGCGTCATTTATTAAATAAATATCCGTTCGAGGCGAGACATATTTGATAAAAATGTAAATCGTCATATTTAAAGATTAAAGCACGTAATTCAAAAAGGGGTCCAACACAGCCGGATGTCCCCTGCTCCTGTAATTTAGACCACAGTGTATATGGATTCTGCAAGATTATGAAGTATACGAGTTTTGTTATTTTGCTTCTGAGATTATTAACGAATATGGACATAATTTGTAACATCTCGATTCACCGAGTTTAAAAGAGCGACAGTGTTAGAATTTTAGAATCAATAATTTGCCACAAAAAGAATGAATAATGAAAAAAATGTAATTTTTAAAATACGTTCCTGTACCAGATTGTCCAGATTTTTCATGATCACATTTTTTAGCCTTATTACATGTTTGATTGAACTGTTACTTGGCTTGATCAGTTACCCAATAATTATTTTTCAAAATCACAGCTGATTTCAGTTTCCAAAACATTTGAAAATAGTTGTCTGTATATACAAAAAAATAAATTTCAGGAAATCCCTTTTTACTCATTTTGCTTTTGGTTCGGCTCTTCTTAAATTAACAAGTATGTAATATTTTTAGAACGGTTAAAGAATGCTTAATAGGAAAGGCATAGAGGGAACTGACGTAATTAATTAACTCTCAGATCTGCTTCTTTTAAAATAACAACATTAATTTCCAAAGTGAAAAATCCTAAGATTACTACCTCATTTTCATATATATCCATAGTAGAAACATCATTCTTTCAAATTCTTCAAACCATAACGATACTAAAGAATTCTTTTCATCTTTGGAATTTTAACCCGGTCTGTAAAAAAAATTCCCGCTGGTTGTTTTGGTTCAAAGCCAGGTACAATTTGACGGAACCAACCACATGAGATTTACGACTGATATGAACTTAACATGACTTTGTGTTAAAGTTTGATGAGTCTACGATGCGGAGGGGTATATTATAAAGGGCGTCGCATGCAACCGTACCCTTAATAAAAATAGCAATTCCACTCGTTGCGAGTCGAGTTAATGAGAGCCACGCCAGTTCGTGTTTACCTTATATAGACGCCTAATGTATTCACCATTGCAATGGCTGCACACTGGCGTCCGTGTCCGTGTCCCGTACCAGGTACCGCCGTAATTGAAAATCTATTTTTAGGTTAGAAACTTAAGGAAAACACATGAACAATAAACTGGCGAAAAGCTGCAAAAGTTTCTTATTAAAAGCTCTTTTTATGGTATCAAGAAGCAGCTTGGACTTTTTTAAATTTTATTTGTTAGGTTTAGCGTCGACTACGTCTAGTAAGTAATTACATAATGTTATACCTGCTTGGTTAATCTACATGTAGTATGTAATTTACAGAAGTTGATAAATTATTATATTTTATCCTTATCTGAATAATGAAAGATAACAAATAATACAAACAAGTGTTGCGGGTTGTTTCTGTATCCGGTATAGTTACCATTTAACAATGCACCTTAGGCAATTGGTTAGTGGTTACCCCTTTTACTTTCTCTTTACCAATAATCTTAAATACAAATTATCTTAAATATAAATTAAACTGGGTACCACTCTTACTTTCTTTTTATATAATCTTAAAGAATATTCTATAAAACGATTTTGCCGTATAAATTCAGATTTGAAAAAAAACTCATACATGCCTTCTCAAATAAAGAAGGAAAACCGTAGGTCCGGTTTAAATGGCGATGCTTGCCACGTGAAAAATCTCTATTAGGACTAAAATTCCCCCAAGTTAGTCTAAATTCTTGTAAAGTCAATCGTATGATTAAGCAATCTATACCAAAAAGAATGATAGAGGTTCCATCACCCCGATTCCTCAAGTAAACTTGATTTGATCAATTTCGTTTTCTAAAATAAACACTCCATACAAGGAAGTAGTCTTACCCAAGCATCGTCTAAGTAGCAATAACTTAGATCGGAACTTTGATTGAGTAGTTGTTACGTAATTACAACTTAATTTATGACTTTATAGGTTTAATTACTTCAGTTAGGATTATTTTAGTAATTATGTAGTTGTTTCTACTATTTATTGAAACTATGTAGTTCCATTACTTTTGAGTAATCTTTAAAGTATGTAAGGGGACCTTACATTTGACGTGTCGCCAATTTCAAAATGTAAATTCGCAGGTTTATAGTTTTTAATTAATTTTTCAGGAATAATTTAAAAAGAAATACTAACCGTTATGTCAATTATTCGAATTAATAAATATATACAATATATAAATATTATTCAATTTATGGTACCTCTTAACTATATATTATTCGTAGGTTCTTGTTCCAATTTTCTGTATAATAATTAGAGAGAGTTACAATTACGATATAGGATCTAGGCAATAATCGTAATAATTTTTATTGAATTATTTAAATGTCTAAGGAAAGCCCAACTGTAAACAGAGATACAATTTTACTAAAAAACTAATTTTAGAAAAGTAACGGAACTAGTGAGAATCGAACGTTAGGAGGACCGTATATAAAGCTACTACGTTAGCCACTCGGCTACCCTATCTGTTGCGATTAACGTTTTTGTTTCACATAAATACGTCGCATCTTGTTTGTGATAATTTGTTATTTTTTAAATAAGCCGCATTAGATTAAATGCAGAAACACGTATTTCCTTACATACGTTTGATTTACTATTATTTAAAAAAATAATTTTTGAAATCAGCGACATGTCAGCTGTAAAGTGCCATTGTTGGTATATAATTACTTTAAAGACGTACTGAAAGTTCCTGCCACTAGTCTGAAACCATTGCTTAAAAGTCACGTCCTTTAAAGTCAAGGAACCTTACAATAGAATTGAAAGTAAAAGTTATGTTTTTGCTACCCAGGATAATCACTTTAAAGTTATTTTTCGTAAACTACTCATCTCCATATTTACTTGTAAAATGTTTGAGGCCATTAATCAATTTGCAATTTGTTACGATTGTTAATAGATGTTTTACTATAATGACAAAATAATTAAACATTTCATCGCTCTTTGTATTGTTAAGTACGTATTACAAATAAAATAGTAATCCATTTTGTGACACGATTGCAGCATTAGTATAGAATGATAAAATATTTGCTAAGTTGCAAGAGTAAGAGAGAGCAACCACGTGATACAATGTGTCAAAGAGAAAAGAAGTTCCACGAAAGTAGCAATTACTACACCGCCACGTTCCCGCTAGGTAACTGGACAAGTTCCAGGAGGATAGTGCAACGTACCTGCTATCTAAAAATTGTTCCCCATTTTGGTTCTAGGCACGTAATAAAACCGTAGGCAATTACGTGCTTGTGACTAGTGGCAATAACTTAATAGTTCCACCGATAGTTGCTGGTACGTAACAATGACTAAAAATGCTGCTTGGGTATTCAAAAGAGGAAGCTTATTACTGTTGTATACAGGCCCGATGAGAAGGAGGTCAGCCGGAGAGTCTGGCTGATCTAAATTAAAATTTAGGCCCGCGACTCGGTAACCGTTTTGTAAATTAAAAATCTCATACAACTAACTGTAATATAAACAGAGCTGGGTAGTAATCCATTACATTACTAACAGTAATCGGTATTAATGATTATAATCATTACTGTTTACGGCAATCGAATTACGTTGTGGTAACAGAATTAATTTCCGGTAATCGGGTTGTTTTCCGGTAGTCATGTTATTTTCTGGTATTCTAATTACTTTCCATTACGAATTACTGTAAATAAATGGATTACTTTTGAGTAATTGCATTACTCTTTGGTAATACAGTTATTTGATGCAGTTAAATTTCCGAATGTATTCAGCGATTTAACGGCTTAATTATTAATATTACTTCAAAATTATGAATGTTATGATTTTTTTTATTTATTAATATTATTATGTAAGATATAACACCAAGACTAAAAAGTCTAAAAACTGCAATTACAAGAAACGGTAATAGATTACTTTTCTTGTACTAGAGATAGTAGATTACTTTTGGTCATGTAATTGGTAGTCGGTAATCGATTACTTCTTAATGAAGATATAATCGCAATATAGCCTTGGTAGTGTAATGTCTGGCGTGCCGGGCTTTCACCCAAAGGGCCGGGTTCGACTCCCGGCGCTGGCAGATCTGGTTAAGGTTTTCTGCAGTTTTCCTTAGCTGTAACACAAATGTGGGATTTGCGCTGTTCCATCTATAAGTCGGCTGCAGCCGCACATTGGGCCTACATAATAATAATAATCGCCCCCTCCCTCCCGCACAATCTTATAGCTTCTGGGGCCTTGGTTTAGGTTATGGGTTGTAGCAATTATTATAAATCGCAAATTTCTGCTTTGATACCTAGTGTAGGAAACAAAAACATTATTTTTCAATGCTCGAGGATCGGCATCGTCTATAATAGATAATAAAATACATATGCCGCGTCGACAAACTGCGTTTTGGACTGCAATATTTTTTGTTTCATACTGAAAACTTCAACGGAGTCCTTTGACTATGACTCGTTTATGTTCTTCGTTTTATTACAATGTGTCATCACTTACAAAGTCTATTAGGTACATTAGCATTGGAGTTTTTCCTAGCAAGAAATTTGAAGTTCAAATAATATAAGATTGAAGTGTTATTAATGTCTTGCCTCATTGTCCACCTGTAAATACAATAAATATATTTTTTGTCACTCCATTCTATTCTGTGAGAAACATTTTACAAAATATGCTAGAAATGTTGAGCTGTGCGTTTCCTTTTATTATATGTACTTATAGTAATATGGGTTCGGTAATTCTAACTGCCCCGGAGCATGCACTAGGTTTTAATTGACTGTATATAATAATCGATTAATGCAGCCTTCAATTGTTTTTTAAAAATTATGTGATTAATCGGTCACTGGATTAATTAAATAATCGATTAATCGATTATTAAAAACATAATCAAAGGTCCAATTAATCGATTATTGATTGATCGTTTTTTGAATCAATTTTCTATTATTGATTTCCACTCAACCCTAGTCATCAACCTTCAATCACACAGCCCTAGTCACAAACACATTATTTATAAAAAAAAGTTAAGTAATAATTAAATTCAATACATTAAAAAATACTTGAATCAATAATTCTGAAGGTAAAATATTCACACTTAAAAAGTTCTGTTTTAAATTAATTACTACGTTATGGAAGCACACTTTCATTGTCACTTTTTTTTGTAAGGAAAAATACTATGGTAATGAATTTCAAAAACTAAGACTACTGCTACTACTACTACTAATCACTGTATTTTAATTTGCCGAAACCAAACTAATTCAAAAATATTTTGAATGTATGGTAATTTGATGCTCATCAGCATCTCGTTTATTTTAGAAATATTGGGGTCCAAACATACACGCACACAAATTGCAGTGGATTTTTAAAAATGTACATAGTTTAGCAAAATTTTAGAATATGATACTAATTAATTATGTTAATCCAGAAAAGGTTTTATACCATAATATACAAGACTAAGGCTGAGCGATTATGGAAATCAATAATCGTAACTCGATTAAAAAATAGACGATTAAATCGATTGACCGATTAGTCGATTATTTAAACAATTAATCTAAACAATTCGATTATTTAAAAAAATAATCATCTATTTAAAAAATAATCGAAAGCTCAATTAATCGATCAATGTGATTGTTCAGATCAGTTCTTGTCTTCTATGTTATGGTATAAAGCCTGTTCTGGATTAATGTAATTAATTACTACAGTCTTCTAAAATTTTGATAAAGTACATTTTTAAAAATCCACTTCAATTTGTGCGCAATGTATGTTCTGTTTGGTCTCAGTCCGGGTAAAGAAATCAATATTTCTAAATTAAAAAGAATACAAAATATATTTGTATCAATTTGATTTCGAAAAATTAAAATACAGGAAATAGTAGCCTAGTTTTTCAGAAATTCATTACCATAGCATCTTTTCTTACAAAACAAGTGAGAATGAAAGTATACTACTATAACGTAGTAATTAATTTAAAAAGAACTCTTTAAGTGCGAATATTTGAATCAAGCTCTTTTCAATGTTTTAAATTTACGTATTAGTACTTAATTTTTTCTATAAATAATATATTTGTGATTAGGACTGTGCGGTTATGGAAATCAATAATAGAAAATCGATTAACAATGCAAGCGATCGATAATCGATTCATCGGGATTTCGATTATTTTTTAAAAATAATCGATTTATCGATCATTTAAAAAATAATCGGAAGTCCAACGAATCGATTATTATGCACAGCCCTATACAAGACACGAATTAGCAAACCAAGTAATTAATCGATCAATCGGTTAAATGGATTGATCGATTAATCGGCCGTACGTTTATTTTTTTAAATAATCGATTAATCAATTATTTGTTTAAATGATCGATTAATCGATTTAATTAATTTTTCGATTTAATCGATTTTTTAATCGAATCTCGATTGTTGGTTTCCATAATCGCAGAGCCCCTAGTTTTGATGGTCCTGGTTATCCATTGGAAAATCAATAGCCCGCAGATAAAGAAGTCATTTTCATACGTTAAAAATATGTACACTGCAATACACATGTATGTCAAACAACTTCAGATTAGCAAATATTAATTAAAAAAAACTTATTTATCTTTTTATAAACATATTTTGAAAAATTTAGATAGTCGTTTCTTTGATAACATTTGATATATAGAAAACATAACTTCAAAGCCTCAAACTAACAGTAATATAAACAAAATAAAATAATAAATATCTGATGCCGATATTTGTACCGAATCTCAAACGTTTTTACCAAAACACAACGTTAAGGCTGATTTACCCGATTCTGAAGATAGGGAAACGCAATGTAAACTTTACTCGGTTTTTATTCAATAATCGCTCAATATTTTTTGATCGGGTTTTTACCAAAAATTTACCTACAATGTAGTGTATGATGTAATGTTTTTAAAAAATAATTTTTAACGTTTGAAACCATAAAAAACTTAATTTAAAGTTGAAATTTTCGTTTCTAAAAAAAATCTTTACATTACATCATAGCATTTGATGCACAGATTACGGGAAAAATGTTTAAAGAAATATACGTTGATAAATAAATGAATAAAAGCATAGTAAGCGATCCTATTGCAAATTAAGTTTTTTATGGTTTCAAACGTTAAAAATTATTTTTTAAAAACATTACATCATACACTACATTGTAGGTAAATTTTTGGTAAAAACCCAATCAAAAAATATTGAGCGGTTATTGAATAAAAACCGAGTAAAGTTTACATTGCGTTTCCCTATCTTCAGAATCGGGTAAATCAGCCTTAAAGGGGATAATATTGTTTTTTTAATTGAAAATGATTTAGCGGGAATCCCCACTGATCCAACTTTTCTGCCGACCAAAAACATGTACGAGATTTACAGCATCTTCATAGGGAAGTAAATGTTATTTCTAACTAGAACTTGTCGGTTTATTTGGACACTTCCGATATGGAACATTTTCGGCAATTTGATAAGACTAATATTAGATGGAACGAAGGTATCCCATACTAGTAGTGATTGTCTACTGTTCTAGGGTAGTAGGGTACCTCCATCTCCATCTGCTTGTTTTCCATGGTTACGGCTAAGGCCCGTTGGTTTCAAAACAGCAGAAGTTTTAGCTGTTGATAAAGCACGACAAATTAAATCTAATTTTAAATGCCTAGTATATTATGACCGATAAATTGTAAGGGGCTAAAACCTAAACTCATCCAAATCTAGATGGCTTGGAAGTATAAGCTTTGACTAAATAAATATTGCTTTAGCTTTGCGGCTCAGGATCTACCCTCTACCCCCTCGCTCGGTAGAGTAAGGTAAATCCGATATAAAGGAGACAATAAAACAAGCGCCACTCCGTTAGAAAAATAATATTAAAGCCCCACGCCACAATTAACGGAGGGCCGATGTACAACGAAATATGTTTAGCAACGTCCATAGTTTTGGTGCGACGTTGTAGATACTATGAATGTATATTCACTTACAGATTCCGTACTGAAAAAACTTGTAAATAAACAGGATCAAAGTCTAAGTGACTACTTGATTGATCAGCCTGTTTGTTTCCCAGTGGCATCTGATCTGAATGACGGGTTCAACTTTTGTATGTAGTTATAGGCGCCCGGAAGGGGGGTAAGGACCTGGAAGTTGAACAATTTGAATTTTATTGAAGATTTTGTATAATATGCCGGTTTTCTCTAGGCTTGCCCACCTCCCCTAGCGTGTCGTTCATTCTAGGCTTGTCCCCCTCGACAAATTTATGTGACAAATGCCTATGTATGTAGTTGAATCTACAAACATGAAGATGAGGAACTAGAAAGAAACCTCCTTCCAAAGAAAAAGCTTAGAAACAATATATTTTATGTTAGGAATTTCAAAGTATCACTTGATATTGAAATAAATACCTTTCTGAACTATGAAAGGCTTTTAATTTCTTTGTTTTCATTACAACGATCGATAAGATATATTTTTCTTGAGAATAAATGATTTTACATGTTGCCTGAAAGGAGTTTATATCAGAATTAGGAGGTTATGCATAATGATAGCATTATTAACTTACTGTAACGAATAGTAAACCCACATATGACGTCATCAAACATTCTAGATGTATGAGTCATCAACTGTATGACTCATCAATAACACCTGCATGTATGACTCATCAATCAACACCTGCAAGTATGACTCATTATCGACGTCACTTATCGACAGCTGCATGTATGACTCATCAACACGTCATCGAACATTCTAGATGTATGAGTCATCGTATGAAAGATATAAATTGAGATCGCGAGTAGAAGGGGGCAGTTAATATTTAACCGTCGTATTGAAAGGTACTCTGTATAAATAAATCAAAAGTTAATGTTTGACCGGCATAGTGAAATTTACTCTGAATAAATAAATGTTAATAATTATTGTAATACATATATAGCTTTTATATAAATAGTCCTCATATAAATTTGTAAATACCTAGCATTTAAATAGTTTGTTAAATAGTTTATAGTTATAGTGTTTTTAATTAAGTGTATGTAAATTAATATTTCTCTTATGAATAGACGATTTAAACAGCATTTTGGTTATTATTTTAAAAAGAACGTTACATTACGATGACAAAAAATAGCATACCGCCAAAAAAGAGGGATGGAGGGAAGAGGGATTCTAAACGTGTTATATTCTAATAAAAATCCAAGTCGAGTGAATGGGTTTGTCCGTGGCTTTACAATTTGAGTTGGAAGTTAATTGAGTTCCAAATTCGTTGGTACTGTAGAATATCTGATACTTTATCTTCTACATTTGTTTCCCGCATTTTTATTGCCTCTTGGCATTCTGCTACTTCAGAAAACTCATTGAGAGGTACAATGGATTTTGACTAATTCTGAAACAGCGTGTATCAAGAACAAAAAACAGGACAAACCAATGACTTTAACCTGTCGTTTCCTGATACCTGTTATGGAATTGTAAATGTTGCAATAGTCCATTGTTTATAACTGAATCTGATGTTCGAGACATTTTCTAACAATTTTTTCCTGACAATATATGTGGGAACCCAATTAGTGGTTATCCGAAGGCGGTAGGTATTAGCAATCCCAAAACAGTTATGTAGTAATCCCTATGGTATTTTCCCGAAAAGTATTCTGTATGGTAATTCAATATTTTCAGACACTGAAAGGCAGTTTGATTTTTTGGGCTTTTTCCTAAGAACTTGCTCTAACACTTATCACTTACAATATATCAGGAGCGACTATGTCAGACTTCAACCTAACAGTGTTCAATGTTGGAACAGAAGTTAAGCTCGCTCTTCGCTGGGTTGATTTTAAGATTAAGCTTTCCGCAATCAAAAGCTGAAAATGCTTCTAAATAGTATTTGCATCTCTTTCTAATGCAGCCGAATCTTGATAAAATATATTCAGTTTAGAGCACAGTAGATTAATGATAGAATGAATAGCGAGAGCAAAAAGTAGTAGATTGGTAAACAGTAGGTAGGAAATTCGCGGGAATGTGTCATAGAGTGCGGGGTAAAGACGGGAATGTTGGACTAGCGTAACATTGCCAGATTACCGGATATAAGTTGGGGGCCATTTTCTGAACTTCGTAATCCATGTCTTTTTCGACGTTATTAAGTAAATTTTTGAGGTGTTGTGGTTTTATTCTAACTACTCCTGCTGTTGAATCGCCAGCAAAACTAAAAATAGCTACTGTCTTGACATGTTTCTCCGATACAACCAGAAAACTGGACGTAACCATCTTAAGACATTTTCTTCAGTAGTGATGTAGACATTTTTTTAACGTAGAAGATCTTAACAGTGTGAAATTGTATGGCGACTACTAGTATAAGAAAAAAATGTTATTCAAAATTTGAAGGGCACGGTTTACTATTTGCCCGAGATACAAAAAATGAACACCTTACAGTCTCTCAAAAATACAGTTTTTCAATCAAAAAGCCACTTCTCACTCTTCTCAGTAGCCGAATTCTTGGATGATTGATTAACTGTATTGTAAAAAGACTTATTGCTCTTGTGCATATGTATTATACTGACGCTTTTTTGTAAGTCTAATTGACGTGTGGTTATTGTTATTAAAAAGTCAAAGATTATTTATTAAAAACATCAATTTTTTTTGTTAGATACCTACACAGAGAGAATGGGATTGTTGAAAGGACTGCGTGGTACAACAACATAACCACTACTACGCAGGCTCCAAATCATTGTTATTATTATTAATTATGAAACATCACTGTTAACAGTTCAGGAAAGCATTTTTTGAGTAAATACTAAGAAGTCACTTTCTATTTAATTTAATTGACTATTTGCTCTAAAACAGTTCATAAATTATCCAGTGGTGGCGGAAAGGAGTTGGGCCCCCTTGCCAACAACTTTTTGGGATTTGTCTTAAACCGTAGTCTTTGTCTCCTTTTTTCCACAAGAAATATGATATTAAACGTATAGTATATATATGCTAATTTTAAAGAAAAGGAGTATCATAACATAAACTGATTTTGAATAAAATATTTTGAAAGCCTCAAAATTAGATTCAGACTGTTTATATTTTTCTGTACATGCAACGGAGCCGCGAGGCTTGTATAGCGGATGCGTCAGACGGGTTTTGCGTTTCCAAAGACGCTTGCCGCGGAAGAGGGCAGTAAATCAATAAAATAAAATCTAAGCAAGAGCAGAAACGATAAGATCTTTATTAACAAATAATTCGATGAATAGAAACTTGTGATACCTTTGCGTGTTACGATTTTTTAATGTTTGTGAAGGCTGTCCGGACTAGGCTAGGGCCTTCTCTGAGAGTGCCTTATCGTCGCCACTGAAATTATCCCAAAGTCTTATATGTATGTATAGTACATTGTATATAATTTTGAAAAACATAGAATAAACATATGCGTTTGGAGAAAATAAAATCAACGGTACCAGATTATTGAAGTTGTATAAACCGCTCAGTGCTCGTGGTACGATCTATTGCATTCTCAACTGGTATAAATAATGATGCAGTTTTGTTACTATTTATATAAGAAATTCAAAAAGTGTTATCATGTCTTGTAGTTGTAATGATACATTACGGAAGTATGGTAATAGAAATTGTGAAGAACATTCGAATGATCAAGCCTAGAAGAATGAGACTCTCTTAGTAAGTGAAGAAAGCAAATATTCGATGCTGACAATAGAAAATCAACAAAATATTAAATATATTTTGGTTTCGTTAAGAGTACTTCAATCGAATTCGCAAATATTTTTTGGATGAAATATTCCCAAACATATAGGAGGAGTTTCTTAATGGCTGTCGGGATCACCAGATCTTATGATTCCACTCGACTCCTTTTTTATTAGTTTATCTTAACACTAATGTTTGCAGAAGCAAACAATAAAAAGTATTATTGTCAATTTTATTTAAATGATTCCAAACTTACGATCCCGTTGTTATGCGGGTAATTTCATATCCATAAATATATCAAGTTGAATATAATGAAATTTCTCAGTTATTAATTAACATTTAAAATAAAAGAAAACCCCACAAATCCCACAATCAAAACCTAATTAAAATAGGATATAATAAAATTGTTTGCTTTTATACTGTACTTGTTAATTGTTATTATATCAAAGAAATAATCATTTTAGTCTATGATTTAATATGTTTATTTTATTTAAACGTTTATCGTTGCAATAACTAAATTATTATTGAGAATAAAACGCTATTAAATAAACATCACTCATTAGCCGACTTCAAATCGAACAAATAGCAATTAATTTTTAATTAATTTATGTCAGAATTATTTATAACTACTAATTAAGATTAACTATCCACAGAGAAATAATTTTTACTACCACTGTAAAAGAGCTCATCCGTCGAATATAACATTAAAAAGATTTATGTTACGATATCACACTATAATCACTGATCACTGATCAGTTACTTTTAAAAAACGAAATAAAACATTTATTTTAATGACGAATTATAAATAAATTTTTTATAAAAACTCCTTTTTGTACTGATTTAACAGTTAAGGAAAAGTCTTTCAGGAAGGAAAAGTTTTGAGATGAACTATAAATTTTAATAGACTCGCTTAATTTTATTTATTATAGTTTTTTAACTTGTCGTTTTTTAACATTCCAACATTAATGCTGATAACATAAATCATTCATATATTAATTTATGTATTATTACCATTGCCGATTTTCATAAAATGAAAAATTTCGTACAGAAGATAGAGTTTACGCCTACAGGCAGTAAAGCTGTTAATGAGTTCTACCGCATTCCATTTTCTACTGTCCCTTTCTAGACAACGGATATAAATAATATTTCGGAAAAGTCGTAAATTTGTTTAGTATTGTATCTCTTCTTAAAACTTCTTAATTTTAGGTATAAGCGCAAACTGCATCATGTCATGGTTAACTACTGTAATGAACGTAATCGGCCCTCTAAACGCCGCCGTCGAATGTTCGAGATTGCATGACTCATCAACATCTGCCAGTGTGGTTTGCCGGCACTTGCATGTGTGATTCATTGGCGTGAGTCATCGACGGCGCGACAATCAATACACCATCTAGAAGAATCTAGTGCATTTTTTAGAAAGATTACGCAGTATATAAACGCCGTCTTACACGGAAGATGGGATTAGTCAACCGCGAGTGATTAGATGCGTTAGCAGACGCAAGTTGTAATAGATAAATATCTAAGCAGAATATAAATGTGTGTGTGAATAGTACGAAATAAATATTGTGATTAAATATAAATATTTTGTTAATAGTTAGTTTATAATTGTGTTTTGTAAATAATTAAGATTAAATTAGTGTGTGTTAAGTGTGAATGTTTTCTCTTTATTAATAGATGATTCAACAGCATTTTTGGTTATTATTTTAAGAAGAACGTAACACTACGAAGTCTGCACAATACAACAAGGCTTGTTTATTGTGCTGCTCTGTTGGTAGAATTTGACATTGGTTAAACTTAAGTTACTGTAAAGGTAATAACAAGTTTTTTTAGAATTTCTAGCTGATGTATTTACATTCAAGATGCACACCACCATGAGTTGTCAGAGTTTAGGTTTATGGTCAAATTAAATTACATTCCCATGTAATTGCCTCCTAAATAAGAAATTAAATTTGAATGATCTCAATCTTGAATCATCTATCTATGATCTATCTAGCTAGTGAATGATGGTATTCACTAGCAAAGTGTCTAGTGTATGATCGTCATGTCGATACACTGCCTACCTGTTTTTGGCATTTTATTGCAGAAAGACATAACTTCGGTGGAAAGCCTACACACCATCTTATCCGAAAATTGTATCATCTATTTTGTTATTGGATTTCTGGATATGCACCAGACTTTGATGTCAATACATACAATTTTGGACAAACCATGAAATTTGCAATAAACTTCGTCCCTGTAAAAAATGGACCCAATAAAATAATGAAATACAAATATCGTTTTAATTTATGAGTTGATCCAAATTTATCAGCAATGCTTCCAACGAAATCGACTCTACACAGTAAAAAGAATTAGTGTAAAACTCGAGAACTAGACCACTCTAAAACGTGTGTGTTTAGGTCCAATACATTTAGAGTCCAATACACAAATCTCTAATATTTAAGATTTTACTCTTGACTTTTGAATTTTTTACTTTATATGGGAAAGATACTTGTCTCTTTAAAGTGGATTGTTATAAAGCTTTTGTATAATTTGTGTTCTATTTAGATTGAAATTTTAGAGTGAAAGTAGTATAGTTTTTCAAGGTCAAGGTCAATAACAAAATAAGTGATTTATTTATTCATTGCCATGCAAAGATGCAAACATACATAAAAACTATATATACACAATTGAAACATAAGAACGTATTGAAAGAAATATATACGGGCCCAGTTGGGACACTTCTAATTTTGTTAAAGGACACTCCGGAACCTTTACTTCAAAATTGTTTTTCTTGGTCCCTAGTATAATTGTTAATTGTTGCTAGAGTGAACTACTCTCCGTGCTCTGTGTTAATTCTCATGAAATTTCTATAAGGAGATTCCCTTGCAGCAGACCGTGAACTCCGTCAAATTACTACAATTATGATGTAATTACTCTTTTGTTCTGCGAACTAGCTATCATTATAATTATTGCGTTTACCTACCTACTTTCCCAATATCTTTGCTTATTATTTGTAAATAAAACACTGCATAGGAATTATTGAAAGAAGTACAACTCCGTTGAATATCACTATTAAATAGTTTCGGTTGAACATCTATCTATATATATAAAAGGGAAAGATTGTCTGTCTGTCTGTCTGTATATATGTATGTATGCGATTTTCTCCGCAACCACTGAACCGATTTGGATGAAATTGGTATCATTGGAAAGGTCTTGGCCCAGAATAGAAAATAAGACCAAATTGGACTCTGATCGGCCATCGTGGTCCGAAATAATAGCGAAAAACCCATATATGGAAGTTAAAAATGGGTACTGAGATTGATGTGACAAGAAAATATATATAGATATGTTGTCAATTGTCAAATTTGGTAATTTTTGAAATTTTTTAAAAGCGCAGCAAAGCGCGCCGGGTATATGCTAGTGTCTTATAAGTCCCAAGTTCCGACATAAGTTCCGTCTTACTCATCATAAGTAACATTAATTACTAAAATTATAAAATAATACATGTATTAATAAAATGTTTAAAATGTAAAATTGTTTTAAGTTACCTTATATTCATTATTAAAAAACAAACTGCAAAGTTTCACATTCACACGCAGTAAAAAGACGTGAACATATTTGCACTATGTCTAGTTATAACCGTTAAAACCTTGCAATTCGAAAAGTTACTAAAATTACTGGGAATTTTATAATTTTTCATCTATAAATCTTGCTTAGTTGTTCATTACGTTTTAAATTGTGCAGCTACATTAAGTTATTTAAAGAGTGGTAAAATTTTAAAATTCCCACCTATTTTGGTAACTTTTGATATTGCAAAGTTTTAAACAGTTATAGCTAGACGAGATCGAATACGGCAGACAGCTGATCGTGTAACCACTCACTCGACCCGTTGCGTTAGTCTGGGAAAGTATGTGTTAAGATGGTGATTTTAAAATAGTCATTAAAAAGGGTTATAAGGGTAGACGATTGTGTTGTGCCGAATTTGGTGTCAGATTCTTTCTTTTCACTCTTTCTTTGCTAACTCTCAGTTTAACGGATATTTGCCACAGACTAATTCGCCGATCTTGCAGGATTAGATCCTGGATTTTTTTTGTATTTTTATTCAGTAGTGAACGTTACCAGGCTTTCTTACGTTAGTGACTCTTCTGATTTAGAATGACCAAAACGCAATAGCCCTGTTATAGGTATGGTAGAGCAGATTCACCTAAAGCTTGTGGCATATTGTTTCTTATCTCAGTTTTCCTTAAAACTTTTTTGTAGGGTATTTAATTAAAGCTCGCTGCTCAACTTTTCAAATTCACTTGACGTAACCCAAGCAGCATTGTTTTCATCGTACCAGCAACTACCGGTAAAACTATTAAGTTTTCCCCACTATTCACAAGCACGTAATTGCTACTGTTTTATTACGTTCCTGCAACCAAAATGGGGAACAATCTTTGGGTAGCAGATACGTTGCTTTGACCTCTCTGGAACTTATCCAACTACGTTTTGGTTACTACGGTTACATAGCGGGAACGTGACGGCGTAGTAATTGCTACTTACAACATAGCATCTACTACTCGTGGAACTTCTTTTCTCTTTGGCACATAGTGTCGCGTGTCGCGCTCTCTTTCTCTTGCAACTTAAAAAATATTCTAATATCATTGTTTCTACTAATGCTGCGATCGTGCTACAAAATGGATTACAATTTTATTTGTAGTACGTACTTAATAAGACAAAGAGAGATGAAATGTTCGACTAGTTTGTCATTCCAGTATACCAAAATTATAAACCATTGCAACTTCTTTTGTTAAATTTGATAATGATAGATCGAAAAGTAACAACGCGCTCATTCTTTAAATATATTTTTTAATAAGAAATGTCTAATAAAATATCACAATTTCTTGAGACACATGATAAAAACCATTTTTGTTATTCCTAAGGCGCAATTTGACATTAATTTGTTATTTTTATTGAAGGTTATAGTAAAACATCTATTAACAATCATAACAAATTGCAAAGTAATTAAAATCCTCCAACATTTTTTAAGTAAATATGGAGGGTAAATATTTAAAAAAAATCTCTTTAAAGTAGTATTCGCTGTAAAATCGTGTCACTTAATTACCAGTAACGGGGACTAAACCAATTCTTCTTCATGGTTGTTACCCCGAGGTATAAAATAAGTTAAAAAATTCTGGACCTTTTAAATGACTCTTACTATAAAACGACGTCAACGTTTTCGTAACCACTTTGCAGTTCCTAATGTCACTACAAAATTCCTATTAGAACTTTAAAAACGTTTAAGTTTAACCTCACATTTAAGCATGAACATAAACATGAGATTTTTTATACTGCTACATAATAATTAGAAATGGCACATTTTAAGGTTGCGGTAATAAAAAAAGGGGGATATGCTTTTCACCCTTGTTCCCTGTAAATGGACGCAAAATAATATTTTGTATTGACTTCTAACTACTACTAGTGCAAAAACACTATTAATCTCCAAATTCCAAACTAACCTACAGCAAATATGCCTCTATTAGGCAATCCAGCTACCAATCAGATTGACCATTATTAGAATCGATTAGGACAATTTATTAGGTAATCCAATAGTTTGTCAAATGGTGATTTGAATGGTGAATGTTTAACCACAGCAACCATATTTGGTTTGGATTGCCTAATAGAAGTTACTGTAACTTCATTGTAATTTTTAATAGTAACTGGAACTTTGTAGTAGTTCTGACGCAAAACAAGTAGTAAAAATCACTTTAAAGTGATTCTACTGGATAGCAAAAAATGTAAGTTTTACTTTCAATACTACTGTAAAGTTCCGTTACTTTAAAGGTTAAGCAATAGCTTCAGACAGATGGCAGGAACTTTCAGTACTAGTTTAAAGTTTTAAAAACTTTAAAGTAGCTTTGGGCAAGTTACTGCACTTTGAAGTTGCAACAACTTTAAAGTAACTATACTAAGTGGCAATTCCGTTCCACATACTTTAAAAGTTATCTGAAGTAATAGAACTACAAAGTTTCAATAAATAGTGGAGACAACTACATAATTATTAAAATATTCCAAACTGAAGTAATTAAGTCATAAAGTTAGTTGTAGTTACGTAACAATTACTCAATCAAAGTTCCGATCTCAGTTATTGCTACTTAGATGCTGCTTGGGAACTTTTTTTGTCCGTCACTTAATCCTTTTAATAAAATCAATTGAATGATACAATTTTTTAAATATGTCAATCGAAGGTTACTTGATAGATCTGTGATATAGTTATTTTATTTTAATCTTAAAGTAAGCTTAAAAAAGGAAATATACAGTACTTTTGAAGATATTTAGACTATTCGATGGTTTTATATCTAATAGTGCTACGGGAATGTCTCTGTTTGTTTGTTTGTTTATAATAATGTGTAAGGAAGTATTCGGGATTTTAGAGCAAAGTGTTATATGAAAATATTTAAATTTTTATGAAACTGTATACAAAATTTCTGATTTAGACTTAAGTTAGATTCATTTACGTGATCAGTGCTGTATTTGGATGTCGGTCAATTGAAACATAGGTCAGGTTTATATGGAAAGTTAAATTCCCGACAACATTGTCCTAAAATTTGCTTAAATATTCTTAAAATATTCATTATGGAACTGGTTAGATAAGTTATTTCCGCAGACATATAATTATTTATTCTACCAAAATATGATTGCCATGTTACCATTTATGAGCATCCTGATAGTTTTTGCATAGTTGCCAATTTTATTGTTTCTGTATTTCTATACTCTTCCAATTTACACTTTATCTGTATATATATGTACTAACCCTATGGAAATTATACATATTTGTTTAATTTTCTTAAATACAATAATTATACTTGGCTGCATTTTAATGACATGTTCCCCAGACTAAAAAAATAAACTTAAAATGGGTTTTCTGACCTGTGTTTGGTTAAAAAAAGGCTTCTTCTACTATCCTCCATCTCGTCTCAACTAAAATTCTTAGTTAACATACCGAACCAAATCTTTAGTAATCTGATCGTTACTATCTTATAAATATTTTAAATAGGATAGAATATCTTCTAAAATTACTGTTTAAATGTTTTAAACATGGGTCAAATATTGATTTTTGGTAGTCGAAGACTACTATGATTGTAGTAGCTTCCGAAGACAGAATTATAATGTAATTAATGGCTATGATCATTAAGAATTTTGATAAGCTAAAGTTATTAATTATAGGGAAAGATTAAATTACTACGATGATATTTGAAACAACAAGACAGCTAACAAAATTTACATTTCTCGTTTTACAGCTTGGAAAGATTTAAAATTCGATAGATATGTGAAATGATTCTTAAAATATTTAATTTATTATTATTCGAGATGGTTTTATTGGAATTGCAAACGCTTTTAAATTATATGGAACTTATTCGACTTAAATTCGATTTTCAAAATTTTAAGGTATCGCTTTTAAATTTCAATTTTTCAAAATAACCTTTCCACGCTAGCTCGTTAATTATCCAATATGCTATTTAGATGTTAGATGTAGCTTTAATAATTTGTAACATTCTAGGAATTTTAGTAAATTAATATAATAATGTAATTAAAGTAATTAAATACTATTAAATGTTATGTTAAGGAAAAACATTATTATTCAATTTTATTAATTTGTCAAGTTGACAATATAACAAGTAATTAATCAAGACAATAGGGGACCTAGGTAAACTATCATAATTGCATTTTAACTGAAACAACTATAATAGGGGTTCAATTATTATTACACGTGTTATGCTCATACACAACGTGTGCTCCCCATTTCAGTTATTTGTTTGTTTGTTTTTGGGCGAGGAATCAGGATGGCGGAGCATCCTTCGTACCTCATGGCACCGATTGCTATGATCATTTGGCCGACTCTACTAGAATTTAGCCGAATCTGGGGGAATTCCACCCCCAGTAGGGATTTTTAACGTGCCAAACATCGCATTTACACGGGACCTACAGTTTTACTTCCTATCCGAGAAGAAGGCATGTTTTTAATTTTTGTCCGCTATGAAAAATTACCAGCTCGGCCGGGGATCGAACCTGCGATCCTTATAGTTAAAATATTAAATTCAAAAATGCCACCAAAATTACAAAGCCAAAGGGCGAGTTCGTAAAAAAATTAAGAACCAACATTCTTCACAGCTCGGATAGATTAGTTACCAAATAAATTAACCTGTTATCTAAGCAATAAGAGAAAAGTAGTTTCATTTAGAGATTTATTAAAATATAACGTTTATAAAAAATAATCTGGATGCAACCTTGGAGGTTATAAAGGCTACAGGTATTTGGGATCAAAGGTTCTCGTTCTCTTGCGTATCTTCCTTCAAGCTACCCGCCGATGGAAAGCTTTCATCACTCAGATTCAGAAAATATCGCATCTGTAGTTAAAGGGTAATTTATCAAATAGAAATAAAGATAAGTACTTAATGATTAAAAATAAGTTGATAAAACCTTCCAAGTATAATAATCGAAAATATTGAGGAGTACAAGATTGCCTAAGTCAGGAATGCACTCTCATCAGTAAGACCTAAGCTTAACTCAAAACTTCATTCATTCAGTCAAAACTCTCTAAACATCTATGCCTAATTCCTAAAAATGCCATCATAAGAAATGAACTTCATCTAGACAGTGAATCAAAATTGTAAGTCCTAGCAAACACATGTCACTAAAGAATACTAAAGTTAAAAGACTAATTTAACCTACTTTGGGCTACATTAGCCATCCAAGGTAAAATTTAAGCGAAATTACAAATACTGAAAAATATTAAAAGCATTTTTCTGAAAATAATCTCTCAAAAATGTGTCATCATTGTTCGTTACCGTTGCATCGACTTCTCCTTGAACTTGGGTTTTAATACTTCTAGCTCTAATTCTATATCACGAACTTGAAATTCAAACAGTTGAATCTTTTTAATTTTCTTGGTTGAGATAATTTATAAGACTCGATGTTTGGATTATCGAGTTGATTTTTCGGGGGGGGGGGGGGGGTATTTACTTAGTGTTTCGCACAGATTACAATTTACTTCAGATGTTAGAAGAGCTGGAGAAGAAGCCATAACAACACTGCGTTTAGTCACAAAGGGAAAGTTGCATTTCAATAATGGGAATCAAAGAAAGGTTTCGAATGTCTTCGTTTGCATTCTTAATATAATTTCGACATGAACTATTCGAATTTGAGCATGTTTTCGACATAGACTTCAAATTCATCGCATGTCATTACACGTCATGAGCAAAATTTATGTAATATCGTCTTTAACATGTCAAGGATAATGCTATCTGTAATCAGAATTCAAGTACGACTCCTATTATATAACTATTGGTGATTACGATGTTAAGCATTTGACGTTGAACAAGAATTCTATTATCGTGACTCATACTTCTATTGGCCATCAGAATTAGTTAGCATTGACCTTTGTTGGTAAGGTAATACATGTATAATGTCATTAGAGATCTAGGATAATATCGACAACGACCGATACTTATCATATCAGTCATCAGATGTCAACAATTATCATTAAGACTGATATCAGACATTACCAGTCAAGGACAATTTTCCTTGATTACATATTCATCCGTTTTTTTGTGGCAACAAGGCTAATACAACTTCCTTTGCCATTGAATGGTAAAGTTTTAATATATGAACAGTTCAAAGACTTTTCTAACCAAGCTATTTGTGGAAACAAAACGTAGTGGTGTTTTGGATTAAATTAGTACTTTATTCAGCTTGCCATTTGAACCAGTTATTATTAACCATTTAACTTTGACTGTTTACCCTCTGCCGACTTACGTTTGCTACTTCAACAAATTTACGGCTACCAAACATTGAAAATCTACATGCCCAGTTTTGCCTAAATGTTACTGATTTTGTCTATTGATGACGGTTTCTAAAGTACGACTTACTTTTGATTGAAACCTTCTGAGGCCTAAATCTACCTTAAATCAGTGTAGTGTTACGTGATTTAGGTTTTGTTTTGTCTCAATTTTTGTTTCAGTCAATAACTGACAGTGATTATGTGATTATAAAGTTAAAGACTAAGGAGATCGCAAATATAGCAAAGGACAATTTTATACGATATCAAAAGAAGCAATAAAAAATTAGTAACCGTTGCAGATGTTGTTCCAACTTTGAGCGTGTTTAGTAGAGAATTTCAGAATGAATGAGACATTGTAGTCGAGATGTCCAAAAAGATGAGAAAATGTGCTGCATTTTTGGTAAACGCTCTTTATTAAATTTGAAACCAACTTTGCACTTCAATATTGATCTTATTTTTATTCTAATTTAAAAGCATTTATTTCCAAATATTACTTCAAATAAATAACAATATGTCAACAGGGTCAAATCTAGGTAAAATAGATTTAATTCTAATTTTAAACTTTAGCTATTCATGTATTAAAGAAAACAAACATAACTCTACTCTTTTTCATGGTTTCCATCTTCCTTATTTTTTCTATTTTTATGGATTGATCGCTTCACTTCTCAGTGAAGAGGGTAAAGTCATATGCAGCATGGCCGATTATTGTTCAGTGAAAAGATCTAATTAGCTGACATTCTTTGAATAGTAAAGCATTCTGTAACTCTTATCATGTCGTTTTGGAAATTATTTTGACTAATTAGTCTTGCCAACGAATTCATCCTCGAAGTGTATTTAGAATCTGGTAAAAGTTTCAGATTGGATTTGTGATATAAACTGAAATATACCACAGATTTTATGATGTGAAATGAAGACTAGTTCTGCTAGTTCATTACCATTAAGAATTATGTGGAAATTCTACTGCAAACACCTTACATAACAGAATTGTAATCGAAAGATTTGGTGTGTTGTTTTATTGTAAAATTGCATTTCAGACAAATTAGAGGGTTTGATTGCGTTGTGGTTGATGCCTAACAATATATACATGTTTCGAATCATGTGAGTGTGACCGTGGTGGAATTTCTCACACTGTCTCTTATATGGGAAACTTAAGAATGACTAGGGATATGCGAGATATATCTCCCTCTGTAAACATACCAGATTTCCCAATAAAAATTAGAATATCGGTCCACGCTAGAGAGTGCAACTCTTCCCTTCGAGGCGCAGCTACACCAAAGGATTTAGACTTCAGCCGCTGGTAAGATACGCATTCTCCCAGCTAATGGTAGGATGTTTCTTCATCTCTCCCACATCTTGAGTAAACGCGGTCTTCCTCTACTCCTATAAAAGATAGGTGTCTTCTTAGTTTGCAGTGACCTGTCACTATTTCTATCAAAAGATTTTGCGGTTCTTCGGCTCCTTCCCATTAGTCAGACCGACTTCTTTGAGTCGAATCCCTCTATGTGGATTTTCGCCTGTCGACAGCCTCTGCATCTTTTCCACTTCTCTTTATTTCTTTCATAGGCCCACTCCTTTAGGGCTGTCGAGATCTAATTGTAATGTAATTGATATGAAATTGTAAAGATGAAAACAGCATCTAAGGTTACTGTACAAGTCTAGATGTCTACAACAACTCATACCGACGAGTAAATAGAGAAAACATATTAAGAAATAAATGAAATAACAAAAGGCGAAGAAAACCTGATCATAATGGATGACTCCGACGTAAAGAATAAGTAGTTGAGGAGTTTGCAATACAAGACGATAGTCTAGTGGAGTTTTGTGCATAGCACAATGTAATAGTGTCCAAAGTTCAACACATTCTTCCAACGTCAACCTTGAAGTCTTTACACATGGAAATCCCGAGAGATACTAAGCGATGCAAGAGAGACTTCATACCAGTACAACAAAAGTCAAAAAACCAGGTGAAGTATTGTGGGGGATTTGCAACACTACCTCGGTAACAAAGTCTCAGCGCTTACGTACGATTTCAGGCTTACGTCGGCCGCCAGTGTAATACCCTTATACAATGAGATCAAGATTGATTGTCCTGATCCTACACTACTTTCCATCACCTTGATATCAATATTTACATCCAATTTATAAATAAAACTAGTGATATAAAGAATTCTGGGGAATTTATTAGATGTCCCTAGATGTCAATCTGTCAAAATTGTTTTTGTTGTTAACTCATTGCCGTGCGTTGTTAATTGCGTTTATTTCTTTATTCTTTTCGTTGTTTAATTATTTCTATACATAAAAGTCTTTTTCAAGACTACCACTGAAGGATTATATTGAGTGCAAGGTAAATAAAAAATATTTTTATTATTGTTATAAAGTCATTTTATGTAGAAATTGTGAAATTACAGGTCAATAACCTTTATCAAAATGCCCTTTTCTCTTGAACAAGAGAAATTTATTATAGAAGCTTATTTTCGCAACGGTGAACGAGATGGTAATACAGAATGGAAATATTCTCCAACGCTTTGTGCAGAAGAATGGATAAATCGCTTCCCTGATATGGAAATTGATGAAGAAACTTTAATTCGACATATACACAGGATTGTGCACCGTCTTCGTGAAACAGGGAGTGTTAGTAAGGGGAAGTCAAGTGGTCGTGGTACTGTACTTACGGAAGATGTTGTTGCAGATGTACGTACTCGTGTAGAACGTAGTCCAAACAAACCATTACGCCAACTTGCTCAACAAACAGGTAATCGTAACAGTTATATGAAAATTACTTTGAAATATTAAATGAAAATTATTGTAGGTTTATCATATGGTACAGCTCACAAGGCAGTAAAGAAAATACTACACTTCCATCCATATAAAGTTACTGTCGTGCAAGAGTTACTTCCCCCTGATTATGAAACACGAATTCAATATTGTAACTGGTTTAATGCAAATCTTCGCAATGATGATTTATTGGATCTCACATTCTTTTCCGATGAATCGTGGTTTCATTTGTCCGGATACATTAATTCACAAAATTATCGAGTATGGTCTGCAGAAAATCCACACGTTTTTCAAGAAACGCAGCTTCATCCATTAAAAATTGGGATGTGGATAGCAATATCCAGGAGGCGGATAATTGGCCCTGTTTTCTTTGAAGATACAGTAACAGCAGCACGTTACCAACAAATATTAGAAATGTCTATAAACCAGCTTAATAATGAGGAACTGCAACGTGGATATTTTCAGCACGATAATGCTACTGCTCATACAGCTGGAAGAACGGTTCGGTATTTAGAACAATTTTATGGTGAGAGAATAATCGGTGCAGGACGTTGGCCTGCGAGGTCACCTGACCTCACGCCACCAGATTATTGTTTGTTTCGCATCTTAAAAAATACAATTTACCAGACTCGCTTGCATACACTAGATAAGTTGAAGGACGCTATTACTGTGGCAGTACGAAGCATTACAGCTGAGCAATTGGTAAACATATTCGAAAATATGAAAACACGAGTAGATGCTTGTCTGGCTGTACATGGAGGTCATTTTGAACACGTACTATAAATCTATTGTAAAAATTTTAATTGTAAATTGTTTAATTGTGTTAATTTGTGTAATTTTAATTGTTTATTAAATGAAATCTTTTGTATTTACTTCTTATTTTTGATCGTAATTGACCTTAATGACAATAATTGATAATAATAGTATTGGTTACCAATACTGTGGCAAGTGAAATTGACACGTCTTGTTATTTCTGTTATCAATGGTAACACATAAAACAGTAAAATATTTCAATTAGCATTCAGTAATTCTTTTAAATTCCTGATGTTTATTTTGCATGAAAAGGATAAACTTTTGCATAGTTCAAATGAGAGAAAATAAACAATCCTTATAACCATTTCAATATATTTTTTAATTAAGAACGAACTTGTTTTTCATGTTTTTAATTTCATACACCAAAGTGTTTCTAATTTCTTGTACATTACTTTGGAGGTTAGTTTTTTTGAATGTCATCCTCACGCCACTGCTTTTGTCCTGACTCTCAGGTGATGGATGTAAATATTGATATCAAGCTCGTGGAAAGTAGTGTAGGATCAGGACACTCAATCTTGATCTCCCTGTACTTATGAGCGCGAGAATACGGTAGTACAACAGGGTATAGCTGCAATAACATAGTCATGATGAAATGCGGAGTAAAACTGAATGCCAACATCGATAGACTAATACGTACAGAATTAAGAAACTACAGATACCACCATCCAAAATCTGCTAAGGAAAGAATAAACCTACCACGTGAGAAAGCCGGCCGTGGATTTATTTACATTAGAAACTTACGCGATTGACAGATTTCAGGACGAAAAGAATATAGAAGAGAGAAGAGTATGGCAATATGCGGCTGCGCAATTTGGACGATCGGAAAACCAGAAAAGGAAAAGTTGGAAGCCCTAGAAATGTGGTGCCACTGAAGATCTTTGAAAATAAGCTGGACGAGCAGAATAATAAATAAAGAAGTCCTGACAAAAATAGGTATCAAAGAGAAATAATGGAGCCATCTAACAAAGAGACAAGATCAACTTATCTTTCGTGGACACGTACTTGCTTATAACAATAATAGACGGAAAAGTAGCTAGCAAGATTCCAAGAGATACAATAATAATAATAATAATAATTGTTACAACCCATAGCCTGGAAACCAGGCCCCAGAAGCTATAAGCTTGTACGGGCGGGAGGGGGCGATTATTATTATTACGTAGGCCCTAAGTGCGGCTGCAGCCGACTTACAGATGGAACAGCGCAAATCCCACATTTGTGTCACAGCTAAGGAAAACTGCAGAAAACCTTAACCAGATCTGCCGGCACCGGGAATCGACCGCGGGCCGCTTGGGTGAAAGTCCAGCACTCTAGACATTACACTACCAAGGCTGTGTAAACAATACAACAAACAAACCATGTTGGACCTGGAAGTCAACGTGAATTGATTGCTGCTTTTAGCAAGTCTACTAGAGAACACTGAAGATCGAAAGGAAAGGACATTATGGATATAATGTTTTGATCTCCATCTGCTAACTTGCTTGAAATATATCTGTCACACACTGTTTAACTCAACTAGAATAACTGGCACTATATTAAATAACTGATCATATAGTTCAGTTTAAACAACATAGTTCATTATTAGAGACGATGAATTCTCTGAATTTATATCGGTGATAATTATCCAAGCGATAAAAAGCCACGTTCCGTTTTGCATCTGGATAAAACATCTGTTTCTCTGAACTCGTACAATTAATTATCTCATCGACTTGCACTCGAGTTTTTATTTGACAACAAATATCTGTTTTACAAACTCACATTTGTTGCCTTTAGTTATGTGACTCGAAAAACTGTCATCATCAAAAACGTGTCATTGGCAGTTTTTATCGTCAAATAACTAAGGCAACAAGTTTTCTACAAAAACAGTTTGTTCAATAAAATGCAAACCGCATGTGTATTTACTATCGATAAATTCATATTTTTGCAGAATTGTTAAGAGTAATGAAGTAAATGCTTTTTTGGAGAATCATATAGTCGTTACTCTAGAATTTACAGAGTATGCAATAGTAGCGGTAAAGGCAGCGATTTCTTCTTCCACCTTTGAAGAAAATAAATGAGCTTCTAAAAGCCGGTTCTTTTATTCTTTTAAAGGTTGTTAATTACTTCTGGTATAATTATCATATGTTCTGTTAAAATTAGTTTAGTCTACAGTTGTAATAAATAAGCATTTAACTAATGCCGTTCAAACCATTAAAACTTGTTTGGTCTGATATAGGCCACTAATACCAATCAACTATTGCATGTTTTTGAAAAATAATTTAGAAAACTCTTTTGTTTTAATTATTGCCTTGATATATCACGAGTATTCCATTAAAACTGCTAACGCATAAATAAAAAAAAGCTATAGTCTCTTGCTTAATTGAACAAGTCTCCTTATTGTTCGATTGGATGGATACCTTTAACCGCTCCGAGTAATTTATACCTCTTCTACAAGGTTATTATGGCTATTAAAGTTGGAAGGCAAAGGCTGCATACTAAAATGGCCGTGTGCATAAAAAGCATATATGTGGATGATCATGTGAAGAAGGTGGTGGTTGTAATTTGCTTCTGCTTAAGTAGGTAAGCTTAGTCTTCGGATTTATGCTCATTGGTAGTAGCTTTATGGATTTTTTGCTTTTATCTTTCATCATACTAAGAAGTTTATTCATTTTGTAAAGCTTCTCATTGTATGCATGGATATCTAACTATCTGTGCTATAACAATTTCGAATGATTAGAAAATATTACTATAGATGAATCGTGATCGAAATGATAAAAATCAACTCTATACCATACCTATATACTTTCTCCATAACCAATAAATCAAAAGGATGTTTTTAAATTATAAGAATGTATCCATCACACTTAACAGGATCCTCTTCTTATAGCAGCCAGTACCCGATTCATCTGTCACCTCCAGCAAATTTAATTGTAAGTTTTGCTTCCATAAAAATCGAAAATAACAAATATCGCTTCGCAACCGTGTAATTATGATTATCGCATAGTTCGGTAATGATGGACTCCAAGTCGATTATTAACATGACACCTGGTCTGACCGACGTTTTACGGCCACTATTTAATTTCTGATTATACTTGCCTCTATTTAAGTACACGTCTATTACCCACAGGGACTCAGAATTACTATTATTACGATTCATGGAGTTCTTTTGAGATAACAATCCCACTTTAACAGTAGTTTAGCCGTGGGCTCGACCGCTTCAAAACGCTGCGTTTCAACGCAGAGAGTTACTACTTTGATCCACATAATTACAAATGGAATTATGATACACATATAAGGTTTAAATTCCATGTTTGTATAATTGGTACAGTGGTGGGATTCCAAAAGATTAACAGAGCTCAACCTTTATTACGGCAGGTAGGGAGGAAAAATGAAACTTAAACAAAGAACATCAAAAACGAGACAGACACACGTGTTTGAAATCTAACCTAACAGAAACTGTCATTTCATCAAAGATATCGTGTAATTAGTACTTGCCGATCATTATTTCAGTTATAATTTTTGATTTAACGACCATTGGAGTTGTTTTATTCTAATACACAAATCAAAAGGTTTGGATGGCGATGTCGCTGTAAGTGAGGCGATGTAAGCGGTTTTATTTAATTAAAATACTGAGTGAACAATAAAATGCAACTAATCGTTATAATGGGATGCAAGGATAATAAATGAAGGAATGGATTCACTTAACAGTTATAATATTTTACTGAAGGCGACAGGTTTGATATAAAATTTAAATAGCTTAAAAATATTCCTTTTTCATTAACAAATTTGATGAACAATAAATTATACTAATCATAATTGCAATCTTCGTTAGTATCAAGGTCGTATAAAATTGTCGAAAATATTTGAAAGTTACGTTAAGGAATCTTGCAACTGTACAGTAAGCTTTATCGATAAGCAGTCGATGCACCGCGATGTTTTGATAGGGTGGCTTAGCGAAGCAAAAAATAATTAGGTTCAGTGATAGGATGTGTAATTCTATCCGCCCCAGGCAATTTGAAGTTTACTTTTCTTTGATTTTGTACATTGTTTGATCTCGACTTTAGGCGTCAGGATTATTCCGTGTCAAATCAACACACTTTGAATTAAATTTTTACCTCACTCTCTCAGATCGACCTCTTCACAGGCGAGATCCTAAAACAACTGCCAAGAAAAGGTATCGTTTTACTTATTTAATGCAGCATTCAGATTACAGCATGTTCTTAATGAAGTCATCATGTTGCCAAAGCCAAGAAAACCGCCAAATGAGGCCAAATCATACAGGCCAATCTCTTTGTTACCGATCATCTCGAAACTGTTTGAAAAATTTTTCTTGAAGATATTAAAGACTGTCATAGAATATAAGAACCTAATTCTAGATCACGAATTTGATTTTAGGCAAAAACATTCTACTACAGGGTGTTCCGGACAAATATGCAATGCTTTAAGGGGGTGAAAGGTGATCATATAGAGACCCCAAAACTCATAAAATACAAATAAAAAATGAAAAAAAATTCGGATTTTTCGTATTTTTTGCAAGTCACGAGTCGACTATGGATTGTTTGTAAGATTTTGACCCTGAATTACTGATAACGCAAACAATGATCTCACATCTGCACTACTAAATTAAAAACTGACCTCCGCTACGTACGTATCAATTACAGAAACAACAGAATTGAATTTCAGCTGCGGTTGCCGAGTGACTCACTACCTTGATGACTTGATCATTTATTAAGGTCGGTGAATAAAATGTAACATAGTTCGTTGACCTACTTGTGATGGAAACATTGCTTATTTTTTATTTTACAAATGTCATTTTAACAAAATGAGTAAAACTTACCGTTTAAATGCAAGCAATCTTTATAACATGTGCTCAAAAACTCCCGTACCTGTCGAGCAAAGTGTAGTGGTGCTCAATAGTGGGAGTCCGTCGAACACTTCATTGACCTGAACATGTAGGCGCCAGTCGCCGGTTAATCGTTGGAGCAGGCCAAATGTGGCTGTTGTGCGAATTAAAAACACCCGCCCGAGTAAAACATTTTGTGCAAACTGGGGATTTTCCTGTTTGCGTTCCAATAGCCATTGGCAAAATTGCACACGCGGTATATGGAGTGTACTTTTTGAAAATGGTTGATTTGAAAAGTTCCGTTCATTCAGCAGGCGTGTTTGGTTCTGCCATAATTTAAACAGTAACGAACTATAATTAATTAAACTACTTAATACTACCTCACTCAAGTTATTAATTCTAAAACGCGTATTAATACGTAATCGAAACTCAAGTTTACGGCCACCTTAACACAAAGAAAGTTGACAACAAACTGCATACTGCAAATTACAAGCTTTAAAGATCTGAGTCATTAACAGTTATTTACAGATGGTCAAAATTTATTTAGGTTTATTATTTAGCTAAAACGTTTTAAAAGCACGTCCTAATGTTTTGTTTTGCTTACAATTTCGAAGAATTCATTTATCCGGCTTGGGTTTATTATGATTAATTTTTTGATGACCTTTAAAAGTATGTACTATTTAATAGGTATAATTTTCATACAATTTTATCTACTACTTTGCAGTGGCGTGCCTATTATTTTTGTAAGGGGGGTTGTCATTTCAAAGGGACATTTCAGTAAATTGTTAGTAAGATGTTACTGTACACGTGTTCCCCTATTGCCATTTAACGGGACGGGCACATTTTTCAAAACACCCTGTATAGACCAAGTCTATACAGGGTGCACTAGAGAAAAGGCTGCTTTGCTCTGCCATCCTCCTTGATGTAGCTCAAGCTTTCAATAAGTTTAACATGAAGGACTCATACTTAAACTAAATAAGTTGTTGCCTAGGCAATATGTAGTACTGTTAACATCCTACATTACAGACATATTATTCAGAATCATGCAAGAGGATGAATACTTGATGAATCTGACTTGAGAGTGATAAAAACTGGTATACCTCAAGGAAGTGTCGTCCGTCCTATATTCTTTATCTATTGTGCACATGTGATAATAATGTTCACCCCAAATAAATAATGTAACTGTTGCCATATTTGTAGATGATACTGCTGTGTTGGCATTGGAAACCAACGTAGATGAAGCAACTAACAAGATCCAGCAAGCTAGCTGTACCTGTCGATTTGTACCTAGGCCAAAAATTGGATTAATTGGAATTAAGTCGAACAAAGCCAAATCAGTTTACTAATAAAAGCTTGAGAAACCTTCCTTTAATTAACCTAAGGTAATGTGGTACGATATGGAAATATAGCGAAATACCTTGGTATGACGCTGGATTCAAAGCTAAGATAGAAGGAACTATGCTTTATAACCAGATTCTAAAACCACCGACTGAAAACCACCACTTCTTTACATAAGTCTGGACTTATGGTATACAACTGTGGGGTTGTGCCAAAAGTGCCATATCAAATGTACACAAATTTTCCAGAGTAAAGTGCTACAAAACATAGTAAATGCTCTGTGATACATACGAAATAGTGACATACATCGTGATCTTGGTATCCAGTACGTTGCTAGTGAAGTTAAAACATTTGCTGCTAAGCATGAATCTCAGTTGCTTGACAATCAGAACCTCGTTCGAAAGCTGTAGCGGATCAAGCCTTCCGAATTAGTGAATGTGTACAGTGTTTAAAATAATACAGTGCCGGAGTGCTTATAGTGACCTAGGACAGTCTTAATTATAGAACATCGGACTTCTAGTTGAATGAACACTTATAGTTGAATGAACTATAAGTGTTAGAACATTAGCGTATAAGCTTTCAACATAAAATTAATGGATGGTCTTGCTAGACCAGATCAGTTGCTACTGGTCATACTAGTTTAAAAAATGCATAAGAAAACAGTTTAGTTGATGTTTATATATGTTTTTAATTAATTTATCAATCTTTTTAAAGGCAGAGATTAACTTTTGAATGTTGATAGTGCAAACTTAAGAACGTGGAAAAATAACGGATAAAAAACCAATTCTTCTAATTAGAAATTTTATTCAAGTTTACTTTCTTTATTACTAAAAACAAAATAATATTACTGTGTAAACACTAAAAAATAAAGAAATCGCTCTAAAATATAAATAGATTATACGCTTGTAGAATAGTGAAGAGTGACAACGTCGTCTTAAGTTGGTACCAGTATTTCGTTTATTGTTCTGGTAAAAACAAATTAATGCAGTCAATGACTTTGACTAAAGTTTTGAGGTTATCTTTGCAAATATTACAAATATATGTATATAAAACGATGAATGAAACACTATTTATTCAGATTAATTTAAAACGTAGCAGTAAAGAAATTATGTATTCGCTCGTATGCCGTAATGCGACGTTGTTACTGTCAGAGGTATATCAAGCGTTCAATTGGCAAAATTCTTCGTATTTTTTTGGCAAAACTATCTTCCTAACGAATTTGAAACTTTAACTTAAATAATCTCTTAAAAGTCAACGCCTGTAAGTGTTGAGCTCGAAGAGATAATGAAGGTAAACCACGCCCCCTAACAGTTTTTGTCGTTTTTCTCGGAAACTATTATGTTTATCGAGATGAAGAAAGTTAGGTAAAATAAAGCTTATTTAATTCTCTACTAAAAGTCTCCAAATATTTTGTCGTACCTTGCCTTCATTTTGTGTTATCGAAGAAATAAGATATGTCATACATGGATCGTCAATTAGCACCAGTAAATTTTGTTTAAGGGACTTTCGGGCGAAACTTTTTGTGGTCTTATATTCGTCATAAAGTAGCTAAGAAAGATTCGTTGAGAATCAAACGCGATTGTGGTTCAGTTATCTTTTACCTTAGCTTCTCTTCGGCAAAATCCATCAGGTGATATTATCGTTATTTTTGGTACCCATTGGATGAAGATTTCGTATTATTAGCAAGTTAATTCTTAGGAGAAGACACTGTACTAGTCAATTTTTTTATCCAACCCAATACGAACGTTTCGCTTTTTTTTAAATCCTAATTTCCTTTATTTATAAGACCTTGGTATCCAGTAAATTCTTTCCTGAATGATTTTTGCTGTAAAATTGAAATACAAGATTTAAAATGAAACTGTTGCCTTGTGGTGCCCCTTACAATTAAAAGCAAGTAAAGAATTAAATCCTGTATTTCAATTTTACAGCAAAAATCATTCAAGAAAAATCGAAGATCCTATAAATAAAGGAAATTAGAATTTCAAAACAGGCGAAATATCCTGTACGTATTGAGTTTCATAAAAAATTGCCTAGTACAGTATACTCTCCTAAGAATTAACTTGCCAATTCGAAACTTTCATCTGATTGGCACCAAGAATAACGATAATATCGCCTGAGGGATTTTGCCGAAGAGAGTGAGGTAATTGACTGACACAAAAAGTTTCCAAGACTTGGAATGATTTGGGACATGAACTTTTAGAAAATCTCATTTGGAGTTTGAGAAACCAACTTTTTGAAGTAATTTGAAAAAGTGGGAGTACTATTCATTATTAAATTCATTTATTACTTATTTTCTACACACCTGAAATAATTAATTTCTAATTGTGGTGCTATAGTTATAATAATAATAATAATAATAATAATAATTACTACAACCCATAACCTAAACCAAGGCCCCAGAAGCTATAAGCTTGTGCGGGAGGGAGGGGGCGATTATTATTATTATGTAGGCCCAATGTGCGGCTGCAGCCGACTTATAGATGGAACAGCGCAAATCCCACATTTGTGTTACAGCTAAGGGAAACTGCAGAAAACCTTAACCAGATCTGCCAGCACCAGGAGTCGAACCCGGGCCGCTTGGGTGAAAGTCAGGCACGCCAGACATTACACTACCAAGGCTGTTTTATGCTCGTTTTATTGCTAATTGATATACAAAATTTCGAATGGGATAGCAATGGGTTCATGGAATGGCGTTCATCAAATCTATGGTTTAACCCTAGTATAAGTTGAAAGAGAATGTGTCAATAATAATTATAAAAAATTAAATAGAGAATTAATAGCAGCATGTATATACAGGGTGTAACTAACATCTTGTAATAGAGGGTAGCTGCAACGATTTAGAACATATTTTCGTTAACATCAAACTAATAACGTCGCTTATATTTTATAGTGACACACTTGGACCGATCCTTTTGCTTTTTTGTATATATTTGCTTCACTTCTCCTGGTGATACGCGATTCTCGGGCGTCGTCAGTTCCACTGCCGCTGCACTCGACTGTCCTTCTCTGTTCGATTAGGTAACGCACGGTAGGATAACCACAGAGAAACTTCTTTACTGCAGAGTTCTTTAAGAAATACGTTAAGATCAAGTCATTTGAAATGTGATCGCCTCTTATGCTCTCAACTTTTAGAGATGAAATATAAGAAGTCAGCAAATCAATTTAAGAATCAAGTTAAGTTTGATGGTCATAGCCCTCTAAATGGTAATCAAATTGAGATAAGCTCAATTAGCCCGTCACTTACTTATGTTAGAGCTACCAGTTTTCACTGGTGGGAATTGCCTATCCACTCTCTACTAGTTTTCTAGGCTAGTACCGGAGCAATTAATATCGGTACCCGTTTCCAAGGGAGTCCTTTCATCCCTATTTTAGCATACGGACTTACACTGCCCGGCGGCGTCCAACCTTAATGTGGCTGCCTAGGTTTGCTTAAGATATCCCAGGAATTTGCCACCCAAGCCTACCATAATAATGGCGTGGTGAGCTTTCGACAGGGTCCCGTTGGACTCTACCTGAAAGTAGTGACCCGGCTTATAACTACATGAAGGTGTAGTTGAGTCAAGCAGTCATAACACATGTATTGGCATCAACTTCCCTTAAAAGCAATACCCCGCGATAGCCTTGTTGGGTACAACTGGATGGATCTCATCAAATGCAGAGAATATCTTTCATAGAAACTCCACAAATTGCCACTCCGCAGTTGTGACTACAGAGAAGAGCACTTGACGGAACGATTTCCTTAATGCCAGGCCGAGGTGTTAATCTAATTTAATACAAACTATCCCTTCTTCCTGTATGGACATTTATGTATTTAGACCATGCAATCTAAATAATGATAACATCAAAGGCAAGAAGAGGCCACTAAGACCAGTTCTTATATCAAAGGTAAATATAATCAAGGAAGCAGAAAAAGAGAAATTCACATGGAACAATAGAAAGATCGCCACACGAAACAACAAACAAAGAAAAAGTTTAGTGTACTATTTAACAGACCTTGGCGTTGTAAATCATTGAGTCTGAAGTTGTCATTAAAAGCAATCTTCTCCGATTAAGCTGATACTGAGAGATATGCGTAGTCCCAATCGGAAAGTTTTTGCAATTTTGAGACTCAATTATCTCGGAAAAAGGATCCTTATAATGTATAAACCTATAAAAATAGTATTTTTGTCAAATGCGCTAATGTCTCTCCACAATCATTTGAACTGTGCCTATCGTGTCATAGATACATAGAAGTCTAGAAGTGCAATCTACTTTGCAGGAAATTGGCACCAATTTCAATGGAAACTATCAATCTGTATAATTGGTTGATAGATAATTGGTTGGTAGTTGGTGCGAAATCTTAAAGTGACTGTTAACAGACATTAAGTCTTTCTAACCATTTTGTGATTGTAGAATAGATAAATCTTAGTTTGTGAAATGGATTAAGTCTGAATTATACCATGTTTAAACGAATTTAAGTACCATGGGGAGGGGCCCATTTCATACCTACTAAGAGTATTCACACAAATTGTGACGTGACTATGACAAAATTCTCAGTTTAGAATTTTAAAGTTCAAGATTTTCGTTCACATTTTAGTTCAGATTGAGGATTTCAGGGTTATCCTGATTTATGCAATTTAATAAGTTTAAAGATTTTTAAAATTTCAAATTTTATTAACCGATATCGGAATTTGAGTATAACATATACATTTACATTACTATTAGATTATTCTTCTATTAAAGTTATGACTATCAGCTTCAGAGGTGACGATTTTAGTATTCTGCCGTTTAAGCTTCACTATGTTAGTAAGTTCACTTGTTTAGAGATTAGCAATTATAATATTTTGCAGAAGTTATGTTTCGTAACTTCTGCTTTCGTCAGTCATATGTTTAAATATGCCATTCGTAAAATTGAGACAAATACATTCGATTTTGGAACATCATCAATAACAGATCAACATTTCATAGTCATGTCTACACTCATGTCATGACTAAAGCATGAGAGACTGAGGTATGAGCATCTTAGTCAAAAGTGTGTTGATATACACTGCGTGCGCTTTTCTGGAAAGGAAGGTAAAAATCGAGTTTACCAAAAAGAATGCTCTAAGTTAACGCTAAAGAGACTAGACTTTTCAGTACACTTTCTCACTGTTTTTATTCCTCCTTCCACTACCCCTCACTTTTTCATCGTTTTGACAGGAGTCTGATATAGTTCCAGCATTAATGTAAATCTAATCTTTCATAAGGAATTCATAATTATTTCTTGTGTAGAAGTAGATAAATACTATTGAAATGTTTATATAGCGACAAGTAGATGTCTTTGATAAAATATTAAATTGCTAACTTTCGGAATTAATTTATTTTCTACCTCATAATAAATGTGGGTTACACAAAAAATGAATTTGTGAGAAAGAAAATTGTAGGATTAGTGTTACTGTAATATATATAAATAAACATCTAAATACACTATTACACCATAATTTGTGGATAATAACATTCAGTCACTATCCAAAAGCAGCTGAAAATTAAAAATTATCTGGACATCTACGGTGTAAAAACTGTATGTTTGGAAATTATGAAAAGTTTTATGAGACTTTTTAAACGAGAAAATACTTTTGGCTATCTAAATCTAATTTGTACGGTAATTTTTAATTTTACCAAAGATAATTTTATAATTTATCATACACAAAAGCCATAACCTTTAAACGAAGTGATTTTCAACTTCATCATAAAAATTTATAATTTATATGTAAATTCTGCAGGGTGTTAATTTAAATTCTCATTAAAATGTTTAAATATTTTTTTTCTTAAGAATTTATATGGGAAACCTGTTTCCAAGTAATTTTTTATTAGAATATTTCTATATTTTAAATCATTAGGAAAATTTTCGACATCCAGGCTCTTATTTATAAAAAATACCCCTAATAAATTTAACAATATAATCTTAATTGTAGTAATAGCTTGAACACTTGTGTTCTTAAAAAAGTTAAGAACAAGTTACTTAACACATTTAATTGTAAAATTGTTAGAAGGTTGCTTGGGGATACTTACGTTAGTTAAAGATTATTTAATCCTTGTAGTTTTATTCCATTATTCTTATTCTATAAGTCAGTATAATACATTTATCTTAAATAAATTAACCAAATGCGAAAGTTAACTAAACTGTTAACTTTATAATATTTCCATCAATTCATGGTACACACTGGAAATTAGTCCAAACCAAAAAAGTTCAATTATTTGAAACAGTAACGAAATTTGAATTTCAAACTAAGTAAAAATTCTATTTTAAGTATGTTAATCGAGTCCTTACCTGATTTTGCACAAACATTATCGGGCACTACAGGTCTAAAATGTATAGCAACAAAATTACAAGAGAAAAGTTTTACTATATTATATAGTATATGTAGACTTCACAGGTAATACACCTTTTCCATTGGTTTTAAGCAAATAACTGTTCAAGTGCAGCAGTATTTTCTAGTGGCATTCCTTTGTTCTTTTTAGATAAATAATAATAGACTTTTTACATAGAAATTCGTCCGTAAATGCTAATATGTAAAAAAGGTGCATTTTAGCAATAACTTTCGACCTTGAACAGTTTACTGTCGGCATCAACGCTAACAGAAGTATTAAATTTACTGTAATATATTTAAAAGTCTTGAATAGCATTTTGTATACAAAAATAATACTTATGAAATGGAATGTAACAAAGCTCAATGTAAATTCCAAGATTAAAGAATATTTAAATTTAAACCATAATTTAATATAAATTGGGATATACTATTACTTAATAGCTTTTAGACTTGAACAATTAAAGAAAAAGCTTAATCTTATTAGTTTTTTATTAAAACTAATAATCTTATCTTCTATTTAATGTAATTAAATAAAATGAAAACAAATAAACCTATATATGTTATTTTTTATTTGTGTCTTTTATTCTACATACAACTATCTTTGATGTGATTTTGGTTCCTTTCTGGGTTTAAACATCTTAAATTACAATTAATAATTCTATACTCGATTGATGAGTATAGTATTAAATTTTATTATAATTATTTATATTGAATCCAGTGGCGCCCCATATTAAATTCATAATTTTAACTACCTTTTATAATTTAATCAAGTGTAGTTCACTTGGCTCGAATCCAATGCTACCCGTGGTATGGTGTTGATTAATTATTAAACGTATTTTATTCGTCTATTCCTACGAGTTTTAAGTAGGGAGACAGTAGAATTTTCTTCAATCAAAGAAACTAGACAAATCACTCTACCTTCGATGTTGTGATTATCTCATTTTGATCACCTACACTCATTACGAGTATCATGAAAATGAAAAGAGATGTGCACTTACTCTTACTCAGAAAGTATGAATAACGTCGAGAATATCTAAAGTTAGTGTTGCAGCTCAGCGGGGCGCAGTCACTGTACGTAAACATTAGTAAATACTTAGTTGATCTTGGTTTCAGTGACTCTGTCAATAACCTGCCACGTACGATATGACTCTGTATGTAACATTTAGATTAAATTGTCAATTATTGTTCGCCAATGTATCCAGGGTGTCTGTTATTTTGACTGACATTTTATTGTACAAATTGAGAGGGATAATTGAGTTTGGAAAACATGCGATTGCAACTAAAACGCTGTTACGACTCACACAACCTGATACATAATCACAACATTGAAGAAAATGGTTTGTAATAAGAAATATGTTATGTAACAAATTGCTATTGTAAAAAATGTTCAGCCAAGAGTATACAATTTTCAAAGACTCCTCTTCAGCCTGGTATAGTGCGGTGTAGTACAAACACTCAGAGCTCAAGCCGAGCCAACAAGCTTAGACAGCAGAAATGGTTTTGGAGTGATGGTAGGTACCGATATAAATGAAGCTGTTCTGTATCTCCACTAGAATTTGGCAATTGTACACAGTAAAAAATCAGTCTAGTGTTAAAAACTTAGTGTACCAGTTAAAATAATAGAGTAAATTTTAAAGTGTTACTTTGCACTTATATATATATAATCTGTTCCTCTTCTACTGTTAAGTGTAGAGGATTTAGTTTGGTATCTTTCATTTTCCATTTATTAAATTTCTCCATTTTTTCCTGTCTCTTGATAATGTTTCTGCCCCCCTCCATGTCAGTCCTTTTTCTTTTAGTAATTTTGCCACTTCGTTGTCCCATGTCATTCTAGGTCTTCCTCTTTTCTTCTTTCCTATTTTCGTTGCTCCCCATATTGTCTTGACTTGTCTATCTTGATTTAGTCTATTTAGATGTCCCCACCATCTTAATTGTGATTTCTCTATATATTTGTTAATACTTTCAACTCCTAGTCTATCTCTTATAGTGTCGTTTCTTATTTTATCCATTATTGTTACATTCGCTACTCTTCTCAAGTATTTCATTTCCATCACTTGAAGCCTTTTCTTAAGTTTTTCTGTAAGTACCCAGGTTTCACTGCCATAAAGTATTGTTGGTAGATATACTGTTTTGTATATTGTAAGCTTTGTTTTATTACTAATTTCTTTTTTGTTTATAAATTCATTTCTTAGGGAATGGTATAGTTTTGTTGCTGATGTTATCCTATTGTTTACTTCTTCTATATATCTTCCCGTTTTGTCAAATATTACTCCCAAGTATTTAATATTTTCCACTTGTTCTATTATTGTTCCATTCAGTGTTATATTAGTTTTTGTTTCTTCATTTGATATTACAATGATTTTAGTTTTATTTGCATTTATTTTCATTCCTTTTTCTTCTAGGGTTTTCATCCATATATCTATGTTGTGTTGTAGATTTTCCTGGTTATTTGCTATTGTTACTATATCATCAGCGAATATACATTCACTCATTGTGATATTTTGTAGTTTATTATATCCCACGTTTATTTTCTTGGATTGTCTGCTGGCTGTATTAATTATTTCATTCATGAAGATCAGAAACAACTACTTTGCACTTAATTTAACACTATATATTTTTAGTGTTAATTTACACTATATTTGCTAACAAACTCTGTACAGTGACAATTCTCACAACACGGGATAAGTAACACTAAATGTTTTAGTATTTTTGCGACTTTTAGAGTTAATTATCACTAAAATGTTAATAGTCAACATATAACACTTCGTAGAGTGGTGGTTTTCACTACTAGTGTATATTAACACTAAAACGCGCCGACGCACTTGGCAGTATTGCACATGATGCTCGTCATATCTGCCATTGAAAGCGTCTTTGTTTGTAGGTGTTCTAGTGCGTATATGATTGTTACAAAGATATAAGGTTGTGTACCCTAGAATATTGCATTATAGTGTTATCGATCTTCAGTTATTATTGTTTAAGGAACCTTTTAATCTTAGCAAGTGCCACACAAAAACTGATTTGTATTTAGTTTCGAAATACCTACGCGTTCTTATTCTAGTGTTATGCTTCTGAATGTATAATCTCTGTATTCTCTTATAATACGGTATATGTATTAATTAAATAATTATTTGTATATTCTTGTATTATTTTGTAAAATAAATGTTTATAATAATTCTCAGCATTTATTTCAAGCTGCCTATAATATAACCTAGTGTAAGTTAGTGAATATTTACACTAGTTATCTTCACTACGGTCTTGTTTATTTTAACTGTACAGTAGAGTTACTTTACACGTGCTATATTCACTATAATAGAGTAGATTCTCACTAAAATATACACTATTTTTAGAGTTCAAAAATAAACACTGTCTAGAGGGACCTATATAAACTCGATATAGTGTTGCTTTAGTGTTGATTTTTAACGCTAAATTGTTTACTGTGTAGACGACCCACAGCACTCAGAACCTCACAATTCGTATGACTCTTGATGATAAAACACACCTACTGTGTTAAAACAAGGATTTGGAGTTACAGGATTCGTTTACCTAAAAAATTAAAAAATCACATAAAATAAATTTCTCTTCTTTTTGTTTTTAATTCGGCTTCGACTTCGGCTTACTTAGGCGCTACTAGATTCTGTGTCTCTGGGTTCACATACAGATTTCTTATCTGAATAGTAGGTACTATGAATTGCCTTTCACTAGGATTAGACAATACGTTGAGGTTTAATCTAGGTCAGGTCAGGGGAGAGCTTTAGGTGAAATTCTTCTTCAATGTTATTGACATTGACATTGACACGACGAGAAGATGTATTGGCGCAGTTCACGAACTACCATAACAAACAACAATAAACAAACAAAACAACTATAAAGCTGGAAGAACTTTCCGTTGTCGTTTGATGGAACCACAATGAATAAAGATCTTGTTGAGTTTCAGCTCGTTCAAGGTATTGTAACGTGATCCTCAATTTTTCTTGGTTAACGTTTAAAACAGAATTGGATAGAATTCTGGTAGGTTGCTGGTAGTTTTCGTATAGATTGTCTACTGACTACTACTGATTAAAGACACTACATCTAATCAACGAAGTCGTGCTGTACTGGTGGATCAGAGTATCGCAAACGACACGACACGAGTACCGCGATATTGGGACGGAAAAAGTATGAAATTGTTTATTATTTTTATCTGTATTGAATTTAATCAAATTCACGTCTAGTTTAAAAGGTTTTTACAGAATTGTTATTCTGAAAGTCCAAATCACTAAATTAAAATCATATTAAATTAAAAAATGAACAAATTAAAATTGCATTTTATGTGTTTGACATATTAAAGGTTCGAACTTGGATCTCGTCTGCATTTTTCCTTTGCAGCCCTTATTGTGTACTTCGTTGTTACATTGTAATAAATGGGTACCAGTGAGAGATCTTGCGGTAAGCTTAGATGACTTAGTCAATAGCTAATTTAGTTAAGTAAGATGAATACTCAAATATTGCTCATCTTTGGACACTTGATGGAAAATGTCCCGGAACTGATACACAAGATTTTTTGGTAATTATTTATTGCAGTTTGATGAACAGCATGGTGTTACTATCATCTCCGTATATCGACTGAACAGTTCTCAATACTTTTCGTCTTCAGCCGATTCATTTCATTTAATCTTGGGAAATGTTCTTGCCACTTACCAGCAATCCATAGATTGTTTCTGGTTAATTAAATATTTACCAAATCGCTAGACGTACCTTTATTGTTCTGGTCGTTCTGGAGATTGCTATGTGTTGTAATGAACGGGAAAATCCTACGTATAGGCTGACGGCGAAAGCAGACGTCTAGAGAGTTCCGGGCGCCTCAAGAGTCTAGCAGAACATTCGGGGCGGCAACCCGCGAAACACATATAAATGTGGGCCGTTTGAAAGAAGAGGAACAAGTTAATTAGATGCGCACAACGTGTAGTAGTCTAGATAAATATTGGTGTATTCGAAATATAGTAATTTACGTTATAAGTACTGGAAATGGAATTTTACAGTCGAGTAAGATGTTACGGACAAGGCGACGAAGGAGCCGAGTCCGGAACATCGAAACGAGACTGTAAGACGATTTCATACTGCAATTATTGGAATATTGGTTTAATTTAAAAAAAATTATATAAAATAAATTTCCGAATGCAAAATATGGACATCTATGAAAAACGATTTTCCGTGGTAACTGATTACGTACTAAAACATTGTCCAGTTGATTGATTGTATTTGCGTCCGGTAAAATTTTTTATTCACAATCATATTGCAATATGTACATTTCATACATTTCATTGTAAAAATCTTGGAAAGTAAGCTATTGCTATAGCAACACCAAAGTGGTTAACAATTTCCTTTACATGTCTGTAAAACTGACATGTAAAGTTATGGCCAACTTTTTTTTCTGAATAATTTAAAACAGGACGTTTTATCCGATTTAAATTTAAGTTTTTATAAATATATCTAATGCTAAAAACATATTTTTTATTTAATATTAGTTTTATTTTTATTTTTCTGTATTTTATATTTAATAATTACAATGGAATTACTTAATTTCTAATTTTAAAATACTGAGCGCATACATCTAGCGGCGAAGAATGAAACTTTACTTAAAATTTCTTTTGGTCGATAGATGGCTTGATTGAAATTATGACAGTTTATAAAAAATTTATTTTAAAATTTAAAATTACTTTTTATTTTGATTATGTCTTAAGTCTAATTATTGTGAATAAAATAGTATACATGTTTCGTTGGTAAAGTTTCCACGCCTCGCGATATTGTTTGACCTCGACGTACCGTCTCGGTCAAACAATTATCGCTTGTCTTGTAAAGATATCCTTTACCAACTCAACATTAACTCAATATGTAATATACTATTAGGGCCGGCGGTGGACGAGTGGTGTTAGTGCATCACTCGTGTTCCAAGGGTCGTGGGTTCGAATCTCACTTGGGGCAGCGGGATTTTTCTAATTGGAAAATTCCGTCACCTCAACTATGGATGTGTGTATTCGTGTTGCATGTTAGATGGGGGACAGATGACCTTAGATGTTGGTTCCCCCGTAGTGTAGGCGACAAATAAAAAAAATATATATACTATTACAGTGACTGTAAAGTTTTTTACAGGCATACTAGACCGTAAAATCGCATGTTCTGGACAAACAGGTTGACGTAAAACTGACAAATGTGACACAGTATGAAATAAAATATTGTAATTAATTAAATAAATAACTAGCCTGTAAATAAATTAAGTTAGTTGATAGTTCATACTTTGTGTTTTAATTAATTAAGATTAAATCTGTGTTAGTGTTAATATTTCTCTTGTTAATAAACAGTAAAAACAGCATCTTTAGTATTATTTAAAAAGAACATTTCAGTATTTTACTTAAATTTCCCAACTCCCGCTGTAAAGCTAAATCAAGTTCGCGATCGTTTTCCATTTCCATTAGATTATCGTTGATTCAATTTCAGAAACTTGATAATGAACTTATGAATTAAAAAAAGATATTAGTGACGGTATATTTTTGATAATAATACTGTAATATATTTAACTTATAAATGTAATCTTGAAAGGAGAAACGTTGATGAATTGTCGAAAACGCAACATAAACAGAATCCGTTTATTTAGAGGGAAGCATTGTTTCTGCATCTACGCCACGTCCTATTTAATGAAATTCTATTGGGTTCTATTATTGATTAATATTATGATTAATATTATTGTTAGTCTCAGTCCATTAGACACGCATCCAGACGGGGCTCGTGGGGCTGAAGCCCCCCCCCACCGATGCATATATGCGACTTTTTATTTTATTTTATTGCATACAAAAATTGTAATAATTATATTTGATTTAATATGTTAACCCCCCCTCCCCCGAAAGAAAATTCTGGCTACAGGCCTGCAGCTCATGCGTCCCCTTCGCAGCTTCAGATTGATAAGAGTCTTAAAAAACCTTGCAACAAACGATGTAAAGAAACCTCCTGATAGAATTTTATGAAATTGTGCATGGAGCAGGTGCAGAAGCAGTAGTTCACTTGTATCCGCAAGAAACAGTCAATTGGTAGATTAAGAAAATCTGAGTAAAGATTGCAAATAAAAGCAGACGAACTAACGAAGGCCCAAAGGCTGTAGCCCTCATTAAAGTAATTTAGTGAGGGCTTACCCCTCATTAGCATGGTTAATATATTTTAGATAATAAAAATTCTAAATTAATAATAATTGCTACTATCATTAACTGGCAAACCAGGCTCCAGAAGCTATGAAGCTTGTGCGGGAGGGAGGGACGCTTACTATTGCGCAGGTCCAACGTGTGTCCGGGAGTCTAGCTCGGGGCGCTTGGGTGAGAGACCAGCACGCTATTCTCTAACCAAGGCTATATTGAATAAACATTGAAAATCAAAAGAGGGGCGTTTACTTATCCAACTGGGACATTTTTCAATATTTTTTTGCAAAAACGCAAAACATTTAAATTTTACTTTAAACATTAATTTAAACATTTACTTGTAAAGTAAATGAAGTTATTATTTCAGTTTTATCATTTTGTTTGTTGGATATTCTGTTTCAAAGTTTTTTTGTACTTAATTCTTACGTTGGCCATGTTTGGCGTTACCTATAGTAACACACAATTGTGTACATGAATATTTTGATTGACAGAATAAAGTGTGATCAAAAAAGTACGTTTTGCTTTTTACTAGATAAGATCGTGAGTGATATAATTTACATAGGTCCTTCGAGTTTGGTAGCATAAAAGTTGGTGAACTCCACATTGTTTATTAGTTTAATCACTCATAAACAGTGCACATACGCTAAAAATGACGAAAAAACTACATTTAGTATCTTTAGTTATTTATAGAAAAGTTATTTAAATAAGTACAACCTACTTTTACCATAGTATAGTTAGCCGGGGCGGGGTGATAAGAAACGGGGTGATAACCTTATGTTACTGTCGCCCCATGTTCGAATGCAACTGGCAGATTTTTTAAATTTGTTCTTTTTACAAAACCAATTTAAAATGCAATCTTTCTCTTAGAAAATGTTTTTCTGTTAAAAATGTTCGTGCGCACGCGTCTTGAATCGAACAAATGCATTTGTAATTTAAATTTTTAACACAATGCAAAAAATGATCACCATTTCTACTTAACCTGTTTTTTATTTTGTGTGCAATAGTGTGGATCAGAATTACAATTTATTAAAATTATGTTCAAATTGAATATTATCGAAGAGAAAAATTGTCATTTTAAATTTTATGTTTTATAAAAATATATAAATAGGAGACGTTATCTGCCAGCTGGAATCGAAATTGGAACGACAGTAACTGGAGTTATTATCACCCCGGTTCGGCTAACTGAACTATGAAATCATGTCGACTCTTGAGCTCACCACACTCATTCTGAGTTGCACTAATTTAAATGTTTTGTTTTAAAAAAAGGAACTACTTAAACTATTTTTTTCTATTTTCGAGATATGAGTACCGTTTAAACTAATAAACAAAATGATAAACAGAAATAATAATTTTAGATCTTACGAACGATTGTTTTTTTAAACAGGTTAATTTCTAAATTCGATTTGAGTATTTTGAATTTTTGTTGTATTGTTATTGTATGCAAAAGTTTAATTTATAAATCCTTTGGAAATATGTATTTATACCGAGTGTCCCATAATGCTCTTTACACGCAATATTTCCCCTATTTGAAAAAATAAAAAATCAACCAAAAACTATTGTGAATTACTCAAAATGATCCTTCAGAAAACATCCTTGAACGCTGATTGCATAGCAACGTTTAAGAGATCATGCCAAATTGATTAGTTTTTCAAATTGCAGCTTCTGCTTTTTTTCACTGACATGTGTTCTTCACTTCATTCTGCATACGGCCTTACTTAATTATCTAATGTGCATTTAGGGATTGAAAATTATTTTTTATAAATTTTACACTTTATATTCACTAACTAAATTATTTATTCAAAAAATATTATGATTAGAGCGGTGTCTACAAGGGAACTACTGAGGCGCTTTGAAGCCTGTGTAGAGTCCACATAAGATAATTTTGAACATTTACGTTTAAGATAAGTTCGTACAATTTATAACAAATATTTTTTAATAATAAAGTGAAGAATACATTTCCGTAAAAAAACAGAGAGTGCAAGTTGAGAATCAACTTGACATGATCTCCTAAACGTTGCTATGCAACTAGCGTTTAAGGATGTTTTTTGAAGGATCATTTTGAGCCATTCAAAATAGTTTTTGGTTGATTTCTTTATCTTTTCAAATAAGGGAGATATTGCTTGTAAAGAGCATTTTTGAACACCCAGTATATGCAGACCATGTTTAGTACGGCTGCTAAAAATTCAATTGGCTAGCCCTCATTAAAATTTTGAAAAGTCGGCCTATGCTTAACACAACACCTATCAATAATATGAACAACTTCATGTTTTAAAAATTCTATACAAATATAATAATAATAATATATGCATTTCTTTTTCTTCAATCAATATTCATTGTTATGCGTAAAAAAATGTGAAATAAATGGAAATACTCCAACCCAAAATTGTGTAGTTTCTTTTTTATGTCTTTATTGTAGCGTATCAAGGAGTCGATCAAAAATTAAAAAACACATAAAGAATAAATATAATAAGCAAAAGTCAAACTGCTGGGTAATAACTTTTCTATCGTGACTGCTATTTCGAGCGTTCAGTCAAGAGAATTACGAATTTTATTGCATTTTGTGCATTTATTGTTTGAATGATCTAAATTGGAGAAAATGCTTTACTTTAGCTGTAAATATACCTAATAAAACATTTATTAAAAATGTAACCCTGAAATATATTTTAACGAACACAGCAGACTGATCTTTTTATTGCGCGATATTTGATGCGATGCACAAGAGCGATATAGCACACCTCTTGAACAATAAAAAGTTCGGCATGTTCAAAGTCAGAAAACAAGATTTCAAACGAAGGCAATATATGGAAGAGACTGGATAATATCTACAGGTTTATTTTTAAAACATAAAAACAAGAACCAATAGCTGGGTTTCGTGCGTAACCACTCCCATATACAAAATCTTATACCTTTCGTGGACCCTGTCAATCACGCACGGTGTTAACAATACTATGTGTGCGCTATCGATTTGACATATAGGTGCTTTGAACTGACATTAACATAAGAGTGCGTGATGTCGGTAAGGCCTAATCACTATAAAAACAAAAGTATGTACATAGTTACCCACAGTAAGTCAGTAGTAGTGGTGTAGGTACTCATTTATTCTATTACAGACAACTTACCGAGTTTATTTTTTTCAGTAGCCGTCTTTTCTAAGCTTTTTTAGAATAATTTAAGAGGTATAATCTGTAAAAAGTGTCAACACCCTGTGAAGCCAATTGTAAAGTTAGCAGAGCTCGCATGCGATCATTCTTAAATGAACCATAACTTCAGATTTAAGGAACAACAACTAGAGAAATTACCGAAAACGGAAGAAAAATTTCCTTTGAAAAATCTAGCTTGCCATGCATATCAATGACAACTGTTACGTTATAGTGTCTACTACTTTGTCGTTTTATATGTGCTAAAAGTTTATATAACGCGCACAACAAATCAAAAAATTGACTATCGCACCTGTAAATCTAATAGGCCTAGAAGAATTCTAATGCTGCCATCTAATCAGGACTTGCTCTTAAAGTCCTATACCGATTTCAAACCTTTCAAACTTGTAGCATGCATAGTATTCCAATAATTACCAGAAAAACAGAATACATTTAGGTATTAAATATTTTTTGCATATACAGGGTGGCTCATAGCAAGGACATCAAACACGGCAGGTATATAGATAGACATCGATAAGACAAACAAAAAATCTCTATAACATTTTTTCTCAGAAGCATAGTTTTCGGAAAAAATGCAAATAAAGACGAGTATAATGTTTTTTTTATTGGTAACCTATTTTGCTTATTTAAAGTACGCCTCAGCGTGCATAAATCCAACTTTCAAAAACGCGCGTGTTTTAAAGTTTCCAACATCAACAATCCGAGAAACGCCAAGTTTAAATGTGAACTTTTCAATGACTGATCTGACAGGAGTACTTTGTAACGTCAAATAAAATACTATTAACAAATGTTTCAAAAGCTTTATTCATATATTCAACAATCTTAATTTTTTAAATGAATGTGAAAAGTACAGTTGGTATTGTTTGAAATACTTATACTTCGGTTTTTTAAGTCAGAAGAAATGTTGTTCAAATTAACAGTGCTAACATTTTCGGAACTCACTGGGGTTGCGCTTCCACTAATGGCACCTCCAATTATGTTCGAAACATTCTTCTTATTGCTTATACTTTCTTCAACGTAACCAGCCGCCACCGCTGCCGATTTCCATCCTACTTGTCGTTGGATTTGATCTATTGTCATGCCACTATTCGCCATAATGGTAGTAATGTCCGGTGCATCTATGAAAAACTTCCGCAAATCGTCTTCCTGGAATACATATGCCTTCTTGGCTACGTCATTCTTGCTAATTGCCTTCATGAATGCATGCACTTTCACAAACGATTTTATATCAACCCCTTTGTTTACCCTCAACATACTTTGCAATTTCGAATGGATAGCCCACATAGTTGACGCCTTGTACTGCTCCGACATTTTCTGAAGGTAAGCAAGTACAACTCGTAGACAAACGTCTTGTAAAAATTAAAAGTTTAATGCACAATTTTGTATATTTACGTTTTGTATTACAATTAGTCATCATTTGAGACGCATTTTAGTAAAGTAAAACGACTATGTCAACGAAACGAAGCGATTTAATTTACAATAGTACAATGTAACACAATTGAGTGCTTGAAAATGGTAGGTTTGGATTAGAAAAATACACAGTGATATGTGATACCACCATGTTTTTCTGGCTTTAAAATTTCTAACCTTGCACTTACATTAATAGTTAACTTTATTGGACGCGTTATAATTTTATACGTACTTTTATAAAAACGTCGGTCAAAAAAATTGAAAAATTATTAAAAATTTTTTGTTCCAAATGCCATCAGAAGTGCGCTGGTAAAGTATGGTACAGGGGCTATTAGACACCCTGTATACTATCTGGTAAGCCATGGATTTTCGTTTATCGCTGAAAATTGTTTGAGATCCTAGTAACTGGCCCAAGTATTATGGTGTAATTGAGTTAGTTATCTTCATCACTATATAAAGATTATTTTCTTCATTTCTTATTAAAAATAAAGGGTACATTCTTGATGCTATATCTCCTAAACTATAATCGATAATATAACTAAGGTAGTAAGATTATAGCTAAATAAAATAAAATTTGTGTGTAAATCCTGCCAAAATATAATTATTTAGAGATTCTAATTTTAGCTCGAGCCTTAGAATATAAAACTTTAGGAAGGATCGTAACTATCCGGCGCAATTAGATTTAAAAGAGACGGATATGACGTCATACTAGCCACCATTAGACACCACCTAAATCTGCGTTTATCTCAAACTCCAACAAATACGAAGAAGGGAATTACATTTCATAAGTAAGTATTCGTTTGTTTAAAATATATTAAATATAAAATTTATATTCTAAGATTAATTTCAAAAATACTGTTTTAAAATTGAGGTTATGTAGTTCATGTGCGCGTTTTGAGACAGTGATAACCGCCAATGGAAATATCTCATTTCAAAACCGGAAACACCTACTCCGCCATATTGAGACCCCATCTCGGTCGTATGTGTTAGATGATTATGTTCCTTCCTACAGTTTTATATTCTAAGGCTCGAGCACATCTTTCGGATCTTCCTTTAACTCTGGACTCTTCTTTTGTTTAGCTTTGCGAACGTCTACGCCAGTTTTGAGTTTAATCTTGATCTAATTTTACTGTACATCCTCGTAGTTGATGAAATAGATGTGCTGCTTTCCGTACTTTTGATATATGACATATTTTGTCCACAATTTTACATGAATTCAGAAACATCATTCATTTGTAATCAAGTGTATGTAACAATACGTAACGATCTTACTTCACTGGGTGATTATAGGAAACTTCGAATAAGTACAAAAAGTTTTGGCGTAAATAAATCTAATCCATAAATAAATAAATCAGGATCTAAGAATCGGAGTCCGAAAGGAATAATACAATGGTATAATTGGATTTTAAGTTACAGCTAGATTATTGAATTTAATGAAGTTTGACAATGACAGACTGTCACCAACATCTTGATCAGTAAATATATTATATTAAATGAATGTTTTTGCACCTGAATACTAGTTATTGATTTGGAACTCCATTATTGAAGGTACAGATAGGCCTGTGCATTAAAAAGGTAGATTTCTTTATAACTCTTTGCAGAATGCAGGTTGTTCTAGGGGCTACTTTGGAACACTTTAGCATACCTAAGCAGTTTTGCACTATTTGCATTTTCTATGCTTGTGTACTTATATCCATGTGCATTTTTCTACTTATTGTTTACACTTAAAAACTGTGGATTTAAAAAGGGTAGGTACCACATGGTTAAAATCAAGTTTATGCAAAAATATTTTATCATGTAATGCTTGACTTCGAATGTGTACACAGGGTGTCTTATAGCCCCTGTACCAGATTTTACTAGCGCATTTCTGATGGCATTTGAAACAAAAAATCTTAATAAAGTTTTTTGATTAGAGAAAGTTCAGATTTTTAATAATTTTGACCGACGTTTTTGTAAAAATGCGTATAAAATTATAACGCGCTCATGGTGATATTGATATCATTAATAAAAAATAAAGTTAACTATATATGCAAGTGCAAGGTTTGAAATTTGAAACTAGACAAACATGATGAGATCACATATTACTGTGTATTTTTCTAGTCGAACTCCACCATTTTCAAGCGATCGATTGTGTTACATTGTTCTATTGCAAATTAAATCGCTTCGCTTCGTTGACATAGTGGTTTTGCTTTATTAAAATGCACGTCTCAAATGATGACTAATTGTAATACAAAACGTAAATATACAAGATTGTGCATTAAGCTTTTAATTTTTACAAGACGTTTGTCTACAACGGGATTTTAATTTTATTTAACCGTATCTTTTTACTGTAAAATTGATTAAATCTAGTCTCAACCTTTAATAATAAAAAATTGGGTAAGAGTTTTCTACATCGAATTCCAATCGCTTATGGAATTTACTAATTAGTGTTAATTAATGATGCTAACCTAAACAACAAAATGAAGAATCTGGGTCACAAAGATTACCAGGGTAAAAGGGCAAAATTTAAAAATGTAATTTAATTACAGTAACATTAATTTAGTTAATTTTAAGAATAGAAGTAAAATGAAAATGAACATGCATTGCCTCTATCCATATTACTAAATAGTCATACCGTACGTCGCTGACATTTTTAACAGCTTAGATAATATCAGTGTTGCTTGAAATCTGATCTCATTTTATCTGTTTACACAAGTGTTGATCACGCGTTGACCCAGATTCTCCATTTATTATTCTTGTTTATTAGGTTATAATATCCGTGATTCAATGGGGGGATTCTCCGATTTTGCGAATCATCATCGATTACAATGACTTGACCTACACCAATATCCTTTTCTTAATTATCTTCGTTCGCGGAATTATCATTTAATCACCTCATAAAATTGTATTATAAAAACGATCATGTTGCAGAATCAGCAATGTAAACATAACAAACCATAAAGCATCTTGTTTGAAGAAAATAACAAACACTACTGTATGTGCTAAAAACATTATACCCGTCTTTATTTGCATTTTTTCCGAACACTACGCTTCTGAGAAAAAAAATGTTATAGGGATTTTTTGTTTGTCTTATCGATGTCTATATACCTGCAGCGTTTGATGTCCTTGTCATGAACCACCCTAAATAGTGTAGATGTCAAACATTTCCTCTTTAAATGCTCAATTTATACTCACAGTTTCTAGATATTAAAAATATATATAAAGCATTGTTCAGTCTTCTTTCGGTTAAGATATAGCATTTTCTTTCACCCATTTTAATTTTAAAAGACACTCTAAAAATCCTATATGCGAATGGTCCAGGTTACATTCTGTTGATTTTCGACATGTTTCCTTATTAACCTAGAGGAATGTTTAAATTGGCGCTATCTAGCTATCGCTTAACCCAGCACCTCCATGAGAGGTCATAGATCACAGTAGATGAAGATTGGTTTATGGTTAGAATTTCTTGGCTTTATGATCATTATCCTGAACAGGGCATGCACATATGGGCAACCTTACATTGGCCTCTACTCGCTATAGTCTAACTCAACACCTGCAGATGAGATTAAAGATCTGGTTTGCGGTTAGAATCACCTGATCTTTTGTTTATATTATTTTCGAAGTTGTCTAAAGTATGACTATGGAGGTGGAGTCCAGTCGCATAAAAATACTCCGGCTTATGGTGTATTTCTGAGTGGCGCTCTGACTGAGCTCGTCTGAAAGACACCAGCACATCTAGATAGAAAGATACTTTACTTTTGGTTGGCATTCACATTCTACCAGTTCTTATATGTTTGCTAGGAGTTTTGTTTCCTTCCAAGTGCAAGGTGTGGCATTGTGGATAGATACTAAGCAGAAACTCGTTTAATAGTAGCAGTGTGCTGTGTGGAAGTACCTATGTTACCAACATGTTTGCTACCTGAGCGAGAGCTGGTAACTCGCAATAATCAACACATTGATCACATTATCAACACTTGCAGCACATTGGGGCGTAAGGAGCATCAAACGGGAACGTGACACCGCGCTTCGCGACACATTGCTATGTGTCGCCAAGCGCCGATGTCACCCGTCCCCTTTATTTTATAGCTTTCTAATATCGCCCTATAACCGTTCCGGGATAATGAACATCTAAGTGTCGCGTCAGCAGTGGCTTTAGGTGAGGTGCTTTCTGCACCAGAGCAAGTCTGAAGCATTCTTCCTTCTTTGATTTATTATATCTTTATGCTGGAATTATGGCAAAAAAGGCTTTGCTAAAGTGGATATCGCGAAGGCCGTCGTTGGAAATGAAACATTCATAGACTGGGATCTGTACAAGTGTTTTTGGTCAAAAAATACAAGTAAAAATTTGAGTAATCAAGAAAAACATCACGGGGAACATGTGTAGGATTCAAACCTATTGTCCATATATTAAAAAGTTTGTATGACATAGGACAGCTTTATTTCTTTTTTTGTAACTGTGCTGGCACAAGGAAGCACTGTCTCTTCTCATTGTTTCAAGGCAGCAAGTTGGTGGCAAGGCTTGTGGAAGCTGTGAACTTGTAATGTATGTCTTTGGAAGCACCTTTCATTTTCTCATAAGGTTTATCTTCTATGCATTTTCTAATCTTGACTGCTTCAATGATTATTACTATTTGGGTTTTTTGTACCTAGGTATTGCATCGAATTTTCAAAAGAACTCTCTTAGGATTAAAACGACATGCTTTTTCTGTTAGGTTTTAGGTCATATGAAAATGCCTTAAAAGCCAAAAAAAGCTCGACTCAATTGCTAGAGCTAATAAAATATATTTTTGCTGGAATAGCAGAATATATCAATGATGTAAGAAATTCATTAGGTTCCACCAACTTTCAGAATAAGTGACCTAGTTATCCTTTTCCCACAAATCATGAATCAGCTAGGAATAGCCCCCAAATCAAGCATTCCGCAAGATTAAAAGAATGTTTGCTTGACCTTTGCTTCTAGTTTCAAGCGAGTCTGGTCAAGATAGATTTCTCACATTTAAGAAAGACGTACGTTTCGTTGTGTGGTCAAATTGCAGAAACTATGAGTCTGGCGCTTTAGAACTGGTTATTACTATCCATAAGGATATGTTCAATCGTTTGACAAGAAGCTGGAATAACAGGAAAGAGTCAGTGGGAGTTTGTTCTAACGTCTCCCGTTACTCTTCTCAAGACTATAAGAGGGTGTCAAGAGATTTTGAAGATGCAATCACAAAGCGAGAACAGTGGCAGCAGTGTTCAGGTGGTTTCGCACGATTATTGTATCGTCACACCCTGAAACGCACCCGAAAGAAGAGCACAATTAAGTCGTATGGCAGAAATCGCAAGACGCCTGTGCTTGCGTATGTTGACCTAAAAATTTATAGAGTAACGAGAAATCGAAACCTCGTGGAAATAAAAAATCATCGCTTGTGACTATCTATTTCAAACGCCCTGGTTTAACAGTCTGATCCAGTATAGCTGTGGCCAATCCAACTGTCATCCATATGAGATTTTCCTGTTAATAGGCTTTCCCAGCATTTACTCATAGTGATTTTCTGAAGAGGGTCTGACACAGAGGCCTGTCCATTGGCTTTCCGAGCATCTCTGTTATTATAATGTTATTTTTACCGGGTTATTGCGAATAGTGATTTTCTGAAGAGTGTCTTGCACAGAGGGGACAGTGGGTTAAATCAGGTGAAGTGTACATTAACTCATGTGTGTAAGTCTTAACCTAGTTGTTTAATCCTTATGTTTATTTTGAATAAGTTTGACGAGGTTGTAGTTCAAGAAATACTAATTGCAGATGACATGGAATGAGAGATTGTGTCTTGATTGACGGTGGTGTTTAAACTAGCATGAACATTCTGTATGTCAGCCAGTTGGGTAGGGTTTCCAAGTTTAAAAATACAATAGTTGTAGAAGGCTTCATACGAGGTTCACTGAATCTTCTTGTAATATATTGGGCTATAGATCGCTTTTAGGATACAAACAGAGATCGAAATGAATCGGAACGCACCGAGACAACGCGTCGTTCCGTATCGTGAAAAACATTTTTTAACAGTACCGTTTCGCTTAGGATATTTTCGATACTTTCCGGGGCGGTACGACTGCATTATAAAGTATAGTTTATGACATAGTTTTGCAGCTATAACATAGTTCTTTATAGTACTAATAAAATAAAGTTACTTAACCATACATTGTTTTTGGAGAAGGATAGATTTAGAGAAACTTTGAGATTTTTCAGGCAGTAGGTTTGTTTGTTTGTCTGCTCTAGCGTCCTCCTAGAACCTTTTGTTGTTTGTTTGTAAGTAGAATAAGATAAAACACGTGCCAAAGTTATTTGTTTGTAGAAAGGAAGTTGTTCTAGATGCAGTTAGAACATGTTCTTTCTGCTCCAACATAAATGTCCGAGCAAGTTAGAGGGCAAATAAACATAACCACTACATCAACTAATACATAACCTCATAATAAATGTAAACCGTTATGTCAAGTACCGTGAAGGTGATTTTTGTTGTACTTTTTAAAAATGTTAGAATCCATATGATTGTTTGTTGGGAATCTAAAGATGGTTTTTTCCACAAAACCGTTTGTTTGTAAATTGTTCTCGACTGTTCAAATCCTGTTCTTAAAAGTTCAAAAGTGTTCTAGTGACTTCCTTAAAAACATCTGAGAGCAGACAAACACACAAACCTAGTGATACTAGAAACAACTTTCATAAATGAATTATTAATTGTTGATTAATTAGTATTAATCAATTAATAAGTGAATGTACTGTAATTAATAATTTTAAAAAGTCTTCAGTAACTAATAAATAAATAAAAAAGACAAAAACAAGCAAAAATGATAAATGATTAAAGAAGGAAACGACGTCAACAGACAGCATGCTCGTATGGTAAGCACGCTGAATTTCCGATTACAAAACCCGGGTTCTAGCCCCGGTTTCGGTATTTTTTTTAGTAAACTATTTAATACATTTCATAAATAATCAATTTTGTTATTCATATAATAATTATAAAAAGGAATAGCTTTACAAATATTAATATGATAATGCATATTCTATTAGTTCTACTTTTAATTAACATAAATATTATACATATTGTCATGATTTTTATTTTATTTATTTTTTTCTCAATAAACACCTTCGTGGTTCGAGATATTAAAACTAGTCACAAATGACTAACCAATAATTTGAATCTGATAAATCTTAATAACTAAACATTTTTATGGCATGATTAGAAATATAGGCATTACGATATACAAACATGTTAGTTGGGTTGCATAACTTCCAAGGGAAATGATTTTTTTTATAAGACAAACTTTAGTTAAAATGAAATAATTATGTTTTATGTTGTTGAAGAAACACTCTATAACACACTAAGTAGAAAAAGAATAAATTTTCAAGTTGATTTTTCCCTTAATTTCGGTAAATTTTCTTGGTCAGTTGACGATTTTCTATCGTTACTTGATTTTGGAAGATAATAACTTATTATTATACGGCTTCAATACTTATATTGAAGCCGTTTCAAAACATATTTTGACCTGAAACAGATAAGGTGCATGTTAATGGAGATGTATGCAAGAATTTACCACCTTACCTGCTGGTTTAGTTTATAAAATTTGTAAATATTTTTTACAGTTAACGGTTTGGGCAGTTTTATTATAATTTTATTGTTTTTCAAAAGTAAAAAGTCTGTGTGCTTAAATATTTTATTATCATGTTATCAAGTAGTTCCTTGGGTACAACTAAGACATATATGCAAATATGGGGATGATTTCTTATAGAAGATCTATGGGTTTAAAAACACATACTTCTGCGTTTTACCTTGATAATCTAAAAGTATGTGAGTTATAGTTCAACCAAAGTTACAAGAAATGAGTCATCACAAACACCTGGGCGAAAATGTAAAATGCATCTAGAATTACGTGAAAGCCATGCTGTAATCTAAATGATAAAATAAACAATAAATGAGCTAGAAATATTCAGTAGCAAATTTATCATTGTATACATTTAAATGGGTTTACCTTATGTTTGAAATACAGCTGTTTATAATTTCAATTTTATCCAGTAATACAAAACTTTTTAATGAAGAGAGGTGAAATTTTGGTACATTTAAGTTAGTAATACAAATAATAGAAATATTAATTTTAAAGATAAAAAGAATTATACTGTCTTACAATTAATTTTTCTTTTATTGGAGATATGCTTGTAATTTTTAATAATTTTTAGCATTTGTGACTAGAGTCTAGGTTCACAATTAATTTATTAATAGTCGGAGCATTTTTGTATGGTAAAGGTAGGTGGTTTATATTGTGTATGTCTTTACTGTGCTTTTACCAAAGTCTGTTTCATATGTGTGTACTCTCAATTAGAAAATCAATTTAAATCAATTTAACTATTTTATCAACAGGATTAAACCTTCAACGAACAACGGTAAAGATATATCGTATTTTACACCCCCCCCCCTATATTGTATAGCAATTATTGGCGCTCAACGTGGGGTCAATAATTGCATTTAATATATTAAATATTTTATTTAAGAAAAAATTACCCCAACCGGAGATAGAACACAGATTATCTAGTCGGGAATCCAGCGCGGCTACCATTCGGAAAAGCTGTTTATTGATGTCGTTTGCTTCTTTTGGAATGTCATTTATCATAATTCTTTTGTTTCTTTTTTACCATCAATTACTTTTTGATTATTTTTACTATTACTTATTACAGTAAAACGTAAAACGTTGAAACCAACTTTGAAATCAAAAATTTTGTCCGTTAACACATACAATGATTAATTAATTTTTGCTATTTTACTTCTAACAAAAAAATGTCTTGTAGGATTATCCTTAGGTTTTGCACAGTGTTTAGTAAGTATATTTAGAATGACGCTACAAATTAAGTTGCCTGGAAAATCTGCTAATTCACATTCTCAAAAATCTGTCATTGCGAGTATCGACTTTTAAATTACTTTGATAATATCATTTACACTAACTAATAAAACTCAATGTAGCGCGATTCTATAAACAACAATAATTCGAAAAAACTTTGGATTCTAGAATAGCTATCCCTTGAATTTATATTAGAAGTAAACTCGTGTATATGTCGGCAAGAACCGCGAAACATTCGCGAGCATTCGAAAGAGTCCTTAAATAAATGTTATAAATCCCAATCAAACTCTTATTTTATCTTTATAAATTTAGTGCTTCCACTGGATACAGACTGCCTATCACATAGAGTATCAGGTCTTCAGAGGGCATTGTTCAAAGTAATTGGCTAATACTACATGAGTTCCATGAATGTTTGTTTCTTCTCGTTTCCATAATTGTCGTTACTTAAGTAAATCTTAAATGTTAATTTAAGAAGCCCCCCCCCCCACTCAGGTGTAACAAAATTGGATTGTAGTGAAACTAAAAGATTTACATAATGAATTATTAGGTAAGACTTGTTTTCAGAAACATTAAAACCCTAGCAAGTTTCCCAAACGTAAGATATTTCTAATATAATAGTATCTAAGTAATAATAATAATAAAGACAAATGATAAACGGGATTTTCGTGTATTCTCCTGTTTTCTTACGTAAAAATTCACCCTTAATATGTAGTTTAACGTTAAAAGGCATAAAATCAATCTTGGAAATGTAAACAAGATAGGTATAAAAAGTTTTTGAAACTTTTTTTCTTGTTTATAAAAGTTCTTTTTACTTTAGAAGTCGTACTGTTCTCTGAAGAATAAAGTTTCATTGACAAAACCACAATCAAATTCTAAAGCCCAAAACTTCTGGTTGTTTACTTTAAACTTTAAAGTTTGTTTCAATTAGTTGAGCTAAAACGTCTTGCGGAGATGGCCACATTTTAGACGTTACAAGTCACTGAGTAATTATTTTGGTAGGTGGTAGCAGGAGTTTCCTAATTTGAAAAATGATTCTTCAAATGTTTGAGAAGTTGAGAAATTAAACATTAATATCGTTCTTACAATAAAATTAATACTATTTAAAAAAGCAGCTGTCATTTCTCAGTTGAATATTAAGACAAAAAAGATTTTTTCAGAAGAGGCTATAAGTCGATGCAGAATACTTGTATAGTTGATGACTTTCTGAAATAGTACCCCTAACCGTCGTGTAAAGTGCAAGTCACCGTTAAGATTGACCTCTCAATTCGTTATCTCAGCTGGACTCCAACTGTTCTGTGATCTCGGGATAGGATTAGTTGCAGCCCGTCGTGTTACTAATGTTATCACGCCGAAGTTTCAAACGGGTCAAACGTGCGATAGAGTATTGTTAGCGCATTTCGTCGCTATAATTGGAATTAGACTAGAATAGATGGGGGCTCTACGTAAGTAATTTAGAAGGCTGAATTCTAGGAGAAGAAGGAAGTCAATTTATAATGATTGATACGTCCTTTCGTGCCACTGCCAGATCCGTATTTCCCGTACACGCTATGCGTTTGCTGTGCTGACCCACACAGTCAACTTCGTTTTGCTCCCTTTATTTCTAATTCATGTATACATTTGGCTTGTATTGGCCACTAAATCAAATTTGTGGTATTATACGACATGACTTTTGGCAGTTTTTATACAATCGGGGAATATATCCATAAAATGTTTTTTGTAATCTACATTTTGCTTTTCTTTTGTTTAAAGTGGACTTCAAGTGTTTTCATAAGCTGTCAGAAACAGATGTATTATACCTATCCTAATCTAACCTATCATTTTTCTTTTTAAATTACTGCCGACAATGAGGGTATAATATGTAACATTATCTTATCACTATCTTAATTCTTTCTCAACAAATACTTTACAACAGTGGTTTTATCTTTTTCTAACTACATACGTATATATAGATGTACCTCTAGAAGATATCTTGCCACATTTGTTGAGTGGCACAGTATGAAGTTGATCCCTGGAGAAATTAGAAGAAATATGTTACACACCTTCATAGTACATTAAAGCTTGTGTCTCGTAAGACTCTTAAGAGGTACACGTATCCCTAGTTAAGAACCACTACTTTACAGCAACAGTCATTTTTTAAATTTAAGGGGATGATGGAAGAACAGCTACGCTGAATCATCTCCTTGCAATTCTGTGCAATTATTATTAATTATTATAGGCAATCGAAAATAACAGGGGCCTGAAGTGCCTCAGACCAACATTAGGCAAAAATCAAATAACATTTTTCAAAGATAAAGAAGGCAAAGAACATACTCACAGAAAAATCCTGTGAATATCACTTCCATTTTTTTAACATTTATGGACTACGCGGTGGGCTACATTTGTTGACTACAATGTGGACTACATTTGTGGAAAAGCGTTCGATACTGTAGAACTGTGGGCAATTGAACAAGCCCTGAACAATTGTAGAGTCGACTCTAGATATCGAGAGCTTAAACACAACATATACAGAGACGCATCCATGACAGTCTAGCTAGAACAAAACACAAGAGAAATACCAATACGAGGAGATGTTAGGCAAGGAGATGTTATATCACCGAAGTTATTTAACCTAGCGTTGGAAGACAACCTCAAATCCTTGCCCTGGCAAAACGTCGGTATCAACGTCAATTGCAAGAAGCTTAACCATCTGAGATTTGCCGACGATATCATAACGATAGCAGAAAATTATGAGGAAATGCAAGAAATGATAGTACAACTTGCGGAAGCGTCAAAAAATACAGGTTTAAGGATGAACCCTAGCAAAACAAAAACGATGGCGAATACAAATGACAATAGGGACATAATAGTGAATGGAGAAACTATAGAAAGGGTCGAGGAGTACATTTAGCTTGGCCAAACAATCAAAATCAATAAAGAAAACCAAAATGCATAGGTCGCCAGAAGAATGAGACCAGCGTGGGCAGGTTTTGGGAAATTGGCATGCATCCTAAGAAATAAGAAAATTCAACAATATTTCAAGAGCCAGGTCTTCGACCAGTGTATGCTGCCAATTTTGACCTACGGTTGCCAAACCTGGACTTTTACGAAATCTAACATCGACAAACTTTTAAAGAGCAATGGAACGATGTATGCTGAACATAAAACTAAAGGATAAAAAGACAAATGTCTAGATAAGACAAAAGTAATAAATGCTGCTGAACATGCTGCAAAACTAAAATGGAGCTTTGCTGGTCATAACGCAAGGCAGAAAGATGGAAGGTGGAACACAATCCTACAGCAATGGAGACCATGGCTAGGCAAACGACAACGAGGGAGACCATAAATGAGATGGAAAGATGACTTAGTTAGAGAGACAGAATTCTGTTGGATAAGAAGAGCTCAAAATCGAGAAACATGAAAAGAGTTGGGAGAGGCTTATGTCCAAAGATGGACTAATTGAAGCTCAGAAGAAGAGATTCAAATAGCATACTGAACTTTTACCAGACACTCTGTATTTAACATGTGCCTTCTATATTAAAAATTCGAATATAAAACAAAGTCGTTCCATCATAAGCGCTTTGGTATTTCCATTAGCATCATTTTTGACTTAAACTATTAGTTCTGAGGTATATTAGCATCAAAGGATTATAATTATAATTATATCTTTGTTCTGTTCTTCTTTAAGTTTTGGTTACAGAATACTTGTAATACTCCGACTATTAATTGATTGTCTGGGTACAGTAGGCTAACCCACAATTATTGTAAAATTGAGATAAATGTAGTATGTTTTTGAATATAAAATTTTAATTTATAGCTGAAGAGATCTCTAAGGAAGAGTAAGCAGTCACCTATATTCGGTAGTTATAATATAGAATTTCCAGGAAATATCTACACTAAACCTTCAACGCCTCAAATTTATGCGGGTTAGCCCACTATTGCATCAAGTCATTCAACACTAGTACACCCTGTTTCAACCAACGAGGCTCTGACGACCAAGTATAAGCAGCATAACTCTATCAGATGTGAAAGAAATATCACATCACTTCGTCTGATATATCCGAGGTAGGTCTGGATGATACAGTTGACAACCCAAAATCATACTCGGGTGCAGTAGTATATTCTGAATTCAGTCTTAAATCAATTTGGTGGTTGATCCTTCAAGAATCGCTGACGAAAATCGCTAGAAAAAGGAAAAGAATTTGAACATGAATCATTCGCACGAGATTTGAAGCATTCCACTTAGTCAGCTCTCAGCAGAGCTAGTATTTCTTTAAAGATAATACGGATTGTAAAAGAACTCGATCGTAATGCTTAATGTACCATATTGCACAAAGATCAACGCAGCAAACGCATCCACATCCAGAACGGGGCGAGACACAGATGTGTTCTGTCTCCTTTAATGTTTAACATCTTCCTAGACGACATTTTAAAACGAACAATGTTTGAACACATACGTGGCATCTGGTGGACTCCATTTAGCATGCTAGATGCTTTAATTGTGCAGACGACACACTTCTCCTGGATCATAGCTATGCGGTTATAATGTCGAAGCTTTTTGACCTGTCCAACGAAGGAAGAGCTGCTGGTCTGACTATCAACGCCAGAAAAACAAAATCAATGAGAAAATTATAGGAGTTACTATACAGGATGATTCAAACCACCCGCATCAGGCTTTGTTTTCGGAAACATTTAATCGTAGATGGTTCGGGATTAAAAATGTATTATATATATTTTTGAGCCCTAATGAAGAATCGAATGGTGGTAATGACCACCCTTGCAGATGTCAGTATTCTCGAGAATTGGTACCCAAATCTAAAACTTTAAATGGAAACAGGCTCGTAGTATAGTATTGGATATGTCCTTTAAAAATAAACGTATTCTTATTCAAACTAGGAAGCTTTCTACATGTTAATGGTGCTGGGAGAATGTATTAATATTACAGAGCAGCTGAGTATATGTGTATTTTTATGCAGAGAGATATATCCTGAACATCTTTGTTGACTATTTAATATTTTTTGATGGTGGTAAGACGAGTTCGCGGTACTGGTCAGATACTATCAACTAACAATCCGAATACTCCAGTGAGAAAACCACCAGAATTGTAAAAAGTACCAGACAGATCAATGTTCTTAATGCAGAGATTGTTGAATGTTGATCCTTATACGTTTCAATAATAAGAATAGCCGCTCGTGATTCCGCTGTTGCAGAGCGTTGACATTTCCCTCCTATACTTGTTTTGAGCGTGTCAGTGATTACAAGTATAGGGGACCTACAGCTTAAAGTGGACTCCGAACCACCCCAAATATATAGTATTTTGTTTTTTATTAATTTCACGAAAGTTTCCTGGGTAAAGTATACCTCAGTGGTATGCTATTGCCTTCTGAGGGAGAAGCGATATTTAAAAATCCGGTGATATAGTCTCGCACGCAACTAACCGAGCCACAATTACTCTCCAACAGTCGTCAGGATATTAAATCCTAGCCGTTTCCACCCCTTACCACATATTTTACATCAGCAACTGAATCAATCAATTCAACTTTAAATCGAATAAGAATCATTTCCGATCTGGATTATCTTAGATAGATCCGCGCCGACGCTAACTGTCGCATGTGTGCAAGATGTTTTAGAGCCTTTTTTTAATATTCCAATTTTGTATAAAATAGACTCCCAAAATTCAAATTGATTTTTAATCAACAGAAATATAACTCATATATTTAGAATCGTAATAGTAATAACTACTACAACCCATAACCTAAACCAAGGCCCCAGAAGCTATAAGCTTGTGCGGGAGGGAGGGGGCGATTATTATTATTATGTAGGCCCAATGTGCGGCTGCAACCGTCTTACAGATGGAACAGCGCAAATCCCACATTTGTGTCACAGCTAAGGAAGACTGCAGAATACCTTAACCAGATTTGCCGGCGCCGGAAGTCGATCGCGGGCCGCTTGGGTGAAAGTCCGGCACGCTAGACATTACACTACCAAGGCTGTTAATCATTAAGAAGGTATTATTAAATAAAATCAACTTTCCTGGACTTTCTACCTGCGAATTCTTTTTTTACAATTTATACATTACTGAAAATGCCGCAGAACAATTCTTTTTCTTTCATCAAGCAACATAATCGAGCATAATTAGAATTCTATTAGCTAAACATAAGATTTAGTAGTTTGAACTACATTCATAATTATACTTTGTAAGTTGACGCGCACAGTCGGTATTATGATATAGATGGCATATTTGCTAAATCCCTAAACTATAGTAACTTGTTTGTCCCAGCCAGCACACTGAGGTTATAATGACGTTATTTTTAAGTCATTATTGGTCGACGACGTCATATGACTAACAAATGATGTCCATAAGACGTCATATAATGGGACGTACGTAGACGTCTTCAAAACGACGTCTTTTGGACGTACAAGTTTTATTAGAAATATATTATTTTAGCAGGAGCCAAGGAATACTGGTCATATTAAGCAGGTGGTCACTATATAGAGATGTTTTGACTGTAGTATACAGGGTGATTCAGAAATAACTGATATCCTTTAAATGGTAGGTAGAGGGGAGGCAGTAGAGTATATTTACCTTGGCAAGTATAGGTCAAAAACGAAGTTTTCCAGAAAATTAATTTTAAGGTTTTATTGAATTTCGGATCCGGTCCTGACCGAATGTCATGATTGTTTTACGTGGGGTACCTGTGTGAACTTACCCCCACGTTCCCTTCCAGAAGGAAGTGATTGGGATACGCCCAATCAGCGCGCAAGTTGCATAACCGGCAGTACAGCAATTGCTACCAGATCAGCTCACTGGTCGGAGCGAGGTTGCCTATCCACCCTCTACTAGCTATCGCAGGCATAGTACCAGCGCGATTGACTTACGTCACGTGCTCACACGCCGGTACCGAAGTACCTCGTCCAGCAATAGGACTATTCCCCAGCTATGCGCTCTTGCAAAGTGGGACCACTACCCGATCGAATCCAACCTCAATTGTGGCGGGACTTGATTTTTTAATGGTTATGCCACCCAGATCTACCAATTTTAGGCTTGGTGGGCCCTCGACAGAGCTTCGTTTATTAAGTCTACACGTTATAGACTCCCGGTGTGTACCCGTATTTGGTGAAGTTGTCTTGATAGTGAGAGGCTATGTATTCGCTTCAACTCTCCTTAAGTGTAATGGCTTTCAGAGCTTCTCCCAATCACTGTACCCGGCTGCAGTCCGGATCATAGGGTGGTCGGGATAGCTCCTAAGCACATTTACCTGGCGGCCTGCAGTTTTCCATTAGCCCAAAAGCAGGGTAAACCTCACTTCGATTCTCCGCACTTGAGATTCAGTCAAACAGCGGGTTCCTTTGGTAACCATAAATGACCTCGGTCGAGCAGCGGGTTCCGTTGGTGACCATGCATGACCTCGGTCATGTAGCGGGTTCCTTGGTGACCATAAATGACCTCGGTCAAGCAGCGGGTTCCTTGGTGACCATAAATGACCTTATCCAAGGCGAGATTCGAATCCACCCACACCGGTCTCATCTATCAGGACTCCCCCTGATCGGTATGAGTTACCGTCGAGAATTCCCACGAATTTCTCTCCACACACATTATCTGACAGCTTCATCTGTTGCCCTTTATAGGGATAGGGCAGAAGACTTTTAGAGAGAGAGTTTTATGGGTGAGCGTCGTGTGGTCTCTCGAACACCCGAATCCGGTCCTGACCGTGGATACTTTTGGATCAAGGTAAATTAACTCTACAGCCTCCCCTCTACCTACCATTTAAAGGGTTACCTTTATTTCTGAATCACCCTGTATAGAATTAATGAAGGATACTGAAGGATAGATACTGAAGTATACAAATTCATGAATTTTGGATCCGGTTCTGACCTTGGATGCAAAATTCATTAAACTTTAAAATTCATTTTCTGGAAAACTATCGTTTTTGACCTATACTTGTCAAGGTAAATTAACTCTACTGCCTCCCCTCTACCTACCATTTAAAGGGTTACCTTTATTTCTGAATCACCTGTATAGAATTAATGAAGGATACTGAAGGATAGATACTGAAGTATACAAATTCATGAATTTTGGATCCGGTTCTGACCTTGGTTCAAAAATTCATTAAACTTTAAAATTCATTTTCTGGAAAACTATCGTTTTTGACCTATACTTGTCAAGGTAAATTAACTCTACTGCCTCCCCTCTACCTACCATTTAAAGGATATCAGTTATTTCTGAATCACCCTGTATAATAAATGTTATTTCCAATATTCAACTATTTATTTATAATTCCTGTCTTAGTCCTAGTATAGGACGATTTATTGACGTCTTATATTGACGTCTTTAGGCTGTGACATAATGATGTCAGTTTTACAACAATTTGACGTCGTAAATGTAGAAAAAACGGCGACATTATGACGTCAGTGTGCTGTCTGGGGTAAGGTTGGTGCAAGGTAAGATTTTTCAAAAATGATTACCGTTTGTCAAAGCATTTTAGGTTAGAGGAAAAAGTATATGGTATTAAATTCCCAGTTATGTAAAAATGGCCTGGCTGTAGATGACATTTTGTAGATGAAAACATAAAATATCTTTATTTAAAGATTTTGTTTGTTATTCCCATCTAATTTTTTTGTTACTCCTATTCTCGTAAGCCCAAACATTCTCGTAGGCCCTAGATACTTTGCCTAATGAATAAAGCGGCCTTGGAATTTCCCCTTTTTATATGTGATCTTCATCTAGATTCCAGAAACTAGCAGCCTAACCGTTAACTTGTAATGAGTATGACAAAAATATTGAAAAATAAAGGTACCCACCCAAATCTTAATTTGGCCATGGTAAATAAATAAGTGAATTTGTTCTAAAATAACATTTATAAGTTTGCATGTGGCAGGCGTGACCTTGCTAATACCTTAGTTGAGTGCCCGATCTCGTGAGGTCGGCATGTAAAAGTGATGAACCGCTCTTCATTATTCTATGTGTATAACTACACCAATCGGAGGGCTACCCAATCGGAAATCAAATGCCGTGGCCTGCTAATAACAAATTATTTTCTACTGATAAGGTTTTTCCACGAATAACATTGGTTACATTTCTTTTCAAATAAGTATTCTTTATTTAGAAGCAAGAATCGTTATACATTTATAAATTTATAATAAGGAGAAAAAATTGATGAAATTCAAAATTACCCTTTACTACACTATGTATTATTATTCCAGACTTCTAACCTACATTTCATGTTATCAGATTTAATCTACTTCTACTTTCCGTGTTTCGGTTAATTATTAAATAACTATTAACCTTTGACTTTTGATAGTACATAGTACCTACCAGCATTTCATTTAATGTTCAGCGTAAAGCCGTTTGGAATAAATTAAAATTAAATATATTTTCCATATTGAGGTTAACTAATATTACTGAAATTACATATGCGAAAACTAATCACTACCTATTCCCATTTTAGATTTAACCCAAAATGCAGAAACCTCTAGATCTAGAAATACCAAATACCGTCAAACAAATCCAATTTCCTTTATTATAATTCAGATAAATATCGAAACAAAAATAAAAACTTTATTACTAAAATTCCATTATAAACACCTTTTATTTGGCATTTCGGCAATAAAAGAAAAAAGAACATATTTTGCCACAGAAAATTGCTTAACCACGACTAAAAAGGGTGTAATAAGATTAGCTGAACAGCAACGGCAAGCTTATAGGTAGTTTCTGCCAGGTTTTGATTTGATGATGCCGATAATGTGCGGTTATAAAAGCAGCTGCTGACCACTCCCAGCATTTATCAAAATTACTATTTTGATGAAGAAATGAGATTTGGTCGGTCCACCTCCCTTGCAGGTGCATTTCTTTTTTGGTTCCCATGGCCGACATTTTTTATTAAAATGTGCTAGACCTGTTTTACAAAATTGTAGAATTGAAACTTTGAGACAGAACATTTCAGGTAATTTTGTGTTGATCTGTTATTATTTACAGTGGATGAGGAGCTTTTTGCTGCCTTTAGAAGTTTATGTAGCTTTTGAAGTACATAAATTAACATAAAGTAACTAGGGATTGGAAATCTACTTTTTATACTTTATGGACATATCGATTGCTAGTCAACTAGTTCAATTCTTTCTATTGCTACAGATATCTAAATTTTAAAGAAATGATAATTTCTTTTCTATATTATTGTCCTAGCATTAGTTCAAGAACAAAACTATTCGCAAAATTGACCATAAATGGAACAAAACCGGTCAAACAAGTACTCCTAACCTAAATAAAAATACCTTGAATAATTAATTAGTGGTGTTAATAGCTAGATTCAATTTAAAACCTCGTTCTTTAACAAATCTGCAATATTAAACCGTTATAAAAGTACTTTCCAACCATTGCAAACGATTTTTATTTTCTGAAGTTGAACGTTATTGTCATCGTAATGCATGTTTCAGAAAAAATAAATACGATCAATCTTCAGCAGGCATACCTTATTTCGAAATTCAAAACACGAGGTTACTATTCCTGCATTCACAAAACAAAATTCACAACCTATAGATAATAGACAGGATTCCATTTTCTTCTACTAGGTACAAGCAGTTTTTATTTTCTTTTACAACCTCTAATAATGAAAAAAGAAAGTATACTGAACTCGAGACTTTGACATTTATCGACGTTTTAGGATTCCCTGAATCCAAAAATAGGTACTAGTTTTACAATAGTCTATTGAAAACCAAGTATTACAATGACCATTATTGTAATTCGAGTACAGTACATTCGAGTACTCGCCTGGCGGCTCGTTACGCAAAATACGAATATTACAATATGGGCATTGTAATATGTGTTTTTCATACTGTTTTTTTCTATTATGCGTTAATTTATTTTTATTTGGCATTTATTAATTTAATACAATTATGTTTTAGATATATAACCATATGCGAAGTGTACTTTCAAGTTTAAAATGAAGAAATTGAAATTAATACAAGACTAATCTTTCAATAATCTGTATTCTGTCATTAACATATACACACTTGGATTCTTAGCAACATTTTAAATCTTACATGCCGCCCACCTTGAAATATCATTTTCAAAAATGTTATTTAAACATTACAAAAGAAAGAACTGTTACAAACATACAGTAAATAAGATAAGGTACAAGAAAAACCTACAAGCTCTATAGTAAACTAAATCTAAGCCTTGGTTATTACATGTGTGATGCACCTTTAATAAAATGAAATTAATATCAATAGGTTTATAAACATAATAAGATAATTCAAAACAGAATTGGTTAAAGAGTATATAAACATAACGCAATAACAATATTACTTTATCTAGCAAAACCGAGAATATAAAACGTATTCATTTGTAATAAAGATTATAAATTAATTCTTCTCATCATCTTCATGAACTGGGAGTATCACTATTTTTGAAATAGACCTTTTTATTTCACCACCAGAACACTTCACTGTCACGACACGAACTATATTGTCCTTCCCAGGATGGACTGCTATTACTCGACCTAGCTGCCATCGTGCTGGAGGTACATTATCTTGCTTTATTAGTACCATTGTTCCTGTTTGCAGTTGTGGAGACTGCCTTTTCCATCTTTGACGTTGTTGTAATTCAGTAATGTAATGTTTTGACCACTGATCCCAAAAATGCTGTGTCATTTTTTGTATGTGTTCAAATCTATTTAAACGTGCCATAGGAATGTCTAGGATATTTGGATCCGGAATTGACGTAAATGTTTTCCCAATTAAGAAATGAGCAGGTGTTAATGCTTCTATGTCGGATGGATCTGTGGTAAGAGGAGTGAGGGGCCTTGAATTAAGGATGGATTCAACTTGACAAAGTAGAGTACTGAACTCTTCATAAGTTAATGCAGTTTCATTTAGAACCCTTTTTAAAAAATGTTTTGTGCTCTTTATGCCAGCTTCCCAAAGACCACCAAAATTCGGGGCATAGGGAGGAATAAAATGCCAGTGAATATTTAAAGCAGAACTATGATTTTGAATTTGCTCAGAGTGCTCTTGCAAGAAATTTCCTAACCTTTGTAACTCATGAGTTGCTCCTTTAAATGTTGTGCTATTATCACTAAAAAGATGCAATGGTTTTCCTCTTCTAGCTATGAACCTACGCAAAACCGCTATAAATGCTGAAGTGGTTAACTCGCTTACTAACTCTAAATGTATAGCTTTTGTACTAAAACATATGAACAAACATAGATACGCTTTTGAGACCTTACTTCCCCTTCCTTTCCTATCTTTTATAAGAAATGGCCCACCATAATCTAGACCTGTTGAATGAAATGGATACATTGTTAAGAATCGTTCACGAGGCAAGTTTCCCATTAATTGATTATTTAACTGCCCTCGAAACCTCACACATCTTATGCATTCACGTACAATCCTTGTTGCAGTACTTACACCACTGATTGGCCAAAATCTTTCTCGGACACTATTTAATAGAAGCCTTGCTCCTGCATGCAATAAAAATTCGTGTTCACTTCTGAAAAGTAATATTATTAAATGATGATTTTTTGGAATAAGCATTGGATGCTTTTTATCGTATGCAAACTCAGAAAGCTGAATCCGCCCACCAACCCTTAAAATTCCTGACGAATCTAAGAATGGCGATAAAGATAAAATTTTACTTTTTGGATTTATGGGAATCTTGCTTGTTAAGTTAGCAATTTCTTCAGCAAAACATTCTCTTTGAGTTATCTTAACTAGTTGAATTAATGCCTTATCTAATTCATTTGTTGTTAAACAACCATACTGTCGTTCTCTATTGACTAAACAGTTTTGAATAAACCGTAAGCTGTATGCTACAATTCGTATAAGTTTAGTTAAAGATGAATAATTTTTAATTGAAAATATGTCATCTGTAAATGTGATTACGGTAAATACTTTAACTTGTTTTCTTTGTTCAGGTAATTCACCTTGCATGTTGGTTTTACTATGAGATAAGTGCTCACTTGATAACCAAGCTGGTCCGTGCCACCATATCCCTGATGTTACCAACTGATTTGGCAACACCCCGCGAGATAGTAAATTTGCAGGGTTCTCTCCTGATTTTACATACCACCAATCCTTTGGCTTGGTCAAAGATTGAATGTCCGTTATTCGGTTTGCTACATATGTGTTATAGTTAGTTGCCCGTGATCTCACCCATCCCAGTACCACCTGTGAATCACACCAACAGTACTCCCTTATGATAAGTAAGTTTAAAGAGGATTTAATTTTTTTAATTAATTGAGCAGAAAGGACTGCGGCGCATAATTCTAAGCGTGGTAGAGTTACAAACTTCGTGGGTGCCACTCTCGATTTGGCAGCTAATAAACTTACTTTGCTTTCACCATTATCATTCATCGAACGTAAATATATGCATGTACCATATGCACGTTCCGATGCATCTGAGAATGCATGCAATTCAATGCTTCGACTCTGAGGCATGATTGCATGACGTGAAACTTGGATTTAATCTATATATTTTAATTTATCTCTAAACGCTAACCATCTTGAGTAGATGTCATAAGGAATTGATTCATCCCAACTTACATTACTTTTCCAAAGATCTCGGATTATAAGCCTTGCTACTATGATAATTAGAGATAATAGCCCTAATGGGTCGAATAATTGAGATATCGCAGCCAAAATGGTGCGCTTTGTTATCTGCGTTTGAGCCTTGATTTGTGTTATTGAATATGAAAATGTATCTGAATCTGGATACCAATAAACCCCTAGAGTCTTATTACCTTTTTCTGTAAGTGATACTGAATTATTTATGTCTGTTGACTTATCATTCAATTCTTTAACATTGCTTTTCCATTTACGTAACTCAAACCCACCTGTATTTAAGATACTACTCAGATTACCTTTTATATTTCTTAGTTCCCCAATAGAATTTGAACCTGTCAAAAGATCGTCTACATAAAAATCTTGCCTGATTAATTGTGCTTCTTTTTGATAAATAACTTCAACATCTAATGATAATTGCATTAATGCCCGAATAGCTAAATAAGGTGCTGCAGATGTACCATATGTTACAGTGTTTAATTCGAATGATTGTAAATCTTCATTAACATTTGATCTCCAAAATATCCTTCGGAACTTTCGATCATCTGGATGCACCCATACTTGCCGGTACATCTTTGCTATGTCTGCCGTAATTACATATGTATGAATCCGAAACCTAGCTATGATTGAAACTAGTTCATCTTGGATTGTTGGACCAACACATTGCGTCTCATTAATAGCTAATCCGTTATCTAACTTACATGATCCATCAAAAACTACACGTAACCTTGTTGTTTCACTCATATTGTTGATTACTGGATGATGTGGCAGATAAAACCCTAATTCATTTACATTTTCTACCTTTGTCATGTGATCTAAATATAGATACTCATCCATAAAGTTTACATATTGTTGCTTAAATGCAGCATTCTTGTTTAAACGTCTCTCCATTGCCAAGAATCTAGACTTTGCTGTTGCTGTGGAATCACCTAATTGGTTTAAATTATCTCGAAATGGAATTCGAACTATAAACTTCCCGGTTGTATCACGAGTAGTAGTAGCTTTAAAATTATCTTCGCAATATTGTTCTTCAATTGATAATTTTTTCTCTTCAGATTCGAATTCATCAGCCCTCCAGAATTTTTCTACTGAATTATGCAATTCATTTAATGTTAAACAATTGATTGTCTGCTTATTCTTCTGTGACGATTTTTCTGATTGTGAACAATTGCCTGATACCACCCACCCTAATCCGGTTTTTTGTAAAATTGGCGAGTTCTTTTCTTTGATTTGTCCAACGCACAACAATTCATAAAACAAACTAGCCCCAATTAAGAGATCGACTGGCCCTGATATCCAGAAGTTAGAATCGGCTAATTTGATGTGTGGAGGTATCTGAAATGTGTCAACCGCGAGTGACCTGGTAGGAAGATTGGATGTGATTTCTGAAATAACTAAACATGTGATAACTGCACTAAAATTACTATGTTTTGAGTATATCTTAATCTGTACGCGCTGATTGATTACTGAACATCCATTATTTATCCCTTTAACAGTTGTATTAACCTGTTCTGATTGCAAATTGAGTTGCCTACACATACGTGTCGTGATGAAATTTGATTGTGATGCTGAATCTAATAGTACCCTTATTTCATGAGATTGAGCCTGTTTATCAATAGCTAAAACCCTTGCTGTGGATAATAATATTTTTGATGGAGAAAATTCAGTATTTGTACAATTTGCAAGTGTTTCTACTTTCTTTTGCTCAGCTTGACTTGTGGTTGCATGCAACAAAGTATGGTGTCGCTTGTTACACTTCTTACATGATCTAGTTGACTGACATTTCTGAATAAAATGTCCTTTTCGTAAACAATTTATACAAAGTTTCAATTCGCGAATCTTATTATACCTTTCTGTTACATTTAACTTCAAAAATGCATCACAATGTTGCAATAAATGATCCTTTTTACAATTGTCACAAATGACTGTAACTGTTGCCAAGGATTTAATTTCGCGCATATTCTTGTTACCCTTACTAATGTGATCAGCTTTGCCGGTAATGCGGGCGTGTGTGGTTTCAAGTGTATTTTGCTTAACACTTAAAAATTCTAGAAATTCATCAATTGTGGGAATCTTGTCTTTACTATTATTTTCTTTATTTAACTTGGATTCCCATTCTTTATTTGTTTGGGAATCCAACTTAGATGCTAGAATAGGAATGAGAAGTGCATCCCATTGATCTACAGATACATGAAAAGTTTTTAGACAATCTAAATGATTTTGCGTAACGTTTATTAAATTCCTTAAAGATTGATAAGATTTGCGAGTAATATTCCCTATATCTAATATAGCTTGTACATGATTATTTACAATTCGCCTTTTGTTATCGTATCTTTTTTCTAGTCTATTCCATGCAATCGCATAGTTTTGGTTAGTCGTTTCTAAAGCTGCAATTAAATCTGACGGTTCACCCTCCAAAGAAGACTTTAGATATGTCAATTTTTGGATTTCTGTGAGACCTTGATCTTTTCCTATTAATGCTACAAATTTATCTTTAAATTCGCGCCATTGAGTAAACTTACCATTAAATGAAGGCAAATTGATTGTTGGCAATTTTACCTTATTTATGTTACGAGAATCACCTACCTCACTATTACAAATAGATAAATTTGATGCTTTACCTGCTTGATTATTTGATTGATTGACATGATATATATATATATATATATATATATATATATATATATATATATATATATATATATATATATATATATATATATATATATATATATATATAAATAAAACACAGACATATAATACATACAAATTTTCACAAACGTCCCACCATTCGAAGATCCACGGCTGTATGTTTAAAACCCTGCTTAGGGGTTATCACTTCACCCTTCGATGTTTGTTGTTTAATTCCGTCCCGATACCTGTATAGATGTAGGTACGGACCTCCTAAATGGAACCCACGATCAGAGAGCGGGAACACAAATACGACAACGAACAACAAAACCCAAAAGAAAGACCTACAAAGAAATCACCCTGTATATTGTATTAAGTTTAATTATTTGAAGATTTTTACCTTTCTATAAACTGAAAGGTCTTTTACAAAACAATTCCCTCAAGGTGACTACTAGGGAAATATTACCTAAAATAAAAAAGACATTTGTAAGATTTTTAGCGCAACGAGGTTTTAACGAAAAGAATTTACCTAAAATGGTTAGCACCAGAACTTAATCCGTCCAATTTGACGTTTGATCGCATATAAATAGTCAAGCGATCATGCTGTTGAATGCGAGATGTATTCCGCTGAAGCGAATTATATATAAAACCAATTTCCTAATATAACTCGTACATTCAACTTCGGGTACCAAAACCAGCCATTTTGTTACTTCCTCTCCTATTGAGAAGGAACTTAAACGCGCCGGTGCGACTTTACTATAGACAGAAAGAAAGGGAAAACCAGTGACAACCAAACAACGGAGAAGCTTGGTTTTAAACAGTGACCATCAAACAAACAATGGGTTGTGAATTTCAACGTTATAATCCGAACAATGAAGATCCGGATCTACCAAGCGATACATTATGGTTTCAGCAAGATGGTGCTCCGGCACATTTTGCTATTGGTGTTAGGAATTATTTAAACGAAATTTTTCCTGGTAGATGGATAGGCAAAAGGGGAACGGTTGAGTGGCCTCCGAGATCACCCGACCTAACTTCGATGGATTTTTTTTATGGGGCTATCTAAAGAGTAAGGTTTACATAAACCGCCCACAGACAGTAGAAGAGCTACAGCAAAGAATTCGCACAGAAATAAGATTAATTTTTAGACTCGGGTACTGCCTTGCACAAAATGGTGGTCAGTTCGAACATTTAATTTAATTGTTTTTCTTTACCTTGTTATTTCTTGTTTCTTTTGTATTTCATAATAATTTCAATACATTATACGCAATGAAACAGTAAATAAGTTATCAAATCATTGACCTGTTTGACGTGTTTTCAATTTTTCATTACTATTAACATATGTACAATATCTTCCAAATAGAAAAATACAATATTACACTTTTTTATCATATTTGGTCTAAGAATTTCATGCTCTTTCCAAATTCACCATAAAAAATTAGGGTTTCCATTTAAAAAAATTATCGCTTACGTCATAACTCAAAAACAAAAGACGATCTTTAAGTGACGATTACAGTAAAATATGTCTCATTTAAGATAAAAATTGACGTGTTCGAGGATTTTTTCAAAAACGTTTAATAAACGATTTATTGCGATAGTTCCAGACTTTACAGACTCGCACTGTATATATAATCGGAAACCTTTCTACCCTAAGGTGTAAGGTGTTTGTATCTTAATCTTGATATACAAATTTCTTCTTGTTTTTCTTATCCATTGCTAATGTTTTTGGCTTCACTCCACTTCTTATTTCTTCTTTTTAATATTGTTGCTATTTCATCATTCCATGTTTTCTTCGGCCTTCCTTGTTTTTTAGTTTTATGTACTCCCGCTTCCCATATACTTTTTACTTTTCTATCTTTATTTATTCTGCACATGTGTCCAAACAATCTCATCTGCTGTTTCTCTATGATATTCATAATTGGTTCAATTTCTAGTTCTTCTCGTACTGTGTCGTTTCTTATTCTGTCCCTTCTTGTTATATCCTTGACTTTTTTTAAATATTTCATGTTGATTGCTTGTATTTTACTTTTCAGTGTCTTCGTTAATACCCAGCTCTCACTACCATAGGTTAAAATCGGTCTAACGACTGTTTTATACACTGTCATCTTTGTTCCTTTACTTACTTCTTTCTTTCCTATAAAGGAGTTACTTAGGCTGTGGTATAATTTTGTTGCATTATTGATTCTTTCCTTCACTTTCGTTTCAATTTTTCCTTCTCTTTGTATTGACACCACTAAATACTTGAAAATCTCTACTTGCTCTATTGGTTCGTGATTTGTTTCTATATTTATATTTTTATTTTCTTTACTTACTACCATCGCTTTCGATTTTCCTTTTTTCTAGCTCTGCTTCCCATATCTGTATGTTATCTTGTAGATCTTTCTCTCTAGCAGCGCATATCATCAGATCATCCGCGAATGCACACTCTGATACATATACTGGTCTTAAATTGTTGTACCCGACATGTAATTTTTTGTCTTGTTTCTCGTCGCTTTAATTACGTCATCCATTAATAGTGTAAATAATGTTGGGCTCATCACTCCACCTTGCCTTAATCCATCCCTGATTTCGTGTTGTCTTTCCTTATATAATTTTTGTTGTTTTTATATAAACTCTTTATTGCTGTTCTTAATTCTACACTGACCTTTCTACTTTTCAAACTTTCCCATACATCTTTTTGTTTGACTCTGTCAAATGCATTTTGTAGAGCTAAAATATTATGTAAACCTCAGTATCTGTTATTCTTGCTTTCTCTGTCATTTGTTTTATACTAAAAATATGGTCTTGTACACTACGCCCTTTTCTAAAACCGCTTTGTGCTTGTTCTAACTGATCTTCTACAATATTTCTTAGCCTTCGCTCTAATATTCTCTCGTATATTTTAGATACTGTACTTAACAACGTGATCCCTCTATAGTTTGCGCATTCTCTACTGTCTCCTTTCTTAGGGTGAACGGTCAAGCAGTCGTTGGAGATGTCGGACTTCATTAACTAGTATCCGAGACTAGCCCGAAGATAGAGGGAGGGCAGTCGTTAGAGGTGTCATGAAGCACTAGGATTCGAGACTAGCTTGAGGGCAGACCGCACGGCGTTCACCCTTAGAACTGGTCTACCCCATCCCAGACTTGTCTGGGGAACGGATGACGCGGTCAGAATTAAATGTGTGGTAGAGTTATGCCTAGGTGTTGCGTTTACGTTTCACCGGAGTGTTTTTCGACGATGACCCTAAAACGTTGCGGAGGGAGCTCTGCTAACAAGGGGGTCCGGTGTAGGTGGATTGGATCTTACCTGACGTGGGGCCTTTTATGGAGCTAAGTATCCCGCTGTCTGGCCTAGACGAATGGAGGAGATTCAAGTGAGGTTTATCTCGTTTAGGGAGTTCGCTCACTAACTCATAAGAAACTGCATGCCACCAGGTAGCGTTTCGGAGGTGACGGTACGGGGGTCTGGCACATGCTGTTAGTTCCAGCTTCTGATTCCCAGAAATAGTCTAGAGACCTACACTTAAAGGGCGTTGATGCGAAGATACATAGCCTCTCACGTTCAAGCCAACTTCACCTTAACGGGTACACACCGGGATGCTACTTTGATGGGCCCTTAAAGTAGCCTAGAAACGAAACTCTGTCGAGGGCGCACCAGGCCTATAACTGGGAGATCGGGGTGGCGAACCCATTTAAAAACCAAGTCCCGCCACATTGAGGTTGGATTCGATCAGGCAGTGGCCCCCAACTCTAGTTCGGTGTACTGAACTGACCCAAGTTGGGGGAATAGTCCTATTGCTGGATGAGGCACTTCACCCCGTATGAAAGAGGACGGGAGGGTGCCGGCGGGTGAGCACGTGTTAAATCAATCGCTCCGGTAGTAACATGGTTAGCTAGTAGAGGGTGAATAGGCAACCTGGCTCTGACCAGTGAGTGACTGGGAGCAATGCTATGCGATTGCGCGCTATAGCGCGATTGAGCGTATCTCAATTTTTTCCTCCCAAGGGAAGGAACGTGGAAGTATGTTAACACGGGGACTTCACGTAAAGCATTCAGATAATCTCTGTCTCCTTTCTTGAACAATGGTACCGTTATTCCAATCGTCCAATCTTCTGGTATTCTCCTTGTGGTCCAAGCCTTGTTAAAAATCTGTGCTAACATTTCCGTACTTCTTTTTCCTAGGTTTTTCATCATTTCTCCTGTTATCCTATCGTGTCCGACCGATTTTCCTCTTTATAACTTTTAATGCCGCTTGCACTTCTTCTATTTGTATAGGGTTTTCATCTCTCACTTGTATATTCTCCGTTCTTTCTTCATATATCGTCTTATTTACATCGTTTGTGTTGTAAAGTTCTTGAAAATATTCCTTTCACCTTTCCATAATCTCTTTTTCTTCTGTTATCTTTTGTTATAATAGATAATAGTAAGATTTGATATAATTTCATGTGAAACACTGAAGCGATTCTACATTCTGTACTAATATAAATGATCTTGCTTCATATTTATACGATTTTGGGGTAATTTTTTTGTTCAATGTTTGTTTCAACCTACAGGGTTGGTAATAGTATGAAAACTTAAGGGCTTAAACCAGGTGTTGGCAACCTTTTTTGGCTACGAGTCAAAATGTGACTATGTATTGAGAAGACATTTTGGGTCAATATGTATTTTAATTTCGAACAATGCCGCTGTATTCCGCGCCTATGCTCATTTCTGGAACTTTGTAATCAAACCAAAATGTTAATCCTATTATTTATATTTTCTCGAAGTGTTCATTTAATTTTTATGTTTTATAATTTATTTTTATATATTATACTTTATTCACTCAAGTGGGTCACTTCAAAATTATCAAATGGGTCACTTGGTGACTCGTGGGTCATAGGTTGCCGACGCCTGGCTTAAACAATACTCTTGGATACTATTTCAAAAAATAAGTCGTATGTATTTTGACATACACCATTCGTGGAGTGCCTCTACATTCAGTCAAGAGCGAGGATTTTTGATTGGAAATCATTTTTCAGATAGTCCATTAGTTCCTGCATCCCTTATAACCCCGTTGCTTCAATCTATATATATAAAAGGGAAAGATTGTATATATGTATGCGATTTTCTCCGCAACCACTGGACCGATTTGGATGAAATTGGTATCATTGGAAAGGTCTTGGGCCAGAATAGAAAATAAGACCAAATTGGACTCTGTCGGCCATCGTGGTCTCGATTTATACCAACAGCAACTTAAATAGATAACAATAGATGGCGTTCTGTTCATCTCTTGCACTTAATGTTAATGTGTGCGACTATAATATGTGTGCGACTATTGAAATCATTTCCAAATTTAATTAAAAGCGCAGCAAAGCGCGGCGGGTATTTGCTAGTTCTAAATAAATTGTAAATTTAAAATGCAATTTTTATGTAATTTTTGGGTTCAGGGTGAATGGACAGACCAATTATTTCTCGTGTATAAAACAAACTTTCCTCTGACAAAGATATCTATTCCTGAAAGAATATAGAGATACCCCATAAAATATCTTGCTGTTGGGCTATCTTGAAAATGTTGTCAAGATTTCTGAAAATTGAAAACTCTCCCAGAAACTAAATTTTCACACCCCTTAAATAAAAGATAGGTTTTTGCAATCAGTCTGAATTTCAGGACACATGATAACCTGAGTTGAATTTTTGAAGGGTAGTACTCCTAGGCCAGTAGCAGAAATATCAGGAAATTCAAATATCAAATAGCTCACCAAGTTTCAAATTTTGTTAGAATCTGATAAAACTTGGCGAGCATGACCTACTGACCTAAAGCTACTACTCTGCAACAGTTTGATCCAGTTTATCATGGCAATCTAAAATTCAAGCTGATTATTGAACCTTTCCTTTATACCAAAGTAATAAATTGCCAAAAGAATCGCAATTCCTTTTGCTATTGTTTATACTAGGTATGATTAACCAGAATCTGGATTATCTGTGCCCCCTCTTTAATTAGCCATGTGTTTTCATGAATGAGAGTTCATTCAACCGATTTGTAAACTGCCTATACTAGATATATAAAAGCGAAGCAAGAATATTATTAAAACCACTGAAAATAATACACAAAATTAGCAAGTGCCTAATATATATATACACGAGTGTCACGCTATATATTTTGAGATACAAGAAAACTACAAGGCTTTTTAGGAAAATGATTTTATTTATGTTCAAAGTAATCACCAGCTACATCAATACACTTTTGTAACCGAAGCTTCCACAACTTAAACGCTTGAAGCCAGTCATCTTTTAGAATGCCCTCAAATAATTGATGAATTGCTTCATCTATCTCATCCTCCGTGGTGAAAAGTCGAGCACGTAAATGTTTCTTTAGGTTAAAGAACAACTAGAAATCACACATGGCCAAATCAGGCAAATAGGGTGGATATTCAATGACTGTTACATTATTTTCACGTAAAAATTCAACTGTGCTGTGCAGTGTGTGACGATGCATTGTCGTGATGCAACATTAACCCGCGAATATTGATTGACTCAAGCACTGCAGGTAAACATTTTGTGGTGTACCAGTTTGGTGTAATTGCTTTCTCTAATCCTGTACTACGAAAGAAAACTGCGTACATAATTTTCTTGACAGACCTTTGCTTCTCCGCCATTGTTGGTGTTGGTGCATCTTCGTGAATCCACACACGGCTCTCCTGGCGGGTAGGAATATCATAAAATGGTATGTATGTTTCATCACCTGTTACTATTTTAGAAAGAATACGATGCCCACCATTATTTAACATTTCTAACGTTTCCCGCTCGATTCTTACTCGCTCTGCCTTTTGGGAATCGTTAAGCATATGTGGGACCCAACGAGTAATAATTTTTTTCATATGAAGATGATCATGTAAAATGGAATTTACTGTAGTGAATCCAATATCAAGAGTTGCCTCAATCGCTTGATAGGTGCATCTTGGATCTTCTTCGTTCATACCTCTCATTCTCTCAATGTTTCCAACAGTAACTGACGAACAGGGCCTGCCAGCACGTGCCTCATCAACAAGCGATATCCGTCCTCTTTTAAATTCACTATACCAGCAAAACACAGTTGCGCATGAAGGACTTTCATCACCAAATGCGCGTTGCAACCGTTCAAGACTTTGTTGTTCACTTAAACCGACCTTGAAATCGTAGCAAATCATAGCGTGCACATGTTCTCTTGACAAATCCATGTTTCGACACGACAAATCGTATGTACCACATTTACTCCGTGACAGCAGCGACTCAACTGCTGTCAGAGCTTACTAATGAAGGATGGTGGTATGTAACAATGCCGTGTGGCCAGCTCTAACTCCTCTAGTTTCAAGGCATCTCACAATATAACATCCTCGTATAACCTCTCAAATCATAGATTCAATTGTCTGCTTTTTGATTACCCAGCAACACACACTCAAGTCCTGTCCAACCCAGATAATCGAGGTTACACTGTACCCAATAGACAAATACAACATATTCATGAAACAATTTACTGTAAAATCGAATACATACTAAAGTAAAAACTATTTTGCATAGAAAATACATTCTTATATTTAGGTATCAATAATAATCGGTGATTATATATTTATAATTTATATACCAATACATTTCTACTTAACAGTATCACAATAAAAAAATTATCCACCTTCTTTTTCATTAAGTTACGATTCTCGTGCTACTTCTTGAGCTATAACAGTTTTATAAAATTCAAATATTTCTGTACTGCCATCCTTGCAAAGATCTATTGCATCCCGATATTGAGAGGGACTAAATGATCCTGAAGTATACGAAGCTACTATACGTTGAGCTGTGCTATCGAAAACAAATACAAACGTAGCCTTTGCATTTTGCCATAGAATTTTGTCTGGATTTATATGTAATGCTCCTTCTTCATCTATAGCACAACTTACACTAGCAATTAAAAACTTCATGTCTATGCCTGAACTTAATAGGGCTAGACAACAGGCATTTACTGCACAGGCAATCAGCTAAAATTAATTTTAAATTAGAGTTCTATTTAAATGGAGAATTCTGTATCTTACCCCGCCACAATTTTGCATTTCTTGAACCACTACTAACACTGATGATCTAGGATAAAGAACAGAAACCAATGCAGCTTCACAGATGTTCTGTATGATTGATTCATATAATTTATCTCCAATTCCTACAATTGTGTTCAATAAGTAAAATTATGTAAAAAGGTGATAACAGCAGCGTTGGTCGATACATATAAAAACCTGGAATGCCGGCGATGTAGCACATACCTCATTAGAGCAAGATGTGTTGCATCGATTTGCCGACATCAAGGGTTTTCATATGCACCGGCAGCCCCTGGACAACATGCACAAGTTTTAAATGTTTGGTCAATGTAAGCTAACCAGCAACAGTAGAAATTCTCATAAGGTATGAATGTTTGACCTTTATTCACCAGACCTATACTAAATACTAACCTGGAAGTCCAACTTTGGGCCTATAACAGACTTCAACACTAGCTTTATTAATTAAAAGTTTTTGTGTTTTTACTTCAATGGGTCCATAAATACCAGCCATTACTGTTGTTTCACCTAAATTATTTGAAATTTTTAGACATGCTTTGAGAAACTGTTATTATATCGCTCTTACCTTGAGTTAATAGAGCCGATCCATCGGGTCTGCTAAGTACTCCTAATTTACAATTTATTTTACTCATAGTAAAGAATATTGATTACTCCAGTTATTTGTTTCGCGTTCTTTTTCAGTCTCGTCCGTATTTAAATAACAAATATATTATTGAGGTTAAGAAAGCAACATAAGCACACATTCAACCTACAAGTCCTAAAACTACTATTACATCATGATTACATCTGAACTACTGCAAAAGTTTTGAAGTGCATTGGCGTACAGAGAACTTTTCTTTTAAGGATTAGTTTTCTAATTTTTGGTTATTTAAGATTAACGAAAGGTTTTATTATGCTGACATACTTACAATTAGTATTGCAACGTTCTTTTTAAAATAATACCAAAAACGCTGTTTAATTGTCTATTAACAAGAGAAATATTATTTACATACACTAATTACAAACACTATAATTATAAACTGTTACTAACGAACTTAAATGCTAGATATTTACAAACTTATCTGAGGTCTATTTATTTTTAATACAACATTCATTTTAACATTTATTTATTCATGAAATAAATAAAGATTATTAAAGGTTTCACAGTTTTATTAAAATATACCTGACAATATTGTTTCGACAGCTATGCTGTCATTATCAAAGGTAATATAATTATAAACAAACACGTCGCTAAGGTAGATACAAAATAGGTAACTAGATAAAATAATAATAATAATAAAAATTAATAATAAAAATCATAATTAAACATCTAATACTTCCAGTAACGGAGAATTACTGAGCTCAAGTTGTTCATTCATTAAAGGTACCCTGAGTTTGTGTTTGTATATCTCAAAGGCTTCTAAAATGTCTAATTTGCGTTTGTTATTACAAAAATGTAGGAATTTAATATTATTTTGAGGAGTCATTGTGTGATTTTGTTCTAAAAGGTGTTTGGCGTAATTCGATTTTTCAGGATGTTTATTTTTGTAATGACGTACGTGTTCTTTATATCTTATGTCAAAATTTCGAAGTGTTTGTCCAATATATACCGAACTACAAAAAGAACAATTTAAACGGTAAATGCCCGATTTCATGATATCATATTGTAGTTCGGTATATATTGGACAAACACTTCGAAATTTTGACATAAGATATAAAGAACACGTACGTCATTACAAAAATAAACATCCTGAAAAATCGAATTACGCCAAACACCTTTTAGAACAAAATCACACAATGACTCCTCAAAATAATATTAAATTCCTACATTTTTGTAATAACAAACGCAAATTAGACATTTTAGAAGCCTTTGAGATATACAAACACAAACTCAGGGTACCTTTAATGAATGAACAACTTGAGCTCAGTAATTCTCCGTTACTGGAAGTATTAGATGTTTAATTATGATTTTTATTATTAATTTTTATTATTATTATTATTTTATCTAGTTACCTATTTTGTATCTACCTTAGCGACGTGTTTGTTTATAATTATATTACCTTTGATAATGACAGCATAGCTGTCGAAACAATATTGTCAGGTATATTTTAATAAAACTGTGAAACTTTTAATAATCTTTATTTATTTCATGATTATGGAGTTCCACAAAATAAGGCTGGAAACAATAAACAAGATTTATTTATTCACTGATATATGACTACTAATTACACAGCATATTTATTTAATTCACCGGTTGAACAAATAAGGTCATTTTTCGCCGATTTTAGAAAACAAAGAAGAATTTGACAGATACCTAATGTCACCTGTCAACTTTGACATGGCGTATTTCAAATATTTTTGGAAGCAGAAATGATTGCTCCACAAAGCTTTTTTCCAAGCAGAATATTCCCATATGGATCCAACTATATGACAGACACTGTATATCCCTACGGTATATAAGTGTGTAGAATTCTCTAGAAGTTTCCAGCACATCGACGGCCGGCCGTCCACACCACCCACGCGACTCGACGGTCGGCGTATAGGGGGTTTTCCCATTCGTATTATACAGTATATATTTTAAAATCTGCCAGACCGATATATTCTAATTAAAATGTATTTATGTTTAACAAAAAAAAAATAACAAATCTGTTTTACAAGTTTTCGTCAAAACCACCGATTGTTTAATTATGTAAAAATGTTTCATAAACTACGCATAGTTACAAAAAATAACAAAAATTCTGGCCTTACAGTTAGTTTTTGGTTTTCTTAAAGGTTGTAGTTTTTTTCACAAATGCCGTTTTTTACATCAACCCTTCAATTACAATTTATATTTATTAAAAGCTTGAAGAGAAATACGTAAAAATTCTTCGATTTACTAAACATCAGTTTATTTGTCAAATTAAGGGCGGTCTTTTGACCACCTTGTAACTTTATTTGGCAGTTAATTGTTATGGATACAATTTTAGAAACAGTTGTAACCATAGCAATTAACTTCCACATAAATTTATGAGGAAGTGAAAAGACCTTTCCTAAATTACATAATTTTGTCAAACTTCATGTTTTGAAATTGGCATTATTGCTTTCCCTTTAAACGGTTATCATGCGTGCGACGCACGCGTCAGACACAAACGTCAGACGCGTATAGGAAATCCCACCTTTAGCCGGACTCTAATTGAAGGGTCTCTAATGTAACTTAGAGACCCTTCAATTAGAGTCTGGCCAATGCGTTGCCACCAGTGTTGTAACAGATACATTATTTTGTGTATCTAGATACAGATACAGATACTATCAGAAAAAGGTACCTAGATACAGATATAGATGCTTTTGCAGTGAGTATCTAAATCCAAATACAAAGCGTTACACAATGTATCTAGATACATTTGTAGATACTTGTTTTACTGTAATCACCGCGAAAATAAGAACTTACTAGTCAATTTTTCGTACCGAAAATAGTATTTTAACTAAGCATCAATTCCAAGACTAGTCTAGGACAGCAATATTTTTAAAATGTATACATATTAAAAATGGATAATTGTTATTAAGCAGAAACCAATATCTAAAGATAAGGACAGTGTGCATTCAAACCTTTCCACTTTTTAGAATTATTATGTGTTCTTGTCACACTTGAGTTAATATTTGTGTGATCTTCAGTCTTGGTGTTGCGCAGAATATTAATAACTTGAATACAAGTATCTAGATACATTACAACACTGGTTGCCACGGTGCCCGCCATTTTATATCACAATATTTTTAATATAATATTTTGATTTTAATGTCCTAATGTTAATGCTAAATAATGTTTTATATACACAATAATGCCACTATTTCGTGTTTTTTAACTGAGTCAAGTACCGTTAACATGCGTGCCAATATTTGGCCGTGTAACCATTTCTGAATTTATCCTGTGAACGAAATTCTCTCTATTCCGGCGACTATTTTTTGTTTATACAATTTTCCGAACTTGTTCTACCAATGAAAACGTTCAAATAAGCAACCTACCCTTTATTTCACCGACAATTTTTTTGCTATAGTAACTATCCTACAGAAATAGTATACACAAACTGTACGTTTCATTGAAATAAATGTTAAATATTTTTATTCTTTGTGTTGTTTATTCGCGAAATAGTCATAACGAATAACATATGTGGTAAAATTTTGTCTTGGCAAAATTTTCTTTTTGATTTACTCGTGTTTGTTGTCAATTCATCTCGTGACATTGATCAAAAACCACTCGACTGACGTCTCGTGGTTTTTAGTGACAATGTCACTCGAGAAATTGCTATGCAACAAACGCTCGTAACAATAAGAAAATCTTGCCGACAAAATTTTACCACTTATGGTATTATATATGAAAAAACCACTAGTGGTTTTTTCACTATAAAACTAATTTCATTGGTCCCAAGTTGAAAAATTCTGTAATTTGATTGCTTAAAAATTTTCGAGTTGGATTGTCTTAATTAATATCAAGGATCTCTATTTCTTACTGAGTTGATGTTGATACTAGATTCACTTCCACTACTAATTGAACATATAATTGACCAATAATCTGTGAATGGGGAAGACGCACGTATTTTTTTTTAATTTTTGCATTCATTCGTTTTGGTTAGAAAAATATTTCCAGATAAACGAAATTTGTAAAAACGATTAATTTACTTGAAAAAATTAAATTTAACAATTCTCTTCATTTTAAACCGAATTTGGCCTTGAGCTACTTCTCTCAAATCAAATTGATGTAAAAAAGTAGGTACCGCTATGAATGAAAAAAGGCAATATTGACGATCTATTCACCGTTAGATGGCACTGCTGAAAACCAATAAATAAAGTTACTAAATAGATTAAGTACCGCAATGGTCAGCCATTTTCTGGCAAAATAAAAGCGCCAAATTTAAAATGTCTTTATTTCGAAAACCTTTAATTTGGTTCTATGAGATCTCTCTTAAAATATCAAAAACGAATTTAAATACTTAAAATAAATATGATAAGTATAATATATTAAAATATATTATAAATAAAACAAATATCTTGTTATTTATATTATATATTTTTTTACAAGAATTCGCATCGCTATGCTCCTACTACTGTTAGTATCAGCGCAGTTATCAAATTGTTTCGATCTATCTTTTAAAATAAAATGTAACCTACTTCTTACAAAGATTTTAACAATTTTGTATACTATATTGTGGCATGTTGGAAATCTTTCTGAAGGAGGATATTTCATTAAAGCATTCTTTAAAAAATCGTCAAGACTTAAATTATTATTTACAATAATATCTTGAAATTGTCTAAAATATATCTCGATATTATAAATATAATTATAAAAATCCATTGTAGGAAACTCTAAAACATTTTCCTTAAATTCTTTCAGTTTAGTAAATAAACTTAAAGATGTAATGTTGGTGGCATTCTTAGGGTCCCTTATACTCTCGTAACAAGTAGAACAAATTGATTGATTTTTCTTCACTTTATATATAATAGAACCAACTAGGTAAAATAAACTAGCTTGCAGTATATCATTTAAATGTGCAAAGTTCAACTCCTCACGTAAATCCTCCTCCAGTTCTGAAATAACTTTGTCATCAATATCTTCGATTTCCATCATATGTTGGGTTGATTTACAATAGTTAACCAGATGGTTCGAATTATCATTAGTGTAACTGGATCGTTTAACTTGGGCTTCAAACTGTGACAAACAAATTAAACGCAAGGAAACTCTGAACATATGTGCATTTGGTATAGGCTGTCTACACCTTATGGAAGAAAATGCATTCTCCAAAGCATCCTGTGTCAACCTACCAAGCATAAGATAATGAAAATTTTCGTGTTCCAAATAAATCTTTTGTATGTCTAGGGCAGTTTCTGTGGATAATATAATGCCTGTTTGAAAAGGTTTCCATGTTTGGTTTACAGTCAAATTATATGCAAGCTCTTGTACAGATTTTAAAAATTCAATGTTTTCATCATACTTCTCCATAGTTTTTAAAGATAAGGCCAATGCTGCATAACGACTAGTTAATAATTTAAATCACCGATACATTACTTTGATAAACCAGGCAGTTGTCCTGCGTTTCTCTTCTATTTTATTTTTCGAAATGCAGTACAAAAGTCCTGCTGCAATGTCGTTATTTATTAACGCCACACTTACTCTGGCATTCATTGTGTGAAAATGTGATGAATTTAGGTCGTCGTCTTTTAATCTTGGACACAATTTCATCACATCATGTTTATCAATTTCATGCAATGTCTTTATTGGCTCGATTGATATTTCATTTGATGGCAGATCATACTTTTGTACCAGACTTTCATTTAAAATAAATTTGTGGCCTTTGGTCAATGCTGCAGCAAGATTCTTAAACACATGCACTGGGTCTGGTAAAACAAATAATTTTTCATTAGGCAGACACGGATGTTGAATGGAATTTTGAATTCTGGTATGTCGTCCAGCAACAATATTTAAAATTTTCCATACACTTCGGTTTTGTGGACCCATATCAGAAATTACAACTCTAATAGTGATCCCAATATTATGAGCTTTTTCTATAATTTGTTTTAATCTATCATAAAGTTCACTGGGATCAATGGAGTTTGCTGTGAAGTCATATCCCACAATTTGTTTCCATTTGGTTGAAATTCCCCTTAACATGTATACCATAGCATGTGTGGCAATAACGTTTTCATTACGTTTTGCCTTGGGAACATTCACAGTAGGTTTGCCAACAACTGTATGTAAGGAATTATCAAACTGCAAGCCAGGTCTTATAGCCATTTCATCAAAAATTAGAACTGCATGCCTCTCTTCTGGTTGAAAACTGTCCATCTATAAACAAACACATTAAACCATAAATGTTGTATTAGCAGTAAAATTATTATACTAACTTTAAATTTTAACAGGTCAAAAATTTCTTTAAGAATACCTGGCTTGAATTTTAAATTACTAATGCGGTGCTGAAGGGTCCTTATGCTAGGGTAAGGAAGATTCTGACGAAGAATTTCTTCATACCCTTTACTCCCGCATGCCATGTACAATTTTAAACCTTTCGTTACAGTATCTTCTGACCACATTCCACCTCTACATGTACCAGTCTTCAAAACATTCAACTGATCTTCATTGAAAATACTCTCTAGATTCGTATTTCTTTGTTGTTTCAGTTTTTTCTCATATTCTCTACACTTCTGCAAAGCAGCTTTTAATTTTTGCTTCAATTTTCCTATAGCTTCATCGTCATGCACCATTTTCTCATCTAATTCTTCATTGGGATGGTTTTCATGTTGACAATGGGATAAGTCATCTGTAACTGCATACATTTTCAATAAGACATTCATTGGCATTACATTAGATATATCTTAATACCTACCTTTACCATTCCCTAGACTCTTTCCACCAATTTCAATGTCGCTCGATCCAGAAATAACGCCACCTTCACCACGTCTTCGTTTAGAATTAGGACCATTTTCACTGCTTTCGCCACAATCTAAATCTCTCCTCAACAAATCGGGCACAGCACAGGGCCTAAGAAGTTTTTTCCCATCTTGCCTTCCATTTTCAAATTGATTTGCCGAAAAATGCACCTACAGTAGCTCTTGATAAATATCTACATTTAAACATATTTTTTCATCAATACTTACTTCACAAATTCTAAAATTTTCATTAAAATCTGGTCGATCAACTAAACTTAACCACACTTTCCTTCGAGCGCTATTTCTTTCACCGCTTGGAAAAGAAAATAATCTGAAGGCCTTTGCAGAGCTGTTTTTACAGCCTAATATACAACAACCAGGCATTACAATGTTTGATTTAAAATCGTAAACAATATTTGTAACAATATTAACAACAGCGGTTATTGCAACGACGGCTGACGTTTCTACAGTCTGTCCGCCGTCGACACGACATTAATAACATAAAAATTACTAAATATCGCCGCCATTTTCTGGCAAAAATAATGTCTCTTTGTCTAACACATTGGCCTAATGTTTGCGGTACTTAATCTATTTAGTAACTTTACCAATAAATTAAATTTTGAATATATATTAACAGAAATATTTTACACCACTATTATTATGGCAGTTAATTACATAACAGCATATCGTACATTATTATATTAATTACTCGTTAATAAGTAGACGATATTTGAACTTGGAAATAAAGCATTTTTTCAAACTGATGGGTAATACAAGACTCTTAACTGTTACATTAGCACCAACAATGGGTCGTCTTTGGAACTGTGTGATGTAATGGAGTTTCATCCATTAGAGGACACCAGTATTGCATTTTAAACATGGACAACTGCATCAATAAACCCGGGGGTTTTATATGGCCGTCTCATAAGCGCTAAAATGTTGTTTGGGAGAAGTAGGCCAGGGGTCCTCGCCCGTGGCGCCGCTTTTCGAGAAACAAGGAACTAAAATATATTTTTGTACGACCCTGCTATTTCGGATTGTTTACCAAACTTGGTTTTAGAACAGTAGGTTATGTTTACTGGTTATTAAGCAACAACTCGTCGGTAAGTAATTACTTACCGTTCAGTTCTGTCAAAAACGGAACGGTAAGTAAATTATATGTAATTTATAAAATAAATGAATCATCTTTAGATGTCTCTTTAATGAAAAATCATTGTTTTCTAAATAATTATTCAACTATTTAAAAAAATTTGTTTTTTTATTTAAATTTGCTGTGAAAAAATACCCAATAAATAATAATAACAACTATCTATTTATTTATGTTGAAACGACAAAAATATCGTAACATTCAAAAATAAAATTACAAACGTATCCATGGTAACGACAAAACCTACTTAATGGTTGGTGGATATACAGGGCAAAAATAAATTATCTTGAATCTATTTTTTTACCATCTTTGAGATATTTCCTTAGTTAATACATTTGTATTCATAATGGTCGTACAAAAAATAGTATAAGCATCTCAAACAGTAAGGAGTTTACCGATCTCCTCCAATATTGGCGACTTCGCTTCGCTCAGTCGCCAAACATTGTCGTCGGTCGGTAAACTGTCCTTACTGTTCTCGATACTTAATATACTATTTTGTACGACCCTGCTATTTCGGATTGTTTACCATACTTGGTTTTAGAACAGTAGGTTATATTTACTGGTTGCTAAGCAAAAACGCGTCGGTAAGTAATTACTTACCGTTCAGTTCTGTCAAAAACAGAACGGTAAGTAAATTATATGTAATTTATAAAATAAATGCATGATCTTTAGATGTCTCTTTGGTGAAAAATCATTATTTTCTAAATAATTGGACTATTTAAAAATGTATGTTTTTTTATTTAAATTTGCTCAGGCCTCTTCAATATCCGAATTATATTCGTTTTCAGATTCACTGATGCTCACGAGTTTGATAAATATCGTAACATCCAAAAATAATAGTAATTTCAAAGGTATCCATTGTAACGATAAAAATATCGTGACATTCAAAAATAAAATTACAAACGTATCCATGGTAACGACAAAACCTACTTAATGTTTGGTGGATATACAGGGCAAAAATAAATTATCTTAAATCTATTTTTTACCATCTTCGGGATATTTCCTTAGTTAATATCTTTGTATTCATAATGGTCGTACAAAAAATAGTATAAGCATCTCAAACAGTAAGGAGTTTACCGATCTCCTCCAATATTGGCGACTTCGCTTCGCTCAGTCGCCAAACATTGTCGTCGATCGGTAAACTGTCCTTACTGTTCTTGATACTTAATATACTATAGTGACGCCAATTGAATAAAAATTTGAGTAGGCTGCATATTAATTTTTGATATTTTGAAAAATAGTTAAATCGTGTTTATTATACAAAAATAGAAAATTTTCCTTTTTTCATTATATCTATCTATTTCAATATTTCTCGACAATTTCATGATCAAAATTAATTGATTAAACAACGTCTTCGCACTGATATATCACGTTTTAAGCAAGCTACGTATTGATAGCATCCCTTGTTGATTGCTGATGACATGTCTATTAAAGAAAATTACTATAAGCAGTAGAAAAGAGAATCCTATCTATGAACTCGACAAATAAACCTACTTCAATTTCGAAAAACTTTCTATGATTTGTTATCCATGGACTGGCTATAACATTTACTATTCTAATAAGATATTTCTTCCATTCAATCAATTACAACAGCTGAATTACATTATTTGACATTGAAAAAAGTCTTAGAACTTGTAACAAGCCGCGGATTCATTGTCATATTACGAATTGTCACTGATAACATTTTAGCCAACATTTCTTCTAATGTGGCCCTTCTCAAAAGTCTCTATGAAGCATCACTGTAAAATTACATTTAATTCGTTTACCATTGGTTATTCTTGACTTTTGCCCCTATTCGATACTTGCTAAAAGACATCTTTTAACAACACTTAGTATAAAAGTATTTAAATTGTAATTAATTTAAAAAAAAAGTACTTACACTTTACTAACAAAAATTAGGTTTACTGTTTAGTCAGTGTTTTACTACGTTGTATTTATTATTGTTAGCATTAGTTATTTGCAAAATATATCTAGAAGAACGCTAATGCTAATTCAAAGAATAACAAAACTGAATAATTCTATATACATTAAAAATTTGAACATTATTTTTCTCTCAATTTGCCATTATTAACCTCTAAATTCTGACATCTAATCAAATTGATTTTATTTATATCAGTAAAAGGTCTCTAGTAGGAGGACTGTCAATAGTATATTACATGTTGAGTTGGTAAAGGATATCTTTACAAGCCAAGCGATAATTGTTTGACCGAGACGGTACGTCGAGGTCAAACAATATCGCGAGGCGTGGAAACTTTACCAACGAAACATGTATACTATTTTATTCACAATAATTAGACTTAAGACATAATCAAAATAAAAAATAATTTTAAATTTTAAAATAGGTAATTTTTTTATAAACTGTCATAATTTCAATCAGACCCATCTATCGAGCAAAAGAAATTAAGTAAGGTTTCATTCATCGTCGCTAGATGGCAATGTATGAGCTCAGTATCACGGCCTATTAGATTCATATAAGCTTCGCTGCGAAGCTTATATGAATCTAGTAGGCCGTGTCAGTATTTTAAAATTAGAAATTCATTAATTCCATTGTAATTATTAAATATAAAATACGGAAAAATAAAAATAAAACTAATATTAAATAAAAAATATGTTTTTAGCGTTAAATATATTTATAAGAACTTAAATTTAAATCGGATAAAACGTACTGTTTTAAATTATTCAGAAAAATAAGTTGGCCATAACTTTACATGTCAGTTTTACAGACATGTAAAGGAAATTGTTAACCACTTTGGTGGTGCTATAGCAATAGCTTACTTTTCAAGGTTTTTACAACATATGAAATGTACATATTGCAATACGATTGTGAATAAAATTTTTTGCCTTATTGGCACGGCGATATAAACCCCCCCGGGTTTATTGATGCAGTTGGCCATGATTTTAAATTTATTTAAATTTTTAAGGTTTTCAAAAATTAATTAATTAAGAGCCAGTCTCGGTGGATTAGTGGTTTGCATGTTTGCTTCATAATCCAAAGATCGCAGGTTCGATCCCCGGCCGAACTGGTAATTTTTCATAGCGGAGACAAATTTACAACATGCCTTCTTTTCGGATAGGAAGTAAAACTGTAGGTCCTGTGTCAATGCGATGTTTGGCACGATAAAGATCCCTACTGGGAGTGGAATTCCCCCAGATTCGGCTAAATTCTAGTAGGGTCGGCCAAATGATCATAGCAATCGGTGCCATGAGGTACAACGGATGCTCCGCCATCCTGATTCCTCGCCCAAACACAAACAAACAAACAATTAATTAAGATTGGTAATTGGCTAATCGTCGACTTCATATGAAAAGTGCGTAAGTGCCAAAATTGGAAAAATTGAGATTTTAACGTCATCTGGTTAAATATTGCTTTTTCTATAAAATGAATGTAAGAAATTCCAAATATAATTAGTAGATGTCGCTTAAAAAACAAAAATAAAATCTGGCACACGTGCAAAAGCATTGACAGCAACATGAAAAAGTGCTACATTTCTTGTAAACAGTATTTTTGCACTTTTCATTTGAAGCCGACGAAATGCGTTTATAACTAATATTCTAACTAATTTAGTAATGACGTTTATGAAAATGCAAAAATTTCCTCAATAGATCACTTTCATTTAGGTGGCGCTGTAATCGATGTTAGGTATAGAATCATAACCTCACTTTTTCTGACTATTTATTTCTGTAGATCTGAGTGTTATTGTAACTGTAAGGTGTAAAATGCCTTATAATTGTTGTGTGCCTCAGTGTTAACTTATCAGTGGTAAAGATAGAAGTGTTATATTTCATAGATTTCCAAAAGATAATGGGTTAATTAGAAAATGGTTGCCACAACATCAGGAAAAACACCAACAAAGCACACAAACAGAACGGTAAGTAAATTATATGTAATTTATAAAATAAATGCATGATCTTTAGATGTCTCTTTCGTGAAAAATCATTATTTTCTAAATAATTGGACTATTTAAAAATGTATGTTTTTTTATTTAAATTTGCTCAGGTCTCTTCAATATCCGAATTATATTCGTTTTCAGATTCACTGATGCTCACGAGTTTGATAAATATCGTAACATCCAAAAATAATAGTAATTTCAAAGGTATCCATGGTAACGATAAAAATATCGTGATATTCAAAAATCGATGTTAGGTATAGAATCATAACCTCACTTTTTCTGACTATTTCTGTAGATCTGAGTGTTATTGTAACTGTAAGGTGTAAAATGCCTTATAATTGTTGTGTGCCTCAGTGTTAACTTATCAGTGGTAAAGATAGAAGTGTTATATTTCATAGATTTCCAAAAGATAATGGGTTAATTAGAAAATGGTTGCCACAAGATCAGGAAAAACACCAACAAAGCACACAAAAGTTTGCTCTGAGCATTTTCTACCTTTTCGTAGATTATAATCTTATAATAATCTTTTAATAAATAATTATAATAATCTTTGGATTATAAAATTGTCAGTATGGGTAAGTTTTACTTTGTAATTTATTTTAGATTTATTTAAGCTTACATATTTTATTTTTAGGACAATGGAAAGTTCTTGAGTACAGAACTGCAGTTCTTTCTCAATGTTTATCTGTAAGAAAAATTTGACAAGAGCCACATCAGAGAATGATTTAAGAGACTACCAAATACGAAATTAATTGAAACATAAAATGATAGTAACGAAGAAGCTGCAGATATTGATTTGGACATTGCTAGAAATATCATAATTGATAAATCCCTGGAAGTTCCTATTGAAGTTTTCAAAAACGAAAAATAAATAACTCACTTCTTTCTGTTCAAGCTGTGGTTTTCCGTAGTAAGTCTCTGTAGAATAATAATTAAAAATCTAATAGGACAAGAAATAGTTATTTACGATACGAGTGCGGGAACACAATGTTCCCGCGTGAACGCAGTTTTGAAGCACGAGCGACCGAAGGGAGCGAGGGCCTTCATATGCGTGAACGCGGGAACATTGTTCACGCAAGAGAATTGTACAATACTTTTTGAAACGAACGTAGTCATTGTTATAAATGTCAAATAAAATTTTTATCTGATTTCACAACTTTTATTTAAAAAAATAAACCAAAGCAAGTCATGACTGCAATTGACAAATGTGACAGATTGTTTTTCGGCAGAAATTTTGCAGTAAAAAAGGTATTTAAATTTTGCAAGGGTTGGCAGTTGGCACCACTGAGTGTTTCCCGGTTTACTTAACCGGGAAACAAGTGTTCCCGGTTGACTAGACAGTGCGTCGAACACTGCTTTCTAGATAGTGAGTTCAAAAAATACAATTTTATGCGATCAAATGTCTAAACATATGTGGTACATCGCCAATGAAATAGTAATCTTTTAATTACTTTGTTACAAAATTTTAAATATTCTATTGTCACTTGATTTTCTGTAAAATCTGTTCATGTAAATAAAAAATGTGTATGTATTGTATAATAAAATTATATTTTGTTATAACAGTCTCTATAACAGTTTCTATATCCTTAAATACTAAAACACTGTTTCTTATAAACAAAATACTAAATTAAAAAAAACATCATCGTCAACATTAAACATATGTTGCCTTCAAAATATGTTTTTGTATATTTTATAAGTTTCAATGTTGATATTCTTTCTTTCTCTTTGCCCTTTTTTGCTTTTCTGGCGTCAAACCATTTGTCAATAGTCTCTACAGTAAGAATATTTTTCTTAGGAAACGTTTTCAATGGTTTAAAATGAGCATCACCAGGAAAACTTCTTACTTCTTCAACTGGAACCACTTCCGCGTTTAATAAGAGAGTTTTATGTAATTATTTTTCTTTCCAACTGGACAATCTACAATTTGCAAGTTATAGTTCAAAATAGAACCTAAACTAAAATACGAACTTACCGACGATTTAAAATCTCCTTGAAACCTGTTGTTTTTGCTCCTAGCTTTTTTAATTTGTTGCGTAAACAATTTAAGTCCATTTTTAGTCTTTTAATTACATAAAATCCATATACAATACACGACATACATAAACAGAACGTTGCTGTCAAACTTTTAATACCTAACCCCGACTGTGCGCACCTAGTGGTGATCAAAGTCCATTCATGTGTATGCCCACATAACCAAAATTACCTAAAAGGTAACTAAAAGTTAATCTCTCAAAAATACAAAGTTACCATTTAGTAGGTAATGCGACACTTGAGTCCATCCCCTCCCTTTTTCTACCTGTGATGACGTCATGACACCTGACTGATAGGTGATGATTGAGGTGAGAATTATTAGCGGTTACCTGTAAAATGATTAGCGGTTACATGATTAAAGGTGATGATTGAGGTGAGAATTATTAGCGGTCACCTGTGAAATGATTAGCGGTTACATGATTAAAGGTGATGATTAGCAAAGGTGCTGATTAGCAAAGGTGATAATTAAAGGATTTAATATGATTAGAAGGGGTGAGGTACCCTGTGATCTAATTAATTTGATATGATTCGCGGATACCTGCGATCCGATTAGAAAGGATGATCTAATTAAAGATAAGGATTTGATATGATTAAAGGTTATGATTAAAAGGTGATAATTGAGTAGCGGATACCTATGATATGATAAAAGGTGTGAGGTGAGAATTGATTAGAGATAGCTTGCGATATGATTAAAGGTGCTGATTAGCAAAGGTAATGATTAGCAAAGGTGATGATTAGCAGAGGTGTAGATTAGCAAAGGTAATATTTAAAAAATTTGATATGATTAGAAGGGGTGAGGTAGCATGTGATCTAATTAAATTTTTGAAATAATTAGAAGGGGTGAGGTAGCATGTGATCTAATTAAATTGATAGGGTTTACCTATGACATGATTAGAAGGGATAAGGTAATATGTGATCTAATGAAAGAATTTGATATGATTATAAGGGGTTAGGTAACATGTGATCTGAATAAAGGTACGGCTTTGATAGGGTGATCTGCTTAAAGGTGTTGATGCAAAGGTAATAATTAAAAAATTTGATATGGTTAGAAGGGGTGAGGTAGCGTGTGATCTAATTAAATTGATATGGTTTACCTATGACATGATTAGAAGGGATAAGGTAATATGTGATCTAATTAAAGAATTTGATATGATTATAAGGGGTTAGGTAACATGTGATCTGAATAAAGGTACGGCTTTGATAGGGTGATCTGCTTAAAGGTGTTGATTTGAAAGGGTGATCTGAATAAAGGTAGGGATTTGATAGGATGATCTGTTTAAAGGTACGGCTTTGATAGGGTGATCTGCTTAAAGGTGTTGATTTGAGATAGCTTACGATATGATTAAAGGTTATGATTACAAAGGTGATAATTGAGTAGCGGATACCTAAGATATGATAAAAGGTGTGAGGTGAGAATTGATTGGAGATAGCTTGCGATATGATTAAAGGTTAAGGTACGGCTTGATAGGGTGATCTGCTTAAAGGTGTTGATTTGAAAGGGTGACCTGAATAAAGGTAGGGATTTGATAGGATGATCTGATTAAAGGTAAGGATTTGATAGGGTGATCTGCTTAAAAAGGTATTGATTTGAAATGATTAGGTGAGAATTAGCGGTCACTTGTGAAATGATTAGCGGTTACATGATTAAAGGTGATGATTATAAAGTAAAGACAAATTAGTTAGTTAAAAGAGTTATCGTTTTATATCTTATACGTTTTATTATTTATAATTCCGATATTACAAAATCAAAAATCTAAGTTTACGAATATTAATACCTATTATACATGAATAAACTTTATGAAGGTAACACACACTCACAATCTAATCCTAAACGAATGTTCGTCTTTTCTATTTCATGGTAAAGTTTAGCAAACGCTCTTTCCACTTGTTTCTCATTGATACCTTTATGGATGTGAACTGGTACCGTTGTATATCGTCGAGGATCTAGTAAGATTTCACCTCCAGATAATATTAACTCATATTCATAGCATACAAGTGCTGATATCGAAAATAGATCGGTTGTATCGTTATCTAAGATTGGAATAGCGGAGACGGAAGACCGGAATTGTCGTTGTAATTCTTGTTTATTCATACATAATCCTGTATCTTCGAATATGTAATCATCACTGTCTAGCGAGGACACTGAAGTGGTGCTGGATAACGGCATACTTTCGTCTTGAACACGACAAACAAGTTACAATTTTAACGGGTCGGTTTCTATTCAGAGGCTGAAACAATCGAAATAGTTATAGAAAAAGGTTAATCTTTCAAGTTTCAATTTAGAAAATAACTGAGCTAAAGACGATGTAAGAATATACAATACTAATAAATAGGAACTACATTAGCATAAAAGGTTAACATTCAGTCGATCAATTTAAAAACTTATGATAATATAATCGAAAACTCACCTATTGATCTTGAAGTTGTAAAACACAGTCGTCTTACAGTATTGAAGAATTGCTGGATTTCATGAAACTGATTAAAAATGAGGCTTATATATGTACGTATATCTATTTGCTGACTTTCAGATATTCTCACACATTTCTTAATAGTACTGCATACATCTAATTGATAAAAATAACATTTCTCTGATTAGAAATATAGTAAACACTAATTATAATTTATCGAAACTATTTGCGTTTCACAGGCTTGAAATAAAAATCTGTTAAAATGTGTTTATTGTATTGTATTGTAATTACTGAAGATTATAGGGGAGCATGTGAATTGAGTATTATTTATATAGTTTACGTAAAAAAGAACGAATTTAATAAATGTACCTGAGCAATTATAATTAGAAATATTATATAGTATCATTATGACTAAAATTAAATTAATTGTATCCACGATTTCTATTAAATACAATAAGATTTATATTGCTGTAGAAATAAATAAATAATTGATAGCATTATTCGCTAATATTTAAACACTTCGAATTATTATCGATATCAATTTCCTATTAATTAATATAATCAGTAATTTGTTTACAACAAGTAAAGACAGATTATTCTGTTATATTAAATTAGACAAAATTCCTCATTCTGCTATCAAATCCTTTAATCATGTAACCGCTAATCATTTCACAGGTAACCGCTAATCAATTCTTATTTTTAATCATACCGTTATACGAGTTCAGCCGATCGCTATTCCTGTTTGCAATTTTGTTAAGCAAGGCATTCAATCAAAATGTATCGTTGAACTATTATAATCGGATGTAATGAGAAACAAACTGACTATCGAAGTATAATTTCTCTTCCATTACATACAAGGCAATAAATTGTGTACATCTTTGTCTGTAAAGATATAAAATCAATACAATTTGCAATAATTCTATTGACTGTTTTTCATAAAATATTATAATATTTCTAATTATAAACTTATATTAACAATCAAATCCCTTTCGATATCTACCCTTGTCTAGAAAACAAACTTTATTAATAACTAAAAAGTCATATGGTTCGTTCCAGCACATGAAACAAATATTATGTTTAAATTCAAGTTTAATGTTTAAATGTTTAAGTTCATCATAGCTTGCATCTCCTAAAATATGAGCGTTATACACATGTTTTAAGTTTAATTCATCTTGCTTAAAGAGAATAAGTAAGTTAGCGTTATCCCGTATCAAATGTTTGGGAATTTTCGTATATGTTTGGCCTAAATAAAATGAATCAACACCCTTTATGTCTACCCATACTAAAGTATTCTCTAATTTTTTCCTGCTTATCGCAAATTATATCGTCGAAAATGAATACCGAATTAGGTTTGACGTTGCTAGGGGTGATTACATCATCGTTTTCGCTATATTTAGGTTGAAATAAAGACTTGGCGTATAGGTAGGTATTTTCAAATTTTAATCCGTTTTCATTAATTAGTAGACCTAACAAGGCATTAGTTTTACCACAAGAAGAAGGTCCACTCAAAATTACTCGACAGGAAACAGGTAAAAGCTTACCATGCTTCTTATCATCATCGGAATATTATCGAGAAACATGATCGTCTGAGTTAAATATATTTAGCGACTTCTTTTGCTTAATAATTTTCATTATGGTATGTGTATATGTCTAGTCACAGTTTCAGCAAACGCATTGTATTCTATCAATAGTCACAGTTTCAGCAAACGCATTGTATTCTATCAACGAATCATGTAAAATTAAGCAGTATGCTTTAATTGTATCAGAAAGTGGGTTGACCGACTCAAGCTCTAATCTCTAAATTCATGAATACCTTATACACACGATATAACTACGATGTAAGATTACGAGAGGGTACATGAAGAAAAGGGTATGTTGCAAGTCGGTTCTGAATTTCTTAAAACATTACTCGAATATCAAAAATTCTTCCACCACATTCAAAACTTGTTAGTTTTGATATTTGCAACATGTTCTCCAGAATACCCCCACAAGAATGTATTCCTCTATTAGATAGTTTCTTGATCAATAGTAATATAGAATTAGTTAAAAGGTTAGAGTTAATTCAATTATTTGACCTTTGTATAAGTCAAAATTATTTCACTTTTAATAACATAATTTATTTACAAAAGGATGGTTTACCTATGGGTAATTCTCTAAGTCCTCTATTAGCTAACATATTTATGGACAAGTTTGAAGATCGAATATTTGAATTAAACCTCTCTAAACACATTATCTTCTGGTTTCGTTATGTTGATGACATTTTAGCTTGTTTTGACAGTTCTTTTGAGGTTATCAATGAATTTTTAATTCTTATAAACAATATCCATCCTAATATAAAATTTACACTAGAAACAGAACAAAACAGGGCTATAAACTTTCTAGACTTAAATATCAAGATTAACGCAGACAATCTTTTTGAATTTTCCATATACAGAAAACCAACACAAACAGACATAACAATACCAAATGAATCTTGTCACCACAATACACATAAAATAGCAGCATACAGATCATTAGTACACAGAGCTTTAACTATTCCACTAACAAAATCAGATTTTAGCAAAGAGATATCAACCATTAAACAACTAGCACATGCAAATCATTATAATCCGAACATGATTGACACTTTAATTAAACAAAAAGATTATAGGTTAGCTATCAAAAGAATATATCCCATTGACAATCAAACAGAAGACACAAATTACATATCTATACCATATTTTGGCAAAATATCAGAAAAAATTGCACATATACTAAGAAAAACCAACAATTATAAAATAACATTTAAAACCAACACTAACACTTTTTCATTTTTATTTAATGCTAAAGACAGAACACATGATATCATGAAATCGGGCATTTACCGTTTAAATTGTTCTTTTTGTAGTTCGGTATATATTGGACAAACACTTCGAAATTTTGACATAAGATATAAAGAACACGTACGTCATTACAAAAATAAACATCCTGAAAAATCGAATTACGCCAAACACCTTTTAGAACAAAATCACACAATGACTCCTCAAAATAATATTAAATTCCTACATTTTTGTAATAACAAACGCAAATTAGACATTTTAGAAGCCTTTGAGATATACAAACACAAACTCAGGGTACCTTTAATGAATGAACAACTTGAGCTCAGTAATTCTCCGTTACTGGAAGTATTAGATGTTTAATTATGATTTTTATTATTAATTTTTATTATTATTATTATTTTATCTAGTTACCTATTTTGTATCTACCTTAGCGACGTGTTTGTTTATAATTATATTACCTTTGATAATGACAGCATAGCTGTCGAAACAATATTGTCAGGTATATTTTAATAAAACTGTGAAACTTTTAATAATCTTTATTTATTTCATGATTATGGAGTTCCACAAAATAAGGCTGGAAACAATAAACAAGATTATTTCGTCTTCGTTAGAAGAACAAGCCAAGTTATACAAGAAACTTATGATCAAACACGGAATCGCAAGTCAGAATGTTTGGTTTAACCAAGAATGTCTGAAACGTCAGGTTATTCCTAACTACATAAACATCACTACCAGAACCAAGAATTCGATTACTGAAAAAGTGATTAGGAATGCCAAAAGAAGATGGCTCAAAGAAGAATCGAAGAAATGGTTTAGTATAAGAGACAATATGCACGTTTATATAAAGGTACTCTATACAGAACTTACTCATAAATTACACAATATCCAATTTGACATCTTAGATTTTGACATTAGAGAAACCGTCAGTCACATTAAATTCAAAAAATACACCACACAGAAAAATAAACTTCATCGACTTGTACAACAAAAACGTACACTACAAAATAACCATAATTGTCAGAACACTGCAAACTTTTATCCTCGTTTCATAAACTTGTCAAATATAACATTCAATGACAGAGAAACACGATTTCTTAACAAAGGTTTCAAATTTTGTCCTTTTCCAAAATTTACCAACAAAATTAAAGAAATTTTGGCCGTTGAATGCGAAACTATACTTAAGAAAGATCATAATAACTATGCAAAATTCCAAATTTCGAATTTGTTAAAAGAGATGTCTTTGAAACAGGACAAAATGTACAACACATCTAACATATCACTTCTTCAATCTATAAAACAGAAAATCACAGAGAACAATCTAATTTCTGTTAAAGCAGATAAGGGTAGCACTTTGGTAATTCTTTCTAAAGATATTTACATACAAAAAGTTAATGAATTTATTAATAAAGAAAATTTTGAAACGTTAAACAAAAACCCAACCACAAAATTCCAAAAAGAAATAAAACAAGGTTTAGAAAACTGCAATATCTGCTTTTCAGAATTAGAAAAGCAACAAATCATTAATAAAAACCCACAAATTCCTAAACTGTATGGATTAGTGAAGACCCACAAACAGAATATGCCAATAAGACCAGTTGTATCATACATCAATGCACCTAATCACATTTTATCCAAAAAACTGAACCAGATTATTAACACGATAGGTTACAAATCGAAATACTCTGTTAGAAATTCATTAGAATTAGTAGATAAGCTGCAAAACATACATCTTCCACCACATTCAAAACTTGTTAGTTTTGATATTTGCAACATGTTCTCCAGAATACCCCCACAAGAATGTATTCCTCTATTAGATAGTTTCTTGATCAATAGTAATATAGAATTAGTTAAAAGGTTAGAGTTAATTCAATTATTTGACCTTTGTATAAGTCAAAATTATTTCACTTTTAATAACATAATTTATTTACAAAAGGATGGTTTACCTATGGGTAATTCTCTAAGTCCTCTATTAGCTAACATATTTATGGACAAGTTTGAAGATCGAATATTTGAATTAAACCTCTCTAAACACATTATCTTCTGGTTTCGTTATGTTGATGACATTTTAGCTTGTTTTGACAGTTCTTTTGAGGTTATCAATGAATTTTTAATTCTTATAAACAATATCCATCCTAATATAAAATTTACACTAGAAACAGAACAAAACAGGGCTATAAACTTTCTAGACTTAAATATCAAGATTAACGCAGACAATCTTTTTGAATTTTCCATATACAGAAAACCAACACAAACAGATATAACAATACCAAATGAATCTTGTCACCACAATACACATAAAATAGCAGCATACAGATCATTAGTACACAGAGCTTTAACTATTCCACTAACAAAATCAGATTTTAGCAAAGAGATATCAACCATTAAACAACTAGCACATGCAAATCATTATAATCCGAACATGATTGACACTTTAATTAAACAAAAAGATTATAGGTTAGCTATCAAAAGAATATATCCCATTGACAATCAAACAGAAGACACAAATTACATATCTATACCATATTTTGGCAAAATATCAGAAAAAATTGCACATATACTAAGAAAAACCAACAATTATAAAATAACATTTAAAACCAACACTAACACTTTTTCATTTTTATTTAATGCTAAAGACAGAACACATGATATCATGAAATCGGGCATTTACCGTTTAAATTGTTCTTTTTGTAGTTCGGTATATATTGGACAAACACTTCGAAATTTTGACATAAGATATAAAGAACACGTACGTCATTACAAAAATAAACATCCTGAAAAATCGAATTACGCCAAACACCTTTTAGAACAAAATCACACAATGACTCCTCAAAATAATATTAAATTCCTACATTTTTGTAATAACAAACGCAAATTAGACATTTTAGAAGCCTTTGAGATATACAAACACAAACTCAGGGTACCTTTAATGAATGAACAACTTGAGCTCAGTAATTCTCCGTTACTGGAAGTATTAGATGTTTAATTATGATTTTTATTATTAATTTTTATTATTATTATTATTTTATCTAGTTACCTATTTTGTATCTACCTTAGCGACGTGTTTGTTTATAATTATATTACCTTTGATAATGACAGCATAGCTGTCGAAACAATATTGTCAGGTATATTTTAATAAAACTGTGAAACTTTTAATAATCTTTATTTATTTCATGATTATGGAGTTCCACAAAATAAGGCTGGAAACAATAAACATGATCAAATATTGCTTACAAATCGGAGCTCTAATCTAATGTCTACAGTAGAGTCCTTAAAACCCTCTATGAAGTTTTAGAATTGTTGATTACAAAGACACCCATTTCTTCTACCTTCTTCAGTAAATTCATATTGTTAGCTTCTACTTTGTCAACTGTTACTCAAAACAACATACTTTCATACAAGAACGTTTATTGATACGAGTAGTTTCGACGCTACTTAAAACATAATACATAACTTATATATAATATCTATTAAAATAGTACATTTCGTATACACTAATAATGGTACGATATACCCGACTATAAAGTAAACATGGTAAACTTTTATTAATGATGACTATTCAATTCCATCTGTCACTAGCTTAACCTTTTAATTTCCACTTTTGACCAAATTATAGTTAATCTGATCAAATATTGCTTACAAATCGGAGCTCTAATCTAATGTCTACAGTAGAATCCTTAAAACCCTCTATGAAGTTTTAGAATTGTTGATTACAAAGACACCCATTTCTTCTACCTTCTTTAGTAAATTCATATTGTTAGCTTCTACTTTGTCTTGACTTGATACGAGTAGTTTCGACGCTACTTAAAACATAATACATAACTTATATATAATATCTATTAAAATAGTACATTTCGTATACACTAATAATGGTACGATATACCCGACTATAAAGTAAACATGGTAAACTTTTATTAATGATGACTATTCAATTCCATCTGTCACTAGCTTAACCTTTTAATTTCCACTTTTGACCAAATTATAGTTAATCTGATCAAATATTGCTTACAAATCGGAGCTCTAATCTAATGTCTACAGTAGAATCCTTAAAACCCTCTATGAAGTTTTAGAATTGTTGATTACAAAGACACCCATTTCTTCTACCTTCTTTAGTAAATTCATATTGTTAGCTTCTACTTTGTCTTGACTTGATACGAGTAGTTTCGACGCTACTTAAAACATAATACATAACTTATATATAATATCTATTAAAATAGTACATTTCGTATACACTAATAATGGTACGATATACCCGACTATAAAGTAAACATGGTAACTGTCAACAGTTTAAAAGAATAGATAGTAAATATAACTATATCTAATTATTTTATAAAATACTATGTTAACTAAGAGGTAATATACAGAATATATACGCCTGTATTCGAGGGTTCATACCCTAACATAGGGTTAGTGCGAGAGATTAACGATCACTGACCGAAGGGTTAAGGTTAAGGGTTAAGCTTAAGGGAGAAGGGTGAAGGGTTAATGGTGAAAGGTTAAGGGTGAAGGGTGACTAGCCAGTGTCTTTCTTTAATCATGTAACCGCTATAGTAAATTCATATTGTTAGCTTCTACTTTGTCACCTGTTACTCAAAACAACATACTTTCATACAAGAACGTTTATTGATACGAGTAATTTCGACGCTACTTAAAACATATTACATAACTTATATATAATATCTATTAAAATAGTACATTTCGTATACACTAATAATGGTACTATATACCCTACTATAAAGTAAACATGGTAACTGTCAGCAGTTTAAAAGAATAGATAGTATATATAACTATATCTAATTATTTTGTACGGATATAAAAAGCCTCGAATCGACTGATGTTACGGCCCTCATGTAGTAATAATATCTGTATATAGTTTTCAAAATAATTTTTTCTTTATATAGTTTAATAATGTTTGTATATTTTTCACCATGTATTTATATTAATCGTATGTAATAGATGTAATAGTTTAAACAATACCTGTATATAGTTTTCAAATTGTTATATCTTTTACACGTTTCACTGTGTTATCGATTATTTTGTAATGTTATAACATGTATTATATTATTCGTAAATAATAGATGTAATATGATTTATTTCTAGTCTTTTTATTTCTGTAATTTAAGGTAAAAAATAAAAAACAAATATTTTATACAAGAACTTTTATTGAAAGAAGAAAATACATTTCATATTGATATATAATACTAAATTATATCTAGAAAAAAATACATTTCATATTGATATATAATACTAAATTATATCTAAAATAATACATAAGTATACTAATAATAATACTATAAAGGAGCTATTGAGTGAGTAGATCTTCCTTCTTTATCCAGGACTTTTCATTTAAGTCGAGCCATCTCTGTTAATAACTGCAGTTACTCAAATTATTAGCAGTGTAAGACTGAACTATTAAATAGAATGTAAAGTAATATATCCTACGACTATTGTGAGGTTCTTTGAGTAATTAACAAATTTTGCAGGTCTACGAGCGGTGATCTATCAAACTTATTAGATCTAGAATCTGCTTTAGCGTTATAAGGTTAGTGATATCGCGTGATCGTCTTTTATTTTATCATATTTCTCTGTTTAAGTTCAGAAAGACACTGGCTAGTCACCCTTCACCCTTCTCCCTTAACCTTAACCTTAACCCTTCGGTCAGTGATCGTTAATCTCTCGCACTAATTAGCCCTATATTAGGGTATGAACCCTCTAGAGGTCGAATACAGGCGTATATATTCTGTATATTACCTCTTAGTTAACATAGTATTTTATAAAATAATTAGATATAGTTATATTTACTATCTATTCTTTTAAACTGTTGACAGTTACCATGTTTACTTTATAGTCGGGTATATCGTACCATTATTAGTGTATACGAAATGTACTATTTTAATAGATATTATATATAAGTTATGTATTATGTTTTAAGTAGCGTCGAAACTACTCGTATCAATAAACGTTCTTGTATGAAAGTATGTTGTTTTGAGTAACAGTTGACAAAGTAGAAGCTAACAATATGAATTTACTGAAGAAGGTAGAAGAAATGGGTGTCTTTGTAATCAACAATTCTAAAACTTCATAGAGGGTTTTAAGGATTCTACTGTAGACATTAGATTAGAGCTCCGATTTGTAAGCAATATTTGATCAGATTAACTATAATTTGGTCAAAAGTGGAAATTAAAAGGTTAAGCTAGTGACAGATCGAAATGAATAGTCATCATTAATAAAAGTAACTTTTTTCAGTCAGTCATGTATTTAGCTACTATACTATGTAACGTTTATAAATAAATAATACATCATTATAGAATAGTCTTTGATTAATGCTCATAAACTGTTAACAATCTAACATTTCTTTTATATGAGCTGTTGATAGTATTAAACCTATGCATCGCCGTTACGAATTTTTGATATTCGAGTAATGTTTTAAGAAATTCAGAACCGACTTACAACATACCCTTTTCTTCATGTACCCTCTCGTAATCTTACATCGTAGTTATATCGTGTGTATAAGGTATTCATGAATTTAGAGATTAGAGCTTGAGTCGGTCAACCCACTTTCTGATACAATTAAAGCATACTGCTTAATTTTACATGATTCGTTGATAGAATACAATGCGTTTGCTGAAACTGTGACTATTGATAGAATACAATGCGTTTGCTGAAACTGTGACTAGACATATACACATACCATAATGAAAATTATTAAGCAAAAGAAGTCGCTAAATATATTTAACTCAGACGATCATGTTTCTCGATAATATTCCGATGGTGATAAGAAGCATGGTAAGCTTTTACCTGTTTCCTGTCGAGTAATTTTGAGTGGACCTTCTTCTTGTGGTAAAACTAATGCCTTGTTAGGTCTACTTATTAATGAAAACGGATTAAAATTTGAAAATACCTACCTATACGCCAAGTCTTTATTTCAACCTAAATATAGCGAAAACGATGATGTAATCACCCCTAGCAACGTCAAACCTAATTCGGTATTCATTTTCGACGATATAATTTGCGATAAGCAGGAAAAAATTAGAGAATACTTTAGTATGGGTAGACATAAAGGGTGTTGATTCATTTTATTTAGGCCAAACATATACGAAAATTCCCAAACATTTGATACGGGATAACGCTAACTTACTTATTCTCTTTAAGCAAGATGAATTAAACTTAAAACATGTGTATAACGCTCATATTTTAGGAGATGCAAGCTATGATGAACTTAAACATTTAAACATTAAACTTGAATTTAAACATAATATTTGTTTCATGCGCTGGAACGAACCATATGACTTTTTAGTTATTAATAAAGTTTGTTCTCTAGACAAGGGTAGATATCGAAAGGGATTTGATTGTTAATATAAGTTTATAATTAGAAATATTATAATATTTTATGAAAAACAGTCAATAGAATTATTGAAAATTGTATTGATTTTATATCTTTACAGACAAAGATGTACACAATTTATTGCCTTGTATGTAATGGAAGAGAAATTATACTTCGATAGTCAGTTTGTTTCTCATTGCATCCGATTATAATAGTTCAACGATACATTTTGATTGAATGCCTTGCTTAACAAAATTGCAAACAGGAATAGCGATCGGCTGAACTCGTATAACGGTATGATTAAAAATAAGAATTGATTAGCGGTTACCTGTGAAATGATTAGCGGTTACATGATTAAAGGATTTGATAGCAGAATGAGGAATTTTGTCTAATTTAATATAACAGAATAATCTGTCTTTACTTGTTGTAAACAAATTACTGATTATATTAATTAATAGGAAATTGATATCGATAATAATTCGAAGTGTTTAAATATTAGCGAATAATGCTATCAATTATTTATTTATTTCTACAGCAATACAAATCTTATTGTATTTAATAGAAATCGTGGATACAATTAATTTAATTTTAGTCATAATGATACTATATAATATTTCTAATTATAATTGCTCAAGTACATTTATTAAATTCGTTCTTTTTTACGTAAACTATATAAATAATACTCAATTCACATGCTCCCCTATAATCTTCAGTAATTACAATACAATACAATAAACACATTTTAACAGATTTTTATTTCAAGCCTGTGAAACGCAAATAGTTTCGATAAATTATAATTAGTGTTTACTATATTTCTAATCAGAGAAATGTTATTTTTATCAATTAGATGTATGCAGTACTATTAAGAAATGTGTGAGAATATCTGAAAGTCAGCAAATAGATATACGTACATATATAAGCCTCATTTTTAATCAGTTTCATGAAATCCAGCAATTCTTCAATACTGTAAGACGACTGTGTTTTACAACTTCAAGATCAATAGGTGAGTTTTCGATTATATTATCATAAGTTTTTAAATTGATCGACTGAATGTTAACCTTTTATGCTAATGTAGTTCCTATTTATTAGTATTGTATATTCTTACATCGTCTTTAGCTCAGTTATTTTCTGAATTGAAACTTGAAAGGTTAACCTTTTTCTATAACTATTTCGATTGTTTCAGCCTCTGAATAGAAACCGACCCGTTAAAATTGTAACTTGTTTGTCGTGTTCAAGACGAAAGTATGCCGTTATCCAGCACCACTTCAGTGTCCTCGCTAGACAGTGATGATTACATATTCGAAGATACAGGATTATGTATGAATAAACAAGAATTACAACGACAATTCCGGTCTTCCGTCTCCGATATTCCAATCTTAGATAACGATACAACCGATCTATTTTCGATATCAGCACTTGTATGCTATGAATATGAGTTAATATTATCTGGAGGTGAAATCTTACTAGATCCTCGACGATATACAACGGTACCAGTTCACATCCATAAAGGTATCAATGAGAAACAAGTGGAAAGAGCGTTTGCTAAACTTTACCATGAAATAGAAAAGACGAACATTCGTTTAGGATTAGATTGTGAGTGTGTGTTACCTTCATAAAGTTTATTCATGTATAATTGGTATTAATATTCGTAAACTTAGATTTTTGATTTTGTAATATCGGAATTATAAATAATAAAACGTATAAGATATAAAACGATAACTCTTTTAACTAACTAATTTGTCTTTACTTTATAATCATCACCTTTAATCATGTAACCGCTAATCATTTCACAAGTGACCGCTAATTCTCACCTAATCATTTCAAATCAATACCTTTTTTAAAGCAGATCACCCTATCAAATCCTTACCTTTAAACCTTTTATGCTAATGTAGTTCCTATTTATTAGTATTGTATATTCTTACATCGTCTTTAGCTCAGTTATTTTCTAAATTGAAACTTGAAAGGTTAACCTTTTTCTATAACTATTTCGATTGTTTCAGCCTCTGAATAGAAACCGACCCGTTAAAATTGTAACTTGTTTGTCGTGTTCAAGACGAAAGTATGCCGTTATCCCGCACCACTTCAGTGTCCTCGCTAGACAGTGATGATTACATATTCGAAGATACAGGATTATGTATGAATAAACAAGAATTACAACAATTCCGGTCTTCCGTCTCCGGTATTCCAATCTTAGATAACGATACAACCGATCTATTTTCGATATCAGCACTTGTATGCTATGAATATGAGTTAATATTATCTGGAGGTGAAATCTTACTAGATCCTCGACGATATACAACGGTACCAGTTCACATCCATAAAGGTATCAATGAGAAACAAGTGGAAAGAGCGTTTGCTAAACTTTACCATGAAATAGAAAAGACGAACATTCGTTTAGGATTAGATTGTGAGTGTGTGTTACCTTCATAAAGTTTATTCATGTATAATTGGTATTAATATTCGTAAACTTAGATTTTTGATTTTGTAATATCGGAATTATAAATAATAAAACGTATAAGATATAAAACGATAACTCTTTTAACTAACTAATTTGTCTTTACTTTATAATCATCACCTTTAATCATGTAAGCGCTAATCATTTCACAAGTGACCGCTAATTCTCACCTAATCATTTCAAATCAATACCTTTTTAAGCAGATCACCCTATCAAATCCTTACCTTTAATCAGATCATCCTATCAAATCCCTACCTTTATTCAGGTCACCCTTTCAAATCAACACCTTTAAGCAGATCACCCTATCAAGCCGTACCTTAACCTTTAATCATATCGCAAGCTATCTCTAATCAATTCTCACCTCACACCTTTTATCATATCTTAGGTACCCGCTACTCAATTATCACCTTTGTAATCATAACCTTTAATCATATCGTAAGCTATCTCAAATCAACACCTTTAAGCAGATCACCCTATCAAAGCCGTACCTTTAAACAGATCATCCTATCAAATCCCTACCTTTATTCAGATCACCCTTTCAAATCAACACCTTTAAGCAGATCACCCTATCAAAGCCGTACCTTTATTCAGATCACATGTTACCTAACCCCTTATAATCATATCAAATTCTTTAATTAGATCACATATTACCTTATCCCTTCTAATCATGTCATAGGTAAACCATATCAATTTAATTAGATCACACGCTACCTCACCCCTTCTAACCATATGAAATTTTTTAATTATTACCTTTGCATCAACACCTTTAAGCAGATCACCCTATCAAAGCCGTACCTTTATTCAGATCACATGTTACCTAACCCCTTATAATCATATCAAATTCTTTAATTAGATCACATATTACCTTATCCCTTCTAATCATGTCATAGGTAAACCCTATCAATTTAATTAGATCACATGCTACCTCACCCCTTCTAATTATTTAAAAAAATTAATTAGATCACATGCTACCTCACCCCTTCTAACCATATCAAATTTTTTAATTATTACCTTTGCTAATCTACACCTCTGCTAATCATCACCTTTGCTAATCATTACCTTTGCTAATCAGCACCTTTAATCATATCGCAAGCTATCTCTAATCAATTCTCACCTCACACCTTTTATCATATCATAGGTATCCGCTACTCAATTATCACCTTTTAATCATAACCTTTAATCATATCAAATCCTTATCTTTAATTAGATCATCCTTTCTAATCGGGTCGCAGGTATCCGCGAATCATATCAAATTAATTAGATCACAGGGTACCTCACCCCTTCTAATCATATTAAATCCTTTAATTATCACCTTTGCTAATCAGCACCTTGGCTAATCATCACCTTTAATCATGTAACCGCTAATCATTTCACAGGTGACCGCTAATAATTCTCACCTCAATCATCACCTTTAATCATGTAACCGTTAATCATTTTACAGGTAACCGCTAATAATTCTCACCTCAATCATCACCTATCAGTCAGGTGTCATGACGTCATCACAGGTAGAAAAAGGGAGGGGATGGACTCAAGTGTCGCATTACCTACTCCATTTGTCAACCAAAAGTTGGTCCGTAGGTTAACTATGTCACAAATTATCTAACCATAGAGCAACCCTAAGGCATCCCCAAAGTTGTTAAAAGGTTAGTCAAAAAAGTTCAAGTTCTGATTGGTCTGAAAGGAAACGCCGTTCCAGAAGGACGCGATCGTATACGCGGAATGAGAGATCACATGGAGATTCTGTTTCGCGCGAGCGTCGTCATGCTAAAGAAGAGGAACGCGTTCGAAAATCAAGATCCCTTACAAGATCAGAAGATACGCATGCAGTTTCTGTGCACGATAGATAATCTACTAACAGAAGTCATTATACACTTCCAGTGCTCACGCGATCGGGTTTTCGTGAAGATTTGCGCGTAACCATTCCGAATTCGCCTCCTCAGCCGTCACTTGCTGATACTTCAGAACGACTCGGTAAATTAGAATTATTTTTTGAGAAAATGATCACTCAACAAACGCCAGCCAAAGGAACGTCCACCGAAAGTTTATGTCAATCCAGAATGCATTCCTGAGTTTAGTCCGGGAAATCCAAATTTAAGTTCTTCTAAATGGATAGAGAAAATCGAACAGCTGGCGCGGATTAATCGATGGGACGAATCCTCTATCATATATCACATGCAAAGTCGACTAACAGGTGTTGCCCGGAGATGGTATAATAACTTACCTACGTACCAATTAGGATGGGAAGAATGGAAGGAACTTCTATTGAAAACGTTCCCCGAACATCAAGACTTTTCAGCTATTTTGAGGAAACTTGTCAACCGATGTAAACTTTCTAAGCTAAGTAATGGGAGCAGTATTATTTTGATAAGATGGAGGTGCTTAGTGCTTGTGACATTTCCGGAAGAATTTAACGATTCAGGCAGGCGCAAGAGCTGGGAGATATCTCACTCCAAATGCCTTATATGCTGAGTATCTTTCCGCCCTGAGGACCGAGACTTATACGACAAGTTTTCAAAATCGACCAAGAGTTCGCCGCGCACACTCGCACGAACTTCGCGACCGCCGAGAAGATGGAGACCTAGTTGTCAAAAGGTTTAAGTCAGGTGTCAAGACCGAACAACGTAAACTACAATTGCATGGGGCGTGGACATTTTTCGGACAAATGCCCGAAACCAAGGTTAGAATGTACCAATTGTAAGCGTTTGGGTCATCTAGCCAAAAATTGTCATAGACAAACGGTAAAGAATAATATTATCAAGTCGAGCTTAAGTAATGCTAACGACAGCTATTACTTTGAATGTCGGGTAAACGGAAAACCTTCTCGTGCATACGTTGACACGGGCTGTTGGGCTGTCCTACTAAGAAAGGGTGATGCTCATAAATTAGGGTTGAGCTACATCCCCAGTACGATGACAGTGACCGGATATGGAGGGCTTATAGTTCCTGTAATAGGAGAGACGAAAGCCACGATTCTGCTTGACCGAGTTAAAGTCGATGTTGAAATTTTGGTTGTGCCTAACGATGTCCAAGACGTACCTTTAATGATCGGACGGACTTTTCTCAACCGACCAGAGTTTGTCATGATAGTCCTTCAAGAGACTGTTCGTGTACTGTCTGCTGACGACAATCTCGAAGATGTCTTAAACTTTTCATCCCGAAGAATTCCTCTTTGGGCTAAGCAAGATACCATCATTCCTCCAAAAACAACAGCTTTGGTAGCCGTCACTTCTAGGGATGCTGTTGATGGAGAACTTTACGTTCACGGGGGTTTACGAGCAATTCCTGGCCGAGAACACTACATAGATGAATGTATCACCAATGGTCTAGATGGTTTTCTCGCCATAACAAACGTTTCACATGAACCCGTTGAGGTAAGTGCTGATAAGATTTTAGTTAGATCTGTAATATGCTTTGAAGATAAATCAGTTAGCATGCCAGTACTATCAGCCTCAGTGATAGATGGTAAGCCCTTTTCGGTTGATGAAGTAGCATGTAACAAAAGCCTCAGTGCGAGTCAGAAACAGAAGTTAATTGATTTATTAAATGAGTTCAGATGCTGTTTTGCTCAAAATACTAGTGAACTTGGTAAGACAGGTATTTTAAAAATGTCTATACATCTAACGGATGACAAACCCGTTGTTTATCGTCCTTACCGTCTTTCCCACAACGAACGAAAAGTTGTTAGAGACATTGTTGATGATCTTATGAATAATGGTATAGTTCGTGAATCAGATTCACCTTACTCCAGTCCTATCTTGTTGGTGAAAAAGAAAAACGAAGAACAGCGAATGTGTGTCGATTATAGGACATTGAATGCAAAAACCGTAAAAGATAGATTCCCTCTTCCTCGTGTAGACACTTTTCTGGAGAAGTTAAAGGAATGTAAATATTTTACAAGTCTAGATTTAGCAAGCGGGTATCACCAAATACCCCTCGAGGAATCTTCTATTCCTAAGACCGCCTTCATTACGCCAGATGGACATTATGAATATACGCGGGTTCCATTTGGCCTAGCCAATGCTCCAGCCGTATTTCAGAAGACAGTCAATAAAGTCTTAGGTAATTTACGATACGGTAAGGCCCTAGCATACATGGATGATATTTTACTACCTGCCAAGGATTTTGAAACGGCACTCTCTAATATAAGGGAAGTGTTGCAATCAATTAAAGAGTCTGGGGTTACCCTAAGGTTATGCAAATGTCAGTTTTTTATGGAAAAGGTAGAGTATTTAGGGCATGAAATTAGTAAAGAAGGCGTGCAACCAGGATTAAGAAAAACAGAAGCCGTTAGTAATTTTCACTAAGTCGAAATCCTGTAAATGATCTGTCTGAAAACCGAACTGAGCGAGTGTATACCGTCAATATAAACGAAGATGACTGGGTACTTACCGCTCAGATGATGGATGAGAGATGTAAGATGATTATTGACACTTTATCGAGACCACCAATCGACCGAGAAGAACATGACCTTCATCAGAATTACTGTTTAGTTAATGGCCGATTGTATAGAATAACGGAAGGGAGAAAGAAATGGGTCGTGCCAAGGACAGCACGCAAACAGGTCGTTTTACAGTTTCATGACGGCATTGGACACTTATCATTAGAAAAGACAATCTCGGCTATATCCAAACATTATTGGTTTCCAAGTATGCGAAGATATGTAAAAAGATTTATCTCTTCCTGTTTGCAATGTTTATACAACAAGGAACCAGGAGGAAGACAACCAGGATTCATGCACCCGATCGAGAAAAACGTCGATCCGTTCGATACACTACATGTGGATCATCTTGGCCCATTCGTGAAATCTAAAAAGAAAAACATGTATTTGATTGTAATTGTAGACGCCTTCAGCAAATTTGTGTTTATGAAGGCTGTACCGTCAACAAAAGTGCGACCTCTGATATTGTTTGTGACTAGTGTAATTCAGAACTTTGGAGTGCCAAGGAGAATAATAAGTGACAGAGGATCGTGTTATACGAGCAAACAGTTTGAAGAATTTTGTAGAGGTCTGAACATTAAACATGTGTTGAATGCCACTGCGACTCCAAGGGCCAACGCGCAAGTGGAGCGATACAATCGTACAATATTGGCATCGCTTTTTGCGTCGACTGAAGACGAAAATAGGTGGGACGACATGGTGGAAAAGGTCAGGTGGGGTCTGAATTCAACCACCGGTAAGTCACCATACGAACTACTGTTTGGGTAACTCCCAGAGGAGTTGTAAATGCGGTTTTAGCAAACGAAGTCGCTATAGAACCAACGCACTTGGACAATATAAATGATGTAAGAAGCGAGGTGAAACGTGAAACGGATCACAGAAGCTAAGCAGGCCGAACGAAAGGCTAGATATGATACGCATCGTTGTGCATGTAACCAGTTCAAGGTTGGGGAGCAAGTGGTGGTGCGAACCTCTGCAACGAACAATCAGGGGCAAAGCCGTAAGCTTCTCCCTAAATATAGCGGGCCCTTTGTCATTACCAAAATTTTAGATAACGATCATTACGTTGTTGAGGATGCGAGCGGATCTTCTTGATCGCAGAGAAGGTATAAAGGAATCGTATCCCTTGATAAGATGAAGCCCTACCGCATTCATGTTAGCTCGGATTCTTACGAAGAATCTGAAACGAATGAAAAGGATCCTTCATAAGAGAGCTCTCCTAAGGGTGCAGGTTCAAACGACAGACGTTGACGTTAAAACCTGACTACGTTGTTTGTTTAGTTTGAAAGTTGTAGTTTATGTGGACTGTAAGAGAGTTGCATATGATAGTAGTTTCTGTCAAGGTTGTAAATTGTGTGGACTGTAAAAGAGTTGTATATGATAGTAGTTTCTGTCGTAGTCGTTGTGTTTGGAAGGGATGCTTGTTATAGTATTATTAGAATGTTTAGGAGAAGGCGCATTATAATACTTCTCTGTTTCTACAGGTTTACTAAAAGGACCAATCCACGTGGACGTGGAATACGGTAGCGTAGCCGACTATGATCTACCATCAATACTTTGTATCCAACAAAACCTGCAGCATATTGTTCGTTATGTTACGAGGGCATTACTCAATCGTTTAGTCATCAGTGGACACATAACAGGCTAGTTATGTGATAATGATATGAAATGATTTTAGACTCAGACTCGAACAGAAAGAAGTACTGTGTACACGCTTTTAAATGTTATTGCCGATATATTTATTAATAAATTATATTAAACAGTTGGGGTTGTTTATAAAAGTCAATACCGAAGAATAAATATATATTTTGCACGTCCTATATATAAGGCTCTACCAAAGAGTATATATTATAAGAGGCGAAAGTTGGTAGAGAAACCTCAATTCCGAGAGAGATAGCAGAATACAACAACAGCTTTAAAGGGCCCATCGCCGATTCTCGATTACTTTCGGCTCGCTCTTAGATTGTTGCGATGCCATTGGACTGGAGCACAGAAATGCCAAAGATGGATGCCTATTTTCATTCTTTTATACCTGTCAAGTCAATTCGTTATTTCGTATGTGTTCCGTGAAAGTGTACCCATATTGCGGCAAACAGTTAATGTGTAGTGTGTTTTTTGGTGATTATGAGAGTTTAATAAACAAACAATTGAACATTTATAGTGAAGCAAAACATCAATGGAGAAAAACGTAAACACCGCGGGTGTTTGCAAGAACTGTAGGAATACATTTTATTTCGATGACAACGACATTCACTTCTTTCGTTTTCCGAAAGACGAAGTATTGTGTTATTTACGTACCGTATTATTTTAAGATTATTTTTTTTTAATTCTTTAACCTCAATAGTAGATGTCATTTAATCTTAAAACACACCTGTTAACTCATAGTGGCGAGAAACAATTTGGATGTAATTTGTGTGACAATGTTTACAATGTGTACAAATGTTTTCAAAAGTTACTCAAAGTGTTAGTCTTAAAACATACATGTTTTGGTGAGAACCATTTGAGTGAAATCTATGTGATTATAAATGTTTACTGTTTAAAGGACATGTTAACTCAGACTGGTGAAAAACCATTCAATAAGTAATTTATAGTTTCTATACTAAATACATACTAAATATCATTCTATAATGAACTGCAATTCATGCGAAATGTTATCATTAGTTGATTATTAAATATTTTATATTGTTGAGAGAGAATACCATATATGTATCTACCAATCACTTGTAATAAGCTTTTTATGGTTTTAAAACTTTATATGCAATAAAGATTTGAATTAAATTGAATAAAGACAACAATTGGTGTATAGTTTTATTAAAATCATCCCTTATATACTGCCCAACTAGTATACATACGAAATTAACAACCCTGGACGCTAGCTGTTGAGACGTGGTGGATATTTAAATTTCGCGCGCTTCTATACAACCGAGTTAAAGGGACAAGCGTTCCAAGGTCATTGAAACTGATGACGCGAAATCAAAGACGCCGCGCGAAGTTTCGCCTCTTATAATAATATACTCTTTGGCTCTACTTTAGTACCCCAAAAGAGGGAGTAAAGTGTTTATTATCCTGAAACTATGTGATTTTGGCGTTTGAGTTCAATTGTTCGAATGACATGTAACGAAATTTTCGGAAAAAATTTTCGAAATTTTAAATTTTGTAATTAAGTTCTTTAGGACGTGCAAAAAATAGCGTACATACCATTGGACTCAAGTGCCTTTCAATCCCTCATGTGTTTATTCTCTTCGCTAACGCTCGAAAAATAAACTCACATTCGGGATTAAGAGATGCACTTTAGTCCCTGGGTATACAATATACTATTTTTGCACGTCCTATATATAAGGCTCCACTTTAGTACCCCAAAAGAGGGAGTAAAGTAGCACTTTTACTCCCTGAGGGAGTGAAGTGTTTCCATGACAACAACAACAAGTAAACAACAAAAAAAAGTAATCACTGTACATGTTAGGATTTATTATCCTGGAACTATGTGATTTTGGCGTTTGCAGAGGTCAATTGTCCAAATGACATGTAACGAAATTTTCGGAAATAATTTTCGAAATTTTGAATTTTTTGCGATTAAGTCCTTTAGGACGTGCAAAAAATAGCGTATATATTCGGGATTAAAAGATGCACTTTAGTCCCTGGATATATAATATACTATTATTTTATTTCGTATTTCAAACAATTGTTTATATACCACAATTAGTAAAATAAAGTATATCTTTATCTCCGTTGTCAATGATACCGGAGTTCAAAGACATTCTTGATCTCCGTTGTTGTTGGCAACATAAATCATTTGATGTTGCATAACAGCCACACGTGACATGCTGCTTTTCCTTGGTTACGTGTATGATGACACAGGCAAGGCAACTTGCTTCTTTATACAATAAATTCGGATGAATTTTAAAAGGGAGAAATTAGGATTGAAATACGAAATAAAATAAAACAACTCGGCTGGCGCCTCGGCTTTATAATACATCTTCTCGGATTTTAAGTATTGCTTGATCTCCTAATTACATAATATGTATTATCACCCATGTTATAAACAATACTTTAACCTATCATGCATCGACTCTATCAGTTATCAAGGTTATAATTGTTTGAAAATATTTGGAGCTATATACCAACATAAAATGTGATGTTATTACTTTTGCTTCCGGAACCCCTATGGAATTAAAAAATCCTAGAACCGGAACCTTAATGTTTAGAAAGTTAACGTAACCGAAACCCTTATTTTGAATATCCAAGAGCCGGAACCTTTATTTGTAAAGGGTTCCAGTCCTTGTTTAATTGACATTCGTTCTCTTTTGTTTTTTATGAATTCTAGATGTAATTTTAATATTTCCACTTCCTTAATGGACTTTGGATTGTGACGACACACACTTGAAACGAAGTATACGTATCGCTTTAAAACCGGAAATGCCGTATACCAATGATCTAATGTTGCAGTCAGTCTACTATTAATTGAATAAAATGATGGTAAAAGTCTAATAAACTAAACTTAAGTGACGTGTCTGAAAGAACAAATACAAAAAGTACACAATGCAACGTTAATTTTCGTTTTTAAATTTTTGTTTAGATAAATCCTATAATGAATTTCAACGCAAATACCGGCTCTCGGCGTAAGTTATGTACAAAATGATACAATAATATTATCATAACCTTAAATCCAGCTCCTATAATAAGTCAACATTACTAACATTAGATATTAAAAAATTGATTTCTTATAGCACTAGGCCGCAAAGTAAAACGAGTTGCCGATGTTAATGCAATGGGTTATAATCCTTACGCCCAACCACCACCATTTCAATCAAACGAATCAAATATGAATTCTTCCAATTATCCTGCATACAGTACTTCACCAGGACCTGTTGGTAAAATCTTGGGTATATTGTAGTATGGGTAAAAATTTATTTATGAGTTGAAACATTTCTGATAGATCCTACCTTTTTATCGCTGAACTGTTTTCACTGACAGTTCTTTCAGAAAAGGTATGGGTCGGTCAATAATTTTTCGTCTTTTCCAAAACGAGCTTGCACTACAATATATTAAATATATAGGAATTCATATTCCAGTGTTAAAATTTGATATGTTTTAGGGTATCCAAATCAGAGTATGCCTCAACAACCATTTGCTTCCCCAAATGAAATGCCCCAAAATTTTAATCCAAATAGTAACCCATACATGAATGCACCAGCACAAACTCAAATTGCTGGGGTCTTTAGTCAGCCAATTGTTCAGGATATGGCACTACAATATGGTCAGCAAGTAAGAATCAGTTGTACAAAATCATTAAATATGTAAATTTTACTGTTATTATCATTATAGCTAGCAAACACAGGAAAGACGATGGTAAAACAAGGATTGGAACAGTATGTAGCTATTTCACGATTGAAATATTATTTTGCCGTTGATACCAAATATGTAATGTCTAAATTAGGATTGTTATTTTTTCCTTTTATACGTTCGGTAAGTTTGACTTATGCAAACGATTGAATAGCTTATTAAAAAATTAATTTATTGAAAGGATTGGTCGATAAAATATGAACAAGATGGAAATCCTGTGCAGCCAAGGTTCGAAATAAATGCTCCAGATCTTTATATACCTACCATGGCTTATTTTACATATGTTTTACTGGCTGGATTAGTTTTAGGTAATTACAATAATTAATTGTGCAGTATTTCCATGTTCTGTCTCTGACCCAGAAAAAACTAATTTAATTGGTTTATTAGTTAGGCGATATCGATCCACATTTACGTAATCTTTCAGTGTTATGTTCAATTGGAGCTCGCTGACAGTTTTTTTACTTAGAAAAATAAAGTTCTGGACAAAGGTTTTTTTGGTGTTTGATAGTTAGTAAAGAGTAATGCGCCACGAGATGTAAAAACGCGTTTGTGGACGATTTGTGCCACCGAGAGGAAAGGGAGGGAGGAGTGACAATAGCAATTGATTTATTATTGCAATATTTGCTTAGTTAAATGGTTAAATACTTTGTATATGAAATTGAAACATTTTATGCACTATTGTATGTTATTAAAGCTATTATTGAGTCCATTAGGACCATAAAGTACAATAGCTCCATTGTTATAAGAAATATACTGGCTGGGGCAATAGAGTGGGGAAGTCCGATAGCTCCTAAACGGTAACAGCTAGAAAAATCGTTCTAATACAGATGTAAGCAGTGGATAGAGGCGCATCTATATTTTCAAATATACAGGGTGTTATTTTTGCCCCAAATATTTTTGCATATTTAACACCTCTCTTGGCGGTTTATTCATATCTAAAGTTCTAGCGCCATCTAATGACCGGTTTAGAAGTTATAAATTTTTTTTCAAAAAAATTGAGTTTTACATTATCCCACTTAACAGTTTACCGCTTTCAAGGCCGCAACTGTGAAGACGAATTTAAGTAGGGATTTTGTTGCAGGGGCTTGTAGGGTGCTCTTCTTTAAAAGAAAATGGACCCACCATGTACAGGGTGTTCAAAATTAATTTTTTAATTTAGAGAACTTCAAAGCTAAAATTCACAACTTTTTCAAATGGAACACCCTGTATATTTTGTACCTTTGTGATGCAGAATTAAATAATGAGCATTTTTTGTATATACGTCCCTATAGCTATCTGTAACCACTTTTGATTTATTGAGAAAAAACTGCAAGAAATACACAATTAAAAACAATTATTTATTTAGTTGTCAAGTGTGTTGGTTGTTTTTGTTCAACAAAACGTACATTTCTCGCAGTTATCGACCATCAGTGTTTAGTTCTAGTTTTAGGAGTTTTAGTTTTTCAAAATGAATTTTAGTAATGAAGAACTTGTAGACATGACTTTTGTTTTGGACGAGTCGGAAAGAAATTGTTTGTGTGCCCGCTGAATTTACCACCACCGGTATCCTGAACGGAAGGCTCCCTAAAGTTCACAGTTTTCAAAACCTGCTCGATAGATTTGTGAGGACCGGCAACGTACAGTAATGAAAAAGTGAACGAATTAACAATGTTGTGAACGAAGAAAATGAGTTATCTGTTGTGCTGGCAACGATCGAGAATAAGTAGACGTTGTGTTGGTTGAATCTTAAAGAAAAATAAGTTTCATGCATATCACATTCAAATGCACCAGGAATTAACTGATGACAATTTTCTAAAATGTTTACAGTTTTGTAATTGATCCATAGGTAAAATGCAAGACGATGCTACATTCTTCAACAATGTTTTGTTTACTGATGAGGCAACGTTTCATAAAAATGGATTTGTTAACAGGCACAATTTCCATTATTATGCTACAGAAAATTCCCACTTTTCCAGACAACTTTGATAACCAGCACAGATGGTCCATACACGTTTGGGGGGAATTATTGGAGAACATGTAATAGTGCCACATTTTTTTGATAGTACATTAACTGGAGCTATTTATCTTCATTTTTTGGAGAACTATCTGCCACAATGATTGCCTGACAGCAAGACAGTTCTCCACCGCATTATTTACATGCAGTAAGAGACGAGTAAGAGTGGATTGGAAGGAATGGACCCACTAAATGGCCTGCGAGATCTCCTGATCTTACAAAAATGGATTTCTTTTTATGGGGATATGTGAAAGAAATTGTTTATACAGAGACACCAACCACAATCCAAAATATGAAGGATAGAATAATACATGCTTTTAGAAGTATCACGCCAGCAATGTTAAGAAACGTACAAAGATCGTTCCAAAGGCGCATCGAAATGTGTGTCCATGCAAATGGGCAACATATAGAGCATTTGTTATAGTTTTTTTTCTTTTGTTTTATTTGAAAAACCTAGATTTTTTTAAATAAATATTTTTTTAATTGTGTACTTCTTGGAGTTTTTCTCAATAAATCAAAAGTGGTACAGATAGCTATAGGGACGTATATACAAAAAATGCTCGTTATTTAATTCTGCATCACAAAGGTACAAAATATACAGGGTGTTCCATTTGAAAAAGTTGTTAATTTTAGCTTTGAAGTTCTCTAAATTAAAAAATTAATTTTGAACACCCTGTACATGGTGGGTCCATTTTCTTTTAAAGAAGAGCACCCTACAAGCCCCTGCAACAAAATCCCTACTTAAATTCGTCTTCACAGTTGCGGCCGTGAAAGCGGTAAACTGTTAAGTGGGATAATGTAAAACTCAATTTTTTTTGAAAAAAGATTTATAACTTCTAAGCCGGTCATTAGATGGCGCTAAAATTTTAGATATGAATAAACCTGCCAAGAGAGGTGTTAAATATGCAAAAATATTTGGGGCATAATATTTAAAAAAAAATTACCTTAAGCGTGCCACATTTTTCTGCAACACCCTGTATATTTGAAAATAATTTCTCTAGATGCGCTTCTATCCACTGTTTACATCCGTATTAGAACGATTTTCTAGCTGTTACCGTTTAGAAGCTTCCCCACACTATTACCCCACCCATAGAAATATGCTTTATAGAAAAGTTGAGGGTCTAGTATCAAAGGCTGCAATATCCATTTTGGTTAATTTTCAGGAAGAGCGAAAAACTATCCTGAACTTCAGGATGGAAATATTAATGCAAATCAAATGCTATTATATTAAATAAAGCAGCAATATCGAAAATCAGTAGTCAATTTAAATATAACATTATTCAGTTGTCAGAATTTTTAAATTTAATTATGGATATTGACGAATTTGATTCCAAGAGAAGGATATTGCCATGTTTGACTCCAAAATGATCATATGTAGTGTACAAAAAGTAAATCTATTTAGATATAAAACATATTTAAATTGAGAGTAACATTTATTTAATGCTGTTATAAAAATTTACTGTATTTAAATATAATTGAGGAGTTTGGTGCAAGAATAGTACAAATGCCAGATTTGCCAAAAATGACTTTATAGCATGGCCTGCTTTGTTTGGGTTAAAAACAAACAGTACATATTTTTTGTAGGATGAGGGAGGAATCTAAAGATACAAAATGTATCATATCTAACAACAAAATGTGATATAATCACAGTTTCTGATCATGTTGGCGGCAATAACCGTGCATGCACAAATGTTGTTTTTTATTTTTCACCATTGTATGAGTTTTTGGTTTTGCTATTTTGTAAACTTACATATAGGCACAGGACCTTTACCTATTTTAGTTCAGAATTTTATTTTTTCCCATAATCATAAAATTAAACAGATTTTTACATTTTCTGAAAATTGAGAAGTCGCACATGTACAGTAGCACCAAACCCCTCAATTTCTTTATCGTGTCTGCACTTCGGGTATTAAGGAAGACCAGTTGGGAGGAATATCCAACAAAAATAAAATTAATAATGACATGAAATAAAGCTAGTAATGTTATCACCGGCATACCTTACTCGTTTTGCTACATTGCGCTTCCACAAATCCGAATTTCTGAGACTCTTGTTGTATCAGGATGCAGCTTCTTTTTAATTTCAACTAATTGTTATTATTAATTTCATCAACAAACAGGTAATAATTAAATTCACACTTCATCACACCAATGACCAAATACATAATTCATCTGCAACAATAATGTGCGAAACCATGTACGAATGTTTAAGTGGTAATCCAAGTTCATGTATGAAGGAAGTAGAAGTTATTTATCCATTGCCTTACGACAAATTGGATTCGTATACTATAAGAATGACCATCCAAGACAAGGGATGATGGGGGGGATGGATGGGGTTGAACAAAGTCATATTGTTCATAAGAGAATAATTCTTTTAAAAACGTACACTGAAAATATGCAGCAAAGGTGTTGGATCAAACAAGGAATATCCAATTCCATATGGCAACAGAGCATAGTCTGACGTCATAATTTAGTAATGACGTGAACGTAAACTTACACTAAATAACGTATAGTTATAATTTTGTAATGCGTACCCGTACCCTATCTTTACAAAAGGAACTTACAGGGCAGGTAGTCGCTCCATATTTTATGAAAATCTTCATATTCTAGACATAACTTCGTATTTCTTCATGGTGGTATGGTGGTATTTATATACCGCCATTCATTTTTTTTTTAAATTTCATTTTGGAATGAAATATAGTGCACAAATGCGGTTAAAAAAGAGTCAAAGTTTAGTATCTAGATCATCGCATCAGGGATTACGTGATGGCGCTCCCTGATGCGATATCTCAAACTTTGCTTAAGAGTTGGATTTAGTAGAAAAGGAAATACGTCTAGTAAAGAACAGCAAAAGAAGTGGTCGACAAGTGTTGTCCCCTACTTTTGACTGCATATACCAGTTTGAAAACAAGCTTTCGGCTGATACTAGGATCATTTGCAGCCTTTGGTGAGTTATCTGATCTTATTGTGAGTATAAGGGTAAGGAAAAGGTTTTCAGGTAAAAGAGGGTTTATTATATAGATAAGTAGAAGATTTTTAACATTTTTTTTCTTCACTTTTCACAAACAATTCGTTGTTATACGTAGATCGCTTTGTGCACAATACAGTTTTATGTGCATTTTCTTCAAACCTTAATATTATCTACCTTAGTTATTTTGCAGTAAAGGTATTTCAGAGTACTGCAAAGAAAATAATTAGGAATCGAATGACCCTTGGTAACTGATGGCCTTTGATTGGAACCGAGAAAGCTAAAGAAAATAGAACTTCGTTACAAAAATCAGTTATGCCTCTTTTAAGGTTACATTGGGTCATATTAGAGTTCCTAAATATGAACTGAGCTCAACACAGTTAAAAGTTTTCATTCAGGAACTCTAGGTCATATTAGAGTTCCAAAATATGAGCTCTGTGTTATATAGAGTTAAATCACGAATGTCAAATTTTTCTATTGACATTTCATATTTTGAAACTATTAGGTAGAAGATTGGTAATCATGAAAAATAAATTAAACTGTCAATATGACATTTACATGAATCTGAAATTGGGTACAGTTACTACATGATTAAAAGCTGTCTTAAATTATTAAATTGATACACATATTATAGTAGTTTTAAAAGTTCTCTATAAATAGTAAATAAATGATAATTTGCACATTAAAAGCTTTTATATGCATAAAAATAAACAGTAAAGCATAAACTAAAATTTATAACTGACAGCTGCTAAATTTTGTTACTAAAGTAAAAATAGACAAAAAAATATCTCCGTTTCAGACAGCATAGTTTTGGCCTAGAAAGAGATAGATTTTAACATTCATGTCCTAACTCTAAAATAACACAGTTAAAGATTTCATTCAGGAACTCTAGGTCATATGAATCAAATGTAGCAAACGCTTTTACTATAAAGCCTGATTTATAAACTCTGTTACCGTTCCCGCTCCCGTTGAGGTTTGCAGTTCCCGTTCCCGTTGCCACGGGCCCATTCATAAACTTTCTTGAGCGTAACCGCTACGCACGCGCACATGTAATGGTTTACTTGACCTTGCTAATGTAAAAAACCTCATTATCATAAACATAACCTTATTGTTTGTTGTTATTTTTCAAGTTGTATTTTGTATTATTATTACTTTGGTGAAGATTAACTTGGAAAGAGACAATATGTTGTTATTAGAAGCTTTAGTTTAAATTAATGTCGTTTTTGATTGACCGATGTGCGAACGGCAACGGCAAAAGTTAAAAGTTGGTTATCTCGAACGAACGGCAGCGGCAAACGGTAACGGTAGCGGTGCTTTATAAACGCACACAGGCATTTAAACTTTTTCATGTTTGAACGGGAGCGGGAACGGAAACGGAAAAGTTTATAAATCAAGCTTAATGAGTGCAACAAGGAAGACATAAACAATATGGGTAGCACAACAAAGATAGAATGCAATCATGTCTAGGTAAATTTTTAAATTAAAGTTCAATAACAAGCAAGCAAGCAAAAACATCTGTGATATAGTATATTACATTACTAGTGTGGAAAGTGAAACTTTTCGTACGCACGAGTGTGAATTGACGCACGAGGCGTAAGCCGAGTGCGGAAATCACACGAGTGCAGAAAAGTTACTTTCCAACGCGTAATGTACAATATTTTTCCTACGACCCCCCAAATTTCAAATGTTTAAAAATTTTGATTTTTTAAAATTTTCAAAATATAATTTTTGAAGATTTTAAAGCAAAATTTTTATGGTTAGGTTTAACAGAGAAAATCACACTTAAAGCTAATTTTCTTAAGCCATTTATTTTTAGGATATAAAGTTTAATTTTTTAAACAATTTTGTTTCACAATATGAATAATTATAACGAAATTTCTATCAAAACATTTCCAGAAAAATAAAATAAAATTATCTTGACAACTTAATTTTATTTTTCTGGAGCTGAATTATGACAATTGTTAAAGTGAATGGGTATTTGTTAACATTTTATTTAATAGATTCTTTTACTAAATATAAATTTCAATTTTAAAAACTCATATATTCATAACTTATTTAAACATAGGGTTTAGCAGCAAAATTAATTAAATGAATTACTATTACAATTTATAATATAATAATTTCAGAGGCACATAATTTATTTTTTATTTATATTTAATAATATCTCCATAATTAACAAACATAACTTCAACTAATAACACAATGCCAGGTGTGAAAGAGGTCTAACTAAATTATTTGACATTACTCTTATTTTTCTCCCATTTGGCATCGCTGATTTTAATCTTGGCAAACTTGCTTCAATAATTTTCATGTATTATAGTGAGGTTACGTTAGGTGTAATCTATTAGATATTTCTTTTTGATAGCTAAAATAACTAATTAAACATTAATTAATTAAAATAAGAAAAGAATAGATACATAATGGTTAAAATGCTTCTCAAAATTGGATTAAACATTAATGTCATCATTTTAATGTAAACAAAATTCATGGATTTCTAGATATTGCTTAGCGTGACGTATTTTCATAACACACACGTGTGTTATGTTCCAAACATACACGTGTGTTATGTTCCTAACATACGCGTGTTATATGACTCACTTTCTTAATATCGGTAGCGTTTGCTATTGTTCACTTTCGTATGGGGTCGTAGGAAAAATATTTTATCTGTCATTAAAAGCATAAAGTGAGGTTAAATTGCTGATCGTTTTAATTTGTGTATTCAAAGTGTGCAGTTTAAAACCACGATGTTATTCAATTGTGAAGAAGAGATGTGATGTCATAAGAACCACTTATCGATACGCAGTATCAGTATTGGGCTACCCTACTACTCACTAATCCAAGAGATTAATTTATTAACAAGATTAACATATTGAGTGAACAAAAAATTAAAAATAAAACTTTTAAATAACCTTAACATAAAAATTAAATATCACAAATTAAACAAACTAATTATAATAAATGTCTAAATAGTCTCAACACTAGCACAAATCATCATGTTTTGTGCTGTCTTCTCCTCATTCACTTGTGGAACGTTTCGATTGCACTTGCACTTGGAAACAGAATCATATTTTTCAAAATTGGATCCAAAACAATATTGGATATTATTTCATATGAAGGAATGAGATGATTTTTGAAAGCCGCTATAAATAAATTAATAGTATTACCAATTTCCACCATAAATCCATTTAATAATTTGAATGTTTTTTTTTCTGCATATAAACATTTTAAACTTTCTAAGATTCTAATTACAAATTGTGATAAAATTGATTTTTATGACAAGAGCAGTTCATTTGATAGCAAACTATTATATCGACATAATTATGTATTTTAATACACAATTAATTATTTTAACCTCACTTTATGCTATTAATGACAGATAAAAGTTGTTTGATGCTTGCTTGTTACTGGTAAAATTTACCACAAGCGTCTAGCCCCCAAACTGCAACTTATGATTCTAGTGGTGGGGTCGTTGAAATGGCATCGCGGGAAATTTTAAGCAATGAATTAGATTCGAGTAGTTGAACACTTATTAGTTGTTTATAATAAACAGGAGTATATACGTGTGATTTGAAATTATTGAGGAGTAAATTATCTGGTGGAAAATAAAGAGCAGTCATTTTCAAGTTATTATTATTTATTTGTTGAAATAAAAATAATACCTACAAAATATGTAATTAAAACAAAGGTCTGAACAAATAATTATTATTGTAAGTAGATAACACAAAAAATATTTTTGATTAAAAGCAGGAATTAATGCTAAATCAATATTCTCGTTATGATTTGGAGTTTTTAAATTTAGTTTACCCGTGTTTTAATTACATATTTTGTAGGTATTATTTTTATTTCAACAAATAAATAATAATAACTTGAAAACGACTGCTCTTTATTTTCCACCAGATAATTCACTCCTCAATAATTTCAAATCACACGTATATACTCAAGTTTCGAACTAGAATCATCAGTTGCAGTGCGGGGGCTAGACGCTAGTAAATTTACCTACCCATGAATGCATTTTATCTTTGTTGTACTATCCATATTGTTTATGCCTTCCTTGTTGCACTTATTAATTTTTGAATGTTTAGACTGGTTTTTGGATAATCTGTATGTCTACCTTAGTCTTATTAATTAAAAGCCACATCTTTCATACAAAAATACACTCAATGCGATGTGGATAATGAAAATTACCTAATTAATTAGAGATGTTTGCGATGTTATATTTTTTTATAAATGTAGAATTTTTAAGCAATTTTATATTTATAATAAATATACCATAAATATTAGGGTGTCCGTTATTTTACAAAACTTAAAATTTTTTAAGCCCCATCTTCTAGACCTCATAAAAATGTCAAAAAATGAGCTGTGCAAAGTTTCAGTCCATTCGGTCAATATTAACCCATGCTACCGAGAGGTTAAAGTTTAAATGGGATTTAAATGGGTCTGGTGCATTTCTAGAGACTTTGTGGCATAACTTTTTATCTTCTTACATTTTAACTTGAAAATTTGTATACTTATGTTGTTGAAACTGCTGAACACGAATATGATAAAATTCAAACTCTAAGAAAAACTTCTGACAGTTGACAGCTGTCAAAAAAGCGGTCAACGTCACTAAAATGAGCATTTTTGAGGACCTGTTCTTGAGAACAGCTCATTTTTTTGACATTTTAAAAAGATCTAGAGAGTGGGACCTAAAAAACTTTAACTTTTTCAAAATAACATAACACCCTAATAAATATAGTACTCTAAGGGCCGATATTATAAAACTTTTTACTTTCTGGATAAAATTTACTTTGATAGTAAATTCATTTGTTCTGTCAATTTCATATTTAAATTGACAGAATAAATTTACTCTCAAAGTAAATTTTATCTAGGAAGTAAAAAGTTTTATAATACCGGCCCTAAATGGTTATGATATAAAAGTGAGTGAAGTAAACTTTTAGCATGACCATTTGAGCATACAAAAATCAGGATATTACCAAACATTTAATTTTGAAAATCTAAATTGTCATGTGCTATCTGAATGTACTGGCCGCCTGAAGAAAGTAAGACTGGGATTGGTCTGTTATACGTATTTCATGTACTACAAAGTGTTTGCAGCGATCAATACCGAAATTTAAGAAAAGTTATTTCCATAACTTTTATTTATTACTGCCTTTTGTGTTTTTATATATAACACTTTTTTATTAAATTTTTAACAAAAGAAGGGCACACGCTTAATTAAATCAAACAACGTTTAGATGGCGTTTATGGTGATTTATCTCCATATTAATAATCTCTTGAACATGAGGTCGGCGAATTGAAGCGGTGACGCCTCAAAAAGTTGCAATCATTGAAGAAATGGTATTAGAAGATCGCCGTTTGAATGTTAAGAGTTAGCAGTGATGTCTGACATTTCGGAAACAAGTGTTCGCCGAATTTTTCATGATCATTTGGGTATGAATAAAATTAGTGCAAGATGGGTACCGCGTCTTCTGTCTGCTCTTCAACGTCAACGTCGCGTCGAATGTGCGCGCTCGATTTTAAACTTGTGTGGAGGCGACCCAAAGCCGATTTTGCAATACATTGTCACTGGAGATGAAACAATTGTTCTGTATTATGATCCTCTATCCAAAAGGGAATCGATGGAATGGCGGCGACCTGATGAACCTCGTCCCAAAAAGGGAAAAGTCGTTCAATCGACAAAGAAAGTTATGGCAACAATATTCTGGAATTGTGACGGCTTTTTACTGATTGATTTAAAGAACGCAATACAACTGTTAACAGTACATATTATGGTTCTTTATTGCATAAATTGAGAAACAATATTCGTGAAAAACGTCGAGGAAAATTGACAAGACGTGTTCGATTATTACACGACAATGCACCCATTCATACTGCCACAATCTCACAAGCTGCCATTCGCGAATGCGGCTATGAAGCATTGGATCATCATCCACCGTACAGTCTGGATATGGCTCCTAGTGACTATTATTTATTTTCCAATTTCAAGAAAGACCTTGGGGCACGTCGTTTTAAGGACCAGAATGGGTTGCAAGCAGTTGTAATTGAACATTTTGAATGAAAAACTACAGATTATTTTTACAAGGGCATTAAATTATTAATTCCACGTTGTAATAAGTGTGTTGACATTAGGGGAGATTGTATTGAAAAATAAAAATTATTATATTTTACCAAGTTTATTTTTCTATATCAGGCCGAGAATTTATGGCGCTTACCACGTATCTATTCAAGATCCCTATTTACATTTATAAGCAATAGAATGTGGAAGAGATAAGAATGGAATGCGAGTGGAAGATTCCGAACGCGAGATGACAGCGAGCGTGAGGAACCACGAACATCGAATTTTGATTCTAACTGAGTAACAGACCGTGCTTTCTCCAAGACCACAAGAAAATTTAAACTTAGCAGTATTTACAATTTGAAAACAAGCACAATAACCTTAAGAAGTATGACATTTAATGTAAACAATGAAATCAAGGCTAACCGTTTTTTTATTATACTGTTACAGAATATTCATTCCATATCTAGTGATGGAATGAAATACATGCAAAACACATAAGTAGGGTAGTGTTTTAGAATATTTATTCTAAAACAAGAGTTAGAATATTAAGTTTTTATTATCAAAATTAATTTCAGAATATACAAATTTCATAGTTGTCGTGGAGAAAATTGATTTCTGCAAGTAACTCGTATTAGAGGTATCTAAAGGGTGTTAAAGCTCAATGCGATTTTAAACATAATAAATTTAAATACCTATATCAACGCCAATCTGTAATGTTCATAGCGATATCTTTGCAACTGTAGCTTTTTTTTTAAGAGGTGAAAATCTTCAAGACAACTATGAATATGTCGCAGAAGTTCTGGATTCCGATGGCGCGGGTTACGCCAACGGCCGGCAGCTCCGAGAAACATCCAGGCATCACCGTTCCCTACCCCACCAGTCTACCAGCTAAAAACACCCCTTCTCTGTCCCTCTGGTACCGGAACTGTCTTTAGATTATCATCAGTATCCAGCGGCTTGTCTATAGTTTATTCTTCCTTTCCTTTCTAATCCCACATCCTTTCCTTGGCTTTAATTACTTTTTTTATGAAGATGTGCCCTATGTCCCATTCACCTTTACTCTCTATCATTCTGTTTATCATTGATGCTACGTTTGCCATATTGTCACCAAATTGTATCTCCATTTCTCGCCTCTGCCTAGTCCATCTTGGCCATTCAATTATGGTATGTGGTATGGTGCCCCTGTTCCTGCAATATATGCAATCTTTGATAGCCATCTAAGTATACGCTGTAGCTATGAATCCTGACTGCTTCTCGTTTCAATTGGATTACATTTACACTAGCGCATGCATGATGTAAAGGCAAAGTATTGTTAAAGTATCGTGAAGAGTCGACACTTCACACGGCAAATTATTTCGATTCTCGAGCGTCACGACACTCAGGTAGTATCGAGATCCCATCGCTAATAATAATGTGTTTGTTTATATTTATACCTATACCTTTGGTAATGAAGAATTTGCATTGAATCATGTATTGGGTGTATATTGAATAAGCGTTACCAGTGCAAACTTTAAGGGACTCCAGGAAGATTTACTGCAAATACTCATATTTGCAATTTGGCATTTCATTATATTAAAAAAATAGCACACTCTACTTCAAAAATTGAAAAAACAAAAATTCAATATGTAACTAAAAGTTGCAGAGTTGATGACGAGTCTTTGCACTGACACTATCGCTATGGCATCAATGTTATCATACACTGTGTCTGAAATGACCCAGGGCATATAAAAATTAACATGGGGAAAAATGTATAAGATCAGAGCTTGCTGTGGCTTATTATAATACATCAAATCTTAACAAAGCGACATTTGCAAACAGTACAACAAATTAAATATTACTATAGAGTCAAAATCTTTGGATGCAGAAGAATGCCCTATCTACAAGAAAAAAATTAATCTCCTCAAACACACAACATTTGTAACTAAATAGCAACTAAATTCATCTTCTGGTCATTCTTCTGCATCTATCGGTATGAGCCAACTCAATCTCTTTTACCAAAATGTTAGAAGCTTACGTTCAAAGACACATAGCTTTTATAACGCAGTCATTGAGAGTGAAAATAGTTTATTTGCCCTTACAGAAACTTGGCTAGACACTGACATTTTGGACTCGGAATTAGTGTCATCTAATCTTATTCTTTACAGAGCAGATCGAAATTTTGATCTCACTTCCACCACTAGAGGTGGGGGAGTTCTGATTGCCGTGAACTCTTATTTCCACTCTTGTCGCTTAGACCTTAATTTTATAAATGAGTTAATACCATCAGTAAATATTGTAGGCATTCAACTATCAGTTGGGAAAAGATTTTTATATATTGTGGTTTATATCCCTCCTAATTCGCCTGTTAATTTATATGAGGATCTTTTTGAAGCTGTCTGCAGTCTTGACTATTTACTCGATGATGATAATGACTTAATCCTTTTGGGAGACTTCAACATCCCAAATTACATTAAGTACGTCAAAGGGGAACTTAATCAGTCTGGATCGGTGTCATCCGTAATAAATTTTATGAATTTTTTGGGCTTAACTCATTACAATAATGTACTTAACATAAGTCAAAGAATTTTAGACCTTGTCATGAGTAGATCTGATATTCAAGTAATAAGATCGTCCTCTCCATTAGTAAAAATAGACAATTACCACCCGCCACTAGACATCACTATCAATATGACCGATAGTCCTGAGAATTTTCAGTCTAATAAACTTAAAAAACTTAATATTAAGAAAGCAAACTTTCCTCTTCTTTATAATAGGATTCTAGAAACTGACTGGAGCTTCCTAGATAATTATAATAATGTAGATTCGGCATGCGAAGGGTTTTACAAAACGCTAAATCTTATATTTCAAGAAAGCGTCCCCACAACTGTTTTCAAAGGTTCCTCTTATCCAGCTTGGTTTAATGGGAGTATTATTACGCAGTTAAAACAAAAAGAAAAACTACGCCGAGCTTATCGATCAACTGGTAACGCTGAATACTTTGAAAGATATAGAGATCTGCGTATTCAAATTAAAAAAGATACAGCTATATCACATTCCAACTTTGTGCAAAAAACAACTTGATTTACAGAGTAACCCATAACAGTTTTGGTCATATGTAAATAATATGCGTAACATCTCTTCTATACCAAGTTCTATGAGTTATCTGGGAACTCAGATATGTGACCCTCAACAATGTGTTAATGCATTTGCCTCATTTTTTAACTCGGCGTTTATTAAATCAACTGATCTTAATCTTGATGATGACTTGGGGGAAAATGTTAACACTCCGCTCCTTTTACTTCCTATTATTTCTGAAGTTGATGTAATTAAAGCATTAAAAAAATCTAAATCAAAAATGACTACTGGCCCTGATGGAATTCCATCATTTTTATTAAAAGATTGTGCTATCGTTTTTGCTAAACCTCTAACTACCATATTTAACCTGGCCCTGAGTTCTCTGTGTTTTCCTAATGTCTGGAAAGAGGCTAAGATATGTCCTATATTTAAAAAAGGTGACAGGTCTGCTATTGATAACTATAGACCAATCACAATATTGTGTAATTTTAGTAAAGTTTTTGAAATGGTTCTATATGATGTTATGTAGTCCCACATACAGTCTCAAATTGTCGACAACCAACACGGATTTGTCAGAGGTAGGTCCACTGTAAGTAATTCGGTTTGTGTTACACAGTTTATTGCCCAAGCTCTTGACAATATTTCTCAGGTCGATGTCATTTATACTGATTTTTCTAAAGCTTTTGATAAGCTCGATCATGGTATTTTACTGAAAAAGTTGCATAATTTTGGACTAATTGATAATTTCGTTCTTTTTTTGAAATCATACTTATGTAACAGACGTTTAAAGGTTCAATACCGTGGTTTCAACTCATATGAGATCATTGCAACTTCTGGGGTCCCCCAGGGATCTGTTCTGGGTCCATTATTCTTTATTATCTTTATAAATGACATCTGCTGGGGTATTGAATCACAAATGTTACTATATGCTGATGATTGTAAACTCTTTCGCAAAATAGACTGCCTTAACGACTGTAATTTACTTCAAAGGGATCTCTCTGAATTACATAGATGGTGTGATATGAATCTTTTGCCCCTTAATATAGAAAAATGTAGTGTGATGTCCTTTACCCGGAAAAAAAATTCTCTGAACTTTTCTTATGTCATCGACAGCATATGCTTAAGCAAAGTTACTGAATTTGAGGATCTTGGGATAACTTATGACTCCAAACTGACTTTCATTAGTCATATAAATAACATTATTTCTAAGAGTTACAAAATGCTTGGGTTTATTGTGCGAAACTCTAAATGGTTCACGGCAATAGACACAATGAAAATGCTTTTCAATTCATTTGTGAGATCAAAGTTAGAGTATGCCTCTCTTGTATGGAGCCCTGGATATAAAGTTCATATAGGCAATTTAGAGAACGTACAGAGACGTTTTCTTAAATTTTTATGCTTCAGTACCGACGGTGTTTATCCGATCTGTGGTATAGAAGAGGACATTTTAACTAATAGATTTCAAGTGCAGAGCTTGGAAATTCGTAGACGTTACCTGGGCATTGTATTCCTGCATAAATTATTAAATAATATTATTGACAGCCCTTGTCTATTGGTGCAGATAAATCTGTATGTTCCTAGACTGCCCGTACGTAATGTAAACGTTTTTTATTCTTCAACACCTCAATCAAATGTTCTTCTATTTTCACCACTTTACAGAATTTGCAATGACTTTTGAATGATTCAAAATGAAATTGATATATTTAGTTCCAACGTGGTAGCTATACGAAGGGCTCTATTACATTGAGACCTAAATTTTATCAGTGTAGTGTTGTGTGTATAAGCCTTTTAGTCTACTTTTTATGTTTCATTTCCTCTTGTTCCTGTTTTTGTTAATTAATTAATATTTTGTTATAACGTGCTTTGTAATATTTCCCATCCTGTAATAGGCGGCTAGCTGTTGGATGGTGTACAAATAAATAAATAAATAAAATAAATAAAATCTTATTACAATAATTGTTGTGGCCTTATAGTGGTAAAGTAATTTAACAATTATTTAAAAAAAATGTTGATTATGGTGACACATATTAGTTTATCTTTCATGATCCGATATTATTTAACTTATATTGGTACAATCTGAAAAGATAATTGACATTTATAAAATAATTTATTGGAGCAGTGAGAATTGGTGTTTTTGAGAATAATAATAATAATAATCCTTTATTGCCCAACAGTATTAAACCATTTACAGGACAAAAATACGAATAACAAACTGACAAATGAATAGTGTACATATGTAGCTTATAAGTAAGTAAATATTTACTGCATTTATTAAATTATACAACCATAGTTTCAATGTTTGTCTTGTGCAGTATCGATTTTAATAAGTTATTATTTATATCTAACTCGGAAGTTAAATTATTGAAATTCTTACACATTGTGTTGATAGGTGATTTCAACCCTATGTTTGTACGACTGGTGATAGTCTGAAAAGTATTTACATATCTAGATTCTAATCTGGGTACATTGAAAGATATTTGTGATAATAATGCTTCACAATCAATTTGATTGTCAAGCATTTTATATAAGAAACACAAGCTGGCATTTATTCTCCTTGTTTCCAGAGATAATGTGTTAAATCTATCGAGTAATTCCATATGATCACAACCTCTATTAGGATAAATACCAGTTTGTCTAAAACTTAAATATTTTAGGAATTTTCTTTGAATTGTTTCCAATTGATTTTTGTTTAATATGTATAAAGATGACCATATTAACGAACAGTACTCCATTTTAGAACGAACAAGGGAATTGAATAGCAACTGTAAACAATGAATATCATCGAAATGTCTAGTGTTTCTGATTATAAATCCCACAGATTTATTCGCTGCATTACATAACTCTTCCATGTGAAAGGAAAATGACAAAGCTGGATCATATATTATCCCAAGATCTTTAGTTTTATAACATCTGCTAATAGGGCTATTTTGAATATGGTAATTGAATACTATAGGGTTCAGCTTTGTTGTAAATGACATGTACTTACATTTACCAATGTTCAAGTTTAATCTATTGTTTGTACACCACTCAACAATTATATTAATTTGCTGCTGCAAATATTCACAGTCAGAGAGATCTTTTACAACTGAATAAATCTTTAAATCATCTGCAAACAACAAATTATTACAATTAATTGCTCTCGGAAGATCATTAATATATAACAGAAATAGTAGAGGGCCCAAATTGGATCCTTGCGTAACACCAGAAGTAGGAACAATTGTATTAGAGCTAAACCCCTTATATTGTACAATTTGTTGACGGTTCAAAAGATAAGATTTAAAGAGTAATCTCAAATCCTCACTAAAACCTTACATGGATAATTTTCTCAATAATTCAAAATAATCGATTTGATCAAAGGCTTTCTGAAAGTCAGTGTATACTACATCAACCTGAAGTTTCTGATCTATCGAACTGGCAACATATTGTGTAAAAACTGTTAAATTGGATAAAGTACTTCCTTTCTGCATAAAGCCATGTTGAGTTGGTTCTATGAAATTTTTTATTTGCATGAAAGTGTCTTTATTCAGCAATGACTGAAAGATTTTAGCAAAATTACAAATAATTGATATTGCCCTATAGTTTGCTACATCGGATCTCGCGCCACTTTTATGAACAGGATAAATTCTAGCAACTTTCCATAAAGTTGAAAATTTACAAGATTTTATGATAAGATTAAATATAATGTATAATGGACGAAGAAATATAAATTTACAATCTTTAATTAGAAAGCTTGGTATTTTATCTAGTCCTACAGTCATTGAGTTTTTTAATTTTTTTATCGAGTTTAAAATATCGTTATCAGAGATTGCACTTAAAGTTATCATTTCTGTAGATTCAATTCCAATTGATATACGACCAAAAAGATTTTGCATCGTTTTTAATATTTTGTTGAATGTTAGTTAGATAAACTTTATAATCATTTGCGATTCTGTTTTTGCAATTTGTTCTAATTATTTTGAATTGATTATAATAAAATTCAGTTTTATAGTTTTTATACTTACTAAATATGAGCAAGATATTTTTGTTTTATCATAAATATTAACTCTACTGTACCAAGAAAGAAACTTATTTTGTTTATTTTTGTAAACTGGAATAAAATTATCAAAAGCTACTTCTAATATATTATAAAATTTCGTACATACTTCATCAACCTCATTATAATCATTAGGAATTGACCAGTCTATATCAACAAAGAATTGATAAAGCCCATGATAATCAGCTTTACGAAAATTGTAATTCTTTGAGCTAATATTTGCAGGAAATTTGTTTGGTCGATTTATTTTTAGTTTAAATTCAATCAATAAGGGAGGGTGATGAGAATAAATATAATAATATTTACATCAATATTTCAAGTTAAGGAGGCCACAGCAAACTATGATCCTATTAAATTTTCTCCATTTCTGTATGTTCTGAATGGCTTCAGACACCCTATATAGGCAAAACTGATAGTGAAAAAAGCAAAATATTTTCCTCTTGGTGAAGGCCTTATTTTCAGTTGAAAATTGATCCTCTTTTAAGCAATCTTCCCAGGGATCCTTAATTGCATTTATTTTTATTACATGAATATAATGCTTTCACAACACAAATAATATTAAAGAAAATAATTTGAAACATCAATTTTATTGCTTTCTGGGTCAGCAGCAGAACTGAGAAATACCTTCATAATAAACGATTAAATTAAATTATTTTTTTAGGTATGCAACAAAGGTTTACTCCAGAACAGATCGCCATACAAGCATCTTCAGCGTTAGCCTGGTGTTTTGTTGAATTAGCTGTATATAGTTGTACTCTATACATAACTAACATTCAAACAAGTTTACACACATTAGATCTACTAGCTTATAGTGGTTATAAATTTATAGGTATTATTGCTAGCATTTTAGTGAGTCTACTTGCAGGACATACAGGTTATTACACGACACTTGTTTATGTTAGTTTGGCGTTAGCGTTCTTTCTAGTACGATCACTTAAAGCACAGGTATTACATGAAAGGCAAACTCAATATTATGGAGAAGCACCAACAGGAGGAAATAAGAGGCGTTTATATTTTCTATTATTTGTCGCCTTCACTCAACCTGCATTATCGTTTTGGTTGTCTTTTCATTTACTTAAATCAGCACCTCTGATTGTGGCAGCCACACCATCATAAATTAAATAATAATAATAGATGAATTATAATAAATATTTAGTAATGTAAAAACACTTCCATTGTTAATTTATTTTGGTTTGCAAAATCCATCTGAATATTTCTTTAATAAATAAAGTTGTAATACTAGTAGGTTTTAATGCCATACTACCTAACCAGTTTTTTTGTATAAAAGAAGTATATTTTTCTTTATTATTAACGACCGTGTGTATATTTATGTATTTTTTTATATTCCTTTTTTTTTTAATTAAACACTTTATATTTCCAATATTTCGGTTTTTATTTAAACCATTTTCAAGGACTAGTAAAAAACAACAATTATTAATTAAGATATAAATTAAACTAAGAATGGCAAATATTAACTTACAAAATGTGTGTAGAAATTGTTAAAAAACAACCGCTTTTGAATTTTTTGACAAATAAACAATTTTTGTCGAATGATGAAAAAACAAAAGTAAGAAAACAGAAGATGTAAGAATTTTAGAAAAAGTTTGAAACTAAGATAGTTGAGGTGTGTATTGGTGTTTGTTGGATTTGAATAGTAAGTAGGAATACGTTGAGCTCAGGCGACTGATATCATTTCGATGGTTCATAGTTTGTTTGTTGGTAGCAATGTAACACATTTCCAGAAATAATCTTTTTTTGTGCTATCCTTCGTTTTCTAAAATAATAGGGTTGTCATAGTCAATTCTGTGGTCCAGAATTGACACCTTCGCCAACGAATAACTCAACACAAAAGTTTGTAGACTAAAACCAAATTCCACCGCACTAAGTACTCATGTTAATAGACTGGACCACAGAATTGACTATGACAACCCTATTATTTTAGATAACGAAGGACAGCACAAGAAAAGATTATTTCTGGAAATGCGTTACATTGCTATCAACAAACAAACTATGAACCATTAAAGTGATATCAGTCACCTGAGCTCAACGTATTCCTACTTCCTATTCAAATCCAACAAACACCAATACACACCTCAACTATCTTAGTTTCAAACTTTTTCTAAAATTCTTACATCTTCTGTTTTCTTACTTTTGTTTTTTCATCATTCGACAAAAATTGTTTATTTGTTAAAAAATTCAAAAGAGGTCGTTTTTTAACAATTTCTACACACATTTTGTAAGTTAATATTTGCCATTCTTAGTTTAATTTATATTTTAATTAATAATTGTTGTTTTTTACTAGTTCTTGAAAATGGTTTAAATAAAAACCGAAATTTTGGAAATATAAAGTGTTTAATTAAAAAAAAAAGGACCGAAATAACCCAATATTCCCAATAATACATAAAACAAGTATAAATACTGAATGTGTAATATAATAATTGTCTAATATTCTTTAGCATTTAATCGCTGTGACATATTTATTTTCGTTTAAGGAAGAGTATTTTAAAATATGTTTAATTCTTTTATAAATAAATATGTATTGATTTTATTATTATGCTTTTGTGTATCTGTATTATAATAGAATAGCTGTGAATGTCTGTGTGCACCGTCTGTATCTGCACAAAATAAATTCAAAGGGGCAAGTAACAAGTCAAACTGCCACCATCGGACGAAGAAGGCATATATTTAGTGGTTGATTCAAACCTTTTTGTTCTATTGAATTTATGGATACTTAACCTTAAGTCTACCTAACCAGCAGATAAAATAATAAACCATCATGGGCAGTGCTTAGTTACTGAAGCCAGATTTACACTTTAATTGCAATGGGCCATATTAGAAGCCTCGATTAAAGGTATCTCTAACTAAAGTTATGTTTAAGATCAACACGAATAGAGATAGCTTAATCTAATTGTAATAGGTGGGAAAAGATAAGAATTGGTCAGCATGGTAATTAAACATGCTGTTAATTTAATAGTGTGATGCGAATATGACTCAATATGTTTTACTATTGTGGTGATAGATGTCGCATTTATTTTTTAATTTTAGTATCCCTGTATATTATTTTAGGAAGAGTGGAAACTATCTAGGGGTACAAGTGCTGATTGGTTGAAGTCAGTGTTAAATCCAAGGGAACCGCCGGTGGAATTTTTCCCCTGGATGACAAAAAGTTATCCCCTCCCCCTGGAAAGAAATTCCTAAGTAGGTGATAATTGTGATTCTGTATATGTAGTAAGCAATAAAATACTTTGAGCTCGTCCTCTATAGTAACTCCTCAGGAGAGATTAACTTTGCGCTTTCAAAATAAATTTGTAAAGTACTATTGGTTTCATAATGATCTAGAACATCAAGGCTAATATGATGCTATTTTTATGATTTTATCCTATGCGTTTACACTGAAAAAAAGAGCATTATATTAACCTTGCTGTCCTAGATCATTATGAAATCAATAGTACATATCAAGAAGTACAACTGTGGATATTATCTTACCTATCTTGAATTAACTTTACTTTACAGTGGAGGAATTGGTATGAAAAATACAAGAAATTCAAGAAACAGAAGAACATTTTACGTGACCTAAGACAAACTAGAGCTCCTAAGGGGGAAAGTGACTGTATAAAAAATACACTATGCAGAGCCTCTGAATTTCATTATTTTAAGAAAGAATATATCATAGATTGTGTATTCAACATTAGAATCTTGTAGATAAAAGTATGAACTATACTTTCACTAAAGTATTATTAGAATTTGTCAGGAAATAACTAAATAAACATAAAAACTGTAACCATAAGTATAAATATTTCTTCTTAAAACTAAAATATCTATAATAATTTGAAAGTACTCGAGTAGTTCACAGATCAACAAATTTAATTAATAAAACTTTATTTGTAACAACAATAATCATGTTACAGTTTCGGTTATTATTATCATTTTTGGGCAGTTTTGGTGGACAATAGTTCAGCTATGCTGAAAGGGATGGAGCTGTAGCTACAGCGTATTATTACTATATTTTAGTGTTATTTCTAATTTTAATTATGTTATTAATCTTCGAATGCACATTAAAATTTTTAAAATGATTTTTATTTAAACATATACATTACCATAACTATCTTACATAGACAACTTTAAATATCTGTAATTCAATTATGTAATGCAAAACATAATAATATCTCTAGTATTTGTTTTCATAAATTCTAACTAAATATAGTTTATTCTAGAATTGACGCGATACCGACGTTTTAATATGAATTCTGAAGAATAGCTCGTAACAGCATTTGGCTTAGTGTGCCAATGGATAGCGCCAAGAAATGTGCAGAGATGAGAAAATTCACAGTATAGAACAATGTTTACAACAAATGGAATGACAAGAGTGTGTGTGCTCAGCCATCTAAGGCAGCTTCCCAACTTGTCTCGAAAATTCAGAGAGGTCGCCATTCTAAGATTGTTGTGGCTTGATGAGGTCTCAGCTATGATGGGGTCACATACATGCATTTATGTGAAAAGGAAATGAAAACATCAGCCATAGTGTAGCAAGAATTGGACCTGAAGTGCATTTTGACACCCTTGAGCAAGGCCTTCTTCAACAATCCAGAATGGATCTTTCAACAAGATTCTGTACTAGAATCCTTAACATATTATTTTACATATGTGACTCCTTTTTACACTGATGTTCATGTAAAAAGTTAACGTTTAGTGAACTAATGTTACAAAATTTTTATTGCACACTAATGTCAACGAGAGATGTAGGATAAATGATTTAGTTTAGCACCTAAAAATCAAAGCACTTGATATGATGATGATGTACATGACATAAGTCACAAATTTTAAAAAATATTAAGTAAATTGATTACTCTAGTAAAGCGTTATGATCACAGATAAAACTTTGTAAGATACACATAATTATATAAAAAGTCTCTTCATTGCACTCACGTCTTTTAGAATACTCGCTCGTGTCTTAAACCGTTAGCGCAATGAAGACTTTTTTAGAATGAGTTTTTATACTTGTATCTTAAATATCTATTGAACAAACAAAACTTCCATTTTAAAAAAGTTTTATAAGATTTCTAGTATGATGTCGGTATTAACCGTAAAAGCAATGTGGTTGTTTTTACAATTTACAATGGTTAGTTTGTATAGTAGTATTACAAACGTTAATTGTAGCCTACAACAGTTTACTTTTTACACTTTATAGTAGATTAGTCTCCGCTTTGTAAAGAAACAAAATTTGCAATTAGAAAAATCTTTATTCGACTTTTGTTCATTAAATTGTACAATACTGTAATATACTAATTTTTTAGTCATTACATTTATGTTGTTTTATCAATCAAGTTGCTGTTCAATCCACGCAACATATTCAGAAACCCTCGTAAATACAGAAGGGTAGCCTTTTTCACAACCTGCTCCGCTTCCAAACGATACAATGCCAATTTGTTTCGCGTTTCTTGGATTTTCTTCATAAACTCCTCTTATGAGAGGGCCACCAGAATCTCCATTGCAAGCTCCTCTACCATTGCTACCATTCAGACAGATATTAGTTTTAGTGATATAGCTACCAAAAAATCTTTCACATTCTTGGTTGGAGATAATCTTGTCTACAGTATAAAGTAAAACTTCACTAAGAGAACCAGATTCATCAGAATACCTTCCCCAACCACTAACCATTGCTTTTTCATCGTCAAGAGAAGCAGTATCTGTGTATAGTTTAACTGGCCAAAGGTGTTCTAAAAATGTATTGCTTAGTTATAAAACGATGCTTATTTAAAAACAAGTTTTAACTTACCGTCGAGTTCAATTTTCTTGGAAAGAAGAATAACAGCAATATCGTTTGAGATTTTGAAGGGATCCCAATGTTCGTGAACCTTGATTTCTCTGGATTGAACAATCTGCTGATATTCTTCGTTTTCAAATATTCTATGAGCATCAGCTATTACTTCTGCTGAACTAGCACTGCAATGAACACAACGCAAAGATTATTATTTATCATTATTTCCACTTCCAATATTTCAATTATTTTAAATTTAATTCTTAAAAGTGTAGTATCTTAATTCAAAAGATATTTCTTTTTATCAAAAACATACTCGTCAACGCAATGTGCTGCTGTGAGAACTGCATCGTCACGTATTATAGAACCACCACAAAATGCACCACGGCTGCTAATTACGGCAGCCTGCAAATCAAGAAAGGATATTATTGAGGGATTATTATGTATATGTATTTTATAAATAAAATACCTGAAAAGGTACACCACCTGGTTCCACTTCTATACCACCTACTATTTTTGGTGCAATAGCAGGTATTTTAGGCATTACATGGAGATGCTTAGGTTTTATTTTAGACCAGTCTCTGGTAGCCTAAATTTAGAATATTTGTCATTTTAAATATTTCAGATCATTATTTAAATATATTTAAACTATATTACCTGCGCCACAGCAACTATAGCCAAAACTGTGAGAATAAGGTGCTTCATTTTAGTCAATGTTTAGAACAAATTGATCAATTCTATTTCCAATACAGTTTTTATACCTGCCATAATCTTATCTTTTAAGAGTGAATACTTCAAAAGATGTTATCAATATTCCAAAAAGATTCATACATTTCAGTCTTTATTTACTAGTACATTTCAGTTATTTTAGAAGATTTAAATGAATGATAATAATGAATCACTGCTAATTATACATTTGAAATTCCACTCCATGCTTCTGATGGCTAGTTTCCGCATTTGCAATAGTCTCTATGTGTCATAGGGGTAATAAATGGGTTTACTTGTTAAATAACCTATCGGTTATTTGCCTTAATGCATTCATCTGTTGTTTAGTTTTGATATACAAAGTGTTATTATTTATGATACGTTATTAAAAATGTCAATACTTATTAATTATGATACGCACCTGTTTCCCAACTCAAGAATTATTCAAAGAAATTAAGGGAAACTATAAGGGATGTGTCCAATTTCCTGGAATCCTGCATCAATCACAGTTTGCTACATGCTTACAGCTTGATACAAATACTTAATTAACATTTATTGCAACAAATAACCGTAGCGGTATCTATATAAGTAAAATAGGGGAAACCCACTCAACTAACAACAGGTGTTCTTGGCAATGTCGAAGATATGAAAAAGATGTATTTTTTATGTATTAATTTTAACGCGTCAAAAATATACCGGGAGGCACGTAATTATTACATGCCATTGAGTATTACTTTGAAATATTAATTGTGGCATGGAAAAAGAATTACAAGTACGCCATTTTCATAATATGAATTTCTACTCCAGCGCTACTAGGCTCAAAGCATCTGGCTACCGATAAGCATAAAAAGATATTTAATATATTATGTTGCTGACTCTTCTTCTAAGTTACAAGATTTTTTTCGGTAAAAGTAATTTTGGAAACAAAGAAAAGCAATTAGCGTTAGCTGAAGGACTGTTTGAATTTCATACTATTAATAGAAATCAGAGTTTCCGGTGAATGGATTGCATATCTAAAAAACATTCAAAAATTGTTTGAAAAGCTTGCTTAATAAATTATTTATGGGAGAGAATGCCTAATGTCCCAGCTTTATTGATTCAGAAATCTGGTCACCTTATCTTTCACAAACATAGCTGTTATTATCTTAGCTGTAAAAACACTAATCCTGGTGGCATGCAATGAGAAGATGATGCAGTTTCTTGCACCAATAACTTATGTAAAATCTTAATGCACCGCTTCCTTGCAACCGTAAATAATTGACCTCTCATTGAACCTAAGGAACCTTGAAAAAAAAGAAAGAAGTATAGTAGCCTGTGATTCCAAAATATGCTATTTATACTATTAGCCACTTTTTCTATAGATGAGGCCATATTATTTGTATGTTATTAATAACTTCATTTAATTGTTTGCTGTGTAACATTAGAAAATCCTTTTATTCTTGCAAACTACAATGAAGTATAGATACCCTGTGTTGTGCTTCATTTTTGCATTTCTGGGATATATTCTTACTTTTTCACTATTCACAAATAAAGGACATACTTTTTCTGTCGTGTAGAAGCAGTCTCCCAAAAGTTCTGTACTGATAAACGTACGTGATACATGCCAGCAGCAAACCTAGTTTTATCTGATAGTATAGCATGATCTATGTAAATGTACGGTCTATGACATTAGAGCGCGCCATCCTATATAAAAGACATAGTCATATTACACCTTGAGAGGAAAATCTGGCAAAAATTACCTTACAACAATCAATTGCGTTACTTAGATTATTGATGAAAAGAAAATATAGCAGTGATCCAAGATTGAACATCTATGGAACACTAGAAATTGTAGAATATGTTACAGAATTCAGAAGTCTAGATATGACAAAGTGAGTTCATTGTGTTAAATAAGACAAATAGTTGTACCGATGCTGGATAACGCCAGAACATGTTACAAAGGAGGATACAATGTCGGTACAATCTTTTATTAAGAAAGATGGTATCAAATCAGTTCTGGACGTTTTTTTTTAGTTTATGGCAGCTTTTAAAATATTATTTATAGACATTCGATGAAAATTTACAATGGTTGAACCACAAGTTGAAGATGCACTTTTAAAGAAGTCACCAAATTCATTAACAAAATCTCATACATGTATATTACAAAACATGTTATTCTATTAAGATACCCTTTCCAGACGTCATTTTACTCTTTTTATTTATGTATAGAAGACCAGAATTGCTTTGAACGTCTACATAGTCATTGTATGTGTTATTGCAGTCTAGGACATTGGGCGCGACCATCTTGGCGCGAGGATAGTTTGACGCGGGACAGTTCGGTGCAGGGACATCTCGGCGCATGCACACTTCGGCTCCAGGACACTTGGGCGCAGGCACGACGGAAAGGCAGTTCGATGTTTTGTTTTGATAAAACGTTTTTTTTTTGGACAATTAATCTAATTTTTGGGACAAGCTACGCTGTTATCAGTATACCTTTTTTTATTTTTATGTACACACATCAGGATTGGCAAAAAACATGTTTTTAAAAAACAGTTGTTTTTTAAATTAAACATGTTTTTTATCGAAAATGAGTTTAAAACTCCCCATATAAAAAAACATGCTTAAAACATGATTTAAACTGTTTTAAACTAATAAAGATTTTGAAATATTTTAATGAAAGCTTTCAAGAAAGATATTATTAAATTCGGGTACAAATTACCACCATGAATCGTGATTATGCATGCCTGAAACAATAATAAAAGTTTTTATTTTTATCATTACTTTTTTAATTTTACTACTTCCTAGTAAAAACAAAAGTATTAAATATTGGTAAGTCGCCACCGTGCAAATTGTAATTTAGAAATAAAAGGATCATTATTCTTTTTAAATGCGTATTCAGTCCTCTAAAAAAATGCAGAATTATACTTCAACCAAGAATACAAGAATGAGTCATTTTCGTAATCACACCGGAATAAAAAAATACGACCCGAGGTGAGATAAGATAAGAGTGCAAATTGCACGTTGCTAAGAATTCAGTGACGTACGCTAGAACCAACAGATTCTCATTGCTGTTTTACATTTATGTTTAATTAAAAAGGGGTTTGTTCCGCTACTGAATCTTTTTAGCTCATTTATTGTTTATTTTATCATTTAGATTGCAGCGTGGCCTTCGCGTAATTCTAGATGCATTTTACATTTTCGACCACATGTTTGTGATCACATTTTGTATTTTTGGTTGAACTATAGTTAATAGAAGATTGGTGGAATATTGCTAATGTTTATAAAAGAGCATTTCCTCAGGAATTTTTGTTTATTTAGATTTACCATTTACGTAACCAGTTCATCCCTGTAATTATTCTTTCTTATTTATAGCAACTCTTTATTAAATGCTATACATCTAAAAGAAATATTTCACATTAATGTTGTTGCAGAAAAATTAGTTGATTTTATACAGTGTGTAAATAAAGTAAGGAATAAAATTTTTTGTATTATCACTGTGGTAAAAAGTAAAAAGTTGCGGATTTTATGGACGTCAATTTTAATTTTTTAGTTTACTACTGTGGGGTCTATGACGTCATCGACTTTTTTTTTAAATGGAACCCCCTTATTTTTTTGCTAGAAATGAAAAGCATATTTTATTCTGAGTTCAACAATACCCCATATGTGGTATTTAAAATTAGTATTTTTTTTGAAATATGGAGGACCGAATGTGATAACTTTCACGAAATTAATAATAAGACTTGGAAGATTAATTATTATTTTCGTGAAAGTGATCACATTCGGTCTTCCATATTTAAAAAAACTAATTTTAAATACCACATATGGGGTATTGCTGACTATTTTGATACATGAATCATCTACTAACACAATAATTAATTAATTCTAGCTGTATTTATTTCATGAAAAACTATTGATTAGATATATTGAGGGATATTTGACATATTTTCACTGTACCAATTGTCATTGCACCAAAACAACTTTTCACTGCAAAATAATAATTTTAATCTTGTTTTCCATTTCCAACAATATATTTTAATTTAAATTGCTAATAAGTTTTAATTCATATTTTATAGATATATCGTTAAAAAGTTTTAATAATTACTTAGAGTATAATTAATTTCTAAAAATATTTTAAATAAATAAATAATCAGAGACGGCTTTGTATAATGTTCAATATGCGGATGATAGTCTTTTGTTTAAAGACGCCATAAGTATAAAGGCTAATTTATCATTGTTAGTAGTAACTATAAATTTTTCTTTGGTTTAAATGTTTAAAATGGTTAAAATATTGAAAACTCATTTTTACAAACACCTTTTCACAACTCTCATGCCCGGTTTCATAAAACCGTCATTAACTATTAGTTAGTAAGCAGATATGCTAAACTAACAGTCGATTAAATTTTATAAGTATTTCTGTAAAATAACAGAATGATTTTAAACATTAGTTAGTAAGCAGTTATTTTAAAAATTAATAGTGTGTTTCCATCTTAAGTTCGCAATAAAATGCAATGTGATACAACCAGATACAACTTCATTTGTATTTTGGCAGTAAAATTACCGCCAAATAAACACATTTTTTGGTGCATTCTTTGTGTTACTTCTGTGTTTACCCTAGTTTTCAAAGTTTGTAAGTATTTAAAATTTATTATTTGCATCTAAAACGTTTACAAAATGCTTATATTATTTTTTCGGTTTGTTTAAGTTAAAATGTGAAAGAAAACGGTTAGGAATTATAATTATACACAACACGAAAAAGAACAACTTACTAATTGAATTAGTAGAGCTAGAGAAGTACAAGCATATCGTACAAAATAAAAAAAATAGAGGGCGTTACAAAAAATAAAGAAAAGCAAGAATGTTGGAGAAATAGCGCCATTGATTATAGCAGTATTGTTGAAAGGAGCAGAAATCCAGACCAACTGAAAGGCTGCTACACAAACATAAAAAGAGTTGGGAAAGAAAAAGTTGCAGGTCACTGAGTGAAATCTACAGAATTTCCACTTCTATCATTGTTCGTAACTCTGGTTAAGGCTTTCTGCAGTTTTTCTTAGCTGTAACATAAATGTGGGCTTTGTGCTATACCATCTGTTAAGTCGGCTGCAGCCGCACGTTGGGCTGCGTAATAGTAATAATCGCCCCTCCCTGCCGCACAAGCTTCATAGCTTCTGGGGCCTGAAAGGCCAGATAATGGGCAGCAGTATTATAATTATAATAATTATTACTATATAAAACAAAATGCGAAAAAGAATGTTACTACACATAAGACCCCTACACAAGGTAAATATTTCCAATAACTTAATTTTATGTAAAGTACCTTGATTTACTGATACAACAGAAATTAAGCAGACTGGAGGTGGTTACGTTTGTGGAGAGCACTACAAGAAAGGTGTTATGTTATAAATCTTGTTTATATTATTATTTAACAATGTTTTATATTTAAGTATTGCAAAATTTTCTAGTTATAATTTTTTTTATAACGTTTCGCATTGACAATAAAGTATATTAAATAAAAATTACTTCTACAAACAAAATGAAATTTTGCTGCTTTTTATTTTCTATGAAGTTTTAACTGTGTGTTAAGATTTAACCTGTGCTCTAAGCACCTGCTATTTTAACAAGATGTTTATCGCATTGTTAAACTTAGCAATGATTTGTGAAACAAACATTTCGATATATTCATACCGAGTATGTATCCATTCGGATCCAGGCTACTTAACGAGAATTAAACAATTCTTTAGAATGTATCCACAATTAAAGCGCCACGTTACAATCACTGTTAAAATCACATCTGTTATATGGAAATAAATTTTGTCGCCGATATGACAAAGACGTATTTATTGAATTTTTAGAAATCAAAAAAGAACAGATGTTTTATATGTTATTTTTATCTATCCAACATGTTATATAAAGAATTTTTAACTTTTACCTTTTAGTACGTAGTTTTGAATTATAGTACGTATAAACGTATTAGTAGGTACCTGTTTTGCTTGCGTGCCCCGTGTGTTTTGCCCCACGTATTATTAGTACAAAAAAAATGACAAAACGATTGGCGAAAACAACAAAAAATCAATACGAATATTTAATAAACTTTATTGAAAAAAATTAAGTATTATTAACTGGCAAAACTAAACCATGCCAGATAAACCAAATTAATAACTTATGGCAACAATTCGCGCTAGAAGTGAATGCGCTTAACATGGGACCTTCCAAAACAGCGGAGCAGTGGAAAAAGGTAAGTAAAATGGAACAGATTAATTATACCTAAATACCTACCTTTTACCTGTAACTGAAAATTAATTTAATAAGTAAATGAACAACATACTAAACTATTTACTATAGTATCTAAGTTAAATTTTTCTGATTAAACTAATGTCAAATCGTAACTCTTCAAATAAAAATTTTTTACTCAAGTAGATGCTTTTTAGGTATTCCTAGAATGGAAAACCAACACAAAAAGAAAAAGCAGGGAGTGTAAGATAGAAATTACCGGCACTGGAGGCGGCCCTAAAAACAAAAAACAGCTGAGCGAGCTGGAAGAAAGACTTCTGAATTTAACTTCAAGAATTCATTTAGGGACAGAATCCCTACCAGATAATTTGGGAAAACAGGTAGGTTTACAGGTATGTCTAAATACTTAATACAAAACCAATATTACTATAAATTTCAGGAAGAGAATAATGAGAATACGACTGAAAGTCTTAATTCCGAAGAAAATGAGGAAAATGGCAGAAACATTGATGTCGTGGATCTGGACGATTGCGACATCCTTGATAATTTAAATTCAATTGATAACGTGGCTGAGGAAGTTTCTTTAATAAATGAATATAATTTAGGGGAGTATTCTGGTTCAACTGCACGGGACGCTGGTGAACAGAAGGAGAAGCAAGTTAATAAAAAGCCTACCAAAACATCTTACCGTAATGCTATATGCTTATTTATTATTATACAAACACAAACTAAATTTAACATTTTTCCTAAGCGCACGACAAACGCTATAGTTCACATATGCTAGCTTCTGCTACAGAAGCGTACAAAGATGCCCAGGAAGAAAGGACGAAGGCATCATTTGAAATGGCGTCGTCATTAAAGTTGTTGAGTACCGCAATTACTGAATTTTCGAGTGTGTGTAAAGATTTAATAGAAGTAGAAAGAAGCAAAGCAGAGGCGCAACTTTTAGTTGCACAACTGTTAAAAGCTGAAGTCCAGCAGACTACAGCAAAATTACAATTAATAAAATATAAAGAAGATAATGACATATATGATTAAACTTTTTTGCTCCTAGCTTATAACGTAACAAAAGAAAATGTATTTTTTTGATTAAAAAAATCAAATGTGTTTGATAAACTTTATTTTAAGATTGGTACAGTTTACAGTTCAGTTTAAATGAATAAAATACTTAGGTGAAATGATATGCTATTAATTGATTCCGAACAGCTCTTCCTTGCAAAAGAAGGTCCTGACGATCTTCGCCAACATTTCCTTGATGCATTTCTATTGCATGTGGTATCTCTTCTTCGTTCCATACTATTTGTTGTCCTTGCGAATTAGCTAAATTATGAAGCACTACACAGGTATATATTATTTTTCCAGCTCGTACTGAATCATAATGCAAAACTCTGTGTTGAAGCAAACAGCGAAATCTCTGCTTAAGTAAGCCAATGCATCTTTCAATGGTATTTCTTGCTAAAATATGACTTCTGGTATATCTGCCTTCAGGTGTGTTGTCTTCAGCATCAATTATAGGAGTTAAGAGCCAGGGTTGAAGTGGATAACCAGAATCTCCGATAAGCCACGATCTTTGCAACTGTCCAGCAAAATACAAACGTTCTACATGATCTCGAACTGCACTAAGTGACCATATTGCTGAGTCGTGAGATGAACCAGGGAATCTCGCATTACAATACAATACAATACTATAGAAGCCCTTTCTATTATAGTATACCATGCCTGGGTATTCAGGATCATCTACAGGTGGACTTTTAATGGCAACGTGTGTGCAATCAATGCAACCAATAATTCCCGGAAAATTGAACTTTCTCATAAATCCTTGTTTGATTATGTTTTTAGAGGCTTCTGTTTGAGGGAACACAACATATGTTTCCAGTAAATGCTGTGCAACTGCGTCTGTCACCTTGGAAATGCTATTACTAACCGATTTCTGACATAATTCCAAATTAAAATTATCTCCAGTACATGTTTGGTAACGTCCATGAGCCACAAACAGCAGAGTTGCAAAAATCTGCAGTTCCACAGGAATCGATGTTCTCCTTTGAGTGTGTTGCATAAATGGTCTTAGACTTTCAATAAACTGTGTTACAAGACCCTTCGATAAGCGAAAAAGTTTTATAAATTTTGTATCTGGTAAATGGAAAGGATTGCTCATATCTCTCAGATTTCATCTCTGTATATTCTGACGTAGTCTATAAAAACATATACATTAATTTGTTTATTTCATAATAATCTGACTTTATTATTTCTAGTTTATACCTTTCATCAGCATCAGCAAGCTCATCCAACAGAAACAAACCTAACAATCCATCCATCGCGCCTTCCGCATACAGAGTTCTTAATACAAATGCAAGAAAATACTAAAGGCTTAGCTAGAGCAAACAAATACTTTAGATAAACTAATGTAGATTAACACTTGTATGTTATTACTAACGGCATCAAAATCGACGGTGTTTAGATTTATCGTTAAATTCAATATAACGTGGATAAAATAACATAAGCGTTAAACTAATAACAGCTTCCGAAGGATACGTACTATAAATTTAACACCTATGCCATTATAACATGCTGTTATGCTATAACGTATATGTTAAATGCAGTTCTAATGGATACGTACTCGGACTGAATGTCCTGTTAAAAATATAACAGTGTGTTAAATTATAACAAAGCTTTTATGAAACCGGGCATCAAATTCCAAGAAATTTAACTAATTGTTATAATAATCCCTTTACGGATAAAACAATAATACTGACAATATTCAAAACGCACTTACACACACACTTTCCCCAATTAACTTCACAAATTGTTACAATAATCATATAGTTATAAACTTTATTGGTACTGAAAATAATGATAAAAATAAAATTACTGAATGAAATGTAAATTGTTTTTTGTTAGCATTAAAATAATGTTTTCTTTGAAAAACTGTATTTTTCTGGTCGTAGGAAAAATAGTGTACATAACTCGGTGGAAAGTGTATTTCTTACTCGTGTGATTTCCGCACTCGGCTGACGAAAAATGCCACTTTCTACTCTCGTTATGTAATATACTATTTCATTTCTAGCAAAAAAATAAGGGGGTTCCATTTAAAAAAAGTCGATGACGTCATAGGCCCCACAGTAGTTAACTAAAAAATTAAAATTGACGTCCATAAAATCCGCAGGAAAACAATAAAATCCGAGCTTTTTTTCCAAACAGTGATAATACAAAAAATATGAATTTTATTCCTTACTTTATTACACACTGTACAATGTAATCTAATCCTCGAACCACTTTTCACAAATTTCAATCTCAAGTTATTTTCCAGAATATATTTAAATAATAAATAATCAATAAACGGTCTATACTTTTCCATTTTATAATTTATGGTTGTGATGTTTATAGTATACACTAATACACGTTTCAGATGGAAACTGGTCATTTAAATTCGAAAATGCAGTATAAGAATCTAAAATTATCTTAAAAGTTTTCAAAAAGCTGTTTTAAAAAATTACAAAAAACCATGTTTTAAACATGTGACACACATACACCGTTTTAATTCCAGAATTTGGAATTAAGGTTTGAATTGGTTAAATAGCGTTACTCTAGTGCTGTTTGTCTTGTAGCCCTGGTCTATAAGCACTAAACAGTTTCCGTTCATAAGTGTTGCCTAAGTATAAGAATATATTGGACCAGGTAGGTCATACTGTATTTATTACCTGCAAGTCCCTACAGATTTTCTTCATTACAATAATACTAGACAAGTTCTCTAAATAAAGGCGTAGCACTACCTATATTTGCGACAGAATCTCTGTACAGAATTGCCTCCTCGCCGAAACGGCCGCATCTAAATGGCCGCGTCGAAATGACCGGCTCCGGTGTTGTTATGACTCTGAATCTTTATATTGCAATCTTTTAAATTCTTATTTGGTTAATAATGGTGAGTCACAGACTCCAGGTAAGGTGTATTCTTGATCAGAGGACATAAGCTCATTTCCAATGACACCAATATTGATATGGGCTACGTAGCAAAAGAAAAATAATTTTTGCTCGAGATTATGTCTATGTCAAATTCCTTCAAACGGAAAGTTTAGTTTTGAATATGCAAACTTTATTTGCAAGGTACTTTGATAAACATAAAAATGACTAATACAGTGTCAGTGGGTTTCAGAGAATAGGCAGTAGTTTGTAAATTTCTTTGAACAATTGACAATCTATTTTTGGTACAGATTTAAAGTATAAATACATTTTTAAAAAGTTGCAAAACAGTATAATAAGTGGTTTAATAAGTAGTACTTGAGCATATTATCTCTGAATTAAAAATAAGTTTATAGATCAATTGATAAAATTAGATGACCAGAAGATCTGAATGAAAAATATAACAAAAAATTTTGAATATTTGAAATAAAAACATTGTTATATCTAACAAAAAATGAAGAATTGTATAATTTTTTTGAAATGAGTGATTTGAGAAACATACCCTAATGTCCTAATGCATAGGTTTTGTGATATTTATGTATAAAGCTGTATCAAAAATGAGACTTTAGATATCAAACACAAACGAAAGCTAAATGCGTTGATGCAATTAAAATATGGGTTTTGAATCAATTTTAAAACGTATTGAGAAACTTGTTGCAAATGTGGGAATAGACGGTCACTATCATTTCATTAGATTTCTTATCAGAATAATGGCACCTACATATACTCACAGAAAAAAAGGTATGACCTGTTTCATAATTGTGAACATCGCGCCTGAAACATTTAGCAAAGTAATTTAAAAAAATTGAAACTATTTAGCCTTTACATTACCTACAAATTTTCATTACCGCCACTTGCTGGCAATTGGTTAGGGGCCTTAATTATCATATTACCTACACAGCCCGATTTGTCTGATTCATAATAATGATCAGGCTAACGCTTCATTGTCATTATATTAGTTAGATCTTCCGAAATAGATAAAATGTACTTGTAAATGAGTACTTTTCACCATTGATTAAGTATTAGATATAAAAAAGATTAAAGAAAATTAGAATGTTAATGTCTAAACGCGCATATTTCAACGGAATTATTACCTATGAACCGATATCTTTTGAAGTACCCATTATTTAAAGATAAGATGATGGTAAGTATAAAACTATGCTCAGAAAGAGAATCAATCATATTCTTCCACAACACTGACGAAAATGAAGTACCTTATTCTCACAGTTTTGGCTATAGTTGCTGTGGCGCAGGTAATATAGTTTAAATATATTTAAACAATGATCTGAAATATTTAAAATAACAAATATTCTAAATTTAGGCTACCAGAGACTGGTCTAAAATAAAACCTAAGCATCTCCATGTAATGCCTAGAATGCCTGCTGTTGCACCAAAGATAGTAGGTGGTATAGAAGTAGAAGGACCAGGTGGCGTACCCTATCAGGTATTTCATTTATAAATATATATACATAATTCTTCATTAAATTCATGCGATGCCTTCTTGTTTTATAGGCTGCCGTAATTAGCAGTCGCGGTGCATTTTGTGGTGGTTCTGTTATACGTGACGATGCAGTTCTCACAGCAGCACATTGCGTTGATGAGTAAGTTTCTGCTAAAAAGAATTCTTTTGTGAATTAAGATACTACATTTTTAAGAATTAAATTTAAAGTAATTGAAATATTGGAAGTAATGATAAATAATAATCTTTGCGTTGTGTTCATTGCAGTGCTAGTTCAGCAGAAGTAATAGCGCATGCTCATAGAATATTTGAAGACGAAGATCATCAGCAGATCATTCAATCCAGGGAAATCAAGGTTCACGAAGATTGGGATCCGTTCAGAATCTCAAACGATATTGCCGTTATTCTTCTTTCCAAGAAAATCGAATTCCACGGTAAGTTGTAATAACTTGTTTTTAAATAAGAATCCGTTTTATAACTAAGCAATACGTTTTTAGAACTTCTTTGGGCAGTTGAACTATACACCGACACTGCTTCTCTTGAAGATGAACAAGGATTAGTTAGTGGTTGGGGAAGATATTCAGATGAATCTGGATCTCTTAGTGAAGTTTTACTTTACACTACAGACAAGATTATCTCTAACCAAGAATGTAAAAGATTCTTTGGTAGCTACGTCACTAAAAATAACATCTGTCTTAATGGTAGCCATGGTAAAGGTGCTTGCAATGGAGATTCTGGTGGTCCTCTTGTAGTAGCTCTTGACGGTGGAAGCCCAAGGCCCTGGAGACAAGTTGGTATTGTATCCTTTGGAAGTGGAGCAGGTTGTGAAAAGGGCTATCCTTCTGTTTTTACAAGAGTTTCGGAATATGTTGCATGGATTCAGCAACAACTTGCTTGAAGATGTTTGATGAACTTGATGAATATTGAAGGAATGTTGAAGACAACATAAATGTAATTATAACATTATTATTCTGTGACAGTGTTGTACAGTTTGACTAATAAAAGTGAATAAAAGTTTGATTGAAATTCTTAATTTAAATTCTTGTTTCTTTAGAAAACGTAGACATAATTTTTGTCTTAGTTCTAGTGTGTGATCGGTTACTATTTCTAGAAAAATCTCAGAACAGTAGTTTGTACAACGTGAATGAAAATGATGTCCATATCGTACGAGGACAATGGTTCGCAAATGGTATGAGCATTCCACTCAAGTTGTATAGTATATTTTTTCTTCAAATAAGCAAATCTATTAAAAAATAGATTAACTGTTTCATTCAATTCATAATATAGGGATTAACTCGTACTTATAAAATGTGGTTTGTAAAATCTCCTCGCTAAATTCTGATTGAAAAATTATTTTTTCTAATTTTGATTTGTTACAGTGACTTTTTACACAAGTTGAGAATACATATTGCAAATATTTTGAGTGTTAATATGAAAAATTAGACCCAATTTTTTAGATTCAGATTTATATTTTAGACAGCTTAGCTGCCGAAGAAATTGTCAGGTAGATTTTAATAAACTTGTTAAACTTTTACTAATCTTTTAAATAATTTAATTTTTTAAGTTATTTAAATTGTAACCAAAGAGCAAAACTTAGTTCTGAATAAAACTAGGACACGGACACAAACACCATTGTATAATAACATTTTTAGTGATGACATACGATGCTAACTCGTAAAAGAGATTCAGGTGATCCAGAATGTAGGGTCAACCGTGATGTCAATATATTTGACAACTAGCGTCTAGAGGCTGCATCCGCTGACATGCGCTGCTTTGGCTGTTTCTAGTAGTTGTAATTTTATATTTCAGTAGTTATAATACTCAAAAAATATAAAACTCTTAAAATAATAGAAATAAAATCAACCCAAAATAGGAAAAATAGTTATTTCTATATTATGGTACTATAAAGTTTGATTTTTTATTACGAATGTGAATATATAATTTAAAATAATAATAAGATTACCACATGAATGGTAAGAGAAGATTTGTTTCTGAAATTGTGAAGTTAATTTAAAACGACAGTATTTAATGTTTAGGTTAATGCACTTTTCGTAAATAACTATAAAAAGTAAAAAGTCGCTGCAACAAAATTAATTAATAAAACATTAATATTTATTGTAATTAAGCAATTTTAGTTTGAAATAATATTTAGTTTCAATTTCCATAAAAAAGTACAATAATGGATTACTTTACTGTCGATTAAGTTGTCTGTTTTTTTAAATAAGGGCTAATAGACATGTTCAAGATTTTTCTAAACAAAATCGCTTCTTATTGTCATTAACTTTCTATTAGTTTGTACGTCTGCAGTATTTAAAAGTGTTACAATAAATTAAAAGTGCTGAAATTAGTCATCGCGCATGTCGGCGGTAGCAGCCCCTAGCTAGACGCAAGTAGCGTATTTAGTGCTCCCCCGTTCGACTTTATAATTCATAAATTATCGCGCGCCGTAGGCGCTCGGTCCCCCGGTTCTCTATTTTTATAGTTGCATGTGAATTTCACTGTTGCCTGTAATTTAAGAATACCGCACTAATAAATATGAAAAATAGTAATAATGGAGAAATCTCGTCAGCAAGGTCAACAACACTCGATGGAAATTACATTTTATAGCGAATAGCTCGGCCTGAATTGGAATAATAAGAAAAATCTAAATGTTTTGATATGTAGCTAATAGCGCTCACTGATGATTTAATGCAAGTATTAAATATTAACAATTTGAAACAATAATTAGTTTGATGACAAGGTGTGATTTTGTTGAGTGTATTTGTCGCGTGATAACGGAAGTGAATAACTGATTTTGATGTATTCGTTAATTGGTTTAGTTCAGTTGTGATATAATTATTATTTCTAAACAAAGTAACAAACAAGACTCGTGCTTGTACTCGTTTTAGTGGCGGTTACTACGTACTCTTTTGGATGTTCTGTTAGCAAACGGCAGGCATATTCATCGTTTGCTTCTCATCCACTTACATGGGTACAGAGTTTGCTGCTCGCTAACAGAACATCCAAAAGAATACGTAGTAATCGCCACTTCTCCATTTATTTGACAGAGTGGACTGGATTTGGGCCCGGAACATGCGCTTGTGCTTCCTACATACGAACAAATTTCAAAATGTTAACAAAGTGTTCGACTTCAATTAATAGTTATTTGTGTATTTAGTGCGCGAAATGCTACTTTGGTGGTGAAGAATGAATATCTCATTCAGCTCATTCAGAATTTTGAAACATGTATTAAGGAAATGTATCCTGTTTGTTTCATATAAATAAATAAATAAATATGGGTCATTCTTTCTGAACTCAAGCACCGGATAGGGTCAAAAATTACGAGCTTCTCGCGCCACGTGCTATCCGACGTTTATTTGACATCGCAGGATTTGACAATAGGGAAATCCAACCAGCTGTCAAATAAAATTCAATATGGCTGTTGGAGGACAAAGGCAAAGTATATATAACAATCAGTAGATTCACTTGCATGCTACACCATTCATTTTATTAATCCACCTTCGAATATCACGCCCATAAACGAAGTAGTGGACCGACGTTTATCGGCCGGCATCGCCGGTAAATAAAACGCAGAGCCGCATTCAATAAAATGTCTTGAACAAATATGTAAACAAAATCTCTTGTTATATAATAGTATAGTAAAATATGAAGTAGAATTATGTGTAGTGAACCATTTGATTGAAGTTGTTTTACTTATAGAATCTAATAAATAAAACGATAATCAATTTAGATATTTAAAACATTTATTAAACTAAGTTAGAAGAGTTGTTTCTTGTTACGTCGTTAATTACCAACTAAAGTTACATTATTCTTTCAAGCCATTAACCATATTCTTGCGCTGCAATAGTCATTTCATTTTATTTAGAAATAATTACGAACAAATGCATAGCTGTATACAATTTGAATACCTGTTCAACAAACAAAGGGAGAATCTAGGTCACCGAAATCACATACGTACAAAATAGGGGAGATTAAATCAATTTACACTATAATAATAATAATTAATAATAATAAAATTTATTTTCATTCATATTAAATTAAAGACACAATGACAAACGAAATGCTAAAAAGTACAATCCTAACGCACGGTTTGACTTTTTTTAACAGTTGAGAGTAACAAAAGGCGCTGTAGTTCACACCTGTTGATAAGGCGTTGACCTAGATTCTTTATTGTTGAACTCTTTTAATAATAAATCAGCATAAAAAAATTTATTATGTAGGATTTCGTAATCGCTTATTTGTTCTATTACGTGTTAGTAATTCAATTTTAAGCAATTGGTAAATATATACAAAAGTGAATTCTAAAATACGGCATTGTTTTTACGAGCGTATTTATTAAAAAATAATAGTATGTAGGAAAAAATAACCTGAAATCGGAAACCTGAAAAAACTAATTGTAGTTCTTTCTGAGGTATTTTTACAGCCTTTGGCGGCACAACGACTAACACTATGCATTGTTTATAGTGGCACTAATACTGTACGCCGGCTCTGGTAATTTCGATACGTTCTGTTGCGTGTTTGAAAGAGAATTGCTGTCTACATACTGCCGACTCGCGCCAGCATGTAGTGTGGTGGATAGAAATTATTTGCGACAGTCACATTACTGTATGTTATATATACTGTGACAAAGGTTTGTTGTGTATGGCATTGAAGTAACTTATAAATAATTTTAGTTATATTTGTAGAACAACAGAGTTTTAAAATGCCTTAATTTTGTGCAGTAGTTGGGTGTACCAATAGATCAAACAGAGATGTAGTTAGATTTTTTAGAATTCCCGCTGTTACTGCATAATATAACATAAACAACATCTAAACGATTTAGCTAAACGAAGAAGACAATGGCTAAATGCTATTAAACGAGCAGATTTAGCTGAAAATAATACAAAATATACAAGAGTGTGTTCCAAACACTTTATTTCAGGTATGCATATAACATATTTCATTCTGAAACTTAGAACATTTCTAAAATTAAAAAATGTTATAATTTGAATTTTCTTCTAGGAAAACCAGCTGATTTAGAAGACAATTTAAATCCTGATTGGGTTCCCAGTATTTATTTGGGCTATAAAACAGCAGGTACAGCAATAACAACCAAACAGGAAAGATACGGACGAAGGAAAAAGCGTCGAAAAGTTAATGCATATTTTGAATTTAAAGATATGATATCGAGGGATATTTGCTTTTTGCAAGTTATACATATGTGTTGTATATATGACTAGATGACAGATATAAAGAATACTTTGACTTTTCTTTTAAACATTTTTAATTAATCCTTTGATGTGTTCAGGCAATTGATTATAAAGAATAACTCCATTATAAAAACTTGAATTTTACGCTTTTGATGGTTTTCTTCGATTTAAATAAAAATTATTGTTTTTTTTATTTGACGCCTACACTACCGGGGAACCAACTGCTAAGGTCATCTGTCCCCCATCTAACATGCAACACGAATACACACATCCATAGTTGAGATGGCGGAATTTTCCAATTAGAAAAATCCAAGTGGGATTCGATCCCACGACCCTTGGAACACGTGTGATGCACTGACACCACTCTTCCACTATGTACAAAAAGCCATGTACCATCGAATTGCGCGAAATGCAAAGTGAAATATCTGGATTTGAAGCAAAAGCATTTGTTACAAATTCCGAAAATGTAAAGAAAAAGCCGTTCCATAACAAAAAGGGAAAATATGGTAAACATGATGTCAATCGAGCAAAGAATAAGTTTCCTTGTAACTTATGTAAACAGCTAGGGCACTGGAACGCAGAATGTCCATTGAAAAAGACAGATGGCAGCAGTAACAAGGCGTCGAATTCACGTCAAAGCTCAACGTTGTTGTCGTATGTGATGCACTCTGTTAAAGTTTTGTAATTAAAATAAATAATGACAACTTTTTAGTTTTACCATCTATTTCTATATTTGACAACTCAACACAACAATAGAACATAGAACAGCAATAGAGGGGGTGATTTCTATGTATCTACTTCTTAAATCAAGTGGCACATTCTAGTGTGCACATAATATAATAATTCCGACACCCGCCCTCAAATATTAATTTACATATTATTATTTGGCAACAAATTATATTCAGAACAGATTAAGAAATAAATAAATTAATTTTTAAAAAATTAAATACACATCAAATGATAAATCAGTTTATACCCATTAAATTTCTGAATTTTGAGAATTTAATATTACACAATGGTTTTGTAAAAATGTCTGCGAGATTGTCTTCAGACGGAACATAGTTAACTTGCACGTCACCTTTTTCAACATGATCACGTATGAAGTGAAATTTAATGTCTATATGTTTGGTTCGTCGTGTATTTTCGTTGTTTTTTATCATGGATATAGCACTCTGGTTGTCCATATAAATTATTGATAATGGAATTTCTTTAATAAAGTCAGCTGCTAAATTCTGTAGATAAATTAATTCAGCAACACCAGTCGCGGCTGCCACGTACTCACTCTCAGCAGAAGAAAGAGCAATTGTTTGTTGTTTCTTTGAGCTCCAAGATATTAAGTTTCCATGGTGTAAAACAGCCATGCCGCTTACACTCTTTCTGTCTTTCTTATCTGATGCCCAGTCGGCATCCGTAAATGCAATAATACCATTTTTAATATTTTTCTTGAAAGTGAGATTCAGATTTTTAGTTTGTTTAATATACTTAAGGATTCGTTTTGCTGCTTTCCACATAGTGTTGGTTGGTTTGTCTAAAAATCGTCCTAGGTAAGCCGTGCTAAAAGCTATATCTGGGCGAGTTGTAGTTGATAGGTATGTAAGAGATCCAATGATTTCACGGTAGGGAACATTTTTAATAATTTCTTCTTCTTCTTCAATGTGTATGTTTGTTTCCATAGGAGTGTTGACACCTCTACAATCTTGCATGTTAAAACGTTTAAGAATCTTATTTATCATTTCTTCATTACTAAACTTTATTTCATTTGCACTCCTTGTAATTTTCATTCCCAAAAAACTCTGTAGTTCTCCCAAATTCTTTGCTCTAAACTCTCTTTGTAATAACTTTATCATTTCATCAACCTTTTCCTTATCTCCCATAGTTAGTATATCATCTACCCAGATTACCATGTATATACCATTCCCTATGTAGAGACAGGCATCATTTAGGGATCTTTTAAGTCCATTTTTTGTCGCAAAGTTATGAAAACAGTCGTTCCAAACTCGTGGAGCTTCCTTCAAACCATATAAGGATTTATTAAGTTTGAGTACTTTTCGTTTGTCGTAATTAATACCTTCAGGGATCTTTATAAATATATCTGATTTTAGTTTTCCGTTTAAAAAAGCCGTTGGCAAGTCTAGTTGGGTTATTCTTAAATTATTTTGCAGCGCATGATTAATGAACATTTTGATTGTTGGCATTTTCGCCACAGGCGAATATAGGTCCTCATAAGAGTCCTCTTGATACCCCTTTGCCACTAGGCGAGCTTTCTTTACTCCATCTTGTTTTATTTTAAAAATCCATTTAGTGTCAATGGCCTTATGTCCTTCTGGTAACTCAGTAATTCTCCAAGTCTCCATCTTCTCGAGTGCAGTAACTTCATTTTGTATTGCTTCTTGCCATTCAGTTGACTCTAATGCTTCCTTGTATGTAGAGGGGCCGATAGTTTCTCCTAATAGGCAATAAGCTGCATATACTTCATAATTTTCTAAATATTTTGGTTTTTTGATAATACGTTTGTGTGTGTTGTATGATCTGTCCTCTTGTACTCTCTCGGCTCCCTCCTCTGTCACGTCATGTGCCCGTTCTATCTCATCTTCCTTTTCACTTTGTACCTCCTCTGTTTCGTTTTCTGATGTATATTCTACTTGTTGAATTACCTTTGTGGGTCAATAACGAAATTGAGTCTCATCAAATGAGACGTCACGTGATATAACTATTTTATCTGTCTTGGGATCCCATAATCTGTACCCTGCACTAGCGTAGCCTACCATTCTAGCTTCTCGAGCTCTAGGTTCTAATTTGTCAGCCCTGGGTAGTACACAATACCATATTTTAGCACCAAATACTTTTAATTTCGACAGATCTAATTTACCCAGGTAAATTTCAGCAGGTACTTTACAATTTATAGCTCTGCAAGGTGTTCGATTCAACTGATAGACAGCAGTACGAACCGCCTCGCCCCATAGATACTTAGGGAGGTTAGAATCGATAAACATGGCTCGTACTTTATTTAGTATAGTGAGATTGAGCCTCTCAGAGACTCCATTTTGTTGAGGTGAATAGCTGCATGTAAATTCTTGACGTATCCCATTTTCAATACAGTATTTTTTAAAGTTATTTGATAGGAATTCGCCACCACGGTCCATGCGTATTCTTGCCACATGAATCGATTCCGATTTTAATTTTTGTACATGAGCTTTTAGAATAGATTCACATTCACTTTTTTCTTTCAGTAAATATATGGAACTGAAATGTGAAAAATCGTCTGTTATAGATATATAATATTTTTCACCTGCAAGAGTTGATGTCTTTGTTGGCCCCCACACGTCACAATGTAAAAGTTCTCCTATACGACGAGAACGAGGATACTCTACTTCCTTAAAAGGTTTTCTGGTTGCCTTAGCTTCTTTACAGGAGTCGCAGACCTTCTTACTATGAGGTAGCCCCAATAACTGTAATCCTCTTCTATTGGCATGGCCGAGTCTTAAATGCCATAAATCATCTTCTGTTTTGGCCACAAAACTGTTCTCTTGCTTATTTACATGGAACACAGCAACAAATAAATTATTAACATTATTACAAACAAGTTTAAATTGTTTTCTTCTGATCTCGGCACACTCATTTTTAAATAATACTGTAAAATTTGCTTGAATAATTTTTTGTACAGATAGTAAGTTGAATTGTAATTCATCAAGCAAGAGTACTTTAATTTTTATTGGTGTATGGCCAGCATATAATTGTAATATTCCTTTTTCATGTGCTTTCATAACGGTACCATTAGCAATTTTAATACTCACGGGTTCAATTGTTTCAATCTTAGTAATAAAATTTCTCATTTTTGAAGTTACATAGTTATTTGTAGCTCCAGAGTCTAAGATAAACGACACTTCATTTAGATCTGTGCACCGTAATTCAGCAGTTAGTGCCACAAAACAAATATCATCGATTTCTTCTTTTGTTACTTTGGCATGGTTACTGTTTTGGCTTTTATTTTGATATTGAAAATTAGTATTATTATTGTAATTACCTCTTGAAAAATTTGTACCTCGCCTAAAATATCCAGCTCTTCCGCGACTTCTGTTATTATTGTAGGTCCCTCTTTGATTTGAATTTCTGTATTGATTCATATGAGAATAATTTTGAGGGTAATTATTTTTATTGTAATAGTTAGGATATTTTCCATATTCAAAATTGACAAACGAACACTCACCATCCTGTGGCAGTGATTCAGCTTTTTTACCGCTTTTAAGTTTGACTTCAGAATCTAAAAGTCTGGCTTTTACAAAGTCTAGTGTTAAGTTATCTTTAGTTTCCAGAACAGTAATAACAGTTTCATATTGTTTGGAAATCGTAAGTAATAAATGGCATACCTTGTCATCTTCATCCATTTTTGTTCCACTGGATTCTAATTCTCTTATTAGTTTATCAAAAGTACAGAAATGTTCTTGTAGATCATTTCTTTCTTGCTTCAATTGCAACAGTTTTCTACGAATGTGTAGCTTAGTAAGCACACTTTTTCTTTCAAATATTTTTTCTAAATTACTTATCATGTCATGTGCTGTAGTAGCATTTTTTACATATTCCAGATGTAAATCAGGAATGCACATAACGATTGTAGACCTTGCGGTAGCATCCTTTCTTTTGAAATCTTTTAGTTCTTTTTCTGTTAATTTGGTCGTATCAATTTTTGTTGTTATTTCTCTGACATCTTTTTCATCAAGTAAGTTCATTACTCTAAATTTCCACGATGAAAAATTTTTTTGGATCTAGTTGAGGATACTGTAAAAACTTCGCCATACTAACCTTTTATTATTACTGATTTTAATTAACTAAAGTCTCATAATCTGTTAAAGTTTTGTAATTAAAATAAATAATGACAACTTTTTAGTTTTACCATCTATTTCTATATTTGACAACTCAACACAACAATAGAACATAGAACAGCAATAGAGGGGGTGATTTCTATGTATCTACTTCTTAAATCAAGTGGCACATTCTAGTGTGCACATAATACAGTGTGTCCCTGGATGGGGTGCCCATAAGGTGATTTTTTCTAAATAATCCTTTGGAGGAGGGTATTTTTGGTCTGGAAAGGTTTTGCTTATTTTACAACTGCAGAATACTAAAAAAATCAAACATTTTAAGCAACCTGATTCAAGTAATGCGTTTTTTTAATGAAAAAAATGAAAATTTTGTAGAAATTTTTCTAAGTCCATAAACTAAGCACGGTTCCCTAGCAACCTGAACAAAGTGTCGGTGACGGATGATACATTATTTTGAGTGAAATAACAATTAACAAAGTACAAAATAATTTATTAAAAGCTTATGGAATTTACACAAAAATTAAAACGAGAAACAACTTATTCTACCTGTCCACCTCCAATGTTGAAACATTTTTCTACTTTTTTCGTTGAAAAAGTAGCCTCATCCCAAAATAAAATTTTCGTGTAGAACAAAGGATCGTACATTATTTTCTCCCCTATATTTGCACAAAATTCAAGTCTCAACCCATAATCATTTTCTTTTAAAGTATGAATGAATTTTGGTTTAAATGGATAAAGTTTGTTGGCTTTGTAAATTCGTTGAAGGTCACTTTTGCAAACACCGATTTGAAGTGATCTTCTTCGTAAACTTTGTTTGGGATTTTCCAAAACAGAATTCAAAGCCACGGCACTGGCAGCATCATTTTCGTAACTATACATCTTTTTCTTCTTCTTTATGTCTGCAACTGATCCCGTTTCTTTAAATTTTTTCACAAGTTTTTTCAATCCACTTTGGCTCACATTAATTCCAGGATATTTTTCTTCGAATTCTTCGATTACGTATCGGTATGATACGTCGCCACGTCCGTAACATTGAATTAAGAAAATTCTTTGCTGGAGATCTAACATTCTGACTTATTTTTGACAAAACCGACGTTTCAAAATTAATCATGTTACTAGGCAATTTTTAGTTCGGAATACTAGATGGATCACAGATAGTTTGGACTTAGACAAAATTTTGTTCCCATTAAAAAGAAAAAGAGCTCCCAATTAAAGCAAATCAACTAAGATTTGCAATTTTTTAACTTTTCTTGTAATTTATAATAAGCAAAAGCTTTTTAGACCATAAATATCTAGTTCCGAATATTTTTTTGGAAAAAATCACCTTATGGGCACCCCATCCAGGGACACACTGTATAATAATTCCGACACACTCATCGGTTAACAGCCAAAATAACATGAATGTAGATATGTGGTATTGTGATAGTGGTGCAACGAAGCATATTACACCTACGAGGGATGCTCTGTTAATAGTTAGTAGCAGGCCATGGAAGCTCAATTGGCTAGAAACAATTGTAACAATTGAATGTCGCATTAGTTGACATTCGTTACCCACAATTGTCAAACGTTCCGATTTCCTTGTGAAACGTAGTTAATTTGGTAAGATAAGTAGTTGTGCATTTTTAATTCAGTTAAGATGAGCATTCCGCGAACTGCCTTTAGAGCTATGATTTTCTACGACTATAAAAGACAGTTAGGATACCAGCAGTCATGAAAATTTGAAAGCAGCTTTTAGCGATACTGCCCCTTCATTATCCGCTGTTAGTCATCGGTTCTGCGAATTTCAACGAGGGCGAGAGCTGCTAGAAGACGAAGCAAGACCTGAAAGATCTGCGGAAGCTGCCTGTTCAGAAAATGTTGATCGTGTGGCAAGCTTGATTCAGTCCAATCGAAATATTACTTATAGGGAGATGCAGGAGAAAGTGAAGATTGGATCCTCGGCGGTGAATACCATTTTGCATAAACATCTTGGGGTAAGAAAGCTAGCTAGCCGTTGGATACCGCATTTGCTCTCAGAAAGTCAAAAACAAGCTCGAGTAGACTGGTGTAAATTTATGTTGCAAGAATTTGACGGATGAGCTTCCAAGCAAGTGGCATACATTGTAACTGGTGACGAATCTTGGGTATACAGTTACGACCCTGAAACTAAACAGCAGTCTAGTGTTTGGGTATTCGTAGATGAAGATTTGCCCACAAAAGTAATTCGTGGCAGAAGCGTCAATAAGAAAATGATTGCTGTTTTTTCCGCCGAAGTGGTCCTGTTGCTGTTATTCCACTTGAAGATCGCAGAACTGTTAATTCTGAATGGTACTGCGAAGTGGCTTTACCACAGATGTTTGCAAAATTACAGACAGGTCGCCAAAGGACCGGTTTGCGTAACATCTTAGTCCATCATGACAACGCATCCTCCCACACTGCTGCCAGAACATTGGATTTTTTGAAAGATACGGGAGTTCAATTGGTAACTCATCCTCCGTATAGCCCAGATCTGGCGCCGTGCGACTTTTTTTTGTTTCCAACTGTTAAAAAAATGATGCGAGGTAAAAGATTTTCCAGCGCAGATGCAGCAGTTACAGAATTTCAAAGAATTTTTGAGGACCTTTCAGAAAATGAATTTCCCGAATGTTTTAAAAAGTGGTTTTAAAGAATGCACAAGTGTATTAGTCTGAATGGAGATTATTTTGAAAAACAATTAAGATTTTTTGTTAAAAAATGCAATGGTCTTTTTATAACTAACAATTTTCAGCGCAACCCTCGTAGTAAGCAGTATTTTGTATCATATACAAAAATTTCCTATTCCAGAAACAGTATCCTTAGGAAAAAAAGATGTAGTTATGGAAGCTCATGGACAAGGAATTATTGAAATTCGAGTACATATTGATAATGCTTGGTACGATTATACCATGAAGAATGTCTTGTATGTACCTGATGCAAGTGCACATCTATTTTCTGTAAAATCAGCTGCACAGAATGGATATAGTACGACCATGGATAACAAAGGTGTTGTTATCCGTAACAAAACAAGTGATAAAGCTGTAATTACCGGGTTTATGTATAATGGACTTTATGTTTAAAATATGCATGTTGTAAAACCGAAACAGTCGGTGCAAGAGAACTTAATAAGTACTTCTGATACATTGCAAGTATACCACGAGTGTTTTGCACATCAAAATAAGCAACATGTGAAGCAAGTGTTAAAGAAAATGAACATTGATGTGACTGATGGTAATGAACAATTTTGTGATGGTTGTGTGATACGAAAAAATGCATCGATTACTATTTAAACAACGCAAGAATCGATCTGTAGCAGTAGGTGAACTAATTCATGCAGATGTAAATGGACCAATGGAGGTTAACTCTTTTGTAGGTGCGAAATATTATGTTTGCTTTAAAGATGATTTTAGTAAGTTTCGTAGACTATTTTTCTTAAAATGTAAAAGTGAAGTGAACCACTTGAACAATTTTTAAATGAAGTATCTACGCTTGGTCATGTAGTGAAAGTTTTCAGATGCGATGGAGGTAAAGAATTTGATAATCAAAAGGTTGCAGAATTATTAGTAAAAAGGGGCATCAGATATAACATCACACCACCTTATACGCCTGAGCAGAATGGGGCAGCAGAACGAGAAAACCGCACTATTGTGGAAGCAGCACGTTCAATGTTGAATCCAAGTAAACTTCCAAAAGGATTGTGGGCTGAAGCTTGTAATACTGCAGCATATATTTTTAATCGTACAGGTAAATCATTAATTGATGGTAAAGCACCTTACGAACTATGGTATCAACGAAATGTAGGTAATCTTGATCAGCTAAGAATTTTTGGTACTAGTTGCTATGTGCATATAGACAAAAGATTCCGTTCAAAGTTTGACAATAAAGCTGTTTATGAACAACTGGTTGGATATGTCAATGACAAAGATGGATATCGAGTTTGGGTTCCTTCTCAGAAGAAAGCAACTCTCAGTCACGATGTTAGATTTAAACCAGAAGTTGTATGCAATATGCGTAGCGACTCCGTAGTGACTGAACACTCCAAAGAAGATGAAGAACCGTGCAATCAGCCAATTGATATTCTAATTAAGCAGTATGTTAAGCAACTTAAGGATAGTAAAGATGAATCTGAAAGCAATGAAAATAATCAAGATAAAGAAATAGATACAGGGTCCATTTCTGAAGAAAAACAAAATGCAAGAATGAGTAACGATGGTATTTTGGTTCGCCAAAGTCAAGAAGAAGAAGCCAGCTTGGATGAATCAAAATGAATTTCTATGCTTAGCTAAAACTCAAGCAAATACCTACATAGTACCTATGAAGCACTGAAATCGAGTGAATCTGAAAAATGGCTAAAAGCTATGCATGGAGAATTAGAATCATTAAAAGAAAATGATACATGGGAATTAATGGAACGTCCAGTCAATACGCAAGTTTTGCAGAATCGTTGGGTTTTACGGCTAAAATCAACGTCTAATGGTAATGTTCGTTTTAAAGGTAGGTTAGTTGCCAAAGGCTATTCACAAGAAAAAGGAATTGATTATGATGAAACATTTAGTCCCGTGGTACGTTATGATACTATTCGAGTATTGCTAGCCATGGCTGCTACCAAGCAGATGAAAATAAAAAAATTCGACGTAAAAACTGCATTTTTAAATGGTATGCTTAAGGAGGAAGTGTACATGGAACAACCAGAAGGCTTTCATGATGGTAGTAAACGTGTATGTCGTTTGAAACAAGCTCCACGCTGTTGGAACACACTATTTATACAATTTATGAAAAGGACAGGCCTTGAAAACAGTACAGCCGATCCATTTATTAACAAGAATGCACTCTACGTGGCAATTTATGTTGATGATGGTCTCATTGTAGGAAGTAATGAAAAAGAGATGGAAGCGTTTGTGGAAGAACTACAAAGAGAATTCAAAATTACAATAGGTTCACTGGACAATTTTCTTGGTATGAAAATAAAGTGTAATCAGAATGGATCGATTACGCTAAGTCAAGAAGCATATAGAAAGAAAACCAGTATCGGTGGATTAGTGGTTTGCATGTTTGCTTCATAATCGAAAGATCGCAGGTTCGATCCCCGGCCGAGCTGGTAATTTTTCATAGCGGAGAAAAATTTAAAACATGCCTTCTTTTCGGATAGGAAGTAAAACTGTAGGTCCTGTGTCAATGCGATGTTTGGCAGGATAAAGATGGAATTCCCCCAGATTCGGCTAAATTCTAGTAGGGTCGGCCAAATGATCATAGCAATCGGTGCCATGAGATACGAAGGATGCTCCGCCATCCTGATTCCTCGCCCAAAAATAAATAAATAAATATACAAAGAAAATATTGGCGCAATTTCGAATGGCTGATGCAAATGCAGTAACAACCCAGTAGGTCGTGAAGAAAATGATAATGCCGAAGATGTCACAGGAAAAGTTCCTTATCGAAACGCAGTAGGAAGTCTTTTGTATTTCGCTACAGCAACGCGTCCTGACATTGCGTTTGCAGTGAATAAGGCTGCATGAGTTATGGAGAAACATTCTAGTTGGGATTGGAATAATGTTAAAAGAATATTTAGATATCTAAAAGAGTTGTCAGATTATCGTATTATGTATGAAAAAGGAGATTCTGAATTACAAGTTTTCAGCGATGCTGATTTTGCTGGAGACAAAAGAACAAGACGATCTACAACAGGCATTCCTTTTATTGTTTCTTTAATTTTAATAAAATATCAAATTGTGTTTTTTATTGACTTTTAATACATAACTTTTGAACTATTCATCTCCGGGGGATGGGACCTATACCATTCGATTTGTCATCCAAAAATATATTAAAAACATATACCCTATCACTTTTCTCGGGGGGGGGGGGGGCAGAACCGTACTTTTACCTCAATCTTAATGATCATCTTCATATAAAAAAAATTGTTGTTCGTTGGATGCCACGCCACATACGCTTAACGATTCCCAAAAGGCAGAGCGAGTAAGCATCGCGCGGGAAACGTTAGAAATGTTAAATAATGGTGGGCATCGTATTCTTTCTAAAATAGTATCAGGTGATGAAACATACATACCATTTTATGATATTCCTACCCGCCAGCAGAGCCGTGTGTGAATTCACGAAGATCGCCAACACCAACAATGGCGAAAAAGCAAAGGTCTGTCGAGAAAGTTATGTACCCAGTTTTCTTTAGTAGTACAGGATTAATGAAAGCAATTAAACTTGAAGATCAACGTACAGTTACAGCAAACTGGTACACCACAAAATGTTTACCTGTAGTGCTTTGAGTCAGTCATCGGGTGCGTCCAATACACCGCTGGAAATGCACCGCTGCAGCAGCTTTCACAGCCGTCTTAGATTTGAAAACTACCGTTTAAAATTTTTAGTTTTTTATTATATCGCTTATCTACTGTCAAAATTGATGTTCTGACATTTTAATTATTGACATTCTGTAAATCAGTCGTCTAGTATGACTTGTCGCGCTTCAAGCGTTTTATACGTATAACGCGATGATTTATTTCAAACGATTTTATTGCTTCAGTGGTTTTTTAAATCTAAGACGGCTGTGAAAGTTGCTGCAGCGCTTTATTTCCAGCGATATGTTGGACGCACCTAATGGATAAAATGTTCAACATTTTACCATTAATAATGTTTTCAATATTGGGAACATTGGGAGTTTTGTTTTATAAATGATTATTTTCTGTTTTGATAATTACTTACAAAGAATCTGGATTAGATAAAACATTAATTATCAAATTCCTGTACGAGTTTTTAAAAATTTTTAAAACTATTTGTGAAGCGTTATCTAAATAAAATATCCTGGGTACACTTATCAAGAAAATTTTTCAGTATTATCAGAACACTTACAAATTGTTATCAACTATAATAAATTAAAATCACTATGACACGCAATAAAGAAAATTTTAATTTGATGCACAGTATTAATGTAAAATACTGCGTGCTAACTGCATTTCCTGATAATTTAAACTGTATTTACGATCAGTCTCTGAATTTGGATCTATTTTCAAAAAAATTGGACGAAAGTTGCATATTTTCTAAATATGTGTGCCATATTTCAACTTGGGATCTCAATGGGATCATTACTAAATTATTTTAACAAAATAGCAATGTCCAATATTTTAACATAAATATATTTTATCTACGACCACCATAGAAAGTTACACATTCCGCACAATCTAGTAACCGTGAAAACGACCAATTGCAAACAATCTCCAAACTCAACGGTAAAGACCGTGAGGAATGATTTCTCACGATCAGTAGTTGTATTAAAACCCCATAGATGTCACCACTTGCAATATTTATAATATTATTAATTATTTGAAATATAAAATGTTATAAATTTTAGATAAAGGTTAATTTATTTTGTTTAATTAATATTTTACATTAAATTATATTTCGAATGGAAATCCATCTAGAAAAAAAACTAAGGTCAGACCCGGGGAATTGAACCCGGGTCGCTCGGTTAGTAGCTAGAGCGTAAGCATTGAGCTATCGAAATGCCTTTCAATGATATTTTTTTTCTCATTATATAAAGTTACAATGATTATTATTCAATTAAAACGTAAAATTAATTAATGTTTTACATTATTATATAATTTTTAATGTAATTTTATTTATTATTATTGCTAAATTACAATAAAAACATTGAAAACATTTATAATTTGCTTCATAATGCGAGAATATTTGACATTTTGCGCAGAGGTTAATAACCTTGACAATTGAATGGTCATTTTTGTACATATATTATTTTTTTAAAACGAGTACATAACTATTTAGCTGTAAGTACTAAATAGTAGATTGACTGAAATTATACAAATTGTAAACGTATTATTACTATTGTCTTTACAAATTTAATGTTTACTTTTGTCTTTTTTAAAATTCTATATGTATCATGAGGGAATCCGGTGAAGGAAAATTGGGGTGTACACTCGTACACCTCCAAACATCGTGGAAGCAGCTCACATTACATCTCTTAATTTATTGCCAAATATTTCAAAAAATATGAATGCGAGTGTAAATTCTAGGTTAAAAAACTTTCTTAGCTGTTGATTGTTTATTACTTTTTTTGTTGTCGTAGATAAAGTATAGTGTGTAACGCGTGCAAAAACACCAATTTCTCACTCGTGTGATTGCGGCATTCGACTACGTCTCATGCCGCAAAATCTTCACACTCGTGAGAAATTGGCACTTTTCTGCACTTGTAACACAATATACTATTTCAATATTGGTAACTATATTATTGGTATTAGAGTTTTGTTTTATGAATGATTACTCTTTGTTCTGAGTAATTACTTACAAAGAACCTGGGTTAGATGAAACGTTAATTATTCTTGGATGATTTTTTAAAACTTTGCATAATCTTTAAATTCTTATGTCTCCCATATTTCGGCTTGAGATCTCAATGGGATCATTAATAATTATTTTTAAACGCCACTGTTCAGTACTGTTGTGAACGACTCACAACTCATATATTTTTGCATAGATACAAAATGGTACTAGGCAACGCGAATCAATAAACTTTAAGAGTCAAATAAATAATTCATAGAAGTAAATCTGCCTTTTATTTCCTTCTACAAGAATTAATAAATATAGCCCTAACACAACAACCACAGTGTTAAATCGCTATATATGGTGACCCCACGTTCCTGAAGAAGAATTTGGCAGTATTTGTCTTTGCCTGCTGCATTGAATTCTCCAGGTGAACCACATCTAGTTATCCCTGCGTCATCTGTCATCGGCTGCTACTCGACTTCTGTCATCGTAAGATCCTGCTACCTACCTGCTTCGTTTGCGTGACTTGTCGTGGCTGGCTGGAAGTGACCGTTGGAACCAGAACTAGTACTACTTTCTGATCCGATAAGTTTCAAATTTTATTTACTTTAATATTTAAAATGGCGACTGTCAAAGTTCCATTTCCAGTTTTTACGAGTAACGATATCGACCTATATTTTATTTTGGTAGAACGATACTTTACTCGTATGCTCAGCCACGATGAACTAGACAAATATAACTTATTAACCCTAAACTTACCTTTCGACGTTTTAGGAGCTCATCGCGACCTAACCATTAATCCCCCGAGACAAAGACCATATACTACATTGAAACGGGCAGTAATAAAATCTATTCTAGGTCCACGAGAATCTCGCATTAATAATCTTTTGGAGACTCTTCAGTTCTCTGGTAGTGTCAAAGAATTGCTTTTTAACATTCAGAAGTTATCTATCGATCTTGATCTAACTGAGGAATTGACCAAAGATTTTTTAATAGCTAAGCTACCACCAAAACTTAAAATTCAGTCCTTAAATTTCAATGACTTACCATTAATATCTTTTGTAGAGAAATTAGATTTAATTTATTCTATGCAATAAGCACCACAACCTTTAACTACTTCTGCATTAGAGGCTAAGCTAGACAATTTGACGACCAATCTTACAACCATTTCAAATGAGCTTTCTACCATGCACAAACGACAATCCACTATGACTTCCAGCATCTCTCCGAACCTTCGAAATCCTCAGCATTTCAAACGACATTTCAAGCAACGACCTGCCACGCCTTCGGGCAATACTAATTCCCAATTACAACCGTGTTATTATCATAGACGATTTCAGAATAATGCACGTAATTGTACAGGAAATTGTTCATTCCAAACAAAAAAACTAACTTCACACTCTCCTGGCCTCAAGGGAGGGCCATGTAGGGTTGATTCAATCCCTCCAATTTCTAATTTAATATTTTTACAGGACCTAACCTGCAAAATTAATTTTGTGGTTGACAGTGGGGCGGATTACTCCATTCTACCCACCCACGTTGCAGTTTCCTGTAACCAAACTATCACGCCTGCCAACCTTTCATTTATGGCAGTGAACAATACGTCAATTCCTGTGACAGATATTGTAACTTTGAGGTTACATTTCCCAATTCCTGGCCTACCGCCATGCCCCTGGAAATTTTATGTTGCTAACATATCTACAGCCATACTAGGCCTGTATTTTTTACAGCAGCACAACCTAACTATTGACTGCTTTTCTCGACGAGTCATTTGCACAGCAGATGTCAAGCTAGCACGAAACCGCAGCCAAAGTTGTCAAATTCCAGCTCCAACAGTGAATCCTCTCACTGACTGCTCTTCTCAGCGGGTCATAAAAGTAACAAAGGATAAAAACATTTTATTGCGGTTAGCATTGAGAAGGGACCTCACTGTAATTTTGGGCATTCTAAATGATTAAAAAAAGAACTTTTTCATTTTTTCTTATCCTTTATATAGCAAAACAAAATTAATTTTTAAAATCCTTCTCTCTGATTGGTCAATTAAAAAGAAATGTCAATCTTTTATCAATGGTAAAAGATGAACGTTTCTTTTTAAAGGGCCAATCATAATTTCAAATGGCACCTTTCATAATTTACATGGGATTTCCCATTGAAATTTAAAAACTTTAAATGCCTATATCTTTTGAACTATTCATCTCCGGTGGATGGAACCTATTCCATTCGATTTTTTTGACTTTTTTTAATAAAAAACAAATTATCTCAACATTTTTCTTGGGATGGGGGCAGAGACGGACTTTAGCCAAAATGGAATTTACTGTTGCGGATCCAACACCAAGAGTTGCCTCAATCGCTTGATAGGTGCATCTTGGATCTTCTTCGATCATACGTCTCACTCTCTCAATGTTTCCAACAGTAACTGACGAACCGGGCCTACCAACACGTACCTCATCACCAAGCGATATCCGTCTTTTAAATTCGCTATACCAGCGAAACACAGTTGTGCGTGAAGGACTTTCATCACCAAATACGCGTTGCAACCGTTCAAGACTTTGTTTTTCACTTAAACCGACGTTGAAATCATAGCGCGATGTTCTCTTCACAAATCCATGTTTCGACACGAAAAATCGTATGTACCACGTTTACTATGTGACAGCAGCGACTCAACTGTTGTCAGAGCTTACTAACGAAGGCTGGTGGTATGTAACAATGCCGTGTTGCCAGGTCTAATTCCTCTAGTTTCGTGGCATCTCACAATATACAGCGTGGTCCTGGTATCGTGTTCTTCTATGTCCGTGGTGAAAGTATTTTGTAAACAAGTTGCTAGATAGTTATGTTTTTCTTCATCAGAGCTGTAAAACATATTGTTTTGGTCCACTAAGCGCCGGTATTATAAAACTTTTTACTTCCTAGATAAAACTTACTTTGAGAGTAAATTAATTTATTCTGTCAATTTGCATATGAAATTGACAGAACAAATGAATTTACTTTCAAAGTAAATTTTATCTAGGAAGTAAAAAGTTTTATAATACCGACCCTAAAGGTGCTATTAAAACATGCTGTTAATTTAATAGTGAGTTGCGAATACGGCTCAATATGTTTTATTATTGTGGTAATAGATGTCGCATTTATTTTTTAATTTTAGTGTTCCTGTATATTGTTTTTGGAAGAGTGAAGCTATCTAGTGGTGTAGGATGATTGCTTGAAACCAGTGTTAAATCCAAGGGAACGACCGCGAGAAACCTCCCCTGGGTCTCCCCCGGAGAGAAATTCCTAAGTAGGTGATAATTGTGATTCTGTATATGTAGTAAGCAATAAAAATTTTTGCGCTCGTCTCCCATAGTAACTCCTCAGAAGAGATTAACTTTGTGCTTTCAAAATAAATTAACGATAACTGATCAAAACTATTCCTTTTCAAAAATTATCGTAAGTTAAAAACACATAGGTACTAACTATTAGTGAATATCAATCATCCACTTAACTTAATACCATGTCAAAGTCCAACCTTATGATATAAATCAAATGATAGGATATAATCACCGGCAATCACAGTTCGATTTGCTAAATTAATGAACTCGCCTGAATAGGGATCATCAACATCCGAGACACATACGAGATAGAACCCAAAATATACAATCTCACCAAACGTCTTGTACGAATCCAGCAATTGTTAAAACTCCAATGGTGATGATCCAATCTTAATGCTAAGTTCTTAATAACAACTGCCGACAACAAGAATAACCCATTACCATCACCTCAAACCCAATCTGTCAAATTCGAACTTGCAGTATGACAGTTTCAAGTAGTAATAGGCAGCAAAATGTTTATTCCAAAAAAGGGAAACAAAACGATCAACAGGAAAGAAAAAAGAAAAGGCTAAAATCAAAATACATATCTATTAGCAAAAGAGAAACGTAAGATACTCAAAGTACCTTTGACTGATACATACGTGTTTAGAAAAACACCCTTTCCGATAACTAGATCTTCAATGTGTGCTCGCAATTAATCCATGATACCATGTGAATAGATAATTTCCAATTAACTATTCTTTACAAAATTCGTCCGCCAAAATCCCACAAAAAGTGTGCCCTTAGATAATACGATAGAAACGGTATAGGGCGCGGCAGGACTGAATTTTTCTTTTAACACACAAAGAAGCGGTTTTGTCAAAACGACATTCAACGAAAACAAAAAAACGAAACAGAAAGGAAGGCCGTCTTTTCAAAAATGAAAATCGTGACCTGTGCAAAGGTAACCAGATGTAGCTTTAAAAGCGTGACCAAAACTTTGACTACAAGATTGGCAGAAGAGCTTTTATTTTAAATATGGTATTTCATTGCAAAATTAACTTAAAATGATGCAGAATATTGAAGACAAAAATAAATCGTGATATCAATTCAATGCATTGAGCAATTAAGTCATACAACTTACAAACGTTTCTTATACGTTAAGAACATTTCAATTTTTAACAAAGTTCATAGTCTCAATAATAATGAACGATACTTGAATACGAGATAGTTGATGATGTGTACAGAAAACTTTTCTTATACCTTTTTTTTCTAAAATATTTACTTTCTAAGTTATTTAAAGTTCAAGCTTTTAGGTTTAATAACAGCTTTAAAATAAAAATATCTAATTTTTAAAGAGAATATTTGGCTTTCTAATAACGTAAGTTAATAAATTAAAGGACAATTTTTATTAGTGTGAACGGCTTTGAATTCAATTTAAAAAACGTAAAAGCTATTCGGCTTTATAAGCAAATTACGGGTTCTAAATCTGCGATGTTGGTAGATTGTTTACAACCTGAATAATAACTAGATTCTAGTAATCCTCTTCAGTAAAACTGAAACCATCAAGGAATAAATAAACATCAAACGCTAAGTACTGTTAGTACGAAGTCTGCTAGACTACAATATTTGTGGCCAAGGGTTCAATTCTCAGGCCAGCTGTACGAACGCGCAATTTAAAAACATTAGCTAGGCCTCAGTGTGTACTCATCCCTCGCAACTGAGTACAGAGATATATGTCTGATGTGGTAATAATAGCTACTTACTTTGCTAAGTTGGCATACTGGGGTTGTAATACTGCATTCTTTGGAATATAGGCTCTCCAGGCGTCATCCCATATGCTATTATTACTCAGAAACTGGAAATGCGGATGGGGAGGTTTCAGAATTACGTTGAGCAAAGCTAAAGATTTGAATCTTCGAACTTAGCATTTTAGTCTGTTTTACCAATTTATTCTACAATTACCTGCTTATTCCTGAAACTTTCTTTTATATATTCTTTATATTTTCACTGCAAGGCTATGAATAGTAATGACTTTCTCAAGCTTAGGAGTCATAAGTAAATACTAGTCAGACTAGTTGATTAGTATAAATTGAATACAGATGTCAATGCTTTGAAACATTTTGTGGGGAGTTTTTTGGAAGACTTTCCTGAAGTATTAATATATATTAACACAGCCTTGGTAGTGTAATGTCTGGAGTGCCGGACTTTCACCCAAGCGGCTCGGGTTCGACTCCCGGCGCTGGCAGATCTGGTTAAGGTTTTCTGCAGTTTCCCTTAGCTGTAACACAAATGTGGGATTTGCGCTGTTCCATCTATAAGTCGGCTGCAGCCGCACATTGGGCCTACATAATAATAATAATCGCCCCCTCCCTCCCGCACAAGCTTATAGATTCTGGGGCCTTGGTTTAGGTTATGGGTTGTAGTAATTATTATATATACTCCAGATCCTGTAAGTTCCAATGCACGTCACATCCTACGTCATAACCTCAAATGACGTCATTAAATTAGTATGTTTACATTATTTGCATGAGTGGAATGACTACTTATGTGTATGCAACCAATTTAGCACATGTATATAGGATGTTATGGCACTTGGATCATTAATTGAAATGGCAAATAGTGCAAAGAAAAATAAGCCATTTTCATTATACAAGTAAGAGAGAAAAATGAATAATAAACGCGAAAAAGGCTTTTCGTATAATTTACAAAAGCTTATTGGGTGTCACTGGAATTAGGATAGGTTAAGATTAAATAGGCATTTCCAAGAATTATTTGTCTGTTTTGCTGAAGTACGTACCTTACCATGAACTAACAAAACGCCAGATGTGTTTAAGTTTGTAAAACGATAAAATAAAGCGATTAAGACAAAATAAAAAGATTTTTTGAACATAAGTAACTGAACTAAGTAGGTACATAGCATATTGTGAAAATACTTAAAATAACACAACTACATAATTTTATTTAATTTCTAAAAAGACAAATAAGATACAGTATAATAATAAACAAACAATATACAGAAATATACATTTATTCTAAAATATACAAAAAACATTTAAATTCTAACTGTCTTCACCACCATCGCCGTAGCAGCTAATGTCATCGTTCGAATCGCCGACATGTATTATAAGGGGTTGGGTATCAATATCAAATCGAACTTCCTTCTCCCGTTGCTTGTTTATTGTTTGTTCGTCTTTGTTAATATATTGTTTTCGATTAGTTTATAGATGCAGTGATATGGTGGAAGAAAGAGTACTCTGTGACCATACTGCAAAGTCAGCCTTTTTGCAGCGAAGATTAATATTATGTATTAGATATAATTAACTAAAGCATAAACATAAAGCTACCGTTCCATTATATGAAGCAATTCTGCCTTAAGTAAGATGTTCATCGAATGGTATATTCATCTTCTGTAGCCATTCTTGTATCTCTGCTTTTTTATTGTCCTTATTGGGCGGCTTGTTTTCAATACATCGGTTATAACTGGTGTTGTCTAAAGTAATTATTAAAAGCTCTTCTAAATTATTTAGCAGTTGGTGCTTAAACCACTTCAACAAGTTATTTTTGTTCATTTCACCATGACAATCGACATACCTAGCTCATCTTCCAAAGAAGTCTTTGACGATTATCTCGAAAACTACTGTTCCCACCTTGCAACTTTACTATGAACACTATTCTTCAGCTCTATGAAACGCATCGAGTGAAATATAGCATGTACGGCTGCGGGTGGCGAACTTGAATTGGAGAACAGTCAAATTATTTATACGAACGTTTCTGATGCATCTCATAAACAACATTACAGATAGCTACTTGGTCAAAATTGTTTAGGTTTCTAACAGGATTCATGCGTATTCTTTTCCGTTTAGGACTTCTCACAAGCTGATTGTTTCTTGATGCTTTAGAAATACCACTTATTGTGCAAATGTTGATGTTAAGAGCATTTGCAGCTCTGTAAACAACCATTTAAATTATAATTGAATTACATGGATACACATATCTATTGTATAACATTCTTAAACGTACCTGCCTCTCTTACTGCAGTGAGTGGTAAGATTGGGGCACCATTATTACGTTCTTCCTCAAAATAATTTACTAAAGATAATATTAGCTACTTTGACTGTCAAAAAAGCGGGGGTGTCATCCTAACCTCACTTTAATATTCGTGCAAATCGAAGAAATTACGCAAGATAACGAATTATTTAGTTTTGAAAAACGGTTTTTAATAGTTATGCAACATGTAGACACGTGTAACAACTATCTCGCGAAGCACAGTCGCAAAAATATAACCATCGACCTCAACCTTATGACCACAACCAACAAACGCCAAAACACAAATGAAAACAATGAAAATAAAAATCGATTGTAGACCGATATGTAAACGTTGTTTATTGTTTCCAGCCTTATTTTGTGGAACTCCATAATCATGAAATAAATAAAGATTATTAAAAGTTTCACAGTTTTATTAAAATATACCTGACAATATTGTTTCGACAGCTATGCTGTCATTATCAAAGGTAATATAATTATAAACAAACACGTCGCTAAGGTAGATACAAAATAGGTAACTAGATAAAATAATAATAATAATAAAAATTAATAATAAAAATCATAATTAAACATCTAATACTTCCAGTAACGGAGAATTACTGAGCTCAAGTTGTTCATTCATTAAAGGTACCCTGAGTTTGTGTTTGTATATCTCAAAGGCTTCTAAAATGTCTAATTTGCGTTTGTTATTACAAAAATGTAGGAATTTAATATTATTTTGAGGAGTCATTGTGTGATTTTGTTCTAAAAGGTGTTTGGCGTAATTCGATTTTTCAGGATGTTTATTTTTGTAATGACGTACGTGTTCTTTATATCTTATGTCAAAATTTCGAAGTGTTTGTCCAATATATACCGAACTACAAAAAGAACAATTTAAACGGTAAATGCCCGATTTCATGATATCATGTGTTCTGTCTTTAGCATTAAATAAGAATGAAAAAGTGTTAGTGTTGGTTTTAAATGTTATTTTATAATTGTTGGTTTTTCTTAGTATATGTGCAATTTTTTCTGATATTTTGCCAAAATATGGTATAGATATGTAATTTGTGTCTTCTGTTTGATTGTCAATGGGATATATTCTTTTGATAGCTAACCTATAATCTTTTTGTTTAATTAAAGTGTCAATCATGTTCGGATTATAATGATTTGCATGTGCTAGTTGTTTAATGGTTGATATCTCTTTGCTAAAATCTGATTTTGTTAGTGGAATAGTTAAAGCTCTGTGTACTAATGATCTGTATGCTGCTATTTTATGTGTATTGTGGTGACAAGATTCATTTGGTATTGTTATGTCTGTTTGTGTTGGTTTTCTGTATATGGAAAATTCAAAAAGATTGTCTGCGTTAATCTTGATATTTAAGTCTAAAAAGTTTATAGCCCTGTTTTGTTCTGTTTCTAGTGTAAATTTTATATTAGGATGGATATTGTTTATAAGAATTAAAAATTCATTGATAACCTCAAAAGAACTGTCAAAACAAGCTAAAATGTCATCAACATAACGAAACCAGAAGATAATGTGTTTAGAGAGGTTTAATTCAAATATTCGATCTTCAAACTTGTCCATAAATATGTTAGCTAATAGAGGACTTAGAGAATTACCCATAGGTAAACCATCCTTTTGTAAATAAATTATGTTATTAAAAGTGAAATAATTTTGACTTATACAAAGGTCAAATAATTGAATTAACTCTAACCTTTTAACTAATTCTATATTACTATTGATCAAGAAACTATCTAATAAAGGAATGCATTCTTGTGGTGGTATTCTGGAGAACATGTTGCAAATATCAAAACTAACAAGTTTTGAATGTGGTGGAAGATGTATGTTTTGCAGCTTATCTACTAATTCTAATGAATTTCTAACAGAGTATTTCGATTTGTAACCTATCGTGTTAATAATCTGGTTCAGTTTTTTGGATAAAATGTGATTAGGTGCATTGATGTATGATACAACTGGTCTTATTGGCATATTCTGTTTGTGCGTCTTGACTAATCCATACATTTTAGGTATTTGTGGGTTTTTATTAATGATTTGTTGCTTTTCTAATTCTGAAAAGCAGATATTGCAGTTTTCTAAACCTTGTTTTATTTCTTTTTGGAATTTTGTGGTTGGGTTTTTGTTTAACGTTTCAAAATTTTCTTTATTAATAAATTCATTAACTTTTTGTATGTAAATATCTTTAGAAAGAATTACCAAAGTGCTACCCTTATCTGCTTTAACAGAAATTAGATTGTTCTCTGTGATTTTCTGTTTTATAGATTGAAGAAGTGATATGTTAGATGTGTTGTACATTTTGGCCGTTGAATGCGAAACTATACTTAAGAAAGATCATAATAACTATGCAAAATTCCAAATTTCGAATTTGTTAAAAGAGATGTCTTTGAAACAGGACAAAATGTACAACACATCTAACATATCACTTCTTCAATCTATAAAACAGAAAATCACAGAGAACAATCTAATTTCTGTTAAAGCAGATAAGGGTAGCACTTTGGTAATTCTTTCTAAAGATATTTACATACAAAAAGTTAATGAATTTATTAATAAAGAAAATTTTGAAACGTTAAACAAAAACCCAACCACAAAATTCCAAAAAGAAATAAAACAAGGTTTAGAAAACTGCAATATCTGCTTTTCAGAATTAGAAAAGCAACAAATCATTAATAAAAACCCACAAATACCTAAAATGTATGGATTAGTCAAGACGCACAAACAGAATATGCCAATAAGACCAGTTGTATCATACATCAATGCACCTAATCACATTTTATCCAAAAAACTGAACCAGATTATTAACACGATAGGTTACAAATCGAAATACTCTGTTAGAAATTCATTAGAATTAGTAGATAAGCTGCAAAACATACATCTTCCACCACATTCAAAACTTGTTAGTTTTGATATTTGCAACATGTTCTCCAGAATACCACCACAAGAATGCATTCCTTTATTAGATAGTTTCTTGATCAATAGTAATATAGAATTAGTTAAAAGGTTAGAGTTAATTCAATTATTTGACCTTTGTATAAGTCAAAATTATTTCACTTTTAATAACATAATTTATTTACAAAAGGATGGTTTACCTATGGGTAATTCTCTAAGTCCTCTATTAGCTAACATATTTATGGACAAGTTTGAAGATCGAATATTTGAATTAAACCTCTCTAAACACATTATCTTCTGGTTTCGTTATGTTGATGACATTTTAGCTTGTTTTGACAGTTCTTTTGAGGTTATCAATGAATTTTTAATTCTTATAAACAATATCCATCCTAATATAAAATTTACACTAGAAACAGAACAAAACAGGGCTATAAACTTTTTAGACTTAAATATCAAGATTAACGCAGACAATCTTTTTGAATTTTCCATATACAGAAAACCAACACAAACAGACATAACAATACCAAATGAATCTTGTCACCACAATACACATAAAATAACAGCATACAGATCATTAGTACACAGAGCTTTAACTATTCCACTAACAAAATCAGATTTTAGCAAAGAGATATCAACCATTAAACAACTAGCACATGCAAATCATTATAATCCGAACATGATTGACACTTTAATTAAACAAAAAGATTATAGGTTAGCTATCAAAAGAATATATCCCATTGACAATCAAACAGAAGACACAAATTACATATCTATACCATATTTTGGCAAAATATCAGAAAAAATTGCACATATACTAAGAAAAACCAACAATTATAAAATAACATTTAAAACCAACACTAACACTTTTTCATTCTTATTTAATGCTAAAGACAGAACACATGATATCATGAAATCGGGCATTTACCGTTTAAATTGTTCTTTTTGTAGTTCGGTATATATTGGACAAACACTTCGAAATTTTGACATAAGATATAAAGAACACGTACGTCATTACAAAAATAAACATCCTGAAAAATCGAATTACGCCAAACACCTTTTAGAACAAAATCACACAATGACTCCTCAAAATAATATTAAATTCCTACATTTTTGTAATAACAAACGCAAATTAGACATTTTAGAAGCCTTTGAGATATACAAACACAAACTCAGGGTACCTTTAATGAATGAACAACTTGAGCTCAGTAATTCTCCGTTACTGGAAGTATTAGATGTTTAATTATGATTTTTATTATTAATTTTTATTATTATTATTATTTTATCTAGTTACCTATTTTGTATCTACCTTAGCGACGTGTTTGTTTATAATTATATTACCTTTGATAATGACAGCATAGCTGTCGAAACAATATTGTCAGGTATATTTTAATAAAACTGTGAAACTTTTAATAATCTTTATTTATTTCATGATATGTAAACGAGCAAACGAGAAACAGCAGGATTACCAAAGTCGAAAGACAAATATGAAAGTCATACGCAGTTAATTCCTTTACAGTTTTTATTTCGACTATATAAATTCAAAATATAATAGATGGGAATAAATAAGATGATTTTACTGGATTGCAGTAAAATTTACATGTGCAAAATAATAACTCAAAAAAAACCTTTAAAAACAAGCACTCCTATATTTATTTTTGTCAAGTTTACAGCAAAAAACCGCCCTTAAAGAATTTGAAAAAATTATTGATGACGTGCATCGGAACTTACAGGGTCTGGAGTATATTATTATTATTATATTATGTAATTAGGAGATCAAGCGATACTTTAAATCCAAGAAGATGTATTAACGCCGAGGCGATATAACATCTTCGAGGATTTAAAGAAGCTTGATCTCCGTATTGCATAAGTTGTTTTATTTATTTCGTATTTCAATCCTAATTTTTCCCTTTTAAAATTCATCCCAATTTATTATATAATGAAGCAAGTTGCCTTGTCTGTGTCATCATACGCGTAACCTAGGAGATAAAAAGCAGCATGTCACGTGTGGCTGTTATGCAACATCAAATGATTTTTACGTTGCCAACAACAACGGAGATCAAGAACGTCTTGAACTCCGGTGTCATTGACAACGGAGTTCAAGTTATACTTTATTTTACTAATTGTAGTATATAAACAATTGTTTGAAATACGAAATGAAATAAAAAAATTAATAACTGCGTTCTTGATTTTATTGGCTTTAACTTTTTTAGGTCAAATAACTTGTTTTTTTTTGTTCTTGCGTGTTTTTGTGTTTTTGCGTAATTTAGGATTGAATGGATTGAAGATTACTATAAGATGCTTAACTAAAATCTTAGTCTTCTCTTTGTCATTGTTTACTCAACCTTTTCTATTACCAAATCTCTTGCTACCTTGTCGCTGCCTAAACTATCCTAAGCTTCCTACAGGGGTTTAATGTAATATTTGCTAAAATATGCATTTTCTATATATTTTATTTTACTTTTAGACTGGAATATTAAAAAAATATAATTACTAAGTTAGTCTAAGCTCTCTAGTCACGAGTGGTAGACTTTATACTCTTGAATAAACAACACTTACGCTTACAAAAAGTTTTATAAGATTTCTAGTATGATGCGAGTATTAGCCATAGAAGCAATACGGTTGTTTTTACAATGGTTAGTTTGTACAGTAGGTAAAAACTATACAAAAAGATACAATAAAAAGGTACAAACGGTAATTGTAGTCTACAACACTTGATTTCTTTACACCTTATAGTAGATAGGTAGTTTTCAACTCGTAAAGAAACAAAATTTGCAATTAGAAAAATCTTTATTCGGCTTTTATTCATTAAATTGTACAATACTGTAATATACTAATTTTGTAGTCATTACATTTATACTGTTTTATCAATTAAATTGCTGTTCAATCCACGCAACATATTCAGAAACCCTCGTAAAGACGGAAGGATAGCCTTTTTCACAACCTGCTCCACTTCCAAACGATACAATGCCAACTTGTCTCGCGGATCTTGAATTTTCTTTATCAAGTACTATTACGAGAGGACCACCAGAATCTCCATTGCAAGCACCTCTACCATTGCTACCATTAAGACAAATGTTATTTTTAGTGACGTAGCTACCAAAGAATCTTCCACATTCTTGATTAGAAATAATCCTGTCTTGGGTAGCAAGTAAAACATTACTAAGAGAACCAGATTCATCAGAATACCTTCCCCAACCACTAACCATTGCTTTTTCATCTTCAAGAGAAGCAGTATCTGTGTATAGTTCAATTGGCCAAAGTTGTTCTAAAAATGTATTGCTTAGTTATAAAACGGATGCTTATTTAAAAACAAGTTGCAACTTACCGTGGAGTTCGATTTTCTTGGAAAGAAGTATAACAGCAATATCGTTTGAGATTTTGAAGGGATCCCAATGTTCGTGAACCTTGATTTCTCTGGATTGAACAATCTGCTGATATTCTTCGTCTTCAAATATTCTATGAGCATAAGCTATTACTTCTGCTGAACTAGCACTGCAATGAACACAACGCAAAGATTATTATTTATCATTATTTCCACTTCCAATATTTCAATTATTTTAAATTTAATTCTTAAAAGTGTAGTATCTTAATTCAAAAGATATTTCTTTTTATCAAAAACATACTCATCAACGCAATGTGCTGCTGTGAGAACTGCATCGTCACGTATTAGAGAACCACCACAAAATGCACCACGACTGCTAATTACGGCAGCCTGCAAATCAAGAAGGGATGTTATTGAGGGATTATTATGTATATGTATTTTATAAATAAAATACCTGAAAAGGTACACCACCTGGTCCTTCCACTTCTATACCACCTACTATTTTTGGTGCAACAGCAGGCATTCTAGGCATTACATGGAGATGCTTAGGTTTTATTTTAGACCAGTCTCTGGTAGCCTAAATTTAGAATATTTGTTATTTTAAATATTTGAAATCATTGTTTAAATATATTCAAACTATATTACCTGCGCCACAGCAACTATTGCCAAAACTGTGAAAATAAGGTACTTCATTTTCGTCAGTGTTTGGAACAAATATGATCAGTTCTATTTCCAATACAGTTTTTATACCTGCCATCATCTTATCTTTTAAGAGTGAATACTTTAAAAGATGTTATCAATATTCCAAAAAGATACATACATTTCATTCTTTATTAGTAGTACATTTCAGCTATTTTAGAAGATTTAAATGAATGATAATAATGAATCACTGCTAATTATGCATTTGAAACTCCACTCCATACTTCTGTTGACTAATCTCTGCATTTGCAATAGTCTTTATGTGTCATAGAGGTAACATATAGGGTTCACTTGTTAAATAACCTATCGGTTATTTGCCTTAATTCATTTGTCTGTTGTTTAGTTTTGATATACAAAGTATTATTATTTATAATACGTTATTAAAAATGTCAATACCTATTAATTATGATACACACCAGTGTTTCCCAAATCAAGAAGTTACTCGATGTTCCTTTACTTAGTAATCAAACAATAATGTTTACTTATTATATATTAATATTTTGGAATTTCTTGTAATTATTGCTCATCAACCAATCTATAAAAAAAAGTAAGTTGCCTGTTGTTGAAATTTGTTTTAGAATAGTTTTCTGAAGTTTTAATCATTCTTTGAATTTGTGCTGAAAATAGATTTTCAATTTTTCAGAGGAATTTGCAAACTATTACGAGGGTTGGTGATGACCTGTTTTATTAGGTAGGCTATGAAATCTTGAATATTGTAATTTGTTTATTTTTGATGATATCCTCGTTATTAGAATGGGTGATTGCCCAATTCTTCTTTATTCTACAATGGGGGTTTATTCTATTCAACTCACGAATGCAAATCATACTTTGTAACTTTTCAGGAAATAATGAGAGCATAACACATCATTCTTCCATCTCTGTTTAGTGAGAATAGTTGCGTAACGCAAGCTATGTTGTTAGTAATAAATAATGAACTAGCAAATCAACCAGAGTTGTTAAATAAGTAACACCCACTAGGAATGTAAATACTATAGGTATATAAACATATCTAGCCACTGATAAATACTTATTTTTACTTTAGCAAAAATCTAACATTAACAGTATTTAGGTATTGCCATTTGGGGCTTGTATTGTACCAGAAACCTCCAAAATCCATTTTAACTGGCATTTCCAAAAACAATTTCCATGTCTTATACCTTTAAGATAACCTTACATAATATTTAGGTACATAAGACTGAAGAAAAACTGTTGTTGATAATTTTTCAAGATGAAATATCTTTTGAATGTTTAGATAGATGTTTTCTTCTATTCCTCCACCTTTCATACCATGTTCGAATTTGATTCTAAGAATTTTCAACACTTTTGAGATTGCTTAAAATTATTCCATATTTTTCGTGTTACTATATTTATAGATACCTAAACTGTAACTTAAAAAATCCTACTGAAGATAATTAAGGATTTTAAATCTGAGCTATATAATATGATATTCTTTCGAAATATATAACATGGTCTGAAACACTTTTCACAAACATAGCTGTTGTTATCTTAGTTGTATGGACACTAATTCCATTGCTGGCATGCAATGAGAAGACTAATTCTCAGATGATACAGTTTCTTGCACCAATAACTTACGCAAAAACTTAATGCACTGCTTTTCTGCAACCGTAAATAATTGACCTCTCATTGAACCTAACGAACCTAGAAAAAAAAGAAGTACCCAGCCAGCACACTGACGTTATAATGACGTTATTCTTAAGTAATTATTGGTCGGCGATGTCATATGACTAATAAATGATGTCCATAAGACGTCATGTTATGGGACGTACAACGTAGACGTCTTCGAAACGACGTCTTTTAGACGTACAATAAGGTCGTTTTAGACTTCTAATTTTATTAATTATGATCTGTCTAGGTAAACAAAAAGTGATACATTCTATAAAATATTTTTTACTTTTACATTTGCAGAATGTAAATAGAATACATTATTTGACTGTTTTCAATATTCAATTACACTATTTTTATATTGTCAGGTCCACATGCACGAGAGACAAACCTAGCAACACTGTTTTACTTTATTTTTTTACTGAACTGCACGTGACCACATGCCGCTATACAAACAGCAACAACGTCTTTCGTGTATTTGTTTTGCTCTTTAATTACGTAGTAACGTTTCTACTTATTATTAAAGTTGTTGACGTACCTACATTTATAATGTATGTGTAGGTGCAACTACTGCATAATAATTGTGTGGTTTGTCACAAAGGGTGAGTATTAATAATTACTTGTTCCGCCGCAATACTACATACCTATACAATTTTATCTGTTCGACGATTATTGTTTTAGCAGCTTTTCAGTTAGTAAATGTTTACTTTTGTTCAATAATTATGTATTAAATAGTATATAATAAATATTATTTCCAATATTCAACTATTTATTTATAATTCCTGTCCTAGTCCAAGTATAGGACGTTTTAATGGCGTCATTGAACAACATTTTAATGACGTCGTTAAACTACGTTTTAAAGACATCTTATATTGACATCCTTGGGCTGTGACATAATGCTGTCAGTTTTCCGACAATTTGACGTCATTTCAATACGTCATTTGATGTTACTACCGAAAAAACGGCGACATTATGACGTCAGTGTACTGGCAGCATTGCTGTTCTACATTTTATTTTTAATTAAAAAGGGGTTTGTTCCGCTACTGAATCTTTTTAGCTCATTTATGGTTTATTTTATCATTTAGATTACAGTGTGGCCTTTGACCACGAGTTTGTGATGATTCATTTCTGGTATCTTTGGTTGAACTATAGTAAATAGAAAATCAGTGGAATATTATATATTCATGATGACGGGTCGACTAAAGTGCTCTATATGGTGTCATTTTTTAACAATTTTATTATAGATGCTGTTGAACCTCATAAAATTCGTACCAAGTGTATCAATTGTAACAATAAATGTGCGTGTTAAATTAGTTTGATTTATGAAGTATTAAAGACTATTGCTAATGTTTATAAAGGAGCATTTCCTCAGGTATTTTTGTTTGTTTAGATTTACCATTTACGTAACCAGGTCATCTCTATTATTCTTTCCATTATTTATAGCAACTCTTTATTAAATGCTCTACATCTAAAAGAAATATTTAACATTAATTTAATGTTGTTGCAGAAAAATTAGTTGATATTATACAATGTCATCTAATCCTCGAACCACTTTTCACAAGTTTCAATCTTAAGTCAGTTTCCAAAATATATTTAAATAATAAATAATCAATAAATTGTCTATACTTTTTCGTTTTATAATTTATAGTTGTGATGCTTATATACAATAATACACGTTTCAGACGGAAACTGGTCATTTAAATTCGAAAATGCAGTATAAGAATCTAAAATTATCTTAAAAGTTTTCAAAAAGCTGTTTTAAAACAATTACAAAAAAACATATTTACAACATACGATAAAAACATGTTTAAAAAGAAATAGTTTAAAACTAAGTTTGATTTTTTAAACTGGTTTTAAACATTGTTTTAAACAAAATGTTTTAAACATGCCAACCCTGACACACATACACCTTTTTAATTCCAGAATTTGGAATTAAGGTTTGAATTGGTTAAATAGCGTTACTCTAGTGCTGTTTGTCTTGAAGCACTGGACAATAAGCACTTTCCATTTATAAGTATTGCCTAAGTGTATAAAAATATATTGGGCCATCAGGCAGATCATACTGTATTTATTATCTGCAAGTCCCTACAGATTTTTTTCATTACAATAATACTAGACAATTTCTCTAAATAAAGGCGTATTACTACTTATATTTGTGGCAGAATCTCTTTGCATGGATGCACCCTTTCGCCGAACTGAAGTATCCCTGCGCCGAATTGCCTTCTCGCTGAAAAGGCCGCATCTAAATGGCCGCGTCGAAATGACCGGCTCCGGTGTTGTTATGACCCTGAATCTTTATATTGAGTCACAGACGCCAGGTAAGGTGTATTCTTGATCAGAGGACATAACCTTATTTTCACTGAAACCAATACTGATATGTGCACGTAGCAAAAGAAAAATGATTTTTGCTCGAGATTATGTCTATGTCAAATTCCTTCAAACGGAAAGTTTACTTTTGAATATGCAAACTTTATTTGCAAGGTACTTTGATAAACATAAAAATGACTAATATAGTGTCAGTGGGTTTCAGAGAATAGGCAGTAGTTTGTAAATTTCTTTGAACAATTGACAATCTTTTTTGGTACAGATTTAAAGTATAAATACATTTTTAAAAAGTTACAAAACAGTATAATAAGTGGTTTAATAAGTAGTACTTGAGCGTATTATCTCTAAATTAAAAACAAGTGATTAATAGATCGATTGATAAGCTAGATGGCCAGAAGATCTGAATGAAGTATATAATAAAAAATTATGAATATTTGAAATAAACAGGTAGCATGAATAAAAACATTGTTATATCTAACAAAAAATGAAGAATTGTATAATTTCTTTGAAATAAGGAATTGATTTGAGAAACACCCTAATGGCCTAATGCATAGGTTTTGTGACGTTTATGTATAAAACTGTATCAAACAAATGAGACTTCAAAGATGTCAAGATATCAAACCCAAACGAAAGCTAAATGCGTTGATACAAATAAATATGATTTTTCAATAAATTTTAAGACGTATTGAGAAACTTATTGCAAATGTGGGAATAGACGGACACTATCATTTCATTAGATTTCCTATAAGAATAATTGATACCTACATATACTCACAGAAAAAAAGGTATGACTTGTTTCATAATTGTGAACATCGCGCCCGAACCATTTAGCAAAGCAATTTAAAAAAATTGAAACTATTTAGCCTTTACATTACCAACTCATTTTCATTACCGCCACTTGCTGACAATTGGTTAGGGGCCTTAATTATCATACTACCTACACAGTCCGATTTGTCTGATTCATAATAATGATCAGGATAACGCTTCATTGTCATTATATTAGTTAGATCTTCCGAAATAGATAAAATTGTAAATGAGTACTTTTCTGCAATGATTAAGTATTAGATATAAAAAAGGTTAAAGAAAATTAGAACGTTAATGTTTAAACGCGCATATTTCAACAGAATTATTAGCTATCAACCGATATCTTTTGAAGTACCGATTATTTAAAGATAAGATGATGGTAAGTATAAAACTATGCTCAGAAAGAGAATCAATCATATTCTTCCACAACTCTGACTAAAATGAAGTACCTTATTCTCACAGTTTTGGCTATAGTTGCTGTGGCGCAGGTAATATAGTTTAAATATATTTAAACAATGATCTGAAATATTTAAAATAACAAATATTCTAAATTTAGGCTACCAGAGACTGGTCTAAAATAAAACCTAAGCATCTCCATGTAATGCCTAGAATGCCTGCTGTTGCACCAAAGATAGTAGGTGGTATAGAAGTAGAAGGACCAGGTGGCGTACCCTATCAGGTATTTCATTTATAAATACATATACATAATTCTTCATTACATTCATGCGATGCCTTCTTGTTTTATAGGCTGCCGTAATTAGCAGTCGCGGTGCATTTTGTGGTGGTTCTGTTATACGTGACGATGCAGTTCTCACAGCAGCACATTGCGTTGATGAGTAAGTTTCTGATAAAAAGAACTATTTTGTGAATTAAGATACTACATTTTTAAGAATTAAATGTAAAGTAATTGAAATATTGGAAGTGGAAGTAATGATAAATAATAATCTTTGCATTGTGTTCATTGCAGTGCTAGTTCAGCAGAAGTAATAGCGCATGCTCATAGAATATTTGAAGACGAAGATCATCAGCAGATCATTCAATCCAGGGAAATCAAGGTTCACGAAGATTGGGATCCGTTCAGAATCTCAAACGATATTGCCGTTATTCTTCTTTCCAAGAAAATCGAATTCCACGGTAAGTTGTAATAACTTTTAAATAGTTTTTAAATAAGAATCCGTTTTATAACTAAGCAATACGTTTTTAGAACTTCTTTGGGCAGTTGAACTATACACCGACACTGCTTCTCTTGAAGATGAAGAAGGATTAGTTAGTGGTTGGGGAAGATATTCAGATGAATCTGGATCTCTTAGTGATGTTTTACTTTACACTACAGACAAGATTATCTCTAACCAAGAATGTGAAAGATTCTTTGGTAGCTACGTCACTAAAAATAACATCTGTCTTAATGGTAGCCATGGTAAAGGTGCTTGCAATGGAGATTCTGGTGGTCCGCTTATAGTAGCTCTTGACGATGGAAGCCCAAGGCCCTGGAGACAAGTTGGTATTGTATCCTTTGGAAGTGGAGCAGGTTGTGAAAAGGGCTATCCTTCTGTTTTTACAAGAGTTTCGGAATATGTTGCATGGATTGAGCAACAACTTGCTTGAAGATGTTTGATGAACTTGATGAATATTGAAGGAATGTTGAAGACAACATAAATGTAATTATAACATTATTATTCTGTGACAGTGTTGTACAGTTTGACTAATAAAAGTTTAATTGAAATTCTTAATTTAAATTCTTTTTTCTTTAGAAAAAGAAGACAATTTTTGTGAAAGTATCTTACTTCTAGTGTGTGATCGGCTACTATTTGTAGAAAAATCTCTGATCTAGGTACAACGTGAATGGAAATGATGTCCATATCGTACGAGCACAATCGTTCGCGGGTGGTATGAGCATTCCACTCAAGTTGTACAGTATATTTTTTCTTCAAATAAGCAAATCTATTAAAAAATAGATTAACTGTTTTATTCATAAATTGAATATAGGGTGTAATGATTAAAATAGTTAATCATTTTAATTTGCTAAATTTAGCCTCTGTAAATTTAAGGTTTGGTTATTACAAATCAAATATCAATTATTGCATTTTCTTGGATATATTTAAGACAAAAAACTATTTTATTACCTGGTTACCTGGTTTTACTGACTTATCAATAATGTCTTACGTGCTACTTACGAAATATGCTACTCAAGCAAGATGTATTGGACTTGAGCAATTATGCACATATTGTAATAATGTGTTTTTCTAATTACTTCCAAACATCAGATTTAAAATTAAAGCAATACCCATAATTTCTAACAAAAACCTATTTATTCAAATTTACCAAATTTTATAATTATGCTACTCCATCACAAGAGATTAACTCGTACTCGTACTAAAACATGGTATGTAAAATTTCCTCCTTAAACTCTGTTTGAAAAGTTATTTTTTCTAATTTTGATTCGTTATAGTCCCTTTTTACACAAGTGCTAATATGAGAATACATATTACAACTATTTTCAATATGAAAAATTAGACCAATCTAAAAAAACTAGGCTATATACAAACACCATCGTATAATAGTGACGACACACGATGCTAACTTGTAAAGGAGTTTCGAGTGATCCAGAATGTAGTCAACCGTGATGTCAGCATATTTGACAACTAGCGTTTAGAGGCTGCAGCCGCTGACATGCGCTGCTTTGGCTATTTCTAGCAGTTGTAATTGTATATTTCAACCCAAAATATTTTTATATTAAGGCACTATAAAGTCTGACTTTTTATTACGAATGTGAATATATGATTTAAAATAATAATAAGATTACCGCATGAATGGTAAGACAAGGTTTGTTTTTGAAATTGTGAAGTTATAGAACGACAACGAACGTTAAAACGACAGTATTTAATGCTTAGGTTAATGCACTTTTCCTAAATAACTATAAAAAATAAAAAGTAGCTGCAACAAAATTAATTAAAAAAACGTTAATATTTATTGTAATAAGCAATTTAATTTGAAATAATATTTAGTTTCAACTTCCGTAAAAAAGTACAATAATGGATTACTTTACTGCCAATTAAGTTATCTGTTTTTTTAAATGAGGACTAATAGACATGTCCAAGAATTTTTTATGCCTGCAGTATTTAAAAGTGCTACAATAAATTAAAAGTGCTAAAAATAGTCATCGCGCATGTCGGCAGTTGCAACCCCTAGATGCAAGTAGTGTTTTTAGTGCTCCACCGAGATTCATCTAAATCAAACAGTGCGTTAGAAGGCTATGACATCGACGTACCGTTACTTTTACTAAGGAACGAGAAGTTGACCTTGTAAGCCGGGTTTCAGCATTATCTATTTTTATAGTTGCATGTGACTTTCACTGTTGTCTGTAATTTACACTGGCGCCGACTCCATGGGGCTTGGGGGTCCCGAGCCTCCCCAATCTAGTCGGCAGGGGGGCGGAGCCTCCTCAATATTAAGACGCATCTGACTAAATAACATATAATCAAACCTAGATAGCACACACTAAACAATCAAGACGAAAGACTAATCTATACTTTGCGGAAGGCACATACTGGTACAATAATAAGTAGGTCTAATTAACTTAATACAAACTCGTACGTCTTCGCCTGTATTCCGGCTCAAACGCGTACATTATGATTCGATGGACACATACTTCGTAAACACTCGTGCGTCTCCACCTGCCTTAGGGAGTTTCAGGCCACGAACATCGACGGAAATGAATTTCGTAAACTCTCATGCATCTCCGGGTTCCTTCGGGCCCACCACGAAGATCGTTGAAAAACAATGTCGAGTTCGAACACACTCATAAGCCATTGGCCAACGAAGATTGGCGGACATACACGAGTGTTTACGAATTATACAAACATCATAGCAAACGATCTATGGTATACAGCTTACACTTCTATATTTATAATAAAAAAAACTTAAAATACATGCAGCTAGTCAACATCGTTACGATGATATTAATTCTATTTGTAACTTATGAAAAGGAAATCTAATTGATCGTCGATGCGAATTTACGAAAGGCCCATCATAATTAGTACCATTCGTTATCTGGCACGGTCTGGTCAAGTGTTAAGAGTAAACGATATACATGGAGGTTATCTTTGCAGCTCTAATCAGCTGTGCAGAGCTAATGCAGCTGTAATCTCTTCAGACTCAGCAACTTCAAAAGTGGTTAAAACGTAGACATAAATGGCTTAGTGGTGATATTCAAAATGAAATCATAAAAATCATGTCTTATGCGTTATTGCGAACAATGGCTAAATAAATTCAGAAAAGCCCTTGATTTTCTATTAGGGCTGATGGAGCCACGGCTGTGACCGGTGATGAGTAGTTCTACACGTGTTTACGTGTTGTGGATCCTATGAGTTTGGAAATAAAATAGTTGTTCCTAGGAATTCTTTGCCTTCCTGATTCTAAAGCGGGGGCTTATTATAGCACCCTCAATGATCTTTTAATTCGCTTAAACATAGATAAATATAATATTAGAAGTGGCAAAAAAGTGTAAGCTGATTGCAGATAGTTTAAAGCTAGTCAAAAGTCGTTTGCAATGCAATATTTGGAATCATCTAAGCGGAAGAGTATACTCCAGTTATTTTGCCACCTTGTTTGGAAGATATGTTTTATCAGCTGCTCCCCCTGTGTACGTCATGGTGCGTTCGTGTTAATCATGAAAAGATTTGTCGATAATGGTACGATGCAAGCTGCTCACATGCTGCGGAATACCTACAAGAAGATAGGTGGAGTTGATTTCGAACAAGTATGGAATGATTGCGAGAAAAGATCGAACGAATGTTTAGATCTTGAAATGCCACAACCGTCAAAATTAAGGTGGTCCCACGCAAATGATTTCGATGTGAGCACATTCTCTGCGGAGTTAAGATTACTACCTACTGTCACACAAGTTGTCAATAACGTGAAACTGTTTTCCGCTGCATTTAAGATTTTTCCGAATGATTGTCGTCGATTGCTTTGTGAAGTTCAAAAACTATTACTGATCCTGACAGTCTCAGCCACATTCCCTTCGTGGAACTGGGAGGGGGGGGAACGTGGGACGAAATTCATTTCAGGCCACGAACATCGACGGAAATGAATTTCGTAAACTCTCGTGCATCTCCGGGTTCCTTCGGGCCCACCACGAAGATCGTTGAAAAACAACGTCGAGTTCGAACACACTCGTAGGAGTCGTAGGCCATTGACTAACGAATATTTGCGGACATACACGAGTGTTTACGAATCATACAACTATCTGGCTTGACGACTAGTAATTGTTTGTTACACTAGCCAATCATCGCCGTTGCTGTCAGTGTGCTAGTTATTTGAGAGTGTAAGTTTTGTTGTTGAGAGTGTTTGAGAGTTTAAATATGAGAAACAGTAATAATGGAGAAATCTCGTCAACAAGGTCAACACTCGATAGAAATTACATTTTATAGCGAATAGCTCAGCCTAAATTAGAATAATAAGAAAAATCTAAATGTTTTGATATGTAAGCTAATAGCGCTGACGATTTAATGCAAGTAAGTATTAACAATTTGAGGCAATAGTCAGTTTGATAATAAGGCGTGATTTTGTTGAATGTATTTGTCGTGTGATAACGGAAGTGAAGTAACTGATGTTTATGTATTCGTTAATTGGTTGAGTTCAGTTGTGATATAATTATTATTTCTAACCAAAGTAACAAACAAGATTCGTGCTTGTATTCGTTTTAGTGGCGGTTACTAAGTACTCTTTTTAATGTTCTGTTAGCGAGCGGCAAGCATATTAATCGTTTGCTTCGCATCCACTTACACTTAACTTAACTTCCGTAAAAAAGTACAATAATGGATTACTTTACTGCCAATTAAGTTATCTGTTTTTTTAAATGAGGACTAATAGACATGTCCAAGAATTTTTTATGCCTGCAGTATTTAAAAGTGCTACAATAAATTAAAAGTGCTAAAAATAGTCATCGCGCATGTCGGCAGTTGCAACCCCTAGATGCAAGTAGTGTTTTTAGTGCTCCACCGAGATTCATCTAAATCAAACAGTGCGTTAGAAGGCTATGACATCGACGTACCGTTACTTTTACTAAGGAACGAGAAGTTGACCTTGTAAGCCGGGTTTCAGCATTATCTATTTTTATAGTTGCATGTGACTTTCACTGTTGTCTGTAATTTACACTGGCGCCGACTCCATGGGGCTTGGGGGTCCCGAGCCTCCCCAATCTAGTCGGCAGGGGGGCGGAGCCTCCTCAATATTAAGACGCATCTGACTAAATAACATATAATCAAACCTAGATAGCACACACTAAACAATCAAGACGAAAGACTAATCTATACTTTGCGGAAGGCACATACTGGTACAATAATAAGTAGGTCTAATTAACTTAATACAAACTCGTACGTCTTCGCCTGTATTCCGGCTCAAACGCGTACATTATGATTCGATGGACACATACTTCGTAAACACTCGTGCGTCTCCACCTGCCTTAGGGAGTTTCAGGCCACGAACATCGACGGAAATGAATTTCGTAAACTCTCATGCATCTCCGGGTTCCTTCGGGCCCACCACGAAGATCGTTGAAAAACAATGTCGAGTTCGAACACACTCATAAGCCATTGGCCAACGAAGATTGGCGGACATACACGAGTGTTTACGAATTATACAAACATCATAGCAAACGATCTATGGTATACAGCTTACACTTCTATATTTATAATAAAAAAAACTTAAAATACATGCAGCTAGTCAACATCGTTACGATGATATTAATTCTATTTGTAACTTATGAAAAGGAAATCTAATTGATCGTCGATGCGAATTTACGAAAGGCCCATCATAATTAGTACCATTCGTTATCTGGCACGGTCTGGTCAAGTGTTAAGAGTAAACGATATACATGGAGGTTATCTTTGCAGCTCTAATCAGCTGTGCAGAGCTAATGCAGCTGTAATCTCTTCAGACTCAGCAACTTCAAAAGTGGTTAAAACGTAGACATAAATGGCTTAGTGGTGATATTCAAAATGAAATCATAAAAATCATGTCTTATGCGTTATTGCGAACAATGGCTAAATAAATTCAGAAAAGCCCTTGATTTTCTATTAGGGCTGATGGAGCCACGGCTGTGACCGGTGATGAGTAGTTCTACACGTGTTTACGTGTTGTGGATCCTATGAGTTTGGAAATAAAATAGTTGTTCCTAGGAATTCTTTGCCTTCCTGATTCTAAAGCGGGGGCTTATTATAGCACCCTCAATGATCTTTTAATTCGCTTAAACATAGATAAATATAATATTAGAAGTGGCAAAAAAGTGTAAGCTGATTGCAGATAGTTTAAAGCTAGTCAAAAGTCGTTTGCAATGCAATATTTGGAATCATCTAAGCGGAAGAGTATACTCCAGTTATTTTGCCACCTTGTTTGGAAGATATGTTTTATCAGCTGCTCCCCCTGTGTACGTCATGGTGCGTTCGTGTTAATCATGAAAAGATTTGTCGATAATGGTACGATGCAAGCTGCTCACATGCTGCGGAATACCTACAAGAAGATAGGTGGAGTTGATTTCGAACAAGTATGGAATGATTGCGAGAAAAGATCGAACGAATGTTTAGATCTTGAAATGCCACAACCGTCAAAATTAAGGTGGTCCCACGCAAATGATTTCGATGTGAGCACATTCTCTGCGGAGTTAAGATTACTACCTACTGTCACACAAGTTGTCAATAACGTGAAACTGTTTTCCGCTGCATTTAAGATTTTTCCGAATGATTGTCGTCGATTGCTTTGTGAAGTTCAAAAACTATTACTGATCCTGACAGTCTCAGCCACATTCCCTTCGTGGAACTGGGAGGGGGGGGAACGTGGGACGAAATTCATTTCAGGCCACGAACATCGACGGAAATGAATTTCGTAAACTCTCGTGCATCTCCGGGTTCCTTCGGGCCCACCACGAAGATCGTTGAAAAACAACGTCGAGTTCGAACACACTCGTAGGAGTCGTAGGCCATTGACTAACGAATATTTGCGGACATACACGAGTGTTTACGAATCATACAACTATCTGGCTTGACGACTAGTAATTGTTTGTTACACTAGCCAATCATCGCCGTTGCTGTCAGTGTGCTAGTTATTTGAGAGTGTTTGAGAGTTTAAATATGAGAAACAGTAATAATGGAGAAATCTCGTCAACAAGGTCAACACTCGATAGAAATTACATTTTATAGCGAATAGCTCAGCCTAAATTAGAATAATAAGAAAAATCTAAATGTTTTGATATGTAAGCTAATAGCGCTGACGATTTAATGCAAGTAAGTATTAACAATTTGAGGCAATAGTCAGTTTGATAATAAGGCGTGATTTTGTTGAATGTATTTGTCGTGTGATAACGGAAGTGAAGTAACTGATGTTTATGTATTCGTTAATTGGTTGAGTTCAGTTGTGATATAATTATTATTTCTAACCAAAGTAACAAACAAGATTCGTGCTTGTATTCGTTTTAGTGGCGGTTACTAAGTACTCTTTTTAATGTTCTGTTAGCGAGCGGCAAGCATATTAATCGTTTGCTTCGCATCCACTTACACGGGTACAGAGTTTGCTGCTTGCTAACAGAACATTCAAAACAGTACGTAGTAATCGCCACTGACTCGTCTCCATTTATTTGACGGAGTGGACTGGATTTGGACCAGGAACATGCGCTCGTGCTTCCTATACACGAACAAATTCCAAAATGTTACCAAAGTGTTCGACTTCAATTAATAGTTATTTGTGTATTTAGTGCGCGAAATGCTACTTTGGTGGCCAAGAATGAAAGCATTTTGACGAGGCGTAGCCGAGATTTTATATATTTTTTTAATTTATCACCTCTCATGTTGATCCCATTATCGTAAGCCTGTCCCCTCATCCTGCAAATTCAATCCCAATGTTTCTAGTCTTTTAAGTATTAGAGTTGAGAGTTCAGAGCCCGTCGATCTTTCAACCGGAAGACAGCCTAAAAGGCTATCATTAATTTTAATGGAAACCTCATTGGGATTGGATTTGTGAATGGATACATACCTTACTAAGACTGTTATTTGCTCGATCTTGGTGACATCAGGAGTACAATCTAGAATAATTGAATAATATTTAGCTTTTTTAATCTCGCTAATAATGATAGATGTTATATTTTCACTTAAAAGAATAATTATTTCATTTTGAATATCTTTTCCGAGATACTGGACTTAACTTCCTACTGGACTAACGAGTTAACTTCCTTTTTTTTGCGCACTCTGCGGATATGCGCTTCCATTACTGGATCAAACTGGGAAAGTAATTGAATAATTTGTAAAAAATTGCCATTACCGAAATCGTAAAGTTTGTCACTTGTACCTCGGAGGGCTAAAAAATTTTGAGCAAGCATTTTTACTGTTGAGACAATTTGTAGAAGCACCTGGTACCAGTAATTTACCTCTGCGGTAATGAATCTTTGTGAGTGACTGTCAATCGTTTTAGAGTACTGTATTTTTTGACTAAATTCAATCCAAGATCTTTGACTTTGGAATTGGTTTTTAGAGGTTTCATGTTGTTTTAAAGTCTCGGCGAGTTGCTTCCAATCTTTAAAACCTTCAGTAGAAAGAGAACTTAAAATAGAACCAAAAAGTTTGCAGCAAAGGCAATAAACACAGTTTTTTGCAATTGACTAATCAGTTACGTATGACTTTTTCACCATTTTTCATGTTTCTCAAATAATGAACTGCGCTAAATCTTCGACCGGTATCATTATACGGAAAACTGTATTCCTTTATTAATGGTTGAGGTGCTCCTTCTTCTACCAAAAAATATATTTTGGCTTCTGTTAAGCTATAGTTGGTCAGGAACCCGGATCTGAATTTATTATCGTAGCATATTTCCCTGGAGTAGGCTTAGTGGACGCCGTGGAGTAGGTTCTTTGGATGCCCCACTTAAGCAATATCGGTAGCTTGATTGGTAATGGATTCATAATTAAGATTTGAATCAGCTTCTAATATCTCTGTGTCGTCATCGTTCCTCTTCGTGCTTTGTAGGTAACTTCCACAGACTTCCAGTCTGTTTTTGAATTTGAACTTCGACCCTTTTTCTTTTGTCCCGAGCACCCGATAATGTTTTAGATCCAGTCCAGTCCTAGATTTAGTCCATCAGACATTCTAAAAACAATTAAGAAAATGTTTCAATAAAAAATAATTGTTTTTTAAACGAAACAGAGGCGTTTTCGAATGTTTCAAGGCGAGATTTTGTTGGCTTTGTTTAGGGTAAATTGTTAAAAAAAAACACTTTCTATTCCATTACTGACATTTCGGTTTTAATCAAACATTATTCAGAGATTCAAGGTTTGATTAAAACCGAAACGTCAGCCATGGAATAGAAAGTGTTTTTTTTAACAATTTACCCTAAACAAAGCCAACAAAATCCCGCCTTGAAATAAGTAAATAAGGGTAGGAAAAAACAAAAGATTTTTCGGATGTTTTGGAAAGATGCTCCCCTACTAGGGTTAATTTCTACCACTGACATTTACTTATAGCGAACATGAGTTGAGCGGTACCTTGTCTGTTCTTACTTACCTTTTGATTCTTCTTATGTATTACATATATATATATGTATTACGGTTTTTTTTTAAATCGTTTAATTAGATTTAGAATATTTACTGTCAAAGTTACCATAAGCCGAAAAAATATTTTTCTGAACAACTACTTTTTGCTTGGACTCATCGATTTTATTTTTAAAAAAGGCACTTTTGCTTATTTCTGTTAGGTAACATGCTCAAAGAAATAATAATTTTTATTTCGCTCATATTATTTTTGAAAACATACTTCGTTGTAAGAAAAATTATAAACCTTTCAAAACGAGGTGCCGCTTGACTCGCTTTCTTTATCCAAATAATAGGGGTAAAAATTACCCTTCATATGGGTTGATAAATATAAAAAACAAAATAAAAAGAAAAGTGACTTCCTTCAAAACAAAATCGACGTGTCGGAGCAAAAAGTTTTATCAAGTTTTATCAAACAAACCTTAAATATACGTATATACATCGTGTGCAGTGCTTTGTTTTGTGCAATGTTTTAACTTGAAGATTCTGTATAAAGATAAGACTTATACTGATATATACAATTAAAAGCCCTTTATAACAGTGAGAAAGATTACAGTAAAACACTTTAGATATCAAAGTTAAACTTAATAAATTAATAATAAATACCTTATCTATGGCATTCCACAGCGCCCGATAACAAATTAAAGGCGCCTATACACATTAAGATTTATTAGTCAGAAAATGGCAGAAAACAAAGAGGTCACTTTAAAAATCTTATCCGAAGAGATTGAAAAAAATAGAAACGAATTTAAGTTGCAGATAGAAGCATCTGAAACAAGGTTATTGTTCAAAGTAGAAGAACTAAACAATAAAATACTGTCTTTAGAGAAAGAAAACGAAGCACTCAAGAGAGATTTAGAGTTCTTGACAAAAGATAATAAAAAAAAACGGTATAATAATTTTCGCACTAAATAAGACAAAAAATCTAACAGTTGAGACCATCTGCACAGATCTTAAAAATCTATTAGAGGTGGAAGTACTACCTATCGAAATTAAGAAGCAAACAGTCCTCTTAAAATAGTTTTCTCCATCTATTGGAAGAAAAGAGAATTACTGAAAAACTGTTTTAAATTACAAGGAAAAAACATATATATTGAGGTGATATTTAAATAAAAATCTTAATTTTATAAAAATTGCCACACATTGGTGGACACCATTAAATATAAACCGATACAAATAAACATAAATTATATGTAAAACGCCCCACGTTCGGAAGCCATAAAATATATGCGGTGTTATTTAAATATTTAAATAAATGGTATAATAGATATAAAATGCCCACCGTTCCAATAATAAACATAAATTATATACGGTGGATTAAAATAAAAATACACCCCATATATTTTTCTTTATTCCAATCAGCCAGCTCAGAGTTATTCGATAGAACATAAATTGTTTGAATTACGAGACTCTTATTAACTCTTATGCCTGAAAAAGGAGAAAAACGTATGTTACAAACACTAGGGCTCCTGCAAACTGAACAACCACTGCTAAACTCTAAATTCAAAAAGAAAGAAAACTGAATGCTTGTATATGCATCAATTAAACACATAAGTAATTTTAAAAACACATAAACTTTATTTAATTCAAAAGAAAAATGAAAGAATTAAAAAGAAAAATTGTTCAAATTTGTACAATAAGACCAATGGGAAAAATTGATTCCCAAGCTTGCTCAAATGTAATTAAAAGTCGTAATAGCCTGACATAGAGCTATTACAATCATTCACTTGAACAAACCAACACAAATCAAAAATGTTTACAAATAAAAATGTTTATCTTAATGAAGAATAAATTGAAATAAAAGAAATTGAATTGTTTTATTTTTTTTGAAGAAAATAAGTTCTTAAAAGAACCTTTAAGATTTAACAAAATAAATTTGAAATTATTAAAGAAAAAACTTTATAACATTAATATTGTCAATCAAATTAAAGAACCCTTTTTTATTACGACCAACCTGGTATATTATAAAGATAGTTTCCTTTTAAAAATTAATCCTCTATTGGTAACACTGTATCAATGTATTTGTCAGCTGATTTCCTGTGATAGTATGTCAATACATAAATCGATAATGGAAATAAATTCTCCTGAATTTATTTAAATAATCTCGTTCACTTCAAATAGTTGTGGAACAATAATAAAATCTTCTTTAAACTTTTAAAAATATTCAGGTAACACTTTAACTTAATTCAATTCCGTTTTTATTAAACGTTGATACATTAATCACATGGTCCAAACATCTAACCTCACTTTAAATTACAGATTTTTAATCCGGAGTCAAGCATAGATTCGCCCAAAGCTGTTTATCGACTGACTTGGTTAAATTTGGTTCCAACTTATATAGATTTTGTTGAAACAAGAGCCTGCACTGACATTTTTCCAAAACAAAATCAGTAGGTATTGGGTCACCTGGCCCAGACAGAAATTGACATGCCATGTGGCATGCCAATGGCATGGCTCCTCCCCTCGCCTGTGATTGGCTACCCCCACTCCTGTAGCTCCTCCCCTTGTTTCTGATTGGTCGCCGCCATCTTGGATTTCCCCGCCTACTTCTCTCTGATTGGTTAACCCCCACCCCTGTAGCTCCTCCCTTGCTTCTGATTGGATGAAGGCAGCCATTTTGGAACGTCTGGCTCCATTCTACCACGCCCTGGCGCCAGGCTACCACGCCCGCCGCCGCCGCCATTACGGGTATCTGTATTACCGGCAAACTGAGTGCTACCAATAGAGGGCGTAATGCTACAATTAGTGTGTATTGCTAAGAGAGGGCGTCATGAAGGGATCTGTATTATCGATGCGTTGTGTACTACTACTAGGTGGCGTGTCATGAAGAAGAAGAAGAAATCTGTATTACTACTACTACAGAGAGGCAACCATTTTATATCACAGCATCTTGCGTGCGCGCGCGCGCGCTAAATTTGAATCGGTCAATTTTAAATATTTGTCATTTTTGCATATGTCATTTTTAAATCTGTCAATTTTACTGCTGTCGTTTTTACATCTGTCATTTTAAATCTGTCAATTTTGCTTCTGTCATTTTAAATTTGTCATTTTTGCATCTGTCATTTAAATCTGTCATTTTGAATTTGTCATTTTTTTTTTTTGCATATGTCATTTAAATCTGTCATTCTTAAAGCAACCATCTTACCAGATTTGAATTTTAGCGCTAACTCTGGGATTGGATCCTTTCACTAAGCTGAAACTCTTTCTCTCTCTCTCATAGTATGACTACTTACCGGATTTGTAGCTTAGGATGTTCGCCGTCGGAAATCTTCGGCTTTTATTCATGTACTCTCTCGCTGATGACAACGATCTACCTTTTTATATAGTCAACCCCTTCACCTTGTGCTAGTAAATGAAACAACAACAACAATGTTTATACATATTATTTATTTTGATATTTAATGGACAATTGTAACATATGATTTGACAAATTATTCATTACACAGTATAAGTTGAGATCATCGCGTAACACTTGCAAATTGTTCAAATATTTTTGCAGCCTATTTCTAAGATAGTTTATTTCCGCCATGGTGTTCTTAATACGACGGTGCAAACGTTGTTGTCGTTGACGTCTCCGACTGCTGCTGTTGCTGATATGATTGCAGTCGTGTACGTACGGCATCGATAAACTTTTGCGGATAATGTTTTATTATTTCTAATAAAATGAACGAGTTCAATCCACCACCAATTGCTGCTGCTGCTGTGTTGTCTATTAAACTGGTAGCTGAGTAGTAACCGCATAACAGTTCGGACGTGAATAAAATTGAATCGGATGTCGGGAGCGATTTATAGGCGTCTTCATGGCGTCTCAGTTGACCTTCTGCTACGTTCTCTATGTTTGCGTGGTAGAAACGTGAAAAGTCGAGGTGACGTAACGTTCGAGCATGATGATTGATCAACGGTGCTAAATGCAGTATAGACTGAAACTCGTAATCTTTTAAGGTTATAGTCCGCTGTGTATCATGTATGGCAACCCTGTTGCCGAAAAACTCGTTGTGAATAATCTCGATGTATAAATTGTCACATAGATGGAATTTCAAATGTTTATCGCAATGTAGTACACTGTTGTCCTTGTTGCAACAGCAGCAACCATGAAAGAAATTTTTAAACAGTGCCTCGACTCGTATATCATACAGCTCGAACCAGTCCCGTTCCGACAACACCAATTCACCATACTCACATATGCTATTCACGCACTCGAGCTTCACTACCACGGTAAATTCTCCCTGGTCGTCGTCATCGGGCGGAATAAGTCCTACTTGGATGTTGTGTATATGATCGTAGTTTTCTTTTTCCCCTGGAGGTCTCGTAACATACAACGGATACTGGACAGCCCCGAGCAGCTGAATACGTACTTCACGTTTAGCTGCTGCTACCGGTGTATCTATGATGGTAAAGTTTGCTGATGCTGCTACAGCGTCATCAGCGTAGTATAGAGGCTGCTGCTGCGACAGGAACGCTAAACAATAATAATACAATAATCGATTAATATAAGCATAAACACACACACAAAAGTCTTAAACATCTTACCTGTTTCTTCGACTTCGTTGTTCCAGGCTTGACCGTCGTCGTTGTAGGTACTTGCTGTTGATGATGATGATGCATGATCTGCAACATCCGAACCTTCTTCATCTAAAGAAGTAACAAAATAGACACAAATTAGCATACAAACTTGAAGTTTTATAAACAACAATAACTTACCTATTTGAAGAGGTTCGCTCTCACAGTTATCATAACAATAATTAGGACTGCTAGCCATCATCGTAATTGCTGTTGCTGCTGCTCTTGCACACGTACTGTCTACTGCTACACGCTAACAACGGTCGGCTTTATATAGTCACCTATACTTACCTAGATCCAGCGCATGCTCAGTAACACGCATACGGTAAACAGGCAGGCATCGCTGGCAGACAAGTTTCATCCTGTCGCTGACATGTCATCATCATCACAGGCAGGTGTTCGTAGGTAATTACCTCATTCTCTCTCTCTCTCAGTTATAGCTATCACCTTTTTCATACCTTGGTACAGATGGGTGAGAATAGTAATAATACACACATATAAAACATTAATCTTTTTTATTCTATGACAATATTTCTCAAAATTTTTATTGAACATCAACAAAACAACAATAATTAAATAACTAAACAACTATCTGTTCTCGGATAACCATGATAGAACATCTTTTATTCTACGACGACAATGTTTCTTAAAATTATTAAACAACTAGACAATAATCAAAATAACTAAACAATTATTATTAGGTTGAAATCTGCTCGGATAACCATGAAGACATACTCGTTTTTTCATGAAACATCCTATTGATAGCTTTGTACGCTTTGTTATGCCAAATATTCTTTTCATCAATGTCTTGATCTACTACTACTACTACTACATAATTGAAAAGAACAAAATCGCGTTTATCAGATCTATTTCATGAGTATGTTCCCCTGAGTATCCTCTTGTGATTTACATTCAATCACCCTTAAGTTTCACCATCTTTTTTAATAATTACTGTACATAAGGTATAACTCTTGTCAGCTTCACTTATTATTAACTATATTCAATTATCCTTATTCTTATTATAACTACACTATACTGACAAAAGATGATTGAACAATTTACAACAACAACTAATTACCTAATTATTACATTCTTAAATAATTTCGAATATAGTATACACAAAGTATAAACCTAGACATCATCATCATCATCACTTATAATAATAATAATTACATCAAGCCGAAGGTCGATCTCTTGTGATTAACATAACCCCCGACTACTGCTACTACAGTTGAACTGTACATGTACTTATTACTATACAAATATTTTGCTACTTAAGAGTTAGATATGATACTACCTATACAAAAATTTACAAAACTTAAAAATACAACTATACTACTACTATACACATATCTATTACTACAACGATTGAACTGTATAATAATTATATACGTTATGATAATATTTTACTACTTAAGATCTAAATATAATACTACCTATACAAATTTTACAAAACTTAAAAATACAACTATACTACTATACACTTACATATATACAAGAGGGGCTTTATTGTTTATACACGTGGTCGCTTGTTGTTGTTGTAGCCGAACGGAACGGAATCAAAATCTTCTATACGGCGTCTCTTCGCGAACGTTATCTTATAGACTTTTGATTCCGCTCGCGTTACAAGCTGATGGTCAGCCGTACGCCGGATGTTGTTGGACTCTACAATAATCTTTTCGTCCATACCTTCCAGCAGTCTAAGCATGGACTCAAAGTTTATTTTTTTAGTCGCGGCGTGGTTTAGGGTGATGCCCTTGACCTTGACGACCACGTGTATCTGTCCCGTGGTCGGTGAATAAACTTTGTAGGCGTAGTTCTTCGGCCCGCCTGACACAAACTCTATAATATACGATCCGGGACCGTACTCTTCGAGCTCGTCTGTGAGGTCGCCCAGGAAGCTTCCTGTTGGTAGCTCGAAGTCGCCCGGCTTCGAAACGTATATTACGGAATCTGAAACAACGAAAAAAAAAAATTAACTCTAATATAAACGGTGTTGATGTTTGATAGTACTGAATGACTTACCTGTGTCATAGTATAATACTCTCTCCTAGCTGATCCAAATAGGAATACAGCTTAAGACGGGCCTGTGCAGTGACAAATGCCGCGATGACCACGTTAACTGACGACAGAGGATCTGCTGCTTCCTCTTTATGCTGCCAGTTAACCGCAATCACCTCGTCATTTATTTCCTGCACATGATTAACTTCTACGCCTGGGCTGGACAACAGGTCGAAAAACTCCTTGGACTCGCTGATTATGGCTGTTTTCGCCTGGTTCTCACGCTGACCAAATTTCCCTAGAATACAAAAAAAAATATTAAGTAAAGAAAACTACATAAGGTTATTATAACTTACCCCAGAAGGAATTCAGCATCAGTTTGGCCAACGATCTCAAACCAGGGTTCTTGACGATCTTCAACGAATCCAAGGAAACTCCCTCGTTCTCGAAGTAGTCATCAACGTACTGTTTCCGGGCTCCATCGATACCATCCGCGCCGTTGTTGTTGGCAGTTATTGAAGATGGCCAACCGCTGGCTTCCTGCTTCATCTTCAGGAACTTGTCGATGAAACCCGAAAACAGTCCCCCGGTCTTGGACGCTTTGTTGTACTGGGTTACATCGTACGACCAGATCTCTTGTATGTCCTGCACGATGTAACCCTTTCGTATGGCCATTACCAGTTCGTCCAAGACCCAGGTTCCGTTGATGACTCGGTCCTCTACGCCGTGCTGACATTCGACCTGGTTCAATTCTTCGGCGCAAGTGCGACATAGAGGGAACAGCAGCTTTTGGTGCATCTTGACGGGTAAGACCGGATGGTATAGATCTTGTGGCGGTAACATTGTACATTTTACCACGCCGTTGATGTTTTCCAGGCCCCCTTTATCCCTGATTAGATTTTCACAAGCCGCCTTGCCTACGTAAACTTCTGGATGGCCAACTGGGAATTTGGCGTACTTGCATACCCAAGGATAAAGGGAGCATACATCTACATACCGGATCTTTTCCCCGTCTTTTGCAACTCTCTTTAATTTTGCTGCCCCTGTACGGCCGCCGTAAAATGCCTCTCTCGGGTTTAAGGGCGTGTTTACTAACAAGGGATGTTTCTCAACCTGCTGTCTGAATTCGGGTGTTAACTGCCTTCGGAAGCGACATTCCCACTGTTCAACAACCTCGTATCCTAGCGACTTTAACTTCTCTGTTGTGGCTCGGGTCTTCTCGAGCCTCATATCCATGGTGTCGCTAGGATCGTCGTGTAGAGGCTCGTTGCGACGGGTAGTGAAGCAGGTGGGACATCCATGGAAGTAACACCCGTGAAATTGAAATATGGTATTACCATACAGCCCGTCAACCTTTAACCCGCCCACGATAGCTTCTCTCTGCCTGCCGACGTGTTGAATCTCAACACCTCTTTGCTGTTCTTCCAGCAACAGCCATTGGAGAGCTACCTTAGACTGGTTATCTGCGCGTCTATAACCACCCTTTGGTATCAGTCCAATGGTGCTTTCTTTGAGGAATTTCCTCCGGAACATGAGATTGCAGGCAGAGGCGATGGTGATGGCTTCCGTGAACGGGTCAACGTCGCATTCCTCAATAAAGAGATTCCTAAAGTGGATACAGGCTCTCTTCAAAATATCGACGTCTGTTCGACAATATTCGACCAGGTCACGTTGCATGTCGAACTCCGTGATCCCGTCCCTGTTCGCCTCGTACCACCTTAGGAACGCTTTACGAGCCTGGGGTTTCATGGTGTCGGGGCTGTAAAATTTGATGTCCGGAAGAGGACCCACGTAATGGGCATTCGCCTCGGTGTTAAAGAGGTGCGGGAAGTATCCTTTGGGAGCCGGTAGATCGAACGCTTTAGGCAAGTCAGCCAGAGCCATGGGGAAAAAGTTGAGCGAGTCGATAATCTTTAGATTATCTAGTTGCAGCAGCAGAATTTTTGAACCGCGCATAATGAGTTCCGGGTGTAATGAGGTGTTGGTTATAAGATAATTTAGAATAAATTGCGTATCGAAAGCTTGCCCGTTATGGGCAACTGCTACAACCTTTTTGAATAATTTCCGCGAGTCTAGTAGATAGTTCAAAAGCCGATCGATGCATTTTCCTCGCAAGATCTGTTCTCGCAAACCACATCTTACACAACTGGTAGCAGTTGATGATGAGTCATTGTTGTAACACTCAGAACAGACTTGCTGGAAAACACATAGATTCGGCTCGTGGAGGTTGACGCCGGGCGCAATTTCTTTCTCTTGCCGGGTCTCCAGGTCAAAGAACACAAACAAGGTGTCTTGCTTTATGTTCCTAGGCCCGGCCGGCTGTATGTGACAGAAATGGTTTTCGGGTTTATGACTCTGACAGATCTTACAATAGATCTCCCCGCACACGTGAGCCTGCTTCCGGGTCTTGATGTTGATGGTTTTGAAACATCCCTCGCATTTTTTAACTTCCAGGCACATGTTGCCCTCCTGATGGATGTTAAAGCAGGCTTGACTTTTAAAGTCTCGCCTGCAGTCCGGACACCTAATCAGCTGCGCTGTTCTTTCGCAGGGCGGAGAGCTACCACAGCCTACGCAGGACTTTTCACACCGGTGATCTCTCTTGTTGTTATACGGTACATGACAGTGCTCACAGAAATAACGGCAGACAAAGGCTGAGGTCAACGATGTTATGACGTTATAATGATGCTCGTGATACAACAACTTGATGTTCTTTGTTGCGGCATCATTATCAACGACCCCCTCAAAGATAAGTGAACGCCCTTTCGAGCCGTAGCTATACACTACTATCTTGTAGTTGGGGGCCAGGAACTGCTGGAACAACCTTAATTCATTGACCCCGGCTCCCTCCGGTGGAATGAAAGCTACTCCAGCAGCTCGCATCATTTCCTCGGCCTTTATCTTTTGCACTGTCTGATTATCACGGGTCTTCTTGTAATCAGCACTGTTATCTGCGTGAGCCCTGCCTACGACCAAAGCCCTGGGTAGGCATAGATTGTCACTGGTGGTGTTGTTAATCGTGACAATCCCTCTGCGACGGCTACACTCTTCGGCAAAGGTGCTGTACGTGCCGTTACGACAGCGACCTTGTCCGGCTGGTGGTGTTACGATTGTAGCTATTAGTCTGAAGGTGTCCGAACTCAGGGCTTCAGGATCGCTCTGTAAAATCGATTCTAAAATGCCCCAGACATCATTGAAGGTGATTTCATCAGAGCGCCTGAGGCTCATGTAGCCGGGAAGTTTTTGTTTGAAACTATCAAACTCAAATGTGGCCCCTACTTTATCATTTGGTCGTGCTCGGCTTAGCACATCCCTTAGAATTTGGTTGATGGCCGATTTAAAATGCTCCAAATGATCTTCATCGACTGGCGTAACGGCTACTTTAAACACCAGTCGATGTTTCAGAGTGCCAAATTTCTTGATGGTGGACACGTTTTCATCGATAATTTCGTAGAGAGAAGACATTTTGTACAGGAGTAACAGCAACAATAGCAAAAAAAAAATATCGCACTTGCACACTTAACAAAGGCTAAAACAACAAAGATTATATGTTGTTAATTTAAATAAACATTGACTAATTACTATTATTAAAGTTTAAATGCACTGCAAGCTATTAAATATTATAAATTAATTATAAAGATCAATTTTAATGCAAATTAATAAAATCTTTTAGCCATTCTTAAACTTTTAATAGCAAGCTAATTTAAACAAATATAGAGTTTAAAATTGTTACTAAATCCCTTTGACAGATTATTATTATTATAAACAACAACAAAATAAGCTAAAATTGTTTGAAATATAACAGCAACAGGTAAGAAATCATATAGCGACAAATGGACAGATAAATCTTTTACCATTCACGAACTGCTTCTCTTAACCCCTAATTAAAAATAAAAAGCTTAGATGCTACGTGATGGTAAAAAAATTGACGCAAAATAAACAATAACCTCTGAATGCAATGCAGGCTATTAAATATTACAAATTATTTGCTTTGACAAAAGTTAAAGGAAGATCAGTTTCAATGCAAATTAATAAAACCTTTTAATCGATATTACACTTTTTTAACAACAATCTAATTTAAACAAATATAGAGTTTAAATTGTTACTAAATCCCTTTGATAGATTATTATTATAAAAAAATAAATAAGGAACGGCTAAAAACAACAAAGATTATATGCTGTTAATTTAAATAAACATTGATCTAAAAAGCATAACCTCAAATTATGATTTAAATAACTATGTTACAACCCCTAGATAAACAACTAATAACGATCACACTTCGCATAAAACAATTACTACTTTAATCGATAATCAAACTAGGGAAATTAAAAAAAATATATAAAACTATTCCTGCAACTTAAATAATTATTTTAAACCGATTATGTTACAGTGTCGTGAAAAATCATGCGAGAACGAGATTGCCGATTATTATAAAAACAATAATAATAATAAATCCTACCTTTTTGTTCGATTAAAGCTGTAGATTTCACATAGACTCTGTAGCAACAATTGGTAATAACAACCAAGAATGGCACAAATCACTTCAAACACAGACGTAATAATTAACAGTACGCATAAAAAACATACATGTGTTGATGTCTCGAGTAACCCCAAACAAGTGCTTGTCTACTTCTGTGGTTGGCTTTATAGGTTCGAATTGTTGCGCAATATTATGCAATAAGCTAAAAATAAAACTCGAGTCAATTTGCCCGCTTAACAAAGGAACAAAGCGTTCTCTCCGGTGAACACCTGCGTGTCATAAATCAGTTTGAAATGTTTTTTTTCTGCACCAGAGTTGACATACCTTCTAGATTTTATCTATTAGAATAAAAAAAAAAACGGTGTATCATTCTAACCCTCTGGGGATATAATTCATTCAACTGTCATACCGTTTTTTATTGAACGCAGGTGTGACGAATAAGTTATGACCCTGTCTGTATTAAATAAAGGTTACATTCGATATCGCCTTTTGTACTTTAGTGTCTTTCTCGGTTCTATTTGTGTTTAGATATCTGATAAATTTCAACGTATTGTGCGAACAGAGAATGCAGTGATAATATTATATTATTTTTATTAGGCAATAGACAGATTGTTGTCAAAATTCGATATGATTCCCTTTTAAGGATGTGTTTATAACTTTCACTTCAGAAATGAACGAGGCAAGCAGTTTAGGTTTGATTTAATTGTGTGCCTTTTTATTTAAAGAAAATTCTATAAAATTTAAAGTGTGTTCTTTTAAATGCTCTAAGAGACAGAAAGGTCTTTTTACCTGGAAATAACTTTAGAAATCAGACCCGTCAACGTGCGAGATTTACAGGTACTTAATAATACAAAGAGTGATGAAATGTTTGATTATTTTGCTATTACAGTATATCAATATTATAATCTATTGAAACTTTTCTGTTAAATGTGATTATGATAAATCAAAAAAAACATTTCTTTAAATAGGTATATTTTTAATAAAAAATGTCTAAAGTATGACAAAAAATAGTTTTAATGCTCTAACACAGTCAACCTTTATTTAGAAGATCGGTCACATAGATAAGAGCTACCTACATGGACAACGCAGGTGTTCTTTTATTCGTTAACGAGTTTCTTTGCTCAGGGTCCGTGTGTGTGTGTGTAATAAATTAAATGGTTATCAATAGACACATCTAAAAGTTTAATTTAAAATTTTAATGTTATAGTAAATTATAAAAACGACACCGAGGGTAATAAATTTAAATTTTTATCTAATCGTGTTACATGACAGTGCAGGTGTCGATCCCTTTTTTAACAATACCCTTTTTTTTTTGTTACGAAGGGTAATAAATTAAGATTTTATCTATTCGTGACAGTGCAGGTGTCTACCTTTTTAATGATATCCTTTTGCTCCGACGGTAATAAATTTAGATTTTATCTACTCGTGTTACTTTGACAGTGCAGGTGTCGATCCCTTTTTAACAATACCCTAAAGAACACCTGCGCTGTAAATGTAGGTAGCACTTATCTATGTGACCGATCTTCGAGGGTAATAAATTTAGATTTTTATCTGGTCTCAAGTAATTAATTGACAGTGCAGGTTTTTTTTGAACAATACCCTTTTTGTTCGGGTAATAAATTAAGATTGTATCTAAAATCATGTTCATTCGCGCAGGTTCGAAGTTTATAAAAGCTCAGTCAAACCCCCCTTCCGTTTTAGTTTGGTCTTGACATCGGTTACGGTGATAGTAATATTGTTATTGTTTGCTTGAACTAGGTATGTTAAAATAATCATTTATTATTCTTGTGAGTGTTAAGTTTTTGTCTATTTTGTTTTACATAGAAAAATGGATTTGCTAATACAACAATTGAACAAATCTCCCGTTAGCCAGAAGCCAATCAAGAAGTTATGTGATTACAAAATAAAAGAAATTGCAGAGATACTACAATTCAAAAGAGTCGTTTGCCGTGATAAGCGTCAAAGTGTGATTATTGTTGCTGAAAAGCATGTTACATTTCTACCAAAGCGAATCAGCGATAAGTTAACAGATCAAAGGGTTACAGAGCTTAACCAGCAGATTGAAGCTAAAACGATTTCTCTAGGTTTGATGTACATGGGGAAAACACACTGTTATGATGACTGCCTGTTTGTGGAATTAAATAAGGTACGAGTAAACATCAAGTTTATACAATAAACCCCTTTTTAACGTTCTATTGTTATTGTTGTTACAGCCCCTGGAACCGCAAATAGAAAACAGAGGTCAGTCCTGAAGTCCTCAAGCACCAGCATTCTATCAACATTTTTTATTATAAATTAAATGTAGCCTTAACACTATATTAATAAACATAATTTTTTTTTTAATTCCTATATGGCTTTATTATTTCTTCTAGAAAAGGTAGTGGTGGAAACGTTTCAGCTTAGTGAAAGGATCCAATCCCAGAGTTAGCGCTAAAATTCAAATCTGGTAAGATGGTTGCTTTAAGAATGACAGATTTAAATGACATATGCAAAAAAAAAAAATGACAAATTCAAAATGACAGATTTAAATGACAGATGCAAAAATGACAAATTTAAAATGACAGAAGCAAAATTGACAGATTTAAAATGACAGATGTAAAAACGACAGCAGTAAAATTGACAGATTTAAAAATGACATATGCAAAAATGACAAATATTTAAAATTGACCGATTCAAATTTAGCGCGCGCGCGCGCACGCAAGATGCTGTGATATAAAATGGTTGCCTCTCTGTAGTAGTAGTAGTAATACAGATTTCTTCTTCTTCTTCATGACACGCCACCTAGTAGTAGTACACAACGCATCGATAATACAGATCCCTTCATGACGCCCTCTCTTAGCAATACACACTAATTGTAGCATTACGCCCTCTATTGGTAGCACTCAGTTTGCCGGTAATACAGATACCCGTAATGGCGGCGGCGGCGGGCGTGGTAGCCTGGCGCCAGGGCGTGGTAGAATGGAGCCAGACGTTCCAAAATGGCTGCCTTCATCCAATCAGAAGCAAGGGAGGAGCTACAGGGGTGGGGGTTAACCAATCAGAGAGAAGTAGGCGGGGAAATCCAAGATGGCGGCGACCAATCAGAAACAAGGGGAGGAGCTACAGGAGTGGGGGTAGCCAATCACAGGCGAGGGGAGGAGCCATGCCATTGGCATGCCACATGGCATGTCAATTTCTGTCTGGGCCAGGTGGCCCAATACCTACTAAAATCGAAGCACGTAAAGTTTATGACGTCACTGACCCGCACAGCTGTTCATAATTATCACGAATCTTAATTCTATAACCACAGTTTTTACAAGAACATCGGCCTAACGCAAATGTTATAAGCATTTTTACAGGCGATATTAATATAGACCTGTTAAGATCTAACAAAAATACTACCAGTGAATACTTGAACATATTAAATGAATTTGGCTTTATCTCTACAATAAATGAAGCAACTAGGGTTTATGGATCTAGTAAAACATGCATAGACGACATGTTTCTTAAAGCCAAAGACAATATTAGCGAAAATATAATTCCTATGGTCCTAAAAATACAAATTACAGACCATTAAACAACAATTCTACAAATCGTCTTTGAAACACAAATGAAAACCAGTAAAATACAAGATAGAATCATCGACTTTATTAATCTTCATAAAGTTAACAGAACATTTCAAAGTATTGCTTGGACTCCAGTGTACAATTCAACAGATCCAAATACTGCAACAGACCAATTTATTGATATTATTTCAAAATCACTAGAGCTATGTGCAGATAAACGTAAAATTGGGAGAAAACATTATAAAATTGCACCTTGGATGACAAATGGGTTATTAAAGTCAATTAACGAAAAAAATAAAATGTACACCGAGGTTCAAAAATACCCAAATAATTTAGAGCTAAAGAACAATTATAAAATATATAGAAATAAACTTAATTCATTGATTCAAAAAGCCAAATTTTATTTCTACAATAACAAAATTGAAAACAATAAAAATATTTCAAAAAATCTTTGGAATGTAATCAATGAAATAAGTAAAACAAAAAAAACAGCATGCTATAAACCAGACGGTTTCCAATTCGTTCGTGTTTGAAGCCATTGATATTTCTGAAACAACATATGCAAATAGTGAACTTAAAAGTAAAAAAGGAGTCGGTATAGACAATCTTAAAACTGAAACAATTAAATTAATATCGCCTTACATTGCACAACCATTGACACATATTTTTAACCAATGCATTAATAAGGGTATTTACCCGCCATCTTTTAAAAAATCGATTGTTTTTCCCTTGTATAAAAAAGGAGACATTACAGAAATTACTAACTACCGACCAATATCATTAATTGCACATCTCTCAAAGGTATTTGAAAAAATAATAAAAAAGCGACTCGACTCATACTTAAATAAATATAAAATTTTATCAAACAATCAGTATGGATTTAGAGAAAAAAAATCTACCGAAGATGCTGTGTTAGCATTGATGTCAAAAATCAATGAATCCTTGAATGAGAGCAAGCCATGTTTATGTATATTTATAGATTTGTCTAAAGCGTTCGATAGTTTGTGCCATCGTCGTCTCTTACAGTCATTGGAGGACATTGGAATTAGAGGTAATTATTTAAACCTATTTTAATGTTATTTAGCCAATAGATCCCAGATCGTAAGAGTGGACGGAGTTGTCAGCGATGCTAAAATAATCGGATATGGTGTTCCGCAAGGGTCGGTACTTGGACCTACACTTTTCAATATTTACATAAATGGATTGTTCTCATTAGAAAACAGAGAAAATATCATTGGTTTTGCAGATGATACGGCGATTTTTTATAAAGCAGAGAATTGGCAAACTCTTAAATCAACGGTAGAAAAAGACTTCGCGAAAATAGTAAAATGGTTAAAATACAAATGATCAACAGTAAATGTTGAAAAAACTAATTATATACCTTTTAGCTGCAATTCCACTGGTACTCCATTTTTTAACCAATTAGAAGTTAATGTTGGCACAGAAATCTTCGGTATTCAACCTGAAAAAAAGTAAAATACTTAGGCGTTATTATAGATCCACATATAAGATGGGATGTGTGCATATCTCATATATTATAAATAAATTAAGAACTGTATTGTATAAATTTAGAATTATAAAGAAACTCTTACCATTGAAACACCTGAAAACGCTGATTCTTGTGACGGTGCTTTAGGAATGCTTTAGTGAATCTGTACTTTATTTCTTTTTCTTTTGGAAATTAAAGACTTCGATAGTGAATGTATGTATCTATTAATTCTCTTTACAAAATAAACAACATCATAAAACAACTGAACATATGAAACCTATGTAACTATGACGCAACATTCTCCCTCCTGTAATTGCCTTCAATTAATTTATTATTTATCTTGTTGGCCTGTCTCTTGCTCGTCTTCTTGTCTTCTGACTTCTAAGACGCATAATTTTGTCAATGGCCGTCGATAGGTGCCTTTGGACGTTTTCACGTCTACCACTCGTACTACGTTATCTGTTTTGCTAGGATATAAATCACTCACTATACCTTTTATCCACGTGTTGCTTGGGGTATCTGGGTCAACGACCACAACAACATCGCCTATTTCTAGGATAGAACTTAGAACATTTTCTATGAGTAGTTTTCGTTATACACACCCGCGAGTCTTGGTATTTCAAATGGGAAAAACGCGAACTAATGACCTGTATGTGCGTGTGCGTGTGCGCGCGCGCGCGTGTGTGTGCGTCCGTGTGTTTGTGAGTATGTGTATACGTATTATAAAAGAGACTATTTTCAAGTTTTACATTGTGGTGTATTTTTTTATTCGATTCATATTGTATTTCAAAACGCATCCATTTGTAAATGATAAGGATGACAAATTAATTTATTGATCGTCTATGATTTGGATGCCATCGTTAAGATTAATACCTTCAGCATTCGATATAACATTTAAAATAACTGTTGGAGGATATCTGACGTCATCCTCATGTCTAGCAAATCCTAGATACCAAATAACAGCTGTTATATGAGCACATGCCCCTACAGTTTTTGCTCCTGACTTGCAAATGCAATAATGTCCAAGAATTGGTTCGAAAATATTTTCGTCCTCCTCCGGATCCAATTTCTCATTTTATGCAATCCATAATTGATGTTTCAACATATTCCTGAACCTAGAAAATACCGTCAATCGTATGAAACCAGGTTCATTAGTATTTAAATCAATGTGCATAATCTGATCATTTCCTCTTCCTACATCATCATTTTGTGCTTGTACCAAAGTATCCTGAATGTATAATGGTGACAGATATGTTTGGTATGATCCAAAGTTATAACTGTTCAATAATTCAATTGTCACATGAGGAAATAAGGGTACATGTGCCTCTGTTAAACGAACCCATCGTCCTCTCCTAGTAGAGATTTTCCACATTTACTCTTGCTTAAACAACGTTAGGTTCATTTACTTTGAGAAGCATTTGCATTGCAGTATTCTCATCAGAATTTGATCTAGTTATTAATCCATAATACTTATTTATAATTGATCCAGCTATGAGAAAAAAATCTCTTAAATGAGGTATGTGGGATGTTACTATCTTATGAGAAAAGAATTTAAAGATGTTCTTTAGATGGCCATTTCGAGCTTCAACAACATTCCTTGTACTCGTTATAATTCGTGCCTTATTTGCTTGCTCTGTGGAGAATTGTTTCTGGTCTCGTTCTAGGAATGGTGGGATTTTAATGTGCAAACCAATATCCTCGAGACTTCGTATCAAGTCTCTATATCCTCTGTCAGTAATTAAGATGTCACCTGCTTGAAACCATGCTTGCATACCATTGATGTTATTATTAAATTCATTAATCAGTATGCGAGCGTCATTGTTGGCTGAATTTGTGAAGTAAGGTCCCTGGATATCTAATATATATATCCGTCAGATGCAACAATCATGGATGACTTTAACAAATGTTAATTCTTATGGATAGAATATGACATTTGCACTTTGAAACAGGAGCTCTTCTCTATCTCTAAGTATGTGCAGTCGATGTAAGAATTACTTTTCTATCTTCAGGTTCTTCATTATAAATCTGATTAGCAAAATCCGTGACATGCCTCCCTAAAAACTGCTCTCTTTTATAGCTCTAAACCAAATATTTTCGGGTACAAACCTCATAAGTAAAATGTTTGTGACTGTTGTGACTGGAGATGAGATATGGAGACGCGCATCTACAACAGGTTTATCACGCGCAAGTAAAGAACCGTGTCCAGAAGAATGGAGAAAGCCTTCAGGAGTTTGAAGCCGATGTTGCGCGGCTTGTCCGATTGGCGTACCCTACGGCACCCGATTCATTTCTGGGACAACTCGCTGTGCAGACCTTCATTGATGGGTTAAGAGACGGGGAAACACAACAATCATTGAGATTGGCACGACCAAGAACAACTGATAATGCGCTTGCTCATGCCTTAGAATTTGAAGCTGCAAAACAAGCGTCCCGAGGTCACGGGCGTGTTCGGGCCGTTGTGGAAGAAGAAGAAGGTTCTAACGATCACCTAGAGGAGTTAGTATTGAGAGTTCTTCGGAAGGAAGAAAGCCGAAGGAAGAATCATCAAGAAGTTTGAGGGCCCCGCTGTTGGAATTGCGGCGAACAAGGGTACATACGACGTCGTTGCCCTAAACCAAAACAAGTTCAGCAGTCGGAAAACTAAAGAGGGTCGACGAGAGGGGGCGAACGTTGACCTTTAGTGAAGATGCCCCGGAGATCACCATCCATGCCGTAACATCAAAGAACAGTACCAGCAGTTTGTTCGTAGATGGGAAGATTGTTAATCGAACTGTCTCCCTACTCATTGATACGGGGGCGACAAAATCAATTATACGCCCTGACGTTCTACGAACAAGTATGAAGCTGTTACAGACAACTACTCAACTCCGTACAGCGACGGGAGAAGTAATACCAACACGCGGAGTGGTGAAGATGAAGATTGGCATTGGAAGTGAAGAACGTGATCATGAGGTGCTGGTAGCCGACATCGTTGACGAATCTTGGGAATGGACCTCCTGAGAAAATTTGGTTTTACATTGGACTTGAAGGAGGGTGTTTTGAAGGTTGGTAACGAAGAACTTCCGTTGCACCCACGAGAAGATCCTGTCGTAAGGGTTTTGCTGACAGAAGATGTGATATTGCCGGGTCAAAGCGAGATGGTTGTCGAGGCAGGTTTGGATGGAGATCTTCGGGTAAGTTGTGTGCGAATGATGGAGCCTGTTTGTGATAAGAAGATCCATAGTGGCGTACTGGTGGGAAAAGCGCTGATCAAGGTTGGAAAGACAGTACCGGTGAGGCTTATGAACGTTAATGTGGATCCGGTGACATTGAAGAAGAGTACCCTTGTGGGACAGTGTGTGCCAGTATTCCGAGTAGCCAGGTGTATGGCAGATGTTCCAAAACCAGCGCCCAAAGACAATGGTGGAAAATTAGTGGGTATGGTTACTAGTTAGTGCGAAGACCTTAACAGAACGGAAGTGAAAGAGGTACAGGGTTTGGTTTACCGATACCAAGATATCTTCGCTCTTGACGATAGCCAGAAGGGACGAACAAATATAGTAAAACATAAAATCAATACAGGCAACTCTATGCCTGTCCGTCAGCAGCCGAGGCGTCTACCTCTAGCAAGGCGAGCAGAAGCCGAAAAGATTATTACCGATATGGAAGAACAAGGGGTCATAGAGCCATCCAGCAGTCCATGGGCATCACCGGTGGTCCTGGTCAGTAAGAAGGACGGGTCAACGAGATTTTGTGTGGACTATCGGCAGCTCAATAACGTGACCAAGAAAGACAGCTATCCCTTACCACGCATCGACGACACGTTAGATACCCTGTCTGGTTCACGATGGTTTTCGACTTTGGACTTGAAGAGTGGTTATTGGCAAGTTGAAATGGAACCTGAAGACCGGGAGAAGACCGCGTTCACTATTGGTTCCGGACTATGGCAGTTTACAGTTATGCCTTTCGGTCTATGTAACGCTCCGGCCACCTTTGAGCGTCTAATGGAGACCATCCTGAGAGGGCTGTCGTGGAAGACCTGCCTGGTATACCTAGATGATGTGATTGTAGTCGGAAAATCATTCAAGGAACATTTGAAAAATCTAGAGGAAGTGTTCCGACGACTACGTGGAGCCAATCTGAAACTGAGTCCGAAAAAGTGCCACATATTCAGAAAGGAAGTGAAATATCTCGGGCACGTCGTATCACAAAATGGAGTGGCAGCCGACCCCGATAAGATTCGTGCAGTTCAAGAGTGGCCAACACCGAAAGATAAACACCAAGTTCGTAGTTTTCTTGGGTTATGTACCTACTACAGGCGTTTCGTTCCTGGGTTTGCCAATATAGCGAAACCTCTGACAAGGTTAACTGAAGATGGGCGCGAGTATGTTTGGAGCGGAGAGTGTTAAACAGCTTTCCAACAGTTGAAGCGTGCCCTGACAACAGCACCAATATTGAGCTATCCACGGACAGAAGGGAAATTCATACTTGACACAGATGCAAGTAATCTGGCCATTGGGGGTGTACTTTCTCAGATACAGGATGGACAAGAAAAGGTCATCGGCTATTTTAGTAAGGTTTTGTCGAAAGCCGAAAGGAATTATTGTGTGACCAGAAAAGAACTACTGGCCGTCGTGAAGTCCGTTGAGCACTTTTACAAATACTCGTACGGACGGAAGTTTTTATTGAGGACGGACCATGTAGCGTTGAAATGGCTTCTACAATTCCGTAATCCTGAAGGCCAGGTCGCAAGGTGGATGGAGCGATTACAAGGATACGACTTTGACACAGAACATCGAGCGGGCACTAGTCATCGAAATGCCGATGCTCTTTTAAGAAGACCCTGTCCAACGGATTGCCGTCATTGCTCTCGCTTGGAAGAGAGGGTTTGCCAAGTATTAAGAACTACCATCGTCAACGACAATTGGTTGCCGGAAGAATTGCAACGACAGCAGAAGGCTGATCCCGAACTAAAAATGGTACTGGAATGGAAGCGCGTGGGAGAAAGGCCTGCCTGGGAGGCCGTCAGCCCTTTCAACAGAACGCTCAAAGCATATTGGGCCCAATGGGAGTCCTTGAAGGTGGAAGACGATCTTCTGAAGCGAGTACTGGAGAGTGAAGATGGCACCACCATTAGGTCTCAGTTCGTGGTTCCAAGAAGCCGAGTGGCTACAGTGTTGCGACATCCCCATGACGGTGCCTCAGGAGGACACTTCGGTGTGAAAAAGACTTTGGAGAAAGTTAGGGAGCGTTTTTATTGGGTCAACTGTAAAGAAGACGTGAAGGAGTGGTGCCGGAAATGTGAACTATGTGCCACTGGTAACGGACCCTTGGGGAAACGAAGAGCACCTATGAGGCAGTACAATGTGGGTAGTCCCCTGGAAAGAATAGCTATAGCTATTGCCGGACCATTTCCCGAAACCGACGATGGGAATAAATACATATTAGTGGCAATGGACTACTTTACCAAATGGCCAGAAGCATATGCCCTACCAAACCAGGAAGCTGCGACTGTTGCTGACGTACTAGTCAAAGAGTTTTTCAGTCGCTTCGGAGTGCCCATGGAGCTGCATTCGGATCAAGGCCGCAACTTTGAGTCTGTACTGTTTGGAGAAGTCTGTCGATTGTTGGGCATTCGCAAGACTCGGACCACACCGTTACATCCGCAGTCCGATGGAATGGTAGAACGCATGAATCGGACAATGGGCAAATATTTGGCCAAGGTCGTCTCCGATCATCAACGAGACTGGGACCAATACCTGCATCTGTTCCTGATGGCTTATCGTGCATCGGTCCACGAAACAACCGATCAGTCACAGCGTCTGTGATGTTTGGACGCGAGTTACGGTTACCGTGTGATCTGGAATTTGGGTCTCCACCTATAGAGCAGGAGGTAGCCGGGAATGATTATGTCATCAACTTAAAGAAGAAGTTGGAGGATATTCACGACCGAACCCGAAACAATAGTCGAATCGCGAGTGACCGGATGAAGGCTACGTATGATGTCAGAGTCCAAGAAGGAAAGTTTCAACCTGGAGAGCTTGTCTGGTTATACAACCGCAAAGACGTCGTGGCTATTCTTCAAAGTTACAGCGGAATTGGGAGGGCCCATACCAGGTGAAGAAACGAATAAATGACTTGATTTATCGCATCCAGAAATTGCCAAGAGGGAAACCAAAGGTGGTACACTCCAATCGTCTGGCGCACTATGAGGGAAATAATGATGCAGTCCCGGATCGGGAAGATAAGGCTGAGGTGGCTATCAATACCGTAAGGCCTGGAGATGATCAGCCAACCTTTAGAGAATTTATGGCTGCGTTTTCTGGAACTAGAAAAGCGCGATTCGGAGTCACGACTGAGATGCAACAAGATCTCTTCCGGGTCTCTAGTGATTATTCCATTGCCCACTGTGTCTCCGAGGATCTCCGTATGTCCAGGGGGGTCGCAGTAGTGTTTAGAAATAAATTTGGACGGCTGAATGAACTTCGAGAACAAAATCCCTCTGTTGGTAAATCCTTACGCTTTCCTGATAATGACCGATCCATTTACTACTTGGTAACCAAGCAGTTTTACTACCAGAAACCGAGTTACGCCGACTTGTGGAGGGCATTATGGAATTTGAGGATCGAGTTGCTTACCAGGGGAATTAACAAATTGGCAGTTCCCAAACTCGGCTGTCGTCGGGACCAGCTGGATTGGAGAATCGTTAGAAACATGCTGGAAGTTGTCTTTAGAGGTACGGACGTCAAGATCTTCGTCTGCAGTTTTGACCCACAGCCCGCATTAAGGCCAACGAAGAGTGTAGACTGTTACTTCTACCGTAATGGAACGTGTAGTCGAGGTGAAGACTGTCGATATCGTCATGACCCGTTCTACAGGAACCAGAGCATAAAACCTGTTCTGGGACAGAACAGACTTGAAGAGGGGGGCAGTGTAACAAGACAGAAAAAGAAAGAACCTCTTCTTCACACAACAAATGGAATATTCTACAGCTTTCGAGAGAATGACGCATCGCACCAAGTATGTAAACCAGACGCGGTTTATCTAGCGCCTTCCAGAAATACATAGTAGGTTCTAGCGGCTTCTCGTACGATTATATGAGGGTATAAAATCGACTTCGCGGATAAAAGAGGATCAGTCAACAGCGAGTAATTAAGTGTGTATCACGAGATAAATAGTAAATGTGAAGATAAATGTTGTATTAGAAATTCATAGTCTGTAAATAATAGTTTTAATGGTTTATAATCATAGCGTTAATTTATAGTGTATTCATTAGTGTTTGTAAATAAATATTTCTTTGTGAATAGACGATTTAAACAGCACTTGTGTTATTATTTTAAAAAGAACGTTACATTATGTTATTAGTTATTAGCTATTACCATAGAGTAATTATTACTCAGTATTCATTCGTTCGGTAAGAAATGAAATTTTTTGTTTTTAATTTAGATACAGGTTGATGTTGTTTTTTGTTAAACATGCAGTGATAGTTTTGTTGTAAATGTTATGTATATTATGGCATACTTTCAATGTTAGAATATATGTGTTTTAAATTTATTATTGGTGTTTTATTATTAATTTAGTCAGAGACAGTGCGCCCCCAAGAGTCAAAAGACTTTCGAGGCCTCTGTAATTAACAGTGACAAACATTATGAAAACAATGTCATTAGGAAAATTAACCGAAAGTAAAATTAGCAAGGTTTCCAATATATTGGAAACCACTTTCATTGATTAGGTACTGTTAATTGCTAAATAGAATGTAACTTATACAGTAGTATAAAATCATTTTGTGTTTTGACTTCACAAGCTTTTGTTGTTCGATCTTAAGAAAAGTAGTTATCAATTGATGCCAGAACACCACCTGACAATAATGTTTAATGTAATAGTAAGTAAGTATATTTGATCGTTTGTTTTATTTCTATTGTTTCATTTATTTTTAATTTTACTGTTTAAATTTTATTTTACGTTTTGTTCTTAATATAATAAATTGATTGTTTTAAAAATCATTCTGCTTTAATTTCTTACTACCTTGAGTGTGCTTGAGTGCAAGAATCTACTATAGTCTTCGAAGGAAGTGTGTGTTGCATAACTAAAGGTTAAATAAGGTAAAATAGATTGCAACCACAAGTAGTACCACACGAGGGTGGTAACAGGTATAAGACATGAATCTTGTTTGTCAGTTTGTGGAATGCCAGTTAAAATGGGTTTTGGAGGTTTCTGGTACAATACAAGCCCCAAATGACAATACCTAAATACTGTTAATGTTAGATATATTGCTAAAGCAGAAATAAGTATTTATCGGTGTCTAGATATGTTTATATACCTATAGTATTTACATTCCTAGTAGGTGTTGCTACTTATTTAACAACTCTAGTTGATTTGCTAGCTCATTATTTATTACTAACAACATAGCTTGCGTTATGCAACTATTCTCACTAAACAGAGATGGCAGAATGATGTGTTATGCTCTCATTATTTCCTAAAAAGTAACAAAGCATGATTTGCATTCGTGAGCTGAATAGAATAAAGCCCCATTGTAGAATAAAGGTTCAAACATATGGATAGACGAAGATTATTCCAAAAAAGTTCAGGAAGAGAGAAGAAAACTAATACCATTATTGAAGGAAGCAAGAGAAAAAGGGCAAAGAGCATACTTAAACTACAATAAACTAAAAATAGTAAACAAAGAAGAAGCACCATATGAACGGATTCAGATGAACTCTGAACCAAACCCAGAGAGGCAAACAAACAGTAAGAGAACAACATCAGAGAGATCTTCCGAAGGGCAAAACTTCGAGGAACAAATAAGAAAAATAACATGTACAACGTGGAATAAAAACTAAGTAACGAAGATAAGTTAAAAAGACGGATCAACGAGATAACGGCCACGACAAAGACAACGGTTATGAATAGGGAAATAAATAAAAGAGATAAAGCAAGTAAAAAAGGAATCAATACAGGATATAACAAAGAGAATATGTCAATAAAAACTAAAAAGACAAGAAACTTAATAAAAATGGGAACCTGGAATACTAGACGAATAAACGACAAAAAAGAAGAACTAATAGAAGAGATGAGAATACAAAAGTTAGATTACCTCGGATTAACGGAAACAAAGAAGAAAAATAAAGGAATGCAAGAATTAAAAGACGGTTACATACTAATATGGTCAGGAGTAGAAGATACAGAGAGAGCAGCAGGAGGAATAGGTATAATAGTAAGCCCAGAAAAAATGAAAACAATAAAGAGGGAAAAATATACCAATGAAAGAATTTTAACAGTAGAAGTTAGTTGGCAGGACAAACAAAATCATACTATAATAATTGCTTACTGACCAAACGATAACGCGAATAAGGAGGAAAAAGATGAGTTCTACCAAATGCTACAAGAAGAGATAGACAAAGGTACAGGTAGCACTATAATTATGGAGAACCTGAACGGGAGAGTAGGAAATGATAATGGAAATATTCAAAGATATATGGGAACATATGGTGAACCAACAAGAAACCATAATGGCGAACGATTGATAGACATATGCGTGGACAATGATCTAACACTAAAGGATATCCACAAGTATACCAGAGAGGTTAAATCAAGAATGGAGAAATCTATCATAGACTACTTCAATGTAAGTAGAGACTGTAGGAAAAAGGTTAAGGATGTAAAAGTGCAAAGACATGCAGAAATAGGGAGCGATCACTATTTAGTAAGGATGGAGTTAAAAATGGAAAAAGAAGAAATAAAACTAACCAAAAGGAAAATGATAATAAAAGAAAAAATCAAAAGCTACAGACTAAAAGATGAAGAAATCCAAAAGATATACCTTAACAAATTAAAAAAATGATAAAAATGGAAGAAGCTGAAAAGAAAATAGGTGTTGAACAAAAGTGGAATTACTTTAAAGAAAATATATTACTAGCAGCCATTGAAAGTTGTGGAACAGTTAAAATAAGCCATATTCACCACAAAAGAAGTAAATGGTAGATCCCAGATATACAGCAAAAAGTAAAAGACAAAAAACAAAAATGGAAAAAATACCTAAGATCAAAAAGAGAAGAAGACTATGAAGATATAAAACAAGCATTAGAGAAGTCAAGCGAGCGGTAAAAGATGCTAAGAAACAAGCGTGTACAGAGTTTGGCGAGAAGACGAAAGAATATTATACAGAAACCAGAAGCTATTTGATAACATAATAAAACAAACTACAAGTAAGAAATCCCCGAGACTGGCAAATTTAAAAAATAAAACAGGAAATATATTAACGGACGAAAAAGATATTATAAATAGATGGAAACAATACTTCGAAGAACTAACCGAAACAGACACTGAAGGAAAAGAAAGGGAAGTAACACTAGAAGAAGATGAAAAAATGAGTAATACGCAACAAAGTAATATACAACAAATAACAGAAAATGAAGTTATTTAAGCCATGCAAAAACTAAAAATGGGGAAGGCTGCGTGTCAAGACGACATTACGGATGAAATGGTAAAATTCATGGGAACAGAAGCAAAAGCAGTATTTACAGACTTAATCAATAATAGTATTAGAACAAAAGTTATACCGCAAGACTGGAACGTGAGTATAATACTACCACTAGGTACATAAAAAAGGAAATGCGAGAGAATGCAAGAATTATAGAGGAATCACTATATCAAGCATACCTAGTAAGTTATTTACGAGAATAATTGAAAACAGATTAAAAGAAACATTAGTAGATACGTTAGGTGAAGAGCAACATGGATTCAGAAGATAGAAACATGGATAGAAAAGATAGTAGAAGGAAGACAATTAAGTTGGCTGGGACACATACTTAGAATGAAAGATCAACTAAACGAGTGTACGAAGCAAGAACGCAAGGAAAGAATAAAGTAGGACGCTCAAGACTACGCTGGGAAGAACAAGTTAGACAAATTAGACATGATATGTTAGACAACATATTACGCTGCAACCGTAAAAGCGAGTTAAGTGCACACGGTACGCAAACGCGAATCATCGTAAATGAAGCTTCAAGGGTCAGCCAACTTCAAGTGTGTTTACGTCTTGCGACAGGTCTCGGTGAACGGACTTTAGAGCATTCAATTTACTTAATATTTTTTAAAATATGACTTGTCATGTATATCATCATATCAGCGTGCTTTGATGTTTAGGTGCTAAGTTGTTTACCAAACAGTTTGTAAAATATTCATAAATTATTTATCCTACATCTCTCGTTGACATTAGCGTGCAATAAAAATGTTAAAACACTAGCTCACTAAACGTTGACTTTTTACATGAAAATCACTGTAAAAAAGAGCCACAGTAGGTATAGGGCCACCTAGGCCAGACAGTTCTAGGGACTTTTTTGTTTACAGTTGGTACCCTTGGGGGAAAATCTAGTGACTTTTTATGTCTGTCTCTCGCTAATCTGGTGACTTTTTATGTCTGTCTCTCTCTCTAGGTGGTCCATCTTGGATCGTCATTTTGAATCGCCATTTTGAAACGCCATTTTGAATAGCCATTTTGAATCGCCATTTTGGATCGCCATTTTGAATAGCCATTTTCAATCGCCATTTTGAATCGTCATTTTGAAATGTCATTTTGAATCTGTCAATTTTGAATGTCATTTACCTATCCGCCATTTGTATCTATCATTTTCAATTTGTCATCTTAGATTTCCCGCCCTTGGATTTGAATTTTTAGTAATTTAATTCGCGGGGTCATTAGCGGATCATTTTTTTATCTCGCGGGATCATCTGCATATCTCATCTCTCATCTCCCTCTCTCTCCTCATTTCCAACTTGTCATCATTTCCCGCTGAAAGATTTGAATTCCTAGCGCTGCTAATGCCATCTATCGGTGACGTCATATGATCGGTATAGTAGATTTCTATACGCCTGTAGATAGGCAACCCGCTATACTTTTTTACAAAACCAATGGAGCCGGCAGGGTTTGAACGCTCGACCGTCTGGTTATAAGCTTAGGACTTAACCATTACACCATGAAGGTAATCTATTAAAGCACTGTAAACGGGTTATAAAAAAAAATTGTTGACTAGCGACCACGTACTCATAACATAATACATGTTAGTAATTTCATATTATCAGATATGATATCCATTATCTCAACAAAATCATTAGCAAAGACGTGTTTTAGTTATAAGTTTAAGCGATAACAAAATGTCCATAGCTTAACCCCGAGACCACGGAGCTTGTCTTTTAAATTACTGCATACGAGTTATTTCTAAAAATGCTTTCACGTATATTTGATTAAATCCAATTTATTTAAAAATAATTCCCGGAAAATATTTATAAATATTGTACATTAATAATATTAAATCTTTAGGATTCAAAAATTATAAGCCAATTATGATTATTATCATGAGTCATTGAGATGAGACAATTATTAACCTTATATGAGCCAATCGTGAAGAAACTCAAGAAATTTTTCTTGATACATCTTAAATATAACAATTTGAAAACTATATACAGATATTATTACTACATGAGGCCCGTAACATCAGTCGATCCGCGGCTTTTTATATCAGTACAAAATAATTAGATATAGTTATATTTACTATCTATTCTTTTAAACAGCTGTTATACTTTCCATGATTACTTTATAGTCGGGTATGTAGTACCATTATTATCCTACATTAACTTATATGAAAAATGAGATCGGTAAGGTAAAAACATGACGTCTTGATTGTAAACGATGATTTCACCATTGCTAATGAATTTCCAATTAGCGGGTGTAGAAAGTTAAAATTCAAACATGAAAAACTATTGGTTTAATCGAAATATTTTAAAAGTTGCCGACGGCTAATTATTATTTAATAGCAACCGTAAATTCTGAGTAAATCTGTTTGGATATTTCCTGAAGCCTAAATCAATTTTGTTTGTATTAAAATCTAGAAATTTTAGAAAAACGGTTTTAAAATAAATTGTATATAGTTATACATTGTGAAATAAAAAAATGCAAGAATAAAATACGTACACGGATTAAACTAAACTATATATTAAGAAATATTAATTACGGCTTTTATAGCATCTTACAGGAAAAAGATTACAGTCAATCAAGATCACAACACATATCATTAACTAGATATCAAAAATAAATATATTATATATTGAAGGTAAAGACATGAGGATATCGATCGTTTGACTAATGTCTATTTATTAAAACAAATAAGTTATGAAATGAAGCAGGGAGTCTATTCAATGAACATTGCCTAATACTTTTATGATTTTTCTAGCCTATAGATCAGCAGTTAGAAACACGGGCCTGCTAAATGCCTGCAATTCACCTACCCTATCAATATGTTGTACAATTTTAGATATGTAATGTATACGTTTTGTTTCTTACTTAAGTCTATTTTGTTTGTATGTTTGTAATATTTAGACATTTACGAAAATTAAATCAAGCTGAACAGCAGATTACTATTTTAAATTTAATAGATCATACGAATTATCTTACCCTGTTCTTAATTACTGCTTTGTATAAATTGTACATTGTTTGTAAATGCTCTCTGAACTAAAATATTCATATATGAGAGAAATGTTATATAAGTCAATACAGCCCTATAACTATCATTTATTGAGCTATACAAAGAGATTTATATCTACGCTAAACTAAAGATTAATAGAAGTATTGCATTCCTGATATCATAAGATAACGATAAAACACATGATTATTCTTAGACTAAGGTCTAATTTAGGTAGTCAAAATCTAGGTAATCGAATTGTAGGTACATATCATGATGTGATATCATACAATTATATTCTAGTAAGAATTGTAATAAAGTCACTGCTATAAATAACATCATTCTTTATCACGATCATCTATCATTATCAAAATCATCTAATGTCATGCAGAGTCAGCAGCTAGCTTCTAAGTTCGTATATGCGAGAAACTCTCTACCCGCTCTGAACAATCAATTACAAAAACTGGATGAGTTTCGGACGTATAGGCAGATAATTCCAAATTTTAATCCGTTTTCATTAATGAGTAGACCTAACATAACATTAGTTTTACCGTAGGAAGAAGGACCACTCAGAATTGCTCTACAGGAAACAGTCTGACACTAGGTTATTCAGATCAAATATTACTTACAAATCGGAAAGGATATCTATGAAACTCGTGCTGAATTAAATGTAGGAACCTGAATGCGTGGCAGCATCCGTCGCTATTGCATCAACCGTTTCTTCGCATAGCTTTTAGTTTATCTGTGAGAAATTCTATTTTATTTAGTACATAAGGCGTAGATTAGATTATTAATCTACCCAAAAGATTCACCAAACATAGACCTGCTAAATGCCTGCAATTCACCTACCCTATCAGTATGTCGTACAATGCAAACATTTAATATTATTATTAAAATTTTATAAATAAAAACGATAAAAGAAGTTCATAGTTTTCATTTATTTTTATGTTAAACATATACGGTAGCAGGATCTAGATCGATGTATACAAATTCATATATGACAGAAATGTTATGTATCTCAATACATATCTAAAACGTATTCTTCGTATATTCAGTAAGAATTACCCATTTTTTCTAGACATTCGAATTTTGAACAGCTTAATAATATGTTTTCTCATTTAATCATAATTAGGTTGACTTTATATAGCATTTTTCAGGAAAACCTTCTTCAGAAAAACCCTAATGATTATTTAATTTACATAAAAAAAAATTTTAAACATTTGATTACACAATAATCCCATTTTCGATACCTTCGAAATATAAGTCTATAACATATGTTTAGGTCTTTATAACTTTGAAACACAGGGTAGTTACCTCTTGCAAAATTTACAGTTATGAGAACCCTGAAAACTTAACCTGGAGGAATAAATCAGATAAATATTTTACTTTTATTGAAACGATAAATTTGCATACTAATATATGAAAATAATATAATGTATATCGCCTGATAAATAAAATTGAAATTATTCTTATTCTTTTACAATGAAATTATTCTTTTACAATGAAATGTGTTTTGAAAAAACACGATGAAACGTTATGTATATTAATGCAGGAGTTCTGTTAACGCATTCGTTATTTAGAGATTCACTTATAAGTACACTATCTATTTAGCTGATTCAATAAAAATTTCGTTATTTTAAAATTCCTAACGAGGAACCTACTGATAAGCGTTATATTATACCAGGTACGTATGATACTCTACTACTGATTGCATACCTGATGAACGCAGTTGTACAAAGTAATATAGGATATACGTTACAGAGAAGTTTAATTTTCCGTGCAACAAATGACCTATATATATATATATTTTATGTACAATGCTGACATTAACATATTTAGCGCATACCTGTTGAACATAGCTCTACAAAGTAATATTTAAAAGACTTAAAAGGCTTATATTTTAGAGATCGGATACAGTCGCATATATTCCTGTATATTACCTCTAAATTTTACTTTAACAATACATGTAGTCAGGTTTGGCGTAAATAACAATTAGGGATATGAAAGCCATACTAACTGAACGCTAACATAATATGCTCTACAGGTCAAACTCAATTAATTAACCCTGGGGCTATACATCCTTACACTAGAAACAGTCTTGAAACAAAAATGGCTGAGTCCACCCTGTTAGACAAGAAATCAGAGTATGGGCGTGATAAATAAAACATATAAAGTTATTTTACAAACATTTATTTAGTATACATAACATAATACAAGAATATAGATCATAAGTTGTTTTCTATGACGACTGTTGTAGTTCTACGGGTCTCTGAGTCGTCGTATGCCCTCGCAGCAATACTAATACGTATAAAGTCCGACGACTGACTCATTGGAACTGTACCGGTAGCCCTTTCCTTGTTCAACTCTTCGTTACTATCATAGTTGGTAAACGAGGAACCACATTCATCAATACCCCAAATGCATGGCTGAAGTCATATCTTCTTCTTCTTCTGTCTCATCGATATCAATAGGTCCATTTTCTTCCTTTACCAGAGCCGTCTTTACAACATCTGCGTTATTATGTACGTTTTTAAATGCCTTTTATAGCTGTCGATGCGTGAAAGATATTTGAAGCAATTAGAACACTGGACTTTGATTGATTCGTGAACGCTTTTCGTATGTCTTTTAAGCTGTCAGAGCTTGAAAAAGTTTTGACACAGCTAGAACAGCAGATTCTGTTTGAATCGTGTATGGTTTTTACGTGTCTCTTGCAGGTGAATGGCCTCGCGAAAGACTTGAAGCAAACCGGACACTGTATTTTGCAATCCTGTCGACCAGAGCCATTCTTCTTCTTACGCTGCTCCATCTCGACTAATGAAGGAACAGGAACACTATCCGTCTATTTATACTGATCGACCAGAGCAATCGGTTGTTCTATCCTACGTTGAGAAAATAATTATACTATGTAAGCTTAGATACGCTACATATGATTGCGAGCCTGAGTATAAGCATAAACCCTATACTACAGATTTTTATCCTTTTTTCATTATATCTGCTACAGACGAGGTGAAGAATAGGTACATTTAACATGCGTATGCTACAATTATCTAATTTCTAGTTTTCTAGACGTAATGCAATTTTGAACAGATTTTAACCCTTTTCGTTATATCTACTACCCTTGTAAGCGATTTCTACATATACGTTCTTATTGTTTATACACCATATAGATATTCGTAGCATCTAAAGTAAACTCTTATTTAAACGTTATTTTACAATATATCATACATTTCAGCAGCTCGTATGATTATCCGTCTCTATCGTAACCCAGTATGTAAGGACATTATGTTAAATACTATCTCATACATGTAAATAAACATTTCTTTAAAGAGTTTGTTAGGTCACCTAATCTGTTATAATATTACTATGATATTAGATCTCGTCGATTACAGTTTTACCATTAGGACATACTTAGTAGGTTATATGTGCTAAGTAAAATAATAAACAGATATTTCGAAAATTTTATGCATTCTTGAGAGAACGGGGTATAATATTTAAAAACACACTGTAGAAAACATATCAGCAGAGAAAGGGAATACATAAATACAGTATGTTTTGTATGATGAGTTGTCGTCAGTTTAAAAGAAATAAGTTCGTCGCCATATTTAAACGTTATTTTACAATACATCATACATTTTCAATAGCTTCGAAATACGCAGATATGTAATAATATACTATATACTCTTGTAGGTTATTCAACGTATCTATAGTAAACTCTTATGATTAATAATAATCTGTAACCTTATTGTTTTTTATTACATCACAGGTTAGAGCATACGAATATAATTTAGGTTAGATTAGGTTAGAGCCTACGAATACATTTTTAGGGCAGAACGTAGGGAGCAGAGTAAGTACAAAACAACATACTTTCATACAAGAACGTTTATTGATACGAGTAGTTTGACGCTACTTAAAACATAATACATAACTTATATATATATATAATATCTATTAAAATAGTACATTTCGTATACACTAATAATGGTACTACATACCCGACTATAAAGTAAACATGGTAAGTATAACAGCAGTTTAAAAGAATAGATAGTAAATATAACTATATCTAATTATTTTATAAAATACTATGTTAACTAAGAGGTTATATACAGAATATATACGCCTGTATTCGACCTCTAGAGGGTTCATAAGACTAGACTAGACCAGACCAGACCACACCAGACCAGACTAGAGCAGACCAGACCAGACCATACTAGACCAGACCAGACCAGACCAGACCAGACCAGACCATACCAGACCAGACCAGACCAGACCATACCAGACCAGACCAGACTATAGATGATAGATAGTAAAATCATGAACAATTATACCACCTGTAATATAATAGAGCTTACTTGATAATTTAAAATTAGTGGCTGAATCTAATTATTACAGAAATTCAATTGTAGAAACTGAAGATGTAATCTTTAAAACATCTAAAGTTAGAAGTTTTTAGTAGTCAGGTCAGATTAATAGAGGGTGTTATAATCAAATCGTTTTTTTAGAAACTATTTGTTTTGTAAGATTGGCGCCGTAAAGAAAAACAACATAGCTGTCAAGACTAGACCAGACCAGACCAGACCAGACCAGACCAGACGAGACCAGACCAGACCAGACTAGACCAGACCAGACCAGACCAGACCAGACCAGACCAGACCAGACCAGACCAGACCAGACCAGACCAGACCAGACCAGACCAGACCAGACCAGACCAGACCAGACCAGACCAGACCAGACCAGACCAGACCAGACCAGACCAGACCAGACCAGACCAGACCAGACCAGACCAGACCAGACCAGACCAGACCAGACCAGACCAGACCATACCAGACCAGACCAGACCAGACCAGACCAGACCATACCAGACCAGACTAGACTAGACTATAGATGATAGACAGTAAAATCATGAACAATTATACCACCTGTAATATAATAGAGCTTACTTGATATTTTAAAATTAGTGGCTGAATCTAATTATTACAGAAATTCAATTCAATATTAGTTGGGTTACAGTCTACGAATATATTTTAGGTTAGATTTAGGTGCGACCTAAATCTAACCTAAAATATATTCGTAGACTGTAACCCAACTAATATTATATGTAAGTTTTTCGAATGTTAATGACGATTTTGTAAGTAACTACATTGGTCTAACCTAATAAATATTTTATGAACTAATCTTAATAGAGATTTTTTGTAAGTAGCTACATGCTCTAACCTAATAAATGTTTTATGAACTAATCTTAATAGAGATTCTTGAATCTTTGCAACAACCGGAGTCTAAAATCTATAACCTTAATATAATTTTTGGGAGTCTAACCTAGATTGCTTCATTTAATTTAATCATTTATATTAATATTATATTGATTTATCATGCAATCTTGGGTTTTAAAGTAAAGTAAAGAAGAATTAATGTTTTTATCACAGAATTTTGAAATAAACTTCTAAACTTTGTATTCATCGTTTTGTTCCGAGCTATCTCAATTTCAAAATCAAGACTACAGCTATGTTGTTTTTCTTTACGGCGCCAATCTTACAAAACAAATAGTTTCTAAAAACGATTTGGTTATAACACCCTCTATTAATCTGACCTGACTACTAAAAACTTCTAACTTTAGATGTTTTAAAGATTACATCTTCAGTTTCTACAATTGAATTTCTGTAATAATTAGATTCAGCCACTAATTTTAAAATATCAAGTAAGCTCTATTATATTACAGGTGGTATAATTGTTCATGATTTTACTGTCTATCATCTATAGTCTAGTCTAGTCTGGTCTGGTCTGGTCTGGTCTGGTCTGGTCTGGTCTGGTCTGGTATGGTCTGGTCTGGTCTGGTCTGGTCTGGTCTGGTCTGGTCTGGTCTGGTCTGGTCTGGTCTGGTCTGGTCTGGTCTGGTCTGGTCTGGTCTGGTCTGGTCTGGTCTGGTCTGGTCTGGTCTGGTCTGGTCTGGTCTGGTCTGGTCTGGTCTGGTCTGGTCTAGTCTGGTCTGGTCTGGTCTCGTCTGGTCTGGTCTGGTCTGGTCTGGTCTAGTTTTTACAGCTATGTTGTTTTTCTTTACGGCGCCAATCTTACAAAACAAATAGTTTCTAAAAAAACGATTTGATTATAACACCCTCTATTAATCTGACCTGACTACTAAAAACTTCTAACTTTAGATGTTTTAAAGATTACATCTTCAGTTTCTACAATTGAATTTCTGTAATAATTAGATTCAGCCACTAATTTTAAAATATCAAGTAAGCTCTATTATATTACAGGTGGTATAATTGTTCATGATTTTACTGTCTATCATCTATAGTCTAGTCTAGTCTGGTCTGGTATGGTCTGGTCTGGTCTGGTCTGGTCTGGTCTGGTCTGGTATGGTCTGGTCTGGTCTGGTCTGGTCTGGTCTGGTCTGGTCTGGTCTGGTCTGGTCTGGTCTGGTCTGGTCTGGTCTGGTCTGGTCTGGTCTGGTCTGGTCTGGTCTGGTCTGGTCTGGTCTGGTCTGGTCTGGTCTGGTCTGGTCTGGTCTGGTCTGGTCTGGTCTGGTCTGGTCTGGTCTGGTCTGGTCTGGTCTGGTCTGGTCTGGTCTAGTCTGGTCTGGTCTGGTCTCGTCTGGTCTGGTCTGGTCTGGTCTGGTCTAGTCTTTACAGCTATGTTGTTTTTCTTTACGGCGCCAATCTTACAAAACAAATAGTTTCTAAAAAAACGATTTGATTATAACACCCTCTATTAATCTGACCTGACTACTAAAAACTTCTAACTTTAGATGTTTTAAAGATTACATCTTCAGTTTCTACAATTGAATTTCTGTAATAATTAGATTCAGCCACTAATTTTAAAATATCAAGTAAGCTCTATTATATTACAGGTGGTATAATTGTTCATGATTTTACTATCTATCATCTATAGTCTGGTATGGTCTGGTCTGGTTTGGTCTGGTATGGTCTGGTCTGGTCTGGTCTGGTCTGGTCTAGTATGGTCTGGTCTGGTCTTCTCTAGTCTGGTCTGGTGTGGTCTGGTCTGGTCTAGTCTAGTCTTATGAACCCTCTAGAGGTCGAATACAGGCGTATATATTCTGTATATAACCTCTTAGTTAACATAGTATTTTATAAAATAATTAGATATAGTTATATTTACTATCTATTCTTTTAAACTGCTGTTATAGTTACCATGTTTACTTTATAGTCGGGTATGTAGTACCATTATTAGTGTATACGAAATGTACTATTTTAATAGATATTATATATATATATATATATATATAAGTTATGTATTATGTTTTAAGTAGCGTCAAACTACTCGTATCAATAAACGTTCTTGTATGAAAGTATGTTGTTTTGTACTTACTCTGCTCCCTACGTTCTGCCCTAAAAATGTATTCGTAGGCTCTAACCTAATCTAACCTAAATTATATTCGTATGCTCTAACCTGTGATGTAATAAAAAACAATAAGGTTACAGATTATTATTAATCATAAGAGTTTACTATAGATACGTTGAATAACCTACAAGAGTATATAGTATATTATTACATATCTGCGTATTTCGAAGCTATTGAAAATGTATGATGTATTGTAAAATAACGTTTAAATATGGCGACGAACTTATTTCTTTAAGAGTATATAGTATATTATTACATATCTGCGTATTTCGAAGCTATTGAAAATGTATGATGTATTGTAAAATAACGTTTAAATATGGCGACGAACTTATTTCTTTTAAACTGACGACAACTCATCATACAAAACATACTGTATTTATGTATTCCTTTCTCTGCTGATATGTTTTCTACAGTGTGTTTTTAAATATTATACCCCGTTCTCTCAAGAATGCATAAAATTTTCGAAATATCAGTTTATTATTTTACTTAGCACATATAACCTACTAAGTATGTCCTAATGGTAAAACTGTAATCGACGAGATCTAATATCATAGTAATATTATAACAGATTAGGTGACCTAACAAACTCTTTAAAGAAATGTTTATTTACATGTATGAGATAGTATTTAACATAATGTCCTTACATACTGGGTTACGATAGAGACGGATAATCATACGAGCTGCTGAAATGTATGATAAATTGTAAAATAACGTTTAAATAAGAGTTTACTTTAGATGCTACGAATATCTATATGGTGTATAAACAATAAGAACGTATATGTAGAAATCGCTTACAAGGGTAGTAGATATAACGAAAAGGGTTAAAATCTGTTCAAAATTGCATTACGTCTAGAAAACTAGAAATTAGATAATTGTAGCATACGCATGTTAAATGTACCTATTCTTCACCTCGTCTGTAGCAGATATAATGAAAAAAGGATAAAAATCTGTAGTATAGGGTTTATGCTTATACTCAGGCTCGCAATCATATGTAGCGTATCTAAGCTTACATAGTATAATTATTTTCTCAACGTAGGATAGAACAACCGATTGCTCTGGTCGATCAGTATAAATAGACGGATAGTGTTCCTGTTCCTTCATTAGTCGAGATGGAGCAGCGTAAGAAGAAGAATGGCTCTGGTCGACAGGATTGCAAAATACAGTGTCCGGTTTGCTTCAAGTCTTTCGCGAGGCCATTCACCTGCAAGAGACACGTAAAAACCATACACGATTCAAACAGAATCTGCTGTTCTAGCTGTGTCAAAACTTTTTCAAGCTCTGACAGCTTAAAAGACATACGAAAAGCGTTCACGAATCAATCAAAGTCCAGTGTTCTAATTGCTTCAAATATCTTTCACGCATCGACAGCTATAAAAGGCATTTAAAAACGTACATAATAACGCAGATGTTGTAAAGACGGCTCTGGTAAAGGAAGAAAATGGACCTATTGATATCGATGAGACAGAAGAAGAAGAAGATATGACTTCAGCCATGCATTTGGGCTATATTCTTGTATTATGTTATGTATACTAAATAAATGTTTGTAAAATAACTTTATATGTTTTATTTATCACGCCCATACTCTGGTTTCTTGTCTAACAGGGTGGACTCAGCCATTTTTGTTTCAAGACTGTTTCTAGTGTAAGGATGTATAGCCCCAGGGTTAATTAATTGAGTTTGACCTGTAGAGCATATTATGTTAGCGTTCAGTTAGTATGGCTTTGATATCCCTAATTGTTATTTACGCCAAACCTGACTACATGTATTGTTAAAGTAAAATTTAGAGGTAATATACAGGAATATATGCGACTGTATCCGATCTCTAAAATATAAGCCTTTTAAGTCTTTTAAATATTACTTTGTAGAGCTATGTTCAACAGGTATGCGCTAAATATGTTAATGTCAGCATTGTACATAAAATATATATATATAGGTCATTTGTTGCACGGAAAATTAAACTTCTCTGTAACGTATATCCTATATTACTTTGTACAACTGCGTTCATCAGGTATGCAATCAGTAGTAGAGTATCATACGTACCTGGTATAATATAACGCTTATCAGTAGGTTCCTCGTTAGGAATTTTAAAATAACGAAATTTTTATTGAATCAGCTAAATAGATAGTGTACTTATAAGTGAATCTCTAAATAACGAATGCGTTAACAGAACTCCTGCATTAATATACATAACGTTTCATCGTGTTTTTTCAAAACACATTTCATTGTAAAAGAATAATTTCATTGTAAAAGAATAAGAATAATTTCAATTTTATTTATCAGGCGATATACATTATATTATTTTCATATATTAGTATGCAAATTTATCGTTTCAATAAAAGTAAAATATTTATCTGATTTATTTCTCCAGGTTAAGTTTTCAGGGTTCTCATAACTGTAAATTTTGCAAGAGGTAACTACCCTGTGTTTCAAAGTTATAAAGACCTAAACATATGTTATAGACTTATATTTCGAAGGTATCGAAAATGGGATTATTGTGTAATCAAATGTTTAAAATTTTTTTTTTATGTAAATTAAATAATCATTAGGGTTTTTCTGAAGAAGGTTTTCCTGAAAAATGCTATATAAAGTCAACCTAATTATGATTAAATGAGAAAACATATTATTAAGCTGTTCAAAATTCGAATGTCTAGAAAAAATGGGTAATTCTTACTGAATATACGAAGAATACGTTTTAGATATGTATTGAGATACATAACATTTCTGTCATATATGAATTTGTATACATCGATCTAGATCCTGCTACCGTATATGTTTAACATAAAAATAAATGAAAACTATAAACTTCTTTTATCGTTTTTATTTATAAAATTTTAATAATAATATTAAATGTTTGCATTGTACGACATACTGATAGGGTAGGTGAATTGCAGGCATTTAGCAGGTCTATGTTTGGTGAATCTTTTGGGTAGATTAATAATCTAATCTACGCCTTATGTACTAAATAAAATAGAATTTCTCACAGATAAACTAAAAGCTATGCGAAGAAACGGTTGATGCAATAGCGACGAATGCTGCCACGCATTCAGGTTCCTACATTTAATTCAGCACGAGTTTCATAGATATCCTTTCCGATTTGTAAGTAATATTTGATCTGAATAACCTAGTGTCAGACTGTTTCCTGTAGAGCAATTCTGAGCGGTCCTTCTTCCTACGGTAAAACTAATGTTATGTTAGGTCTACTCATTAATGAAAACGGATTAAAATTTGGAATTATCTGCCTATACGTCCGAAACTCATCCAGTTTTTGTAATTGATTGTTCAGAGCGGGTAGAGAGTTTCTCGCATATACGAACTTAGGAGCTAGCTGCTGACTCTGCATGACATTAGATGATTTTGATAATGATAGATGATCGTGATAAAGAATGATGTTATTTATAGCAGTGACTTTATTACAATTCTTACTAGAATATAATTGTATGATATCACATCATGATATGTACCTACAATTCGATTACCTAGATTTTGACTACCTAAATTAGACCTTAGTCTAAGAATAATCATGTGTTTTATCGTTATCTTATGATATCAGGAATGCAATACTTCTATTAATCTTTAGTTTAGCGTAGATATAAATCTCTTTGTATAGCTCAATAAATGATAGTTATAGGGCTGTATTGACTTATATAACATTTCTCTCATATATGAATATTTTAGTTCAGAGAGCATTTACAAACAATGTACAATTTATACAAAGCAGTAATTAAGAACAGGGTAAGATAATTCGTATGATCTATTAAATTTAAAATAGTAATCTGCTGTTCAGCTTGATTTAATTTTCGTAAATGTCTAAATATTACAAACATACAAACAAAATAGACTTAAGTAAGAAACAAAACGTATACATTACATATCTAAAATTGTACAACATATTGATAGGGTAGGTGAATTGCAGGCATTTAGCAGGCCCGTGTTTCTAACTGCTGATCTATAGGCTAGAAAAATCATAAAAGTATTAGGCAATGTTCATTGAATAGACTCCCTGCTTCATTTCATAACTTATTTGTTTTAATAAATAGACATTAGTCAAACGATCGATATCCTCATGTCTTTACCTTCAATATATAATATATTTATTTTTGATATCTAGTTAATGATATGTGTTGTGATCTTGATTGACTGTAATCTTTTTCCTGTAAGATGCTATAAAAGCCGTAATTAATATTTCTTAATATATAGTTTAGTTTAATCCGTGTACGTATTTTATTCTTGCATTTTTTTATTTCACAATGTATAACTATATACAATTTATTTTAAAACCGTTTTTCTGAAATTTCTAGATTTTAATACAAACAAAATTGATTTAGGCTTCAGGAAATATCCAAACAGATTTACTCAGAATTTACGGTTGCTATTAAATAATAATTAGCCGTCGGCAACTTTTAAAATATTTCGATTAAACCAATAGTTTTTCATGTTTGAATTTTAACTTTCTACACCCGCTAATTGGAAATTCATTAGCAATGGTGAAATCATCGTTTACAATCAAGATGTCATGTTTTTACCTTACCGATCTCATTTTTCATATAAGTTAATGTAGGATAATAATGGTACTACATACCCGACTATAAAGTAATCATGGAAAGTATAACAGCTGTTTAAAAGAATAGATAGTAAATATAACTATATCTAATTATTTTGTACTGATATAAAAAGCCGCGGATCGACTGATGTTACGGGCCTCATGTAGTAATAATATCTGTATATAGTTTTCAAATTGTTATATTTAAGATGTATCAAGAAAAATTTCTTGAGTTTCTTCACGATTGGCTCATATAAGGTTAATAATTGTCTCATCTCAATGACTCATGATAATAATCATAATTGGCTTATAATTTTTGAATCCTAAAGATTTAATATTATTAATGTACAATATTTATAAATATTTTCCGGGAATTATTTTTAAATAAATTGGATTTAATCAAATATACGTGAAAGCATTTTTAGAAATAACTCGTATGCAGTAATTTAAAAGACAAGCTCCGTGGTCTCGGGGTTAAGCTATGGACATTTTGTTATCGCTTAAACTTATAACTAAAACACGTCTTTGCTAATGATTTTGTTGAGATAATAGATATCATATCTGATAATATGAAATTACTAACATGTATTATGTTATGAGTACGTGGTCGCTAGTCAACAATTTTTTTTTATAACCCGTTTACAGTGCTTTAATAGATTACCTTCATGGTGTAATGGTTAAGTCCTAAGCTTATAACCAGACGGTCGAGCGTTCAAACCCTGCCGGCTCCATTGGTTTTGTAAAAAAGTATAGCGGGTTGCCTATCTACAGGCGTATAGAAATCTACTATACCGATCATATGACGTCACCGATAGATGGCATTAGCAGCGCTAGGAATTCAAATCTTTCAGCGGGAAATGATGACAAGTTGGAAATGAGGAGAGAGAGGGAGATGAGAGATGAGATATGCAGATGATCCCGCGAGATAAAAAAAATGATCCGCTAATGACCCCGCGAATTAAATTACTAAAAATTCAAATCCAAGGGCGGGAAATCTAAGATGACAAATTGAAAATGATAGATACAAATGGCGGATAGGTAAATGACATTCAAAATTGACAGATTCAAAATGACATTTCAAAATGACGATTCAAAATGGCGATTCAAAATGGCTATTCAAAATGGCGATCCAAAATGGCGATTCAAAATGGCTATTCAAAATGGCGTTTCAAAATGGCGATTCAAAATGACGATCCAAGATGGACCACCTAGAGAGAGAGAGACAGACATAAAAAGTCACCAGATTAGAGAGAGACAGACATAAAAAGTCACTAGATTTTCCCCCAAGGGTACCAACTGTAAACAAAAAAAGTCCCTAGAACTGTCTGGCCTAGGTGGCCCTATACCTACTAGCCACTTATGTAAAATAACATGTTAAGGATTCTAGTACAGAATCTAGTACAGAATGAAAGATCCATTCTCGATTGTTAAAGAAGGCCTTGCTCAAGGGTTTCAAAATGCACTTCAAGTCCAATTCTTGCTACACTATGGCTGATGTTTTCATTTGTTTTTCACATAAATGCATGTATGTGACCCCATCACAGCCGAGACCTCATCAAACCACAACAGTTGTAGAATGTAATGTTAATTTGCCTAACCTTCAGATTTGTGAATTGGACATTTTGCAACAGATTAATAAGCTCAACGACAATCTATGCTGTGGTCCAGACAGCATACCTGTTATATTTATTAAAAGTTGTTGTTTTGTTCTTGCAGATATTTTATGCAAAATCTTTAATCTGTCATTAGATACTGGTACTTTTCCAGATGTATGGAAACTTAGCTATATTACACCTATTTTTAAAGATGGCGAGAGAAGCAATATCAAAAATTATCGTGGTATATCAAAATCATCAACTTTTGCTAAGTTATTTGAGGCTATTGTTAATAATAAAATAACACCATTGTTTAAGAATGTTTTAGTATCTGTTCAACATGGCTTTGTAAAGGGTCGATCTACAGTTACAAACCTAATGATTTACAAACAATATGTGATGAATGCTTTGGAGAAGAGGTGTCAAGATGTGATTTACACCGACTTCTCCAAGGCATTCGATCGTGTAAATCATGATTTATTGCTAAAGAAACTTGAAAGTATGGGTATTCATGGCAGTTTAATTCAATGAATAAGTTATCTATTAAATCGTAGACAGGCTGTTAAAATTAAAAACCATATTTAAAATGAAACTAATGTTAGTTCAGGGGTACCCCAAGGAGGTCATTTATCAGCTCTTTTCTTCAATTGTTTTGTTGATGATATTGTTCAAAATATAAAATTTAGCAACGTTTTGTTGTATGCTGACGACCTAAAAATTTATAAAGAAATACATAATGAAGAAGATTGTGAATTGTTGCAATTAGATATTGAAAACTTTTATTTATGGTGCAGTAAGAATGACATGTCTTTAAATATTTCTAAGTGTAAAATTATGAGGTTCTATCGTATAAATCATCCAATTTTGTATAATTACACTGTAAACACAAATTATCCTGAAGGTGTTAGTAGGTATGGCCCCCCTTGGCCAGCCCCCCTCTACTTTTCCCCACTACTACCCCCACTCCTACCCCCACTCCTATCCCCACTCCCCCCACTTAGGCCCCCCACTTAGCCCGCCACTTAGGCCCCCACTTAAGCCCTACTCCTCCCCACCCCTATCCCTACTCTGTCGCCATCTTGATTTGCCATTTTGGATGGCCATTTTGGATCGCCATTTTGAATCGACATTTTGAATGTCATTTACATATCCGCCATTTTGTATCTGTCATTTTTCGCGAGAGTGAGGGCCAGAGTGAGAGAGAGAGGGCCAGAGCGAGAGAGAGGGCCAGAGCTAGAGAGAGGGTGAGAGCGAGAGAGAGGGCCAGAGCAAGAGTGAGGGCCAGAGCGAGAGAGAGAGCGAGAGCCAAACGAGAGCGAAAGAGAGGGCGAGAGAGAGAGAGAGAGCGAGAGCCGAACGAGAGCGAGAGAGAGAGGGCGAGAGAGAGAGATGCATAAGGGTGAAGGGTGTCTAGTCATGCTTAATTAAGGGTGACCTAGTTGACCTAGGTAACCTGAGTTGAATGCAAATGACGAGCTAATCATGTAGAAACTTGAGTTTTCTTGTTATTGTTTTTTACCTCAGTCCCCAGAATCTGTTTTACAGGAATTAACTCTGAGTCATAGGGTTGTTCGTTATGATTCAACTTGATTGAAGATGTGTATTCAAGCGCATGTGTAGAAATCGCTATAAAATGTATTTCGGTGAAAGGCTATTAGTCATTAGAGTGCAACAGTTGATCGTGTAACAATACCATGCTGAGTGTAGGCAGTCCTAATAATTATTATCGATGCTATGAAGCGGTATTTCCAATCAGTGATGAAATGGGTAAGAAAGAAAGAAAACGGTTTGTTTATGTATACATTCGAATAATTGATTTCATTTTAGATCATCATCATGATGAAATGGATCACGCAGCAACAAACTTATTAATTCCAGAACCAAGTAGTTATTATCAGGGTCAAGACTACGAAATGGTACGTGAAGAAGAAATAGGTATGTTTTAAAAGAACAAAACCTTTTGAATGTTACTGAATAATTATTCCTTGTTTAGGTCTGAACAAACCATACTATACAGACGATGCATCAAACTTATAGATACAAAGTACAGACGAGGTAGCATCACCATCGATTACCGTCAAATACCCCGATGAACACTTGCAGCTGCTAGGATCGGTACAATATCCTCTATTTGTCATGAGACCTCGAGAAGACCAAACTTAACGAATTTGATGTGATGGTGAAACTGGAATGTATCAACAACGTATGTGAGCATAATGAAATTATGTTGACGGAAGGCGTATGGTACGGATTGTATGATGTCCGAGTCGAAGCAATGTTCAAAGACTTCTTTTCCACGAAAATATGGAACGATAAAAAGCTGAAATTCCATCTATGTACGGATTTTTACGTAGAGTTTAATCACAGAGTTTTTTACGGTAACACGGTGATGATATGTTATGAACAGCGATAGATAACCGTAAAAGACCATGAATTTCAAAGCATAATGCATCTAGCACCGCTTATTAATCAGCATGCTCGTGTATTACGCCACCTTAATTTTTCGTACTTCTACTACGCAAGTGTAGAGAACACACTAGAAGGGGTGAGACGTCAGAAGAATATCAACCTCGTGTCACCCGAGTCGATTTTATTCTCGGCCGAATTGTCGTGTGGCAACTACTCACCTTTGAATTTAAAAGACCGTGGCGGATTGAATTCGCTCATTTTATTAAAGATAATAAAACTTTATCCATTAAAATTTATCAATGTCGTACACGGTCAACTACAACCCTACCAACAAGAACCGACGACGTCATGGTCAGTGCTTCCCGAGACATCGGCAGATATACCATAAGAAGCAGAGGATGATTGAATATAGAAATAGGTTACAAAATTATATAAAAGCTTTACATTTATTACAAAATGAAATAAAATCGTATTGTGTATTCAATAAGTTATCTAAGAGTTTATCACTATTGTCTGTTACAAATGAATAATGTATTTAATAAAGAATAAACGTATAAAAAATTATTTGTGTTTTACTATCGCTAGCAATAGTATGAGATAGCAAGTTTTCACCGAGTATAAATAGAGATGCATCTGATCTCTTATCTCAGTACGTGATGTTGACTCACCAGGATAACGGTGTTGTTAACAAACTCATTTACAAGCTCCCGATCGAACTACATCTTCCTTCTTACCAATATTGCGGACCCGGTACTAAATTATCTAAAATATTACAACGCGGTGATAAAGGTATAAACCCTTTGGATCAGGCGTGTATGCAACACGATATCTCGTACGCTCAAAGTTCAGACTTGGGTAGTAGACATAAGGCTGATCGTGTTTTAGAAGAAGCTGCCTGGAGACGTGTTAAAGCTAAAAACTCTAAGTTAGGGGAAAAGGCTTCAGCCCTGCTTGTAACCGGTATAATGAAGGTTAAACGAAAGTTAGGAATGGGTGTGAATAAGAAGACTAGTAGGAGAAAGACCAAGAAAAGGAAGAACGATACGAAGAAGATTATCACTTTTAAAGGAGGTATTTTAAAGAATCTTGTAAGTACGGTAAATCGAGCAAGTAAGACCCTCACGGGGAAGGATTTAATACACCATGCGTTGAACGCAGCTAGAAGAATCATTAAAAACGTAGGAGGTAGGAAAAACGTTAAAGTACCTCGAATTATTCCGGCCACAGGGGGTGTTTTACATCTTATACCAATTTTTGCTGGATTATCGGCTCTCGGAGCAATTATAGGAGGCGCCTCGGGTATAGCAAAAGCTGTTAACATCGCTAATAGTAACAAGAAGCAGCTAGAAGAAGCTAAACGGCATAATAAAAGTATGGAGGCTATTGCGATAGATAGAAAGAGTGGAAACGCTCTTTACCTAAAACCTTATAAAGCAGGCGGTACAGCATTGTATTTAAAACCGTACAGGTCAAAAAACTGAATAACCTGCCTCGGAGAGCACTTACAAACCTAGATCTAATAAAACATGCTAAAGACATACCCTTTTTCAGAGGTGTCTATATGAGAACAAGTCTACCAAATAAACCTTTACGATTTGAAAGAGCTATTGTTAATCTCGATTATGCTAGAGGACCCGGCACGCATTGGGTAGCTTATAGAAAGGATCGAAATGTTGCTTTGTATTATGACCCTTTCGGAGATCTAAGACCACCGGCTGAACTTGTGAAATATTTCGGTCCTCGTTGCAATGTATACTATAATGTTGCTCGAGAACAAAGGTTCAATACATATGACTGCGGGCATTTGTGCCTGAGATTTTTGTATAAAAGAGAAGTGTATGTATAATTCGATCAAGTATGGCTAGAACCATCACTGTGTACGGTAATGGAAATATCCTCTCTACCGGTAGTATTTATGCGAATATTCAACCAGAACGTGAACAATACAGATATTCCATAGGATTAGTCGGTTTATATACAAGTCATACGATACGGAATATATTTCCAGGGAAACATAAATTTTATTACGGAGATCAAGAAATAACTATTACAACCGGTAGTTACGAATTGACAGAAATCGCTAACTATATAAAGAATCAAATTAATACAAGCGATCCTGAAGAAGGAGATCTGCTACTACAAATCAAGGCTAACACTAATACAGGAAATTGTGAGATTGAACCTGCCACAGCGGTTATAGATTTCAGCAAACCGAACAGTATAGGTTCTCTATTAGGATTTAACAATCGTATATTATTACCCGGTATCAGGCACGTATCAGATCGAATTGTCGATATACTTTCAACGCCGAACATCTTTGTAGACACGAATATTACAGGAGGAGCGTATAGAAACAATCAACCGTGTCATACAATCTTTGAATTCGGTCTCTGCGTACCACCGGGATACCTGATTGAGAAAGAACCAACACACGTGATTTACTTCCCCGTCACTGCCAGTGAAATTGATAACATTAACATTAGATTAGTGGACTCGAGTGGACAACTGGTCAATTTTTTTGAAGATACCCAAGTAGCACACTTATATTAGTCCAACGTTCGCATAAATACGTAGACATAACATTCAAAGTATTAACGCTTGACTATGTTGTTCATGCATTGGCTGCCAAACATTTAGCCAACATGAAATCTATGCATTGGTCCAACATTAGTTTAAAGATGAGCACACTATGTTGGTTTAAGAATGTTGGCTCTCTGTTTGTTTAAGGATGTTGGTGCTACGCTAGCTTAGTACACTGGCGAAATGTTGCTTTAATGATGTTTGCCTTACATTAGCTGCCAACCTTTAGCTAATACGAAAAACGTTCCACAGATAGGTATTAGCGATCAATGACGGTGTTGTACACCTATGTTAGGCTATTATTAGAAATCTTCTATAAAATTACAGCAGTTTATAACACTATTTCTGATAATTACTGATAATAACCTTAGAATGCACGAGATTCTTATGTCAAAGTTCAATAAAAAATTTAAAAAATACTTTGTATCATGTGTACATAAGAGAGGCTAATTCAAAAGTATGTTTAATGTTTAAATTTTAGCTGTGAAATATATATAGAAAAATATTCAACGCCAGAGGAACTAGAACCATCGCATCGTCACCACGTATTTGGCGCTGCATATATGTACTTACCTTACTTATTATAGTTTTCAAAATCCCTCCAAAAATATTTGAAAGATGCAAACTTGTTATACATTAGACTAGTAGCCATAACTTGAAGGTAGGATAACTACTAAAGAAATCTTAAAAAAACGTGACAGAAAATGACCAAATATTTAAAATATACATATGTACATGTTTTAATATAAAATATTATAGTTTGTATATGTATTAATTATGTCATATATTATATGTTTTATATATAAACTTATTTAAATGAGATTATAAAGCATATAAAATATCTAACCTAAAAGAACAATAATCTTAAGATATTTTTAATAAAAGCATAATGGTTAATCGCACGGGTCGTTGACTAGTCCGTTCCTGTAATAAAAGATAAACAGCATGAGACCACCAGTGCCGCCCTTGGATTTTGAGGCACCGGGCACAAATATCGAGTAGGGCCCTCAGTAAATAAAAAAGTGTTGATTAAAATAAGGTAGCTGAGCGACCTTCTGCTTCTGGAGACCTTTCGAGACCACCATCTGCATCATTCAGTTAACCTGCCCTACTGACTTACAAAGTCATGCACAATTACAAATCAAAGCTAACGAAGAAGTCAACACTTACGCAATTATTTATTAAACAAAATAACGAAGTCACAAGCTCACTGCCACGCTTTAACAACTGTGGATTTTTAACGCACAAAGGGGCCTGGCCACAACGGCCAATGACCACAACGACCAATTGCTATTTTGGCTGTTGTGGTCATAACCACAACGGCCTCCGTGACCATAACTGCCAACAGCCACAACGGCCAATTTGACCATTCGCCCAACTCGACACTTGACCATAACGGCCACCATGACCACAACGGCCAACTAAAAATTCTACCCCATTTGCCATTTTGACCACAACGGCCACCTGCCGTTATGTATTGGCGTCGCTGGCGACGATGACCACAACGGCCAACTAGGGTGTGTGACCACAACAGCCAAAATGACCACAACGGCCAACTGTGGAGCGTGACCACAACGGCCAACTAGGGTGTGTGACCACAACGGCCAAAATTACCACAACGGCCAATTGTTTTCATTTTGTTATTTTCTCTCTTTTAACTTACACTGTATTGCAATAAGGTACGTCCAGAATTTAACAGCAGGCCTGATGTCAATGTAGCGCCGATTTAACGTGACTTACATATATTGAAAAATGTACCTCTATAATTGCAGCCACATCCAATTGAAGAATTTTGACATTCTAACTATTTACAGATTCATGATACTTTAGTTTACAGGGTAGTTAATCTAACATCAAAAGAAGTTTTTCTATAACTTGTTTACCGCAATATTTCCATTTTGGGGACGTTTAAATAAGAACGAAATAGAACTATAAAACAACAAGCATTTCCATTGCATTAAATTTGAAATACGTAATTAGCTGTTTTTATCAGTTTTAAAATTAAACTAAATGTAATAAATCTTCCCCTAAAAAGTAAACACGATATCTACGAATCTGTCGAGTACTTAATAAAATCGATCTAGGGAACAGCATGCGATGCAAACCCAGAAACAAACCGCAATAATTCAAAACAGTATTGCTCCATACGTATCCGAGAGAAAATACAAGAAAACGAGCTCTCAGAAAAAAATGGCAGTTACTTACTCGCGCACCGTGCGATAAAACATAGTTCTATTGGGACGACAAGGAGTTTAAGATATTATTAGATGAGCAGAAAAATCAATATTTCCAGAACTATTTTCACTCCCTAACAGCAACTAAAGCAACTGACAGCATTATCGAAGGCCACAAAAATCAATCAACCGCAGTCACAAAACCCTCCGATTAGAATGCAATACTTGGCGATTGGGCTAAAGACAATAGTCAGAATGCAGATACCTTTGGTGAACATCTGGCGAACGTGTTTACGCCTCTTATCATTCAAGAAGAAAACTTCATACGGGACTTCCTTCAAGCGCGAAGTAATTAAGGTTATCAAAACTGAAATAAATCCGAAGAAGTCCCCAAGCTTCGTCTTAATAACTGGAAAACTCCTAAAGGAACTTTCATATGAGGGATTTTGCATGTTAACAATAATCTATAATGCGATATTAAGGACGGGATACTTCTCTGGCCAATAGAAGGTGGCCCAAATAGCAAAGGTCCCAAAATCGGGGAAACCCATCCAGTCAATGGTTTTTAAAAAATTGTTTGTCAGGCGAATGTCGCCGCTCATTGACGAAAATCGGCAAATACCCAACTAACAATTTGGATTTCGTCGACAATAGGCTACAATCAAACAAGTACACATAGTTGCGTCAAAAATCAAGTTTGACCTGGAGACCAAAACATTTTGTTCAAGGGCATTTTTGGGACCATTGCTATTTGGACCGCCTTCCATTGGTCAGAGAAGTATTCATGATCACAGTTATCATACAAAATCCCTCATATGAAAGTTTCTTTAGGAGGTTTCCAGTTATTAGATCGAAACCTGGGGACTTCTTCGGATTTATTACAGTTTCAATAACCTTAATTACTTCGCACTTGAAGGAAGTCCCGTATGAAGTTTTCTTCTTGGATGATAAGAGGCGTAAACACGTTCGCCAGATGTTCGCCAAAAGTACCTGCATTTTGACTATTGTCTTTAGCCCAATCGCCAAGTAGTTATTGTATTCTAATCGGAGGATTTTGTGAGTGCGGTTGATTGATTTTTGTGGCCTTCCATAATGCAGTAAGTTGCTTTAGTTGCTGTTAGGGAGTGGAAATAATTCTGGAAATATTGATTTTTCTGCTCATCTAATAATTTCTTAAACTCCTTGTCGGCCGAATAGAACTACGTTTTATCGCACGGTGCGCGAGTAAGTAACTGCCATTTTTTTCTGAGAGCTCGTTTTTCTTGTATTTTCTCTCGGATACGTATGGAGCAATAATGTTTTGGATTATTGCGGTTTGTTTCTGGGTTTGCATCGCATGCTGTTCCCTAGATCGATTTTATTACGTACTGGACAGATTCGTAGATATCGTGTTTACTTTTTAGGGGAAGATTTACATTTAGTTTAATTTTAAAACTGATAAAAACAGTTAATTATGTATTTCAAATTTAATGCAATGAAAATGCTTGTTGTTTTATAGTTCTATTTCGTGCTTATTTAAACGTCCCCAAAATGGAAATATTGCGGTAAATAAGTTATAGAAAAACTTCTTTTGATGTTAGATTAACTACCCTGTAAACTAAAGTATCATGAATCTGTAAATAGTTAGAGTGTCAGTGTATTGAGAAGTATCCGTACCAAATTTTCAGCATTTAACCTGTCTGGTATACTTACCGAGAAACTAAGAAAAATTTTTTTTCAATTTCATGTGGCTGCAGTTTATAAAGGTACATTTTTCAATATATGTAAGTCACGTTAAATCGGCGCTACATTGACATCAGGCCCGCTGTTAAATCCTGGACGTACCTTATTGAAATACAGTGTAAGTTAAAGGAGAAAGAAACTTTTATGAAACCAAAATAACAGAATGAAAAAAATTGGCCGTTGTGGTCACACACCCTAGTTGGTCGTTGTGGTCATTTTGGCTGTTGTGGTCATGCTACACAATTGACCGTTGTGGTCATTTTGGCCGTTGTGGTCACACACCCTAGTTGGCCGTTGTGGTCATCGTTGCCAGCGACGCCAATACATAAGCGTTGGTGGCCGTTGTGGTCAAAATGGCGGATGGGGTGGAATTTTTAGTTGGCCGTTGTGGTCATGGTGGTCGTTATGGTCAAGTGTCGAGTTGGGCGATATGGTCAAATTGGCCGTTGTGGCTATTGGCCGTTATGGTCACGGAGGCCGTAGCGGTTATGACCACAACAGCCAAAATAGCGATTAGCCGTTGTGGTTATTGGCCGTTGTGGCCTAGACCCCGCACAAACAACAAATATGTACCCTAAACAACCGATTTCTTAGAAATTTGCCTTTCTTGGCAGGGGGTTGGACTGTTAGGGCATAACGAATTGCTTACAAAACCGATCTTCTATTTATAGATTTGTTAAAATGCAACGTAACAATATATGTATCTATTAGTATAGCTATAAAAGTAAATTAATTTTAGACACATCTTATCTCCTAATTTTTGTCGTCGCTGCTCACGACAATATAAACAATCAAAGAATGTACATATTTTATTTTATTAGCGGTTAAGGGAACAAAAATAATAAACAACTGTTTTATTCGTATCGTTTTATTATGCATACGTTAAGTACTATGTCCTCACGTCGACAACGGTTCGCAGAATTGCAAATTCTTAGAAAGGTCTGGGACTGGAACGACGTAAATTGAAAACCTGAAATTCCTGTTTTTATGATTCTCTATTACAAAATAAAACTTGTTTGAAATGTTTCTATTTAATTTATTTCTGTTGCTAGCGTGCTCAAGTCTGGTCGCAAGATCTATCCGGAGACAGTAAACAAATTAAATGCAACACTATTAATCGGCGTGCTTAATGACTGATAACGTTTACTTAAGCCTTAGAAAATAAAACTGTAGGAAGTAACACATTCATCTACCACATACGACCGTGATGGAGTCCAATATAGCGAATTAGGTGTTTCCGGATTTGTAATGAGATATTTTCATAGGCGGTTCTCACTGTCTCGAAATGCGCACATAAACTACATAACCTCAATTTTAAAACATTGTATTTTAAAATTAATCTTAGAATATAAATTTTATATTTAATATTTTAACCAAAGGAACACTCACTTATGAAATGTAATTCCCTTCTTCGTATTTGTCGGAGAAAAGCAGATTTAGGTGGTGTAATGGCGGCTAGGGTGACGTCATATCCGTCGCTTTTAAAGCCCATTGCACCGGGTAGTTACATTTCTTCCTAAAGTTTTATATTGTAAGACTTAAGCACAGAAATGATGAGTACTATTAATACTCATGTTACGCGGTTGCATGTTTTTTTAAAGAAAAGATTCAATTTAAATCACTCGTAGATGCAGAGATGCCAGTCTTTTTGATCCAATTTAATTGTGGTGTGAAACATTTTCATCGTCGTTTTGGATTTTGGTCGCTAGAACGTATTGTATTCAAAGTAAAAAAAGTGTTGTATTTAAAAAAGGTTCATAGTTTTTTTAAATATTTTTCATTATGCAGCGAGTCTCAGGAAAAAATTAACTCACAACCGGGTTTTCTTAATAGATTACTTGTTTTAGTTTTGAATTTCCGGAACGCAGGATCTCTTTACACCTTTACTGAAACTAGAAAGCAAAACTATCCTAGTATAATCTCTATAGCTGTGTAAGTTGACGCCTTTACAAGAAATTCTTTGTGTCAACTTAGAAGCAACAATACATATTTATTGTTCATATTTTACTCTTCACTACCTTTTGACTCCCGTCAACATATATTTAATTCATCATAATAAAATGTAATTAATTATTACACACATAAATATGCTGCTTATGGAATTATTACTTCTCTAAGGAGTATGCCAGAAAGTTTTGCAACGTGGTTTCTTCCTTGCATTATCATGATAGCAGTAGCTACAGAAATAGAAAACGTCATTAATCCCAGAAAAGCGCCGGGATTCGATCTGATCCAGTGATCAGATCGAATCCCGGGGCGAACTGACGTTGTTTTAAAACAACTATACCAAAAAAATCTATATATTCGGACCGGCGGTGGACGAGTGATGTCAGTGCATCACTCGTGTTCCAAGGGTCGTGGGTTCGAATCCCACTTGAGGCGACGGGATTTTTCTAATTGAAGAATTCCTCCACCTCAACTATGGGTGTGTGTATTTGTGTTGCATGTTAGATGGGGGACAGATGACCTTAGCTGTTGGTTCCCCCGTAGTGTAGGCGTGAAAAAAAGCTATTAAAGATAACACATCTGATGAATACTGTTTTACGGTTGAGGTATGTATCAGGACTATGGGAAGCAGCAGATGTGATAATGATTACAAAAGCTGACAAATCCCCAAGTGAAGTGACTTTCTATCGGCCAATTTCCTTACTCTGGATATTGTTCAAGCATTTTGATAAGCTAGTACTCAAACACTTTTAAATCAATAATTGAAGAAAAATATTTAATGTCAACTCATCAATTTAGCTTCACAATAATCACGTAATCATAGATTAGATGCAAAAAATCACCTGTGTAATAAAAAAAATCGAAGAAAGAAAATTTGCTTTACAAAATTTTAGGATGTACCACAAGCATTCGATAAGTTATAACATATTTAATGCATTTTTTATAGCAGTTGTTATAGACAAGCTTTTTTACATACATATATGATGCTGATATATCATTTCGCAAAATATGTAAAACTATACGGAGTGATATCATACAACTTGTTACAATCTTTGAAGCTTGCCTTTGAAGATCGAAGAATGATATATAAAATATTGTTGGTATACACATTTTCCATATTAACATCTTGCTAAAACAATAGAAAACGTCCAAAATAACGAAACGATACGGTCAGTTATATTGGTTACACTGAATGTACGGAATATAACGAGTAAACACGGCAACACATGTACGGCTACTTTTGTGTATAGTGTCAATATATTATTTATAAATTCCTAAATTTCTAGAAAGAGGGTATAATATCCGACTGTTCGGAATGCAAATATTACATTTAAAAACTTATCGACAAGAATAAAATACCTAAAAGGTACATAAGCTTTACAGCTACAATAAAATATGCAGATGTTTGCAAAATCGGCAAATCCTAAAATATTTCTTTGTTAGAAAATACTAAATAACGGTAAACAAACTAAATTATCTACTTTCGGAAAAAATGTATTTAAGTGCTTCCTGTAAAGCTTACTTAAGTTATATGGACATATACAATCCCTACTATAGTAATCAATGAGAAGAAAATTCACGATTCCTCCTATTCTGAAAATATACCCCTTCACATTCTAAATTAATAATAATAACAACAAAAGATATTTTACATTTACATGCTAATATTTCCAGGTTTCTATTAGAAGTAGTCGCTATTAGCCAAGTACTTAAACAAACTTACTTATATACACAGAAGGTAAAAGTATATACCATTTTTATTTTGATTCCTCTATCACAATTTGGATTTAGAAAACAAGTGAACATTAAAATGGACCTGTATCCATGTCCACAATTATATTTCTAACTAATACATAATAGACAGTCATTATATTTGTTGATATTGATGTCAAAATAGACGCGTTCTATGAAAGACCGTTTTTAATGTAGTACTCAGCACTTATAGATAAAACGGTGAATAATTGTCTTAATTGTAACCTATTTGTACTAGATAAAAATGAATATATAAAGTAAATATGTTGCGGATTCGAAATATGACAGTCCCCATTTGGACTTTCTTAGGCATTTAACCGGCAGTCAACCGGAAGTCAAAATTTTTTAAAAATTACGAGTTACGTTTAGAGCTTTTTAAGGAAGATGAATAATAATTATTATCAAAAAATACGTAATTTACAGAAGAAACATCATACTAACGAACAAAGAAAAAATCGATGTAAAAAATATTTCGTGAAAATAATTTAGTTAATTTAAGTGAACCCACATTTTTGCTTCATAAAATCCGTTCTCAAATAGTCAACTTCGATTGTTAGAAAGAGAGTGATAACGTAAATGTGAAGCAAACAAATTTACATTTTTATAATCTATATACAGTCTTTTAAACGTCTACATTAATCTCATTTTAAACATTTGATCGTTTCGTCAAATGTCCATGTTTTTCCCATTTCGATCCAATGTGCGACTGGAAGGGAAACTAGGACGTTATTAAAAAGTTTACGACAATAGAGGTGTAGAAAGGCGATGGACATTAATTTTCTTCGATTTGCTTGTTTACCGACGGAGATATAATTGATATTTGGCAGGTTGCAAACATTTTCCTATTTGCATGTGTATAGATCTAATATACAGGGTGTAATGTTGATAGGTAAAATTCCTCAGAGTGCGGTATACTATAACGAAAACAAAATTAAAACCCATGCCATTTTCTTCTCCGATGGCTCTGAGGTACAAGCCTCAGTTAAAGTGTTGACCAACATTGTGTAAAAATTTTTAAATTTATTGACTTTTAGTAACGGATATTTGGATTTAACTTACATTATTAAACCGTACTACTGGACATAAACCTTTTAAGCAGTCTTTGAAGTATTAACTGCTTTAAATCACAAGAATTCAATGCGTAAGAATTCAAGTGATCATACTTTTTAAAATTATGGCAACAATATAATAATAATAATAATAGCATTTATTGCCAACAGGTTTCCCCAATTAACTACAGGCAATAAGAGTAAGCAGTTCAATTATATTATTAAAAGCTAGTATCTGTACCTTGATTATTTGATTTTATGTTTTATCATGGATGGTCAGTTGCAAATTAGTATCTATACCCAAATATTGCATTGCAAATGATGGAAGCGCTCGAGATGAAAGGTATCCTTTTTGTTAATAAGAAATAATTTCTTAACATTTAATCCTTGGAAATCTTAAAAGTTGGTTTACGTAAATAATTCGTAAGCTATTTGGTTAACTAAGCAAAAACTACTACATGTGTAGAAATATTTGTAATTTTTCCATTAAGGCTGTTATGGCGAGAAGAATAGGTAATAAAAATCTCCAATGTATTTAAATGGAAAAAACTTGATTCCGTGGATCACATCCAACCCGGTCATTTCTGTACCAATTGAGATGATGCGATAGCTTTGATGCTTAACAGAATAGTCCACCAGGTACTTATGTTTGGAGATATTATGATCCAGCAATTCCAACTAGTCCCAAAACTCACTTAAAGTTTTTGCTCTTGCGGCCTCATGACGCAGGTAGCTTCAATGATCAGGTATAAGAACCTAATACGCTATTGTAGTATGCATGATAATTAATTGCAAAATTGGCACATAATGGACTGAATTAGACGGGTTCCAATGAAAAATACTACAGCGTCACCACGTATGATAGTTATATCATCAAAATGAAACTAGTATTTCATTAGCTGCTGGGTATAGTGATGAAATTTACATCATGATAAGGCTAATCCTGTTTCCTCTTATTTCTCTTTCTTTTGTTCTCCCATGCGTTGCAAACGTCGTTGAGATATCTCAACTAATGATAGTAGTAAGGATCTCAGCTCTCGATGGAAGTACCTACTGTAACGGGTTAACACTTGGGCGGTGTTAATGTTACACTTATTATTAATTCTTTTAGACGGAATAAAACACAGTTTTATATCTAAGAATTATTTATTTGACTCTACTAGTTTATTGATACGCGTTGCCTAGTACCATTTCGTATCTATGCAAAAATATATGAGTTGTGAGTCGTTCACAACATTACCCCGCCCGATCTGAAACGTGGATATTACACACATGAAAAAGAAAAAATACGGAATGGTATTTTGGAGAAAAAATGGAGTATTTTAAGGTAACTTGAACAAAGTTTTAAAATTCTCCAGCTACAAAAACTCTACTAGGCAGTATAGGTAGTTACAATAAAAACTTAAGCTAAATAACACTACGGAACTTGCGACGGCAACTCTTGGAACCTGTAAACAGAAAGAAAAAAAAAACAGAAAAGTGTTCAAATTTTTAAAGTCAACAGGTAAAAGGTTTTCAAAAGATGCCTTCGCGTAGCATTTGAAATCAGCTTATTGTTGGCTTAACATTAAATGGTAACTATTCTAAAAAATATGCAGGCTTTAGCCTATCTAAAGAGATAGGGCCAGTGTGATTTTCTAGAGTGGCGTTTTTAACTGTCCGTTCTAACACTTTATAGGGACCTAAATAACTGTCTTTCATGCCCAGAGTGTGCGTGTCATTACGAACGTATACGTGTGTGCAGTTGGTCAAGTCTCTGGGGAAGGACTGATTGGAATACGTTTTTGTAAAAAAATACTTCTGCTTCCTCATACGACGTTTGAGATTGGCTATGAAATTAGGGAGGTTCATGTCGTTAGCCAGTTGTTCTTCTTCGAAGAAATCACCAGGTAGTCGTAAAGTGGTAGCATACAAGATTTCTGCAGGAGAAACATTAACTTGTGATTTCAGGGTTGCACGTAAGCTCAAGAGAATCCAAGGGAGATTCGTTAACCAGGAGGAAGTTCCTGTGGTTTGAATGGATTGCTTGAGTGTCCGATTAAAACGTTCGATAACGCCTTGACTAATCGGATGGAAGGCCGTGCATTTGACGTGTTTAATTCCTAACATGGCCATGAAGTTGATCCATGCATGCGAAAGGAAAATTCTTGCATTGTCCGTGGTGAGGTACTTGGGAATTCCAAAGCGGGACACCCACGTGTCGACAAATGCAGTGATTACTGACTCCACGGAAGAATCCTTCAGAGGAATGGCTTCCGGCCACCGACTGTAGCGGTCAATAATGGTAAGGAGGAATTTATAACCTCCCGAAGAAGGAAGGTATACTAGGTCGAGATGGACCTTAGTAAAACGTTCATCTGGTTCTACAATAGATTGTAATACTCCAGCTATAGTGGAAGACGAACTGTCTGCAGCTATACTGATAGGGTTATTAATTCGCGGATGTACCAATAAAGTAGCGGTAATCAAAGCATTCTTCGCGTGCCTAAAGGCTTCTATTTGCTCATGATTTAACTGAACCGGCTTTGGCGAAGCTTTACCAGGAATAACTATAGAGGTTAACGGTGCCAAAATTTTCGCACAGTTTGTTACAAATTTATGGTAATACGACATTAAGCCAATAAAATTGCGGAGTGCTTTCTGACTTGAAGGCAATGGGTAATCAATTATAGCTTGGACTTTGGAAGCCATTGGTCTGATACCGCGTGTATTAACGTGATGTCCTAAAAAATCGAGCTCATTGCCTCCAAAGAGACACTTTGGTAGGTTGATAATTAGGCCATTGTCTTTTAATCGGGAAAACACTTGGTGTAAATGTTCAATATGTTGCTGCGAATCAGCACTAAAAACTAATATATCATCTAGATAAGAAAAACAAAATGGGAGCCCTGATAACACAGTGTCCATGAAACGACTCCAAGTGCTGGCTGCATTCCGTAGTCCGAAACACATCCGTTTGAACTCAAAGAGGCCCAGAGGTGTGATAATAGCAGTCTTGTGAATGTCCTCTGCAGCTATTGGTATTGCGAAGTAGGCTTTTTTTAGGTCTAGCTTCGAGAATATGGTTGCTCCAGCAAGTTTTCTTGTAAAGTCCGTTAAAAAAGGAATGTGATAACAGTCTGGTACTGTCACTGAATTAAGTTTTCTATAATCGCCAACCAAGCGATAACTGTCTGTTGGGGCGATGGGGGCTGAGATGTCTTGGTCGTCACCAGGAGGTAGTGCCTCTGCTGCGCCTACTGCTCGCTTCCCGACGATGTGAATTGGCGTGGCATAGCTAGACGATGACCGATGTACTACGTCAGCGTCCAAGAGCTCATTAAGATGATCTTCTAGAAAAGAAACATGATTAGGGTTCAGTTTGCGACAGCGTGCTTTAACTGGGGGTCCGGTCGTGTCAATGTGATGGACTACAGTATGTTTTACTGGTTGATGATAGTCGAACTTACGTAAAAGTTCTGGGAAGTGTGTGTTTAGCATCTTGCTATAAACATCAAGATTGCTAGACATGTTGTTAACAGTACCCGAAGAGTGTACGTTAATGCTTGATGGTAAGGGAAGAAGAGGGGAAGATATCGCAGGATTAACGATTGACTCGGAAGGAGGAGTCAAAACATTAGCCTGTGCGGAAAATATTTTTCGTTTAGTGCCATTCTTAACTTGTTGGGTTGAGGAACCTTGACTGCGAGTTCGAGCGGGCTGGACATCTGCTGTGCAAATGACCCGTTGAGAAGAGCAGACAGTCTTAACTGGGGGGGTTGTGGAACCTCGACTGCGAGTTCGGGCGGGCTGGACATCTGCCGTGCAAATGACCCGCTGAGAAGAGTAGTCAGTAAGAGGATTCACTGTTGGTGCTGGAAATTGACAACCTTGGCTGCGGTTTCGTGCGAGCTTGACATCTGCCGTGCAAATGACTCGTCGAGAAAAACAGTCAATAGTTAGGTTGTGCTGCTGTAAAAAATCCAGGCCTAGAATGGCTGTAGATATGTTAGCAATATAAAATTTCCAGGAGCATGGCGGTAGGCCAGGAATTGGGAAATGTAACGTCAAAGTTATAATACCTGTCACAGGAATTGACGTGTCGTTCACGGCCAAAAATGAAATGTTGGCAGGCGTGATTTTTTTGTTACAGGAAACCGCAATGTGGGTTGGTAAAATGGAAAAACCTGCACCACTGTCAACCACAAAATTAATTTTGTAGGTTAGGTCTTGTAAAAATATTAAATTAGAACTTGGAGGGATTGAATTAACCCTGCATGGCCCTCCCTGGAGGCCAGGAGAGTGCGAAGTCAGTTTTTTTGTTTGGTATGAACAATTTCCCGTACAATTACGTGCATTATTTTGAAAGCGTTTGTGAAAATAACACGGTTGTAATTGGGAATTAGTATTGCCCGAAGGCATGGAACGCCGTTTATTGAAATGCTGAAGATTTTGGGGGTTCGGAGAGATGCTGGAAGTCATAGTGGACTGCCGTTTGTGCATAGTATAAAGCTCATTGGAAATGATTGTAAGATTGGTCGTCAAACTGTCTAGTTTCGCTTCTAATGCAGTAGTAGTCAAAGGTTGTGGTGCCTTTTGCATAGAATAAATTAAATCTAATTTTTCTACAAAGGATATTAATGGCAAGTCATTGAAATTGAAAGACTGAACTTTAAGTTCTGTAGGCAGTTTAGCTATTAAAAAGTCTTTGGTCAATTCTTCAGTTAGATCAAGATCGATAGCTAACTTCTGAATGTTAAAAAGCAATTCTTTGACACTACCAGAGAATTGAAGAGTCTCCAAAAGATTATTAATGCGAGATTCTCTTGGGCCTATAATAGATTTTATTACTGCCCGTTTCAAGGTAGTGTATGGTTCTTGTCTAGGAGTTTTAATGGTCAAGTTGCGATGAGCGCCTAAAACGTCGAAAGGTAAGTTTAGTGTTAATAAGTTATATTTGTCGAGTTCATCGTTGATCAGCATACGAGCAAAGTATCTCTCTACTAAAATAAAATACAGGTCGATATCGTTACTCGTAAAAACTGGAAATGGAACTTTGACAGTCGCCATTTGAAATATTAAATAAGTAAATAAATGATTTGAACTTATCGGATCAGAAAGAGCACTAGTTCCGGTTCCAACGGTCACCCTCAGCCAGCCACGACAAGTCACGCAAGCAGGTTCTTCGGATGACAGGAGTCGAGTAGCAGCTGATGACAGATGACGCAGGGATAACTAGATGTTCACCTGGAGAATTCAGGGTAGCAGGCAAAGACCAATGCTACTAAATTCTTCTTCAGGGACGTCGGGATCACCATATATAGCGGTTTAACACTGTGTTAGGGATATATTCATTAATTCTTGTAGAAGGAAATAAAACACAGTTTTATATCTAAGAATTATTTATTTGACTCTACTAGTTTATTGATACGCGTTGCCTAGTACCATTTCGTATCTATGCAAAAATATATGAGTTGTGAGTCGTTCACAACAGTACAAACATTGCAGTCAACAGTTATTGTTGTGGCATTGGTTGATAGTCATCCAGTTTATGCCCAGGCTGTCATCCAGAGTCAGTACACGAGCATAAATGACATCACTTTGTCTCTCTCCTAATATTACTCTGCAGTTGTTACTCCAACTTTGTGAAGTAGCAAATTGTTCCAAGCATTTCGGTATTCTTCTTACTAATTTAGAGAAAATCATTGTACCTTATTAACTCACTACTATATTCTTCTTACTATTGTCGGGTAGATATGTTTACAATCTGAATTGTCTAGTTAATTTATTAGTTCCGTAAAATGTACTTCATCTTTTAGCAGCACTCTTATTACCACCCGTGATCAACGCCGGCAGATGATCAAAGAAACTTCGCATTATCGTCATCTTCTTTGTAGCAGTTACCATTATTGTTGCTATTAACTTTAGCTTCTCCTGAACTTCCATTATATCTCGTCCATCAAGCTGTCTACCGCATTGTATACAAAAATCCTACACCAAGAGTCGGAAGATAATGTAAAGTAATTCAGAAAAAGTAAAAGTTTTTACGTTAAGGTAAGAGAAAAGAGAGAATTTCCCATAACTCCATCACAGTTTTCAAAAAATTCCTAATTCTACTAGTAACACTGATAATTGTAAATAATAATCTTTTTGCACGTCATATATATAAGGCTCTACTTTAGTCCCCCAAAAGAGGGAGTAAAGTAGCACTTTTACTCCCTGAGGGAGTAAAGTGTTTCCATGACGACAACAACAAGTAAGCAACAAAAAAAAAGTAATCGCGGTTGAAATTTTGAATTTTTGCGATTAAGTCCTTTAGGACATGCAAAAAATAGCGTATATACCACTGGACTAAAGTGCCTTTTAATCCCTCTGTGTTAAAAAAAACTAAACTCACATTCAGGATTAAAAGATGAACTTTAGTCCCTGGGTATATAATATACTATTGCTTGCCACTTGTCAATAAAGTCAGTTGTGTCAGTGTCAGCAAAATAGTAGCGACAACGATTGATCTCGTCGCTGGAGCAAAAGTACAGGGTGATCCAAATTTAGTGAAGATGGTTTGAATTTGGCGCCTTGGGTTTTAGTGTATTTCACGTTGTTAGTGTAGCACTATTGAAATATGTAGCGTCAGATTACAGCGGCAACTCGTCACTTTCCCGTTTACAGCGTTGTGCTTTGCACCGTTGTTCTGGATTTTCATTGAATTTTTGCTTTATTTCGCTTGTTTTCTTATTTTACAAAACAGTTGTTTTCAGAACTACGGTTTGTTAGACGATTTTATTATCAAGTAAGCTTATTATTTAAAATCAATTAAGTTTATAAGCTATATTATTTTTCAGGTGCCACTGTAAAATAAAAGAAGGATAAAAATATCCGAAAAGTATTCATGTTGCCAACGTGACAATAATTTACCGCGGCGGGAAATTTAAACAGTCCTCAGTCAATTTGGATCATTCTGTATGTTGGTGACGTTGAATTTACCAGATTTGAAATTTCGTTTTACACTAAATCTAAGGTTTAATAATCATCATGCACAAAAATACTCACAATTTAACATGAATTTGATAACAGACATTCATGTTATGTAAAAACGATAATATTAATGTAATATACAACTACGAAATTGTAATTTTTAAACAAGTTTTATTAAAATGACGAAACACTATCCATCTGGTGATTTTTTCTTTATTAAAGTTTGTGCCTGGTTTGCTCCACGATGTCGCTACTATTTGAAATAGAGGGCTATACGTTTAGTTAATCATTATGCGGTCAACACCTAGTCGATCGAGATCAACTAGCTTTAAAGAAACAACATTGTTGCCGGTTTTAAATATCTAAAAGTGATTATATCTCCTAAAAAAGCCATCGGAAAAAATTAATTAGAGTTTTAACTCAGTTTTCGTCGTAGAATACCGCACTGGGGAGTTTTACCTATCGAAACATTACACCCTGTATTTGGCAAGTCCAAACATTCGGTACCTTATTTGAAATTTGCAAATACCTCATGTGTAACGCCCGCTTAACGAATCGACGATTAGATCACTTGCAAGAACTATCAAAATTTATCAAGTGTTAAGAAGGCCTCAAGTTAAAATATGAGTAGCTGTTTATAAATAAGATATAAAATTCCGGGTGAAAACCCTTTTGGATATAATTGAATAGAAAGTGCAAGTACAATATAAAGTACAAGTGACGTATCTAACGGTAGTTTCTAACTGAAACTAATCTCCCTCCCATTACTTTTATTGATTATTTACAGGTTTCACATTTTTTGTATGTATTTCAAATGGCTGCTTACTAGATTCTTTAAAAAACTGTAAAAAACTGTCTATTTTGATTAATAATTTGTTCAAGAAATTTAAACAAACATAATCTTAATTGTACAAAATCGCTTATTTCGGATTTTTTACCTTAAAAGATATAGTTATGTATTACGTCTATATTGCATATATTTCACAAACCCTGTAAGATATAAAACTAAAGCAAAGAAAGCGAGTTAAACATTAGATAGCTGTGAAAAAGTACAAGTACCAAAAAGGTTGTATAAATTTTCGGTTGTGTTAAAATCCGGTTGTAGGAAATTATTTTTGTGGATTTTTACTGAATAGAAAATCGATGGTTGTGAAAAGGTACGGTTGTATAAATTTCCGGTTGTGTAAAATTATTCCTTGTAACATTTATTTTTGGGTTAATTATTTTTGTCCTTTATAGGGTTAAAAGAATCTAAATAATATTTTTGTGGATTTTTCCGGAACGTGATAATTCGAGTTGTGGAAATATACGGTTGTGGAAAAATACGGTTGTGTTAAAATACTGGTTGTAAACTTTATTTTAGGTATAAATACGGTTGTGTATTTTTCCTGTTGTGGAAACGTACGCGCTCCCCCTAGTGCGGACCTCTTCCGTATAAAATTATCTCAAGAGAATCGGCTGTTTCTTGAATCTATAGGTTTTAAAGTACGACGACAACATGTCGAAAAGAAGTAAATTGCATATTAACACCACTGGCATATTTGCTATTGATAAATTAAACATATTTCAAAAACCCCGCGTCGATACAGATATAATAAAAGAGGACTTCTACAGCTATTTGCCGTTCACTTTAAATGTAAATCATTCAGACATCATTAGAATCACCATACAAAATTCGGATAATGTTTTAGCTTTGTATGATAGCTACATTTTTGTTAAAGGTACTATGACTCGAAAAGTCAACGTGGAATTCCTACCGGTAAACAATTTCGCCTGCTTTCTGTTTGACGAAATTCAACTAATATTAGGTACGAATCAAATCATCGACGTGTGTAAACATCCGGGTATTACGAGTACTATAAAAGGTCTCGTTTCACACGGTGCCGAGGATAGGACTTTATCCAGTAGTGCATGGAAAATCGAACTCGATAACGGAAATGGTATGTTACATGGTGCGGGGAATAACGTGTTCAATTTCACGTGTAGAATTCCTTTAAAATATATCTTCGGTTTTGCGGACGATTATAAGAAAGTAATTCCTCATATGAGTTGTCAGCTAGTTTTGATACGTTCTAAGAATGATTTTAATTGCTATAAAAGCGCGGCCGGAGATGCTGGTACCGACGCAGACTTCAAGATTGATAGACTGTCTTGGGAGGTTCCTCATATACCATTATCGGATGAAAGCAAGTTGAACTTGGTTGAAAGTTTGAGAGATAATTCTTCTATTATCGTTCCATTTAGGCGTTGGGAATTACACGAACTACCTTCGTTAGGTACTACAAAAAATCAGGTTTGGCGTATAAATAACTCAAATGAATTAGAAAAACCACGCTGGGTCTTTATAGTTTTACAAGACGAGCGTCAGTTAGGTATAAGAACCGGCAACCCTACTACATTTACTCATTCGAACCTAGTTGATATTAAGCTGTATTTAAATTCTCAAGTGTTTCCACAGCAACGGTTAAATCTTGATTTCAGTCGTAAGGATTACATTTCTGCATATTTAAATTATACACGTTTTCGCGAAAGTTATTACGATATAGGTAGAGGATCGGCCGATAGCTGTTTAATCAATTATTCAAAATTTGAAACATACCCTGTTTTTGTAATTGATTGTTCAAGACAGGTAGAGAGTTTTAAGGATTCCACTGTCGACATTAGATTAGAACTTGAATCTTCCGATGCATTTACTAATACAACTAAGGCGTATTTTGATCCTACACGACTCCTTGATAGAATATAACCCGTTCACTGAAACAGTGACTAAACACGTACGCTTACCATAATGAAAACTGTCAAACAAAAGAAAACACTAAACATATTTAATTTAGACAATGATGTATCTCTACAATCTGATAGTAATAGAAAACACGGTGACTTATTACCTACGTCATGTCGAGCAATTCTGAGCGGTCCTTTTTCCTGCGGTAAAACTAATGTTATGTTAGGTCTACTGATTAATGAAAACGGGTTAAAATTTGAAAACATCTACCTGTATGTCAAGTCGTTATTTCAACCGAAATACGAATTCTTAAGGAAAGTTATGAAACCTATTAAAAACATCGGTTATTAAGAGTTTAGTGAAAACGACGACGTAATCAGTCCTAACAACGTCAAACCTAATTCATTAAATAGGAAAAAATTAGAGAATATTTTAGCATGGGTAGGCACAAGGGTGTTGACTCGTTTTATTTAGGTCAGACATATGCAAAGATACCTAAACACTTGATAAGGGATAACGCAAACTTGATTATTCTTTTTAAACAGGACGAATTAAATTTAAAGCATGTGTATAGGGATCATATTGTTGGAGATGTTAACTATGAGGACTTCAAAAACATTTGTCGTATGTGTTGGAAGGATCCGTATGATTTCCTAGTTATTAATAAAGATTGTTCCCTAAACAACGGTAAATATCGGAAAGGTTTTGATACATATATAAGTTTATAATTAGATTCGAATCGTTTAGTTCTCTCTTAGAGTTATCATCATGTCGAGCTCATATGATGCGAGTTTAAAACGTAAAATAATAAACGCACGCAAAGCTATACGTAGAAAATTTGCTTACTTTCGTCGTAATAAATCTGAAGAGAACGTATGTATCGTGATACTCATAAACAAGTTATATCTCCTTTGGAAACTATTGCTAAATCAGTTAACGTAGCTAACGTTCCCCTATTGAAAATTAAAAGTCAACCGGCAACGGTTTCAGCTACTACACCTCCATTGAAGTTAAAAAACAGGCAACATCATCTTCTTGAGATACAGACGAGGAAGATAATGAACTAACTGACTATCATGAACTCTCAAAATATTACGGTATGTTACTAACTAGGGGTGGAAGCAACGTAGATCGAACACGGTATGCGCTCAGGTATAATAAAAATGTAGACGAATGGAAATTTGCTTGTTGTCGGGTAACTCTGCAAGGAAATGATATTATAATTAAAAACAACCTTTTCAAGGGAACTCCGGGTCTGTTTGATTTACTAACACTTAAACAGCTAGACTCTATTCCAACGGCAGAGGATATAGAGAATTATACAAAAATCATAGGTCTTACCAATGCACACAGAAAAGAGTATAGACCTCGTGGTAAATTAATAGGTGTTAAACATTGGAAATATGAAAACGTAATAAAACCGAATCTAGATAAAATTACTGCTGCGGGAATTCCTTCAATTTCAAATTTCAAAAAGTTAAACGAAACAAAAGTCGAATTTGTATATTGGAACAAAGCTAACAAACTTGTCGACCGACTTCGTTTGTTATATGCTGTAAAAGAAGCCGGTAAGAGTAGTCCTCTGAATGAAAACGAAATAATCTCAATTATTTCCGAGCTTAAAGAAGAAGGTATTACAGAATAAAAGATCTCATCACGGTTGAAAGTAGTCAGTTCGTTACCATTATCATTCGCAGTATGAATGCTACTATAGATTTGTTCGGATGTTCAATAGTTGGAGATGCTGTAACAGATAAAGGTCCTCCCGGGGTAGGGTTTAAGTTAACAGAAGATCAGAATTTCGATTTAGAAAACAAAAGAATTAAAAACGCCGGCGACGCTATTAATGATTCAGATCTCGTAACAAAGAAACACGTCTTAATACTAGAAAATAAAACTATTAACGGTAAGAAACGAAGATTAACCAATTTAGCGGATCCCGTAGATGCAGAGGATGCAGTTACAAAATGGTATATGGATAGATAGATATCTAACATTAGTCGTGACGCGCTACGAGATAGCATTAAAACTTTGAACGAGATTTGTATAGAACTGTCTAAGGCAACTTTATGGCTGCTTGCTAAAGCAGATTCTAGATCTAAGAATTTTGATAGATCCCGACTCGTAGACCTGCAAAATGTGTTAATTACCCAGAGAACCTCACAATAGTCGATGGATATATTACTTTACATTCTATTTAATAATTCAGTCTTGCATTGTTAATAATTTGAGTAGCTGCAATTATTAACAGAGATGAACGCAAAACAAACCGTTGTCAATGAAATATATAGATCGGCTAGAAAAAATTTTCAAAGACGTAGTACTATAATAAAGGCTTATGATGATTTGTTTCAAATAGATTTAGCGGAGCTTATCCCTACGCTAAAGTAAATAAGGGTTATCGTTACATACTGTTGATGATAAACTGTTATTCGAAATTCTTGTATGCACGGCCGTTGAAGACTAAGACCGGAGAAGAGGTGACAAAACAGATCCGTAGTATCTTTAAGGGTTCTGTCATACCTAAAAATTTACAGTCTGATCTCGGGAAAGAGTTTTATAATAAACATTTTAAAAAGTTAATGAATGAATACAACATAAATCATTACTCTACGTATTCCGTGATTAAGGCTTCAATAGTCGAACGAGTTATTCGTACAATTAAGCAAAAGCTGTATAAAGAGCTATAGAGGGAAATTTAAATGGGTAGATATATTACAACGGGTAGTTGACAGCTATAATAATACAAAACATAGAACAAGCGGGATGTCTCCTGCATCTGTTAAACCTACGACACAGCTGTCGGTGTATAACACTAATGTAAAAACTATCAGTAAACGCAGGTTGGATTTGAATGACATCGTACGCATAAGCAAATTAAAAAGGAGTCTTTTCCAAGGGATATACACCTAACTGGTCAACAGAATTATTCAAAGTAGTTAAAGAGTAATTTACAAAACCTATCACATACTTGTTGGAAGATCTACATGGAGTTCCCGTTCGAGGTGCTTTCTACTAGTTCGTGCTGCAGAAAACCAATCAACCTGATGTTTACCTAGTTGAAAAAATACTTAAACGTCGCAGCAATGGTGACATTTACGTAAAATGGCTCGGCTTAAATGAAAAGTCATGGATAAAGAAGGAAGATCTACTCACTCGCTAGCTCCTTTATAGTATTATTATTATTATTAGTATACTTATGTATTATTTTAGTTATGATTTAGTATTATATATCAATATGAAATGTATGTATTATTTTAAATATAATTTAGTATTATATATCTATATGAAATGTATTTTCTTCTTCTTTCAATAAAAGTTCTTGTATAAAATATTTGTTTTTTATTTTTTATCTTAAACTATCGAAATAAAAACACAAGAAATAAATCATATTCTATCTATTAGACAAATTCAATAACATTATAGCTTTACAAAATAATTTGATAACATAATGTGTGAAACATGTAAAAGACAATTTTAAAATATCAATAGTTAAACGTTATAATTCTATAAAACACGTGAATTTCATGTAAAGAAAAATACTTAAGAATGAAACATATTTGGCTGTAAAAGATATAACGTTAAAAGAACTGATAGTAATTATTAACAGATACAGTTATATACAATACAAAACTAATATACAAATTGATGATAATAAAAATATACACATTACAAACTACAAATCATAAAATATACATATATATACTACTATCATCACTACTTAAGAGTTAAATATGACTATACTTTACAAATATATACACAGAATTTAAATATTTACAAGCTTGCTTTCTTATATCCGAACGGAATGGAATCAAAGTCGTCTATACGACGTCGTTTGGCGAACGTTATTCTGTAGGCCTTTGATTCCGTTCGCGTTACGAGTTGGTGGTCAGTCGTGCGTCTGATGTTACTGGACTCGATCATAATTTTATCTTCCATACCGTCTAGTAAACGTTGCATGGAATCAAAATTTACCTGCTGCGCTGCCTTATGGTTCAGTGTAATCCCCTTCACCTTTACAACCACGTGTATCCGTCCTGTTGTCGGGGAATACACCTTATACGCATAGATAGTTCTTTGGTCCTCCCGAGACAAACTCTATAATATATGAGCCTGGACCGTACTCCTCGAGCTCATCTGTAAGGTCACCTAGGAGGTTTCCAGTAGGTAGCTCGATCTCGCCCGGTTTCGAAACATATATTACAGAATCTGAAACAACGAAAACAATATTAACTCTAATACGGTCGGTTGACGTTAATATCGCTGCTTACCTGTATCGCAGTATAGGACTCTCTCGCCCAACTGCTCCAAGTATGAGTATAATTTAAGTCAGGCTTGGGTTGTTACAAATGCTGCAATCACGACGTTGACAGAAGACAGGGTATCCGCTGCTTCCTCCTTATACTGCCAACTAACGGCAATCACCTCGTCGTTTATCGCTTGGACGTTGTTGACTTCGGCCCTGGGATTGGTTAGGAGGTCGAAAAACTCCTTGGGTTCACTGATAATTGAAGTTTTTGATTGATTTTCACGCTGACCGAATTTCCCTATAATACAATTATTATTAAGTAAAGAAAACTACGTAAGGCTAGGGTACTACTTACCCCAAAATGAATTTAGCATCAGCTCTCAACGATCTCAATCCGGGGTTCTTTACGATTTTCAGCGATTCCAGGAGGACTCCTTCGTTCAACAGATATTCATCAATATAACGACCTCTGGTTTCATTATTATTCACGCACTCGCGAGGCCAACCGCTAGCTTCCTGCTTCATCTTCAGGAACTTATCAATGAAACCTGAGAACAAGCCGCCGTCCATTGACTCCCTGTCGTACTGGGTTACATCGTACGCCCAAATCTCTTCCAGATCTTTTCCCCGTTTTTCACAATATGTTTAAGCTTTGCAGCTCCTGTACGTCCGCCGTAAAGAGCATCGCAAGGATTTAGCGGGGTGTTTAAGAGCATTGGATGTGTTTCTAACTCTTGCATCTCAGGTGTTAACTTCTTCTTGAAGTCACACTCCCATTGTTCAATAACGTCGTAGCCCATGGACTTGAATTTTTCCGTCTCATAACGCATATTCATAGTATCAGACGGTTCGTTATGCAGAAGTTCATTACGTTGAGTGATGTAGCATGTAGGACAGCCGTGATAGAAGCAACCATGGAATTAAAATATTTGTCTTTCATACAACCCGTCTACCTTTTGACGGCCCACGATAACTTCTCTCTGCCTGTCTGCGTGTTGAATCTGTACACCACGTTGTTGTTTTTCCCATAGCAGCCATTGGAGAGCTAGCGTTGAACATATGAGGGAAGTAGCCCTTGGGAGCCGGTAGATCAAATGCTTTTGGTAGATCTGCTAGAGCCATAGGGAAAAAGTTCAACGAGTCTATGAATTTTAAATTATCTTATTCACGTAGGAGAATTTTATTGCCGCGCATAATGAGTTCCGGTTTTAGAGACGTTTGTGTTATGGTGTAATTCAGTATAAACTGAGTGTCAAACGCCTGACCGTTGTGTGCTATTGCTATAACTTTCTTAAACTTTTTCCTTATCTCTAGCAGATGCGCCATGAAACCTTCGATGCATTTTTCTTTTAGGATCTGTTCTCGCACGCCACATCTTTTACATATCTGCATACCCGGAGAATCATAGCATTCAGGGCAAACATGCTGAAAAATGCATAAATTTGCTTCATGTAACTTTACTCCCGTTGTAATTTCTTTTTCTTGTCAAGTCTCCAAGTCGAAGAACACGAATAGAACGTCTTGTTTCTCGGCCATTTTACCCGATGGTTGTAAGTAGCAAAAATGATTCTTCGGCATATGGCTCTGGCACATCTTACAATAGATTTCTCCGCATACATGGGCTTGCTTTCTGGTTTTGAGATTTATGATTCTAAAACGGTCTTCACATTTTTTAACGCTCTGACATATTGCATGTTTGTGTTTGTCAAAACATTGTTGGCTTCGGAAATCTCTTCTACAGTCCTGACACTTGATCTGTAGGGCTTGTCTTACACATGGAGGAGAGCTACCGCAGAAGAAGTCATGTATAGACATGACTTCTCACACCTATGCTTGTTTTTATGGTCGTGCGGGATACGACAATGCTCGCAAAAGAATTTGCAGGCAAAGGCTGAGGTCAGAGAGGTGATTAAATTGTAATGGCCTTCGTGGTACAAGAGATTGATCTTCTTCTTCGCATCAGTAACACCTTCAAAGGTCACATCGCGACCCTTTGTACCGTAGCTGTACACAGTAATCTTATACTCGGTAAGGTACTGCTGGAAGATCCTTAACTCGTTGGCCCCTGCTCCCTCTGCTGGAATGACGGTTACATCAGCTTCTCGCATCAATTCCTCAGCCTTTATCTTTTGCACACGTATTCGTTGCTGTTATCTGCGTAGGCTTTCCCCACAGCCAGAGCTCTGGGTAGACACAAATTATCAGTATTTTTAATACTGAAAATCCCTCTACGTCTGTTACATTCTTCAGCGAATGTATTGTAAATACCGTTACGTCTGGCTCCTTGCCCTGCGAGGTGGTGTTACGATCGTGGCTATCAGTCCGAACTGAGCGATTCGGGATAGAATTGAAGAATACTTTCAAGAATACCCCAGACATCGTTAAACGTGATCTCATCGGCTCTTTTGAAACTCATATAACCAGGCAGTTTTTGTTTGAAGCTATCGAATTCAAACGTGGCTCCAATCTTATCTGAAGACTGCGCACGATTTAACAAATACGATAGAATTTGGCCGATTTAAAAAAGTCCAAATGATCTTCGCCGTCTGGCGCGTCGTTGACTTTAAATACCACTCTGTGTTTCTGTGTACCAAATTTCTTTATGATGGACACGCTTTCGTTGATTACTTCGTAGAGAGAAGACATTTTGGATAAGTTATATGTATATAGGAACTGTAGTCAATCTGAAACAAATTTCAAAAATAATAGGTGTACTGTATACGTGAAATTTTATTTATAGTTAGGTTATATTTCTAGGATGTATTTATTAACGTAATAGGAAAGATCGCTGCCGGCACGCAGACTCACATGCCATAAGATTTAGTCTTAATTTACAACGATCGTAAGGATAAACACAGGGTGTGCGGTCTCACACACCGAATTATAGACCTGGTCCACTGTGTTTGGCTAGGTATCTATGAGATCATAGTTTCATGACCCGTAGGGCTTAAGGTAAGAACACCAGGGGTATAGAAAGGAAGCAGGAATGAACACTGGATGTGTGGTCTCACACACCAAATTTTAGACCTGGTCCACAGTGTTAGGCTAGGTATATATGAGATCATAGTCTCATGATCCGTAGGGTTTAAGATAAGAACACTAGGGGTATAGAAAGGAAGCAGGAATGAACACTGGATGTGCGGTCTCTCACACCGAATTTTAAACCTGGTCCACAGTATTCGGATAGGTATATATGGAGATCATAATCTCACGATTCGTACGGGTTTAAGGTAAGAACACTAGATGTACAAGAGGAGCATTAGTAGAAATATCGTTGAAACATAAATAACCTACCTGATGAAATAAAAAACTATGTGAATTTCGCGCAGTTGGAAGCTGCAGTCAATCTATAACAAATTTCAAAAATAAGTTTTCATAAACAATCGTAAACAAGGTAGTTTTAAAATTTAAGCAAAAAACAGAAAAATAAAACATACCTGATTTAATTAAATATACACCTGTTGAACACAGAATGGAAACTATACTTAATCTGCAACAAATTTCAAAAATAAGTTTTTATAATTCCATTAAAGTAAAAAAAACATTTACCTGATGGAATTCTAAAAAGAAGACTACAAAGTTTTCATAGAAACTGAAGTCAATCTAAATGGAAGTCGATCTAAAACCTTTATATATTACAGATCGTAAATGAGACAGTTTTAATATATAACCAAATGAAAAATAAAACATACCTGATTTAATTAAACATACAGTTGTTGAAGGTAGGATAGCTAACGTCTTGATGATTTAGAAACACAATGATTTATTTTTAAAATCGTTCAGTTTATATTGTTTATTGTTTCCAGCCTTATTTTGTGGAACTCCAGAATCATGAAATAAATAAAGATTATGAAAAGTTCAGTTTATATACCAGTTTTAGGCGCCTTTGTAATTAGTACGTCATGAACTTTATTTTAGAAAATAAACAACTCTTCTTTGAAAGCAATGTTATCCTATATTATATTATGTTATGTTATGTTTTATTTAAAAACAATTATTTATTTATTTTCCTGTTGTCATGTAATTTACTATTATTAAGTTGTCATTTGTAGGGTTTTTCTAAGCAATTAAAAAAGGTTGGTTTTTATAATAATAATAATCAATAATATTTTTATATAATAATAATCAATTGGTTTGAAAGTACATTTGAAACAATTATTATCAATCACTAATTTAAGGAATAGTATAAACTGGCCCTCCGTGGTCGAGTGGTAGAGATCCTACCTCTCGTTCAGAGGGACAGAGGTTCAAACCTCGGTTGCGACTGAATTTTAAAAATTTAGTACGATCGTGTTTGAGCTCCTTAGCTTAAGGTATGAAAGTTGTATGAGTGATAAAGTATGGGGGAGCGTAATGTACTTGCTACAATAGCTCCATTACCTCCGTTGCACTCCCATAAGAGTTCGTGTGGAACACCGACACTGCGAAGTGCGGTATAAGGGGAATGGATTATGTATGTATGTATAAACGAGATTTTAATTGGTTTTTCAATAACACGTTCTTAATTATGCTATGAAATGTGTTTAGTAATGTTAACTAATAATTGAATTCCGTGCTATTTTTATTGTAATAAATACATTGATGTTGTATTTTATTGCCAACCCTATGACGTTATAATTATTTAACGGGATTTAAGATGTATCAGGAAAAATTGTAGTTACATGATTAGCTCATATAGGGTTAACATCTTTGTGACTAATTGCCTTGTACGTAATTCGCAGATTCGGATAATCTTAGAAAACATATTTAACCGAGCGTCAGTATTAAAAATTTTATTTTATTTTTAAGTTTTACTTAAATAAATCTTTAGGATTCAAACAGCATTTTTCCTATCCTATTAATGTACAATATTTATCAATATTTTCCGGGAATTATTTTTAAATAAATTTTAAGTAAATTATTTATATCATTGAAAAAAGAACCGTCTTTTCTATAAAACGCAATATTTTAATCTTCAAGTTTTATTTTAAAATATATTGCTTAGTTGACTGTTTTTTATAAATTAGACCTTTACAATGCTTTAAGAGACAAGCTCCGTGGTCTCGGGGTTAAGCTATGGGGTTCTAATCAGATGGTTGAGCGTTCGAACCCCGATTACTCCAAAATTGATTTTTATAAAAATGTGTAACAGGTTGTCTATCTACAGGTGTATAGAAGTCTACTATACCGATCACAGGCCGTTACCGATAGATGGCAGTTGAGTCATTAGGAATTCAAATCTTTCAGCGGGAAACAAAGACAAGTTGGAAATGACAAGTGAGAGCGAGAGAGAGAGGGCCAGAGCGAGAGAGAGGGCGAGAGCGAGAGAGAGGAATCTACTATACCGATCACATGACGTCACCGATAGATGGCAGTAGTAGTACTAAAAATGAATCTAAGGGCGGGAAATCCTAGATGACAAATTGAAAATGACAGATACAAAATGGTGGATATGTAAATGACATTTAAAATGGCGATTCAAAATGGCGATCCAAAATGGCGATCCAAGATGGGTATTCAAGATGGCTATCCAAAATGGCAGTTCAAAATGGCTATTCAAAATGGCGATTTAAAATGGCGATTCAAAATGGCTATTCAAGATGGCGACAGACTAGGGATAGGGGTGGGGGAGGAGTGGGGCTTAAGTGGGGGCCTAAGTGGGGGGCTGAGTGGGAGGCCTAAGTGGGGGGAGTGGTGATAGGAGTGGGGAGGAGTGGGGGTAGGAGTGGGGGAAAAGTAGATGGGGAGGCTGAACTTTTCACAAATCTCATCAATCTCTTTGACCACGTTTTAGCGGGCAGAAAGTCGCAAAACGGTCATTTTCAACTTAAAAAGGCATCAAGTCTTCGCAGAGTTGATGGATTTTTATTTTTTTGGTATCAAAATGATCTTTGTACACGTCCACACAAAAGTTATCGGTTTTGGGAGCGCAATCTTGCGACCACGCTGAAAGTGAGCCGCCGAAAGTTGGTCGCGGCGAGCGAGTTGATGGTAAAAGTGCCATTTTTTTGATAAAACGCGATTTAAGAAAAATGTATCAGACGGATTTTGATAATTTCCTGACCATTGAATTCAGCACATTTTTCTGCGTTGAATGGCTATTTAAACATGGAAAACGGATAGAGAACACCATTTCGCGCGGATGTTCACTATACCATCACTGCAGGTACAGTGGCCACTTTTATCTTAAATTCTTCCAACTCCAAAATCTTTGTTATAATTTTATTTTTTCAGTTCTAGAATGTAATGGTGTAGAAGTAAAAACAGTGTTTGTTATCTAATGGTAACAGATTCTATAAAAAAGAGTTAATTTTGGTTGTTATTGATGTTATTATAAAAAGGAGGCCACTGTTCCAGACTCTCCCCTATCTGGATCTTGCCTTCTTATTTAAGCTTCTAAATGGTCTTGTTGATTGCCCAACATTATTAAATCAAATTGATTTTAATATTCTAGCAAGATATAATTTCAGGAATAATTTATTATTTCACGAAAAACACTGTAGAACTACAGCTATTATAGTCCTATAGCTAGGATGTTGAGAGAAGGAAATTCCATTCCTGATCATATTGATTTCTTTGCTATGTCACTAACATGTTTTAATAATAAAATAAAGCACAGTAATTAATATTAAGTACATACCTTTTGTATAACCTTATAAGCATAACCTTTTGCTGGATGTCCATTTTGTTTGTTCTATTGTTTGTTTTAATTGATCTATTTGCAACCCTTAATATATATAGTTGTTATTTATTATAATGTATTAGAAGTGGCTTTGCCGTAAATAAATATACATACATACAATGGCGACCCCTCTGAATTTTCAAGACACTCTTGCATTCCATTTGTTGTAAACATTCTTCTATACTGAGAATTTTCTCATCTGTGTACATTTCTTGGCGCTTTCTATCGGCGTACCAAGCCAAAAGCTGTTACGAGCTATTCTTTTTTTTCTTCAAGTCAGCGGTACACAAGTACCTGGTGTGTTTTGTAAGCACCTAACTATAAATTTTGTTTTATGATAGGAGACATTGATAGTCTTCATATCAGCATCTTATGAAACATAATATTTTGGTTTTGGGGCGAATTCCAGTCGATTATTATAAATCATTATTATTATTATCATAATTTTGTATAAATATTACAGAATTCATATTAAAACATAGGTGTCGCCTCAATTCTAGAATACACTACAAAGCCGATCGCTATAACTTTTACATATTTTGTTAGAATTTATGAAAAAAAAATACTAGAGATATTATTATGTTTTGCATTACATAATTGAATTAAAGATATTTAAAGTTATCTATGTAAGCTAATTATGGTAATGTACGTTTAAATAGAAATCAATTTAAAAATTTTAATGTGCATTGGAAGATTAATAACAATGATCTAAATTAAAATTAGAAATAACACTAAAATATAGTAAAAACATGCTGTAGCTACAACGCCATCCCTTTCAGAGTAGCTGAACTATTGTCCACCAAAGCTGCCCAAAAATGATAATAATGGTAACCGAAACTGTAACATGATTATGGTTGTTATAAATTAAGTTTTATCAATTAAATTTGTTGATCTGTGAATTACTCGAGTACTTTCAAATTATTATGGATAGATATTTTAGTTTTAAGAAAGAAAAAACATTTATACTTATGGTTACAGTTTTTATGTTTATTTAGTTATTTTCGAACAAATTTTAATAATACTTTAATGAAAGTATAGTTCATACTTTTATCTACAAGATTCTAATGTCGAATTGACAATCTATGATATATTCTTTCTTAAAGTAATGAAATTCAGAGGCTCTGCATAGCGTATTTTTATACAGTCACTTCCCCCCTTAGGAACTCTAGTTTGTCTTAGGTAATGTAAAATGTTCTTCTGTTTTTTGGTTTTCTTGTAATTTTCATCATAATTCCTCCATTGTAAAGTAAGGTTAATTCAAGATAAAAGGTAAGATAATATCACGGTTGTACAAAGATCTGAGATTTTTCAACAAATAGTAGCCGATCACACACTAGAACTAAGATACTTTAACAAAAATTGTCTCCTTTTTCTAAAGAAACAAGAATTTAAATTAAGAATTTCAATCAAGCTTTTATTAGTCAAACTGTACAACACTTTCACAGAATAATAATGTTATAATTACATTTATGTTGTCTTCAACATTCCTTCAATATTCATCAAGTTCATCAAACATCTTCAAGCAAGTTGTTGCTCAATCCATGCAACATATTCCGAAACTATTGTAAAAACAGAAGAATAGCCCTTTTCACAACCTGCTCCACTTCCAAAGGATACAATACCAACTTGTCTCCAGGGCCTTGGGCTTCCATCGTCAAGAGCTACTACCTACCATTAAGACAGATGTTATTTTTAGTGACGTAGCTACCAAAGAATCTTTCACATTCTTGGTTAGAGATAATCTTGTCTGCAGTGTAAAGTAAAACTTCACTAAGAGATCCAGATTTATCTGAATATCTTCCCCAACCACTAACTAATCCTTGTTCATCTTCAAGAGAAGCAGTGTCGGTGTATAGTTCAACTGCCCAAAGAAGTTCTAAAAACGTATTGCTTAGTTATAAAACGGATTCTTATTTAAAAACAAATTATTACAACTTACAGTGGAATTCGATTTTCTTGGAAAGAAGAATAACGGCAATATCGTTTGAGATTCTGAACGGATCCCAACCTTCGTGAACCATGACTTCCCTGGATTGAATGATCTGCTGATGATCTTCGTCTTCCAAATATTCTATGAGCATGCGCTATTACTTCTGCTGAACTAGCACTGCAATGAACACAATGCAAAGATTATTATTTATCATTACTTCCACTTCCAATATTTCAATTACTTTACATTTAATTCTTAAAAATGTAGTATCTTAATTCACAAAATAATTATTTTTAGCAGAAACTTACTCATCAACGCAATGTGCTGCTGTGAGAACTGCATCGTCACGTATAACAGAACCACCACAAAATGCACCGCGACTGCTAATTACGGCAGCCTATAAAACAAGAAGGCATCGCATGAATGCAATGAAGAATTATGTATATGTATTTATAAATGAAATACCTGATAGGGTACGCCACCTGGTCCTTCTACTTCTATACCACCTACTATCTTTGGTGCAACAGCAGGCATTCTAGGCATTACATGGAGATGCTTAGGTTTTATTTTAGACCAATCTCTGGTAGTCTAAATTTAGAATATTTGATATTTTAAATATTTCAAAATTTAAATATTCAAAATGCTGTTCAAGGAAGTTTTCTTGCAGGTCTTCACCTAACAGCTAGTTCTATAGATTTGAAAAGTGCATTTGATACTGCCAGGCACAGTAGAATATTAGAACAACTAAATAAATGGGGAATAAAAGGATACTTACCTAAATTCGTAAAGTCGTTCCTTGATAACAGAGTCATTAGAGACAGAGTTGGAATATTTTATCTGAAAATTATAATATTAAAAACGGGATTCCACAAGGTTCCTCGCTAAGTGCCACTCTGTTTCTAATAGCGATACAAGGACTGTTAGAATCCATCGACAAAACTGTTCGATACTGTGCCTACGCAGATTCTATCGGAATATTTACTTTTGGACAATCTTTCAATAATATTGAAGAAATTTTACAAAATGCACTCACCAAGCTATCCTCGGAGGCCACTAATAGAGGTCTTCAAATTTCAACTGAGAAAACGGTCTCGCTACATTTATGTCGCAAACGAAGCACCTGCCAACAGGAACCGATTTTTCAGATGAATTCGGTACCTATTAGAAACGTAGATAATTCTTGTTATTTAGGGCTAATATTTGACTCTAAACTTACCTGGACGCTACACATCAGTAAACTGAAAGCCCGTTGTAATAGTATCTTAAATATACTTAGATGCTTGTCAAACCTAAACTGGGGATCTGATCAACAGACACTGCTGATGCTGTACAAATCTTTGGTTCTATCTCGAATCGATTATGGTTGTGTGGTATATTCCTCTGCCAGACCATCCCGTTTGAGTATTTTAAACACAATACATAACATGGGAATACGCTATATAAAGGGGGCCTTTGTAACAAGCCCAGCAGACAGTTTATGCGTAGAATCTGGGTTAGAGCCTTTATGGCTACGCCGTCAAAGGTTACTATTAAACTATCGTGTCGCGGCATTATATCGCACGCATAATCATATTCGATCATCCTTAGTCAACAGCGCTCTATTGGACCTGTATCAAGTACAAGATACGCGTACTAGACCGGCGACCGTTAGATCCATCGTCACTTCTAGGGCATGGGAAATCCCCGAAGCTGGTTTATATTTAAATGCCTACCCTAAAACTTCGCCATGGACCGTACCAGCAATAGATATTCGTTTTGATCTTCGGAAATATAATAAATCCGAAACAGCTGGTAACGTCATTAAAATGGACTTTTTAAATGTTCTCGATACATACGGTCAGTGGAACGTATTCTATACCGATGGGTCTAAAACAGACTCAGGAGCGGGGTGCGCGGTAGTCAACGGCAATAATATATCTACATGGTCACTTCCACCCACTGTAAGTGTTTTTACATGCGAAATATATGCTTTATTTGCAAGCGTTAAGTATATGCCGAGAATCAACATCCGATATTCATGTAATTTCCACAGATTCTTTGTCTTCTCTGTTAGCAATAAGTAACAAATTTAACAACGAAGCTATAGTACAAGACATACACACCTTACTATCAAAACTAATCAGTGAAGGCAAACAGATAGTGTGGATATGGATACCAAGCCACATTGGCATCTCTGGAAATGAGAAAGCAGATTAAGCTGCAAAATCTGCAGCAGCTCGTATTCAGAATAATGTAAATGTGATTTGCCCAAAAGACGCAAGAACATACATAAAGCAAAAATCAGAACTTCAGTGGCAAGCGGCGTGGAATACAAAGACTACCGCTCTAAAAGATATAAAACCGAGTGTCAAGTTACAACAATCTGAGATTACACTTACACGTATAGAACAAGCAATAATAAGTCGATTAAGAATAGGTCACACCCGATTAACTTCTACCTTTCTATTAACAGAGGGAAGTAGGCCTACGTGTATAACTTGTCCTATGTGTATAACTCCACTTACTGTCGAACACATCCTTATCGAATGTAATAAATACACCAACCAGAGAAGAACTTGTGGTTTATCTGATACTCTACCAGAAATTTTGAGCAATAATAAAGAAAGTATTTTAAAGTTACTAAAATATCTACGTTCTACAAACCTAATTTCTAAACTGTAAAACTTATTAGTCTGTGATAAAAACTATTATCTGTGATAAAAACTATTATCTGTGATATTTTATATATTTGAATTATGTTTATTTACTTACAAAACTTATATTAGCCAATCTTATCTATTTTACCTATTTATATATATTCTTTTTATAGTTTTATCAATGTTTTGTATGGTATCCTATTATATATTTTCGATCGTGCTAATTGTGTCTATTGTTGTAGTAATTTGTTAGTTATATTTATTGTTCGTATCGATTTGTTACTTATTACTCGTTATTTATATCAGTGATATTGTACAGCAAAAGCGACAAATGAACCTGGCAGTCGAGTCGCTTATTAAAAAAAATAGATTTGCTTATTTGAAGAAAAAATATACTGTACAACTTGAGTGGAATGCTCATACCACCCGCGAACGATTGTGCTCGTACGATATGGACATCATTTCCATTCACGTTGTACAAAGATCGGAGATTTTTCTACAAATAGAAGCCGATCACACACTAGAACTAAGATAATTTCACAAAAATTGTCTTCTTTTTCTAAAGAAAAAATAATTTAAATTAAGAATTTCAATTAAACTTTTATTACTCAAACTGTACAACACTGTCACAGAATAATAATGCTATAATTACATTTATGTCTTCAACATTCCTTCAATATTCATCAAGTTCATCAAACATCTTCAAGCAAGTTGTTGCTCAATCCATGCAACATATTCCGAAACTCTTGTAAAAACAGAAGGATAGCCCTTTTCACAACCTGCTCCACTTCCAAAGGATACAATACCAACTTGTCTCCAGGGCCTTGGGCTTCCATCGTCAAGAGCTACTACAAGAGGACCACCAGAATCTCCATTGCAAGCACCTTTACCATGGCTACCATTAAGACAGATGTTATTTTTAGTGACGTAGCTACCAAAGAATCTTTTACATTCTTGGTTAGAGATAATCTTGTCTGTAGTGTAAAGTAAAACTTCACTAAGAGATCCAGATTCATCTGAATATCTTCCCCAACCACTAACTAATCCTTGTTCATCTTCAAGAGAAGCAGTGCCGGTGTATAGTTCAACTGCCCAAAGAAGTTCTAAAAACGTATTGCTTAGTTATAAAACGGATTCTTATTTAAAAACAAGTTATTACAACTTACCGTGGAATTCGATTTTCTTGGAAAGAAGAATAACGGCAATATCGTTTGAGATTCTGAACGGATCCCAATCTTCGTGAACCTTGATTTCCCTGGATTGAATGATCTGCTGATGATCTTCGTCTTCAAATATTCTATGAGCATGCGCTATTACTTCTGCTGAACTAGCACTGCAATGAATACAATGCAAAGATTATTATTTATCATTACTTCCACTTCCAATATTTCAATTACTTTACATTTAATTCTTAAAAATGTAGTATCTTAATTCACAAAATAATTCTTTTTAGCAGAAACTTACTCATCAACGCAATGTGCTGCTGTGAGAACTGCATCGTCACGTATAACAGAACCACCACAAAATGCACCGCGACTGCTAATTACGGCAGCCTATAAAACAAGAAGGCATCGCATGAATGCAATGAAGAATTATGTATATATATTTATAAATGAAATACCTGATAGGGTACGCCACCTGGTCCTTCTACTTCTATACCACCTACTATCTTTGGTGCAACAGCAGGCATTCTAGGCATTACATGGAGATGCTTAGGTTTTATTTTAGACCAGTCTCTGGTAGCCTAAATTTAGAATATTTGTTATTTTAAATATTTTAGATCATTGTTTAAATATATTTAAACTATATTACCTGCGCCACAGCAACTATAGCCAAAACTGTGAGAATAAGGTACTTCATTTTAGTCAGTGTTGTGGAAGAATATGATTGATTCTCTTTCTGAGCATAGTTTTATACTTACCATCATCTTATCTTTAAATAATGGGTACTTCAAAAGATATCGGTTGATAGGTAATAATTCCGTTGAAATATGCGCGTTTAGACATTAACGTTCTAATCTTTAATCTTTTTTATATCTAATACTTAATCATTGGAGAAAAGTACTCATTTACAAGTACATTTTATCTATTTCGGAAGATCTAACTAATATAATGACAATGAAGCGTTATCCTGATCATTATTATGAATCACACAAATCGGGCTGTGTAGGTAGTATGATAATTAAGGCCCCTAACCAATTGCCAGCAAGTGGCGGTAATGTAAATGAGTAGGTAATGTAAAGGCTAAATAGTTTAATTTTTTTTAACACATTCACTGCCACCTATTTCTTTTATGAGTTTGGTCGGTGCCGGACCAACTTTCTTTTTTAAATTCACTTTTGTTCAAAATTTAAGGATTGTTGGGGATGTTTAAAGAATAATATAGAAAAAAATATATTTTTGAAATTATAAAAAAAGACCGCGCTAGTCGCGATGCCGGCATATTGTAATACATTTAATCCAATATCAACCGCCTACCGCCTTTGATTACAAAATGTATTTTTATACAAAATATATAATAAATCAATAAAAAAACGCTAATAAAAGTGGAAATAAAACTTTGTACCTTTTGCAGCTAATCTTTATTGAGCTCACTAAATTATAGAGGCTCGCACCTTCGTCGCTCCCCCACACACTTTCCAACTCGCCAGTAAAAATTAATTTACAAAGCTTGTCATAAATAACTTTTTTAATGCATATAAAATCAATAAATTTACCATCTGAGTTGCTACGTCGTTTTATAGTACACTTAGAATTCATTCTTCAACTAATTAAAATTAAACAGCAGATTCAAAAACCAAGCGAAAATATAGTGAGACAATGTCTTTTTCTATGTGCCTGCCGATTTTGGTTCAAGTAACAGCAAGTCCGCTAGAGAAACTTGCCTATAAAGCTCAATACAACAGTATCCGCGGCAGCCGTGTTGTGGGCATATGACGAAATATGGGATGAACGCGGTAAACGCGTTGCCGGAGGTGAATGTGTATTACTTTGCTAAATGCTTCGGGCGCGATGTTCACAATTATGAAACAGGTCATACCTTTTTTTCTGTGAGTATATGTAGGTATCAATTATTCTGGTGGGAAATCTAATGAAAAGATATTGTCCGTCTATTCCCACATTTTGCAATAAGTTTCTCAATACGTCTTAAAATTGAATGAAAAACCATATTTATTTGTATCAACGCATTTAGCTTTCGTTTGGGTTTGATATCTTGACATCTTTCAATTCTCATTTTTGATACAGCTTTATACATAAACGTCACAAAACCTATGCATTAGGCCATTAAGGTGTTTCTCAAATCAATTCCTTATTTCAAAGAAATTATACAATTCTTCATTTTTTGTTAGATATAACAATGTTTTTATTCATGCTACCTGTTTATTTCAAATATTCATAATTTTTTATTATATTCTTCATTCAGATCTTCTGGCCATCTAGCTTATCAATCGATCTATTAATCACTTGTTTTTAATTTAGAGATAATACGCTCAAGTACTACTTATTAAACCACTTATTATACTGTTTTGTAACTTTTTAAAAATGTATTTATACTTTAAATCTGTACCAAAAAAGATTGTCAATTGTTCAAAGAAATTTACAAACTACTGCCTATTCTCTGAAACCGACTGACACTATATTAGTCATATTTATGTTTATCAAAGTACCTTGCAAATAAAGTTTGCATATTCAAAACTAAACTTTCCGTTTGAAGGAATTTGACATAGATATAATCTCGAGCAAAAATCATTTCTCTTTTGCTAAGGTGCCCATATCAGTATTGGTTTCAGTGGAAATAAGCTTATGTCCTCTGATCAAGAATACACCTTACCTGGCGTCTGTGACTCAATATAAAGATTCAGGGTCATAACAACACCGGAGCCGGTCATTTAGATGCGGCCTTTTTGGCAAGGAGACAATTCGGCGCAGGGACACTTCAGTTCGGCGAAAGGGCGCATCCATGCAAAGAGATTCTGCCACAAATATAAGTAGTACTACGCCTTTATTTAGAGACATTGTCTAGTATTATTGTAATGAACAAAATCTGTAGGGACTTGTAGGTAATAAATACAGTATGATCTGCCTTATGGTCCAATATATTCTTATACACTTACTATCCGTCCACCGAAAGATGAGCTCTGCGTCATCTTTGCAAGAAATTATCACAGAAAGCGTTTTGTTGTGCTTTACTCTCATTATCTACCAGTATGACGAAGATAGCATTACATTAGCACTTCTCTGGGTCGTTGGAAGTTGATTTGACTAGCTCTGTAGAGTGTACAATACGGAGTGGCCAACCTTACAAATAAATTCCTAGATCAAATTAACATATTGCCACAAAAAACAAAAAAAAATAACTACATTTATTGGCAAAATTATCGTGGAAAAATTGAATGTCGTCACTACAGATAAAGTTGATGAATTTTAGGGATTCTTTAAGGTATTTCACAGATTTCTGGAAGAAAATGACAAAATTATAGGCAATGCTGTATGCGGTTATGAACATGTGACTTTGTTGTAAAACATGGCACAGGTATCTCTGATACCTGTAGACTGTAGATTTGATTGGCACATGTGACATTTGCTGAGTTATTTCTTATTTACATGTTTTTCGCGAGTGTTATAGTATTGCAATAATAATAAGAAGCAACAGTTCTTCTCAGAACTGATAGAAAATCGCAATTTTACCTAATATAATACATATTAATATTATGTCAGTCAGCCGAATTTACTAAACTATAGTGCGAGAGGGAAAAAGGAAACCATGGAAATTTACTTCCTTGATTTTGTGTACAAGAGGTAAGAAACGTTAATTATTATTTATGTTCATGTACTAGAATTGTTTGTTTATTGCAGCGAGCAGATGAGGCTTTAGAAATTAGTATTTCAACTGTTAAAAAGGGGCCCGTAGTAGAGACCAGCCAGTTTTATCTAGTCCTGGTAAAAAAAGACAACGCAAGAAGTTGAAAACTGCAGACATAGCAGATTTTTCTAAAATGGTCGCCAGAAAAACTGTACATAAGTGAAAGTAAGACGTTTGATAAATTTTGATTTTATAAAGTCTATGTTTTGTATAATCTACAAGAGAAGGGATGGATAAGCAAAATTAATATTAATTCTATTGTAATTAAGTGCTTTAATAGCATTTAAGTCGATTAAAATATTAAATAGCAAGAGTTTTTAAATGTAAAACTGTATTTGAAAAGAATATATTTCTCCATATTGAAGGTATTATACTATTACAATTGTTAGAAATGAGTTAATTTCTTAAATATAAGTGAAAGTGATTTCTTGTTTTTTAGTACTTGGTAGTTCTGTAAAACTAGAGAACGTACAGTACTAATAGGTATTCGTGAAAATCTAATTCTTAGTTTCCTACTGAAAATGTTTTAAAACTTTCCAAAACAACAAGTATCAATGCTAAAATTTAAAAGAAGGTTACAAACGTCCAAAATTCCTTATCCCTAACCTCAAAAAATCACCTGCTATGACATTTTCGTAAACATGGTAAAAATCAATAATTGTCAAACTATGGATGCTGATTTGACTAGGAGTTTTTTAATCTTATACCACACAGAAAGCATGGATGACCAGCGCTCATCTTTAGCTGGACGGATATAAGGCAATACTTATAAATGGAAAGTGCTTATTGTCCAGTGCTTCAAGACAAACAGCACTAGAGTAACGCTATTTAACCAATTCAAACCTTAATTCCAAATTCTGGAATTAAAAAGGTGTATGTGTGTCAGGGTTGGCATGTTTAAAACATTTTGTTTAAATCGCATGTTTAAAATCAGTTTAACACATCAAACTTAGTTTTAAACTATTTCTTTTTAAAAATAAATAAAAATAAACATGTTTTTATCGTATGTTTAAATCATGTTTTTTTTGTAATTGTTTTAAAACAGCTTTTTGAAAACTTTTAAGATAATTTTAGATTCTTATACTGCATTTTCGAATTTAAATGACCAGTTTCCATCTGAAACGTGTATTATTGTATTGTAACGAATAGTAAACCCACATATGACGTCATCAAATATTCTAGATGTATGAGTCATTAACTGTATGACTCATCAATAACACCTGCTTGTATGACTCATCAATCAACACCTGCAAGTATGACTCATCGACACGCCTCTTCGACGTCATTTATCAACAGCTGCATGCATGACTCATCAACACGTCATCGAACATTCTAGATGTATGAGTCATAGTATGAAAGATATAAATTGAGATCGCGAGTAGAAGGGGGCAGTTAATGTTTGACCGACATAGTGAAATGTACTCTGAATAATTAGTTAATACATAAATAGTTTTTATATAAATAGTCCTCAAATAAATTTGTAAATACCTAGCATTTTTAATAGTTTGTTAAATAGTTTATAGTTATTGTGTTTCTAATTAAGTGCATTGTAAATTAATATTTCTCTTATGAATAGACGATTTTAAACAGCATTTTTGATTATTATTTTAAAAAGAACGTTACAGTGGTGTACAGGTGTCGGGTTTTAAAATAAATAAAATCGCGTAATAAAGTGCCGTGAGTAAACTTCTAGTGTTAAAAATAATTCCAACGAATAATTAAAATGGCGATGAAATTGTTAAAAGATCTCTTAGTGATAGATTTAAAACGGGAATTGGACGAGAGAGACTTAGATATTATTGGAAAGAAAGAGGTTCTAATGAATCAGCTAAAAAATGGCTTCTAGAACTTAACGAGAACCCCGAAAGTTTCCTCTTCGAAATACCTGGACCCGCAATTTATACTAGTTTGTTGTTAACTAAACTGGAAGAGAATTCTAATAAAAGAAGAACTACTGGAAAAGTCCGAAGAGAATGCTAGAAAGCTAATGGAAAATACTAAAGTGCTGGAACAAAAAGTTTTTGAAAATTCTAGAATGCTTAAAGAAGAATTACTAGAAAAGGCCGAAGAAAATGTTAGAATGCTAAAGGAAGAAATACTGAAAAATTCCAGGAAATCCGAAGAAAACTCCAGAAGGCTTAAAGAAGAATTGCAGGACAATGTTAAATCGTTGGAAGAAAAAGTTTTCGAAGAATTCTTTGAGAATGCCAGTGCGTTAGGACTGTTGGAAGGTAGATTGGCGGAACAAGATAGGGTAATAAAGATGGTAGAAAAGAAAATAGCCCAAATGCAATTACCACCAACAACTGAGAAAGATAGCGTAACTAAAATGTTGGAAGATAGAATGAGTCAACTACGGTTTCCCTCAACGTCTGAGTGGCCGTTTAATGAAGGAAAGAAACAATTTAAAGAAGAGAAGGTTCCTGCCGTAGGGATAAAAGTAAAACCACCCACGTTCGATGGAAAGATACCTTGGTCCACCTACTACAAACAATTTGAGGCGGCCGCTGGAGCCAACGGACGGACAGGCAAAGAAAAGGCCGTTTCTTTAACTGTGGCTTTGCGTGGAGACGCGTTAAACGTCGTGCAAACAATCCCAGCAGGACAGGAAAATGATTACCAGTTGTTAGTGTCTAGATTGCAGATGAGATATGGAGACGCGCATATTTAACAAGTGTATCACGCACAAGTAAAAAATCGTGTCCAGAAGAATGGAGAAAGCCTTCAGGAGTTTGAAGCCGATGTTGCGCGGCTTGTCCGATTGGCGTACCCTACGGCACCCGTTTCATTTCTGGGACAACTCGCTGTACCGACCTTCATTGATGGGTTAAGAGATGGGGAAACACAACAATCATTGAGGCTGGCACGACCAAGAACAACTGATGATGCGCTTGCTCACGCCTTAAAATTTGAAGCTGCAAAACAAGCGTCCCGAGGTCACGGGCGTGTTCGGGCCGTTGTGGAAGAAGAAGAAGGTTCTAAAGATCATCTAGAGGAGTTAGTACTGAGAGTTCTTCGGAAGGAAGAAAGCCGTAAGAAGAATCATCAAGAAGTTCGAGGGCCTCGTTGTTGGAATTGCGGCGAACAAGGGCACATACGACGTAGTTGCCCTAAAGCAAAACAAGTTCAGCATTCGGAAAACTAAAGGGGGTCGACGAGAGAGGGCGAGTGTTGACCTTGAGTGGAGATGCCCCGGAGATCACCAGCCATGCCGTAACATCAAAGAATAGTAACGGCAGTTTGTTTGTAGATGGGAAGATTGCTAACCGAACTGTTCCACTACTTATTGATACGGGGGCGACAAAATCCATCGTACGCCCTGATGTTCTACGATCAAGTATTAAGTTGTTACCGACAACTACTCAACTCCGTACAGCAACAGGTGAAGTGATACCAACACGCGGAGTGGTGAAGATGAAGATTGGCATTGGAAGTGAAGAACGTGATCATGAGGTGCTGGTAGCCGATATCACTGATGACTTCATCTTGGGAATGGGCCTCCAGAGAAAATTTGATTTTACGTTGGATTTGAAGGAGGGTGTTTTGAAGGTCGGTAACGAAGAACTTCCGTTGCACCCACGAAAGGATCCTGTTGTAAGGGTTTTGCTGATAGAAGATGTGATATTGCCGGGTCAAAGCGAGATGGTTGTCGAGGCAGGTTTGGATGGAGATCTTCGGGTAGGATGTGTGCGAATGATGGAGCCTGTCTGTGGTAAGAAGATCCATAGTGGCATACTGGTGGGAAAAGCGCTGATCAAGGTTGGAAAGATAGTACCGGTAAGAATTATGAACGTTAATGTGGATCCGGTGACACTGAAGAAGAGTACCCTTGTGGGACAGTGTGTGCCAGTATTCCGAGTAGCCAGGTGTATGGCTGATGTTCCCAGTGTCCAAAGACCATGGTGAAAAATTAGTGGGTATGGTTGTTAGTTCGTGCGAAGACCTTAACAGAACGGAAGTGGCAGAGGCACAGGGTTTGGTTCACCGATACCAAGATATCTTCGCTCTTGAGGATAGCCAGAAGCGACGAACAGATATAGTAAAACATAAAATCAATACAGGCAACTCTATGCCTGTCCGTCAGCAGCCGAGGCGTCTACCTCTAGCAAGGCGAGCAGAAGCCGAGAAGATTATTGTCGATATGGAAGAACAAGGGGTCATCGAGCCATCCAGCAGTCCATGGGCATCTCCGGTGGTCCTGGTCAGTAAGAAGGACGGGTCAACGAGATTTTGTGTGGACTATCGCCAGCTCAATAACGTGACCAAGAAAGACAGCTATCCCTTACCACGCATCGACGACACGTTAGATACCCTGTCTGGTTCACGATAGTTTTCGACTTTGGACTTGAAGAGTGGTTATTGGCAAGTTGAAATGGAACCTGAAGATCGGGAGAAGACCGCGTTCACTATTGGTTCCGGACTATGGCAGTTTACAGTTATGCTTTTCGGTCTATGTAACGCTCTAGCCACCTTTAAGCGTCTAATGGAGACCATCCTGAGGAGGCTGTCGTGGAAGACTTGCCTGGTCTATCTGGATGACGTGATCGTAGTTGGAAGATCATTCAGTAAACATCTGAAAAATCTGGAGGAAGGGTTCCGGAGACTGCGTACAGCCAATCTGAAATTGAGTCCGAAAAAGTGCCACATATTCCGAAGGGAGGTGAAATATCTCGGGCATGTCGTATCACAAAATGGAGTGGCAGCCGACCCCGATAAAATTCGTGCAGTTCAAGGGTGGCCAACACCGAAAGATAAACACCAAGTTCGTAGTTTTCTTGGGTTATGTACCTACCACAGGCGTTTCGTTCCTGGGTTTGCCAATATAGCAAAGCCCCTGACAAGGTTAACTGAAGATGGGCGCGAGTATGTTTGGAGCGGAGAGTGCGAAACAGCTTTCCAACAGTTGAAGCGTGCCTTGACAACAGCGCCAATATTGAGCTACCCACGGACAGAAGGGAAATTCATACTTGACACAGATGCAAGTAACCCGGCCATTGGGGGTGTACTTTCTCAGACACAGGATGGGCAAGAAAAGGTCATCGGCTATTTTAGTAAGGTTTTGTCGAAAGCCGAAAGGAATTATTGTGTGGCCAGAAAAGAATTATTGGCTGTCGTGAAGTCCGTTGAGCACTTCTACAAGTACTTGTACGGACGGAAGTTTTTATTGAGGACGGACCATGCTCTTTCAAGAAGACCCTGTCCGACGGACTGCCGTCATTGCTCTCGTCTGGAAGAGAAGGTTTGCCAAGTATTAAGAACTACCATCGTCAACAACAACTGGTTGCCGGAAGAATTGCAACGACAGCAGGCGGATGATCCCGAATTGAAAATGGTACTGGAATGGAAGCGTGTGGGAGAAAGGCCTGCCTGGGAAGTTGTCAGGGACGGTGCCTCAAGAGGACACTTCGGTGTCAAAAAGGCTTTGGAGAAAGTTAGAGAGCGTTTTTATTGGGTCAATTGTAAAGAAGAGGTGAAAGAGTGGTGCCGAAAATGCAAACTTTGTGCCACTGGTAACGGACCCTTGGGGAAACGAAGAGCACCTATGAGGCAGTACAATGTGGGTAGTCCTCTGGAAAGAATAGCTATAGACATTGCCGGACCATTTCTCGAGACCGACCATGGAATAAATACATCTTAGTGGCAATGGACTATTTTACCAAATGGCCAGAAGCATATGCCCTACCAAACCAGGAAGCCGCGACTGTTGCTGACGTACTAGTCAAGGAGTTTTTCAGTCGTTTCGGAGTGCCTATGGAGCTGCATTCGGACCAAGGCCGCAAATTTGAATCTGCACTCTTTGGAGAAGTTTGTCGATTGTTGGGCATTCGCAAGACTCGGACAACACCGTTACATCCGCAGTCCGATGGAATGGTAGAACGCATGAATCGGACAATGGGAAAATATTTGTCGAAGGGCGTCTCCGATCTACAACGAGACTGGGATCAATACCTACATCTGTTCCTGATGGCGTGATTATCGTGCATCGGTTCACAAAACAACCGGCCAGTCACCAGCGTCTGTGATGTTTGGACGTGAGCTACGGTTACCGTGTGATCTGGAATTTGGATGTCCACCCGCAGAACAGGAGGTAGCCGGAAATGATTATGTTGTCAACTTAAAAAAGAAGTTGGAAGATATTCACGACCGAACCCGAAACACTAACCGAATCGCGAGTGACCAGATGAAGACTACGTACGATGTGAGAGCCCAAGAAGGAGGGTTTCAACCTAGAGAGCTTGTCTGGTTATACAACCCGCAAAGACGTCGTGGCTATTCTCCAAAGTTACAGCGAAATTGGGCGGGCCCATACCAGGTGAAGAAACGAATAAATGACTTGATTTATCCCATCCAGAAATTGCCAAGAGGGAAACCAAAAGTGGTACACTCCAATCGTCTGGCGCACTATGAGGGAAACAACAATGTAGTCCCGGATCGAGAAGATGATGCTGAGGTGGCTGTCAATACCATAAGGCCTGAAGATGATCAGCCAACCTTTGGAGAATTTATGGCTGCGTTTTCCGGAACTAGAAAAGCCCGATTAGGAGTCACGGCCGAGATGCAACAAGACCTCTTCCGGGTCCCTGGTGATTATTCCATTGCCCACTGTGTCTCCGAGGATCTCTGCATGTCCAGGGGGATCGCAATAGTGTTTAGGAATAAATTTGAACGGCTGGATGAACTTCAAGATTAGAATCCCTCTGTTGGCAAAGCCTTACACTTGCCTGATCATGACCGCTCCATTTACTACTTTGTAACCAAGCAGTTTTACTACCAGAAACCGAGTTACGCCGACCTGTGGAGGGCATTATGGGATTTGAGGACCGAGTTGCTTACCAGGGGTATTAACAAATTGGCAGTTCCCAAACTCGGCTGTGGGCGGGACCAGTTGGATTGGAGAATCGTTCGAAACCTGCTGGAAGTTATTTTTAGAGATACGGATGTGAAGATCTTAGTCTGTAGTTTCGATCCCCAGCCCGCATCAAGGTCAACAAAGAGTGTAGACTGTTATTTCTACCGTAATGGAACATGTACTAGAGGTGAAGACTGTCGGTACCGTCACGACCTTTTCTACAGAAACCAGAGAACAAAACCTGTTCTGGGACAGCACAGACTTGAAGAGGGGGGCAGTGTAACGAATAGTAAATCCACATATGACGTCATCAAACTTCATGTATGAGTCATCAACTGTATGAGTCATCATCTGTATGACTCATCAATAACACCTGCATGTATGACTCATCAATCAACACCTGCAAGTATGACTCATCAACACGCCTCATCGACGTCATTTATCAACAGCTGCATGTATGACTCATAAACACGTCATCGAACATTCTAGATGTATGAGTCATAGTATGAAAGATATAAATTCAATCGCGAGTAGGAGGGGGCAGTTAATGTTTGACCGGCATAGTGAAATGTACTCTGAATAATTAGTTAATACATAAATAGTTTTTATATAAATAGTCCTCAAATAAATTTGTAAATACCTAGCATTTTTAATAGTTTGTTAAATAGTTTATAGTTATAGTGTTTTTAATTAAGTGCATTGTAAATTAATATTTCTCTTATGAATAGACGATTTTAAACAGCATTTTTGATTATTATTTTAATAAGAACGTTACAGTATATAAGCATCACAACTATAAATTATAAAACGAAAAAGTATAGACAATTTATTGATTATTTATTATTTAAATATATTTTGGAAACTGACTTAAGATTGAAACTTGTGAAAAGTGGTTCGAGGATTAGATGACATTGTATAAAATCAACTAATTTTTCTGCAGCAACATTAAATTAATGTTAAATATTTCTTTTAGATGTAGAGCATTTAATAAAGAGTTGCTATAAGTAATGGAAAGAATAATAGAGATGACCTGGTTACGTAAATGGTAAATCTAAATAAACAAAAATACCTGAGGAAATGCTCCTTTATAAACATTAGCAATAGTCTTTGATACTTCATAAATCAAACTAATTTAACACGCACATTTATTGTTACAATGGATACACTTGGTACGAATTTTATGAGGTTCAACAGCATCTATAATAAAATTGTTAAAAAATGTTACCATATAGAACACTTTACAAAAATACAAGATATTGGTCATCACAAACACGTGGTCGAAAATGTAAAATGTATCTACAATTACGCGAAGGCCACGCTGTAATCTAAATGATAAAATAAACAATAAATGAGCTAAAAAGATTTAGTAGCCGAACAAACCCCTTTTTAATTAAAAATAAAATGTAAAACGGCAATGAAAATCTGTTGGTTCTAGCGTACGTCACTGAATTCTTAGCAACGTGAAATTTGCACTCTTATCTTATCTCATCTCGGGTCGTATTTTTTTTATTCCGGTATGATTACGAAAATGGCTCATTTTTTGTATTCTTGGTTGAAGTATAATTCTGCATTCTTTTTTAGAGTTCTGAAGACGCATTTAAAAAGAATAATGATACTTTTATTTCTAAATTACAATTTGCAAGGTGTTGACTTAAGGGCCCGTTATCGCCGCCAGCGTTAATAATAGGAAGCTTCATTAACTATAAACACCTAAAGATTGTGCTACGATGTCCAAAATGGAATTAATTTCTTAAAACTAAAATTTGAAAACACAGTGTTGCCAGACATGTATGAACTTTCAAAATATTTTAAATTTAACTGAGATTTTTAATTTTTAAATGCCACGGAATAATTTAAGGTAGTTGAAATCAAAAAGGGGAATATAAAACTGCTAAATATCTTTAAAAATATCAGTTGTTCTTGCTGGTTTTAAGAAAAAGAAAAGTATTACTATATTAAAATATTGAAAATATATATTTGTTTTAAGAAATTAATCAGGACTAATTAAGAGTGAAATAGTTTATTCAAAAATTAACCGTTACATGCTCTTAAGTAAAGAAAAACAACATGTACTTCGGGAATTTATTAAATAATAGTCAAAAGATTAGAAAAGTTAAAATATGGGAAGGGATACAAACAATAATCTGTTACTTTACATCGACAATCACAAAAATATATGTAACAATAACGAAAATGCGTTAAATTAACAGTTAAATCAAACTCGTTGAAACTTCCCGCTTTTTTAACTCGATCCGCGTACAGCGCATTCTGTGAGCAAAAGCTTGAACTAAGAATGATACTTGTCGTTTACCAAAATGTTTGAATAAACGCGGGATATGATCTTTTTTTAGTTCATACCATTCTTTTATATTGTTGTATATTCGGGCATTTTTATCTTAAATAACACTTGAACGATAATTTAGGAAGTACACCTTACCATTTTTAAAAGCTCGCTAGCTATAGTTTTGTTTTTATAAATTTACACTGTTTTATTTGTTAAGGAAATAGCTTTGGTAATTTTGTATTTGCTATAAAGCATAATATAAGTTAAGTGAGAAAGTATTAACTTTTGGCATAAAAACATATGTGACAGTGCATAGTTTCATAGTCTGTTGTCAGAATTTGAAATCCGTCAAAGAGGTTAGGAACAAAAAATATTTGTTTGGAAAATGTCACCTCCATGGATGTCACTTGCGTGGATCATGGGTATCTACAAAGGTGACATATTAAAGGAGGTGATATAACAACTTTTTTTAAGTCTTTAATTAATTTAATATTTTAATATTGTCAGAGAAAAAACAAATGATTATTATTTAAATAAAATTTCTACTTATTACTTCGTATTATGGCTATAAAAGAAAATCTTGTAGAGTACCGCAGAAAATAGTTCATTCATAACTTCAGACTACTTGTTGTATTGTACAAAAAGTGATTACTTTTTGTACAATTGCTATGGTAACGAGTACCAGTTTGATGTTATAGTGTCATTCGTGCGGTTGGAGAAAAACGTTTTTTCTTTGGACAACTAATCTAATTTTTTGGGACAAGCTACCCTGTTATCAGTGTACCTTTTTTTATTTTTATGTTCACACATCAGGGTTAGCAAACAACATGTTTTAAAAAAATAAAAACAGTTGTTTTTTAAATTAAACATGTTTTTTTTATCGAAAATGTGTTTAAAACGCCCCATATAAAAAAAACGTGTTTAAAACATGATTTAAACTGTTTTAAACTAATAAAGATTTTGAAATATTTTAATGAAAGCTTTCAAGAAAGATATTATTAAATCCGGATACAAATTACCACCATGAATCATGGTTATGCATGCCTGAAACAATAAGAATAAAAGTTTTTATTCTTATCATCACTTTTTTAATTTTACTACTTCCTAGTATATAGTAACTTAAATAAAAAAATATGCTAATAAAAAATCTACTTCGATCCTCGCCAAAACAGAAGCATTAAATATTTTTAAGGCTCCGTTATCGCGTAGGTAAAGTACCGCTTAAACAGCTCTGAAGAATTTCATGGCAATTTTTAAAAATTGCGCTTGGTTTACATTTATTGTGCATGAGATCTTTTCTTAAAAGTGTTATCTAGTTTATATTATGCTTTATAGCAAATACAAAATTACCAAAGCTATTTCCTTAACAAATAAAACAGTGTAAATTTATAAAAACAAAACTATAGCTAGCGAGCTTTTAAAAATGGTAAGGTGTACTTCCTAAATTATCGTTCAAGTGTTATTTAAGATAATAATGCCCGAATATACAACAATATAAAAGAACGGTATGAACTAAAAAAAGATCATATCCCGCGTTTATTGAAACATTTTGGTAAACGACAAGTATCATTCTTAGTTCAGGCTTTTGCTCACAGAATGCGCTGTACGCGGATCGAGTTAAAAAAGCGGGAAGTTTCAACGAGTTTGATTTAACTGTTAATTTAACGCATTTTCGTTATTGTTACATATATTTTTGTGATTGTCGATGTAAAGTAACAGATTATTGTTTGTATCCCTTCCCATATTTTAACTTTTCTAATCTTTTGACTATTATTTAATAAATTCCCGAAGTACATGTTGTTTTTCTTTACTTAAGAGCATGTAACGGTTAATTTTTGAATAAACTATTTCACTCTTAATTAGTCCTGATTAATTTCTTAAAACGAATATATATTTTCAATATTTTAATATAGTAATACTTTTCTTTTTCTTAAAACCAGCAAGAACAACTGATATTTTTAAAGATATTTAGCAGTTTTATATTCCCCTTTTTGATTTCAACTACCTTAAATTATTCCTTGGCATTTAAAAATTAAAAATCTCAGTTAAATTTAAAATATTTTGAAAGTTCATACATGTCTGGCAACACTGTGTTTTCAAATTTTAGTTTTAAGAAATTAATTCCATTTTGGACATCGTAGCACAATCTTTAGGTGTTTATAGTTAAGAGCGCTCTCTACGCGCCGTATCAGCAAATTACCTATCACATCGTTAAAAATTGAGATAGAAAGATGCGATTTTTAACAAAATGTTTTAAGAAATTTTCTTTATGTGGCAAAATATCTAAAGAAAATTTTTATTAAATTTTTGATTTTTATTTTGCTTATTTTTAAATATTTTTGACTTTATGACATTTTGCCACATGAAGGTATTCATTTTATAATTTTCGAGCGGAAAAGTTTCATCAGAAACCTTTTAACAATTAAATAGCAAGTAATTCCCATAAATTTCTTAAGCGCTCAATAAAGTGGCGCCATCCTGTTATATTTCGAAACTAAACTCGGGTTAATTTTATGTGGCAACACTGGACATGAAGATTTAAATGTGGTTAGTTGCAGGATCACCTTTCATTAGTTAATTCATAACAGTTATATAAATGTAATATCAAACAATAACTGCAGTTTAAAGATTTTATTTAAAAACACCTAAGTATTTTGTTCCTGCTTTTACTTGCAATCATAATCTTTTTTAATTTAGACGCAAACAACTCTTTTTTAGCCATAATTTTACGATCTCGGTACTTGAGCATAATATACGAATTAACTACTATTAACAGCAAATGAAAACATTTATTAAACGTAAAGCAAGAGTAAATTAATAGGGTCGAATAAAAGTATTTAGTCTCGTCTCCACGAAATATATTTAAAACAATAAATTTTAGAGTTGACTGCAGTTTCGGCTTACTTAAGATGAAGTCATTCCCAAAACATTTTAAAACAAAAATATTTATTAGGAACAAGAAACATTTTTTGAACAGTCTATGTTTTGTTATTAGCAAGTTGTAGAAGACTTGCACTTCTCATGAATTTTCTTTAATTATAAAAATCATGAGAAAAAACTTTAAAAAGAGAAAGAAATACAAGATATCAGATTATTCTATTTCCTGATCATGTAGTAGTTTTAATTTTCTTTATATATTTATACATGGATTGTTTAAAAAAATGTTTCTTCTTCCTAATAATACATATTTTTGCAGTCAACTTTAAAATTTATTATGTTTTAAATTATTTCGCGGAGAAGTTAAAAGCTTTTATTCAACCCTATTTATTAACATTCAACTCCATTAAAAGAAAACGATGGACACTTTCGAAGATTTAATAAAGCGATAAATTATAAGCCACTACCCACAAGGTGCAATGGGTATTAGTTTATTTAAAAACTATAATTTTTCTATACTCCTGGTGCCCATCGTATAAGCAATTTACCTATAACATGGTTATAAATTGAGATAGAAACATGCGGTTTTCAACAAAATCTTCTAAAAAATGTTGTCTATGTGGCAGAATATCTAATACTTTTCTAAAATAAATTCTCGATTTTTATTTTCGATATTTTTAAGTATTTTTGACCAAAGCATTTTACTGCAAGGAGGTATTATTTTACAAGTTTTAAATCTAAAAACCTGTCCATAAAACGATTAGCAATTAATAGTTATTTATGTATTAAGGGCATAAAGAAGCTTTTATGGCCAGAAGCGTTATTTCTAGCCCGAGGCGTTAAGGTAAGTACCCACAGCAGCGGATCCGCAGGCGGATGTCTTACGATTGGTCGGTTTGAGTCGATTTGACTCAAACTGACCAATCGTATGACATCCGCTGCTGTGAGCACTTACCTTTAGCCGAGGGCTAGGAAAAGGCTGTAGGGTCATAAAAGCAAGTTATGCCCGCTATACCTACAATATTGTATGCACAGATTAGGTTTTTATCTCAAATCTATTGTTGTGTAAAAAATATAATTAAATCAGTACGTAGGTACATAAAACCGCTGTGCGTATACTTATGTGCTTATACGAAGTACGTTACTATAGTTACTATTCCAAAATTTTTAATTTCAGTTTATTTTCATTGGTGATAAGTTTACAAATTATATTAAGAACCAATCAAGTTCTACAACAAACAGCTCTGACATTTAATTGACGTTTCTTTATTGACCGTCGGACCATAAAGATGCCCTTGGGCCATAAAGAGACGGTTATGTTTAGATGAGTCTAGCAATATTAGGCTACTTATAATGTATCTGTGCATAAACATATTAATTTCCCTTATATACTGATTATATGGAATCTGTGATTTTGCTATGCTAATATATTAGTTTATGTTCTTCTATTCTGATAGAACATAACACGAAGATTTTTTGAGAAGTTGAAGTGTTTCTCTTGAGACTTACTTTTATATAGGGTGTCTCTAAAAGGTCTGTACAAAATGCTAAGACATATTCCTGAGACCAAACTAGGACGATTTAACCAAACTTACCTCTATCCAAAAGTGCTTCGTTAATGCGCTATAGAATGTCAAAGATCTTGAAAAAATTTATATTTTTCTAAATAACAAAATATTGCTTTTGCGCAAGATGAGAGTATGTACTGAAAAACTAGTTTTTTGACAACATTTTTTTAATAGTGGGTGTTACGTAAGATCATCTACATGCAAAGGAGCTCAAGTTTTTTTTAACGGTTTGGTCAATATTTTTCAAACTTTTTCTACAGATAGATATTCTAATTTCCAACATTTTTTGTCTGTTGTTCCATCTTGCTGTCTACCATAGTTTAGGCAAAAAGAATTAATTTGATTTGCTTGCTATTCACTGCTGCCGTACATTATAGTTAGTTAAAACTTTGCCGAGATATGTTTTCATGCATGGTGGGGCACGCCTTCATTTCACATTTATTATCCGTAACCATCTAAATCAACTTTATCCGAATAGATGGATCGGTAAGTGAAATCATGTTCTCGTAAACTGGCCACCTCGCTCTCCTGATATGATGTCTGTGGATTATTTTTTTCCTCTAACAGTTTAGTCGACCGAGTGAGATAGTTGCAACATACGGAGATGCGCACATTTACTCAACTTTCCTGTTGAATCTTGTCAGAAACCAGAATACGACTGAACTGTTGGCCGACACACACCTTGATTTGAATATCTCGTGTGCGCACTAGATGATTACATAGGCAAGGAACTTCGCTTAGACACTCATTATTACTGTGCTTGAAAATCTCTGCGAACATTGTGGAACAATGTGACTGGATCAAAAATGTATTTATTTATTGCTTATAGAAGATCCAGTAATAATAATAATAATAATAATAATAATAATAAGTTTATTATCCAACAGTAGCAAATCTACTAATTACAGGATAATCTTATTTTAATACAATATAGGTACCAATACAATACCAATACAATAGGTAATGTTTAATACTTCGTCAAAACTTGTGATGCTCATTCTATGGAATCCCAAAAAACTCTCAACTCCTCGTAGAGTTGAAACTAACCCTCCAGTAAGCGTTTGCAGGTTATTGGATGAACCCAATATCTTCTGTTTTGATTTTCTCGGTGTCTAAAGCTAAAATCGCGAAGCAAACTACCTCTACCAAGTTCATTTTGAGAATGGAATACATGACATAACACAACAGTTTACCCGCATTTGTACCAACCACACACATAGTGTGCCCCCAGGTACGGTACACAAGAGGAAAAACTTTTTTATTATTAATTTTATAACAAAGTTATTCTCTATGAAAATTTTTGCTTGATTCAAGATTACTAAAAAGTATAACGGAATTTTTATATTACTTATAATAAAATAAAACATTTAAGAAAATGCATTTTTTCTAAGGAAAAAAACGACCAATGTAAGTCTGTATTTACTATATTTTTTATCATGATGTCTTGCTTGAATCAATGCAGTAACAATCAAATAGCAATATTAATAATATTGAGTAATATTACCTTATTTCATTTTACATACGATTTTCTTTAAGAAATAATGCATTTTTTTATTTTCTACTTTATTCTAAGTACCTAATATTAAAATTTCGTTATACTTTTAAGTAGTTTTAAATCAAGCAAAAACTTTTATAAAGAATGTCTTTTTGTCATAAAATTAATAATAAAAGTTTTCCTCCTGAGAACCGCATTTGGGGACACACTGTATGTACTATTGGTTTCATAACTATCTATATCGGACAGCAAGGCTCATATGGTTATTTTTCTTTATTAGAAAAAAGGTTAAAAAATAGCATCATATTAGCATTGCTGTTCTAGATCATTATGATACCAGTTAGTGGCAATAGTACTCAAAATGCAGTTTCAGGATTAGTAAATATAAATAATAATAATTGTTGATTGGTCAATCAACATAGAATCACTGTGAATAGAAACAATAATATTTCGACTGACAAGCTCATTATGGCTTTTGTACGAACATATTTTTTGTTTTAGTTTAAACGAGTGAAACAAATTTTTCATAATATGTGCAACTTTCTTGCAGATTGATATGATGATTAGGTTGATTGTAACGCGAAATTTGGTTAAAAAGCTTTAGAATTTACAACTGTGAAATGATAATTATAAATTTTTTGTTTACGATTGATTTCAAAAAACTTGCCTACTATATAACCTTGTATATAACTAAAAGTAACCAAATAAAGTACATATATATAGTAGTCCTTGATAGTCACTATAGTCACCTACAGCGAATTCCAACGAGATAAAGATGTAAAATAAAGTAATATTCATTTAAATAGTTATAACAGTGCACCTAATTATGAAAGTCATAGTTTAAAGAAAAAGAGACTTTCATAACGTGCTGTACACGACACTTTTTTGCATAGGTATTGTAAGCTGAGAAATTTGTCTTAAAAGGATTTATGCAAAATTTAAAAAATCAGGAAAACATATTATTCTTTGACAATAATCTCCAAGGAGATTGAAGTTTGTTTTTTACAAACATAATTAAAAAAGGTGCTACTTTCATTAGGATTTTTCGTTAAAAAAACTTTCATAATCAATATGCAAAAAAGTTTTACTTTATGTTTAAAACTACGATTAAGAAAATGAGATTTCGTCATCAATATGCAAAAAAAGATATTTTACAATACTTTTTGTTAGGTGCTTATTACAACTTAAATAAAGTAGTATGTATTAAAAGGTTCTTTTTATAATTTGTCTCTTTTGCTTTTTCTATTTTTACAATATTTTATGGTAAGCTGGAAGAACTATTACCTAGCATTTTAATTCAATAAGGAGAATGCTGCCACCTAATGACCTAAAGTACATTTATGTATACTCGTATTAAAAATTGGTTGAAATCTCAAATCCGCAATACGACATCCACTAATAAAATAATTAGCATAACCCAAACAAGTTTCAAGTGTTACTGAAGTTTATCGAAGGATATAACGATATAAGATGCAGATTGCAGTCACGTGTTTGCGCTATTGCCGCTGTAACATTGACGGCCTTGCATCCGAACAAAGAAATTTAAACGTTACGCGTCTTCAGCACTCGATAATTTAAAGAGGAAGAAAGATGCCATAATACAGCAAACGTCTTTTCTTAATTATTGAGTTTGTGGATGGTGAGGGGTGTATTGGTGGCTTTCCATACTTTGATCAGCTGAGCTACAGCGCTCTTAATGAAGCTTCCTATTATTAACGCTGGCGGCGATAACGGGCCCTTAAGTCAACACCTTGCAAATTGTAATTTAGAAATAAAAGTATCATTATTCTTTTTAAATGCGTCTTCAGAACTCTAAAAAAGAATGCAGAATTATACTTCAACCAAGAATACAAAAAATGAGCCATTTTCGTAATCATACCGGAATAAAAAAAATACGACCCGAGATGAGATAAGATAAGAGTGCAAATTTCACGTTGCTAAGAATTCAGTGACGTACGCTAGAACCAACAGATTTTCATTGCCGTTTTACATTTTATTTTTAATTAAAAAGGGGTTTGTTCGGCTACTAAATCTTTTTAGCTCATTTATTGTTTATTTTATCATTTAGATTACAGCGTGGCCTTCGCGTAATTGTAGATACATTTTATATTTTCGACCACGTGTTTGTGATGACCAATATCTTGTATTTTTGTAAAGTGTTCTATATGGTAACATTTTTTAACAATTTTATTATAGATGCTGTTGAACCTCATAAAATTCGTACCAAGTGTATCCATTGTAACAATAAATGTGCGTGTTAAATTAGTTTGATTTATGAAGTATCAAAGACTATTGCTAATGTTTATAAAGGAGCATTTCCTCAGGTATTTTTTTTAATTTAGATTTACCATTTACGTAACCAGGTCATCTCTATTATTCTTTCCATTATTTATAGCAACTCTTTATTAAATGCTCTACATCTAAAAGAAATATTTAACATTAATTTAATGTTGTTGCAGAAAAATTAGTTGATTTTATACACTGTCATCTAATCCTCGAACTACTTTTCACAAGTTTCAATCTTAAGTCAGTTTCCAAAATATATTTAAATAATAAATAATCAATAAATTGTCTATACTTTTTCGTTTTATAATTTATAGTTGTGATGCTTATATACTGTAACGTTCTTATTAAAATAATAATCAAAAATGCTGTTTAAAATCGTCTATTCATAAGAGAAATATTAATTTACAATGCACTAAATTAAAAACACTATAACTATAAACTATTTTATTCACAATCGATACATAATGTGTTCATTACTGACGTTTAAAAAGTTAGAAAGCAGTTTATTATACACCATAGTCAATAATAAGTTCTCTTGGTTAGTAATGAGTTCTCTTGGTTAGTAATATCCATTACTTACCTGCTCGTTCTAAATATTCTCAACAGATGGCAGAAGTTTTCGTATCTATCTTTACATTTAGCAGATAACAAACAGCCAGTCACTGTTTTAGCAACTTCTCGCAATTCCGGTGGTGTGGAACTTACATCAGTTTCACTATCAGACATTTTAAATCGTGTAAATTGCAATTAGGAGCAATGTAATTAAATTTGGTTTAGTAGTGACACGAATTTACTTTAACAATTGTTGCAGCAATTGTCATTTTATCGCCACCTGAATAAAAACGCTGGTGTTGTGTCCTACATATATCAAGTATAAGGTATCAATGTAAGAACATAATTATGTACGATTGTGAATAAAATAGTATACATACCTCGGCGGGAAGACATTACGCGTCGAGCAATCGCTGCCCTTGGCGCTTCGCGCCTCGGATCAGCAACATTGCTCTCCGCGTAATGTTCTACTTCCCGCCTCGGTAAGTAATCTACTATAACAAACTATTAAAAATGCTAGGTATTTACAAATTTATTTGAGGACTATTTATATAAAAACTATTTATGTATTAACTAATTATTCAGAGTACATTTCACTATGCCGGTCCAACATTAACTGCCCCCTCCTACTCGCGATCTCAATTTATATCTTTCATACTATGACTCATACATCTAGAATGTTCGATGACGTGTTGATGAGTCATACATGCAGCTGTTGATAAATGACGTCGATGAGGCGTGTCGATGAGTCATACTTGCAGGTGTTGATTGATGAGTCATACATGCAGGTGTTATTGATGAGTCATACAGTTGATGACTCATACAGTTGATGACTCATACAGTTGATGACTCATACATCTAGAATGTATACATGTACATGTACATGTATGTTAACCTTTTGTACTCTCTTTATTGTCTTTAGTATGTAGTTGTTTTTTACAACTTGTGTTTGATTTCATTCTACCTCTGACTACGTCCTCCAGTCACGAAAACCCCACGTGACAATACCTATAGTATTGACATTCCTAGTAGGTGTTGTTACTTATTTAATAACTCTAGTTGATTTGCTAGTTCATTATTTATTACTAACAACAGAGCTTGCGTTATGCAACTATTCTCACTAAACAGAGATGGTAGAATGATGTGTTATGCTCTCATTATTTCCTAAATAGTAACAAGCATGATTTGCATTCGTGAGTTGAATAGAATAAAGCCCCATTGTCGAATAAAGAAGAATTGGGCAATCACTCATTCTAATAATGACGATATCATCAAAAATAAAAAAATTACAATATTGAAGATTTCATAGCACACATGATAAAACAGGTGATCACCAACCCTCGTAATAGTTTGCAAATTCCTCTGAAAAATTGACAATCTATTTTCAGCACAAATTCAATGATTAGCACAAAGAATGATTAAAACTTCAGAAAACTATTCCAAAACAAATTTCAACAACAAGCAATTTACATTTTTTTATAGATTAGTTGATGAACAATAATTATACTAAATTCAAAAATATTAATATATATTAAATAAACATTAATGTTTGATTACTGAGTAAAGGAACACTGAGTAACTTCTTGATTTGGGAAACACTGTTGTGTATCATAATTAATAAGTATTGACATTTTTAATAACGTATCATAAATAATACTACTTTGTATATCAAAACTAAACAACAGACAAATGCATTAGGGCAAATAACCGATAGGTTATTTAACAAGTGAACCCTACGTTACCTCTATCACCTCTATGAAGACTATTGCAAATGCAGAAACTAGTCAACAGAAACGTGGTGTGGAATTTCAAATGTTTTATTAACAGTGATTCATTATCATTCATTTAAATCCTCTAAAATAGCTGAAATATACTAGATAAGAATTGAATGTATGCATTTTTTTGGAATATTGATAGCATCTTTTGAAGTATTCACTCTTAAAAGATAAGATGTTGGCAGGTATAAAAACTGTACTGGAAATAGAACTGAGCATATTTGTTCTAAACACTGACTAAAATGAAGTACCTTATTCTCACAGTTTTAGCTATCGTTGCTGTGGCGCAGGTAATATAGTTTAAATATATTTAAACAATGATCTGAAATATTTAAAATAACAAATTTCTAAATTTAGGCTACCAGAGACTGGTCTAAAATAAAACCTAAGCATCTCCATGTAATGCCTAGAATGCCTGCTGTTGCACCAAAGATAGTAGGTGGTATAGAAGTAGAAGGACCAGGTGGCGTACCCTATCAGGTATTTCATTTATAAATACATATACATAATTCTTCATTACATTCATGCGATGCCTTCTTGTTTTATAGGCTGCCGTAATTAGCAGTCGCGGTGCATTTTGTGGTGGTTCTGTTATTCGTGACGATGCAGTTCTCACAGCAGCACATTGCGTTGATGAGTAAGTTTCTGCTAAAAAGAATTCTTTTGTGAATTACCATACTACATTTTTAAGAATTAAATTTAAAGTAATTGAAATATTGAAAGTGGAAGTAATGATAAATAATGATCTTTGCATTGTGTTCATTGCAGTGCTAGTTCAGCAGAAGTAATAGCGCATGCTCATAGAATATTTGAAGACGAAGGTCATCAGCAGATCATTCAATCCAGGGAAATAAAGGTTCACGAAGATTGGGATCCGTTCAGAATCTTAAACGATATTGCCGTTATTCTTCTTTCCAAGAAAATCGAATTCCACGGTAAGTTGTAATAACTTGTTTTTAAATAAGAATCCGTTTTATAACTAAACAATACGTTTTTAGAACTTCTTTGGGCAGTTGAACTATACACCGACACTGCTTCTCTTGAAGATGAACAAGGATTAGTTAGTGGTTGGGGAAGATATTCAGATGAATCTGGATCTCTTAGTGAAGTTTTACTTTACACTACAGACAAGATTATCTCTAACCAAGAATGTAAAAGATTCTTTGGTAGCTACGTCACTAAAAATAACATCTGTCTTAATGGTAGCCATGGTAAGGGTGCTTGCAATGGAGATTCTGGTGGTCCTCTTGTAGTAGCTCTTGATGATGGAAGCCCAAGGCCCTGGAGACAAGTTGGTATTGTATCCTTTGGAAGTGGAGCAGGTTGTGAAAAGGGCTATCCTTCTGTTTTTACAAGGGTTTCAGAATATGTTGCATGGATTGAGCAACAACTTGCTTGAAGATGTTTGATGAACTTAATGAATATTAAAGGAATGTTGAAAACATAAATGTAATTATAGCATTATTATTCTGTGACAGTGTTGTACAGTTTGAGTAATAAAAGTTTAATTGAAATTCTTAATTTAAATTATTTTTTCTTTAGAAAAAGAAGACAATTTTTGTGAAAGTATCTTAGTTCTAGTGTGTGATCGGCTACTATTTGTAGAAAAATCTCCGATCTTTGTACAACGTGAATGGAAATGATGTCCATATCGTACGAGGACAATCGTTCGCGGTTGGTATGAGTATTCCACTCAAGTTGTACAGTATATTTTTTCTTCAAATAAGCAAATCTATTAAAAAATAGATTAACTATTTTATTCATAAACTGAATATAGGGTGTAATGATTAAAATAGTTAATCATTTAAAATTTGCTAAATTTAGCCTCTGTAAATCTAAGGTTTGGTTATTACAAATCAATTATATTTCGGTCCGGTCCCTGGAACACATACTGTAGATGCATCAGGCATGAATCGAATGGTCACCCTATATTTAACGTGAAGACGAGTGAATCATCTGTCGCCCATACTTGCTTATCATCATTATGCATTTTGGTGTCTTTCGAAGTGGTCACTCCGTTCATTTATATTCTTACTATGTCTAATTTCAACAAAAGTAAACTACTAAAATTAAAAAACAAACTACGGAAGATTGAATTAATGTTAGGTGAAGTTTCGTCAGGTAAGTTCCAATTATTATTTTTAGTTTTTCGACACTTTATTAGTGTTCTTTGTTTTGGAGGTTGTTAACCTCGAGTCTTCCTCTAAATTAATTTTCTGCACTGATTGTCTACTGTTTTTACATTTATCACAATTTTTTGAGGTGTAGCGAAGGCCTTCCTCGTCTTTTGGCTGCAGTGCAGTAGGTTTTTTGTTAGTATACAAAAACCTTTACGAACAATCGTGTCCGTACTCGTCACTGATAGTGCGTTATAGAGGTTTTTTTTTGTTGGTATACAAGAAACCCTATTAAAAAAGATTGTGCCGTTTTCTCCTCTCGTCACGTATTTACTATGCTCTTACACAATATTTTTTCTAGGCGAGAGCGAGTGCGATCCACCTCCACCTAAGAAATTTAATAGACTTCGGCCACGTATGATCAATTCCTCCGATTCGGAATCTGAACCTGCACCTCAAATACTTGTCGAAGCCCAGGTTCACAATGATCCTGAGTTCACAGCTCCATGTATCTTTGCGTCCATCTTAGGATCTGATCCGACTAATCAGGTTAAAGTTGGTAAACCGATTAATTCAGAAATTGCGTCTCGCTGGACGTATTACGTTCAATCTGGAATCGACAGTCAAGAAAAGGAAAAACTTCGATCAGACTGGAGTTGCCCTGAGAACTGCAAGGCATTTAACGCACCCAAGATGAACCCTGAAGTGGCTTTACTTCTATCAAGTACAGACGTAAAAAGAGACTCTTTTATGTCCCACATTCAAATGGATTTAGGAGGAGGCCTTAGTGCTCTGGAGTCTGTTTTAGATAAACTGCTGTCCTTGACTTACTTGCCACAAGATATCCAGGAAGTTTTACCGGGATTAGTCGCTTCCGCAAAGTTTATCTCTAACGCCCACTTCCAAATCTCAATGCATCGAAAACATCAGGTGTATCCAGTATTAAAACCAGAAATCCAGAAAGTCGCTAAAGAAGCTAGGCTGGATACTTTTCTTTTCGGGGAAAATCTTCTTGATAAATGTAAGGCGACTCAATCTATCAACAAATCATCCCTCGATCTGCAAGCTCCTAATAGCCGTGGAAAAGCGTCTATAAACGTGGGGTCTTTAAACTGGCAGCGCCCAAAACCAAACGTAAAATTTCGGAAAAGTCAATTTACGATCAACCCAAGGAAGGAGAGTTTTCGCAGCAATTTGCCGACCAATCGCAGGCAGTACTCAAACCAGTGGAAACCTCCAAGATATCGACAGGCTCAATCCCGCAACTCTCTCCAATAGAGGTAAACCGGGTCTTAAATCATGCAGGTAGATTAAAATATTTTGTAAATTCTTGGGAAAGAATTACTAATGATAAATTCATCTTGGCATGTATTGAAGGTTATAAAATACCTTTTCATACAAAACCTTTTCAATCTCAAATACCTAGTAATAAGAAACTTGGTACTAAACAATGTAAAGAACTAAAAATTGTTATTTCCGCACTAACTGACATGGGTGCAATCGAGAAATGCCAAATATAATTCATCTCATCATATTTTTTAGTGGAGAAACCGGGGGGGCGGTTATAGATTCGTGATTAATCTAAAGCATCTAAACGATTTTGTTATAACCGAACACTTTAAATTAGAAGATTACAAGACTGTTAAAAATATTATTACAAAAGATTCATTTATGGCAACGTTAGATCTCAAAGATGCTTATTTCTGCATACCCATACATAAAAAATACAGAAAGTATCTAAGATTTATTTACAATAACGAATTGTATCAATTTCTGTGTTTACCATTTGGACTCAGCTCAGCCCCCTTTCTATTTACAAAAGTTTTAAAGCCAGTGGTTTCATTTCTTAGATCGAAGGGCCTAGTATCGGTTAATTACCTTGATGATTTTTTACTCTTGGGAGATAGTAAAATTGAATGTCAATTCAACGTAACTGAATCTATTTCCTTGTTAGAGTCTCTAGGTTTTGTAATCAATTATCAGAAAAGTAAGCTAGCTCCTAGCCAAATTCGTAAATTCCTAGGTTTCCTGTACGATAGTAATAAAATGACTATTTCTCTACCAGATAACAAACAAGAGGCAATCGTAAATCGTATCACTACCTTTTCGAAGAAGAAAACATGTAAAATTAGAGATTTAGCAAAATTAATAGGTTACTTGATCTCCATATGCCCAGCTGTTAAGTATGGCTTAATGCACACCAGGGTGTTAGAACAACAAAAATATCTGGCCCTCAAAAAGACAAATAATCTTTTCGATCACAGAATTGTTATCTCTCAAGTAATTCTTACAGAGCTGGTCTGGTGGATGTCCGCCATTCCTAAGGCGTCAACATCCCTATTGCCAGTAACCTATACATTGAAGATCTATTCAGACGCTTCTAGATTAGGATGGGGGGTATTTTCAAATGGTGAAGCTACAGGGGGTTTCTGGGACTATATCGAATCCAACTTTCATATTAATTATCTAGAGCTTTTAGCCGCCTTTAATGGACTGCAATGTTTCGCCAACAAATTATCAAACTGTGCCGTATTGCTAAAAATTGACAACACCACTGCCATTTCATATATTAACCGAATGGGTGGCATTAAACATAAACAACTCGCTCGCTTAGCCAAACAGATTTGGCAGTGGTGTGAATCAAGAAACATTTACGTCTTTGCGACATATATCGAGTCTGCTCGTAACTTGCGTGCGGATTATGAATCTAGGGTACTTAATATTGAGACCGATTATTCTATAAGTCAGACTGCCTTTGATAAAATGGTGTTAGCATTTGGCGCGCCTCATATAGATTTATTTGCATCAAAAATAAACGCCAAATGCCAACACTTTGTTTCTTGGAAAAGAGATCCAGAATCAACTGCAGTGGATGCCTTCACTGTAAGCTGGTCCGATGTACACTTTTATGCTTTCCCACCCTTTTCTTTGATAATGAGAACCTTAAGTAAGATTATCATGGAGGAGGGAGAGGGGATAATGGTAGTTCCTGCATGGAAGGCACAACCTTGGTACCCGGTATTTACGAAGTTACTTATATCTAAACCACTTTACCTAGAGCCTAATAAATATCTTTTGTTGTCTCCCCTTAGAACTCCACATCCGCTATGGTTCCGGCTTACCCTGGTTGCAGGAGTGTTGTCCGGCAAGCCTTCGCATCACGAGCACTACCAGAGTCAGTAATTGATGTACTTGTTGCTTCACTCAGTGATAATACCTTAAAACAGTACAATGTTGCATTCAAGAAGTGGTGGACCTTTTCAAAATCGCAAAATGTCGATTTATATAGGCCAATGACTAATAACATTATTAATTTCTTAGACTTGACGTTTAACGAGGGAGCAAGCTACTCCACCCTTAGTACATTTAGATCAGCAATAAAATTCTTAATCAATGAAAAGATCGACGACAACCTCATAAATCGATACCTGAGAGGTGTCTTTAAAATTAGACCTGTCTTCCCCAAATATCGGAGCACTTGGGATCCTAATTTGGTGTTAGATTACCTGACATCTCTACATCCACTATCTTCTCTAGACCTGACTAGTCTTACTTATAAGTTAGTTATGTTACTGGCACTATGCACAGCACAAAGAATACAAACACTGATAAAAATTAAAACAGACAATATTACGAAAGTGGTAGATAGGGTAGAGATCCGAATACTGGACATTTTAAAGACGTCTCAACCAGGTAGAGCCCAACCTAAATTAATACTTCCATTTTTTTAAGACAAACCAGAATTATGTTTGGCTTCCACATTGATAGAATATCTTAATAGAACAAAACCTTATAGGCAAAATATAAAAGAACTTTTGATTACTATTAAAAGGCCACACCACACAGCTTCATCCCAATCTGTTTCGAGATGGATTAAAGCAGTGCTAAGTAAAGCTGGAGTCGATACTAGAGCGTTTTCAGCTTACAGCACACGTCACGCTGCAGTTTCCGCTGCTTATAGATCGGGCGTTAACATTGAAACGATTCGGACAACAGCAGGGTGGTCCGAAAGATCCAACACGTTTTTCAAATTTTATAATAGACCCTTAGAGGATTCATCGAACTTCGCAAGAAATGTTATATCTTCATTAAATACCTAGTTGTTGAGTGTTATAAAATTATTTTTTGTATGTACGTGTACTAGATTGTATGTAGTAATTCCCTTTGTAGGAATAAGCGGGCTCATGTCTAAGTATGATTTGAGGTTAAAACTTGTATATGTTGCTTTGATAAATAAAAGGTTTGGACATAATTTAGTTTTTTCCCTTCTCAACTTTAATTACTAAACAATAACAGTAACTCATAATAACCCAGATCCGCTAGCTCGCACTACACTTTAAACATCTACAGTATGTGTTCCAGGGACCGGACCGAAATATAATTCAAGATTAAACGACTTACCTGTAAGGAAGTTCAATCGGAATTATATGAGGTCCGGTCCACTGGAACACATCCCCTCCCTCCCTCTGGTAACAACAGGTACCTTATTCCCATCTGGTGCGATCTAGCTCTACAAAAATGCATAATGATGATAAGCAAGTATGGGCGACAGATGATTCACTCGTCTTCACTTTAAATATAGGGTGACCATTCGATTCATGCCTGATGCATCTACAGTATGTGTTCCAGTGGACTGGACCTCATATAATTCCGATTGAACTTCCTTACAGGTAAGTCGTTTAATCTTGAAATATCAATTATTGCATTTTCTTGGATATATATATATATATATATATATATATATATATATATATATATATATATATATATATATATATATATATATATATTGCGATGTTATGCTGCTATGCAAATAGAATGCCTTTATGTTTTAGTTTAATTGTGAACTGCACTCGCTAGATTGTTATCTCTCAGGGTCGCCTTTACTAATTTTTATTTGCCTTTACTATATTTTTTCTACACAATGAGACTAAAATACTTATAATTGAATTTTCAAGTATGGGTTCATTTCCTTGAAAATCTTTAAAACTTTAACTAAAAATATTATAGAACAATGGAATTTTAAGTAATCTTTAACTATTGAGAAATTTATTTAATGGGAAACTTTGCTTAACCTTGAAAAATTAATATTTTGACGTTTCGTCATAACCACACATATGAATGTGAACAACTTTATAAAATGAGGTAAGTTTGATCAATATTTTAGTTTTAATTAATTAATTAAATTCTTTATTACTTTATAGGTGATGTGCATCCTCTGCTTGAAGCCTTTTTACAATAATAATGGTACGTTGATTTAACCTCCGAATTAAATTATAAAATCGCACTTCAAACCTCTTATATTACACTAATGCTCTGCTTTTTAATAACACTTTCACAAACCTTTTTTGTTATGTAGTTAATAATGCTTCTCCCTTCTTGTAGCCCTTTATCAGGAACCGGTACGCCGCTTGCTCTCTCGAACTGCCCTGGATTCAGGAACTTGCGTAACTCAGGATACGAAGAATTTCCAGATAGCTAAAAATGTTGTAGGTCAAGAGTACCTGTTTGTCGTTACCTTTACAATTGAAATAACTATTCTCTTCTTCTAGGATCAAAGAGAAACTTTGAAGATCTTGCGCCTGTATTCATTTCGAACATCTTTTTGTAGTGAGTATTTTCCCCTATTTTAAACTTCTTCTTCTGTAGACTGCTTATTATGTTTGTTGGTTAAATAAATAACACCTTTACTATATTTTAAACTGGTTTTTAATCTTTATTTTTCATTAACAAAAATTATTACATCTTCCATTTTATAGTATATTAAGTATCAAGAACAGTAAGGACAGTTTACCGATCGACGACAATGTTTGGCGACTGAGCGAAGCGAAGTCGCCAATATTGGAGGAGATCGGTAAACTCCTTACTGTTTGAGATGCTTATACTATTTTTTGTACGACGATTATGAATACAAAGGTATTAACTAGGAAATATCCCCGAAAAAATAGATTTAAGATAATTTATTTTTGCCCTGTATATCCACCAAACATTAAGTAGGTTTTGTCGTTACCATGGAGACGTTTGTAATTACTATTATTTTTGAATGTCACGATATTTGTCAAACTCGTGAGAATGAGTGAATCTGAAAACGAATATAATTGGGATATTGAAGAGGCCTGAGCAAATTTAAATAAACAACATACATTTTTTTAAATAGTCCAATTATTTAGAAAATAAATGATTTCTCGCGAAAGAGACATCTAAAAATCATGCATTTATTTTATAATAAATTACATATAATTTACTTACCGTTCTGTTTTTGACAGAACTGAACGGTAAGTAATTACTTACCGACGCGTTTTTGCTTAGCAACCAGTAAATATAACCTACTGTTCTAAAACCAAGTATGGTAAACAATCCGAAATAGCATGGTCGTACAAAAAAGAATTATTATATCTCCTTTTTCTAAAATGTTTTTTTTAACCACCTCCCTAGAAACCACCATTCTTATTACCTTCATATTTTTCTTTCTTTGTTTCATAATTTAAAATACAAAATTAACTTTTCTTAGATGATTATTTAGTTTCTCATTATTTATATATCTCCATTGCAACCATGCATTATTATTGAAGAATGGTTGTTATGGATAAATTTTGATTGATATTTAAAATGGAATGCTATGTTTTGACTATTTTTAAATGTACTAAAAGCTATTTTACAATTTTTCCTTATTTCTAATAACAATTTTCTTTTCAGGTTTGAGCTTCAGATGTGATAACCTATACAGCCCAAATACTTCTTTTATGTAACAACAATAAACTAAATAGATAAATTTAAACTTGAACTCTGTTTTCATTAATGATTTTATATGAAAGTCAATGTTATGAATGTTCAACATCACAACTACCTCTTCTCTGTTCATCAAGCAATTTTAAAACAATAATGAACTTTTATTAACTTGAACTTGGTCAAAATATCATTACAATATATAAGACAAAAAACTATTTTATTCTCGTTACACGTTTGAACTCTCTTAAAGTTAATTTAATCTAATTGTCTATTACCTGGTTTTACTGACTTATCAATAATGTCTTACGTGCTACTTACGAAATATGCTACTCAAGCTAGATGTATTGGATTTGAGCAATTATGCACATATTGTAATAATGTGTTTTTCTAATTACTTCCCAACATCAGATTTAAAATTAAAGCAATACCCATAGTTTCTAACAAAAACCTATTTATTCAAATTTACCAAGTTTTATAATTATGCTACTCCATCACAAGAGATTAACTCGTACTCGCACTAAAACATGGTATGTAGAATTTCCTCCCTAAATTCTGGTTGGAAAGTTATTTTTTCTAATTTTGATTCGTTATAGTCCCTTTTTACACAAGTGCTAATATGGGAATACATATTGCAACTATTTTGAACGTCAATATGAAAAATTAGACCAATCTTTTAGATTCAGATTTATATTTTAGACAGCTTAGCTGTCGAAGAAATTGCCAGGTAGATTATGATAAACTTGTGAAACTTGTCCTAATCTTTTAAATTTATTTAATTTTTTAAGTTATTTAAATTGTAACCAAAGAGCAAAACTTGGTTCTGAAAAAAACTAGGCTATACACAAACACCATCGTATAATAACTTTTTTAGTGACGACATACGATGCTAACTCGTAAAGGAGTTTCAAGTGATCCAGAATGTAGTCAACCGTGATGTCAGTATATTTGACAACTAGCGTCTAGAGGCTGCAGCCGCTGACATGCGCTGCTTTGGCTATTTCTAGCAGTAGTATATTTCAACCCAAAACATTTCTATATTAAGGCACTATAAACTCTGAATTTTTATTACGAATGTGAATATATGATTTAAAATAATAATAAGATTACCGCATGAATGGTAAGACAAGGTTTGTTTTTGAAATTGTGAAGTTATAGAACGACAACGAACGTAAAAACGACAGTATTTAATGCTTAGGTTAATGCACTTTTCCTAAATAACTATAAAAAATAAAAAGTAGCTGCAACAAAATTAATTAATAAAACATTAATATTTATTGTAATCAAGCAATTTTAGTTTGAAATAATATTTAGTTTCAACTTCCGTAAAAAGTACAATAATGGATTACTTTACTGCCAATTAAGTTATCTGTTTTTTTTTAAATAAGGACTAATAAGACATGTTTAAGAATTTTTTATGCCTGCAGTATTTAAAAGTGCTACAATAAATTAAAAGTGCTAAAAATAGTCATCGCGCATGTCGGCAGTTGCAACCCCTAGACGCAAGTAGCGTTTTTAGTGCTCCGCCGAGATTCATCTAAATCAAACAGTGCGTTAGAAGGCTATAACATCGACGTACCGTTACTTTTACTAAGGAACGAGAAGTTGACCTTGTAAGCCGGGTTTCAGCATTATCTATTTTTATAGTTGCATGTGACTTTCACTGTTGTCTGTAATTTAAGAATGTCACACTAATAAATATGAGAAATAGTAATAATGGAGAGAAATCTCGTCAACAAGGTCAACACTCGATAGAAATTACATTTTATAGCGAATAGCTCGGCCTAAATTGGAATATAAAGAAAAATCTAATTGTTTTGATATGAAAGCTAATAGCGCTGACGATTTAATGCAAGTAAGTATTAACAATTTGAGACAATTGTCAGTTTGATGATAAGGCGTGATTTGGTTGAGTGTATTTGTCGTGTGATAACGGAAGGGAAGTAACTGATTTTGATGTATTCGTTAATTGGTTAAGTTCAGTTGTGATATAATTATTATTTCTAACCAAAGTAACAAACAAGGTTCGTGCTTGTATTCGTTTTACTGGCGGTTACTTCGTACTCTTTTGGATGTTCTGTTAGCGACCGGCAAGCATATTAATCGTTTGCTTCGCATCCACTTACACGGGTACAGAGTTGGCTGCTCGCTAACAGAACATTTAAAAGAGTACGTAGTAATCGCCACTGACTCGTCTCTATTTATTTGACGGAGTGGACTGGATTTGGGCCAGGAACATGCGCTCGTGCTTCCTATACACGAACAAATTCCAAAATTAATAGTTATTTGTGTATTTAGTGCGCGAGATGCTACTTTGGTTGCCAAGAATGAAAGTATTTTGACTAGGCGTAGCCGAGATTTAACTTTTTTTTAATTTATCACCTCTCATGTTGACCCCATTATCGTAAGCCTATACCCTCATACCCTGCAAATTCAATCCCAATGTTTCAAGTCTTTTAAGTATTAGAGTTGAGAGTTCAGAGCCCGTCGATCTTTCAACCGGAAGAAAGCCTAAAAAGCTTTCATTAATTTTAATGGAAACCTCATTGGGATTGGATTTGTGAATGGATACATACCTTACTAAGACTGTCATTTGCTCGATCTTGCTGACATCAGGAGTACAATCTAGAATAATTGAATAACATTTAGCTTTTTTAATCTCGCTAATAATATGAGATGTTATATTTTCACTTAAAAGAATAATTGTTTCATTTTGAATATCTTTTCCGAGATAGTGGACTTTAACTTCCTTTTTCTTGAGCACTCTGCGGATATGCTCTTCGATTACTGGATCAAACTGGGCAAGTAATTGAATAATTTGTAAAAAATTGCCATTACCGAAATCATAAAGTTTGTCACTTGTACCTCGGAGGGCTAAACAATTTTGAGCAAGCATTTTTAGTGTTTAAACAATTCGTAGAAGCACAATGTACCAGTAATTTACCACTGCGATAATGAATCTTTGTGAGTGACTGTCAATCGTTTTAGAGTACTGTATTCTTTGACTAAATTCAATCCAAGATTTTTGACTTTGGAATTGGTTTTTAGAGGTTTCATGTTCTTTTAAAGTCTCGGCGAGGTGCTTCCAATCTTTAAAACCTTCAGTAGAAAGAGAACTTAAAATAGAACCAAAAAGTTTGCAGCAAAAGCAATAAACACAGTTTTTTGCAATTGACTAACCAGTTACGTATGACTTTTTTACCATTTCTCATGTTTCTCAAATAATCAACTGCGCTAAATCTTCGACCGATATCATTATACGGAAAACCGTATTCCTTTTTTAATGGTTGAGGTGCTCCTTCTTCTACCAAAAAATATATTTCTGCTTCTGTTAAGCTAGTTGGCCAGGAACCCGGATCTGAATTTATTATCGTAGCAAATGTCACTTCTTTGGATTTCCCTGGAGTAGGTTCTTTGGATGTCCCTGAAGTAGGCTCCACTTGAGCAATATTGGTAGCTTGATTGGTAATGGATTCATAATTAAGATTTGAATCAGCTTCTAATATTTCTGTGTCGTCATCGTTCCTCTTCGTGCCTTGTAGGTAACTTAACAGACTTCCAGCCTGTTTTTGAATTTGAACTTGCTTTTCGACCCCTTTTCTTTTGTCCTGAGCACCCGATAATCTTTTAGATCCAGTCCAGTCCTAGATTTAGTCCATCAGACATTCTAAAAACAATTAAGAAAATGTTTCAATAAAAAATAATTGTTTTTTAAACGAAACAGAGGCGTTTTCGAATGTTTCAAGGCGAGATTTTGTTGGCTTTGTTTAGGGTAAATTGTTAAAAAAAACACTTTCTATTCCATTACTGACATTTCGGTTTTAATCAAACATTATTCAGAGATTCAAGGTTTGATTAAAACCGAAACGTCAGCCATGGAATAGAAAGTGTTCTTTTTTTAACAATTTACCCTAAACAAAGCCAACATAATCCCGCCTTGAAATATGTAAATAAGGGTTGGAAAAAACAAAAGATTTTTCGGATGTTTTGGAAAGATGCTCCCCTACGAGGGTTAATTTTTACCACTGACATTTACTTATAGCGAACATGAGTTGAGCGGTACCTTGTCGGTTCTTACTTACCTTTACTTACCTTTTGATTCTTCTTATGTATTACATATATATATATATATGTATTAAGGGTTTTTTTTAAATCGTTTAATTAGATTTAGAATATTTACTGTCAAAGTTACCATAAGCCGAAAAAATATTTTTCTGAACAACTACTTTTTGCTTGGACCCATATATTTTATTTTTAAAAAAGGCACTTTTACTTATTTCTGTTAGGTAGCAAGTAGGTATTGGGCCACCTGAGGCAGACGTTTTTGTGGGGGATGCAGTCGTCGTTAAGTACGGAATCTGCATTACCGACATTCTGTATTACCGGCATTTGGTTCGTCACTCGCCTAAATGGCAACGCTGTTGCTAGGGGAAACAGATGGCGCCAGTGTCGTTTTTGTACCGACATTCTGTATTATCGGCATTTGGTTCGTCACTCGGCTAAATGGTAGCGTCGTTGCTAGGGGAAAGCAGATGGCGCCGGTGTCGTTTTACGTGATTTTTGTACCGACATTCTGTATTATCGGCATTGGGTTCGTCACATGGCTAAATGGTAGCGTCGTTTCTAGGGGAAAGCAGATGGCGCCGGTGTCGTTTTACGTGATTTTTGTACCGACATTCTGTATTATCGGCATTTGGTTCGTCACATGGCTAAATGGAGTTAGTGTTGCTAGGGGAAAGCAGATGGCGCCGGTGTAGTTTTACGTGATTTTTGTACCGACATTCTGTATTATCGGCATTTGGTTCGTCATCATGAAGAAAGCTGTATTACCGATTACGGGCGTTCTGCTGATTGTTAATAGGGGGAGCCAAGGTTTATCATTTTATATTAATAAATTTTACCGATTTCTTAAAATAATTATCGTCGTCATTAATACTTTAATTACATATAATAATTTATATATTCTCATGTTTATTTACAAAAAAAAATGTTTTCATCGTTTATGCTATTCTCGTGCAATATCTCATGGGTAATGTGTATTGTGGTGACAAGATTCATTTGGTATTGTTATATCTGTTTGTGTTGGTGAATATTTCACCATTTACAACATAATCGTGAATAAAGTGGTTAGTGTATTTTTGCATACGAAACAATGGAACATTTATTTACGTTTAAATTTAGGCGATTAGCTTTACACCAATCACATAGAAAGTTAATGTTAGACTGCAAATATAAGCAATCATTGATATGTCGTACTTGATATATTTTAAATCGTCAGCAAATAATAGTTTCTCGCAATGTATAGATTGATGATGATGAATACCGCGTAGACACGTCCATTCGTGATGGGTATCTTGGAATACGTTCTGCTTGGTTCGGACATCTTGTATCCCTACCCCCTGGCATTTAATGTCATGCGTACCTTGCTATTTCTCTCTCTCTCTCTCTCTCTCGCTCTCTCCTTCTCACTCTCTCCTTATCATCTATTAGAGAGGACGCATTAAAGAGCCTTCTCTCTCTCTCAATGTCTCCTCTCTCACTCTCTTGCTCTTTCGCTCTCTCCTTATCACCTATTAGAGGACGCATTAAAGAGCATTCTCTCTCTCACTCTCTCTCCCTTCATCCTAATGCTAGTAAATGAAACAGTAATGGATAGAAGTAACCGTTACGTCTACTGTTCTGGGACTGGTTCTGACGGTTTTGTTATTCAAAAAGGCGTAAAAGCATACGATGTTTACTAAATTAAATGCGGGCCGATTACGAGAAGTCTCAGTACCGTCTACGATTATGTCCGAGAACATCCGACGAACTGTATAAATCTCTATGAAGGCTAAAAGAAAGCTGGGAATGGGCGTAAAGACAAACAAACCATTAGTAAAAAAGGGTCTCGCTAGAAAGATGAAGAAGGAGAAAACTGTCACTTTCAAAGGTGGCGTTTTAAAGAAGCTTGTTGGTGTAGTGAATCGTGCAAGCAAGAGACTCACGGGTAAAGACTTAATACATCATGCTCTGAGCGCTGCCAGAAGAGTCATTCAAAACGTGTATGGTCGCAAAAACGTTAAAGTACCCGAATTATTCCAGTGCCTAAAGCTACAGGGCGTATTTTACCACTCATACCAATTTTTGCTGGTCTCTCGGCTCTCGGAGCAATTATAGGAGGCGCTTCGGGCGTAGCAAAAGCTGTTAACACTGCTAATAATAATAAGAGACAGCTGGAAGAAACTACAAGGCATAATAAAAGTATGGAAGCTATCGCTTTAGGCGGTAAGAACGGGAACGCCCTTTACCTCAAACCGTTTAGAGCTGGCGGAGCTGCATTGTACTTAAAACCATACGTCGGGTCAAAAAACTGAATAACTTGCCTCGAAGACCACTTACAGACCTGGATATAATAAAACATGCTAAAGACATACCCTATTTTAGAGGTGTCTATATGAGAACAAGTCTACCTTCAACGAAACCTTTGCAATTCGAAAGAGCTATTGTTAATCTTGACAACGCTGGAGGACCGGGTACTCATTGGGTTGCTTATAGAAAGGATCGAAACGTGGTTTTGTACTATGACCCCTTCGGAGACCTAACTCTACCAGCTGGACTTGTGAAATATTTAGGGCCTCGCTGCGCCGTATACTACAACGTAGCCCAAGAACAAAAGTTCAATACATACAACTGCGGTCACCTGTGTCTACGATTTTTGTATAAAAGAGAGGTGAAAGTGTAAATCGGTTAAGTATGGCTAGGACCATTACGGTGTACGGTACAGGGAACAAGCTTTCTACGGATCGTATTTATCCACCTATAACACTAGATCACGTGCGTTACGAATATTCACTAGGTTTAGTCGGCTTATATACAAGTCATACGATACGGAATATATACCCAGGCAAAAATAAATTTTATTACGGAGAAAAGGTAATAACTATTGAACCGGGTAGCTACGAGTTGGCTGCAATCGTTAACTATATAAAGAATCAAATTAGTGGTGATCCGGAAGAGGGAGATCTGTTAATACAAATCAAAGCTAACACCAATACGGGAAAGTGTGAGATTGAATCCGCTACCGAGTTGATCGATTTTATCAAACCCGATAACATAGGATCCCTACTAGGATTTACGAAGCGCGTGCTAGAACCAGGTAGTAGACACGTATCAGATCGAATTGTCGATATACTTTCAACTCCAAACCTCTTTGTAGACACGAATATTACAGGCGGCTCATATAGAAACAATCAATCGGGTCATACAATCTTCGAATTCGGTGTTTGCGTACCACCCGGTTATCTGATTGAAAAGGAGCCATCGCATGTGATTTACTTTCCCATCACTGTCACAGAGATCGACAACATTACCATTAGACTAGTAGACGCGAGAGGAGAGTTGATAAATCTGTCTGAAGATACTTTCACGAGCATCAGGCTAGAACTTAAAAGTGAAAAATGGGAATAAACTTTAGCTATAAAAACATCAGCATATGTCCATCAAAGGTCATTCACCGTCGAACGTCGACCAGTGCAGACCTCCGATTAAAACTAACTAAAGGTCGCCGCTTATTTCTTGAATCTTTAGGCTTTAAAGTACGATAACAGCAGCAGCATGTCAAAACGAAATAAAATGCATATTAACACCGACACCTTTACCATTGATAAATTAAACATATTTAGGAAGCCGCGCGTCGATACAGATATAATAAAAGAAGATTTTTATACATATCTGCCGTTTACGTTAAACGCCAATCATTCCGACACCATTAGAATCAGCATACAAAATTCCGATAACGTCTTAGCTTTGCATGACAGCTACATCCTTGTTAAAGGTAGCATAACGCGTGCAGCAAACAAGCAATTCCTTCTGGTAAACAATTTCGCCCACTTTCTGTTTGATGAAATTCAACTAATATTAGGCGCAAATCAACTCATAGATGTATGTAAACAACCTGGCATTACAAGTACTATAAAAGGTCTCGTTTCACAGGGCGCCGAGGATAGAGCTTTAACCTGCAATGCAAGGAACTTAGGGATTACTAGCGATAATGAATTGTTACATAACCAGGGGAATAACATCTTTCATTTCACGTGTAGAATACCATTAAAAGATATCTTTGGATTTGCAGACGATTATAAAAAGTAATACCTCATATGAGTTGTCAGCTAGTTTTAATTCGCGCCAAGAACGATTTTAATTGCTATAAAAGCGACGCAGGTGATGCAGGTACCGATCTACATCGGTACCTGCATCAAGATTGATAAGCTCTAATGGGAAGTTACGCATATACTGTTATCAGATGAAAACAAAGTGAACCTGGTGGAGAGTTTAAGATATAATTCTTCTATTATCGCTCCGTTTAGACGTTGGGAATTACACGAGTTACCCTCGTTGGGAACTACTAAAAATCAGGTTTGGCGCTTAAAGAACTCCAATGATCTAGAGAAACCGCGCTGGGTCTTTGTAGTTTTACAAGACGAGCATCAGCTGGGTATAAGAACGGGTAACCCGACTACATTTACTCATTCGAACTTAGTCGACGTTAAGTTGTATTTAAATTCGCAAGTGTTCCCACATCAGCGTTTAAATCTCGATTTCGACCGTAAGGACTACATTCCTGCGTATCTGGATTATATTCGTTTTCGTGAGAACTACTACGACGGTATAGGTAGAGGTGCGGCTGAGAGCTGTTTACTCAGCTACAAATCGTATGAGTCGTATCCAGCTTTTGTTATTGACTGTTCAAGACAGGTACAGAGTTTTAAGGATTCTACTGTCGATATTAGACTAGAGCTCGAATCTTCTGCCGCATTTACGAACACAACTAAGGCGTATTGTTTGATCCTTCACGACTCATTAATCGGGTATAATGCGCTTAACAAGACCGTTACTAGACACGTACGCATACCATAATGAAGGTTGTTAAACAAAACAAGTCACTAAACATATGCAACCTAGACGAATGTAATACACCTTTACAACGACCAGGCGAGGATGTTAGGAAACATGGCGACCTGTTACCGATATCATGTCGAGCAATATTGAGCGGTCCATCTTCCTGCGGTAAAACTAATGCTATGTTAGGTTTACTTATTAGCGAAAACGGTTTAAAATTTGAAAATATCTACCTATACGCCAAGTCTTTATTTCAGCCTAAATATGAATTCTTAAGACGTGTTATGAAACCGCTTACAGGTATGGGATGTCATGAATTTAGCGAAAACGATGACTTAATCAGCCCCGGTGATGTTAAACCTAATTCTGTGTTCATTTTTGATTATATAATTTGCAGCAAGCAGGAAAAGATTAGAGAATATTTTAGCATGGGTAGGCATAACGGCGTCGACTGTTTTTATCTAGGTCAAACGTACGCCAAGTTACCGAAACATCTGATTAGGGACAATGCAAACCTAATTATTCTCTTTAGACAAGACGAGTTGAACTTAAAACAAGTGTTTAGCGATCATGTTGTAGGAGACGGTATTAGCTATGATCAGTTCAAAAACACTTGCTCTCTGTGTTGGAAGGAACCGCATGATTTCCTGGTAATTAATAAAGACTGCTCTCTAGACAGGGGCAGATATCGGAAGGGTTTTGATTCATATATAAGTTTATAATTAGAGTCGATTCGTTTAGTAGTCTCTGCATCGCCGACATGTCCAACACGTATGATCTGAGTTTAAAGCGTAAAATAATACACGCTCGTAATGCTATACGTAAGAAATTTGCATACTTTCGTCGTGATATAGCAGAAGCAGAACGTATGTATCGCGTCACGCACAATCCAGTTATATCGCCGCTGGAAACCATTGCTAAATCAGTAAACATCTCTAACGTAGCTCTATTGAAAATTAAACACAACCATCTGCTGCTACTACTACTACTACTGCTAGTTACATTCCCCTGTTGAAAGTTAAAAAACAGCCTGCTGCATCAGCATCATCATCATCATCGGAAGCAGATGAAGAAGAAGAAGAAGAATCTAATAAAACTTATGATCTCCCTACTCATTACGGTATGCTAATAGCTAACGCTGTCGGAAACAAAAATATAGATAGAACTAGATTCGGTATTAGATATAAAATTGATCGAGACGCGTGGACATTTGCATCTTCCCCTGTGACTATGCGTGATACAAACATCATAATTAAAAACAACGTTTTCGAAGCAACACCCGGTCTGTTTGACTTACTCACTTTTAGAGAATTAGAGTCTACACCATCGCAAGATGATATTAATAATTATATGCAGATAATAGCCCTTACTAATGCGCATAAGAAATCCTATAGACCACACGGTAAACTAACAGCTGTTAAACATTGGAAGTATGATTATATAATTAAACCGAACTTACCCAGAATCAAAGGTTTAGGCATTAGACTATCATCATCATCGTCAAATTTTAAAAATTAAGCGATTGCAAAGTCGAATACGTCTACTGGAATAAGGCTAACGAGCTAGTGGACAGGCTACGTTTGTTATATGCTGTAAAGAGTGCCGGCAACAGTAGTCCACAGAATGAAAACGAAATAATATCAATTATAAGTGAACTTAAGGAGGAAGGCATCATAGAATAAAATATTTCGGGGTATATAAGGATATATTGCTTTTAACATTATTCAGTATTCATCAAACACGGCTGCTGCTAATATAATTATTTGAGACGTTGCTCTCTCAGTGTCGTTGAGATTAATTGTATTACTCTATGATGAGTGCTAAACAAACCGTTGTTGATGTAATACATAGGGCTGCTAGAAAAAACTTTCAAAGACGTCGCACTATAATAAAAAATTTCCAGGATTTGTTCCATGCTGACTTATCCGAGTTTATGCCCTATGCTAAAGTAAATAAAGGGTATCGTTACATACTGCTGCTGATAAACTGTTATTCGAAATATCTGTATGCACGACCGTTGAAAACTAAATCCAGAGAAGAGGTGACAAAGCAGGTCCGCAGCATCTTTAAGAGTGCTAATGCAGTCATACCTATGAATCTTCAGGCGGATCTCGGGAAAGAGTTTTACAATAAACATTTTAAACGATTAATGAAAGAGCACAGTATAAATCATTACTCTACATATTCCGTAATTAAGGCTTCAATAGTTGAACGCGTTATCCGTACAATTAAGCAAAAGCTGTATAAAGAGTTTAGCTACCGTGGATCATTTAAATGGATAGATATATTACAGCGGGTAGTTGACAGCTACAACAACACCAGACATAGAACGACAGGCCGAGCTCCTGCTACTGTTACACCTACGACCCAACTAGCCGTTTATGACACTAATGTAAAAGCGTATGTCGCTGCAGGAAGTAAGCGTAAACTAGACTTGAATGACCTCGTACGTATTAGTAAGTTCAAAGGAGTCTTTTCTAAGGGATACACGGCCAACTGGTTAACTGATTTTTCAAAATAGTTAAAGTTCAATTTACAAAACCTGTCACATATCTGCTGGAAGATCTTCATGGGGTTGCTGTCCGAGGAGCTTTCTACGAGTTCGAGCTGCAGAAAACCAAACAGCCAGACGTTTACTTAGTTGAAAAAGTACTTAAACACCGCAGCAATGGTGACATTTACGTCAAATGGCTTGGTTTAAACGAAAAGTCCAGGATAAAGGCTAAAGATGTTCTCCCATGACAGTTCTTACCTATATGACGTTTATATTACTAGATTAAATAAAGTATGTTGAGGTTTAAGTTTAATCTATAGTTAATAGTCTATTAAGTAAATGTTAAGTGTTAGAATATATATCTATAAGTTGATCTAAGTTTTTAGTTAGAAAATTAATTTGTAACACGCTCATATAACATATCTAGTTTATATTAAGTAATAAAGTATTATACTATATATAACTATAATCACCTAATTTAAGCCGATTTACAATAGAATATTAGTAATATTGTGTAACTTTACGAAAAATAATAAAAAAACAGTAAAACATTTATCGATTTTTATTTTCACGTATAAAATAACAAAGCCGTCCGAACCAATCCCAGAACAGTAGACGTTACGATTACCTCTATCCAATGTTGTTTCGTTTACTAGTATTAGGATGAAGGGAGAGAGCAAGAAGGAGAGAGTGAAAAGGATAGTGAGAGAGCGAGAAGGAGAAAGAAAGAAAGCGAGAAGGAGGGAGTGAGAGAGCGAAAGGAGGCTCTTTAATGCGACCTTTAATAGCATCAGTACATAGGTAATACAGATTTCTTCATGACTCCGTCTAGTAGTAGTACATAGGTCGTCGATAATACAGATTTCTTCATGACGCCCTCTGTTGACGGTATGACAGATTCAGTACAGTTTCAAATTTAGCGCCACATGTGATATAAAATGGCTGCAGACTCTAATTGAAGGGTCTCTAATACAGTACTCTTTTTACGCGACCTCTCTACATACCGGTAATACCGATTTCTTCATTACGCCCTCTAGTAGTAGTACACAGTCTGTCGGTAATACAGACCCCTTCATGACGCCCTCTATTACCAACTAGTAGAACGACCGTAATCGGTTAGGACGTGAAGGGAATAATTAAACACTAGCGCCCTCTGTTTTTTCCTAGCAACACTAACACCATTTAGCCGAGCGCCGAACCAACTGCCGGTAATATACAAGGCCGGTAATACAGATTCCGCACTTCGAGACAAAAATCCCTAGATTAGAGAGAGATCGACATAAAAAGTCCCCAGATTAGAGAGAGATCGACATAAAAAGTCCCCAGATTTGACGTAAAACGACACTGGCGCCATCTGTTTTCCCCTAGCAACAACGCTACCATTTAGCCAAGTGACGAACCAAATGCCGATAATACAGAATGTCGGTAATACAGATTCCGTACTTAACCACCTAGAGAGAGTGACAGACAAAAAGTCACCAGATTAGAGAGAGACAGAAAATCTAGGGTCCCTAGAACTGTCTGGGCCAGGTGGTCCAATACCTACTTGCTCCATTATCAATATACTTCACTTTATTCAACTTGTCCAAATCTTCTCTCAACTTTTTTACCTGTTTACTGATAGTTGATTGAAATTTATCAATATCGTCTATGATTTCCTTAGATGCTATTATATTTTGATTGGCTTCCTTTATATGGTTGTTAATATATGCATACAACTTGTCTTTAATTTCATCTACATACACCTTATTTGTTGTATCTTTAAGGTCCTCCTCCAGCTGTTAGTTTGCTAATAGTATCATTTGTAAAATTTAAAATGTTGTCTATAGCAGATCTAGAGCGCTCCACCGCTTGATCTGCACTGACTATGTGTCTAGTAAGACGGTCAAACAAACTCTTTTTTATGGAGTCTACATTACTTTGAGACTTGTTGATCAGAACGGTGAATTGGTGGGCTTTGGAAACAAACAAGTTACCATCACATTAGAGCTGAAGATATCTGTAGAAGAATTGTTATTACGAATGATAGATTTGATAAAGGGATACCTGAAATCTGGTTAAAGAGGTTATGGGGCTAATTATTTCCTATAAAAAGAAAGACATTTCACAACCTTGCAACAGTGAGCAGTTGTTCGCCAACAAGTACGTACCGCTGACATACGAAGACGTGCAGGTTTTACAATCTTTGGGTTATACAGTGTTGAGTAAATATGGAAGACGGGTTAAAAACCATATTCAGCGAGGTCCGCTTTAATGATATGATTGTCGAATGCGATCGACGTTCTTATCATCCATATGCAACTATATGGTTATACAAAAAGCTGATCTGATAACAGCTATCTACAACGGTGTTGTTTACATCGAAGCTACTCTCACACCATCCGATGCAGCAAAAGTATACAACCTTACGAATAACGCACCACTCTTTCTATTTGATGAAATACGTTTCGTATTGGGGGATCAAACAATAGAAGTTGTACGGATGCCAGGCATCAACAGTTCAATGAAAGGTTAAGTTTCCTACTCTACAGAACAAACAAATTATTTAAAGCAAGCTGGTTGGAGTCCCTTCAACGAAGAACTGCAGATTGTAGATGTTACTAAAAAATCTTTCTGTGCTTCCATCCCTCTACGACACTTCTTAGGATTTGCTGAAGGATATAGAAAACCAATTATTAACATGCGACAGGAACTGATCCTTGTGCGAGCAAAATCTGACTTGGATTGCTATAAGGGTGAAACTAATGTTAAGATTGCTATTACCAAAATGTTGTGGAAAGTACCCTATGTAATTCCAAACGATGCAACAAAACTAAACTTGTATGAAAAAATTAATAAAAATGCTATCATTCCAGTTAGCTTTCATGCAAGAGATCTATTCATATATCCAACCTTACCTGCTTCGAGATCTTTAGTGTGGCCTGTAAAGAGCAGCACAGGCTTCCAAAGACCTCAGTGGATATTGGTTGCGTTTCAAACAGGGAAACGTAACAGCAAACAAGCTGTAGCATCTGATTTTAATCATGTGTCTGCGACTAGTGTGAAAGCTAGCATATCAACAACAGAAGATATCCTTATGAACAACAGAATTTCGATTTCGCTAACAACAAGTACACTGATGTTTACGATGAATACCTTAACTTTAGAACTCAATATTATGATGATAATATTGCAGGTTCTTTGTTTGATTACAAACAGTTTAAAGATAAACCTATTTTTATAGTTAATTGTACTAAGCAGAATGAAAGTGTATACAATGCTGTTGTTGACTTGAAGTTAGAGGTAGAGGCTGTCAATTCTTTTGATCCAAACATATTATCCAAACAACTTATTTTACACGATGTTCTTTTTGAATATGAACCATTTACCGGATTAGTACGTAAAACATAATTTTGTAAATATATAAGATGTTTACTTCTTTTTATTTCCTTTACCCTTCTCAATATAAGCTATGATGTATCTTCATTTGAACGATATTAAATGCGGACGATACGTATGTTGATTATGAAGATAACACACAATAATAAAAAGGCAGAACAAGTACATGTTTCAACAGTTCTCTGCAAGCAGTTGAAAGAGTGTGTGTTATAATGGCTTCTAACAAAAGAAATTTCCCGTTTCCAAGTATCTCAGAATCTAAAAAGTTTAAAATGGATGATGTTTCTTCAACGATAGACCGCTTTCAATTTCATGCTACAAGACAATATGTTAAATGGTCGCCTTGTGAACAGTTGTGGGAAGAAGATCTTCTGAACACTCTACAGTTCTGGTTAAACGAAGATAATACTAAACTAATTAAAATTGGTTTAAACCCTTCTACGAATTTTACACCTGTTGTGAAACTTTACGATTATGTTATAAAAACTATTGTTACCATGACTCCTGAAGTCTGGCATACGTTTATTTCTAAAAAGGAACAAATACTAGAAAGCTTTGATTATAAACAAGATATTGGGTTTGATGAATTTATAGTGCGTTTCATGAACTCAATTAACGCAATACAAATACATCACTATGCTGGGGCTTTCATTGTTTTGGAAATGCAGAGTTTAAAGACTCTATGGGATGCAACCGGTTTAATCAACTATAAGCTATTCCTGTTACAACATCAAGAATTTGCTGTTTATTATAACAACATTATACATAGTGCAACACAGATGCAAGCTAGAGGAGATGATCTTGAAAACATAAAGTTTATATTAAATAGTTGCTTAAATGTAAATATGTATGTTTACAATAAAACTTATTAGTCTACAATAAAACTTAGTCTACATCCATTAATTCATCATTAATCCTATAATGTCCCCACGGTAAAGTATCAATACCATTATCTAGTATAAATCTTTTATTATCTTCATTCGAAAGAGCTCTCTTTTTTTGTTCAACACTATATACATTATGTTGCTTACTTTGTATACTACTCTGGTTAACAATTTTTACATAATTATCTCTAAAACAACTTAAATAGTCGTCAAAATTTAAATTACATTTTACAATTTGATTTACAGTTCCTTTAGCCTTTTTTATAACATCTAAACCATAAATTTGAATTGCATACATTTTTGCTTTTAACCCAACAAATTCATACAGAATATATCCTTTATTTTCATCCTTCATTAAACCCAATACCTTTTTATTACAAAGTGGAATATTAAAAGGATTACCTTTAGCATAATCAGAAGTGTCAAACATATTAATGTTGTTTTTAATAACTTCATACACATCATCGCATGTTATTTCATATAACAAACTATCTGTATCCATATAAAGAAGCTTACAGTCCTTGGAATTAAATTGTTTTAACATAAACTGATAGTGAAAGTCATACATTAAAGTTTTTGAAATGGCAAGGACTGCCATACCAACATATATAGGTTTATTAAATAAAATCTCAAGTTTATTTAGTTCAACAGCAACCAAATCTACTAAAAATGGTCCGGCTATGGAAATTAGGCTTAGAAATATAAAGATAATATGCAACACTATTGGCTGAATGTTTATATTTAATAGTATCTTTGGTTTCATCATCTTTAAAATCTTTTACCAAACATTCTAAATCTGCATAAATTGTAAAAGGTACTTGAAGTTTATGATGATGGTTCTTAAAATGAACAGTAGTACCAGGTTTTGGCATAACTATTTTACACTTATTTACAGCCCTACAATCTATTTTATGAATATTTAATTTTTGTTCGTTATGAAAATAGTGCAAACATCTATCACAAATAAATGTTTTTCTACGGTGTGATGTAAGTTGACTCTTAACAAATCTAGACAAGTTTTTAATCCAACAAAAATAATATTTTATTGAAGCTTGCTTTGAATGGCCGTTTTCAATCTCATCATCAATTTCTTCGTTTTATTTTTCAATTTCATAAGTTTCCTGAATCATTGCAAATTTACATGTTGTTGTTTCTTTTCATTACATAAATAAAGCGGAACGGTTACATAAGTTTTTCTGATTTTCTAATCAAACCATAAATGTTTATCGAAATATTTGGGTTTTGTTTAAAAAATTTTGACAATTGATCAAACGACATTGGAAAATTAATTCCCTCAAAATTTAACACTTCCCCATAATAGGGGTATGAATTTACCCTAACTGAATCTCTTGGAGGTGAAAATAACGCAGATACTAAAGCCCAACCGAAGCAAGCTTCGTCATTATTTTTTACATTTATTATCGCCTTTTTTAATTTTATTTATTTAGGCAAATCTATATAAGATGATGCGTGAAGTAACGTAACTTTATTGATATTTACCGTTAGGGAAATAATTTTCGATAGAGCCCACCCACTTCCCTGCTCTTCGAACTCGGTTATTTTTTCCATTAATACGGTTCTAATGTGCTTTTGGAACCATTCATTCAAAGCATCTCGATCCCTTAAAGTTGAAAACAGCGATTTATAATTTTTGGTGTTGAATGTAAATTCTTTGAACAGCAACTCCTCTGTATTACCAACTGGTTTTGTAAATTCTGCGCAAAATTCCATGTTTATTTTTAGTGGTATTGATGAAATATGTTTTTTTATATTGGTCCAAAAAAGCGTAAATCAGTCTTCGAAAAATGCATTCAAATCCTTATGTATTAAGTTTATTAAAATTGAAGTTTGTAAACGGGATTGAAATGCGGATGTTAAATCCCTCCAAATTACACGACCTTTCAGGTTCTGGTCAAGCTTTGCTCCAGCACCCGTTTTTCCTAAAAAATAACTTTTTTGACAAAACTAAAAACAATAATTATTTATATTTTTACCTTGCAGAAACTGCTTGAATAACTCTTCATATCGACTCTATTGCCCAGCCACAGCTTGAATGTGTTTTTTATTTGCAGTTGTTAAAATTTGATTATTTGTATTTACTTCAACACTTAGTAATCTTAAATTATAATTAATTAATTTTATGTATTTTTCAATTTTAGGTTGTATTAACGTTTCTTTGTTTTTTATACGTTTCTTGAACCATTTTCAACACAAGATCAATTTTATTTAAGAATTCTTGAGACATTTTTAGTTTGTTGTAGGTACAGTATGATGTGTACAAAAACAACTTTTAGAATGAAATGCTCACGCACATGCTTGCTTATATATGCATCAAACGACCTTGTTGTTTTCATCAAAAGTATAACCTTTACTAAAAGTAAAAAAACATCTAGAAAAATTATGTTTATTTATTTATTAAAGCATACAGATACAAATAAGAAAATAATATTTGTTTTATTTATAATATTTATAATATTTTTTGTATATATGTGCGAAAGAGGAAAGCTCCAAACTTTAGTAGATAAGTATAAGAATGATTTTGGTTGCGTTTTCTAAATATCTACAAATTTAAGTATAGCTGTTTTTCGGTCTTTTCCAATGTCCTGTTGTCCTTTATATACCAATGCTACAGATGAAATTGCTTTATTTAGAGCTGTAATTCTTGCTTCGGATAGTATTTTTGAAAATTGTCCTGGTAGAAACATTGAGTTGTCTGCTGTTTCAACAATAATCTTGAGTCCATATTTCGTACTCACAGATTTTATTTTTTCCAATTTATACTGTCGATCGATCACCTAGTCATCAATATCTATCAAAGGTTTTAATTGCAGCTGCCCAGCGTTGTTAGGTTCTTTTAAAAACTCTATTTGGAACTATTTTTCTAGAAGTTTATCTAGTGATTTTTTTAGAAGGACTAAATAACTATTGCAGAATGTCTCTATTTATATGTTTGTGCATATGAAAATTGTTTTTCTAGTTAGAACTAATGAAAAAACAATTTTCAATATTGGAAAAAAATATTTTTTTACCTTGATAATGTCCTGTGTACAAATCAATTTTTATTAGCAAAATATGTTTACATCCTGTCTTTTCTTATCACCTGTTTTTCTTCAACTTTGATATGTGTATATATTAAGATTTACCTTTATAAAAATCATTTATCATATTACTGCGTTATCTGTTGTTTAAACTAGGTAAGAAATATTTATTTTTATAATCAAAATTTTTTACTTTTTTAAATTATGTTAGAAATGTCTTGTATAAGCTATGGTAGATATGGATTCAATCCTATTAATCTATATTGGTACATTTATCTTGTTGCTACAGCTGATAATATTAAAATAATGGCTGATCCGAACAACCTAGAAGGGAGAGCATTAAGGGACTTTTTCGATAATAAAGGTGTTCAGGAAGCTAATCAACATCGAATACCTTTAGAAATTTATAAGTGTGAACAATCAAGAAGAACAAGGTTAAAAGAACAGGGTAAAATCGATCTGTGAAAATTATGTGTAAATTATTTTTTCTATAAGAAAAATTAAAGTTTTTGTGTTATCTCAAAAAGGTGTTTTATTTATAGAAACTCTTTTAAAGATAATAACCTCCTTCCTATGTAGATAATGTTTTTTAATGCAAAGAATTTTTTTAAAAGAAGCTTGGTTAATTTACATTTATTAAATGAACTAAATAAAATTTTTACACCTGATTGATGTTTTTATTTATAGATTAAAAAGCTTTTTGGGTTTTCTTTAATTAAGGTTTTACCTGTTTAGTATGTAGGTATATTTTAAAATAAAAAAAGCTTTTCATATAGTCTAATTAATAAAACAAATATTATTTTCTTATTTGTATCTGTTATTTAGAGGTTGTCTCCTAAACAAAAATACTTTTTTACTTTTAGTAAAGGGTTCCTTTAGATATATATGAACTAAGTTGAATAATAATAATTTTATTATCTAACTCACCCCAAAATAATGGTGGCAACAATATAAATCACAAAACCTTTTGTAAAACTTGTTTTAAACTCACTCTAAATAATGGCTTTTACTTAGGTTCTCCACGTTAAAACATAATTGATAAAAAATAGTTTGTGCTTTGAAACTTCCTTTTTCTATTTTGATGATTGACATGATTGCAGCATTGGGTTATTTAATAAAAACTAATTTTTAGCTTATATTATTACAGTCAAATAATAATTGTGAATAACAGATGGCTGCACTAGGATGTTTTAGCGCATAAATATGTATTGACAACCAACATGTTTACATGTGATATCATTTAGCGGGCTTATCTAATAAGAGGATTTGTATACATGCATACCGCCATTTAAATTAACCAATCAGCTGCTTTGTTTACATCTGGGGAAATTATCTAGTAATTTTTATTATTATTTTTTTAAATATTTGGTCACCCGGTATGTGCGATATCATTTAGCAGGCTTATCTAATAAAAGGATTTGTTTACATATGCTTGGCGGACTTAGCTAATAACCAATAAGAGCATTTGTTTACATGCATACCGCCATTTAAATCAACCAATCAGCTGCTTTGTTTACATTTCAAATCTAGTGACTTTCTGGTAATATCATTTTGGCAACCTGTATGTTTACATATAACATATGCTTGGCAGGCATAGCTAATAACTAATAAGAGAATTTGTTTACATGCATACCGCCATTTAAATCAACCAATCAGCTGCTTTGTTTACATTTCAAATCTAGTGACTTTCTGGTAATATCATTTTAGCAACCTGGTAATTTAAAATTTTTAAATTAACCAATCAGCTGCTTTGTTCCATGCTTCCGGCAGCCATATTTGTTTACATCCGGCGGCCATATTGTTTACATCCGGCGGCCATATTGTTTACATCCGGCGACCATGTTTGTTTACCTATAACATGTGCTTCTGACCTCACTTCCTGCGCTAGAAGGTACATTACGGTACTACTAATAATCAATAAATTGTCTATACTTTTTTCGTTTCATAATTTATAGTTCTGATGCTTATATACAATAATACACGTTTCAAATGGAAACTGGTCATTTAAATTCGAAAATGACCAGAATCTAAAATTATCTTAAAAGTTTTCAAAAAGCTGTTTTAAAACAATTACAAAAAAAACATGATTTAAACATACGATAAAAACATGTTTAAAAAGAAATAGTTTAAAACTAAGTTTGATATTTTAAACTGGTTTTAAACATGTGTTTTAAACAAAATGTTTTAAACTTGCCAACCCTGACACACATACACCTTTTTAATTCCAGAATTTGGAATTAAGGGTTGAATTGGTTAAATAGCGTTACTCTAGTGACGTTTGACTTGAAGCACTGGACAATAAGCGCTTTCCATTTATAAGTATTGCCTAAGGGCCAGTATTATAAAACTTTTTACTTCCTAGATAAAACTTACTTTGAGAGTAAATTAATTTATTCTGTCAATTTGCATATGAAATTGACAGAACATATGAATTTACTCTCAAAGTAAATTTTATCTAGGAAGTAAAAAGTTTTATAATACAGGCCCTAAGTGTATAAGAATATATTGGACCATCAGGCAGATCATACTGTATTTATTACCTGCAAGTCCCTACAGATTTTGTTCATTACAATAATACTAGACAATTTCTCTAAATAAAGGCGTAGTACTACTTATATTTGTGGCAGAATCTCTTTGCATGAATGCGCCCTTTCGCCGAACTGAAGTGTCCCTGCGCCGAATTATCTCCTTGCCAAAAAGGCCGCATCTAAATGGCCGTGTCGAAATGACCGGCTCCGGTGTTGTTATGACCCTGAATCTTTATATTGAGTCACAGACGCCAGGTAAGGTGTATTCTTGATCAGAGTACATAAGCTTATTTCCACTGAAACCAATACTGATATGGGCACCGTAGCAAAAGAACAAATGATTTTTATGTCTATGTCAAATTCCTTCAAACGTAAAGTTTAGTTTTGAATATGCAAGCTTTATATGCAAGGTACTTTGATAAACATAAAAATGACTAATATATTGTCAGTGGGTTTCAGAGAATAGGTAGTAGTTTGTAAATTTCTTTGAACAATTGACAATCTTTTTTGGTACAGATTTAAAGTATAAATACATTTTTAAAAAGTTATAAACAGTATAATAAGTGGTATAATAAGTGGTTTAATAAGTAGTACTTGAGCGTATTATCTCTAAATTAAAAATTAGTGATTAATAGATCGATTGATAAGCTAGATGGCCAGAAGATCTGAATGAAAAAATATAATAAAAAATTATGAATATTTGAAATAAACAGGTAGCATGAATAAAAACATTGTTATATCTAACAAAAAATGAAGAATTATATAATTTCTTTGAAATAAGGAATTGATTTGAGAAACACCCTATGACCTAATGCATAGGTCTTGTGACGTTTATGTATAAAGCTGTATAAAAAATGAGACTTCAAAGATGTCAAGATATCAAACGCAAACGAAAGCTAAATGCATTGATACAAATAAATATGGTTTTTCACTCAATTTTAAGACGTATTGAGAAACTTATTGCAAATGTGGTAATAGACGGACACTATCATTTCATTAGATTTCCTATCAGAATAATTGATACCTACATATACTCAAAGAAAAAAAGGTATGACCTGTTTCATAATTGTGAACATCGCGCCCGAAGAATTTAGCTAAGTAATCTAAAAAAATTGAAACTATTTAGCCTTTACATTACCTACTCATTTTCATTACCGCCACTTGCTGGCAATTGGTTAGGGGCCTTAATTATCATACTACCTACACCGCCCGATTTGTCTGATTCATAATAATGATCAGGATAACGCTTCATTGTCATTATATTAGTTAGATCTTCCGAAATATATAAAATGTACTTGTAAATGAGTACTTTTCTCCAATGATTAAGTATTAGACATAAAAAAGATTAAAGATTAGAACGTTAATGTCTAAACGCGCATATTTCAACGGAATTATTACCTATCAACCGATATCTTTTGAAGTACCCATTATTTAAAGATAAGATGATGGTAAGTATAAAACTATGCTCAGAAAGAGAATCAATCATATTCTTCCACAACACTGACTAAAATGAAGTACCTTATTCTCACAGTTTTGGCTATAGTTGCTGTGGCGCAGGTAATATAGTTTAAATATATTTAAACAATGATCTGAAATATTTAAAATAACAAATATTCTAAATTTAGGCTACCAGAGACTGGTCTAAAATAAAACCTAAGCATCTCCATGTAATGCCTAGAATGCCTGCTGTTGCACCAAAGATAGTAGGTGGTATAGAAGTAGAAGGACCAGGTGGCGTACCCTATCAGGTATTTCATTTATAAATACATATACATAATTCTTCATTGCATTCATGCGATGCCTTCTTGTTTTATAGGCTGCCGTAATTAGCAGTCGCGGTGCATTTTGTGGTGGTTCTGTTATACGTGACGATGCAGTTCTCACAGCAGCACATTGCGTTGATGAGTAAGTTTCTGCTAAAAAGAATTCTTTTGTGAATTAAGATACTACATTTTTAAGAATTAAATGTAAAGTAATTGAAATATTGGAAGTGGAAGTAATGATAAATAATAATCTTTGCATTGTGTTCATTGCAGTGCTAGTTCAGCAGAAGTAATAGCGCATGCTCATAGAATATTTGAAGACGAAGATCATCAGCAGATCATTCAATCCAGGGAAATCAAGGTTCACGAAGATTGGGATCCGTTCAGAATCTCAAACGATATTGCCGTTATTCTTCTTTCCAAGAAAATCGAATTCCACGGTAAGTTGTAATAACTTGTTTTTAAATAAGAATCCGTTTTATAACTAAGCAATACGTTTTTAGAACTTCTTTGGGCAGTTGAACTATACACCGACACTGCTTCTCTTGAAGATGAAGAAGGATTAGTTAGTGGTTGGGGAAGATATTCAGATGAATCTGGATCTCTTAGTGAAGTTTTACTTTACACTACAGACAAGATTATCTCTAACCAAGAATGTGAAAGATTCTTTGGTAGCTACGTCACTAAAAATAACATCTGTCTTAATGGTAGCCATGGTAAAGGTGCTTGCAATGGAGATTCTGGTGGTCCTCTTATAGTAGCTCTTGACGATGGAAGCCCAAGGCCCTGGAGACAAGTTGGTATTGTATCCTTTGGAAGTGGAGCAGGTTGTGAAAAGGGCTATCCTTCTGTTTTTACAAGAGTTTCGGAATATGTTGCATGGATTGAGCAACAACTTGCTTGAAGATGTTTGATGAACTTGATGAATATTCAAGGAGCGTTGAATAAAACATAAATGTAATTATAACATTATTATTCTGTGACAGTGTTGTACAGTTTGACTAATAAAAGTTTAATTGAAATTCTTAATTTAAATTCTTTTTTCTTTGGAAAAAGAAGACAATTTTTGTGAAAGTATCTTAGTTCTAGTGTGTGATCGGCTACTATTTGTAGAAAAATCTCCGATCTTTGTACAACGTGAATGGAAATGATGTCCATATCGTACGAGGACAATCGTTCGCGGGTGGTATGAGCATTCCACTCAAGTTGTACAGTATATCTTTTCTTCAAATAAGCAAATCTATTAAAAAATAGATTAACTATTTTATTCATAAATTGAATATAGGGTGTAATGATTAAAATAGTTAATCATTTTAATTTGCTAAATTTAGCCTCTGTAAATTTAAGGTTTGGTTATTACAAATCAAATATCAATTATTGCATTTTCTTGGATATATTCAAGACAAAAAACTATTTTATTCTCGTTACACGTTTGAACTCTCTTAAAGTTAATTTAATCTAATTGTCTATTACCTGGTTTTACTGACTTATTAATAATGTCTTACATGCTACTTACGGAATATGCTACTCAAGCAAGATGTATTGGACTTGAGCAATTATGCAGATATTATTTTAAATATGGTATTTCATTGCAAAATTAACTTAAAATGATGCAGAATATTGAAGACTAAAATAAATCGTGACATCAAATCAATGCATTGAGCAATTAAGTCATACAACTTACAAACGTTTCTTATACGTTAAGAACATTTCAATTTTTAACAAAGATCATAGTCTAAAAAATAATGAACGATACTTGAGTACGAGATAGTTGATAATGTGTACAGAAAACTTTTCTTATGCCTTTTTTTTCTAAAATATTTACTTTCTAAGTTATTTAAAGTTCAAGCTTTTAGCCCGGTCCTCCACTTTGCTAGACATTCTCTTTGTCATGTAATGCCAAAGATTGTAGTTTGTTGAACATGAAATAATTTGTCACTAAAGCTTCATTTTGTCTAAGCCACAAAATACTAAGGATGACTGTTGATTTTGAAATACATTGGTAAATAAAACACATGTTCTCTTTACTTACGCTGCAGCTTGTTTAACTTAAAAATAAATTCAAGGTCTAATAACAACTTTAAAATAAAAATATCTAATTTTTAAAGAGAACATTTGGCTTCCTAATAATGTAAGTTAATAAATTAAAGGACAATTTTTATTAGTGTGAACTGCTTTGAATTCAATTTAAAAAACGTAAAAGCTATTCGGCTTTATAAGCAAATTACAAATTACGGGTTCTAAATCTGCGATGTTGATAGATTGTTTACAACCTGAATAATAACTAGATTCCAGTAATTCTTTTCAGTAAAACTGAAACCATCAAGGAATAAATAAACATCAAACGCTAAGTACTGTTTATGATCTGATAACAGCAATTTGTATTAAACAATCTTTATTTCGTACTCGCGCTTGTATATAAAATGTCTCGTTCTGGCTTACGACTTTTTGATTGTTACCTATAATGAATACATAATTCTCATTAGTGTAAATAGTTTATTGTAGTTATTAGATTATTTATTACAATAAAATCAGACTGCCTGAGACAGTTGTGTATACACAACATTTTTACGTTCTTTAATGGCATTCGAAAATAAACAAGAATAAATACTACTTTTAATCTTAAATTAAAGGGCGATTTTTAATTAAAGTACGTGTTTAAGTAAAGAGCTAAATGAACTATGGAAGATTCTTACTGTTAACCAATTTTATTCAAAACAGAAAAAACCATCGAATAAACTTATTAAACAAAATCAGTTTATAATAGCAAGAACGCTTACGTTGATGTCATCATTTACAAAGACTTGCCCTTGACCAATATTCCTCCTCGGAATTTCCTGTCAACTCGGTAGGCTAAAATACATATCGCATCAGTATCTCTTTACATTCTTTTGGCTATCTCAATTCTCGGCCACTTTTTTTTATTAACTGCTTAAATTGAAGCAAATAATATGACAGGACTATATTAGTAACAAGTATTGCAAGCAATTTCTTACAAATTAAAAAAAAACAAGCTAGAGTTTTTCTCTTTAGTTTTAGATTATATCTCTGACGCTCTTTAACCCTCTGTGTCATTACTAGTTTATCTTACGACACCCTAAAATACTGTATAGTGATAGATAAAGAGCTCCCATCAAACTTCAGGCCTAGAACCTCCAATGACTGAAATCCGGCTCTGGTGTAAAAGTAAGGATAATATTGGTCCCAAGCTAGCCTCGGTGGATTACTGGTTTGCATGTTTACTTCATAATCCAAGAGTCGCAGGTTCGATCCCCGGTCGAGCTGATAATTTTTCATAGCGGAGAAAAATTAAAAACATGTCTTCTTCTCGGATAGGAAGTAACAACTGTAGGTCCTGTGTCAATGCGATGGTTGGCACGATAAAGATGGAATTCCCCCAGATTCGGCTAAATTCTAGTAGGGTCGGCCAAATGATCATAGCAATCGGTGCCATGAGATACGAAGGATGCTCCGCCATCCTGATTCTTCGCCCAAAAATAAATAAATAAATATACAAAGAAAATATTGGCGCAATTTCGAATGGCTGATGCAAATGCAGTAACAACCCAGTAGGTCGTGAAGAAAATGATAATGCCGAAGATGTCACAGAAAAGCCAGGGAGGTAGGGTCAGCCAAATGGTCATAGCAATCGGTGCCATGAGGTACGAAGCATGCTCCGCCATTCTGATTCCTAGCCCAAAAATTAAAAAAAAATAGTCTCAAAACCTTTGTTACTAAATAAGAATTTGTTTCTAATTTACACATTGCAACCTCAGTAGTCTAATGCGAAGTCTGCTAGACTACCATATTTGTGGCCAAGGGTTCAATTCTCAGGCCAGCCATACGAACGCGCAATTTAAAAACATTAGGTAGGCCTCAGTGTGTACTCATCCCTCGAAACTGAGTACAGAGATATATGTCTGATGTGGTAATAATAGCTACTTACTTTGCTGAGTTGGCATGCTGGGGTTGGAATACTGCATTCTTTGGAATGTAGGTTCTCCAGGCGTCATCCCATATGCTATTATTACCCAGAAACTGGAAATGCGGATGGGGGAGGTTTTAGAATTACGTTGAGTAAAGCTAAAGATTTAAATCTTCGAACTTAGCATTTTAGTCTGCTTTATCAATTTATTCTACAATTACCTGCTTATTCCTGAAATTTTCTTTTATATATTCTTTATATTTTCACTGCAAGGCTATGAATAGTAATGGCTTTCTCAAGTTTAGGAGTCATAAGTAAATACTAGTCAGACTAGTTGATTAGTATAAATTGAATACAGATGTCAATGCTTTGAAACATTTTGTGGGGAGTTTTTGCAAGACTTTCCTGAAGTATTAAAAAAAATTAATAACTGTCTTCTTGATTTTATTGGCTTTAACTTTCTTGGGTTAAATAACTTCTTTTTTTTTGTTCTTGCGTGTTTTTGTGTTTTTGCGTAATTTAGGATTGAATGGATTGAAGATTACTATAAGATGCTTAACTAAAATGTCAGTCTTCTCTTTGTCATTGTTTACTAAACCTTTTCTATTACCAAATCTTTTGCTACCTTGTCACTGTCTAAACTATCGTAAGCTTCCGACAGGGCTTTAATGTAATATTTGCTAAAATATGCATTTTCTATATATTTTATTTTACTTTTAGATTGGAATATTAAAAAAATATAATTACTAAGCTATTCTAAGCTCTCTAGTCACGACTGGTAGACTTTATACTCTTGAATAAACAACACACTTACAAAAAGTTTTATAAGATTTCTAGTATGATGCAAGTATTAGCCATAGAAGCAATACGGTTGTTTTTACAATGGTTAGTTTGTACAGTAGGTAAAAACTATACAAAAAGGTACAATAAAAAGGTGCAAACGGTAATTGTAGTCTACAACACTTGATTTCTTTACACTTTATAGTAGATAGGTAGTTTTCAACTCGTAAAGAAACAAAATTTGCAATTAGAAAAATCTTTATTCGGCTTTTATTCATTAAATTGTACAATACTGTAATATACTAATTTTGTAGTCATTACATTTATACTGTTTTATCAATTAAATTGCTGTTCAATCCACGCAACATATTCAGAAACCCTCGTAAAGACGGAAGGATAGCCTTTTTCACAACCTGCTCCACTTCCAAAGGATACAATGCCAACTTGTCTCGCGGATCTTGAATTTTCTTTATCAAGTACTATTACGAGAGGACCACCAGAATCTCCATTGCAAGCACCTCTACGATTGCTACCATTAAGACAAATGTTATTTTTAGTGACGTAGCTACCAAAGAATCTTTCACATTCTTGATTAGAAATAATCCTGTCTTGGGTAGCAAGTAAAACATTACTAAGAGAACCAGATTCATCAGAATACCTTCCCCAACCACTAACCATTGCTTTTTCATCTTCAAGAGAAGCAGTATCTGTGTATAGTTCAATTGGCCAAAGTTGTTCTAAAAATGTATTGCTTAGTTATAAAACGGATGCTTATTTAAAAACAAGTTGCAACTTACGGTGGAGTTCGATTTTCTTGGAAAGAAGAATAACAGCAATATCGTTTGAGATTCTGAAGGGATCCCAATGTTCGTGAACCTTGATTTCTCTGGATTGAACAATCTGCTGATATTCTTCGTCTTCAAATATTCTATGAGCATAAGCTATTACTTCTGCTGAACTAGCACTGCAATGAACACAACGCAAAGATTTATTATTTGTCATTATTTCCACTTCCAATATTTCAATTATTTTAAATTTAATTCTTAAAAGTGTAGTATCTTAATTCACAAGATATTTCTTTTTATCAAAAACATACTCATCAACGCAATGTGCTGCTGTGAGAACTGCATCGTCACGTATTAGAGAACCACCACAAAATGCACCACGACTGCTAATTACGGCAGCCTGCAAATCAAGAAGGGATATTATTGAGGGATTCTTATGTATATGTATTTTATAAATAAAATACCTGAAAAGGTACACCACCTGGTCCTTCCACTTCTATACCACCTACTATTTTTGGTGCAACAGCAGGCATTCTAGGCATTACATGGAGATGCTTAGGTTTTATTTTAGACCAGTCTCTGGTAGCCTAAATTTAGAATATTTGTTATTTTAAATATTTCAAATCATTGTTTAAACATATTCAAACTATATTACCTGCGCCACAGCAACTATTGCCAAAACTGTGAAAATAAGGTACTTCATTTTCGTCGGTGTTTGGAACAAATATGATCAGTTCTATTTCCAATACAGTTTTTATACCTGCCGTCATCTTATCAAGAGTGAATACTTCAAAAGATGTTATCAATATTCCAAAAAGATACATACACTTCATTCTTTATTTAATAGTACATTTCAGCTATTTTAGAAGATTTAAATGAATGATAATAATGAATCACTGCTAATTATCCATTTGAAACTCCACTTCATACTTCTGTTGACTAATCTCTGCATTTGCAAAGTCTTTATGTGTCATAGAGGTAACATATAGGGTTCACTTGTTAAATAACCTATCGGTTATTTGCCTTAATGCATTTGTCTGTTGTTTATTGTTATTAAAAATGTCAATACCTATTAATTATGATACACACCAGTGTTTCCCAAATCAAGAAATTACTCGATGTTCTTTTACTTAGTAATCAAACAATAATGTTTACTTGTTATATATTAATATTTTGGAATTTCTTGTAATTATTGCTCATCAACCAATCTATAAAAAAAAGTAAGTTGCTTGTTGTTGAAATTTGTTTTGGAATAGTTTTCTGAAGTTTTAATCATTCTTTGAATTTGTGCTGAAAATAGATTTTCAATTTTTCAGAGGAATTTGCAAACTATTACGAGGGTTGGTGATGACCTGTTTTATTAGGTAAGCTATGAAATCTTGAATATTGTAATTTGTTTATTTTTGATGAAATCCTCATTATTAGAATGGGTGATTGCCCAATTCTTCTTTATTCTACAATGGGGCTTTATTCTATTCAACTCACGAATGCAACTTTGTTACTTTTCAGGAAATAATGTCAACATAACACATCATTCTGCCATCTCTGTTTAGTGAGAATAGTTGCGTAACGCAAACTATGTTGTTAGTAATAAATAATGAACTAGCAAATCAACCAGAGTTGTTAAATAAGTAACACCCACAAGGAATGTAAATACTATAGGTATATAAACATATCAATCTATTCTGTTCCCTGTTTAGATTGTAACAAAAAATATATAGGTCAAACAAGTCAGTGGCTACGTTCAAGATTGACACAACATCGTAGCGATTGCAAAATAAAAAAGAAATCCTGTGCCTTGTCAATTCACTGTAATGATTTTAACCATCAACCAGATTTTAACAATGTTAAGATTTTAGATACATCAAAAAACTATAAGAGCAGACTTTTTCTGGAAATGTACTATATAAATAAAGAACCATTAACGTTAAATTTTAAAACAGGTAGATAATATGAGCTGTATTTACTCATACATTTTAGAGTTAGATCGTAATAAACTGAAATTTAATAATAATAACGTTAATGTTGATTTACATGAATAATTTTTTATTTTTTATTTTTTCCTTATATATTATTTTTAATTTTTTTTTAAATATTTTTAATAATTATTTTTAGTTTTTTTTTCTTATTTTAATTTTAGTTACCTTTTGTCAATATTGTATAAAAAATTTTTTTTCAACAGTCCTGTCATTATAATGTCAATTTGTAAATGCATCTACACCTAGTTGTGAGTTTAATACATAATTATTAATTATTAAAATTAATCAATTATTATATATCTTGTAGATTACCTCTGACGATGAAATAAATTTATTTCGAAAGCTTAGGCTGAGAAAAAAATAACAAAAGGTGTTTTGTTAAAGCCCCGACCAATTCCCAAGATAATAAAAAAAGTTCTTTATAAACATATCTAGACACTGATAAATACTTAATTTTGCTTTAGCAAAAATCTAACATTAACAGTATTTAGGTATTGCCATTTGGGGCTTGTATTGTACCAGAAACCTCTAAAATCCATTTTAACTGGCATTTCCAAAAACAATTTCCATGTCTTATACCTTTAAGATAACCTTACATAATATTTAGGTACATAAGACGGATGAAAACTGTTGTTGATAATTTTTCAAGATGAAATATCGTTTGAATGTTTAGATAGGTATTCCATATTAAGATGTTTTCTTCTATTCCTCCACCTTTCATACCATGCTCGAATTTTATTCTAAGAATTTTCAACACATTTGAGATTGCTTAAAATTATTCCATATTCAAAAATCCTACTGAAAATAATTAAGGATTTTAAATCTGATTTATATAATATGATATTCTTTCGAAATATATAACATGGTCTGAAACACTTTTCACAAACATAGATGTTGTTATCTTAGTTGTATGAACACTAATTCCATTGCTGGCATGCAATGAGAAGACTAATTCTCAGATGATACAGTTTCTTGCACCAATAACTTACGTAAAACTTAATGCACTGCTTTTCTGCAACCGTAAATAATTGACCTCTCATTGAACCTAACGAACCTTGAAAAAAAAGAAGTACCCAGCCAGCACACTGACGTTATAATGACGTTATTCTTAAGTAATTATTGGTCGGAGATGTCATATGACTAATAAATGATGTCCATAAGACGTCATGTTATGGGACGTACAACATAGACGTCTTCGAAACGACGTCTTTTAGAAGTACAATATGGTCGTTTTAGACTTCTAATTTTATTAATTATGATCTGTCTAGGTAAACAAAAAGTGATACATTCTATAAAATATTTTTTACTTTTACATTTACAGAATGTAAATAGAATACATTATTTCACTGTTTTCAATATTCAATTACACTATTTTTATATTGTCAGGTCCACATGCACGAGAGACAAACCTAGCAACACTGTTTTACTTTATTTTTTTACTGAACTGCACGTGACCACATGCCGCTATACAAACAGCAACAACGTCTTTCGTGTATTTGTTTTGCTCTTTAATTACGTAGTAACGTTTCTACTTATTATTAAAGTTGTTAACGTACCTACATTTATAATGTATGTGTAAGTGCAACTACTGCATAATAATTGTGTGGTTTATCACAAAGGGTGAGTATTAATAATTATTTGTTCCGCCGCAATACTACATACCTATACAATTTTATCTGTTCGACGATTATTGTTTTAGCAACTTTTCAGTTAGTAAATGTTTACTTTTGTTCAATAATTATGTATTAAATAGTATATAATAAATATTATTTCCAATATTCAACTATTTATTTATAATTCCTGTCCTAGTCCAAGTATAGGACGTTTTAATGGCGTCATTGAACAACGTTTTAAAGACGTCGTTGAACTACGTTTTAAAGACATCGTATATTGGCATCCTTGGGCTGTGACATAATGCTTTCAGTTTTTCGACAATTTGACGTCATTTTAATACGTCATTTGATGTCGTTACTACCGAAAAAACGGCGACATTATGACGTCAGTGTACTGGCAGCATAGCTGTTCTACATTTTATTTTTAATTAAAAAGGGGTTTGTTCCGCTACTGAATCTTTTTAGCTCATTTAATGTTTATTTTATCATTTAGATTACAGCGTGGCCTTCGACCACGTGTTTGTGATGACTCATTTCTTGTATTTTTGGTTGAACTATAGTAAATAGAAAATCAGTGGAATATTATATATTCATGATGACGGGTCGACTAAAGTGCTCTATATGGTGTCATTTTTTAACAATTTTATTATAGATGCTGTTGAACCTCATAAAATTCGTACCAAGTGTATCCATTGTAACAATAAATGTGCGTGTTAAATTAGTTTGATTTATGAAGTATCAAAGACTAATGCTAATGTTTATAAAGGAGCATTTCCTCAGGTATTTTTGTTTATTTAGATTTACCATTTACGTCCCTACAGATTTTGTTCATTACAATAATACTAGACAATTTCTCTAAATAAAGGTGTATTATTACTTTTTGCTCGAGATTATGTCTATGTCAAATTCCTTCAGACGGAAAGTTTAGTTTTGAATATGCAAACTTTATATGCAAGGTACTTTGATAAACATAAAAATGACTAATATAGTGTCAGTGGCTTTCAGAGAATAGGTAGTAGTTTGTAAATTTCTTTGAACAATTGACAATCTTTTTTTGTACAGATTTAAAGTATAAATACATTTTTAAAAAGTTACAAAACAGTATAAGTGGTTTAATAAGTAGTACTTGAGCGTATTATCTGTAAATTAAAAACAAGTGATTAATAGATCGATTGATAAGCTAGATGGCCAGTAGATCTGAATAAAGAATATAATAAAAAATTATGAATATTTGAAATAAAACAGGTAGCATGAATAAAAACATTGTTATATCTAACAAAAAATGAAGAATTGTATAATTTCTTTGAAATAAGGAATTGATTTGAGAAACACCCTAATGGCCTAATGCATAGGTTTTGTGACGTTTATGTATAAAACTGTATCAAAAAATGAGACTTCAAAGATGTCAAGATATCAAACCCAAACGAAAGCTAAATGCGTTGATACAAATAAAAATGATTTTTCAATAAATTTTAAGACGTATTGAGAAACTTATTGCAAATGTGGGAATAGACGGACACTATCATTTCGTTATATTTCCTATCAGAATAATGGTACCTACATATACTCACAGAAAAAAAGGTATGACCTGTTTTATAATTGAGAACATCGCGCCCGAAGCATTTAGCAAAGTAATTTAAAAAAATTGAAACTATTTAGCCTTTAAGCGGCTCCTAGACGCTCAATAATATTATGCAATATTATTGATGCACGCTTCAAACAACTCAATAATTTATTAAAAAAGTTTTGCAATAAATATGGAGCAATAATTCAGTTTATAACAAAATGTTGAATGGCACGGACGCTGCTTGTGTAGCTATTGCTTTGTTTTTTTTTTAATAAAAAAAGAGAAAAAGGAAGAAGGTGGTTAAAGAAATGGTATATGAAAAGACAGAAGTATAGGTGCTCATAAGAATTTAATGAACGATTTAAGATTTAGATTATGGAAATTCGGCTTAGCCATTTTAAATTCAAAATTTGAAATATTTCAAAGATGTATTAATTTATCATCTGAGAAAAAAGCAGTCTTCTAAGCTTGTTATTATTTGCATAATTTCCTAGAAAAAGGAAACCAACATCTTATTGCAATGTAGGACAAATTGATACTGAAGACCTGGAAACGGAAAGATTAGTCGCAGGCTGTTGAAGAATACAATCTTCTTATTCTTATGATTAGCCTAGGTAGTGTAGTGTCTAGCTTGCTAGACTCACACCCGAGCGGACTGTGTTCGACTCCCAGGACCGGCAAATCTAGTTAAGGTTTTTCTGCAGTTTTCCCTTATCTGTAACACAAATGTGGGATTTGGTTTATACATCTGTAAGTCGGCTGTAGCCGCACGATGGGCCTGCGTAATAATATTAATCGCCTCCTTCCTCCCGCACAAGCTCTAGCTTATGGAGCCTGGTTACTGGTTATCCAGGTAATGGGTTGTAGTAATTATTATTATTCAAGAAATCCTTCTAAACGTCACAAAGGAATAACTTTTGTAATTATTCTTACAATGAGGGAAAAGTGCTGTAATGATCTTCATTCATAAAATAAACACAGTCAGTCATAACTGTAGGTTTCGTCTTAATATACTGAAACAGTATGTTATTGCTTTGTTGTTAATTATTATTACTTAAGCTTTAGATGTTTTTTTTCTTATGTTTGAACAATGTGTAATAGAATTTAATAATGTATTTTAATTTAAAATCTCGGGATTCCCCGACAATGTAATTGGGCATTGCCCGTTTTGTTTGGGTTATAATAAATAAATACATAAATATTCCATCAAGAAGGCATTGAATGCTAAAGGTATTGCCATGACAACGAGAATAAATAACAAGTAATAAAATATATCTTCAATCAACACGTATTTTATTTACTCCAACTAAATCTATTAAATATAACTTCTGGCAAAACCACCAGACCGTTATAACTGGTGACCTTCCGACGAAAAGAAATCAACAAAAAGAAACGAACACATCAGCAGATCTGATCCAAGCTATAGAGCGTCCTGCTTCCAACACGTGCTAGTCGGTTCCTCTGCATACAACTAACAGCATTTAGTTCTGCATCAACCAACTACGGCATCATCACTTGGATTGATTGGACAATCGCTAGCGTATCGATTCTGAACCAATATCTGAATATATACCTTTTTTTAATCAAGATAAGTATAACTTAATTCAATTTCATATTAAATATGGCTGCTCATATTCCATTTCCGACATTTGACAGTTCAAATATAGAATCCTGGCTAACTTTATTGGACCGATACTTTATTCATCTCAACATAAACGATGAACGCCAACGATATGATATTGTAACAAGAGAGAAAAGGAACGAACCTCTTTTCGAGCGACAGGTGGTGTGTTCTGCCGCCTTCGAGAGAATGACGCATCGCACAAGCATGTAAATCGGACGCGGTTTATTCTAGCATTTTCTAGAATACATAGAAGGTTCCAGCGATTTCTGGTGCGTTTATATGAGGATATAAAAGCGGATTGCGGATAGAAAAGGGGCAGTCAACAGCAAGTCATTAACTGTGTATTACAAAATAAATAGTGAATATAAATGTTGTATTAGAAACTCATAGTCTGTAAATAATAGTTTTAATGGTTTATAATCATAGCGTTAATTTATAGTGTATTCATTAGTGTATAGAAATAAATATTTGTTTGTGAATAGACGATTTAAACAGCACTTGTATTATTATTTTTAGAAAGAACGTTACAGTGTTGTCAGGTGTGGTGTTCTAAAATAAATAAAATCGCGTAATAATTAAATAAAGTGCTGTGAGAATAAATTTTTAGCGTTAAAATTAATTTCAACAAACGATTAAAATGGTGATGAAACTATTGAAAGATCTCTTAGTAATAGATTTAAAACGGGAATTGGACGAGAGGGACTTGGATAGTAATGGAAAGAAAGAAGTTTTGATAAATCGGCTAAGAGAATGGCTTTTAGAACAGAAGGAAGATCCTGAAAATTACCGCTTCGAAATACCTGGACCCGCAATTGATACTAACGTGTTGTTAAGTAAAATGGAAGAGAATTCTAGAAAGTCTGAAGAAAATTCTAGAATATTAAAAGAAGAGTTACTGGAAAGTTCTAGAAAGTCCGAAGATAATGTTAGAATGCTAAAAGAAGAAATACTGGAAAAGTCCGAAGAGAATTCTAGAATTTTAAAAGAAGAATTACTGCAAAAGTCCGAAGAGAATTCTAGAAAGTCCGAAGAAAATGTTAGAATGCTTAAACAAGAATTACTTGAAAATACTAAAGCACTGGAAGAAAATGTTAAAATGCTGAAAGGAGAATTGTTGGAAAATGTCAAAGCGTTGGAAGATAAAGTTTTCGAAGAATTTTTGGAGAATGCCAGTGCGTTAGGACTATTGGAAGGTAGATTGGCGGAACAAGATAGGGTAATAAAGATGGTAGAAGAGAAAATAGCCCAAATGCAATTACCACCAACAACTAAGAAAGACGATATGATCGAAATGTTGGAAGATAGAATGAGGCAACTACGGTTTCCCTCAACTTCTGAGTGGCCGTTTAATGAAGTAAAGAAACAATTTAAAGAAGAAAAGGTTCCTGCCGTAGGGATAAAAGTAAAACCACCCACGTTCGATGGAAAGATACCTTGGTCCACCTACTACAAACAATTTGAGGCGGCCGCTGGGGCCAACGGATGGACAGGCAAGGAAAAGGCCGTTTCTTTAACTGTGGCTTTGCGTGGAGACGCGTTGAACGTCCTGCAAACAATCCCAGCAGGACAGGAAAATGATTATTAATTGTTAGTGTTTAGATTGGAGATGAGATATGGAGACGCACATCTTCAACAAGTGTATCACGCGCAAGTGAAGAATCGTATCCAGAAGAATGGAGAAAGCCTGCAGGAGTTTGAAGCCGATGTTGCGCGGCTTGTCCGATTAGCGTACCCTACGGCACCCGATTCATTTCTGGGACAGCTCGCTGTGCAGACCTTCATTGATGGGTTAAGAGACGGGGAAACACAACAATCATTGAGGCTAGCACGACCAAGAACAACTGATGATGCGCTTGCTCACGCCTTAGAATTTGAAGCTGCAAAGCAAGCGTCCCGAGGTCACGGGCGTGTTCGGGCCGTTGTGGAGGAAGAAGAAGGTTCTAAAGATCACCTAGAGGAGTTAGTACTGAGAGTTCTTCGGAAGGAAGAAAGCCGTAAGAAGAATCATCAAGAAGTTCGCGGGCCCCGTTGCTGGAACTGCGGCGAACTACAAGGACATGTAGAACGGCGTTGTCCCAAAATAACAAAAGTACAACCGTCGGAAAAGTTAAAAGGGGTTGGCAAGAGAGGGCGAACGTTGACTGTTAGTAAAGATGCCCCAGAGATCATCGTCCATGCCGTAACATCAGGGAATAGTACCAGCAGTTTGTTCATAGATGGGAAAATTGCGAATCGAATTGTTCCACTGCTCATTGATACGGGGGCGACAAAATCCATCATACGCCCTAACGTTCTACGAACAAGTATGAAGCTGTTACAGACAACTACTCAACTCCGTACAGCGACGGGAGAAGTAATACCAACACGCGGAGTGGTGAAGATGAAGATTGGCATTGGAAGTGAAGAACGTGATCATGAGGTGCTGGTAGCCGACATCATTGACGAATTCATCTTGGGAATGGACCTCCTGAGAAAATTTGGTTTTACATTGGACTTGAAGGAGGGTGTTTTGAAGGTTGGTAACGAAGAACTTCCGTTGCACCCACGAGAAGATCCTGTCGTAAGGGTTTTGCTGACAGAAGATGTGATATTGCCTGGTCAAAGCGAGATGGTTGTCGAGGCAGGTTTGGATGGAGATCTTCGGGTAGGATGTGTGCGAATGATGGAGCCTGTTTGTGATAAGAAGATCCATAGTGGCATACTGGTGGGGAAAGCGCTGATCAAGGTTGGAAAGAGAGTACCGGTGAGAATTATGAACGTTAATGTGGATCCGGTGACATTGAAGAAGAGTACCCTTGTGGGACAGTGTGTGCCAGTATTTCGAGTAGCCAGGTGTATGGCTGATGATCCAAAACCAGTGCCCAAAGACCATGGTGGAAAATTAGTGGGTATGGTTACTAGTTCGTGCGAAGACCTTAACAGAACGGAAGTGAAAGAGGTACAGGGTTTGGTTCACCGATACCAAGATATCTTCGCTCTTGACGATAGCCAGAAGGGACGAACAAATATAGTAAAACATAAAATCAATACAGGCAACTCTATGCCTGTCCGTCAGCAGCCGAGGCGTCTACCTCTAGCAAGGCGAGCAGAAGCCGAAAAGATTATTACTGATATGGAAGAACAAGGGGTCATCGAGCCATCCAGCAGTCCATGGGCATCACCGGTGGTCCTGGTCAGTAAGAAGGATGGGTCAACGAGATTTTGTGTGGACTATCGGCAGCTCAATAACGTGACCAAGAAAGACAGCTATCCCTTACCACGCATCGACGATACGTTAGATACCCTGTCTGGTTCACGATGGTTTTCGACTTTGGACTTGAAGAGTGGTTATTGGCAAGTTGAAATGGAACCTGAAGACCGGGAGAAGACCGCGTTCACTATTGGTTCCGGACTATGGCAGTTTACAGTTATGCCTTTCGGTCTATGTAACGCTCCGGCCACCTTTGAGCGTCTAATGGAGACCATCCTGAGAGGGCTGTCGTGGAAGACCTGCCTGGTATACCTGGATGATGTGATTGTAGTCGGAAAATCATTCAACGAACATTTGAAAAACCTAGAGGAAGTGTTCCGAAGACTACGTGGAGCCAATCTGAAACTGAGTCCGAAAAAGTGCCACATATTCAGAAGGGAAGTGAAATATCTCGGGCACGTCGTATCACAAAATGGAGTGGCAGCCGACCCCGATAAGATTCGTGCAGTTCAAGAGTGGCCAACACCGAAAGATAAACACCAAGTTCGTAGTTTTCTTGGGTTATGTACCTACTACAGGCGTTTCGTTCCTGGGTTTGCCAATATAGCGAAACCTCTGACAAGGTTAACTGAAGATGGGCGCGAGTATGTTTGGAGCGGAGAGTGCGAAACAGCTTTCCAACAGCTGAAGCGTGCCCTGACAACAGCACCAATATTGAGCTATCCACGGACAGAAGGGAAATTCATACTTGACACAGATGCAAGTAATTTGGCCATTGGGGGGGTACTTTCTCAGATACAGGATGGACAAGAAAAGGTCATCGGCTATTTTAGTAAGGTTTTGTCGAAAGCCGAAAGGAATTATTGTGTGACCAGAAAAGAACTATTGGCCGTCGTGAAGTCCGTTGAGCACTTCTACAAATACTTGTACGGACGGAAGTTTTTATTGAGGACGGACCATGCAGCGTTGAAATGGCTTTTACAATTCCGTAATCCTGAAGGCCAGGTCGCAAGGTGGATCGAACGATTACAAGGATACGACTTTGACACCGAACATCGAGCGGGCACTAGTCATCGAAATGCCGATGCTCTTTCAAGAAGACCCTGTCCAACGGATTGCCGTCATTGCTCTCGTTTGGAAGAGAGGGTTTGCCAAGTATTAAGGACTACCATCGTCAACGACAATTGGTTGCCAGAAGAATTGCAACGACAGCAGGAGGCTGATCCCGAACTAAAAATGGTACTGGAATGGAAGCGCGTGGGAGAAAGGCCTGCCTGGGAGGCCGTCAGCCCTTTTAACAGAACGCTCAAAGCATATTGGGCCCAATGGGAGTCCTTGAAGGTGGAAGACGATCTCCTGAAGCGAGTACTGGAGAGTGAAGGTGGCACCACCATTAGGTCTCAGTTCGTGGTTCCAAGAAGCCGAGTGGCTACAGTATTGCGACATCTCCATGACGGTGCCTCCGGAGGACACTTCGGTGTGAAAAAGACTTTGGAGAAAGTTAGGGAGCGTTTTTATTGGGTCAACTGTAAAGAAGACGTGAAGGAGTGGTGCCGGAAATGTGAACTATGTGCCACTGGCAACGGACCCTTGGGGAAACGAAGAGCACCTATGAGGCAGTACAATGTGGGTAGTCATCTGGAGAGAATAGCCATAGACATTGCAGGACCATTTCCCGAAACCGACGATGGGAATAAATACATCTTAGTGGCAATGGACTATTTTACCAAATGGCCAGAAGCATATGCCCTACCAAACCAGGAAGCTGCGACTGTTGCTGACGTACTAGTCAAAGAGTTTTTCAGTCGCTTCGGAGTGCCCATGGAGCTGCATTCGGATCAAGGCCGCAATTTCGAGTCTGTACTCTTTGGAGAAGTCTGTCGATTGTTGGGCATTCGCAAGACTCGGACCACACCGTTACATCCGCAGTCCGATGGAATGGTAGAACGCATGAATCGGATAATGGGCAAATATTTGGCCAAGGTCGTCTCCGATCATCAACGAGACTGGGACCAATACCTGCATCTGTTCCTGATGGCTTATCGTGCATCGGTCCACGAAACAACCGGTCAGTCACCAGCGTCTGTAATGTTTGGACGCGAGTTACGGTTACCGTGTGATCTGGAATTTGGGTCTCCACCTATAGAGCAGGAGGTAGCCGGGAATGATTATGTCATCAACTTAAAGAAGAAGTTGGAGGATATTCACGACCGAACCCGAAATAATAGTCGAATCGCGAGTGACCGGATGAAGGCTACGTACGATGTGAGAGCCCAAGAAGGAGGGTTTCAACCTGGAGAGCTTGTCTGGTTATACAACCCGCAAAGGCGTCGTGGCTATTCTCCAAAGTTACAGCGAAATTGGGAGGGTCCATACCAGGTGAAGAAACGAATAAATGACTTGATTTATCGCATCCAGAAATTGCCAAGGGGGAAACCAAAAGTGGTACACTCCAATCGTCTGGCGCACTATGAGGGAAATAATGACGCAGTCCCGGATCGGAAAGATGAGGCTGAGGTGGCTATCAATACCGTAAGGCCTGAAGATGATCTTTAGAGAATTTATGGCTGCGTTCTCTGGAACTAGAAAAGCGCGATTCGGAGTCACGACTGAGATGCAACAAGATCTCTTCCGGGTCCCTGGTGATTATTCCATTGCCCACTGTGTCTCCGCGGATCTCCGTATGTCCAGGGGGATCGCAGTAGTGTTTAGAAATAAATTTGGACGGCTGAATGAACTTCGAGAACAAAATCCCTCTGTTGGTAAATCCTTACGCTTGCCTGATCATGACCGATCCATTTACTACTTGGTAACCAAGCAGTTTTACTACCAGAAACCGAGTTACGCCGACTTGTGGAGGGCACTATGGAATTTGAGGATCGAGTTGCTTACCAGGGGAATTAACAAATTGGCAGTTCCCAAACTCGGCTGTGGGCGGGACCAGCTGGATTGGAGAATCGTTAGAAACATGCTGGAAGTTGTCTTTAGAGGTACGGACGTCAAGATCTTCGTCTGCAGTTTTGACCCACAGCCCGTATTAAGGCCAACGAAGAGTGTAGACTGTTATTTCTACCGTAATGGAACGTGTAGTCGAGGTGAAGACTGTCGATATCGTCATGACCCGTTCTACAGGAATCAGAGCATAAAACCTGTTCTGGGACAGAACAGACTTGAAGAGGGGGGCAGTGTAACAAGAGAGAAAAGGAACGAACCTCTTTTTGAGCGACAGGTGGTGTGTTCTGCCGCCTTCGAGAGAATGACGCATCGCACAAGCATGTAAATCAGACGCGGTTTATTCTAGCATTTTCTAGAATACATAGAAGGTTCCAGCGATTTCTGGTGCGTTTATATGAGGATATAAAAGCGGATTGCGGATAGAAAAGGGGCAGTCAACAGCAAGTCATTAACTGTGTATTACAAAATAAATAGTGAATATAAATGTTGTATTAGAAACTCATAGTCTGTAAATAATAGTTTTAATGGTTTATAATCATAGCGTTAATTTATAGTGTATTCATTAGTGTATAGAAATAAATATTTGTTTGTGAATAGACGATTTAAACAGCACTTGTATTATTATTTTTAGAAAGAACGTTACAATATTCTAACCTTGAACTTACCAAATGATATTGTAACTAACCACCAAGATCCTCACGCCTTTCGCGAATTTCAAAGCTCCTGGATAGTTTGACATTCAGTGGTAAAGTCAAGCAATTAGTTACTGACATTAGGACACTGTCAAAGGACTTGAACCTTAATGACGAAATTTTCAAAGATTTTCTAATAGCGAAATTACCAAACCATTTGAAAATCCAAGCAATAAACTTATTACATTTACCTATGTCAGATCTTGTAGAAAGACTTGATATGATCAACGAATTACAAGAGACACCAAAACCTGATCAGTTACATACAAGTTTCCAGCATAAAACTGACCAACTAACCGATCAAGTACAAACCTTTTCTAGCAAACTAAAGCAAATTCAAAATGTTCGCACGTCAAACCCTCGTGCTTCATCAAATAATAAACCACGAGTTACTACTACTACTGGTGTTAACAGTTTACAGTTACCTAGACTATGCTACTACCATGCTAGGTTCCAAGATAATGCCCGTAAATGTACAGGCAACTGTCAGCTTTGCTATTTCAAATGAGGCTAGCAAAGTTTGTCCTAATGCTTCATCAACCTTCATCAAATTAACAGATACAATAAACAATATTTCTTTTATCGTTGATACTGCATCCCCATATTCAATAATAACACCAAAAATAGCTAAATTATTCCAAAATACAATCAAGCAAAATTTTACTGATAACCTAAAAGCTGCAAACAATATAGTAGAGTAAATCTGAAAGCGAATTATGTTGTCCGTGGTACATTGAAAGGTAGAAAGGTATCGAGTACGTTATCGGATGCTATTTAGGGTGTATATCAATCCCCTAAATTCGTCTGGCGATATCGGTGTCCAACACCCCCCCGGGGAGGAAAAACTGAAAAAACCGCAAATCTAGAATAGTTTATTTGCTATCCGGCTATATTAAAATAAATACGATCTCTAAAGTATTAAGGAGGTTACAGCGGATCTTTGCGGGGTGAAGGGCAAGGGGATATCTCCTATGCTTTTACATAGGCTCTAACAAGAAATACCAATCGATGAAAAAATAAATTAACATTCTTAAAACTGAGCAAAATCATTTTATTATGAATGCCTATAATGCATTTATTAATTATTTGTATATATTAAAATAATTTAAGTCGATTGGAGTGCATTTGTTTAACTGTTGAAAGTGTAAAAATAAATGTAAATAGGTTAAGAATCGTGGCAACACCTCAAAGAAATCAATCGATTTTTAGGTTTCAGCTTTCGATTGAGTTGACATCCTAACCTCCAAAAGTCAATCTCAAAATATAAGTGGAAACATTTTGAATGTTTTGTAATTTTGTATGCAATTACAGATGGAAATATTCTATTTTTTAACTTTTGTATAGTCTAAAGAGTACAATCTGCTAAGCAGATACAAGAAATATATAAAAAGTTGTTAAAGTTTAATACATATATTTTTAAAATTAGTATGTTTGTATTACTGATTTCGTGAAGATTCTGATTGTGATGATAAATTGTATTCATCACCTTGCAAAATGTAATTTTACATTTTGCAATATTTCCGTCGAATTAACATTTGTATTCTGATTATTAACGCAGAAGACTGAATTTTCCCGCCCGTTTTACACACAACACATTTTTTATAACTGCGTAAGTAGTACAGTAATGTACCTTCTAGCGCAGGAAGTGACGTCATAAGCACATGTGTTATAGGTAATATGTAAACAAACATGGCCGCCAGATGTAAACAAACATGGCCGCCGGATGTAAACAATATGGCCGCCGGAAGTGACGTCATACGTAAACAAAACAGCTGATTGAAATAGCGGTATGCATGTAAATGCTCTTATTGGTTATGCCCGCCAAGCATATGTAAACATACAGGGTAACCAAATGCTATTTAGTTAAATAAAAAATTACTAAATAATTCCCCAAAAAATGTAAACAAAGCAGCTGATTGGTTGATTTAAATGGCGGTATGCTCTTATTATATAAGCCCGTAAAGCATATGTAAACATACAGGTAACCAAATGATATTTAGTTAAATAAAAAATTACTAAATAATTCCCCAATAATGTAAACAAAGCAGCTGATTGGTTGATTTAAATGGCGGTATGCATGTAAATGCTCTTATTGGTTATGCCCACCAAGCATATGTAAACATACAGGTGACCAATTGATATTTAGTTAAAAGTTACTAGATTTGAAATGTAAACAAGCAGTTGATTTAAATGGCGGTATGCTCTTATTAGATAAGCCCGCCAAATGATATCACATGTGGGTTGTCAACACATATTTTATGCGCTAAAATATCCTAGTACAACCATCTGTTATTCACAATCGATAATATAAGCTAAAAATTAGTTTTCATTAAATAACTCAATGCTGCAATCATGTTAATCAAACTAGAAAAACGGAAGTTTCAACCACAAACTATTTTTATCAAGTATGTTTTAACGTGGACAACCTAATTTAGAGTGAGTTAAAAACACGTTTTTACAAAAAAGGTTTTTGTGATTTATATATTGTTACCACCATTATTTTTGGGGTGAGTAGATAATACAATTATTATTATTATTCAACATAGTTTATAGATATCTAAAGGAACCCTTTACTAAAAGTAAAAAACATCTAGAAAAAAGTATTTTTGTTTATCAGACAACCTCTAAATAACAGATATAAATGAGGAAATAATATTTGTTTCATTTTAAAAATATACCTACTTACTAAACAGGTAAAAATTTAATTAAAGAAAACCCAAAAGCTTTTAATCTGTAAATAAAAACATCTAGAAAAAAAGTACTTTTTTTTTTTTTATTTAACTTATTTAGGCGTCCTAACAGCTATTTATTTTAATATATAAATATACCTTAAAGCTTTAATTAATTTTCATTTAGACTAAACCAAAGCTAAAAATTATAAAAAGAAAAACTTCATTCAAAAACAGAAAATTATTATTTTTTAGAATAAAAGGGTCGATATTCAAATTATTATTTTTAGAATAAAATTGTTAATTTAACAGAGTATTTAAATAAAAAGCATCAAGCTAGAAAAAAATCTATTTATTTTAATATATGAATATACCTTAAAGCTTTAATTAATTTTCATTTAGACTAAACCAAAGCTAAAATTATAAAAAGAAAACTTAATTCAAAACAGAAAATTATTATTTTTTAGAATAAAATTGTTAATTTAACAACGTATTTAAATAAAAAGCATCAAGCTAGAAAAATCTATTTCTTTAATATATGAATATACTACAAAGCGTTAATTAATTTCCATTTAAATCAAACCAAACTAATAAAAATTACAAAAAGAAAAAACTTACTTCAAAACAACAAATTATTATTTTTAGAATAAAATTGCTAATTTAACAGAATATTTAAATAAAAAGCATCAAACTAGAAAAATCTATTTTATTTTAATATATGAATATACCTTAAAGCTTTAATTAATTTTTCATTTTAGACTAAACCAAAGCTAAAATTATAAAAAGAAAACTTAATTCAAACGAGAAAAATTGTTATTTTTTACTACTATAATTATATGAAATTTAAAATACTGGTAAAACTTTGATTAAAGAAAACTTAATTCAAACCAGAAAAGTGTTATTTTTTACTACTATAATTATATGAAATTTAAAATAGTGGTAAAACTTTGATTAAAAAAACAACCTGAAAAAACATCAAGCTAGAATGCAAAAAATCTATTTATTTTAATATATGAATATACCTTAAAGCTTTAATTAATTTTTCATTTCAGACTAAACCAAAGCTAAAATTATAAAAAGAAAACTTAATTCAAACCAGAAAAATTGTTATTTTTTACTACTATAATTATATGAAAAATTTAAAATGCTGGTAAAACTTTGATTAAAGAAAACTTAATTCAAACCAGAAAAAGTGTTATTTTTTACAACTATAATTATATGAAATTTAAAAATAGTGGTAAAACTTTGATTAAAAAACAACTTGAAAAAACATCAAGCTAGAATGCAAAAAATCTATTTAATTTAATATATATGAATATACTACAAAACTTTAATTAATTTCCATTTAAATCAAACCAAGGCTAATAAGAATTACAAAAAAGAAAAAACTTACTTCAAAACAGAAAAATTATTATTTTTTTACCATTATAATTATATATGAAATTTAAAATACTGGTAAAACTTTGATTGAAGAAAAACAACTCAAATCCTTTGAATTTTAACAACTATTTATATTAAAAAACCAAAAAAGCTTTTAATCTATAAATACACTTACTAAATAGACAAATAAAACTTTAATTAAAAAAACAACTCAAAATCCTTTGAATTTTAACTTTTATTAATATGTATAAATATACAGGATTGTTTTATTGGGATTAACCCACACTGAAACCACAGTCCCAGCGGGGGTTGCAACCATTATTATATGTTTGAATGGTTGAGATAGGATCGTCTCTACGTAACAAATAGGCAGGTTCTAGAAAAAGGAAAAAAAAACACGTAAGATATTGTTTTTAAAAAGAAAAAATACATACTTCATATTCCGTCCCCCAAGGGACCGCCTAACCCAAATGTTACGTCTAAAACAAAAATAACAGCTATTAAAATCACAATTACACAGAACGAAAAAACGCGTGGTACCTTGTTCAGTATTCATTTTGTTTTAAAAGAATAAAAGCTAAAAATTTGCAATAACCATCGTTACTATCTAAAGAGGATGAGGTTTTCTTAATCTTTTAAATTTAAACCAAACTACATTATCGAATTAAAAAACATCTTTAGAATATTATTGTTGTAAAAATGCTTTTAATTGTTAGGGTTAAACATTTATCATATTTAACAATGAGAAACTCTAAGATATATATCAATAAAGGGTTATAGGATTAAACCACAACCAACATAAATTAAACAAGCAGTTTACCTGTTTCAAGTTGTGATTTAAAAGATAAAAAATTAATATTAAATAGCAAAGACAGGATGCTTAAATGAAAAATCATATTTTGTTAATCACAGGATGCGAACGATGATAAAAATTGCACAAAATTGAGGTAAAAAAAATATATTTTGTCTAATATTTTCCACACATTTCTAGAAAAACAATTTTCATATAAACAAAAAACATATAAATATCGAAATTATTCAATAGTTATTTAGTCTTAATAAAATTGTTAGATAACCTTCTAGAAAAAAAAAACAAATACCTATAAGTAAATATGCAGCCGAAAACATTATTATATTTATCAACAAAAATATTGTGCAAGAATTTTCCTATCTCACAGATACAACCCTGCAATCTTCCACAAACCCTCAAGAACCATGTTCTTCAAGAATGGATCTCACATGTGTTTGAGCTATGTTGGGAAGCATCACATCAACCTGAATATGAAAATCCTCTTTGGATTGAAGCTGCTTTGAAAGAAAAAGTATATCAACAAACAGTTTATGGACCGAGTGATATGGAATACTTTTCAGCATTGAAGCTTTATAAAGTTCCTGAAGAAGAGGTTCAAGTGGCTTGGTTACCCCGAAAAACAATTTTACATTATCAAGCATATCGTGTTTTCAATTCAACCAATAGTGAAGATATATGTTTTTCATGTTATATGAACAACATGTGTTTAAAAGACTATCCATACGCTCATATTATAAACAACGTAAAAATATATCGCGATAATAGAAGGGTTGCTAAGATTTTGAAAGATTCAAGTAATTGGTGTTCCGAATGTTGTTTTAAATCTCTAACTAGAGTGAGAGATGTAGATTGTGAATTTGATGATGATAATCTTGATGGTGAGTTTTCATCAATACCTATTAAACGCATACGAATGTCCACAGTTAAAGATGAAAACATGTCTGCATTGAACCGCTTTTCAACACCCTTAAATACAAACACGCCAGTCTATTTAAGGGAGATTTTAGCTGAGCAGCAAATTACTACAAATCATGTTGAGAGATCCACTGACCTTCTTGAAGGGGTTGCTAGGGAGATGGTTCCAGAAGAATCTGATGAAGAACTGTGGTAGTGGCGAAAAACTTTTTTATTTGTATCATACATAAATAAATAAATAAACATATTTTTTCTAGATCTTTTTTTACTTTTAGTAACAATAAGAAGATATTGGAGGTTTTTAGCGAAAATCTTGTTGTTGGTTAAGTAAATTAGAAAATTTTATTTAATAAACCCACATATGTTGATATAACAATGCTCGATAAAACAAAACATTGATGTATGCCTTTCACCACCAGTTATGTTAAAAACAATTTATTCCCGAGAACTGTAAGCTTCTTTATATGGATACAGATAGTTTGCCATATGAAATAACTGTTGATACTGAGTATGAAGTTATTAAAAACAACATTAATATATTTGGTTAAAAGCAAAAAGGTGTGCAATTCAAATTTATGTGTTTAGATGTTATAAAAAGGTTAAAGGAATTGTAAATCAAATTGTAAAACATAATTTAAGTTTGACTACTATTTAAGCTGTTTTAGAGATAATTATGTAAAATTGTTAAACCGAGAGATGTTAGTTGCAAATTTGATGTTGATAATCTCAATGTTGAGTTTTCACGCATACTACAAACCACCTTGAGAGATCCAGCTAAGGGTTTTGTTGCGAGGATTGTGTTAGAAGAATATTCTGATGAAGAACTGTGGTAGTGGCGAAAAACTTTTTTATTTGTATCATTCATAAATAAATAAACATATTTTTCTAGATGTTTTTTTTTACTTTTAGTAACAATAAAAAGACATTGGAGGTTTTTAGCAAAAATCTTGTTGTTGGTTAAGTAAATTAGAAAATTTTATTTAATAAACCTATATATGTTGATATAACAATGCTCGATATTTCAAAACATTGATGTATGCCGTTCACCAACCAGTTATGATAAAAACAAAATAAAAAATAATACACATATTAAACAGACTTTTATTGATTAATTGTTTTACATATTTACTATATAATATTTATAACAACAATAGAATTCACAGCTTGTTTGTCCAATGGTTTGATATCACTGTTTAAGAAACACAACACTTCTAACATACTACATATATTATTTACATTTAAACAACTATTTAATATAAACTTTATGTTTTCAAGATCATCTCCTCTAGTTTGCACCTATGCTGCGCTATGGATAATGTTTTTATAATAATTCTGTTCTTTTTAATATTGGGGGTCATCTTCATAATCAACATATGCAACATCTTCATTCGTTTGATATCGTGAAAGTAAGGATACATCGTAGCTAATTAGTTTCGATAAAACATCTCTAAGTTGCTCCATAATGCCTTTATTTGCACAATTAACGTTAAATAAGGATAAATTTTTTTTTCCAGTTCTGCTGAGTATTCCAGAAAATTCATTTAGTTCAAAGAAATTTTCATTATTCATAAAATACAGCATACCATTTATATATCTAAATACTGAAGTAACCGATGTTGGCATTTCAGGAAACAAGGATGACATTAAGAAATGTGCTTTTGGTTGTTGCGTAGATTCCTCAAGTTCAAGCAGTTTGTTATGCCCATAAAATATAAAGGTACGACCTTTGTAACTGTTTACAGCAGCACGTACAATCGTTTTCTGAGGTATCCCTATATCTGTATAATATTTGGGGTAGTTAGGAACCAACGAAAGGCTTGGAAATTGAATTGCATATACAACACCAGATGCAAATAATATGTCTGTATTAGGTTTTTGGTAAACAGCAGCAATTCTTTGAAAAGAGGTTGGTAGGAAAGGCAACCAATCGCGCAAAAGTTTGGGATGTTCAACATTATTTCCATCTAAAGAGGATATCCAAAACCATTGTTTATAAAACATATAAAGTTTGTTGCGTAGAATTAAAAAGTGTTCAATTTTAACATCACACAGATTTGGTGGTTGCAACACAGTTGGGGTTATTTCTGTTGTTGTTGTTGAAGATGTACTACTATCACCATTTGCAGGAATTCCATAAATTTTCTGAATCCCTACAATGTCATCTCTGTGTAGATCTTTACGCGTGTTGGTTGCATAAGCAAACATTATAGCATGTTTGTTTGAAGAATGTCTTAATCCTAAAGAATGGCCTATTTCATGCAACAGTGTATTTAACAAACTATATTGTCCATCGGGCGGCTTACCATCATCACCCGAATACCATTTTTCATCCGAGTCTATATGGATTTCGGAGTAACCGATTGTTGGGTAGTATGCATGACCCAACACCTTTCCTGGCCCATCAAACGAAAATCGACAGTCAGATTTTGTTTTCGACATTGTATGAGTTTCCTTTTTAAATGATACATATATGTGATAGTCTGTAGGATTGAATTGAAATTTAAGATTTACATGTTTTTGCCATGTTTGAAACGCTTTCTTAATTAGCTTAAATGTTTGCTGATCTGTAATATCAGTTGTCCATTTTATTGTTGTAATTTTCCACTTGCTACCGTGAACATTATAGTCATCAGAGACATCAGCATTTCCACATCTTGGTGAATATAGAAGCTTAAGAATTTCTTGATTAATAACGCCGTCTGCAGGTAATCCATAAAACGTTTGATACTTCTTCAATGCATTTACTATAACGTTATTGGATTCAACGTTGGTGCTATCATCACCTGATAAATAACCAAAATATTTTAAAACATTAACCGCTAGGTTAAGTTTGTAATCATCATCTTCAGCTCTCACGCTAATAACATAACACAAGCAAAACTACTTTCAATATCATAGATATGTTGCTCAACTCATACTGGACCTATATGTAGTTGAACACGTATAAATATTGTGAGGGATAACAGAAAAAACATCTGTATTAACAACATGATTTACAACTTAGATAAAGAAACCTATATTACCGATATGATTGCACCACAGCTAAGGGAACCTGCTACACCAACACTCTTAACGAATTATCCAACTCCCAAACCACAATAGGTTTTCGTTAAGAGTGTTGGTGTAGCAGGTTCCCTTAGCTGAGGTGCAACCATATTGGTAATATAGGTTTCTTTATGTATGTTGTAAATCATGTAGTTGATACAGAAAAGGTATTTACATAAACCTGTCTAGTCCCAAGTCGTTATATGACCAGTTACACACATGACTCATGATGCATCATGCATCATGCTTCATGCATCATGCTTCATGCATCATGCATGCATCATGCTTCATGCATCATGCATGCATCATGCATCATGCATGCATCATGCATCATGCATGCATCATGCATCATGCTGCATGCATCATACATGCATCATGCAGCATGCATGATGCATGCTGCATGATGTATGAAGCATCATGAGTCATGTGTGTAACTGGTCATATAACGACTTGGGACTAGACAGGTTTATGTAAATACCTTTTCTGTATCAACTACATGATTTACAACATACATAAAGAAACCTATATTACCAATATGGTTGCACCTCAGCTAAGGGAACCTGCTACACCAACACTCTTAACGAAAACCTATTGTGGTTTGGGAGTTGGATAATTCGTTAAGAGTGTTGGTGTAGCAGGTTCCCTTAGCTGTGGTGCAATCATATCGGTAATATAGGTTTCTTTATCTAAGTTGTAAATCATGTTGTTAATACAGATGTTTTTTCTGTTATCCCTCACAATATTTATACGTGTTCAACTACATATAGGTCCAGTATGAGTTGAGCAACCATAACTATGATATTGAAAGTAGTTTTGCTTTTGTGTTATGTTATTAGCGTGAGAGCTGAAGATGATGATTACAAACTTAACCTAGCGGTTAATGTTTTAAAATATTTTGGTTATTTATCAGGTGATGATAGCACCAACGTTGAATCCAATAACGTTATAGTAAATGCATTGAAGAAGTATCAAACGTTTTATGGATTACCTGCAGACGGCGTTATTAATCAAGAAACTCTTAAGCTTCTATATTCACCAAGATGTGGAAATGCTGATGTCTCTGATGACTATAATGTTCACGGTAGCAAGTGGAAAATTACAACAATAAAATGGACAACTGATATTACAGATCAGCAAACATTTAAGCTAATTAAGAAAGCGTTTCAAACATGGCAAAAACATGTAAATCTTAAATTTCAATTCAATCCTACAGACTATCACATATATGTATCATTTAAAAAGGAAACTCATACAATGTCGAAAACAAAATCTGACTGTCGATTTTCGTTTGATGGGCCAGGAAAGGTGTTGGGTCATGCATACTACCCAACAATCGGTTACTCCGAAATCCATATAGACTCGGATGAAAAATGGTATTCGGGTGATGATGGTAAGCCGCCTGATGGACAATATAGTTTGTTAAATACACTGTTGCATGAAATAGGCCATTCTTTAGGATTAAGACATTCTTCAAACAAACATGCTATAATGTTTGCTTATGCAACCAACACGCGTAAAGATCTACACAGAGATGACATTGTAGGGATTCAGAAAATTTATGGAATTCCTGCAAATGGTGATAGTAGTACATCTTCAACAACAACAACAGAAATAACCCCAACTGTGTTGCAACCACCAAATCTGTGTGATGTTAAAATTGAACACTTTTTAATTCTACGCAACAAACTTTATATGTTTTATAAACAATGGTTTTGGATATCCTCTTTAGATGGAAATAATGTTGAACATCCCAAACTTTTGCGCGATTGGTTGCCTTTCCTACCAACCTCTTTTCAAAGAATTGCTGCTGTTTACCAAAAACCTAATACAGACATCATATTATTTGCATCTGGTGTTGTATATGCAATTCAATTTCCAAGCCTTTCGTTGGTTCCTAACTACCCCAAATATTATACAGATTTAGGTATACCTCAGAAAACGATTGTACGTGCTGCTGTAAACAGTTACAAAGGTCGTACCTTTATATTTTATGGGCATAACAAACTGCTTGAACTTGAGGAATCTACGCAACAACCAAAAGCACATTTCTTAATGTCATCCTTGTTTCCTGAAATGCCAACATCGGTTACTTCAGTATTTAGATATATAAATGGTATGCTGTATTTTATGAATAATGAAAATTTCTTTGAACTAAATGAATTTTCTGGAATACTCAGCAGAACTGGAAAAAAAAATTTATCCTTATTTAACGTTAATTGTGCAAATAAAGGCATTATGGAGCAACTTAGAGATGTTTTATCGAAACTAATTAGCTACGATGTATCCTTACTTTCACGATATCAAACGAATGAAGATGTTTCATATGTTGATTATGAAGATGACCCCCAATATTAAAAAGAACAGAATTATTATAAAAACATTATCCATAGCGCAGCATAGGTGCAAACTAGAGGAGATGATCTTGAAAACATAAAGTTTATATTAAATAGTTGTTTAAATGTAAATAATATATGTAGTATGTTAGAAGTGTTGTGTTTCTTAAACAGTGATATCAAACCATTGGACAAACAAGCTGTGAATTCTATTGTTGTTATAAATATTATATAGTAAATATGTAAAACAATTAATCAATAAAAGTCTGTTTAATATGTGTATTATTTTTTATTTTGTTTTTATCATAACTGGTTGGTGAACGGCATACATCAATGTTTTGAAATATCGAGCATTGTTATATCAACATATATAGGTTTATTAAATAAAATTTTCTAATTTACTTAACCAACAACAAGATTTTTGCTAAAAACCTCCAATGTCTTTTTATTGTTACTAAAAGTAAAAAAAACATCTAGAAAAATATGTTTATTTATTTATGAATGATACAAATAAAAAAGTTTTTCGCCACTACCACAGTTCTTCATCAGAATATTCTTCTAACACAATCCTCGCAACAAAACCCTTAGCTGGATCTCTCAAGGTGGTTTGTAGTATGCGTGAAAACTCAACATTGAGATTATCAACATCAAATTTGCAACTAACATCTCTCGGTTTAACAATTTTACATAATTATCTCTAAAACAGCTTAAATAGTAGTCAAACTTAAATTATGTTTTACAATTTGATTTACAATTCCTTTAACCTTTTTATAACATCTAAACACATAAATTTGAATTGCACACCTTTTTGCTTTTAACCAAATATATTAATGTTGTTTTTAATAACTTCATACTCAGTATCAACAGTTATTTCATATGGCAAACTATCTGTATCCATATAAAGAAGCTTACAGTTCTCGGGAATAAATTGTTTTTAACATAACTGGTGGTGAAAGGCATACATCAATGTTTTGTTTTATCGAGCATTGTTATATCAACATATGTGGGTTTATTAAATAAAATTTTCTAATTTACTTAACCAACAACAAGATTTTCGCTAAAAACCTCCAATATCTTCTTATTGTTACTAAAAGTAAAAAAACATCTAGAAAAAATATGTTTATTTATTTATTTATGTATGATACAAATAAAAAAGTTTTTCGCCACTACCACAGTTCTTCTACTATCAGATTCTTCTGGAACCATCTCCCTAGCAACCCCTTCAAGAAGGTCAGTGGATCTCTCAACATGATTTGTAGTAATTTGCTGCTCAGCTAAAATCTCCCTTAAATGGACTGGCGTGTTTGTATTTAAGGGTGTTGAAAAGCGGTTCAATGCAGACATGTTTTCATCTTTAACTGTGGACATTCGTATGCGTTTAATAGGTATTGATGAAAACTCACCATCAAGATTATCATCATCAAATTCACAATCTACATCTCTCACTCTAGTTAGAGATTTAAAACAACATTCGGAACACCAATTACTTGAATCTTTCAAAATCTTAGCAACCCTTCTATTATCGCGATATATTTTTACGTTGTTTATAATATGAGCGTAAGGATAGTCTTTTAAACACATGTTGTTCATATAACATGAAAAACATATATCTTCACTATTGGTTGAATTGAAAACACGATATGCTTGATAATGTAAAATTGTTTTTCGGGGTAACCAAGCCACTTGAACCTCTTCTTCAGGAACTTTATAAAACTTCAATGCTGAAAAGTATTCCATATCACTCGGTCCATAAACTGTTTGTTGATATACTTTTTCTTTCAAAGCAGCTTCAATCCAAAGAGGATTTTCATATTCAGGTTGATGTGATGCTTCCCAACATAGCTCAAACACATGTGAGATCCATTCTTGAAGAACATGGTTCTTGAGGGTTTGTGGAAGATTGCAGGGTTGTATCTGTGAGATAGGAAAATTCTTGCACAATATTTTTGTTGATAAATATAATAATGTTTTCGGCTGCATATTTACTTATAGGTATTTGTTTTTTTTTTTCTAGAAGGTTATCTAACAATTTTATTAAGACTAAATAACTATTGAATAATTTCGATATTTATATGTTTTTTGTTTATATGAAAATTGTTTTTCTAGAAATGTGTGGAAAATATTAGACAAAATATATTTTTTTTACCTCAATTTTGTGCAATTTTTATCATCGTTCGCATCCTGTGATTAACAAAATATGATTTTTCATTTAAGCATCCTGTCTTTGCTATTTAATATTAATTTTTTATCTTTTAAATCACAACTTGAAACAGGTAAACTGCTTGTTTAATTTATGTTGGTTGTGGTTTAATCCTATAACCCTTTATTGATATATATCTTAGAGCTTCTCATTGTTAAATATGATAAATGTTTAACCCTAACAATTAAAAGCATTTTTACAACAATAATATTCTAAAGATGTTTTTTAATTCGATAATGTAGTTTGGTTTAAATTTAAAAGATTAAGAAAACCTCATCCTCTTTAGATAGTAACGATGGTTATTGCAAATTTTTAGCTTTTATTCTTTTAAAACAAAATGAATACTGAACAAGGTACCACGCGTTTTTTCGTTCTGTGTAATTGTGATTTTAATAGCTGTTATTTTTGTTTTAGACGTAACATTTGGGTTAGGCGGTCCCTTGGGGGACGGAATATGAAGTATGTATTTTTTCTTTTTAAAAACAATATCTTACGTGTTTTTTTTTCTTTTTTCTAGAACCTGCCTATTTGTTACATAGAGACGATCCTATCTCAACCATTCAAACATATAATAATGGTTGCAACCCCCGCTGGGACTGTGGTTTCAGTGTGGGTTAATCCCAATAAAACAATCCTGTATATTTATACATATTAATAAAAGTTAAAATTCAAAGGATTTTGAGTTGTTTTTTTAATTAAAGTTTTATTTGTCTATTTAGTAAGTGTATTTATAGATTAAAAGCTTTTTGGTTTTTTAATATAAATAGTTGTTAAAATTCAAAGGATTTGAGTTGTTTTTCTTCAATCAAAGTTTTACCAGTATTTTAAATTTCATATATAATTATAGTGGTAAAAAAATAATAATTTTTCTGTTTTGAAGTAAGTTTTTTCTTTTTTGTAATTCTTATTAGCCTTGGTTTGATTTAAATGGAAATTAATTAAAGTTTTGTAGTATATTCATATATATTAAAATAAATAGATTTTTTGCATTCTAGCTTGATGTTTTTTCAAGTTGTTTTTTTAATCAAAGTTTTACCACTATTTTTAAATTTCATATAATTATAGTAGTAAAAAATAACACTTTTTCTGGTCTGAATTAAGTTTTCTTTAATCAAGTTTTACCAGTATTTTAAATTTTTCATATAATTATAGTAGTAAAAAATAACAATTTTTCTGGTTTGAATTAAGTTTTCTTTTTATAATTTTAGCTTTGGTTTAGTCTGAAATGAAAAATTAATTAAAGCTCTAAGGTATATTCATATATTAAATTAAATAGATTTTTTGCATTCTAGCTTGATGTTTTTTCAAGTTGTTTTTTAATCAAAGTTTTACCACTATTTTTAAATTTCATATAATTATAGTTGTAAAAAATAACACTTTTTCTGGTTTGAATTAAGTTTTCTTTAATCAAAGTTTTACCAGCATTTTAAATTTTTCATATAATTATAGTAGTAAAAAATAACAATTTTTCTGGTTTGAATTAAGTTTTCTTTTTATAATTTTAGCTTTGGTTTAGTCTGAAATGAAAAATTAATTAAAGCTTTAAGGTTTATTCATATATTAAAATAAATAGATTTTTTGCATTCTAGCTTGATGTTTTTTCAAGTTGTTTTTTTAATCAAGGTTTTACCACTATTTTAAATTTCATATAATTATAGTAGTAAAAAATAACACTTTTCTGGTTTGAATTAAGTTTTCTTTAATCAAAGTTTTACCAGTATTTTAAATTTCATATAATTATAGTAGTAAAAAATAACAATTTTTCTCGTTTGAATTAAGTTTTCTTTTTATAATTTTAGCTTTGGTTTAGTCTAAAATGAAAAATTAATTAAAGCTTTAAGGTATATTCATATATTAAAATAAAATAGATTTTTCTAGTTTGATGCTTTTTATTTAAATATTCTGTTAAATTAGCAATTTTATTCTAAAAATAATAATTTGTTGTTTTGAAGTAAGTTTTTTCTTTTTGTAATTTTTATTAGTTTGGTTTGATTTAAATGGAAATTAATTAACGCTTTGTAGTATATTCATATATTAAAGAAATAGATTTTTCTAGCTTGATGCTTTTTATTTAAATACGTTGTTAAATTAACAATTTTATTCTAAAAAATAATAATTTTCTGTTTTGAATTAAGTTTTCTTTTTATAATTTTAGCTTTGGTTTAGTCTAAATGAAAATTAATTAAAGCTTTAAGGTATATTCATATATTAAAATAAATAGATTTTTTTCTAGCTTGATGCTTTTTATTTAAATACTCTGTTAAATTAACAATTTTATTCTAAAAATAATAATTTGAATATCGACCCTTTTATTCTAAAAAATAATAATTTTCTGTTTTTGAATGAAGTTTTTCTTTTTATAATTTTTAGCTTTGGTTTAGTCTAAATGAAAATTAATTAAAGCTTTAAGGTATATTCATATATTTAAATAGTACTTTTTTTCTAGATGTTTTTATTTACAGATTAAAAGCTTTTGGGTTTTCTTTAATTAAATTTTTACCTGTTTAGTAAGTAGGTATATTTTTAAAATGAAACAAATATTATTTCCTCATTTATATCTGTTATTTAGAGGTTGTCTGATAAACAAAAATACTTTTTTCTAGATGTTTTTTACTTTTAGTAAAGGGTTCCTTTAGATATCTATAAACTATGTTGAATAATAATAATAATTGTATTATCTACTCACCCCAAAAATAATGGTGGTAACAATATATAAATCACAAAAACCTTTTTTGTAAAAACGTGTTTTTAACTCACTCTAAATTAGGTTGTCCACGTTAAAACATACTTGATAAAAATAGTTTGTGGTTGAAACTTCCGTTTTTCTAGTTTGATTAACATGATTGCAGCATTGGGTTATTTAATGAAAACTAATTTTTAGCTTATATTATCGATTGTGAATAACAGATGGTTGTACTAGGATATTTTAGCGCATAAAATATGTGTTGACAACCCACATGTGATATCATTTGGCGGGCTTATCTAATAAGAGCATACCGCCATTTAAATCAACTGCTTGTTTACATTTCAAATCTAGTAACTTTTAACTAAATATCAATTGGTCACCTGTATGTTTACATATGCTTGGTGGGCATAACCAATAAGAGCATTTACATGCATACCGCCATTTAAATCAACCAATCAGCTGCTTTGTTTACATTTTTGGGGAATTATTTAGTAATTTTTTATTTAACTAAATATCATTTGGTTACCTGTATGTTTACATATGCTTTACGGGCTTATCTAATAAGAGCATACCGCCATTTAAATCAACCAATCAGCTGCTTTGTTTACATTTTTTGGGGAATTATTTAGTAATTTTTTATTTAACTAAATAGCATTTGGTTACCCTGTATGTTTACATATGCTTGGCGGGCATAACCAATAAGAGCATTTACATGCATACCGCTATTTCAATCAGCTGTTTTGTTTACGTATGACGTCACTTCCGGCGGCCATATTGTTTACATCCGGCGGCCATGTTTGTTTACATCTGGCGGCCATGTTTGTTTACATATTACCTATAACACATGTGCTTATGACGTCACTTCCTGCGCTAGAAGGTACATTACTGTACTACTTACGCAGTTATAAAAAATGTGTATCTGTTTCTTTTTTTTATTAATTTAAAGAAATTTAAATGTATGAAATAGTTCATCGTCTGTTATAGAATAACTTGAAGAACTCTCCGTGTTAAGGTTAATATCGTATTTACAAAAACAGTAAGAATTTTATAATTTTTTTCAACAAAATGTTAAATCACCTGCATTTGTAACTCCAATATTGTGATAGTAGTTGTATGTACTTACGAACCTGGTAAGAGCAGTGCGTTAGAATGAGACGGAAGACGGGTGAAAATAGAGATAGAACGATCGCTGCTCAGCGGTAATTTATACATTGTCGGAATAAATTGGTCATATCTTCGTTACTGTCTAGCCAATTTCACAGTTTCAAAAAGCGTTGGATTGTAAAATCTCGAACTAACAACAATTATTTTTTGAACTTTTTTGATATCTTGTGTCGTACAAAAGTTATCACGATATAAACATCTTTCTATGTTTGCAGAAATTGAAATGCGCATAATAAGGGCGTTAGAAGCTAATTTAGTGAGTATCCTTCCGTTTATTTAATGAAAATTCTTCAGTGAAAATTAGCTCTAACTCGCTTAATACTTTAGAGATCCTATTTATTTTAATATAGCCGGATAGCAAATAAACTATTCTAGATTTGCTGTTTTTTCAGTTTTTCCCTCCCGGGGGGGTGTTGGACACCGATATCGCCAGACGAATTTAGGGAATTGATATACACCCTAAATAGCATCCGATAACGTACTCGATACATTTCTACCTTTTAATGTACCACGGACTTGATTTCTAGATGCGTTTTTTAAGTTTGCGAACTCTACTAATACGAACATTCCCATATTAGGTACAGTAGATTTGACACTTGACTTTGGCATTTCTTATATACAGTGTCAACCCTGGAAATTTTTGATAGCTAATGTCACATTTCCTGTTCTTTGTTTAGACTCTTTACAAACAAATAATTTAAATATTGATTGTGTCAATAAAACTTTCACATCTAATTTAGTATCAACAAAAACTACAGACACGTTTTCTAATGATCATAATGATCATTGTGACCAGGTCAGTACCGTCGTTACTAACCTTTCTTTTCCTGTGCAGGAATCTTCGGAAATTGGTAACGATAACAATGATCGTAACGTCTACTCGAAGCTATTACATAATAAGTTTTCTGAATTATTACAACCCTTTAATTATAACAGACCTATCCAACATTCAATTACTCATAAAATTAACACAGAAAATACTTCTACTGTTAGAGCTAAGCCTAGAAAATTAAATGCCCTTATAACTTATCGCTCATTTCTTTTGATACGCATTTAGCCTTTTTTTACCCGGGATGTCATGTAATGATCTTCATTCATAAAATAAACACAGTCAGTCATTACATATATATTCCATCAAGAAGACATTGAATGCTAAAGGTATTGCCATGACAACGAGAATAAATAACAAGTAATAAAATATATCTTCAATCAACACGTATCTTATTTACTACAACTAAATCTATTAAATATAACTTCTGGTAAAACCACCAGACCGTTATAGTGCCATGGGAAACTAAATTTTGATAATATATTTACACTTACGATATATGTATACCCTTGTAACTTAATGTTGTTTCATATACCATATATTCATATTTCCAGTTTTAGATGCACTATATTTAGCGGCCGTGAAAATGAATTAATATTGTGCAATAGTATCCACAGACAGGTCAATATTCTACACATTGCGCAATAATCTCAAACAGTTTTTGACTGACACAATATATTGCGCAATCTTTCAATATACGCTCCAGCCGATCAATAATATTGCGCAATATCAATTATTGCACAATATTATTGAGCGTCTAGGGGCCGCTTAACATTACCTACTCATTTTCATTACCGCCACTTGCTGGCAATTGGTTAGAGGCCTTAATTATCATACTACCTACACAACCCGATTTGTCTGATTCATAATAATGATCAGGATAACGCTTCATTGTCATTATATTAGTTAGATCTTCCGAAATATATAAAATGTACTTGTAAATGAGTACTTTTCTCCAATGATTAAGTATTAGATATAAAAAAGATTAAAGAAAATTAGAACGTTAATGTCTAAACGCGCATATTTCAACGGAATTATTACCTATCAACCGATATCTTTTGAAGTACCCATTATTTAAAGATAAGATGATGGTAAGTATAAAACTATGCTCAGAAAGAGAATCAATCATATTCTTCCACAACACTGACTAAAATGAAGTACCTTATTCTCACAGTTTTGGCTATAGTTGCTGTGGCGCAGGTAATATAGTTTAAATATATTTAAACAATGATCTGAAATATTTAAAATAACAAATATTCTAAATTTAGGCTACCAGAGACTGGTCTAAAATAAAACCTAAGCATCTCCATGTAATGCCTAGAATGCCTGCTGTTGCACCAAAAATAGTAGGTGGTATAGAAGTAGAAGGACCAGGTGGCGTACCCTATCAGGTATTTCATTTATAAATACATATACATAATTCTTCATTACATTCATGCGATGCCTTCTTGTTTTATAGGCTGCCGTAATTAGCAGTCGCGGTGCATTTTGTGGTGGTTCTGTTATACGTGACGATGCAGTTCTCACAGCAGCACATTGCGTTGATGAGTAAGTTTCTGCTAAAAAGAATTCTTTTGTGAATTAAGATACTACATTTTTAAGAATTAAATTTAAAGTAATTGAAATATTGGAAGTGGAAGTAATGATAAATAATAATCTTTACATTGTGTTCATTGCAGTGCTAGTTCAGCAGAAGTAATAGCGCATGCTCATAGAATATTTGAAGACGAAGATCATCAGCAAATCATTCAATCCAGGGAAATCAAGGTTCACGAAGATTGGGATCCGTTCAGAATCTCAAACGATATTGCCGTTATTCTTCTTTCCAAGAAAATCGAATTCCACGGTAAGTTGTAATAACTTGTTTTTAAATAAGAATCCGTTTTATAACTAAGCAATACGTTTTTAGAACTTCTTTGGGCAGTTGAATTATACACCGACACTGCTTCTCTTGAAGATGAACAAGGATTAGTTAGTGGTTGGGGAAGATATTCAGATGAATCTGGATCTCTTAGTGAAGTTTTACTTTACACTACAGACAAGATTATCTCTAACCAAGAATGTGAAAGATTCTTTGGTAGCTACGTCACTAAAAATAACATCTGTCTTAATGGTAGCCATGGTAAAGGTGCTTGCAATGGAGATTCTGGTGGTCCTCTTATAGTAGCGCTTGACGATGGAAGCCCAAGGCCCTGGAGACAAGTTGGTATTGTATCCTTTGGAAGTGGAGCAGGTTGTGAAAAGGGCTATCCTTCTGTTTTTACAAGAGTTTTGGAATATGTTGCATGGATTGAGCAACAACTTGCTTGAACTTGATGAATATTGAAGGAGCGTTGAAGACAACATAAATGTAATTATAACATTATTATTCTGTGACAGTGTTGTACAGTTTGACTAATAAAAGTTTAATTGAAATTCTTAATTTAAATTCTTTTTTCTTTAGAAAAAGAAGACAATTTTTGTGAAAGTATCTTAGTTCTAGTGTGTGATCGGCTACTATTTGTAGAAAAATCTCCGATCTTTGTACAACGTGAATGGAAATGATGTCCATATCGTACGAGGACAATCGTTCGCAGGTGGTATGAGCATTCCACTCAAGTTGTACAGTATATCTTTTCTTCAAATAAGCAAATCTATTAAAAAATAGATTAACTATTTTATTCATAAATTGAATATAGGGTGTAATGATTAAAATAAAAAATTAATCATTTTAATTTGCTAAATTTAGCCTCTGTAAATTTATGGTTTGGTTATTGCAAATCAAATATCAATTATTGCATTTTCTTGGATATATTAAACTATTTTATTCTCGTTACACGTTTGAACTCTCTTAAAGTTAATTTAATCTAATTGTCTATTACCTGGTTTTACTGACTTATCAATAATGTCTGAAGGTGCTTGTAGACTTGTACACTTTTCGTATTGCGCAATCTGAAAAATGGCGCAAGTTTGATAAAATGGCAAGTTGCGATGTGTGAACACCGCTGCAAGTTCAAAAATTGCGCAATTTTCAAAATTGCACGCCACTTTTCTAGTTGCGTACACTTTTAAAATTGCTATGTGTGAGCAGGTGCGGTGTGTGTGCAGCACTTACTAAAGTTGCGCAATATAAAAATTGACCGACGTGTTGGTTATATAAAGTTGCGCAATATCTATTTTAGTGCAACTTTTATTAATTAAATTTAATACTACGTACGTGACTGTTGTGAAACTGGCGTTCTTCTCATTAGGTGTTTTGCGTTTTAATTAACTGGTTTGTGAATTTGTGATTATCATTTTAAAATAATGTTGACTTGTATTATTAAAAATAATAAGAATTATACGCAAATGGTTAATCTTTAGAATTTCTTTTAAAATGCGCCTTTACAAAAATGACAGCTATTTCTCTCAAGTTTAAATTGTAATGGAAATTTAATTATAAACAAATAAAAACTCTTCAGCGTGTACCTCCTAAAAAAACATTAGAATTGATTAAAATAAATTAGTAAATGATAAAATGAATTAACTAAAATAAATGGAAAAGATAGTAGACATAAAACTATGTATTTTTACTTTTAATAAGTAAGAAAAATTTGATTATCTACATTATAATCTTGTGGTATTTAAATCAAAATGAAGAACGGCCTTTTTATCGTATTCGCAGTACACCAAGAACTAAACGGTAAAATTGTAGCCCTCTCTTAAAGTTGCAGCTTGAGTTTATGAAGAGTGGCGCAACAAAAGAGGAGCATTGTGTGTGAATACCTTGCAACTTTTAAAAATTGCCGTTGACACTTTTAAGTTGCGCCATTCATTTCTGGCGCAACTTTAGACTTATTTTTGGTTATGTGTGAACACAACATGCAATTTTGTAGTTGCGCCACGAAAATGGCGCAACAAAAGTGTACAAGTCTAAAAGCACCTTTACGTGCTACTTACGAAATATGGTACTCAAGCAAGATGTATTGGACTTGAGCAATTATGCACATATTGTAATAATGTGTTTTTCTAATTACTTCCAAACATCAGATTTAAAATTAAAGCAATACCCATGATTTCTAACAAAAACCAATTTATTCAAATTTACCAAATTTTATAATTATGCTACTCCATCACAAGAGATTAACCCGTAATCGTACTAAAACATGGTATGTAAAATTTCCTCCCTAAATTCTGGTTGGAAAGTTATTTTTTCTAATTTTGATTCGTTATAGTCCCTTTTTACACAAGTGCTAATATGAGAATACACATTGCAACTATTTTGAACATCAATATGAAAAATTAGACCAATTTTTTAGATTTAGATTTATATTTTAGATAGCTTAGCTGTCGAAGAAATTGCCAGGTAGATTATGATAAACTTGTGAAACTTTTCCTAATCTTTTAAATTTGTTTAATTTTTTAAGTTAATTAAACTGTAACCAAAGAGCAAAACTTGGTTCTGAAAAAACTAGGCTATACACAAACACCATCGTATAATAACTTTTGTAGTGACGACATACGATGCTAACTCGTAAAGGAGTTTGAAGTGATCCAGAATGTAGACAACCGTGATGTCAGCATATTTGACAACTAGCGTTTAGAGGCTGCAGCCGCTGACATGCGCTGCTTTGGCTATTTCTAGCAGTTGTAATTGTATATTTCAGTAGTTATAATACTCAAAAAATATAAAAATCTTAAAATAATAGAAATAAAAGTAACCCAAAATATTTCTATATTAAGGCAGTATAAAGTCTGACTTTTTATTACGAATGTGAATATATGATTTAAAATAATAATAAGATTACCACATGAATGGTAAGACAAGGTTTGTTTTTGAAATTGTGAAGTTATAGAACGACAACGAACGTTAAAACGACAGTATTTAATGCTTAGGTTAATGCACTTTTCCTAAAGAACTATAAAAAATAAAAAGTAGCTGCAACAAAATTAATTAATAAAACATTAATATTTATTGTAATTAAGCAATTTTAGTTTGAAATAATATTTATTTTCAACTTCCATAAAAAAGTACAATAATGGATTACTTTACTGTCAATTAAGTTACCTGTTTTTTTAAAATAAGGACTAATAGACATGTTCAAGAATTTTTTATGCCTGCAATATTTAAAAGTGCTACAATAAATTAAAAGTACTAAAAATAGTCATCACGCATGTCGGCAGTTGCAACCCCTAGACGCAAGTAGCGTTTTTAGTGCACCACCGCGATTCATCCAAATCAAACAGTGCGTTAGAAGGCTATGACATCGCCGTACCGTTACTTTTACTAAGGAACGAGAAGTTGACCTTGTAAGCCGGGTTTCAGCATTATCTATTTTTATAGTTGCATGTGACTTTCACTGTTGTCTGTAATTTAAAAATGTCACACTAATAAATATGAGAAATAGTAATAATGGAGAAATCTCGTCAACAAGGTCAACACTCTATAGAAATTACATTTTATAGCGAATAGCTCGGCCTAAATTGGAATATAAAGAAAAATCTAAATGTTTTGATATGTAGCTAATAGCGATGACGATTTAATGCAAGTAAATATTAACAATTTGAGGTAATAGGCAGTTTGATGATAAGGCGTGATTTTGTTGAGTGTATTTGTCGTGTGATAACGGAAGTGAAGTAACTGATTTTGATGTATTCGTTAATTGGATGAGTTTAGTTGGGATATCATTATTATTTCTAACCAAAGTAACAAACAAGATTCGTGCTTGTATTCGTTTTAGTGGCGGTTACTACGTAGTCTTTTGGATGTTCAGTTAGCGACCGGCAAGCATATTAATCGTTTGCTTCGCATCCACTTACACGGGTACAGAGTTTGCTGCTCGCTAACAGAACATTTAAAAGAGTACGTAGTAATCGCCACTGACTCGTCTACATTTATTTGACGGAGTGGACTGGATTTGGGCCAGGAACATGCGCTCGTGCTTCCTATACACGAACAAATTCCAAAATGTTACCAAAGTGTTCGACTTCAATTAATAGTCATTTGTGTATTTAGTGCGCGAAATGCTACTTTGGTGGCCAAGAATGAAAGTATTTTGACGAGGCGTAGCCGAGATTTTATTTGTTTTTAATTTATCACCTCTCATGTTGACCCCATTATCGTAAGCCTGTCCCCTCACGCCCTGCAAATTCAATCCCAATGTCTTTCAAGTCTTTTAAGTATTAGAGTTGAGAGTTCAGAGCCCGTCGATATTTCAACCGGAAGAAAGCCTAAAAAGCTTTCATTAATTTTAATGGAAACCTCATTGGGATTGGATTTGTCAATGGATACATACCTTACTAAGACTGTCATTTGCTCGATCTTGCTGACATCAGGAGTACAATCTAGAATAATTGAATAACATTTAGCTTTTTTAATCTCGCTAATAGTGTGAGATGTTATATTTTCACTTAAAAGAATAATTATTTCATTTTGAATATTTTTTCCGAGATAGTGGACTTTAACTTCCTTTTTTCTGAGCACTCTGCGGATATGCTTTTCCATTACTGGATCAAACTCGGCAAGTAATTGAATAATTTGTAAAAAATTACCATTACCGAAATCGTAAAGTTTGTCACTTGTACCTCGGAGGGCTAAACAATTTTGAACAAGCATTTTTATTGTTGAAACAATTCGTAGAAGCACCTCGTACCAGTAATTTATCTCTGCGGTAATGAATCTTTGTGAGTGACTGTCAATCGTTTTAGAGTACTGTATTCTTTGACTAAATTCAATCCAAGATTTTTGACTTTGGAATTGGTTTGTAGAGGTTTCATGTTGTTTTAAAGTCTCAGCGAGGTGCTTCCAATCTTTAAAACCTTCAGTAGAAAAAAAACCTAAAAATAGAACCAAAAAGTTTGCAGCAAAAGCAATAAACACAATTTTTGCAATTGACTGACCAGTTACGTATGACTTTTTCACCATTTCTTATGTTTCTCAAATAATGAACTGCGCTAAATCTTCGACCGGTATTATTATACGGAAAACTGTATTCCTTTATTAATGGTTGAGGTGCTCCTTCTTTTACCAAAAAATATATTTCGGCTTCTGTTAAGCTAGTTGGCCAGGAACCCGGATCTGAATTTATTATCGTAGCAAATGTCTCTTCTTTGGATATCCCTGGAGTAGGTTCTTTGGATGTCCCTGAAGTAGGCTCCACTTGAGCAATATCGGTAGCTTGATTGGTAATGGATTCATAATTAAGATTTGAATCAGCTTCTAATATTTCTGTGTCGTCATCGTTCCTCTTCGTGCCTTGTAGATAACTTAACAGACTTCCAGCCTGTTTTTGAATTTGAACTTGCTTTTCGACCCTTTTTCTTTTGTACTGGGCACCCGATAATCTTTTAGATCCAGTCCAGTCCTAGATTTAGTCCATTAGACATTCTAAAAACAATTAAGAAAATGTTTCAATAAAAAATAAGTGTGTTTTTTTAATCGAAACAGAGCCGTTTTCGAATATTTTTCGACTGTTTTAAGGCGAGATTTTGTTGGCTTTGTTTAGGGTAAATTGTTAAAAAAACACTTTCTATTCTATTACTGACGTTTCGGTTTTAATAAAACCTTATTCAGAGATTCAAGGTTTGATTAAAACCGAAACGTCAGCCATGGAATAGAAAGTGTTCTTTTTTTAACAATTTACCCTAAACAAAGCCAAGATAATCCCGCCTTGAAATAAGTAAATAAGGGTAGGAAAAAACAAAAGATTTTTCGAATGTTTTGGAAAGACGCTCCGCTACGAGGGTTAATTTTTACCACCATAGAGTAATTAATATAAATAGAGGAACAACGTTATGGAGATTTAAGTAACCAGTCAGCATATTGGGCAATTGTACTGAAGAGTAAAGGGAACATATTCAGGTAGTGCTGCACTCGTTAAATCTTTCATTATTTTAACGAATCATTTGCATTTCATAGAATCTATTTGCCAGTATAATTAACAGCGTCTTTCATTAAACAACCGTGTACAAACATTTTGCTAAGAATGGGTTCATAAACACGGAGATCAAGTTACGCGGATACGAACATATGGGATTATTTCAAACGCAGAATCTTGCCAAATTACTTTAAAAACATATGTGCAACCGTACTACAGCCACAGTTTTATTTAATGTAGAAACCTTTAAATTTATTTTGGAAAAACCACAAAAAATGTATTAATAGGTACATAAAAACATTTATTATACAATTAAATCATATATAAATATTTAACCATACCAAAATACCTAATAAGATGTAAGAAAAGAAAAATTCAAAATAAAAATTGCTAAAACGATGTTCTGAAAAGTATGCAATTATACTTTGAACATTTTTTAGACAATTCTAGAAAATACAAAGAAAACAAATAAATTATAATTCATTCCTAATCATACATAATAATAGATCATAATCAAATCATAAATAGTAATTAAGAATATGAGATTATTAAAGCGAAGGAATCTAGTATGAATAGAAACAACAAGAAAATGCTCCGAATACCTTGTTTATTAATGAACTCTATTGTTTAAAAACAGAAAAGTTCACTCGTTTAATCATGCTAATTAATCGTGTCGCACTTTGTTTAAAAGATGACCACTAGATTTTGATTGTGTTTGCCCAATTTTCTTCTTTATTGGCACTTTTAGTTCGTTGTTATACCACTTTACCATTTTAAAAAGTAACATCTGCAACAAATACTTTAAAGCAAATGCTCGATGTAAAAGGCACTCATCTTCACTAAACCACTTTACATAATGTTTTTTAATTTCCACAGCCACTCTGTTTTTTAAAATTTGCAGTATATTATAAGAGTGTTTATACTTTTTCATAACCGAATAAAATACTTCTACGGCGAGCTTAACAATTCTTGCGAAAAAATCAGAGGGTCTTTTTAAATATTGAGTTTTTTCTGAAGATTCCCGCCCGTAATCGCGAAATACTATTAGCAGTTGTTTCTTATCTTCAAGTAAGATGCTACTCTTGCCTGTTAAAAGATTATCACATTTAACGCACTTATACTTGTTAATTATTTTACGGGCTATATAACCAGAAACATAATAAATTGAACAAGTTTCCAAAGATTCATCGAATTCTAGCACAGATACCGTATCTGCGTCACTATCCGAAGAAACATTTGCTGAAGATTCCTGTTCCAATGTTGGTTGGGATTCAGATACTGTAAGCGGCATTTGACATTCTTTTCCCTCCCCGAGATCTAAAGGAGCATCATCATCTGTTTCACAGTTCTTTGTTTCTGGTGGTTGTTGTAATCCCATAAAAATATTAAATTGCAGTAATGTTCGGACGCTAGCACAACTGGGGTTAAAGTTAAATCCTCCTTTGCTTCTTATCGCAGAAAATAGATTTTCCAAAGGATCTTGTTGAACCAAGGATGTAAGCAGAAAACTGTACCCTTCTTCTCGTAAATCATCCCATAATTGTAATATACCTTTGACCGTGTGCCGAAATCCAGCTATGCAATAAATGTTTTTTCTGTCCTTATCCGTTTTTGCACTTACTACTCTCCATTTACACAGCCACTCCAATGATTCTTTTAAAACATCTTCAACCCTAGAGTTTAGAACAGAAAGTGGACGGCGATACGGGTTTTCATCTTTTAGAAACCGACTGTTGCAGGTGTCGGTTAAATTATTCATTTTTTTTTAAAACAACGACGTGTTTTTTATATTGTCTTGCTTTTTATTTCACCGGTATGTGCTGCTGTCTCTAAGCCTGTAGAGAGTTTGTTACTGAAAATCTGGGTTGCTAATTTAACTTTCATTTTTTCAAAAGGATTTGGATTTATATGGCTGTCAGTTAATTTTACGTTAGCACGAATTTTATTCGCTTTGTCTAATTCGTAAAACTTTCTGATATCATTGAAGACACTTCTTCATTATTTCTTACACTTTTTATTAGATGCGGAGTATCATATAAAGCATATATCTTTTTATCGTTGAAATAAAAGAAAGGAGAATCCACATTTACATTGAGTTCTTTAAAAACTGCTCTATTATTCGAACCTTGGTCGCAAACTACAGCACGTACTTGAAGGTCAATTCCAAATAAAGCTTTAAGGATGTCTGTCAAAAGAATTTTTAAAGACTTAGCTTTCATGGAGCTTGATAAAACATAATAAGCTATAGGTAATTTCCATTTGAATATTAGCCCTCTTACCATAAACACCATGATCTGTGTACCTATATGAGATGTTCGTCCTAAAGACCCCAGATCTTCGAAGCCTTCTATAAAGTCGTGCTGCGAGGAGTATTGCAAATTTTTTTTAATACTGATCTCATCAAATAATAAAACAACTTGCGTTTCTTGAAATGTCATGCACTTCACTTTCTCTTGTAACCTGGACAGCATAGAGTTATTAATTCCTGTAGATAAACGGGCAACTCTAAGCCATGATCTTATTGTGGAAACGGATGGTAACGCCATTTTAAAATTATTTAATAATAACCTATAAGTAGTTGGCGATTTATAGTAAATACTTAAAGCTATTGCCTTTTCATCGCGTGTCCAACTTTGGTATTTTGTATGAAAACATTGCATTTTAACAAATGTTCGTCTTTCTTTGGAACATCCCAACAAGAGATTGTCTACTACATTTAATTTGGAATATTTCTTCAGTCGCTGTAAAAGACGGGATTTCATGACTTTGTACTTGCCTATACGTTTTGTTTGGGTCTTAATAGTTTTTAGAATTCTTCTGGTTCTAGGCGTTGAAGATTCAAAATCTTTCTCAGACTTTGTTGGCGTTGGTAACTGTTCAATATCTTCTATCGTCCATTGAAAAGGCGACGTTGACTCCATGACTGTTGCTCGAGTAGGAGATTCTTCTGATGATAGAGTGTTTAATTTAGGAGGCGTAATTTCGCGTCTAGAGTAAGTTCGTTTTACTGGTAGAACCTTCAAACTTCTAAGAGACCGAGGTGAACTGTAATTATCATCACCAAATAACTTTCGTCGAAGGGGTAAAGAGGTTCTAGGCGAATATGTAGGACGAGTTTCTGCTGATGTTGACGTCGATGGTAGGGATCCTGAGTCAGTTTCCGGTAATAAATAATGTTTTGGGATTGCATTATGCACTAACAGACGATGGTCACTGCTTCTGTACGCGGTTTCGCAAAAATGTTTCTCACAAAGAACTTTCGTACACAATTGATCCATGTTAAGGTCACATAGTTTTATGTTTCCACTATTTTTTATCCACTTTTTGCAACGGTCGATATCATTTACAGGAAATTTATAAAAATGTAAAGTTTTGTTTTTTTTATTATCGTAACAGTTTAAGTAAACACAAGTATGGCTTGCAATGGATGACATTTTATACGCTATAGTACACTACACTTTTTATTTGTACAAATACTTTTGTTATTGACCGCGGATTAATTTATAGAAGTAAAAACACAATAAATGTATTTTACACACTTTATTTCAAACTATAGTAAATAATTTTGAAGATACAAAATTAAAATTGGTGAGCCTAATAAATAGGTCTCCACCATTGAGTTTCTTTATTTGAACTGAACTAAACTAAACAATTTTTTCCACAAGAAAACTTGAGGGGTAGTCCGACAACAATTACCAAATTGCCGCCAAAGGTACGGATGAATACCGGTATGGATTAACAGGCTACATTCTAAGAAAAGAAATAATTATCATACAGGATTTAACAAAGTATATACAAATGTTTTTGTTACTAAAATTCAATTACCGGGTACCGTTATAATCTTATAATAATAGGTACATAAAAATAAATTCCTGGTTTATCCCTTGAACATAAAACAAAAATAACTGTTGTCGGATACAACTTTTGTAGCACTTTTAAACAACGGATTTATTCACTTAGGTATTGTTATCGTCGCGCTGTACGGTGATTGCTAAAGGTGTAATTAATCAGATACCGTACTTACCTGTGCAACTCGGCACGACGGTACATTTAAATTTACCAGGTAAATCGTTATATTACCGATTTCTCGCCGCTGCAAGCGGGAATGCTTACGTTCACCGTTGGTTTATTTCACTTGGTTTACTAGGGAAAGTCAATAAACTCAGAAATACACTTAAAATGATTTATTTGCCACACCAAAACACACTAAAATGCCTACAACCCTGAAATATAATAGGGTGCAATAATAGGAGCAAAGGAGGAATTTGAAGGAATTAACGGTACTTTATTTACGAAGGAAGGTGCTATATTTATGAACAAAGGTTAATAACAAATTTGATTTGATTTGAAAATTGATTCGATGAAATTTTAGTTAATAACGCGGATTATAATTAGTTACTAATACAGTTCGTAAATAAGCGATGGCAGTTTGTAAGTATTTGACTTAAATTAATAACTAAAGCATTTGTCAGGCGCATTAAACTACTCTGAACTAAGGTAAAATGATTAATTAATTAAATTATAACGAAATTATGACGCATAAACTGAATTTTTAGATTACGATAAAAAATCAATTAGAAAAAAGATTACTATGTCTTAATAAAACAAAATGGGCCTATATAACTGGATATGAATTTTTATATCAGTTGAAGAAATTTAGATTAAAGTATGTATTAGATAGAGTATTTGAGCACAGTGATGCCTGATGTTTGATCTAAATATTCTAAATAACAAAGTTAGTTTGGAACAATCCGACCTGTTTGATGCGTAATTACCATTTAATTACAAACGATAATCACGATTGAAGAGATTGAATTAGCGGGATCTTGATGCACACCAACTAATCAACACTATAACAAAAATCACTTGATTTCACTAAGCTTGGCTTGATGAAGTTCTCTTTAATGGTTTTGCGTTTGTGTCTCAAAGACGAGTGTCCTGTTAGAACCAAAAAAAAATTCGGCTGTCCTTTCAAGGGTTCAGTGGTCACGGTAAATTTAAATAAGGGTTTGGCTTTGCTTTTAACAAAAAAAACCTACAGACGTTGTTTTTACGCGCCAAAATGAAAAGGGTCTCTAATTACTTTAGTTAACCAACTTATTAATCAATTGGATTGATTGGGACAGTCGTTTCAGCGCGGATTGTTACCGGAGTTGGGTAAGGTGCGGTCCTCAAATGGATATACATAGACGTAAAAGGCAGTGTAGCGATCTGAGGTATGAAGGGGCTAAAAAGTTTTCTCCAAATATTCGCTAACTGATAAACGTGATTTTCTTGCATGTATGAATTTCGAACATATATTCAGTAACAATATTTCTTCCGTAGCTATCTCTCACCACTAAAAAGCTTAACAATAATGATTTAAGTTTTAAGCTACTTTATATTTATAACCTTTTGAATGACAAAACTAAAATTTGTCGGCTGGACTAATTTTATAAAAAAACCAATATTCATAAATTAATAAATTAATGGTTACATACCCATAGTTTATTTTTTCCGTAGTCCCTTGCCTTCCAGCTTCCCAGAAGTATCAAATTTTAAAGTCCCGACCCTCTTTTTTTTAAACAAATAATTTACACCCTCATATTGACAACGCAAAATAGAGTTTTCTTAGAATTTTTCGTGCAAATAACGGAACCCGATGTGGTAACTACATATTTAGATTTATTTTAGACTTATTCGTTATTGTTTATATTACAATGAATTAAAAAAAAAAACAAACCAAAACAAGGCAAAAAACTAAATCAGTTTAGACAAAGTTTTACACGCAACCCTAAAGGAAAATTGGCAATTCTAATAGGTAATAAATGTTGACGGTATACTACATTTTTATAAAATAGTCATAAGTCTCATGGCAAATAATATTGTTATAATAAAGTTTAATTTTTTGTAAGCTGGAGTTCGTTTTTCAAGGCGTGATCGAATTCAAAGGCAACGAAAGCGGAATTTAAATGATCACATGTTTTAAGCTTTTCAGGTTAGGGTATTTTTTTAGTGGAAGGCGTGTTTTAGTTTAAAATTAAATTAGATTAACTTTTAATACCGATGGCCATTTTAGGATTTATTGAGAAACATACATTATTATGTTAACGTTTATAACGTGAGAGTAGGCGAAAAGCATTCTTTAATACAGATATTAAATAGGAGTATATATTTTGTAATATTCATTTATATTTATACATAAAGGATAAATACAACGGGATCGTTTTTCATGAATCATACAACACTCACAATCGAAACATTTTTGTTTTATTTTTGTAGGAACAGTTCAGGCCTAAGGTATAAAGTACGTCAATTCTACAACCAAACATTTGCTACGGTAGAAACATATTGAAAACTGTGAGTTAGGTTTGTATAATTGCTAATGAGATTTTTTGTTCCGTCCTATAGATGGCTAGTTGACTAGCCATCTATCGTCGGGAACATTTTTGGGTTACATTTAAAATATTGCAGCTGTGCTTCTACTTATATTAATTATTCTATGTTACCACTGACATTTACTTATAGCGAATATGAGTTGAGCGGTACCTTGTCTGTTCTTACTTACCTTTGAGTCAAAATTTCTCAAACGGATCACCCAAATTCGTTTGAAAAATGTTTATAAAAGTTAATATATTTTTCAATAGTATTCAACATGCTAACATTAATCCAGATGCATTTTGCGAAAATATCTTTTTTGTAAATAATATTCGTTATTAAAGTTTATAGCAGTGGCGTGCGGTCCATGGAAGCAATGGAAGCAATGCTTCCCTTGAGAATTTATTAAAAATAAAAAACAATGCTAACAAAAATATTTTTATAAAATTATGGTTATCGTTTATTTAAATTTGTAATATTTAATCAACTTAAAGTTCAATATCAATTCCGTACAGCAATTATTTAGACTACTATTTTAAATTAGGCTTATTAAAATTGCGCGGAAAGGTAATACCGATTCGAATGTGTTACATACACTGCATATAAGCACTGATTTTGTTGCTTATTGCACTTCTCCCCGCCAGCCGGCCAGTCGCGCCTTCGTTAGTCAACGAGTGTCTTGTACATCGTAGTAAGGTCACGTTATTTTTAGTGTGCTCCATGCCCAAATTGTTTATTTATTATAATTTGGTTATTTGTTCGATTTAGTGTTTGTTAAATGTAAATCTGCGAATGAGACTGTGTTTTGAAACATTTTATTATTTCAATTTATATAAGTCAGATTTTTTTAAAGACAAATAAATCTATTTAGTTTGTTCTGTATGCAAATTTAAAATTGCATTATCGTCATGACTGCAAAATCCGCTGCTTCGGTCGAAGGTGTCGAATCGCGACGTTTTTGTTGTTCAGTTTGTAAATTATTAGATTTTTCTGCATAGTTTTGGAGGGAAATTACAAATTGTTGAGAAAGGCAGATCAAAACCAGAACTTTCAAATTTAACAACAAATATTAAAACCTGCACCAGGTATTTTGCTAAAAAAGACCGGAAAATTGAGTCGCATTATAAATAGTAGTACTTTTTTAAATAAAGAATAATAGTCAACAAATTCCATCCATTCCAAATTCAACAAAGTATAAAGTATAAAAGTTCTTCTTTGAAAAAAATTTAAGCCTAATAATTATAACACTGTTTTTTATTGTCCCTAGCAGGGGCGGATCTAAAGAATTATTTGGGGGGGGGGCATTTTTTGAAAATAATTGTTTTAAATAAATTAATAATAATTACTATACAAACAATATTTGTTTTTATCCTATGTATATTTATTTATAAATGTTATATATTGCACAATATTTAATAAACATTAATTACTTTTACATTCAAAATTTATTTAACTATAATACTAAAGTATATATAAAAACTTTGGGAGGGATTCCCCCCCGTGGATCCGCGCCTGTACCTAGGTATATCAAATTTAAAATCGTAGTTGCTTCCCTAGCCTAAATTCTCACCGCACGCCACTGGTTTATAGTCAGTTTTTTGAAAAAAATATGCTACAGACGTTCTAATGAACAAAAATTTCTCATTTCATCGTTATTTCAATCATCATTAAACACATATTTGTAGTGATTTTCCCTGATTTGTAAAGTTGCATTTTAGTCAATTATTTATTAGTTTGTTTATAACAAATTCAAGTAAAACTATGTTCTGCGCCTTATTTCGACTCGAAAAAAAACTACAAATACTTTTTTCATTTCTTAAAAATATGCCGTTGAGAAGAAAAATGGCCCGAAGTTAAAAAAAAAGTTATTTGAGTTTTTTCATCGTCGCGCAAGGCTTGCGAGTAAGCTGCGACTTGTCATGCTCGCGTCTAAACTATCCTTCTACCAAAAACAAAATTATGCAAAGTCCTCGCTGTAATCTAAATGATAAAATAAACAATAAATGAGCTAGAAAGATTTAGTAGCGGAACAAACTGATTTTAATTAAAACTAAATGTAAAATCAGCAATGAAAATCTGTTTGTTCTAGCATGTCACTTAATTTTTAGCAACTTTTACATTTAGTTTTAATTAAAATCACTTTGTTCCGCTACTAAATCTTTCTAGCTCATTTATTGTTTATTTTATCATTTAGATTACAGCGAGGACTTTGCATAATTCTGTTTTTGGTAGAAGGATAGTTTAAACGCGAGCATGACAAGTCGCAGCTTACTCGCAAGCCTTGCGCGACGATGAAAAAACTCAAATAACTTTTTTTTTAACTTCGGGCCATTTTTTTTCTCAACGGCATATTTTTAAGAAATGAAAGAAGTATTTGTAGTTTTTTTTCCGAGTCGAAATAAGGCGCAGAACATAGTTTTACTTGAATTTGTTATAAACAAACTTATAAATAATTGACTAAAATGCAACTTTTCAAATCAGGAAAAATCACTACAAATATGTGTTTAATGATGATTGAAATAACGATGAAATGAGAAATTTTTGTTCATTATAACGTCTGTAGCATATTTTTTTCAAAAAACTGACTATAAACTTTAATAACGAATATTATAGTAAAAACATCTTTTTTTATTGTAATACAGATGAACTTATTTTTGTAATGTCATAATTGTAATTGACCTTAATTAATATTAGTATTTGTGAGAATCCCCAAATTTTGTAATTGGGCCATGCCCGTTTTATTTGGGTTAAATAAATAAATAAATAAGTATTCAATTGAGTCTTGGTTTAATCATTTTCTTCATAAACTAGTTAGTTTTACAGCCCATTTGCCGCCTTCTAAGGTTGCCGCCCCAGGCAGGGGGCCGGCTTGCCCGCCCCTAGCGCCGGCCCTCAACATAGTCATCTACCACATAGTACAGCAGGAGCTTCGTAGAACATACACAGGAACATGATTAATTTAAGTTTGTTGTTTTCTAAACAAATCTGATGACAATGTTTTTTTGAACTTTGAGATAGGAAGAGCTTTAAATGAGCTTGGAATCTGATTAAGATATGAAGCGCAGGTATATGAGAAGGATCTTTAAACGTGTGTGTTCTATGTGGTGGAATCATAAGTAAACCTCTGTATCTTAAGTTTATGTGATGTACGTCTGTACGAAAGCTTATTTTATTAGTCAGGTATTCAGGTTTGCTGTGTTGTAATATTTTATGAAAGAAGGTTGTCGCGTGTAGGTGACGTCTGTTTGATATGTTAAGCCATTTTGCTGGTGCTAATTTGTCTGTTATACGATAAATTGCCCTAGGTATGCCATAAATTAGTCGGAGGCAGGCATTCTGTAGTCGCTGTATTTTATTTGCAACCTCTTGCTCTATACATGGCCCATAAACAACATCACAGTAGTTAAGATGAGAAAGAACCAGCGCCTCACAAAGCATTTTTTTTGATATGCGTGTCGAGATACTCTCGATTCTGATATATAATACGAAGATTGAAGTATCCTTTTTTAAGAACATTACAGACATGCGATTTAAATCGTAAATCTTTATCTGTAGTTAGACCTAGGTTCCTCACCTCTTTGTAGACTTCCACTTTTACGCCTCCGATCTTAATATTGACCTCTACCACTAAAGAGTCGTACACATAAGAACTACTTATTAGTATTGCTTGAGATTTAGTAGGAATAAGTTTCAGTTTATGTGCTCTAGATAAATTAGAAATTGCTTGTAAGTCAGCATTAATTTTTTGACTAGCTTGAGTTACCGAAGTCCAGGGAAATGATAGATACAGCTGTGTGTCATCAGCGTAAAAGTGGGAGTCTACGAACTGGAGCTGTTCACGGAAATTCGATGTATAGATCGCAAATAAGGTGGGGCTGACAATGGAGCCTTGGGGTACACCAGATTTTAAGGTTAGATATTCTGAAGTATTATTCTTATATACTACAGCTTGCTGTCGGTTTGTTAGAAAGTTTTTAAAAAAATTTACAGCCTCGATTGAGAGTCCACAAAAATGTAAAATAGATAAAAGTAACTGATGGTCTACTGTGTCAAAAGCCTTTGAGAAGTCTAACAGTACTAGAACAGTGGCAAGTTTTTTGTCAAGAGCAGTTATTATATCATCGGTTACTTTAAGTAATGCGCTAGTGCAGCTGTAGCACCGCCTAAACCCTGATTGTGTCTCAGGCAGTATATCATTTCGTTCTAAGAATTCTTTTAGTTGCTTATCAATGATCATTTCTAAAACTTTGGAAAGAACCGGGAGGATGGAGATGGGTCGGAGATCTTTTAATTCTAAGGGATTAGGATCTTGTTTAAAGGGATAACATTTGCTTTCTTCCAACTAGTGGGATATACTGAATGGATAATACAATAATTAATTACATAAGTCACAACAGGGAGAAGAAAGGGTAGGCACAGGTTTATCATAACAACAGTTATTCCGTCGTGACCCGCGGCATTTGATTTTATTCTTTTGATACTACTCCAAATCTCTTCTTCGGATACAGGGCGAAAGAACAGTACATGGTTTGTTTTCGCATTACTATTGTAATAGCTTTGTAGTTCGTCATTATCAAGATGGGTGTTAGGTACGGACTTAAGAAAAAAATTATTTATGTCATTTACATTTGTCAAATATTCCGGTAAGTTTGAAGATTTCTTTTTATTTTCTATAATATTGTGTATGATACTTTTCCAGATAAGGTTAGCTTGATTGGTTTCTGATAGGTTAGTAAAGTAAGTCTTTTTGGCCCTACGACATGTATTTGTAACCAGGTTTCTTAGTTGTGCATATTGCAGACGATCTGCCTGTGATTTGGTTTGCTTATAAATTTTGTGTGCATAATCGCGCATTTCCATTAAGAACCGTATATTATCATTAAGCCAGGGTGCTGGTGGTTTAGATATTCGTGAGTGTTTAATGGGTGCGTGGACAGCAAAGAGCATAGCTAGTTTATTGGTAAGAAAGTCGACTTTACTATCAATATCCGTATAAGTATAAATTTCATCCCAATTGATTGACATAAGATCATCATGAAATAGATTATAATTCAAGTTTTTGAAACAGCGGTATGTTTTTATGAATTGTGCCGGCCTTCGACCATCTATGAGCAGGGTGCAGTATACTGTCTCGTGATCAGACAGTTTAGCATCGACAAAAATTCCAGAGTTAATTACATTCGCGGCTTTGGAGGACAAAATTAGATCTATAAGAGAGTCATTCCTTGTAGGTTCGTGATAGAGCAGAAGCAGAACGTATGTATCGCGTCACGCACAATCCAGTTATATCGCCGTTGGAAACCATTGCTAAATCAGTAAACATTACTAACGTACCTCTATTGAAAGTCAAAACACAACCATCTGCTGCTACTGCTACTACTGCTAGTTACTCTCCCCTGTTGAAAGTTAAAAAACAACCTGCTGCATCAGCATCATCATCATTATCATCGGAAGCAGATGAAGAAGAAGAAGAATCTAATAAAACTCATGATCTCTCTACTCATTACGGTATGTTAATAGCTAACGCTGTCGGAAACAAAAATATCGATAGAACTAGATTCGGTATTAGATATAAAATTGATCGAGACGCGTGGACATTTGCATCTTCCCCTGTGACTATGCGTGATACAAACATCATAATTAAAAACAACGTTTTCGAAGCAACACCCGGTCTGTTTGACTTACTCACGTTTAGAGAATTAGAGTCTATACCATCGCAAGCTGATATCAATAATTATATGCAGATAATAGCCCTTACTAACGCGCATAAGAAATCCTATAGACAACATGGTAAACTAACAGCTGTTAAACATTGGAAGTATGATTATATAATTAAGCCGAACTTATCCAGAATCAAAGGTTTAGGTATTAGACTATCATCATCATCGTCGTCAAATTTTAAAAAATTAAGCGATTGCAAAGTCGAATACGTCTACTGGAATAAGGCTAACTAGCTAGTCGACAGGCTTCGTTTGTTATATGCTGTAAAGAGTGCCGGCAACAGTAGCCCGCAGAATGAAAACGAAATAATATCAATTATAAGTGAACTTAAGGAGGAAGGCATCATAGAATAAAATATTTCGAGTATATAATGATATATTGCTTTTAACATTATTCAGTATTCATCAAACACGGCTGCTGCTAATATAATTATTTGAGACGTTGCTCTCTCAGCGTCGTTGAGATTAATTGTATTACTCTATGATGATGATGATGAATGCTAAACAAACCGTTGTTGATGAAATACATAGGGCTGCTAGAAAAAACTTTCAAAGACGTCGCACTATAATAAAAAATTTCCAGGATTTGTTCCAGGCTGACTTAGCCGAGTGTATGCCCTATGCTAAAGTAAATAAGGGGTATCGTTACATACTGCTGATGATAAACTGTTATTCGAAATATGTGTATGCACGACCGTTGAAAACTAAATCCGGAGAAGAGGTGACAAAGCAGGTCCGCAGCATCTTCAAGAGTGCTAATGCAGTCATACCTAAGAATCTTCAGACGGATCTCGGAAAAGAGTTTTACAATAAACATTTTAAACGATTAATGAAAGAGCACAGTATAAATCATTACTCTACATATTCCGTAATTAAGGCTTCAATAGTTGAACGCGTTATCCGTACAATTAAGCAAAAACTGTATAAAGAGTTTAGCTACCGTGGATCATTTAAATGGATAGATATATTACAGAGGGTAGTTGACAGCTATAACAACACCAGACATAGAACGATAGGCCGAGCTCCTGCTACTGTTACACCTACGACCCAACTAGCCGTTTATGACACTAATGTAAAAGCTGATGTCGCGACAGGAAGTAAATGTAAACTAGACTTGAATGACCTCGTACGTATTAGTAAGTTCAAAGGGGCCTTTTCTAAGGGATACACGCCCAGCTGGTCAACTGAATTATTCAAAATAGTTAAAGTTCAATTTACAAAACCTGTCACATATCTGCTGGAAGATCTTCATGGGGTTGCTGTTCGAGGAGCTTTCTACGAGTTCGAGTTGCAGAAAACCAAACAGCCAGACGTTTACTTAGTTGAAAAAGTACTTAAACACCGCAGCAATGGTGACATTTACGTCAAATGGCTTGGTTTAAACGAAAAGTCCTGGATAAAGGCTGAAGATGTTCTCACATAACATCTAAGTTCATTTATAAATGATATACTCTCATATAGTTTCATGCATATGTAAGTTATATTTAGTAAAAGGATTATACTTCTATATTACTAAGTTAAAGTTAATCTAAGTAATTTAGACAATGGTATACTCATATAGTTTAATGTGTATGTGTCTCTGTGTGTGTAGTTTATTTTAAGTAAAAGAAAAACTGTTAGCATATAAGTTGATTTAAGTTAGTTTATAAAATGATATACTCATATAATCTCATGCATATGTAATTTATATTAAGTAAAAGTATGAAATAAAACCAATACAAAATTATTTATCCAGTTTTATTATTATTATTATTATTATCATTATTATTATTATTAGGTCATAAAACATGTGAGGAGAAAAAATAATTCAGATAAGTATTAATATTGTCTTACGTCTTTATTTAGTATTGCTATTGCTGTTGATATGTAAATCGAGGTTTTGCTACCGCTACGAATATTAATTGCTTGCTTTTTCATCGAATCAATAATATCCATTACTACTACTATTACTTCCTTCCTTTAACTCTATAAAACACTATTTTTCATTTAATTTGACGTTATACATATCTACCCTAACTACCCCTTTCATTCGAAAAATCAATATCCAGACAAACTGTACTCTTGTAGTAATTAAATCAACATACCAATCACGGTTCATTTCACATCCTTTTTATTCATTTTGCAAAAATCAATATCTCAATTTCAAACAAGAATATTTCATGCTTTGTTTTCTTTACATTTAGTAATAATAATCTAATACAATATAAACACCTAAGGATTTGAAAGACTTGATATCTAGGATAATACATTTCTAAGTATTTTGCATACGTTTTTATGGTAAATATGCTCATTCGCCTTCAAAACATAAAGATATATAAATATCGTATACCTATAAGCATGTACAGTGACACCCGACAAGAGAAAGCAATAACATAATTGTTAATAAAAATGAATTATTATTAATAATAAAAACAATGGTAGCTATGTATTATTACGTAAGTAATTGACGTTTCAATCACGGATACATCATAATATAACCTATGCATTTACCCCTTGTTACGGTTCATTTCAAACCCTTCTTTGCAACTAATCAATATCTTCACACTTTGTATTTACATTTAAAATATATCTCGTTTATAGTTAGTTAGTACTAGTGATCTTTCCATATGTTAACCCTTTCAACTGGTATTTCGGTAATTTTAAACAAGAATTTTTCATGCTTTGCATATACGCTTATTATTATTATTATAATAGTTGAAAACATGCATAAAGTACGTAACTATCCCTTTACAATTGGCATAAATACATTCTCTGTAATATCGATTCCTTTTACAAATGGCTCCGTCTGTCGGTAGTTCAGTACGTTGTCGGTAATACAGATTTCCGTAATCGTAGGGACGTGACAACAGTTAGGGAAAATCAATATTGTGAATCACTGCTTCCTATTGGGCTAATCTACAAATCAATACTCAGGGTAACGCGCACCACCCTTCAATTATTATTTTTAATCAATATCTGCTAAAAGGTTTCTATTGGACGATCAACTCAATCAATAATCAGGACAACGCCCTTATTTTTAATTGACCAATCAGAGAGCTATAGGGGCGATGCCGATCAACTCAATCAATAATCCGGACAACGCTCTTATTTTAATTGACCAATCAGAGAGCTATAGGGGTGATTTAATTGACCAATCAGAGAGCAGTAGGCGTGTCATCCAAGATGGCGTCGACCAATCAGAGAGAAGTAGGCGTGTCATCCAAGATGGCGTCGACCAATCAGAGCGAAGGGGAGGAGCTAACAGAAGGGAGAAGGGGAAAGGGGCGTGGCTAAAAGTAGGAAGGGTGGGAGTGGACTCAAGTCACGCCATACCTACTAATGGGATTTAATGTCAACGTTAACGTTGGAAAGCATACCGTACACTTATGTTGGCAAAATATGGTTTTGAAAATATCTTCAAGGGTGTCGTTGCATGTTGGTTTGTAAACATATATCCAATATATTTCCCATATGTAAACAAATATGTAGAATCTCCAACGTCGCTAAGTTATATAATAGTTATGTCAGAACAGTAAAACCTTTAGCCAACATATCATGTTTATAATATGTTGGCACGGCGTTTGTACAATATTTTGTGCTACTTGGGATACTTTCACGAGCATAAGGCTAGAGCTTAAACGCGAAAAATGGGAATAAACTTTAACTATAAAAACCTCGCCTCGCATCATTCAAAGGTCATTCGTCTTCGTACACCGACTAGTGCGGAGGGGGGCTAGAAAAATACACAACAGGAAAAATACACAACCGTATTTATACCTAAAATAAAGTTTACAAACAGTATTTTAACACAACCGTATTTTTCCACAACCGTATATTTCCACAACTCGAAATATGACGTTCCGGAAAAATCCACAAAAATATTATTTAGATTTTTTTAACCCTATAAAGGGCAAAAATAATTAACCCAAAAATAAATGTTACAAGGAATAATTTTACACAACCGGAAATTTATACAACCGTACTTTTTCACAAACATCGATTTTATATTCATTAAATACCGACAAAAATAAAATGGTATAACCTAGATTTTTACACACCCGGGAATTTCCACAATTTTACATTACTAGTATTACTACAATTTAAAACTTATTAAATCTCGCTTGAAAATTAATCGGTTAAAATGTGTTTCTTTTTACAACTAGTTACAAAATAATAATACTTTGTATAACTTGGCTAACCTTCACAACTAGTGACAAAAAGAATCAGAAATCATTTTAACTCTTCGATCATACAGCATGTCTCAAAAATAACGGACAATACGTGAATACGAGATAGTTGATGGTGTGTAGAGAAAGTTTTTCCCATAAATTTTTTTTCTAAAATATTTACTTTCAGAGTTATTTAAGGTTCAAGTTTTGAGTCCGGTCCTGCACGTTCTGCTCCACAATCTCCTGATGTCGCATAATGCTGAGGACTAGTTTGTTGAACTTTACAACATTTGTCAATACAGCACAATTTTGTCAATGCCGCAAAATACCCAAATGAGTTGATCTTGAAAACATTCGTAAATAAGACACGTTCCGTTTTGCCATGTTATGGTTTGTTTATTTTAAAATAAATTCAAGGTCTAATAACAGCTTAAAACATCTTACTTTAAAGAGAGCATCTGATATCATATTTCAATAAGTTAAACGGAATGCTTTATGTGTGGCGGCGTTGAACGTAATTTAAAAAATGCGATGCTAATACATTTTACTAGTATCTGAAGCATTAATATTTAAAACTAATAGTAAACCTTTTCATTAAAACTGAAATAAAATTTTACAAAAATGATCTTGGGCTCGAAATTTCTCAATGAACGTAAGTCAATAATCAAAAACTCTCTTTGTTATAAACATCCCCTTTCGCAGACTTTCCTTATTTATAGCAATTCTTTCTTTCGTATTCTGTGCTTGTAAATAAAATTTTGGACTAAACATTCCGCAAAAATACACATAGTGAAATTTGATCTATGTAAAATAAACAAAACGCAATTTAAAAAAAGGATACAAAACATAAATATATTTTATTTAAAACGGAAAACACCTTCAAATAAACTCTTGATAATAAAAATTATTAGTTCGATGAACTATCATCAAACGTTTGGGACTTTTTTGCAACTATGCCGTTTATAACAAAAACGCTTATTACGGTGATATGTCATGGTGTTTATAAAGACGCGACCTTGACCAATATACGTGTTTTTAAATCCGAATATTCCGAATTTTTGCTTAACTCTACACATATCGCTTTACAATGTTTTGACTATCCCAATGCCGGATGACATATTATTTATTATCAAATTGATGCAAAATATAACAGGACCGTATTAGCAAAAAGTATTGCAAACAATTTTTAACAAATTTACAAAAAAAAATTTTTGAAGGTAGAGTTTTTTTTTCTTTAGTTTTAGATTCTACCTCGGACGCTTTTTAACCCTCTGCGTTATTGTTCGTTATTTTTGAGACACCCTGTATAATTATCATAATTAGTGGTATCGGGCATGGTATCGGAGTGTTACCTGTGTTAATAAGGGTTCCGGAAATGAAGATGTTTGAATAGAGACCGGGGTCATAAATGCCGTACTATAGTGGTTAAAGAAGTATATAAAATATAATTCTTTATAAATATTCTGATAAATATAAATGTAATTTTGCACAATTTGGAATCACCACATGATTATCAAATTATTTACGAATAAGTGTATGTGTTGCAATACAAAAATAAGCTACGAATTTCAGTAAACTCGTTAATTATTTCTATAAGTAATTTAAATCAGTTAAAATATACTGGACGCCTATGATTTAAAGAGCTTTTTGACAATATTAATTCTTATCATGTCATCTTTCTTGGCTCCCTGGCTGTACATTATACACTGGAGTATTATACAGTGGCTTGGCTAGCGCTGTATATGTAGGCTTTATATCATGCATTCCACAATGGGCAGGCCCGGATTAACACTGAATCCTACGAAGTTCAGGTTTCAGGCGCCATGTTTTGGGAGCATCAGCGCTATACACGGTTCGCAGAATTGCAAATTCTTAGAAAGGTCTGGGACTGGAACGACGTAAATTGAAAACCTGAAATTCCTGTTTTTATGATTCTCTATTACAAAATAAAACTTGTTTTAAATGTTTCTATTTAATTTATTTCTGTTGCTAGCCTGCTCAAGTCTGGTCGCAAGATCTATCCGGAGACAGTAAACAAATTAAATGCAACACTATTAATCGGAGTGCTTAATGACTGATAACGTTTACTTAAGCCTTAGAAAATAAAACTGTAGGAAGGAACACATTCATCTACCACATACGACCATGATGGAGTCCAATATAGCGGATTAGGTGTTTCCGGATTTGTAATGAAATATTTTCATTGGCGGTTCTCACTGTCTCGAAATGCGCACATAAACTACATAACCTCAATTTTAAAACATTGTATTTTAAACTTAATCTTAGAATATAAATTTTATATTTAATATTTTAAACAAACGAACACTCACTTATGAAATGTAATTCCCTTCTTCGTATTTGTCGGAGAAAAGCAGATTTAGGTGGTGTAATGGCGGCTAGTGTGACGTCATATCCGTCGCTTTTAAAGCCCATTGCACCGGGTAGTTACACTTCTTCCTAAAGTTTTATATTGTAAGACTTAAGAGCGCTGTAGCTCAGCTGATCAAAGTATGGAAAGCCACCAATACACCCCTCACCATCCACAAACTCAATAATTAAGAAAAGACTTTTGCTGTATTATGGCATCTTGCTTCCTCTTTAAATTAGCGAGTGCTGAAGACGCGTAACGTTTTAATTTCTTGGTTCGGATGCAAGGCCGTCAATGTTACAGCGGCAATAGCGCAAACACGTGACTGCAATCTGCATCTTATATCGTTATATCCATCGATAAACTTCAGTAACACTTTAAACTTGTTGGGGTTATGCTAATTATTTTATTAGTGGATGTCGTATTGCGGATTTGAGATTTTAACCAATTTTTAATACGAGTATACATAAATGTACTTTAGGTCATTAGGTGGCAGCATCCTCCTTATTGAATTAAAATGCTAGGTAATAGTTCTTCCAGGTTACCATAAAATATTGAAAAAATAGAAAAAGCAAAACAGACAAATTATAAAAAGAACCTTTTAATACATACTACTTTATTTAAGTTGTAATAAGCACCTAACAAAAAGTATTGTAAAATATGTTTTTTGCATATTGATGACGAAATCTCATTTTCTTAATCATAGTTTTAAACATAAAGTAAAACTTTTTTGCATATTGATTATGAAAGATTTTTTAACGAAAAATCCTAATGAAAGTAGCATCTTTTTTAATTATGTTTGTAAAAAACAAACTTATAAATATTACTGTCTTATAAAAAAGGTCTTGGCAAGACGCTACCACATATTCCTGAGACCAAAATAGGACGATTTAACTAAACTTACCTCTATCCAAAAGTGCTTCGTAAAGGCGCTATTGAACGTCAAAGATCTTCAAAAAATTGAATGATAAACATTGGGTCATCCACATGTAAAGAAGCTCAGATTTTTTAACGGTTTGGTCAATATTTTTCAAACTTTTTCTACAGATGGATATTCTAATTTCTACCATTTTTTTGTCTGTTGTTGGATTTTGCTATCTGCCATAGTTTAGGCAAGAAAGATTAATTTGGTTTGCATGCCATGCACTGCAGCCATAATGTATCTAATTTAAAGTGTGTTGGCGTTCAAGAAAAGTTAATAAAACTATCTTACTTGGTCAATCTAATGCAAACACACAGAAAATGTTCAGAGTGGCTACCATTTACATCCATACAAAAATTAATCAATATTTATATACGTTGATTCTCTATATTCTTTCTTACTTTCTTGGCGTGACTATTTCGCTTATGCAACACTATACACATTTGTGTTTAGATTGTGGAAATTTTACACTAAACTAATTTTAGAAAAAAGTTTTGTTTTCAGAGCCTTACTCCATGTGATATTTTCAATGCTACAGAATGGCTGGGACGTTATTTTTTGCTTTTTTTATTTACGTTTTTAATGGTTTCTAAAATATTCTAAAGTCATTTTTAGATGTTTCCTAAAGCTTTTTGGTACTGTATAAACAAAACTTTATACCCGCGTAGCAGGTATTATAACCTAGTACGACATAAAGAATTAAACTATACTCTTTCATCATTTCGGCATCGTCTTTTAGTCGTTTAGTGTGTCGTATTTTGAATTCGTCTCCACAATTCCTCTTCCGTATTTACAGGTCTGGAGAATACCATGGGTTTTAAAGTTCCCCATAAAAAATAATCCATAGACATCATATCAGGAGAGCGAGGTGGCCAGTTTACGAGAACATGATTTCCCTTACCGATCCATCTATTCGGATATAGTTGATTTAGATGGTTGCGGATAATAAATGTGAAATGAAGGCGTGCCCCACCATGCATGAAAACATATCTCGGCAAAGTTTTAACTAACTATAATGTATGGCAGCAGTGAATAGCAAGCAAATCAAATTAATTCTTTTTGCCTAAACTATGGTAGACAGCAAGATGGAACAACAGACAAAAAATGTTGGAAATTAGAATATCTATCTGTAGAAAAAGTTTGAAAAATATTGACCAAATCGTTAAAAAAAACTTGAGCTCCTTTACATGTAGATGATCTTACGTAACACCCACTATTAAAAAAATGTTGTCAAAAAACTAGTTTTTCAGTACATACTCTCATCTTGCGCAAAAGCAATATTTTGTTATTTAGAAAAATATAAATTTTTTCAAGATCTTTGACATTCGATAGCGCATTAACGAAGCACTTTTGGATAGAGGTAAGTTTGGTTAAATCGTCCTAGTTTGGTCTCAGGAATATGTCTTAGCATTTTGTACAGACCTTTTAGAGACACCCTATATAAAAGTAAGTCTCAAGAGAAACACTTCAACTTCTCAAAAAATCTTCATGTTATGTTCTACCAGAATAGAAGAACATAAACTAATATATTAGCATAGCAAAATCATAGATTCCATATAATCAGTATATAAGGGAAATTAATATGTTTATGCACAGATACATTATAATTAGCCTAATATTGCTAGACTCATCTAAACATAACCGTCTCTTTATGGCCCAATGGCATCTTTATGGTCCGACGGTCAATAAAGAAACGTCAATTAAATGTCAGAGCTGTTTGTTGTAGAACTTGATTGGTTCTTAATATAATTTGTAAACTTATCACCAATGAAAATAAACTGAAATTAAAGATTTTTGAATAGTAACTATAGTAACGTACTTCGTATAACCACATAAGTATACGCACAGCGGTTTGATGTACCTACGTACTGATTTAATTATATTTTTTACACAACAATAGATTTGAGATAAAAACCTAATCTGTGCATAAAATAGTGTAGGTATAGCGGGCATAACTTGCTTTTATGACCCTACAGCCTTTTCCTAGCCCTCGGCTAAAGGTAAGTACTCACAGCCCCGGATGTCATACGATTGGTCAGTGTGAGTCAAATCGACTCAAACCGACCAATCGTATGACATCCGCCTGCGGATCCGCTGCTGTGGGTACTTACCTTAACGCCTCGGGCTAGAAATAACGCTTCTGACCATAAAAGCTTCTTTATGCCCTTAATACATAAATAACTATTAATTGCTAATCGTTTTATGGACAGGTTTTTAGATTTAAAACTTGTAAAATAATACCTCCTTGCAGTAAAATGTTTTGGTCAAAAATACTTAGAAATATCGAAAATAAAAATCGAGAATTTATTTTAGAAAAGTATTAGATATTCTGCCACATAGACAACATTTTTTAAAAGATTTTGTTGAAAACCGCATGTTTCTATCTCAATTTATAACCATGTTATAGGTAAATTGCTTATACGATGGGCACCAGGAGTAGAAAAATTATAGTTTTTAAATAAACTAATACCCATTGCATTGTGGGTAGTGGCTTATAATTTATCGCTTTATTAAATCTTCGAAAGTGTCCATCGTTTTCTTTTAATGGAGTTGAATGTTAATAAATAGGGTTGAATAAAAGCTTTTAACTTCTCCGCGAAATAATTTAAAACATAATAAATTTTAAAGTTGACTGCAAAAATATGTATTATTAGGAAGAAGAAACATTTTTTTAAACAATCCATGTTTAAATATATAAAGAAAATTAAAACTACTACATGATCAGGAAATAGAATAATCTGATATCTTGTATTTCTTTCTCTTTTTAAAGTTTTTTCTCATGATTTTTATAATTAAAGAAAATTCATGAGAAGTGCAAGTCTTCTACAACTTGCTAATAACAAAACATAGACTGTTCAAAAAATGTTTCTTGTTCCTAATAAATATTTTGGTTTTAAAATGTTTTGGGAATGACTTCATCTTAAGTAAGCCGAAACTGCAGTCAACTCTAAAATTTATTGTTTTAAATATATTTCGTGGAGACGAGACTAAATACTTTTATTCGACCCTATTAATTTACTCTCGCTTTACGTTTAATAAATGTTTTCATTTGCTGTTAATAGTAGTTAATTCGTATATTATGCTCAAGTACCGAGATCGTAAAATTATGGCTAAAAAGGAGTTTTTTGCGTCTAAATTAAAAAAGATTATGATTGCAAGTAAAAGCAGGAACAAAATACTTAGGTGTTTTTAAATAAAATCTTTAAACTGCAGTTATTGTTTGATATTACATTTATATAACTGTTATTTGAATTAACTAATGAAAGGTGATCCTGCAACTAACCACATTTAAATTATCGCTTAAGCTGCCAACGCCAAATCTTCATGTCCAGTGTTGCCACATAAAATTAACCCGAGTTTAGTTTCGAAATATAACAGGATGGCGCCACTTTATTGAGCGCTTAAGAAATTTATGGGAATTACTTGCTATTTAATTGTTAAAAGGTTTCTGATCAAAACTTTCCGCTCGAAAATTATAAAATGAATACCTTCATGTGGCAAAATGTCATAAAGTCAAAAATATTTAAAAATAATCAAAATAAAAATCAAAAATTTAATAAGAATTTTCTTTATATATTTTGCCACATAAAGAAAATTTTTTAAAACATTTTTTTAAAAATCGCATTTTTCTATCTCAATTTTTAACGATGTGATAGGTAATTTGCTGATACGGCGCGTAGAGAGCGCTCTTAAGCACAGAAATGATGAGTACTATTAATACTCATGTTACGCGGTTGCATGTTTTTTTTAACGGAAAGATTCAATTTAAATCACTCGTAGATGCAGAGATGCCAGTCTTTTTGATCCAATTTAATTGTGATGTGAAACATTTTCATCGTCGTTTTGGATTTTGGTCGCTAGAACGTATTGTATTCAAAGTAGAAAAAGTGTTGTATTTAAAAAAGGTTCATAGTTTTTTAAAATATTTTTCATTATGCAGCGAGTCTCAGGAAAGAATTAACACACAACCGGGTTTTCTTAATAGATTACTTGTATAGTTTTGAATTTCCGGAACGCAGAATCTCTTTACACCTTTACTGAAACTAGAAAGCAAAACTATCCTAGTATAATCTCTATAGCTGTGTAAGTTGACGCCTTTACAAGAAATTCTTTGTGTCAACTTAGAAGGAACAATACATATTTATTGTTCATATTTTACTCTTCACTACCTTTTGACTCCCGTCAACATATATTTAATTCATCATAATAAAATGTAATTAATTATTACACAAATAAATATGCTGCTTATGGAATTATTACTTCTCTAAGGAGTATGCCAGAAAGTTTTGCAACGTGGTTTCTTCCTTGCATTATCATGATAGCGGTAGCTACAGAAATAGAAAACGTCATTAATCCCAGAAAAGCCCCGGGATTCGATCTGATCACTGACGTTGTTTTAAAACAACTATACCAAAAAAAGCTATATATTCGGGCCGGCGGTGGACGAGTGGTGTCAGTGCATCACTCGTATTCCAAGGGTCGTGGGTTCGAATCCCACTTGGGGCGACGGGATTTTTCTAATTGAAAAATTCCGCCACCTCAACTATGGGTGTGTGTATTTGTGTTGCATGTTAGATGGGGGACAGATGACCTTAGCTGTTGGTTCCCCCGTAGTGTAGGCGTGAAAAAAAGCTATTAAAGATAACACATTGTGTTGCATGTTAGATGGGGGACAGATGACCTTAGCTGTTGGTTCCCACGTAGTGTAGGCGTGAAAAAAAGCTATTAAAGATAACACATCTGATGAATACTGTTTTACGGTTGAGGTATGTATCAGGACTATGGGAAGCAGCAGATGTGATAATGATTACAAAAGCTGACAAATCTCCAAGTGAAGTGACTTTCTATCGGCCAATTTCCTTACTCTGGATATTGTTCAAGCATTTTGATAAGCTAGTACTCAAACACTTTTAAATAAATAATTGAAGAAAAATATTTAATGTCAAATCATCAATTTAGCTTCACAATAATCACGTAATCATAGATTAGATGCAAAAAATCACCTGTGTAATAAAAAAAATCGAAGAAAGAAAATTTTTACAAAATTTTAGGATGTAGCACAAGCATTCGATAAGTTATAACATATTTAATGCATTTTTTATAGCAGTTGTTATAGACAAGCGTTTTTACATACATATATGATGCTGATATATCATTTCGCAAAATATGTAAAACTATACGGAGTGATATCATACAACTTGTTACAATCTTTGAAGCTTGCCTTTGAAGATCGAAGAATGATATATAAAATATTGTTGGTATACACATTTTCCATATTAACATCTTGCTAAAACAATAGAAAACGTCCAAAATAACGAAACGATACGGTCAGTTATATTGGTTATACTGAATGTACGGAATATAACGAGTAAACACGGCAACACATGTACGGCTACTTTTGTGTACAGTGTCAATATATTATTTATAAATTCCTAAATTTCTAGAAAGAGGGTATAATATCCGACTGTTCGGAATGCAAATATTACATTTGAAAATTTATCGACAAGAATAAAATACCTAAAAGGTACATAAGCTTTACAGCTACAATAAAATATCCAGATGATTGCAAAATCGGCAAATCCTAAAATATTTCTTTGTTAGAAAATACTAAATAACGGTAAACAAACTAAATTATCTACTTTCGGCAAAAATGTATTTAAGTGCTTCCTGTAAAGCTTACTTAAGTTAAATGGACATATACAATCCCTACTATAGTAATCAATGAGAAGAGAATTCACGATTCCTCCTATTCTGAAAATATACCCCTTCACATTCTAAATTAATAATAATAACAACAAAAGATATTTTACATTTACATGCTAATATTTCCAGGTTTCTATTAGAAGTAGTCGCTATAAGCCAAGTACTTAAACAAACTTACTTATATACACAGAAGGTAAAAGTATATACAATTTTTATTTTGATTCCTCTATCACAATTTGGATTTAGAAAACAAGTGAACATTATAATGGACCTGTATCCATGTCCACAATTATATTTCTAACTAATACATAATAGACAGTCATTATATTTGTTGATATTGATGTCAAAATAGACGCGTTCTATGAAACACCGTTTTTAATGTAGTACTCAGCACTTATAGATAAAACGGTGAATAATTGTCTTAATTGTAACCTATTTGTACTAGATAAAAATGAATATATAAAGTAAATATGTTGCGGATTCGAAATATGACAGTCCCCATTTGGACTTTCTTAGGCATTTAACCGGCAGTCAACCGGAAGTCAAATTTTTTTAAAAATTACGAGTTACGTTTAGAGCTTTTTAAGGAAGATGAATAATAATTATTATCAAAAAATACGTAATTTACAGAAGAAACATCATACTAACGAACAAAGAAAAAATCGATGTAAAAAATATTTCGTGAAAATAATTTAGTTAATTTAAGTGAACCCACATTTTTGCTTCATAAAATCCGTTTTCAAATAGTCAACTTCGATTGTTAGAAAGAGAGTGATAACGTAAATGTGAAGCAAACAAATTTACATTTTTATAATCTATATACAGTCTTTTAAACGTCTACATTAATCTCATTTTAAACATTTGATCGTTTCGTCAAATGTCCATGTTTTTCCCATTTCGATCCAGTGTGCGACTGGAAGGGAAACTAGGACGTTATTAAAAAGTTTACGACAATAGAGGTGTAGAAGGCGATGGACATTAATTTTCTTCGATTTGCTTGTTTACCGACGGAGATATAATTGATATTTGGCAGGTTGCAAACATTTTCCTATTTGCATGTGTATAGATCTAATATACAGGGTTAATGTTGATAGGTAAAATTCCTCAGAGTGCGGTATACTATAACGAAAACAAAGTTAAAAACACCCATGCCATTTTCTTCTCCGATGGCTCTGAGGTACAAGCCTCAGTTAAAGTGTTGACCAACATTTTGTTAAAATTTTTAAATTTATTGACTTTTAGTAACGGATATTTGGATTTAACTTACATTATTAAACCGTACTACTGGACATAAACCTTTTAAGCAGTCTTTGAAGTATTAACTGCTTTAAATCACAAGAATTCAATGCGTAAGAATTCAAGTGATCATACTTTTTAAAATTATGGCAACAATATAATAATAATAATAATAATAATAATAATAGCATTTATTGCCAACAGGTTTCCCCAATTAACTACAGGCAATAAGAGTAAGCAGTTCAATTATAACGGGTGTTCATTTAAATTCGTAATCTAGCAACCTTTGGATTATTGCCTGTCTCTATCTGCGACGTATTATATCTGTCGCTCTGTCTTCTTTCATTAAAATTCCAAAGGTTGCTAGATTACGAATTTAAATGAACATGCGTTATTATTAAAAGCTAGTATCTGTACCTTGATTATTTGATTTTATGTTTTATCATGGAGGGTCAGTTGCAAATTAGTATCTATTCAAATATTGCATTGCAAATGATGGAAGCGCTCGAGATGAAAGGTATCCTTTTTGTTAATAAGAAATAATTTCTTAACATTTAATCCTTGGAAATCTTAAAAGTTGGTTTACGTAAATAATTCGTAAGCTATTTGGTTAACTAAGCAAAAAGTACTACATGTGTAGAAATATTTGTAATTTTTCCATTAAGGCTGTTATGGCAAGAAGAATAATAAAAATCTCCAATGTATTTAAATGGAAAAAACTTGATTCCGTGGATCACATCCAACCCGGTCATTTCTGTACCAATTGAGATGATGCGATAGCTTTGGTGCTTAACAGAATAATCCACCAGGTATTATGTTTGGAGATATTATGATCCAGCAATTCCAACTAGTCCCAAAACTCACTTAAAGTTTTTGCTCTTGTGGCCTTATGACGCAGGTAGCTTCAATGATCAGGTATAAGAACCTAATACGCTATTGTAGTATGCATGATAATTAATTGCAAAATTGGCACATAATGGACTGAATTAGACGGGTTCCAATGAAAAATACTACAGCGTCACCACGTGTGATAGTTATATCATCAAAATGAAACTAGTATTTCATTAGCTGCTGGGTATAGTGATGAAATTTACATCATGATAAGGCTAATCATGTTTCCTCTTATTTCTCTTTCTTTTGTTCTCCCATGCGTTGCAAATGTCGTTGAGATATCTCAACTAATGATAGTAGTAAGGATCTCAGCTCTCGATGGAAGTACAAACATTGAAGTCAACAGTTATTGTTGTGGCATTGGTTGATAGTCATCCAGTTTATGCCCAGACTGTCAATCAGAGTCAGTACACGAGCATAAATGACATCACTTTGTCTCTCTCCTAATATTACTCTGCAGTTGTTGCTCCAACTTTGTGAAGTAGCAAATTGTTCCAAGCATTTTGGAATTCTTCTTACTAATTTAGAGAAAATCATTGTACCTTATTAACTCACTACTATATTCTTCTTACTATTGTCGGGTAGAGATATGTTTACAATCTGAATTGTCTAGTTAATTTATTAGTTCCGTAAAATGTACTTCATCTTTTAGCAGCACTCTTATTAGCACCCGTGATCAACGCCGGCAGATGATCAAAGAAACTTCGCATTATCGTCATCTTCTTTGTAGCAGTTATCATTATTGTTGCTATTAACTTTAGCTTCTCCTGAACTTTCATTATATCTCGTTCATCAAGCTGTCTACCGCATTGTATACAAAAATCCTACACCAAGAGGAAGATAATGTAAAGTAATTCAGAGAAAGTAAAAGTTTTTACGTTAAGGTAAAAGAAAAGAGAAAATTTCCCATAACTCTATCACAGTTTTCAAAAAATTCCTAATTCTACTAGTAACACTGATAATTGTAAATAATAATCTTTTTTGCACGTCATATATATAAGGCTCTACTTTAGTCCCCCAAAAGAGGGAGTAAAGTAGCAGTTTTACTCCCTGAGGGAGTAAAGTGTTTCCATGACGACAACAACAAGTAAGCAACAAAAAAAAGTAATCGCGGTTCATGTTAGGATTTATTATCCTGTAACTATGTGATTGTGGCGTTTGCAGAGTTCAATTCTCAGAATGACATTAACGAAATATTCGGAAAAATTTTTCGAAATTTTGAATTTTTGCGATTAAGTCCTTTAGGACGTGCAAAAAATAGCGTATATACCACTGGACTAAAGTGCCTTTTAATCCCTCGTGTGTTAAAAAAAACTCACATTCGGGATTAAAAGATGAACTTTAGTCCCTGGGTATATAATATACTATTGCTTGCCACTTGTCAATAAAGTCAGTTGTGTCAGTGTCAGCAAAATAGTAGCGACAACGATTGATCTCGTCGCTGGAGCAAAAGTACAGGGTGATCCAAATTTAGTGAAGATGGTTTGAATTTGGCGCCTTGGGTTTTAGTGTATTTCACGTTGTTAGTGTAGCACTATTGAAATATGTAGCGTCAGATTACAGCGGCAACTCGTCACTTTCCCGTTTACAGCGTTGTGCTTTGCCACGTTGTTCTGGATTTTCATTGAATTTTTGCTTTATTTCGCTTGTTTTCTTATTTTACAAAACAGTTGTTTTCAGAACTACGGTTTGTTAGACGATTTTATTATCAAGTAAGCTTATTATTTAAAATCAATTAAGCTTATAAGCTATATTATTATTCAGGCGCCACTGTAAAATAAAAGAAGGATAAAAATATCCGAAAAGTATTCATGTTGCCAACGTGACAATAATTTACCGCGGCGGGAAATTAAAACAGTCCTCAGTCAATTTGGATCACTCTGTATGTTGGTGACGTTGAATTTACCAGATTTGACATTTCGTTTTACACTAAATCTTAGGTTTAATAATCATCATGCACAAAAATATTCACAATTTAACATGAATTTGATAACGGACATTCATGTTATGTAAAAACGATCATATTAATGTAATATACAACTACGAAATTGTAATTTTTAAACTTACATGTAATTTTTAAGTTTTATTAAAATGACGAAACACTAAGCATCTGGTGATTTTTTCTTTATTAAAGTTTGTGCCTGGTTTGCTCCACGATGTCGCTACTATTTGAAATAGAGGGGCTATACGTTTAGTTAATCATTATGCGGTCAACACCTAGTCGATCGAGATCAACTAGCTTTAAAGAACCAACATTGTTGCCGGTTTTAAATATCTAAAAGTGATTATATCTCCTAAAAAAGCCATCGGAAAAAAATTAATTAGAGTTTTAACTCAGTTTTCGTCGTAGAATACCGTACTGGGGAGTTTTACCTATCGAAACATTACACCCTGTATTTGGCAAGTCCAAACATTCGGTACCTTATTTGAAATTTGCAAATACCTCATGTGTAACGCCCGCTTAACGAATCGACGATCAGATCACTTGCAAGAACTATCCAAATTTATCATGTGTTAAGAAGGCCTCAAGTTAAAATATGAGTAGCTGTTTATAAATAAGATATAAAATTCCGGGTGAAAACCCTTTTGGATATAATTGAATAGAAAGTGCAAGTACAATATAAAGTACAAGTGACGTATCTAACGGTAGTTTCTAACTGAAACTAATCTCCCATTACTTTTATTGATTATTTACAGGTTTCACATTTTTTGTATGTATTTCAAATGGCTGCTTACTAGATTCTTTAAAAAACTGTAAAAGAACTGTCTTTTTTGATTAATAATTTGTTCAAGAAATTTAAACAAACATAATCTTAATTGTACAAAATCGTTGGTTTCGGATTTTTTACCTTAAAAGATATAGTTATGTATTACGTCTATATTGCATATATTTCACAAACCCTGTAAGATATAAAACTAAAGCAAAGAAAGCGAGTTAAACATTAGATAGCTGTGAAAAAGTACAAGTACCAAAAAGGTTGTATAAATTTCCGGTTGTGTTAAAATCCGGTTGTAGGAAATTATTTTTGTGGATTTTTACTGAATAGAAAATCGATGGTTGTGAAAAAGTACGGTTGTATAAATTTCCGGTTGGGTAAAATTATTCTTTGTAACATTTATTTTTGAGTTAATTATGTTTGCCCTTTATAGGGTTAAAAGAATCTCAATAATATTTTTGTGGATTTTTCCGGAACGTGATAATTCGAGTTGTGGAAATATACGGTTGTGGAAAAATACGGTTGTGTTAAAATACTGGTTGTAAACTTTATTTTAGGTATAAATACTGTTGTGTATTTTTCCTGTTGTGGAAACGTACGCGCTCCCCCTAGTGCGGACCTCTTCCGTATAAAATTATCTCAAGAGAATCGGCTGTTTCTTGAATCTCTAGGTTTTAAAGTACGACGACATGTCGAAAAAAAGTAAATTGCATATTAACACCACTGGCATCTTGGCTATTGATAAATTAAACATATTTCAAAAACCCCGCGTCGATACAGATATAATAAAAGAGGACTTCTACAGCTATTTGCCGTTCTCTTTAAACGTCAATCATTCAGACACCATTAGAATTACCATACAAAATTCCGATAATGTTTTAGCTTTGTACGATAGTTACATTATTGTTAAAGGTACTATGACTCGAAAAGTCAACGTGGAATTCCTACCGGTAAACAATTTCGCCTGCTTTCTGTTTGACGAAATTCAACTAATATTAGGTACGAATCAAATCATCGACGTGTGTAAACATCCGGGTATTACGAGTACTATAAAAGGTCTCGTTTCACACGGTGCCGAGGATAGGACTTTATCCAGTAGTGCATGGAAAATCGAACTCGATAACGGAAATGGTATGTTACATGGTGCGGGTAATAACGTGTTCAATTTCACGTGTAGAATTCCTTTAAAATATATCTTCGGTTTTGCGGACGATTATAAGAAAGTAATTCCTCATATGAGTTGTCAGCTAGTTTTGATACGTTCTAAGAATGATTTTAATTGCTATAAAAGCGCGGCCGGAGATGCTGGTACCGACGCAGACTTCAAGATTGATAGACTGTCTTGGGAGGTTCCTCATATACTATTATCGGATGAAAGCAAGTTGAACTTGGTTGAAAGTTTGAGAGATAATTCTTCTATTATCGTTCCATTTAGGCGTTGGGAATTACACGAACTACCTTCGTTAGGTACAACAAAAAATCAGGTTTGGCGTATAATAACTCAAATGAATTAGAAAAACCACGCTGGGTCTTTATAGTTTTACAAGACGAGCGTCAGTTAGGTATAAGAACCGGCAACCCTACTACATTTACTCATTCGAACCTAGTTGATATTAAGCTGTATTTAAATTCGCAAGTGTTTCCACAGCAACGGTTAAATCTCGATTTCAGTCGTAAGGATTACATTTCTGCATATTTAAATTATACACGTTTTCGCGAAAGTTATTACGATATAGGTAGAGGATCGGCCGATAGCTGTTTAATCAATTATTCAAAATTTGAAACATATCCTGTTTTTGTAATTGATTGTTCAAGACAGGTAGAGAGTTTTAAGGATTCCACTGTCGACATTAGATTAGAACTTGAATCTTCCGATGCATTTACTAATACAACTAAGGCGTATTGTTTGATCCTACACTACTCCTTGATAGAATATAACCCGTTCACTGAAACAGTGACTAAACACGTACGCTTACCATAATGAAAACTGTCAAACAAAAGAAAACACTAAACATATTTAATTTAGACAATGATGTATCTCTACAATCTGATAGTAATAGAAAACACGGTGACTTATTACCTACGTCATGTCGAGCAATTCTGAGCGGTCCTTCTTCCTGCGGTAAAACTAATGTTAAGTAGATAAGAAATGTGCGTTCTGGATAATTTTTCCCATGCTATTCTTATGGGATTTTCGGAATGCCGTCAGGACTTTTTTGTGAGGTTATGTTAGTGTAGCGGAGCCCCGGCGTCAGTCAGGGGGCCCCAGCCAAGGGGAGGATTATCGGTCCGGGGTTCCCCAGGGGGGCGTCGTCAGCGCGTCGGGGCTTCGCCCCCCAGCGCTGCGCGAGGGGGCCCTCGTGTGGGCGGCCATTTTGGCGTGGGGGGCGTGTCTGCAGCGGCGGCAATATGGCGCTGTTTGAGGATTCCGGGTCGCATCCCCCCTTCGGCCAGCAACCCCTAAGCCGGCCGGCTTAGGGTAATTAAGGATGTAATATGCGTAATAGCAATATGTACATGAGATGTGCGAAAAGAAAAAATATGGAGAGATAAAGAGAGAGAGATTATTATTATTATTAAATATTTTCAATAACAATAATTAAAAAAAATATTATTTGGTTTTAAAACTAAAATCTAATAAAAGCATAAAAGCGGCGGCAATTTTATTTGCATTATTATTAGCATACATCTTATCTGTCATTTTTGAATAGAGAGGAGATAAGTAGAGTGTGTGTGTAATGTGATACCTATTTGATAACACACATTTTTTTGGGATGACGATGCTGTGCATGCTGTGTTGTTATCTCTCTCTCTCTCTCTCGTTTTGTTTTGATTTTTATATATAGGTAAAAATAATAATATTAATTAGGTGCGGGGGTGTCTGCGGCAAGATGGCGCTGTCTGTGTGTGCGTTCCGGGTCGCATCCCCCCTGCAGCCAGCAACCCCTGAGCCGTCCGGCTTTGGGTAATTAAGGAACGTGATGCGTATGATATTATACCTGTGTGCTAATAGCAATAATTATGTATAAAAAGAGAGAGAGATTATTATTAAATATTATAATTTTTATCGTTAAAAAAATAGTATTCCGCCCCTGCGGAATGCAATATACCTGCTCTATTATTATTATTATTATTATTATTATTAGCAATATGAGAGAGAGAGAGAGAGAGAGAGAGAGAGAGAGAGAGAGAGAGAGATTATTATTATTAAAATTAAATATTATAATTTTATCGTTAAAAATATTATTATGTGGTTTTAAAAATAAATCTAAAAGCATAAAAGCGACGGCGACAATTTTATTATTACATACATAGGTACATATTATTTCTCATTTTTGAATAGAGAAGAGATAAGTAGAGTGTGTAATGTGATACCTATTTGATAACACATTTTTTAGGATGACGATGCTGCATGAAAACCAGCATGCGTGTTGTTATCTCGGGTTTTGTTTTTTTATAATCAGAGCGAGTTTGATTACAACACATTACACAACAGTTTTGTTTCTTTAGAACTAAATGGTTTCTTTTCTTGTTTGTTGAAGTTAACAATAATAATAAGATGTGTATGATGTATAGTGCACATTCTTATCCTACAATTGTTGATTTGAGAAGCGGTGTAGAACGATTATCTCAGGAGTTTGAAGATATTGCAAGAGATGCTTTACACGGGGCTGTATATGAGGCAGACACCTATGGTTACGAGTACTAATGAACCGTAGGCACAAATATACTAACGGTATGGATATATGTAATGAGTTCCTAAATAATGTATTATCGATCGAAGATTTTTGTAAGAAGCTAAAAGAAATCGGTTTGTCGCATCATTTACATGAGCTTAGAAAATTTCTCGAAATTGAAATATCGTCTGATGATGATGATGACGTCAATGATAGTAAGAGCGCGGAAGAACAGACGACTTTGAAAGAAAGAAAGGGAACAGAATAAAGTTAACGAATCTTTAAAATTAAGACTACTATTTGTGTGCGTGCGTGCCTACTAATACAGGCGTACTGTGTGTCGCATTATAATATTGTAATAATAATGACGGATTCCGAAGAAACATTATCGTCGCCACCGTTGCAATCTTCATCTTCATCTTCTACAACGACATCAAGATTCTTTTCGGCATTAAATAATATTGGATTAGGGGTTCAGAAACCGATAAAAAAGTAAAGGATTTGACAATTGATCATAAGTATTCGGTGTTAGACATTCGTGCAATTAAAACAAAAACGCGTGATCGTGCACTTCTTGTTGAATTCTAAGATAATGTAATGTTTCTCCCTAAACGAGTAAGTGATTATCTTACTAAGGAGAAACTCAACATGTTAAATTTATACACGATATGTTTAATATATCGCGGTGAAAAGCAAATATATGAATTTTCGGGTGATAACAGCAACAACGACGATGATGATAACAATAAAGAAAATAAAACATTTCCTCTAATAGAATTTATGCCAATCGAATAATATTATTATACTTAAAGAAAAGTGGGGAATGGTAATAAATAGCTCGTTTTAAAACGAATAGTAATTAATTACATAGTTATTGTTATCTAAAAATGTTGATACAACCGGTACCGTTAATTTTATCGACGATTATCAATAATACGCTTTATGTATCCCGTCCAATTGGTAGTAAAGATGCATATGTGGGATTTTATTTCAACGATCACGTAACATCTATTCAAAAAATTGGTCCTCCGGAAACTTGGAATAGAATGGAAATAGAATAGGTTAATAGCAGTTTTACGTTTTCGTACACCTTGGATAACACTTTCTATCATTATCATCGAGAACGTGAACGGTTTCTTTGGATCAAGTTACGTTTCTTTTATCAAAACGATAGCTGGCAAGAATCCAAGTGGACTTTTGTGCTACGCAGCAATGAGCCAATGTTATTTAGTGCACAAGAACATAATGTTTTGAACGCTAATAATAATAATAATAATAGTTGTAGGAATGATTTGATCATTACAAATACTTTATTTTTATGTCTTTTACTAGTATTAGTTAAAATTGTAATTTACAAACAATATCCTTACTGTTCCGTTCAAAATAATCTTTGTAGCTGTATCTAGTAGTAGTAATTATTGTTGTTGTTGTTGTTGTAAGAAAAAAATAAATAAAAGATTTATTGTTTATTATTATTTATTATCCATCAATACATAACAAATATTATTCACAATATTGAGAGCACATCGACAGTAATTTAATACATGACAAAAGCATGGAGGCTTCAAGTGTTGTAAATATTTTATAGTAGGCATGGACATTCTTCGTTCTCCTTCATCTAGATCGACTACAGGTAGGTTTGTATGCTTGCGTAAGTATTCTGCTTTAATTTTACCTTTACAATAAATAATATTATCACGTGATGCGACGACGTTATTCAATATTCTGGAAAATTCTCTTAAATCCACATTACCCGAACACCATCGTAATCCGTGTAGATTTCGAGTAAGCCAATTGACGGATTGTTGTTGAGATGGAGTCAACTGATAAAACGGACATGGGGGTTTGAAAACGTAATGTGCTGTCCGATCTCCATCCGTGATTGCCATTTCTTTAACAATGAAATCGGATACTTCAAATCCCTGCAAGTCTACGATTAACATGTCGTCGTGCACTATTTACAGGGTGGTAACAGTATTCGTGATAGGATCGTAGGATATCAATGTATCGTGTAACAGCAGCACGTAAGCGTACGTATTATCAGCAAACGTAGCGTTTGCTTCGATTTCTATTTTAACACTGATTGTTCCTGACTTCACGGTCTCGTATTCTGCGAGATTTTTAAACAAAGACTGTAATCTAGAGACAAATCTACGGTAGATGGTAGTTGTAGGAACCAGAGACATAGTTTAAGTGGTAGAGTTTTGATATAGAATATTGTCTGTAAACCACAGACTGCATTGTGTAGACTGTACTGTGATACACTACCAATTAGAGACAGTAAATGTACGGTAGATTAAAAACCACACTAGGAATCACAATCATAGACTAAATTGTAGATTCAATAATAGAATATTGACTGTAAACAACATCTATAGATTTTTTATAGATCATTCTGACAGATTTTCGACAAAGACTGCACTCTCAAAATAGTTAATCTACACTAGAAATTCGAGCAGATTATAGGACTAAAAACCATAAATTAAATAGAAGTAGTAGATTCTCGATATAGAATATTGTCTGTAAACCACAGAATGCATTATGTAGACTGTTATGTCAACCATAGCTATTTTGACATTTTGACGACCGACTATACACTAGGCAATCTACGTTAGATATTGATGTAGATTAAGACCATACTGTAGGTACCATAGATCATAGATAAAACCTGTCATAATAATAATAATGTCTGTAAACCACAGACTATTTGCTATCTATGATCTAAAGATCATCCTGACAGGTTTTAGACAAAGACTGCAATCTAGAGACAAATCTACGGTAGATGGTAGTTGTAGGAACCAGAGACATAGAATATTGTCTGTAAATCACATCTATAGATTTTTTATAGATCATTCTGACAGATTTTCGACCGAACCATAGCTATTTTGACATTTTGACGACCGACTGGACACTGGACAATCTACGTTAGATATTGATGTAGATTAAGACCATAGATAAAACTGTTGATTCTTTATATTCAATAATGTCTGTAAACCACAGATTATTTTCTATCTATGATTTAAAGATCATGCTGACAAGTTTTAGACAAAGACTGCAATCTAGAGACAAATCTACGGTAGATGGTAGTTCTGACTGTAGGAACCAGAGACATAGTTTAAGTGGTACAGTTTTGATATAGAATATTGTCTGTAAACCACAGACTGCATTGTGTAGACTGTACTGACCATCTGAGCTATCTTGACATAGACTATAGAATATTGTTTGTAAACCACAGAATGCATTATGTAGACTGTTATGTCAACCATAGCTATTTTGACAAATTCTAGACATAGATCGACCGACTGGACACTGGACAATCTACGATAGATATTGATGTAGATTAAGACCATACTGTAGGAACCACAGGCCATGGATAAAACTGTTGATACTTTATATTCAATAATGTCTGTAAATCACAGACTATTTTCTATCTATGATCTAAAGACCATCCTGACAGGTTTTAGACAAAGACTGCAATCTAGAGACAAATCTACGGTAGATGGTAGTTGTAGGAACCAGAGACATAGAATATTGTCTGTAAATCACATCTATAGATTTTTTATAGATCATTCTGACAGATTTTCGACCAAGACTGCACTCTCAAAGTAGTTAATCTACACTAGAAATTCGAACAGATTATAGGTCTAAAAACCATAAATTAAATAGAAGTAGTAAATTCTCGATATAGAATATTGTCTGTAAACCACAGAATGCATTATGTAGACTGTTATGTCAACCATAGCTATTTTGACATTTTGACGACCGACTGGACACTGGACAATCTACGTTAGATATTGATGTAGATTAAGACCATAGATAAAACTGTTGATTCTTTATATTCAATAATGTCTGTAAATCACAGACTATTTTCTATCTATGATCTAAAGACCATCCTGACAGGTTTTAGACAAAGATTGTAATCTAGAGGCAAATCTACGGTAGATGGTAGTTGTAGGAACCAGAGACATAGTTTAAGTGGTAGAGTTTTGATATGAATATTGCCTGTAAACCACAGACTGCGCGAAATTGTTAATATTGTTGAAGAGTTAAAAGAGGTAGGATATATAGAGTAACCTTATTCAAGTTAGTTCACTTGTAAAATGCCTGTAGACAAATTTGGGAGGTTTGTATCAAAACGTGGTTGTGAATCTTCTAGTAGTAGTACTAGTAAACAACGTTCATTGTTCCCTTTGACTTCAACGGGAGATTTTGATGTAGAGCAACGACGACTGTCCAATTTTGGATATCCTTCAGAAGACAGCGATGCTGTTACTCTTAAAAAATTATTAGAATAACAAACGAAATACGAGAAAATTCAGAAATTTTACACGGGTCGGTTAGATCCTTTATTAGTGCGTATCAATAACGGTTTAAATTTATTAAAACCGATTATTCAAGCTAAAGAATCAAACCAATTGTTAACGCTAGAAGAAGCACTCGATTTATTAAAAACAGAAAGAATAAAAATCGAAGAGTCAAATATTCTATTAAATACAGCGCTTGCGAAAAAACCACATAATAATACTATTTTTAACGATAAAATTATAATATTTAATCTTTAATAATAATAATAATAATCTCTTTATACATAATTATATTGCTATTAGCACACAGGTAATATATCATACGCATCACGTTCCTTAATTACCCAAAGCCGGCCCGCTCAGGGGTTGCTGGCTGCAGGGGATGCCGGCTTCAGGGGGGATGCGGCGACCCGGAACCACACAGGCAGCGCCATCTTACCGTCGACCCCGTACCGCACCACCGACCCGAGGGGCGAAGCCCCGCTCAAACTCGTTCTAATAATATACTATTTTTTTTAACGATAAAAATTATAATATTTAATAATAATCTCTCTCTCTTTTTATACATAATTATTGCTATTAGCACACAGGTATAATATCATACGCATCACGTTCCTTAATTACCCAAAGCCGGACGGCTCAGGGGTTGCTGGCTGCAGGGGGATGCGATCCGGAACGCACACACAGACAGCGCCATCTTGCCGCCGACCCCCCCGCACCTAATTAATATTATTATTTTTACCTATATATAAAAATCAAAACAAAACGAGAGAGATAACAACACAGCAGGCACAGCTTCGTCATTCCAAAAAAATGTGTGTTATCAAATAGGTATCACATTACACACACACACTCTACTTATCTCCTCTCTATTCAAAAATGAGAGATGTATGTAATAATGCAATAAAATTGCCGCCGCTTTTATGCTTTTATTAGATTTTAGTTTTAAAACCAAATAATATTTTTTTTAATTATTATTATTGAAAATATTTAATAATAATAATAATCTCTCTCTCTTTATCTCTTCATATTTTTTCTTTTCGCACATCTCATGTACATATTGCTATTACGCATATTACATCCTTAATTACCCTAAGCCGGCCGGCTTAGGGGTTGCTGGCCGAAGGGGGGATGCGACCCGGAACCCTCAAACGGCGCCATATTGCCGCCACCGCAGACACGCCCCCCCACGCCAAAATGGCCACCCACACGAGGGCCCCCTCGCGCAGCGCTGGGGGGCGAAGCCCCGACGCGCTGACGGCGCCCCCCTGGGGAACCCCGGACCGATAATCCGTCCCCTGGCTGGGGCCCCCTGACTGACGCCGGGGCTCCGCGGGGCTCCGCTACACTAACATAACCTCACAAAAAAGTCCTGACGGCATTCCGAAAATCCCATAAGAATAACATGGGAAAAATTATCCAGAACGCACATTTCTTATCTACTATGTTATGTTAGGTCTACTGATTAATGAAAACGGTTTAAAATTTGAAAACATCTACCTGTATGCCAAGTCGTTATTTCAACCGAAATACGAATTCTTAAGGGAAGTTATGAAACCTATTAAAAACATCGGTTATCAAGAGTTTAGTGAAAACGACTACGTAATCAGTCCTAACAACGTCAAACCTAATTCATTAAACAGGAAAAAATTAGAGAATATTTTAGCATGGGTAGGGTGTTGACTCGTTTTATTTAGGTCAGACTTATGCAAAGATACCTAAACACTTGATAAGGGATAACGCAAACTTGATTATTCTTTTTAAACAGGACGAATTAAATTTAAAGCATGTGTATAGGGATCATATTGTTGGAGATGTTAACTATGAGGACTTCAAAAGCATTTGTCGTATGTGTTGGAAGGATCCGTATGATTTCCTAGTTATTAATAAAGATTGTTCCCTAAACAACGGTAGATATCGGAAAGGTTTTGATACATATATAAGTTTATAATTAGATTCGAATCGTTTAGTTCTCTCTTAGAGTTATCATCATGTCGAGCTCATATGATGCGAGTTTAAAACGTAAAATAATAAACGCACGCAAAGCTATACGTAGAAAATTTGCTTACTTTCGTCGTGATAAATCTGAAGCAGAACGTATGTATCGTGATAGTCATAAACAAGTTATATCTCCTTTGGAAACTATTGCTAAATCAGTTAACGTAGCTAACGTTCCCCTATTGAAAATTAAAAGTCAACCGGCAACGGTTTCAGCTACTACACCTCCATTGAAGTTAAAAAACAGGCAACATCATCTTCTTCAGATACAGACGAGGAAGATGATGAACTAACTGACTATCATGAACTCCCAAAATATTACGGTATGTTACTAACTAGGGGTGGACACAACGTAGATCGAACACGGTATGCGCTCAGGTATAATAAAAATGTAGACGAATGGAAATTTGCTTGTTGTCGAGTAACGCTGCAAGGAAATGATGTTATAATTAAAAACAAGCTTTTCAAGGGAACTCCGGGTCTGTTTGATTTACTAACACTTACACAGGTAGACTCTATTCCAACGGCAGAGGATATAGAGAATTATACAAAAATCATAGGTCTTACCAATGCACACAGAAAAGAGTATAGACCTCGTGGTAAATTAATAGGTGTTAAACATTGGAAATATGAAAACGTAATAAAACCGAATCTAGATAAAATTACTGGTGCGGGAATTCCTTCAATTTCAAATTTCAAAAAGTTAAACGAAACGAAAGTGGAATTTGTATATTGGAACAAAGCTAACAAACTTGTCGACCGACTTCGTTTGTTATATGCTGTAAAAGAAGCCGGTAAGAGTAGTCCTCTGAATGAAAACGAAATAATCTCAATTATTTCCGAGCTTAAAGAAGAAGGTATTATAGAACAAAAGATCTCATCACGGTTGACAGTAGTCAGTTCGTTACCATTATCATTCGCAGTATGAATGCTACTATAGATTTGTTCGGATGTTCAATAGTTGGAGATGCTGTAACAGTTAAAGGTCCTCCCGGGGTAGGGTTTAAGCTAACAGAAGATCAGAATTTCGATTTAGAAAACAAAAGAATTAAAAACGCCGGCGACGCTATTAATGATTCAGATCTCGTAACAAAGAAACACGTCTTAATACTAGAAAATAAAACTATTAACGGTAAGAAACGAAGATTAACCAATTTAGCGGATCCCGTAGATGCAGAGGATGCAGTTACAAAATGGTATATGGATAGCGAGATATCTAACATTAGTCGTGACGCGCTACGAGATAGTATTAAAACTTTGAACGAAATTTGTATAGAACTGTCTAAGGCAACTTTATGGCTGCTTGCTAAAGCAGATTCTAGATCTAAGAATTTTGATAGATCACGACTCGTAGACCTGCAAAATTTGTTAATTACCCAGAGAACCTCACAATAGTCGATGGATATATTACTTTACATTCTATTTAATAATTCAGTCTTGCATTGTTAATAATTTGAGTAGCTGCAATTATTAACAGAGATGAACGCAAAACAAACCGTTGTCAATGAAATATATAGATCGGCTAGAAAAAATTTTCAAAGACGTAGTACTATAATAAAGGCTTATGATGATTTGTTTTAAATAGATTTAGCGGAGCTTATTCCCTACGCTAAAGTAAATAAGGGTTATCGTTACATACTGTTGATGATAAACTGTTATTCGAAATTCTTGTATGCACGGCCGTTGAAGACTAAGACCGACGAAGAGGTGACAAAACAGGTCCGTAGTATCTTTAAGGGTTCTGTCATACCTAAAAATTTACAGTCTGATCTCGGGAAAGGGTTTTATAATAAACATTTTAAAAAGTTAATGAATGAATACAACATAAATCATTACTCTACGTATTCCGTGATTAAGGCTTCAATAGTCGAACGAGTTATTCGTACAATTAAGCAAAAGCTGTATAAAGAATTCAGCTATAGAGGGAAATTTAAATGGGTAGATATATTACAACGGGTAGTTGACAGCTATAATAATACAAAACATAGAACAAGCGGGATGTCTCCTGCATCTGTTAAACCTACGACACAGCTGTCGGTGTATAACACTAATGTAAAAACTATCAGTAAACGCAGGTTGGATTTGAATGACATCGTACTCATAAGCAAATTCAAAGGAGTCTTTTCCAAGGGATATACACCTAACTGGTCAACAAAATTATTCAAAGTAGTTAAAGAGCAATTTACAAAACCTATCACATACTTGTTGGAAGATTTTCATGGAGTTCCCGTTCGAGGTGCTTTCTACTAGTTCGAGCTGCAGAAAACCAATCAACCTGATGTGTACCTAGTTGAAAAAATACTCAAACGTCGCAGCAATGGTGACATTTACGTAAAATGGCTCGGCTTAAATGAAAAGTCATGGATAAAGAAGGAAGATCTACTCACTCGCTAGCTCCTTTATAGTATTATTATTATTATTAGTATACTTATGTATTATTTTAGTTATGATTTAGTATTATATATCAATATGAAATGTATGTATTATTTTAAATATAATTTAGTATTATATATCTATATGAAATGTAGTTTTTTATTTTTTATCTTAAACTATCGAAATAAAAACACAAGAAATAAATCATATTCTATCTATTAGACAAATTCAATAACATTATAGCTTTACAAAATAATTTGATAACATAATGTGTGAAACATGTAAAAGACAATTTTAAAATATCAATAGTTAAACGTTATAATTCTATAAAACACGTGAATTTCATGTAAAGAAAAATACTTAATAATGTAACATATTTGGCTGTAAAAGATATAACGTTAAAAGAACTGATAGTAATTATTAACAGATACAGTTATATACAATACAAAACTAATATACAAATTGATGATAATAAAAATATACACATTACAAACTACAAATCATAAAATATACATATATACTACTATCATCAGTACTTAAGAGTTAAATATAACTATACTTTACAAATATATACACAGAATTTAAATATTTACAAGCTTGCTTTCTTATATCCGAACGGAACGGAATCAAAGTCGTCTATACGACGTCGTTTGGCGAACGTTATTCTGTAGGCTTTTGATTCCGTTCACGTTACGAGTTGGTGGTCAGTCGTGCGTCTGATGTTACTGGACTCGATCATAATTTTATCTTCCATACCGTCTAGTAAACGTTGCATGGAATCAAAATTTACCTTCTGCGCTGCCTTATGGTTCAGTGTAATCCCCTTCACCTTTACAACCACGTGTATTCGTTTTGTTGTCGGGGAATACACCTTATACGCATAGTTCTTTGGTCCTCCCGACACAAACTCTATAATATATGAGCCTGGACCGTACTCCTCGAGCTCATATGTAAGGTCACCTAGGAGGTTTCCAGTAGGTAGCTCGATCTCGCCCGGTTTCGAAACATATATTACAGAATCTGAAACAACGAAAACAATATTAACTCTAATACTGTCGGTTGACGTTAATATCGCTGTTTACCTGCATCGCAGTATAGGACTCTCTCGCCCAACTGCTCCAAGTATGAGTATAATTTAAGTCGGGTTTGGGTTGTTACAAATGCTGCAATCACGACGTTGACCGAAGACAGGGTATCCGCTGCTTCCTCCTTATACTTCCAACTAACGGCAATCACCTCGTCGTTTATCTCTTGGACGTTGTTGACTTCGGCCCTGGGATTGGTTAGGAGGTCGAAAAACTCCTTGGGTTCACTGATAATTGAAGTTTTTGATTGATTTTCACGCTGACCGAATTTCCCTATAATACAATTATTATTAAGTAAAGAAAACTACGTAAGGCTAGTGTACTACTTACCCCAAAATGAATTTAGCATCAGCTCTCAACGATCTCAATCCGGGGTTCTTTACGATTTTCAGCGATTCCAGGAGGACTCCTTCGTTCAACAGATATTCATCAATATAACGACCTCTGGTTTCATGATTATTCACGCACTCGCGAGGCCAACCGCTAGCTTCCTGCTTCATCTTCAGGAACTTATCAATGAAACCTGAGAAAAAGCCGCCGTCCATTGACTCCCTGTCGTACTGGGTTACATCGTACGCCCAAACCTCCTGTACATCTTGTATAATGTAACCCTTTCGTACTGCTGCAACCACCTCATCGATGATCCATGTTCCGCTAATGGTACGTTCGGCGTCTGAATGATGACATTCTGCTTGATTGAGGTGCGACATAAGAGAAATAGCAACTTTTTGTGTAGCTTTACGGGTAAGACCGGATGGTATAAATTTTGAGGTGGTAAAACAGTACATTTCACTACACCATTAACGTTTTCTATACCGCCTTTATCCTGAATAAACTGCTGACACTTTTCCCTATCGACGTAGACTTTAGGGTGTCCAATGGGGAACTTCCCGTACTTACATACCCATCATGGATAAAGGGAGCATTAATCTACATACCTGATCTTTTCCCCGTTTTTCACAATATGTTTAAGCTTTGCAGCTCATGTACGTCCGCCGTAAAAAGCATCACGCGGATTTAGCGGGGTGTTTAAGAGCATTGGATGTGTTTCTAACTCTTGCATCTCAGGTGTTAACTTCTTCTTGAAGTCACTCCCATTGTTCAATAACGTCGTAGCCCATGGACTTGAATTTTTCCGTCTCATAACGCATATTCATAGTATCAGACGGTTCGTTATGCAGAGGTTCATTACGTTGAGTGATGTAGCATGTAGGACAGCCGTGATAGAAGCAACCATGGAATTGAAATATTTGTCTTTCATACAACCCGTCTACCTTTTGACCGCCCACGATAACTTCTCTCTGCCTGCCTGCGTGTTGAATCTGTACACCACGTTGTTGTTCTTCCCATAGCAGCCATTGGAGAGATATTTTGGAGTGGTTGTCTACTCGCCGGTAACCACCCCTCGGAATGATCCCTATGGTATTTTCTTTAAGGAATTTCCTCCGGTACATGAGGTTGCAGGCAAAGGCTATGGTGATGGCTTCCGTGAACGGGTCAACGTCGCATTCTTTAATAAAGAGATTCCTAAAGCGGATGCAGGCTCTCTTCAAAATATCAACGTCGGTTCTGCAATATTCGACTAGGTCACGTTGCATATCGAACTCTGTGTCCCTGTTTGCTTCCTACCACTTTAGGAACTCTTCAAGAACTTTTGGTTTCATGGTATCCCGGCTGTAGAATTTGACATCCGGAAGAGGACCAATGTAGTTAGCGTTTGCCGTGGTGTTGAACATATGCGGGAAATAGCCCTTGGGAGCCGGTAGATCAAATGCTTTTGGTAGATCTGCTAGAGCCATAGGGAAAAAGTTCAACGAGTCTATGAATTTTAAATTATCTAATTCAAGTAGGAGAATTTTACTGCCGCGCATAATGAGTTCCAGTTTTAGAGACGTTTGTGTTATGGTGTAATTCAGTATAAACTGAGTGTCAAACGCCTGACCGTTGTGTGCTATTGCTATGACTTTCTTAAACTTTTTCCTTATCTCTAGCAGATGCGCCATGAAACCTTCGATGCATTTTTCTTTTAGGATCTGTTCTCGCACGACACATCTTTTACGTATCTGCACACCCGGAGAATCATAGCATTCAGGGCAAACATGCTGAAAAACGCATAAATTTGCTTCATGTAACTTTACTCCCGTTGTAATTTCTTTTTCTTGTCGAGTCTTCAAGTCAAAGAACACGAATAGAACGTCTTGTTTCTCGGCCATTTTACCCGATGGTTGTAAGTAGCAAAAATGATTCTCCGGCATATGGCTCTGGCACATCTTACAATAGATTTCTCCGCATACATGGGCTTGCTTTCTGGTTTTGAGATTTATGATTCTAAAACGGTCTTCACATTTTTTAACGCTCTGACATATTGCATGTTTGTGTTTGTCAAAACATTGTTGGCTTCGGAAATCTCTTCTACAGTCCTGACACTTGATCTGTAGGGCTTGTCTTACACATGGAGGAGAGCTACCGCAGCCTATACATGACTTCTCACACCTATGCTTATTTTTATGGTCGCGCGGGATACGGCAATGCTCGCAAAAGAATTTGCAGGTAAAGGCTGAGGTCAGAGAGGTGATTAAATTGTAATGGCCTTCGTGGTACAAGAGACTGATCTTCTTCTTCGCATCAGTAACACCTTCAAAGATCACATCGCGACCCTTTGTACCGTAGCTGTACACAGTAATCTTATACTCTGTAAGGTACTGCTGGAAGATCCTTAACTCGTTGACCCCTGCTCCCTCTGCTGGAATGACGGTTACATCAGCTTCTCGCATCAATTTCTCAGCCTTTATCTTTTGCACACCCTGATTATCCCTTGTCTTCTTGTATTCGTTGCTGTTATCTGCGTAGGCGTTCCCCACAGCCAGAGCTCTGGGTAGACACACATTATCAGTATTTTTAATACTGACAATCCCTCTACGTTTGTTACATTCTTCAACGAATGTATTGTAAATACCGTTACGTCTGGGTCCTTGCTCTGCAGGTGGTGTTACGATCGTGGCTATCAGTCTAAACGTGTGCGAACTGAGCGCTTCGGGATCGAATTGAAGAATGCTTTCAAGAATACCCCAGACATCGTTAAACGTGATCTCATCGGCTCTTTTGAAACTCATATAACCAGGCAGTTTTTGTTTGAAGCTATCGAATTCAAACGTGGCTCCAATTTTATCTGAAGACTGCGAACCATTTAACAAATTCGATAAAATTTGATTAACGGCCGATTTAAAAAAGTCCAAATGATCTTCGCCGTCTAGTGCGTCGTTGACTTTAAATACCACTCTGTGTTTCTGTGTACCAAATTTCTTTATGGTGGACACGCTTTCGTTGATTACTTAGTAGAGAGAAGACATTTTGGATAAGTTATATGTATATAGGAACTGTAGTCAATCTGAAACAAATTTCAAAAATAATAGGTGTACTGTATACGTGAAATTTTATTTATAGTTAGGTTATATTTCTAGGATGTATTTATTAACGTAATAGGAAAGATCGCTGCCGGCACGCAGACTCACATGCCATAAGATTTAGTCTTAATTTACAACGATCGTAAGGATAAACACAGGGTGTGCGGTCTCACACACCGAATTTTAGACCTGGTCCACTGTGTTTGGCTAGGTATGTATGAGATCATAGTCTCATGACCCGTAGGGCTTAAGGTAAGAACACCAGGGGTATAGAAAGGAAGCAGGAATGAACACTGGATGTGCGGTCTCACACACCAAATTTTAGACCTAGTCCACAGTGTTAGGCTAAGTATATATGAGATCATAGTCTCATGATCCGTAGGGTTTAAGATAAGAACACTAGGGGTATAGAAAGGAAGCAGGAATGAACACTGGGTGTGCGGTCTTACACACCGGATTTTAGACCTGGTCCACAGTGTTCGGATAGGTATATATGGAGATCATGATCTCACGATTCGTACGGGTTTAAGGTAAGAACACTAGATGTACAAGAGGAGCATTAGTAGAAATATCGTTAAAACATAAATAACCTACCTGATGAAATAAAAAACTATGTGAATTTCGCGCAGATGGAAGCTGCAGTCAATCTATAACAAATTTCAAAAATAAGTTTTCATAAACAATCGTAAACAAGGTAGTTTTAAAATTTAAGCAACAGAAAAATAAAACATACCTGATTTAATTAAATATACACCTGTTGAACACAGAATGGAATCTATAGTTAATCTGCAACAAATTTCAAAAATAAGTTTTTATAATTCCATTAAAATAAAAAAAAAACATTTACCTGATGGAATTCTAAAAAGAAGACTACAAAGTTTTCATAGAAACTGAAGTCAATCTAAATGGAAGTCGATCTAAAACCTTTATATATTACATATCGTAAATGAGACAGTTTTAATATATAACCAAATGAAAAATAAAACATACCTGATTTAATTAAACATACAGTTGTTGAAGGTAGGATAGCTAACGTCTTGATGATTCAGAAACACAATGATTTATTTTTAAAATCGTTCAGTTTATATACCAGTTTGAGGCGCCTTTGTAATTAGTACGTCATGAACGTTATTTTAGAAAATAAACAACTCTTCTTTGAAAGCAATGTTATCCTATATTATATTATGTTAAGTTATGTTTTATTTAAAAACAATTATTTATTTATTTTCCTGTTGTCATGTAATTTACTATTATTAAGTTGTCATTTTTAGGGTTTTTCTAAGCAATTAAAAAAGGTTGGTTTTTATAATAATAATAATCAATAATATTTTTATATAATAATAATCAATTAGTTTGAAAGTACATTTGAAACAATTATTATCAATCACTAATTTAAGGAATAGTATAAACTGGCCCTCCGTGGTCGAGTGGTAGAGATCCTACCTCTCGTTCAGAAGGACAGGGGTTCAAACCTCGGTTGCGACTGAATTTTAAAAATTTAGTACGATCGTGTTTGAGCTCCTTAGCTTAAGGTATGAAAGTTGTATGAGTGATAAAGTATGGGGGAGCGTAATGTACCTGCTACAATAGCTCCATTACCTCCGTTGGACTCCCATAAGAGTTTGTGTGGAACACCGATACTGCGAAATGCGGTATAAGGGGAATGGATTATGTATGTATGTATAAACGAGGTTTTAATTGGTTTTTCAATAACACGTTCTTAATTATGCTATGAACTGTGTTTAGTAATGTTAACTAATAATTGAATTCCGTCTATTTTTATTGTAATAAATACATTGATGTTGTATTTTATTGCCACCCTATGACGTTTAGATTTATAATTAGTTTAAACTGACTTGAGTCATACGTAATAATTATTTAACGGGATTTAAGATGCATCAAGAAAAATTGTAGTTACAAGATTAGCTCATATAGGGTTAACATCTGTGTGACTAATTGCCTTGTACGTAATTCGCAGATTCGGATAATCTTAGAAAACATATTTAACCGAGCGTCAGTATTAAAAATTTTATTTTATTTTTAAGTTTTACTTAAATAAATCTTTAGGATTCAAACAGCATTTTTCCTATCCTATTAATGTACAATATTTATCAATATTTTCCGGGAATTATTTTTAAATAAATTTTAAGTAAATTATTTATATGATTGAAAAAAGAACCGTCATTTCTATAAAACGCAATATTTTAATCTTCAAGTTTTATTTTAAAATATATTGCTTAGTTGACTGTTTTTTATAAATTAGACCTTTACAATGCTTTAAGAGACAAGCTCCGTGGTCTCGGGGTGAAGCTATGGGGTTCTAATCAGATGGTTGAGCTTTCGAACCCCGATTACTCCAAAATTGATTTTTATAAAAATGTGTAACAGGTTGTCTATCTACAGGCGTATAGAAGTCTACTATACCGATCACAGGCCGTTACCGATAGATGGCAGTTGAGTCATTAGGAATAAGTGGCCTAAGTGGGGGGCTGAGTTCCCACTCCCGGCCTAAGTGGGGGGAGTGGTGATAGGAGTGGGGAGGAGTGGGGGTAGGAGTGGGGGAAAAGTAGATGGGGAGGCTGAATTTTTCACAAATCTCATCAATCTCTTTGACCACGTTTTAGCGGGCAGAAAGTCGCAAAACGGTCATTTTCAACTTAAAAAGGCATCAAGTCTTCGCAGAGTTGATGGATTTTTATTTTTTTGGTATCAAAATGATCTTTGTACACGTCCACACAAAAGTTATCGGTTTTGGGAGCGCAATCTTGCGACCACGCTGAAAGCGAGCCGCCGAAAGTTGGTCGCGGCGAGCGAGTTGATGGTAAAAGTGCCATTTTTTTGATAAAATGCGATTTAAGAAAAATGTATCAGACGGATTTTGATAATTTTCTGACCATTGAATTCAGCACATTTTTCTGCGTTGAATGGCTATTTAAACATGGAAAACGGATAGAGAACACCATTTCGCGCGGATGTTCACTATACAATCACTGCAGGTACAGTGGCCACTTTTATCTTAAATTCTTCCAACTCCAAAATCTTTGTTATAATTTTATTTTTTCAGTTCTAGAATGTAATGGTGTAGAAGTAAAAACAGTGTTTGTTATCTAATGGTAACAGATTCTATAAAAAAGAGTTAATTTTGGTTGTTATTGATGTTATTATAAAAAGGAGGCCACTGTTCCAGACTCTCCCCTATCTGGATCTTGCCTTCTTATTTAAGCTTCTAAATGGTCTTGTTGATTGCCCAACATTATTAAATCAAATTGATTTTAATATTCTAGCAAGATATAATTTCAGGAATAATTTATTATTTCACGAAAAACACTGTAGAACTAACTACAGCTATTATGGTCCTATAGCTAGGATGTTGAGAGAAGGAAATTCCATTCCTGATCATATTGATTTCTTTGCTATGTCACTAACATGTTTTAATAATAAAATAAAGCACAGTAATTAATATTAAGTACATACCTTTTGTATAACCTTATAAGCATAACTTTTTGCTGGATGTCCATTTTGTTTGTTCTATTGCTTGTTTTAATTGATCTATTTGCAACCCTTAATATATATAGTTGTTATTTATTATAATGTATTAGAAATGGCTTTGCCGTAAATAAATATACATACATACATACAATGGCGACCCCTCTGAATTTTCAAGACACTCTTGCATTCCATTTGTTGTAAACATTCTTCTATACTGAGAATTTTCTCATCTGTGTACATTTCTTGGCGCTTTCCATCGGCGTACCAAGCCAAAAGCTGTTACGAGCTATTCTTTTTTTTCTTCAAGTCAGCGGTACACAAGTACCTGGTGTGTTTTGTAAGCACCTAACTATAAATTTTGTTTTATGATAGGAGACATTGATAGTCTTCATATCAGCATCTTATGAAACATAATATTTTGGTTTTGGGGCGAATTCCAGTCGATTATTATAAATCATTATTATTATTATCATAATTTTGTATAAATATTACAGAATTCATATTAAAACATCGGTGTCGCCTCAATTCTAGAATACACTACAAAGCCGATCGCTATAACTTTTACATATTTTGTTAGAATTTATGAAAAAAAAATACTAGAGATATTATTATGTTTTGCATTACATAATTGAATTAAAGATATTTAAAGTTATCTATGTAAGCTAATTATGGTAATGTACGTTTAAATAGAAATCAATTTAAAAATTTTAATGTGCATTGGAAGATTAATAACAATGATCTAAATTAAAATTAGAAATAACACTAAAATATAGTAAAAACATGCTGTAGCTACAACGCCATCCCTTTCAGAGTAGCTGAACTATTGTCCACCAAAGCTGACCAAAAATGATAATAATGCTAACCGAAACTGTAACATGATTATGGTTGTTATAAATTAAGTTTTATCAATTAAATTTGTTGATCTGTGAATTACTCGAGTACTTTCAAATTATTATGGAGAGATATTTTAGTTTTAAGAAAGAAAAAACATTTATACTTATGGTTACAGTTTTTATGTTTATTTAGTTATTTTCGAACAAATTTTAATAATACTTTAATGAAAGTATAGTTCATACTTTTATCTACAAGATTCTAATGTCGAATTGACAATCTATGATATATTCTTTCTTAAAGTAATGAAATTCAGAGGCTCTGCATAGCGTATTTTTATACAGTCACTTCCCCCCTTAGGAACTCTAGTTTGTCTTAGGTCATGTAAAATGTTCTTCTGTTTTTTGGTTTTCTTGTATTTTTCATCATAATTGCTCCATTGTAAAGTAAGGTTAATTCAAGATAAGGTAAGATAATATCACGGTTGTACAAAGACCCAGATTTTTCAACAAATAGTAGCCGATCACACACTAGAACTAAGATACTTTAACAAAAATTGTCTCCTTTTTCTAAAGAAACAAGAATTTAAATTAAGAATTTCAATCAAGCTTTTATTAGTCAAACTGTACAACACTTTCACAGAATAATAATGTTATAATTACATTTATGTTGTCTTCAACATTCCTTCAATATTCATCAAGTTCATCAAACATCTTCAAGCAAGTTGTTGCTCAATCCATGCAACATATTCCGAAACTCTTGTAAAAACAGAAGAATAGCCCTTTTCACAACCTGCTCCACTTCCAAAGGATACAATACCAACTTGTCTCCAGGGCCTTGGGCTTCCATCGTCAAGAGCTACTACCTACCATTAAGACAGATGTTATTTTTAGTGACGTAGCTACCAAAGAATCTTTCACATTCTTGGTTAGAGATAATCTTGTCTGCAGTATAAAGTAAAACTTCACTAAGAGATCCAGATTCATCTGAATATCTTCCCCAACCACTAACTAATCCTTGTTCATCTTCAAGAGAAGCAGTGTCGGTGTATAGTTCAACTGCCCAAAGAAGTTCTAAAAACGTATTGCTTAGTTATAAAACGGATTCTTATTTAAAAACAAATTATTACAACTTACAGTGGAATTCGATTTTCTTGGAAAGAAGAATAACGGCAATATCGTTTGAGATTCTGAACGGATCCCAACCTTCGTGAACCTTGACTTCCCTGGATTGAATGATCTGCTGATGATCTTCGTCTTCCAAATATTCTATGAGCATGCGCTATTACTTCTGCTGAACTAGCACTGCAATGAACACAATGCAAAGATTATTATTTATCATTACTTCCACTTCCAATATTTCAATTACTTTACATTTAATTCTTAAAAATGTAGTATCTTAATTCACAAAATAATTCTTTTTAGCAGAGACTTACTCATCAACGCAATGTGCTGCTGTGAGAACTGCATCGTCACGTATAACAGAACCACCACAAAATGCACCGCGACTGCTAATTACGGCAGCCTATAAAACAAGAAGGCATCGCATGAATGTAATGAAGAATTATGTATATGTATTTATAAATGAAATACCTAATAGGGTACGCCACCTGGTCCTTCTACTTCTATACCACCTACTACCTTTGGTGCAACAGCAGGCATTCTAGGCATTACATGGAGATGCTTAGGTTTTATTTTAGACCAATCTCTGGTAGTCTAAATTTAGAATATTTGATATTTTAAATATTTCAAAATTTAAATATTCAAAATGCTGTTCAAGGATGTTTTCTTGCAGGTCTTCACCTAACAGCTAGTTCTATAGATTTGAAAAGTGCATTTGATACTGCCAGGCACAGTAGAATATTAGAACAACTAAATAAATGGGGAATAAAAGGATACTTACCTAAATTCGTAAAGTCGTTCCTTGATAACAGAGTCATTAGAGACAGAGTTGGAATATTTTATCTGAAAATTATAATATTAAAAACGGGATTCCACAAGGTTCCTCGCTAAGTGCCACTCTGTTTCTAATAGCGATACAAGGACTGTTAGAATCCATCGACAAAACTGTTCGATACTGTGCCTACGCAGATGCTATCGGAATATTTACTTTTGGACAATCTTTCAATAATATTGAAGAAATTTTACAAAATGCACTCATCAAGCTATCCTCGGAGGCCACTAATAGAGGTCTTCAAATTTCAACTGAGAAAACGGTCTCGCTACATTTATGTCGCAAACGAAGCACCTGCCAACAGGAACCGATCTTTCAGATGAATTCGGTACCTATTAGAAACGTAGATAATTCTTGTTATTTAGGGCTAATATTTGACTCTAAACTTACCTGGACGCTACACATCAGTAAACTGAAAGCCCGTTGTAATAGTATCTTAAATATACTTAGATGCTTGTCAAACTTAAACTGGGGATCTGATCAACAGACACTGCTGATGCTGTACAAATCTTTGGTTCTATCTCGAATCGATTATGGTTGTGTGGTATATTCCTCTGCCAGACCATCCCGTTTGAGTATTTTAAACACAATACATAACATGGGAATACGCTATATAAAGGGGGCCTTTGTAACAAGCCCAGCAGACAGTTTATGCGTAGAATCTGGGTTAGAGCCTTTATGGCTACGCCGTCAAAGGTTACTATTAAACTATCGTGTCGCGGCATTATATCGCACGCATAATCATATTCGATCATCCTTAGTCAACAGCGCTCTATTGGACCTGTATCAAGTACAAGATACGCGTACTAGACCGGCGACCGTTAGATCCATCGTCACTTCTAGGGCATGGGAAATCCCCGAAGCTGGTTTATATTTAAATGCCTACCCTAAAACTTCGCCATGGACCGTACCAGCAATAGATATTCGTTTTGATCTTCGGAAATATAATAAATCCGAAACAGCTGGTAACGTCATTAAAATGGACTTTTTAAATGTTCTCGATACATACGGTAAGTGGAACGTATTCTATACCGATGGGTCTAAAACAGACTCAGGAGCGGGGAGCGCGGTAGTCAACGGCAATAATATATCTACATGGTCACTTTCACCCACTGTAACTGTTTTTACATGCGAAATATATGCTTTATTTGCAAGCGTTAAGTATATGCCGAGAATCAACATCCGATATTCATGTAATTTGCATAGATTCTTTGTCTTCTCTGTTAGCAATAAGTAACAAATTTAACAACGAAGCTATAGTACAAGACATACACACCTTACTATCAAAACTAATCAGTGAAGGCAAACAGATAGTGTGGATATGGATACCAAGCCACATTGGCATCTCTGGAAATGAGAAAGCAGATTAAGCTGCAAAATCTGCAGCAGCTCGTATTCAGAATAATGTAAATGTGATTTGCCCAAAAGACGCAAGAACATACATAAAGCAAAAATCAGAACTTCAGTGGCAAGCGGCGTGGAATACAAAGACTACCGCTCTAAAAGATATAAAACCGAGTGTCAAGTTACAACAATCTGAGATTACACTTACACGTATAGAACAAGCAATAATAAGTCGATTAAGAATAGGTCACACCCGATTAACTTCTACCTTTCTATTAACAGAGGGAAGTAGGCCTAATTGTCCTACGTGTATAACTCCACTTACTGTCGAACACATCCTTATCGAATGTAATAAATACACCAACCAGAGAAGAACTTGTGGTTTATCTGATACTCTACCAGAAATTTTGAGCAATAATAAAGAAAGTATTTTAAAGTTACTATATATCTACGTTCTACAAACCTAATTTCTAAACTGTAAAACTTATTAGTCTGTGATAAAAACTATTATCTGTGATAAAAACTATTATCTGTGATATTTTATATATTTGAATTATGTTTATTTACTTACAAAACTTATATTAGCCAATCTTATCTATTTTACCTATTTATATATATATTCTTTTTATAGTTTTATCAATGTTTTGTATGGTATCCTATTATATATTTTCGATCGTGCTAATTGTGTCTATTGTTGTAGTAATTTGTTAGTTATATTTATTGTTCGTACCGATTTGTTACTTATTACTCGTTATTTATATCAGTGATATTGTACAGCAAAAGCGACAAATGAACCTGGCAGTCGAGTCGCTTATTAAAAAAATAGATTTGCTTATTTGAAGAAAAAATATACTGTACAACTTGAGTGGAATGCTCATACCACCCGCGAACGATTGTGCTCGTACGATATGGACATCATTTCCATTCACGTTGTACAAAGATCGGAGATTTTTCTACAAATAGAAGCCGATCACACACTAGAACTAAGATACTTTCACAAAAATTGTCTTCTTTTTCTAAAGAAAAAAGAATTTAAATTAAGAATTTCAATTAAACTTTTATTACTCAAACTGTACAACACTGTCACAGAATAATAATGTTATAATTACATTTATGTTGTCTTCAACATTCCTTCTATATTCATCAAGTTCATCAAACATCTTCAAGCAAGTTGTTGCTCAATCCATGCAACATATTCCGAAACTCTTGTAAAAACAGAAGGATAGCCCTTTTCACAACCTGCTCCACTTCCAAAGGATACAATACCAGCTTGTCTCCAGGGCCTTGGGCTTCCATCGTCAAGAGCTACTACAAGAGGACCACCAGAATCTCCATTGCAAGCACCTTTACCATGGCTACCATTAAGACAGATGTTATTTTTAGTGACGTAGCTACCAAAGAATCTTTCACATTCTTGGTTAGAGATAATCTTGTCTGTAGTGTAAAGTAAAACTTCACTAAGAGATCCAGATTCATCTGAATATCTTCCCCAACCACTAACTAATCCTTGTTCATCTTCAAGAGAAGCAGTGTCGGTGTATAGTTCAACTGCCCAAAGAAGTTCTAAAAACGTATTGCTTAGTTATAAAACGGATTCTTATTTAAAACAAGTTATTACAACTTACCGTGGAATTCGATTTTCTTGGAAAGAAGAATAACGGCAATATCGTTTGAGATTCTGAACGGATCCCAATCTTCGTGAACCTTGATTTCCCTGGATTGAATGATCTGCTGATGATCTTCGTCTTCAAATATTCTATGAGCATGCGCTATTACTTCTGCTGAACTAGCACTGCAATGAACACAATGCAAAGATTATTATTTATCATTACTTCCACTTCCAATATTTCAATTACTTTACATTTAATTCTTAAAAATGTAGTATCTTAATTCACAAAAGAATTCTTTTTAGCAGAAACTTACTCATCAACGCAATGTGCTGCTGTCAGAACTGCATCGTCACGTATAACAGAACCACCACAAAATGCACCGCGACTGCTAATTACGGCAGCCTATAAAACAAGAAGGCATCGCATGAATGCAATGAAGAATTATGTATATATATTTATAAATGAAATACCTGATAGGGTACGCCACCTGGTCCTTCTACTTCTATACCACCTACTATCTTTGGTGCAACAGCAGGCATTCTAGGCATTACATGGAGATGCTTAGGTTTTATTTTAGACCAGTCTCTGGTAGCCTAAATTTAGAATATTTGTTATTTTAAATATTTCAGATCATTGTTTAAATATATTTAAACTATATTACCTGCGCCACAGCAACTATAGCCAAAACTGTGAGAATAAGGTACTTCATTTTAGTCAGTGTTGTGGAAGAATATGATTGATTCTCTTTCTGAGCATAGTTTTATACTTACCATCATCTTATCTTTAAATAATGGGTACTTCAAAAGATATCGGTTGATAGGTAATAATTCCGTTGAAATATGCGCGTTTAGACATTAACGTTCTAATCTTTAATCTTTTTTATATCTAATACTTAATCATTGGAGAAAAGTACTCATTTACAAGTACATTTTATCTATTTCGGAAGATCTAACTAATATAATGACAATGAAGCGTTATCCTGATCATTATTATGAATCACACAAATCGGGCTGTGTAGGTAGTATGATAATTAAGGCCCCTAACCAATTGCCAGCAAGTGGCGGTAATGAAAATGAGTAGGTAATGTAAAGGCTAAATAGTTTCAATTTTTTTAACACATTCACTGCCACCTATTTCTTTTATGAGTTTGGTCGGTGCCGGACCAACTTTCTTTTTTAAATTCACTTTTGTTCAAAATTTAAGGATTGTTGGGGATGTTTAAAGAATAATATAGAAAAAAAATATATTTTTGAAATTATAAAAAAAGACCGCGCTAGTCGCGATGCCGGCATATTGTAATACATTTAATCCAATATACCGTCAACCGCCTACCGCCTTTGATTACAAAATGTATTTTTATACAAAATATACAATAAATTAATAAAAAAACGCTAATAAAAGTGGAAATAAAACTTTGTACCTTTTGCAGCTAATCTTTATTGAGCTCACTAAATTATAGAGGCTCGCTCCTTCGTCGCTCCCCCACACACTTTCCAGCTCGCCAGTAAAAATTAATTTACAAAGCTTGTCATAAATAACTTTTTTAAAGCATATAAAATCAATAAATTTACCATCTGAGTTGCTACGTCGTTTTATAGTACACTTAGAATTCATTCTTCAACTAATTAAAATTAAACAGCAGATTCAAAAACCAAGCGAAAATATAGTGAGACAATGTCTTTTTCTATGTGCCTGCCGATTTTGGTTCAAGTAACAGCAAGTCCGCTAGAGAAACTTGCCTATAAAGCTCAATACAACAGTATCCGCTGCAGCCGCGTTGTGGGCATATGACGAAATATGGGATGAACGCGGTAAACTCGTTGCCGGAGATGAATGTGTATTACTTTGCTAAATGCTTCGGGCGCGATGTTCACAATTATGAAACAGGTCATACCTTTTTTTCTGTGAGTATATGTAGGTATCAATTATTCTGATGGGAAATCTAATGAAAAGATATTGTCCGTCTATTCCCACATTTTGCAATAAGTTTCTCAATACGTCTTAAAATTGAATGAAAACCCATATTTATTTGTATCAACGCATTTAGCTTTCGTTTGGGTTTGATATCTTGACATCTTTCAATTCTCATTTTTGATACAGCTTTATACATAAACGTCACAAAACCTATGCATTAGGCCATTAAGGTGTTTCTCAAATCAATTCCTTATTTCAAAGAAATTATACAATTCTTCATTTTTTGTTAAATATAACAATGTTTTTATTCATGCTACCTGTTCATTTCAAATATTCATAATTTTTTATTATATTCTTCATTCAGATCTTCTGGCCATCTAGCTTATCAATCGATCTATTAATCACTTGTTTTTAATTTAGAGATAATACGCTCAAGTACTACTTATTAAACCACTTATTATACTGTTTTGTAACTTTTTAAAAATGTATTTATACTTTAAATCTGTACCAAAAAAGATTGTCAATTGTTCAAAGAAATTTACAAACTACTGCCTATTCTCTGAAACCGACTGACACTATATTAGTCATATTTATGTTTATCAAAGTACCTTGCAAATAAAGTTTGCATATTCAAAACTAAACTTTCCGTTTGAAGGAATTTGACATAAATATAATCTCGAGCAAAAATCATTTTTCTTTTGCTAAGGTGCCCATATCAGTATTGGTTTCAGTGGAAATAAGCTTATGTCCTCTGATCAAGAATACACCTTACCTGGCGTCTGTGACTCAATATAAAGATTCAGGGTCATAACAACACCGGAGCCGGTCATTTCGACGCGGCCATTTAGATGCGGCCTTTTTGGCAAGGAGACAATTCGGCGCAGGGACACTTCAGTTCGGCGAAAGGGCGCATCCATGCAAAGAGATTCTGCCACAAATATAAGTAGTACTACGCCTTTATTTAGAGACATTGTCTAGTATTATTGTAATGAACAAAATCTGTAGGGACTTGTAGGTAATAAATACAGTATGATCTGCCTTATGGTTCAATATATTCTTATACACTTACTATCCGTCCACCGAAAGATGAGCTCTGCGTCATCTTTGCAAGAAATTATCACAGAAAACGTTTTGTTGTGCTTTACTCTCATTATCTACCAGTATGACGAAGATAGCATTACATTAGCACTTCTCTGGGTCGTTGGAAGTTGATTTGACTAGCTCTGTAGAGTGTACAATACGGAGTGGCCAACCTTACAAATAAATTCCTAGATCAAATTAACATATTGCCACAAAAAACAAAAAAAAAATAACTACATTTATTGGCAAAATTATCGTGGAAAAATTGAATGTCGTCACTACAGATAAAGTTGATGAATTTTAGGGATTCTTTAAGGTATTTCACAGATTTCTGGAAGAAAATGACAAAATTATAGGCAATGCTGTATGCGGTTATGAACATGTGACTTTATTGTAAAACGTGGCACAGGTATCTCTGATACCTGTAGACTGTAGATTTGATTGGCACATGTGACGTTTGCTGAGTTATTTCTTATTTACATGTTTTTCGCGAGTGTTATAGTATTGCAATAATAATAAGCAACAGTTCTTCTCAGAACTGGTAGAAAACCGCAATTTTACCTAATATAATACATATTAATATTATGTCAGTCAGCCGAATTTACTAAACTATAGTGCGAGAGGGAAAAAGGAAACCATGGAAATTTACTTCCTTGATTTTATGTACAAGAGGTAAGAAACGTTAATTATTATTTATGATCATGTACTAGAATTGTTTGTTTATTGCAGCGAGCAGATGAGGCTTTAGAAATTAGTATTTCAACTGTTAAAAAGGGGCCCGTAGTAGAGACCAGCCAGTTTTATCTAGTCCTGGTAAAAAAAGACAACGCAAGAAGTTGAAAACTGCAGACATACAGATTTTTCTAAAATGGTCGCCAGAAAAACTGTACATAAGTGAAAGTAAGACGTTTGATAAATTTTGATTTTATAAAGTCTATGTTTTGTATAGTTTCAAAAAAAGCAAACATACAGAATGACAGACAGATAGACGCTGCGCTTTATATACTTAATTATAATAAATAAACAAGATACAAGAGAAGGGATGGATAAGCAAAATTAATATTAATTCTATTGTAATTAAGTGCTTTAATAGCATTTAAGTCGATTAAAATATTAAATAGCAAGAGTTTTTAAATGTAAAACTGTATTTGAAAAGAATATATTTCTCCATATTGAAGGTATTATACTATTACAATTGTTAGAAATGAGTTAATTTCTTAAATATAAGTGAAAGTGATTTCTTGTTTTTTAGTACTTGGTAGTTCTGTAAAACTAGAGAACGTACAGTACTACCCAAGGAACACAGTGTCATCTAATAAACATTTACTTAACATCTAGCATATATGTCTATCGACTGTATTTTCTAGATGCATTGTAGACCACTAAATGTCCGCAACTTAGATTGTATATACGACGTCTAAGTTATACTATTTTTAGATGTTCTAATAAGACTGCAAATCTGCAGCTGCTTAGGACCTGTATCTGATGTCTAAGCTATACTACTTTTAGATATTGTAATAGACTACAAATTTGCATTTGCGTAGACGGAATATCTGACGTCTAAGTTATACTATTTTTTGATGTTCTAATAGACTACAAATTTGCATTTGCGTAGACGGAATATCCGACGTCTAACTTAAACTATTTTTAGATGTTCTAATAGACTACAAATTTGCATTTGCGTAGACGGAATATCCGACGTCTAACTTATAGTTTTTTTAGATGTTCTAATAGACTACAAAGAACAATGGTAAAAATCTGCTGATTTTGGTAGCGAAGAGGCCAACGGACAAATTATACATCATTTTGTTCGTCTTGATGTGTGGATTCTAATGGTACCAAAATCAAGAACAGGCTCCCGGAAGCCAGGAAGGAAGGCAGAACGGAAGCTATTAAAACGTTTGTGGGTTTACACAAAAAGGGACCTTACGGAAGTAAGCCATAGGATTCCTTTTCCCATCACATCTTTTAAATGGCCGATATCCAGTATCAAGTTAATCAAAATAATACGTCATGTGTATAAAATATAGCACATAGATGCTTTTACTATGCATCTTTCTTATTCTTATTAATTAAAAATCATATCTGTTATCTTTTATTAACAGTAGTAAAAGCACAAAAGTATTTGCTACATTTTATTCATATGGCTCATTATGCTGATTCTGGTAAAATAAACAATTTGTAAACTTTTATTTTACTAGAATCAGCATATTATTTTAATTAATTTAATACATTTGATACTTGATATTGCACCATTTAAAAGATGTGATGGGAAAAGAAGTCCTATGGATTACTTCCGTGAGGTTCCTTTTCGTGTAAACCTACAAATGTGTTAATAACTTTTGTTCCCTCGGGAGTCTGTCCTTGATACCATTAGAATCCTCACATCAAGACAAACAAAATGATGTATAATTTGTGCGTTGACCTCTCTGTTACCAAAATCAAGAGCTTTTTACCATTGTTCTTTGCATTTGCATAGACGGTATATCAGACATCATGTTAAAGATAATACGTACAATAATCTGTATAATTTTTATTAAAAAAGTCAAATGGAATCTTAACAGCACTCAATACTTATAAAATACAGCAAATTATGTTTGATTTTTTTGGTGTCGTTGGGGTGTCGTCTCACGGTTCCACCTCCTATTATAGCCAGTCTGTTTTTCTGTAAATTAAATATTTCTTATTAGAGTATAAAATAAGAATTTTTTACAATCTCAAATATACAAGCAAGTTTAGAACAATAACTTTTTGCTGTTATATTATAAATGCAAAAACTAGATACCCAAAGCAGCAGAGATACTTCTTCTGGTAGTTCTACAAACGAACTGAGTACCGAACAATAACGGTAATTCAACAATAACTACCCCCTGCCAACATCCAAAGTTCACGAACAGGCCGCATGGCCATCACGTGGGTGCAGGGTTGCAATATTGGGGGTTTATTGAGAAAGGAGATGTCCTTTCTGATTATGTTTATTATTAGAATGTTATTGTTATTTCAATATGAATACAAGTAAAAATACAAACAGGTACCGATAGGCAAATGCCGAGGAGCCGGGGTCGGAAAACCCTGATCTTTTCCAGGAAAAATACTAATCTCCAAACGTCCCTCAGGCAAGGTTAATTGAAAATGTTTGGTGCATGTATGATAATTAAAGTTTGAAAAGACTTCCGCTCACAGAAATATTATTTCTGTTATTTTTACTGGAGGCGATTGGAGTGTCAAAATTCTTACTTTAGATAACAATAAAAAAATAAAATTGAAAAATAAAGATTATCATTATTTATGGAACCATTTTTAAGCAAGGGTAGACTTTTTATCAGGTTAATTTTAAGCATAATTAACAAATTTTTGAAAATTCTAGATAATGTCTAATACATGTTTAAAATATATAGCTTTATAGACCAATAAAGTAGCATGTTTAAACTACATCTATTAAATGTAAGACAATAGACTCAGTTCGGATTCATCTAAATTAGATTGTAAATAGATGGTATATATTTTAGCATGTGTTTTCGGTCAAAAAGTTACATCAATTAGACGCATTTCAGATAACATTAAACAAAATTTTTTTCATTGAAAATTAACATTATTTTCCCTAACAAACTATTTTTAAGCAAGAGGCTAAACTTTTATCAGGTTAATTTAAAGCATAATAATACCTTTTTTAAAATTATAGATAATGTCTATTACATGTCTAAAAGATATAGCGTTATAGACAGAATAAATTACTGTGTCTAAACTACATCTATTAGATGTACGATAGTAGATGTAGATGGAATTTAGATGAGGTAGATGGTAGATAGATGGTCTATAGATCACTATGTGTTTCTTGGGTAATAGGTATTCGTGAAAATCTAATTCTTAGTTTCCTACTGAAAATGTTTTAAAACTTTCCAAAACAACAAGTATCAATGCTAAAATTTAAAAGAAGGTTACAAACGTCCAAAATTCCTTATCCCTAACCTCAAAAAATCACCTGCTATGACATTTTCGTAAACATGGTAAAAATCAATAATTGTCAAACTATGGATGCTGATTTGACTAGGAGTTTTTTAATCTTATACCACACAGAAAGCATGGATGACCAGCGCTCATCTTTAGCTGGACGGATATTAGGCAATACTTATAAATGGAAAGTGCTTATTGTCCAGTGCTTCAAGACAAACAGCACTAGAGTAACGCTATTTAACCAATTCAAACCTTAATTCCAAATTCTGGAATTAAAAAGGTGTATGTGTGTCAGGGTTGGCATGTTTAAAACATTTTATTTAAAACGCATGTTTAAAACCAGTTTAAAACATCAAACTTAGTTTTAAACTATTTCTTTTTAAAAATAAATAAAAATAAACATGTTTTTATCGTATGTTTAAAACATGTTTTTTTGTAATTGTTTTAAAACAGCTTTTCGAAAACTTTTAAGATAATTTTAGATTCTTATACTGCATTTTCGAATTTAAATGACCAGTTTCCATCTGAAACGTGTATTATTGTATTGTAACGAATAGTAAACCCACATATGACGTATGAGTCATCAACTGTATGAGTCATTAACTGTATGACTCATCAATAACACCTGCATGTATGACTCGACGTCATTTATCAACAGCTGCATGCATGACTCATCAACACGTCATCGAACATTCTAGATGTATGAGTCATAGTATGAAAGATATAAATTGATATCGCGAGTAGAAGGGGGCAGTTAATGTTTGACCGACATAGTGAAATGTACTCTGAATAATTAGTTAATACATAGATAGTTTTTATATAAATAGTCCTCAAATAAATTTGTAAATACCTAGCATTTTTAATAGTTTGTTAAATAGTTTATAGTTATTGTGTTTCTAATTAAGTGCATTGTAAATTAATATTTCTCTTATGAATAGACGATTTTAAACAGCATTTTTGATTATTATTTTAATAAGAACGTTACAGTATATAAGCATCACAACTATAAATTATAAAACGAAAAAGTATAGACAATTTATTGATTATTTATTATTTAAATATATTTTGGAAACTGACTTAAGATTGAAACTTGTGAAAAGTGGTTCGAGGATTAGATGACATTGTATAAAATCAACTAGTTTTTCTGCAACAACATTAAATTAATGTTAAATATTTCTTTTAGATGTAGAGCATTTAATAAAGAGTTGCTATAAATAATGGAAAGAATAATAGAGATGACCTGGTTACGTAAATGGTAAATCTAAATTAACAAAAATACCTGAGGAAATGCTCCTTTATAAACATTAGCAATAGTCTTTGATACTTCATAAATCAAACTAATTTAACACGCACATTTATTGTTACAATGGATACACTTGGTACGAATTTTATGAGGTTCAACAGCATCTATAATAAAATTGTTAAAAAATGTTACCATATAGAACACTTTACAAAAATACAAGATATTGGTCATCACAAACACGTGGTCGAAAATGTAAAATGTATCTACAATTACGCGAAGGCCACGCTGTAATCTAAATGATAAAATAAACAATAAATGAGCTAAACAGATTTAGTAGCGGAACAAACCCCTTTTTAATTAAAAATAAAATGTAAAACGGCAATGAAAATCTGTTGGTTCTAGCGTACGTCACTGAATTCTTAGCAACGTGAAATTTGCACTCTTATCTTATCTCATCTTGGGTCGAATTTTTTTTATTCCGGTATGATTACGAAAATGGCTCACTTTTTGTATTCTTGGTTGAAGTATAATTCTGCATTCTTTTTTAGAGTTCTGAAGACGCATTTAAAAAGAATAATGATACTTTTATTTCTAAATTACAATTTGCAAGGTGTTGACTTAAGGGCCCGTTATCGCCGCCAGCGTTAATAATAGGAAGCTTCATTAACTATAAACACCTAAAGATTGCGCTACGATGTCCAAAATGGAATTAATTTCTTAAAACTAAAATTTGAAAACACAGTGTTGCCAGACATGTATGAACTTTCAAAATATTTTAAATTTAACTGAGATTTATAATTTTTAAATGCCAAGGAATAATTTAAGGTAGTTGAAATCAAAAAGGGGAATATAAAACTGCTAAATATCTTTAAAAATATCAGTTGTTCTTGCTGGTTTTAAGAAAAAGAAAAGTATTACTATATTAAAATATTGAAAATATATATTCGTTTTAAGAAATTAATCAGGACTAATTAAGAGTGAAACAGTTAATTCAAAACTTAACCGTTACATGCTCTTAAATAAAGAAAAACAACATGTACTTCGGGAATTTATTAAATAATAGTCAAAAGATTAGAAAAGTTAAAATATGGGAAGGGATACAAACAATAATTTGTTACTTTACATCGACAATCACAAAAATATATGTAACAATAACGAAAATGCGTTAAATTAACAGTTAAATCAAACTCGTTGAAACTTCCCGCTTTTTTAACTCGATCCGCGTACAGCGCATTCTGTGAGCAAAAGCCTGAACTAAGAATGATACTTGTCATTTACCAAAATGTTTGAATAAACGCGGGATATGATCTTTTTTTAGTTCATACCGTTTGTTTATATTGTTGTATATTCGGGCATTTTTATCTCAAATAACACTTGAACGATAATTTAGGAAGTGCACCTTACCATTTTTAAAAGCTCGCTAGCTATAGTTTTGTTTTTATAAATTTACACTTTTTTATTTGTTAAGGAAATAGCTTTGGTAATTTTGTATTTGCTATAAAGCATTATATAAACTAGATAACACTTTTAAGAAAAGATCTCATGCACAATAAATGTAAACCAAGCGCAATTTTTAAAAATTGCCATGAAATTCTTCAGAGCTGTTTAAGCGGTACTTTACCTACGCGATAACGGAGCCTTAAAAACATTTAATGCTTCTGTTTTGGCGAGGATCGAAGTAGATTTTTTATTAGCATATTTTTTTATTTAAGTTACTATATACTAGGAAGTAGTAAAATTAAAAAAGTGATGATAAGAATAAAAACTTTTATTCTTATTGTTTCAGGCATGCATAACCATGATTCATGGTGGTAATTTGTATCCGGATTTAATAATATCTTTCTTGAAAGCTTTCATTAAAATATTTCAAAATCTTTATTAGTTTAAAACAGTTTAAATCATGCTTTAAACATGTTTTATTATATGGGGCGTTTTAAATTCATTTTCGATAAAAAAAACATGTTTAATTTAAAAAACAACTGTTTTTATTTTTTAAAAACATGTTTTTTGCTAACCCTGATGTGTGAACATAAAAATAAAAAAAGGTACACTGATAACAGGGTAGCTTGTCCCAAAAAATTAGATTAGTTGTCCAAAGAAAAAACGTTTTTTTCCAACCGCACGAATGACACTATAACATCAAACTGGTACTCGTTACCATAGCAATTGTACAAAAAGTAATCACTTTTTGTACAATACAACAAGTAGTCTGAAGTTATGAATGAACTATTTTCTGCGGTACTCTACAAGATTTTCATTTATAGCCATAATACGAAGTAATAAGTAGAAATTTTATTTAAATAATAATCATTTGTTTTTTCTCTGACAATATTAAAATATTAAATTAATTAAAGACGTAAGCTGAGTTCGGCAATTGAATCAGATTAATCTGATTGCTCGAGTAACTATAGCAACCATTATTAAGACAATTGTCTCCTTAGTTACTGGAGCAATCAGATTAATTTGCTCTAAAAAAACAAAAACAAATTCGACGTTTCTATTAAAATTTTAGTTGCCGCTCGGAACGACGTCGCAAAAACAAAATCCAATCCTAACCTCTAATTATTTAACGGTAAACACATATATCTTAGACAACGCCTGTCGAGATTTCTGCGAATTTTCGACGATATGGAAGTGAGATTATACATTTGTGAGTGTTTCTTAATGATATTAATTCTTAATATTCAAATTGCCACTTTTTACACATATTAGAATTGCAGTAAATAAAAAGTAGTTTAACGTCATGTTGTTTATTCTAAACAATCCTCTCACAGAGTTTGCTAGTTAAAAATAAGCAGTTGGGGAAAAAATAGTATGGTTAATTCGTACAGAAAATGCGTTTTTGGGACTCATAAGGCTGCCAGACTTCGCTAACGCGTCGTCCAGCAACTTTCTTATTCGTCCCAAAAACATGCATTTTTTTACTAATGAAACAAATAACTATTTATTGAAAAACATCGAACTGCCTTTTCGTCGAAGTGTGCCTGCGCCCAAGTGTCCTGGAGCCGAAGTGTGCATGCGCCTAGATGTCCCTGTGGCGAACTGTCTCGCGTCGAACTATCCTCGCGTCGAGATGGCCGCGCCCAATGCCCTAGACTGCAGTAACACATGCAATGACTATGTGGACAACGTTCAAAGCAATTAAAACAATTTTGGTCTTCTATACATAAATAAAAAGATTAAAATGACGTCAGGAAAGGGTATCTTCTCGCTGTTTATTGATATTCTGTCACTTGGTAAAAGTTAATGGCGGAGTGGTGAGAGAAAACGTATATATTTTTTAATATTAGCAAGCTTGTTGATCACTTTTGTGGTTTATTAATAAAAAAGAAGGTAAGTGAGAAAGTATTAACTTTTGGCATAAAAACATATGTGACAGTGCATAGTTTCATAGTCTGTTGTCAGAATTTGAAATCCGTCAAAGAAGTTAGGAACAAAAAATATTTGTTTGGAAAATGTCACCTCCATGGATGTCACTTGCGTGGATCATGGGTATCTACAAAGGTGACATATTAAAGGAGGTGATATAACAACTTTTTTCAAGTTGAGTGCAGCCTTATGAGTCACAAAAACGCATTTTCTGTACGAATTAACCATACTATTTTTTCCCCAACTGCTTATTTTTAACTAGCAAACTCTGTGAGAGGATTGTTTAGAATAAACAACATGACGTTAAACTACTTTTTATTTACTGCAATTCTAATATGTGTAAAAAGTGGCAATTGAATATTAAGAATTAATATCATTAAGAAACACTCACAAATGTATAATCTCACTTCCATATCGTCGAAAATTCGCAGAAATCTCGACAGGCGTTGTCTAAGATGTATGTGTTTACCGTTAAATAATTAGAGGTTAGGATTGGATTTTGTTTTTGCGACGTCGTTCCGAGCGGCAACTAAAATTTTAATAGAAACGTCGAATTTGTTTTTGTTTTTTTAGAGCAAATTAATCTGATTGCTCCAGTAACTAAGGAGACAATTGTCTTAATAATGGTTGCTATAGTTACTCGAGCAATCAGATTAATCTGATTCAATTGCCGAACTCAGCTTATGTCTTTAATTAATTTAATATTTTAATATTGTCAGAGAAAAAACAAATGATTATTATTTAAATAAAATTTCTACTTATTACTTCGTATTATGGCTATAAAAGAAAATCTTGTAGAGTACCGCAGAAAATAGTTCATTCATAACTTCAGACTACTTGTTGTATTGTACAAAAAGTGATTACTTTTTGTACAATTGCTATGGTAACGAGTACCAGTTTGATGTTATAGTGTCATTCGTGCGGTTGGAGAAAAACGTTTTTTCTTTGGACAACTAATCTAATTTTTTGGACAAGCTACCCTGTTATCAGTGTACCTTTTTCTATTTTTATGTTCACACATCAGGGTTGGCAAAAAACATGTTTTTAAAAAATAAAAACAGTTGTTTTTTAAATTAAACATGTTTTTTTATCGAAAATGAATTTAAAACGCCCCATATAAAAAAACATGTTTAAAGCATGATTTAAACTGTTTTAAACTAATAAAGATTTTGAAATATTTTAATAAAAGCTTTCAAGAAAGATATTATTAAATCCGGATACAAATTACCACCATGAATCATGGTTATGCATGCCTGAAACAATAAGAATAAAAGTTTTTATTCTTATCATCACTTTTTTAATTTTACTACTTCCTAGTATATAGTAACTTAAATAAAAAAATATGCTAATAAAAATCTACTTCGATCCTCGCCAAAACAGAAGCATTAAATGTTTTTAAGGCTCCGTTATCGCGTAGGTAAAGTACCGCTTAAACAGCTCTGAAGAATTTCATGGCAATTTTTAAAAATTGCGCTTGGTTTACATTTATTGTGCATGAGATCTTTTCTTAAAAGTGTTATCTAATTTATATTATGCTTTATAGCAAATACAAAATTACCAAAGCTATTTCCTTAACAAATAAAAAAGTGTAAATTTATAAAAACAAAACTATAGCTAGCGAGCTTTTAAAAATGGTAAGGTGTACTTCCTAAATTATCGTTCAAGTGTTATTTGAAATAAAAATACCCGAATATACAACAATATAAACAAACGGTATGAACTAAAAAAAGATCATATCCCGCGTTTATTCAAACATTTTGGTAAATGACAAGTATCATTCTTAGTTCAGGCTTTTGCTCACAGAATGCGCTGTACGCGGATCGAGTTAAAAAAGCGGGAAGTTTCAACGAGTTTGATTTAACTGTTAATTTAACGCATTTTCGTTATTGTTAAATATATTTTTGTGATTGTCGATGTAAAGTAACAGATTATTGTTTGTATCCCTTCCCATATTTTAACTTTTCTAATCTTTTTACTATTATTTAATAAATTCCCGAAGTACATGTTGTTTTTCTTTACTTAAGAGCATGTAACGGTTAATTTTTGAATAAACGATTTCACTCTTAATTAGTCCTGATTAATTTCTTAAAACGAATATATATTTTCAATATTTTAATATAGTAATACTTTTCTTTTTCTTAAAACCAGCAAGAACAACTGATATTTTTAAAGATATTTAGCAGTTTTATATTCCCCTTTTTGATTTCAACTACCTTAAATTATTCCTTGGCATTTAAAAATTATAAATCTCAGTTAAATTTAAAATATTTTGAAAGTTCATACATGTCTGGCAACACTGTGTTTTCAAATTTTAGTTTTAAGAAATTAATTCCATTTTGGACATCGTAGCGCAATCTTTAGGTGTTTATAGTTAATGAAGCTTCCTATTATTAACGCTGGCAGCGATAATGGGCCCTTAAGTCCAACACCTTGCAAATTGTAATTTAGAAATAAAAGTATTATTATTCTTTTTAAATGCGTCTTCAGAACACTAAAAAAGAATGCAGAATTATACTTCAACCAAGAATACAAAAAGTGAGCCATTTTCGTAATCATACCGGAATAAAAAAAATACGACCCGAGATGAGATAAGATAAGAGTGCAAATTTCACGTTGCTAAGAATTCAGTGACGTACGCTAGAACCAACAGATTTTCATTGCCGTTTTACATTTTATTTTTAATTAAAAAGGGGTTTGTTCCGCTACTAAATCTTTTTAGCTCATTTATTGTTTATTTTATCATTTAGATTACAGCGTGGCCTTCGCGTAATTGTAGATACATTTTACATTTTCGACCACGTGTTTGTGATGACCAATATCTTGTATTTTTGTAAAGTGTTCTATATGGTAACATTTTTTAACAATTTTATTATAGATGCTGTTGAACCTCATAAAATTCGTACCAAGTGTATCCATTGTAACAATAAATGTGCGTGTTAAATTAGTTTGATTTATGAAGTATCAAAGACTATTGCTAATGTTTATAAAGGAGCATTTCCTCAGGTATTTTTGTTTATTTAGATTTACCATTTACGTAACCAGGTCATCTCTATTATTCTTTCCATTATTTATAGCAACTCTTTATTAAATGCTCTACATCTAAAAGAAATATTTAACATTAATTTAATGTTGTTGCAGAAAAATTAGTTGATTTTATACACTGTCATCTAATCCTCGAACTACTTTTCACAAGTTTCAATCTTAAGTCAGTTTCCAAAATATATTTAAATAATAAATAATCAATAAATTGTCTATACTTTTTCGTTTTATAATTTATAGTTGTGATGCTTATATACTGTAACGTTCTTATTAAAATAATAATCAAAAATGCTGTTTAAAATCCTCTATTCATAAGAGAAATATTAATTTACAATGCACTTAATTAAAAACACTATAACTATAAACTATTTTATTCACAATCGATACATAATGTGTTCATTACTGACGTTTAAAAAGTTAGAAAGCAGTTTATTATACGCCATAGTCAATAATAAGTTCTCTTGGTTAGTAATGAGTTCTCTTGGTTAGTAATATCCATTACTTACCTTTTGCTCGTTCTAAATATTCTCAACAGATGGCAGAAGTTTTCGTATCAATCTTTACATTTAGCAGATAACAAACAGCCAGTCACTGTTTTAGCAACTTCTCGCAATTCCGGTGGTGTGGAACTTACATCAGTTTCACTATCACACATTTTAAATCGTGTAAATTGCAATTAGGAGCAATGTAATTAAATTTGGTTTAGTAGTGACACGAATTTACTTTGACAATTGTTGCAGCAATTGTCATTTTATCGCCACCTGAATAAAAACGCTGGTGTTGTGTCCTACATATATCAAGTATAAGGTATCAATGTAAGAACATAATTATGTACGATTGTGAATAAAATAGTATACATACCTCGGCGGGAAGACATTACGCGTCGAGCAATTGCTGCCCTTGGCGCTTCGCGACTCGGATCAGCAACATCGCTCTCCGCGTAATGTTCTACTTCCCGCCTCGGTAAGTAATCTACTATAACAAACTATTAAAAATGCTAGGTATTTACAAATTTATTTGAGGACTATTTATATAAAAACTATTTATGTATTAACTAATTATTCAGAGTACATTTCACTATGCCGGTCCAACATTAACTGCCCCCTCCTACACGCGATTCAATTTATATCTTTCATACTATGACTCATACATCTAGAATGTTCGATGACGTGTTGATGAGTCATACATGCAGCTGTTGATAAATGACGTCGATGAGGCGTGTCGATGAGTCATAGGTGTTGATTGATGAGTCATACATGCAGGTGTTATTGATGAGTCATACAGTTGATGACTCATACAGTTGATGACTCATACAGTTGATGACTAATACATCTAGAATGTTTGATGACGTCATATGTGGGTTTACTATTCGTTACACTGCCCCCCTCTTCAAGTCTGTGCTGTCCCAGAACAGGTTTTGTTCTCTGGTTTCTGTAGAAAGGGTCATGACGGTACCGATAGTCTTCACCTCGAGTACATGTTCCATTACGGTAGAAACAACAGTCTACACTCTTTGTTGACCTTGATGCGGGCTGGGGATCATAAGACATGGAAATTGTTTGTTTCCAATTATTTTGTTTGACAGTTTGTGGAATGCCAGTTAAAATGGATTTTGGAGGTTTCTGGTACAATACAAGCCCCAAATGACAATACCTAAGTACTGTTAATGTGAGATATTTTGCTAAATCAGAAATAAGTATTTATCAGTGTCTAGTTATGTTTATATACTGTCACAAACGGAAATATTTATAATTAAATATTTCATACAAAACTCAAATTCTCTTCCGTTGTACAATATAGCGTGCAAGGCCACGCTCAGTTACCCACGCTAGTTAGCAGCTGCAATCTCGCTATCGCTTGGTGCCAAGTGCGCGGACACCTGCGAGGTCTTCTTCGAAGCGCGCTCGCTTCGCCCACCATTGTATTCGTTGGCATGCAACTTATTCGCCTACTTACTCCGTACATGCGAGGTAACCCACATGAATTGCAAGCAGGTGCACATTCCATCGACAACACTTCCGCACAGCTGCCGATTCGTGCCAGGCACCAGCAGCGCGAATGCAATCTACCCACAAGCCTGCTGCCAGGAAGCATGAACTTCCTTAGTTGCTTACCGAGAACTTCTGCCTACTGATTCCCACTACGATACTAATTACTTCCTCGTTCAGCAGTATATAACTAGCTTGCTTGAGCTATTCAAACCAGTCAGTGAATTGACTCCAACACTACATCTACAAGCAAGCTGGTGAGTACTCTTTGAATTATGTAATGCTTAGTGGTTAGTTGAGTGGGCGGCGCTTAAATCGGCCACTCTCTGCGAAACTATGGGTAGTTGTGACCAGGCTACCCGGCTTAGTTATAATTACTAGGAGACTAGCTCCTACGCTTAATTAGTAGATTTAGTGCTAGAACAGGGTTGGTTCCGACCTCCCCTGTATTGTATTAGTTTAGGAGGACATGTACGTCCTCACAATATGTACTCAACATGTATGTTAACCTTTTGTACTCTCTTTATTGTCTTTAGTATATAGTTTTTTACAACTTGTGTTTGATTTCATTCTACCTCTGACTACGTCCTCCAGTCACGAAAACCCCACGTGACAATACCTATAGTATTGACATTCCTAGTAGGTGTTGTTACTTATTTAACAACTCTAGTTGATTTGCTAGTTCATTATTTATTACTAACAACAGAGCTTGCGTTATGCAACTATTCTCACTAAACAGAGATGGTAGAATGATGTGTTATGCTCTCATTATTTTCTAAATAGTAACAAGCATGATTTGCATTCGTGAGTTGAATAGAATAAAGCCCCATTGTAGAATAAAGAAGAATTGGGCAATCACTCATTCTAATAATGACGATATCATCAAAAATAAAAAAATTACAATATTGAAGATTTCATAGCCTACATGATAAAACAGGTGATCACCAACCCTCGTAATAGTTTGCAAATTCCTCTGAAAAATTGACAATCTATTTTCAGCATAAACTCAATGATTAGCACAAAGAATGATTAAAACTTCAGAAAACTATTCCAAAACAAATTTCAACAACAAGCAATTTACATTTTTTTATAGATTAGTTGATGAACAATAATTATACTAAATTCAAAAATATTAATATATATTAAATAAACATTAATGTTTGATTACTGAGTAAAGGAACACTGAGTAACTTCTTGATTTGGGAAACACTGTTGTGTATCATAATTAATAAGTATTGACATTTTTAATAACGTATCATAAATAATACTACTTTGTATATCAAAACTAATCAACAGACAAATGCATTAGGGCAAATAACCGATAGGTTATTTAACAAGTGAACCCTACGTTACCTCTATGACACATGAAGCCTATTGCAAATGCAGAAACTAGTCAACAGAAACGTGGTGTGGAATTTCAAATGTTTTATTAACAGTGATTCATTAACATTCATTTAAATCCTCTAAAATAGCTGAAATATACTAGATAAGAATTGAATGTATGCATTTTTTTGGAATATTGATAGCATCTTTTGAAGTATTCACTCTTAAAAGATAAGATGTTGGCAGGTATAAAAACTGTACTGGAAATAGAACTGAGCATATTTGTTCTAAACACTGACTAAAATGAAGTACCTTATTCTCACAGTTTTTGCTATCGTTGCTGTGGCGCAGGTAATATAGTTTAAATATATTTAAACAATGATCTGAAATATTTAAAATAACAAATTTCTAAATTTAGGCTACCAGAGACTGGTCTAAAATAAAACCTAAGCATCTCCATGTAATGCCTAGAATGCCTGCTGTTGCACCAAAGATAGTAGGTGGTATAGAAGTAGAAGGACCAGGTGGCGTACCCTATCAGGTATTTCATTTATAAATACATATACATAATTCTTCATTACATTCATGCGATGCCTTCTTGTTTTATAGGCTGCCGTAATTAGCAGTCGCGGTGCATTTTGTGGTGGTTCTGTTATACGTGACGATGCAGTTCTCACAGCAGCACATTGCGTTGATGAGTAAGTTTCTGCTAAAAAGAATTCTTTTGTGAATTACCATACTACATTTTTAAGAATTAAATTTAAAGTAATTGAAATATTGAAAGTGGAAGTAATGATAAATAATGATCTTTGCATTGTGTTCATTGCAGTGCTAGTTCAGCAGAAGTAATAGCGCATGCTCATAGAATATTTGAAGACGAAGATAATCAGCAGATCATTCAATCCAGGGAAATCAAGGTTCACGAAGATTGGGATCCGTTCAGAATCTCAAACGATATTGCCGTTATTCTTCTTTCCAAGAAAATTGAATTCCACGGTAAGTTGTAATAACTTGTTTTTAAATAAGAATCCGTTTTATAACTAAGCAATACGTTTTTAGAACTTCTTTGGGCAGTTGAACTATACACCGACACTGCTTCTCTTGAAGATGAACAAGGATTAGTTAGTGGTTGGGGAAGATATTCAGATGAATCTGGATCTCTTAGTGAAGTTTTACTTTACACTACGGACAAGATTATCTCTAACCAAGAATGTGAAAGATTCTTTGGTAGCTACGTCACTAAAGATAACATCTGTCTTAATGGTAGCCATGGTAAGGGTGCTTGCAATGGAGATTCTGGTGGTCCTCTTGTAGTAGCTCTTGATGATGGAAGCCCAAGGCCCTGGAGACAAGTTGGTATTGTATCCTTTGGAAGTGGAGCAGGTTGTGAAAAGGGCTATCCTTCTGTTTTTACAAGGGTTTCAGAATATGTTGCATGGATTGAGCAACAACTTGCTTGAAGATGTTTGATGAACTTGATGAATATTGAAGGAATGTTGAAAACATAAATGTAATTATAGCATTATTATTCTGTGACAGTGTTGTACAGTTTGAGTAATAAAAGTTTAATTGAAATTCTTAATTTAAATTCATTTTTCTTTAGAAAAAGAAGACAATTTTTGTGAAAGTATCTTAGTTCTAGTGTGTGATCGGCTACTATTTGTAGAAAAATCTCCGATCTTTGTACAACGTGAATGGAAATGATGTCCATATCGTACGAGGACAATCGTTCGCGGGTGGTATGAACATTCCACTCAAGTTGTACAGTATATTTTTTCTTCAAATAAGCAAATCTATTAAAAAATAGATTAACTATTTTATTCATAAACTGAATATAGGGTGTAATGATTAAAATAGTTAATCATTTAAAATTTGCTAAATTTAGCCTCTGTAAATTTAAGGTTTGGTTATTACAAATCAATTATATTTCGGTCCGGTCCCTGGAACACATACTGTAGATGCATCAGGCATGAATCGAATGGTCACCCTATATTTAAAGTGAAGACGAGTGAATCATCTGTCGCCCATACTTGCTTATCATCATTATGCATTTTGGTGTCTTTCGAAGTGGTCACTCCGTTCATTTATATTTTTACTATGTCTAATTTCAACAAAATTACTACAAACTACTAAAATTAAAAAACAAACTACGGAAGATTGAATTAATGTTAGGTGAAGTTTCGTCAGGTAAGTTCCAATTATTATTTTTAGTTTTTCGACACTTTATTAGTGTTCTTTGTTTTGGAGGTTGTTAACCTCGAGTCTTCCTCTAAATTAATTTTCTGCACTGATTGTCTACTGTTTTTACATTTATCACAATTTTTGAGGTGTAGCCAAGGCCTTACTCGTCTTTTGGCTGCAGTGCAGTAGGTTTTTTGTTAGTATACAAAAACCTTTACGAACAATCGTGTCCGTACTCGTCACTGATAGTGCGTTATAGAGGTTTTTTTTTGTTGGTATACAAGAAACCCTATTAAAAAAGATTGTGCCGTTTTCTCCTCTCCTTACGTATTTACTATGCTCTTACACAATATTTTTTCTAGGCGAGAGCGAGTGCGATCCACCTCCACCTAAGAAATTTAATAGACTTCGGCCACGTATGATCAGTTCCTCCGATTCGGAATCTGAACCTGCACCTCAAATACTTGTCGAAGCCCAGGTTCACAATGATCCTTCATTCACAGTTCACAGCTCCATGTATCTTTGCGTCCATCTTAGGATCTGATCCGACTAATCAGGTTAAAGTTGGTAAACCGATTAATTCAGAAATTGCGTCTCGCTGAACGTATTACGTTCAATCTGGAATCGACAGTCAAGAAAAGGAAAAACTTCGATCAGACTGGAGTTGCCCTGAGAACTGCAAGGCATTTAACGCACCCAAGATGAACCCTGAAGTGGCTTTACTTCTATCAAGTACAGACGTAAAAAGAGACTCTTTTATGTCAAATGGATTTAGGAGGAGGCCTTAGTGCTCTGGGGTCTGTTTTAGATAAACTGCTGTCCTTGACTTACTTGCCACAAGATATCCAGGAAGTTTTACCGGGATTAGTCGCTTCCGCAAAGTTTATCTCTAACGCCCACTTCTCAATGCATCGAAAACATCAGGTGTATCCAGTATTAAAACCAGAAATCCAGAAAGTCGCTAAAGAAGCTAGGTTGGATACTTTTCTTTTCGGGGAAAATCTTCTTGATAAATGTAAGGCGACTCAATCTATCAACAAATCATCCCTCGATCTGCAAGCTCCTAATAGCCGTGGAAGAGCGTCTATAAACTTGGGGTCTTTAAACTGGCAGCGCCTAAAACCAAACGTAAAATTTCGGAAAAGTCAATTTACGATCAACCCAAGGAAGGAGAGTTTTCGCAGCAATTTGCCGACCAATCTCAGGCAGTACTCAAACCAATGGAAACCTCCAAGATATCGACAGGCTCAATCCCGCAACTCTCTCCAATAGAGGTAAACCGGGTCTTAAATCATGCAGGTAGATTAAAATATTTTGTAAATTCTTTGGAAAGAATTACTAATGATAAATTCATCTTGGCATGTATTGAAGGTTATAAAATACCTTTTCATACAAAACCTTTTCAATCTCAAATACCTAGTAATAAGAAACTTGGTACTAAACAATGTAAAGAACTAAAAATTGTTATTTCCGCACTAACTGACATGGGTACAATCGAGAAATGCCAAATATCTAAAGATCAATTCATCTCATCATATTTTTTAGTGGAGAAACCGGGGGGCGGTTATAGATTCGTGATTAATCTAAAGCATCTAAACGATTTTGTTATAACCGAACACTTTAAATTAGAAGATTACAAGACTGTTAAAAATATTATTACAAAAGATTTATTTATGGCAACGTTAGATCTCAAAGATGCTTATTTCTGCATACCCATACATAAAAAATACAGAAAGTATCTAAGATTTATTTACAATAACGAATTGTATCAATTTCTGTGTTTACCATTTGGACTCAGCTCAGCCCCCTTTCTATTTACAAAAGTTTTAAAGCCAGTGGTTTCATTTCTTAGATCGAAGGGCCTAGTATCGGTTAATTACCTTGATGATTTTTTACTCTTGGGAGATAGTAAAATTGAATGTCAATTCAACGTAACTGAATCTATTTCCTTGTTAGAGTCTCTAGGTTTTGTAATCAATTATCAGAAAAGCAAGCTAGCTCCTAGCCAAATTCGTAAATTCCTAGGTTTCCTGTACGATAGTAATAAAATGACTATTTCTCTACCAGATAACAAACAAGAGGCAATCGTAAATCGTATCACTACCTTTTCGAAGAAGAAAACATGTTAAATTAGAGATTTAGCAAAATTAATAGGTTACTTGATCTCCATATGCCCAGCTGTTAAGTATGGCTTAATGCACACCAGGGTGTTAGAACAACAAAAATATCTGGCCCTCAAAAAGACAAATAATCTTTTCGATCACAGAATTGTTATCTCTCAAGTAATTCTTACAGAGCTGGTCTGGTGGATGTCTGCCATTCCTAAGGCGTCAACATCCCTATTGCCAGTAACCTATACATTGAAGATCTATTCAGACGCTTCTAGATTAGGATGGGGGGTATTTTCAAATGGTGAAGCTACAGGGGGTTTCTGGGACTTTATCGAATCCAACTTTCATATTAATTATCTAGAGCTTTTAGCCGCCTTTAATGGACTGCAATGTTTCGCCAACAAATTATCAAACTGTGCCGTATTGCTAAAAATTGACAACACCGCTGCCATTTCAAATATTTACCGAATGGGTGGCATTAAACATAAACAACTTGCTCGCTTAGCCAAACAGATTTGGCAGTGGTGTGAATTAAGAAACATTTACGTCTTTGCGACATATATCGAGTCTGCTCGTAACTTGCGTGCGGATTATGAATCTAGGGTACTTAATATTGAGACCGAATATTCTCTAAGTCAGACTGCCTTTGATAAAATAGTGTTAGCATTTGGCGCGCCTCATATAGATTTATTTGCATCAAAAATAAACGCCAAATGCCAACACTTTGTTTCTTGGAAAAGAGATCCAGAATCAACTGCAGTGGATGCCTTCACTGTAAGCTGGTCCGATGTACACTTTTATGCTTTCCCACCCTTTTCTTTGATAATGAGAACCTTAAGTAAGATTATCATGGAGGAGGGAGAGGGGATAATGGTAGTTCCTGCATGGAAGGCACAACCTTGGTACCCGGTATTTACGAAGTTACTTATATCTAAACCACTTTACCTAGAGCCTAATAAATATCTTTTGTTGTCTCCCCTTAGAACTCCACATCCGCTATGGTTCCGGCTTACCCTGGTTGCAGGAGTGTTGTCCGGCAAGCCTTCGCATCACACGCACTACCAGAGTCAGTAATTGATGTACTTGTTGCTTCACTCAGTGATAATACCTTAAAACAGTACAATGTTGCATTCAAGAAGTGGTGGACCTTTTCAAAATCGCAAAATGTCGATTTATATAGGCCAATGACTAATAACATTATTAATTTCTTAGACTTGACGTTTAACGAGGGAGCAAGCTACTCCACCCTTAGTACATTTAGATCAGCAATAAAATTCTTAATCAATGAAAAGATCGACGACAACCTCATAAATCGATACCTGAGAGGTGTCTTTAAAATTAGACCTGTCTTCCCCAAATATCGGAGCACTTGGGATCCTAATTTGGTGTTAGATTACCTGACATCTCTACATCCACTATCTTCTCTAGACTTGACTAGTCTTACTTATAAGTTAGTTATGTTACTGGCACTATGCACAGCACAAAGAATACAAACACTGATAAAAATTAAAACAGACAATATTACGAAAGTGGTAGATAGGGTAGAGATCCTAATACTGGACATTTTAAAGACGTCTCAACCAGGTAGAGCCCAACCTAAATTAATACTTCCATTTTTTAAAGACAAACCAGAATTATGTTTGGCTTCCACATTGATAGAATATCTTAATAGAACAAAACCTTATAGGCAAAATATAAAAGAACTTTTGATTACTATTAAAAGGCCACACCACACAGCTTCATCCCAATCTGTTTCGAGATGGATTAAAGCAGTGCTAAGTAAAGCTGGAGTCGATACTAGAGCGTTTTCAGCTTACAGCACACGTCACGCTGCAGTTTCCGCTGCTTATCGATCGGGCGTTAACATTGAAACGATTCGGACAACAGCAGGGTGGTCCGAAAGATCCAACACGTTTTTCAAATTTTATAATAGACCCTTAGAGGATTCATCGAACTTCGCAAGAAATGTTATATCTTCATTAAATACCCAGTTGTTGAGTGTTATAAAATAATTTTTTGTATGTACGTGTACTAGATTGTATGTAGTAATTCCCTTTGTAGAAATAAGCGGGCTCATGTCTAAGTATGATTTGATGTTAAAACTTGTATATGTTACTTTGATAAATAAAAGGTTTGGACATAATTTTGTTTTTTCCCTTCTCAACTTTAATTACTAAACAATAACAGTAACTCATAATAACCCAGATCCGCTAGCTCGCACTACACTTTAAACATCTACAGTATGTGTTCCAGGGACCGGACCGAAATATAATTCAAGATTAAACGACTTACCTGTAAGGAAGTTCAATCGGAATTATACGAGGTCCGGTCCACTGGAACACATCCCCTCCCTCCCTCTGGTAACAACAGGTACCTTATTCCCATCTGGTGCGATCTAGCTCTACAAAAATGCATAATGATGATAAGCAAGTATGGGCGACAGATGATTCACTCGTCTTCACTTTAAATATAGGGTGACCATTCGATTCATGCTTGATGCATCTACAGTATGTGTTCCAGTGGACCGGACCTCATATAATTCCGATTGAACTTCCTTACAGGTAAGTCGTTTAATCTTGAAATATCAATTATTGCATTTTCTTGGATATATATTGTACTGTTTAAATATCTTTACCATTCACTCTGCCTCACACGTTCCAGTACTATGAGAAATTTAATAGTTATTTAATAAATTAGTTTGTTAATGAAAGCGATTAATGATCGAAACTGTTTAAAGCACGAACGAGCGATAGGGAGTGAGTGCCTTTAATAGTTGAGATCATTAGTTGCTCATTAACAAACGAATTGATTACAACAGTTTTTCGTTGACCGTAAAATTCTTCGATTTTAAGATAGAAAATTTCAAATAATACCGAATCCAAACTTGTGCGTATATCTGGTTGCCCAAAGTAAAACATCATCAAAACGTCAAAATCACAAACGGGTTTATTAATGAAAAAGAGTGTATTAATGAGGTCCATTAATGCATCCTTTTTTCACAAAACAGTTACTTAATAAAAAAGAGTGTATTAATGACGTCCATTAATACATCCTTTTTTAGAAAAAATCATTCATTAATATTGACATTAACAAACGGTCAACGAAAAATATATTATGTCAAGTTGTGAATTTTTTTTTTATAAATCTCAGGGTCTATCTACTATTAAATCATTGAAGTTATCTATTAATTTTCTTTATTAAGCATTAATATGAGACTTGCTTTATAATCCTTCAGTATGGGGTTCAGATACTGAAAGATTAAATCTTACCAGCCAAGAATTAACTTATATTCATACACCTGTATTGGTTATTAGTTCTCAACAAATAAAGTTTGGTTATAAATCATATCCTTTGACATTTATATTTGAAATGTCAAACATGACAATCAACAATCCAAATAATTTTAAGACAGAATCAATAAATAGAGCATATATGGATTATTAGTTTTATTTATTTTGTATAAATCTTTATTTTAGGATTTTAAATGGAAAGAAATCTTACCCTTTATCAACTTACATATTTTATCTTTCCTTAGGTAAGTATCCCTTGCATGGACATCCAATAGTTTTGTAAAACCTTGACACATGTACCCTTCTTTATGTTCCAACAAACACCTCCACAATCACGACCTATAAATTCCACAATCACTAATATCTGCCAAGCTCCGTGATCCACCGCCTTTGACTCAGCCCAAACCACCTCTCCTGACAACTGGACTGCCTCATAAACGCCTACCAGACTTCCTTCTTAATAATTGTTTTCCTTTCCAGGTATATTACAGCGACTTCTTTAAAACTTTTACACCTTGGTGATCAACCGACCCAGCTCGAAGACAGTTTCCAAACAATTACTTTACTTTTTCCACAACTCTTACCATGTCATAATAACCTTTCAATTTTATTTTGTATTCTAATGTAATTTTCTTCCTTATCCAATAAAACAACAGACCTTCTTATATATGTTTTAATTCAATAAATTTTCTTCTTGGTTTGTTATAACTTTACAATTTTAGTATACACATTTTGTATTACATAGCTTTTATATTCATAAATTTCTTTTTCTTATCAGTTTTAATTAAATTTTCAACTCATTCATAAAAAAACACCACTGTTTATTTTTTAAAATTTTATCAATTCCTTTTTTTTTAATAATAATCATAATATCTCCCTGAGATACCTCTTTTCAACTATTTTTTCTTTTTTAATTCAAATACTCTCTATCTTAGGTGATTCTTTTACTTTGTTTCTAACTAATGTTCATAACCATAGCAGTGATTGAAATTATTATTATTGACTACAGAGAGGATTTTAATTATGCAAGAGAAAATCAATATACCTTTAAATTGTTACATGATTTTTTTATTTTCAGTTTGACTGATGGCTAGATATCCTTTCCTTTTATTATCCTTGTTAATTTTAATACTGTATCATAATACTATAACCAATATATGCTATTACGTTCTATTTCCTTGTTTTATGATCATATACTAAACTTTTGTATTCATGGGATATCATTATGACTTTATATGTAAGTTTATTTGTTGAACCTCAATAACCACATCTGTGTAATAATGATCCTTAAAATTTTCTATACTTATGAATACGCTCATATTAAATTTCCTACCACTGATAAATGTGAACATCACATATTCCCCTCCTTTGGTTCATTAAAAAATAATAACTTAATATTCATAATTATTCATTATACATTGATATTTTTGCAATTTATTTTTTTTTTATGAATCCAAAGTATCATACTCATATATGTATCTAAATTTTGTTTTCATATTTCATAACGAACAACTCTCATAACATAGACACAATTAACTTTACATAAATAAATTAACACATAACTATATACACTTTATATCTATTTCAAAATTTAATATTTTGGAACTATATTTTTTTTTCTCCACCAACAAAGTTGGTATAATGACTTATTTTATATTTTTTTATGTCAATTTGACAACATTTTAATTTTTCTTGACAAATGTCAAGATTTATTTGACATTTGCAAAAATTTTAAGGTTAAAGAAAAAAAACACATTTATGTCATCAACATTAAATGACCTAACCCCATTTTTCTATTCTAATCCTACATAAACCAAACTAAACATTTTCCCTTTTATTTACATTTATATACACATTTTTTTTTGTTTTCACACAATTCATTTTTTTTCCCTTTTAATTTCATGTATTTTAATATCTCACTGTTTCTTACAACATTAGCTAATTATTATTTTATTATCACCTCACTTAATCTTCACTACCACAGTATCACTTACTACTCATCATCACTTTATTATTATATTTTATTATTATTATTATTATTAATCTTTATTATTATATATTTTATCATCATTATTTCTTCATTACATGCTGCTCAAAGAGATCTCTGCCCTCCGTCAGACAAACTTTCATTTTTATATTCAATTATTATTATTTATTTTTATTCATTCAATTATTATTAATTATTTTAATATTGTTAATATTTCCTTAATTGTTTTAGCACTGGCTATCAAAATCTTTAATTATTATTATTATCATTAAATACTTTAAAAACTCTTCACTAAATATATACTTACTACCCATTTACACAATTTACTCTTATTAATTGTTTATATCGTTGTGAAGCTTCTCAACTTCAAGATATGGAGGCCTATCTTCTATTTGTTATGCTCTATCCATCCAACTTGTATGCTGTTGAAGCGTTAAAATTCTGAAATGCTTCATCATTTCTCTGGTATGCTTTTCTGTTTGATTTTTTTAAATGTTATCTCAGGATAAATGAATTGAACTTTCTTACTAGCTTTAAATTGTAATTGGAAGATTTCCTCTTCATAGAGTGTCCCTGATTCATCTTCCATATTCATCCAGCATCGTAAAAATCTTTCTTCGGTAAGGTCTGCATGAACGTCAACATCAATTAATACTTCTTCAACTAAAAACCTTAATTCCGTTTGTATTCTTCTTTCGAACTCAGATATCTTTGTCTTATTATTTTTGATTCGTCTTTGATGTAGCCTATCTTTACTTTCATTATCTCTTCCTGTCGTCTGTTGTCGTAAGTCAAGCCTTGTTGTGTTCTCTTTCTTTCCTGTTCTTTTATGATGAATTCTACTTTCTTCCATTTCAATTAATTTTATTTTGTGGATGGTAGTTTGGTAATTTTCTTCTCTTAAATTGTCTATTTGTGTCACCGCTCGACCAATTTCTTCTAACCGTTGCTCATGGTTCTCTTGGTTTTCTTTTAACTTCTTATTGGTTTCCATCCTAACATCTTCTTTAAAATTCTCCAATCTTTCTTGGATCATTCGTTGATTTTCTTCTTTAAATTCCATGAAAGTCTTTTCCACTCTCTCCTCTAACTTCGTCATTGTTTCAGATGTTTTCTTCATTTCTTCTGCTGAAATTGAAATTTTTTTATCAATCTTCTCTGCTGATTCTTCCCATTTTCTTTTCATTTCTTCCATAGATTTTCTTGATTCTTCAGCTGCTTTTCTTGATTCTTCAGCTGCTTTTGTAGATTCTTCAGCTGTTTTTCTTATCTTTTCCTCCATAGATTTACTTGACTCTTCCGCTGCTTTTCTTGACTCTTCAATGGCCTTAAGCAGAGTTTCCATCATTTTGTCACTTCCCGTTGGAGTAGTCAAATGTGGTTCAGCTGCGATTTCTTTAGTAATAACCTCTCTCTCTTGTATTTCCCCCTCTTCTCTTACAGTTATGATTATTTCTTGTTCTTCTTTTTCTTCATAAATTTTCGTCTGCGTACCTTCTGATTGTTTTGCTCGCTCTTCTTTGAAACCTTTAAAACCTACCTTTGGTTTGCTCGATCTTGTTGTTATTTTTTCGGTTTTATCCATTTTTATATTGACCTAAATAACCCCTAATACCTTTTATGTGTAAAATTTTTACAAATCAATTAAATAATAAAACGTATTTATCTAAACCTTTAATTAAATTTCACCTTTATTGTTAGTATAAAAATTCACGATTCCTCACACGTTGTAAGCAATTTTTTATATGATGAAATTACTTTACAACTCACCACTCACATTGGGCGCCATTAATTTGTACTGTTTAAATATCTTTACCATTCACTCTGCCTCACACGTTCCAGTACTATGAGAAATTTAAAATATATTATGTCAAGTTGTGAATTTTTTTTTATAAATCTCAGGGTCTATCTACTATTAAATCATTGAAGTTATCTATTAATTTTCTTTATTAAGCATTAATATGAGACTTGCTTTATAATCCTTCAGTATGGGGTTCAGATACTGAAAGATTAAATCTTACCAGCCCAGAATTAACTTTTATTCATACACCTGTATTGGTTATTAGTTCTCAACAAATAAAGTTTGGTTATAAATCATATCCTTTGACATTTATATTTGAAATGTCAAACATGACAATCAACAATCCAAATAATTTTAAGACAGAATCAATAAATAGAGCATATATGGATTATTAGTTTTATTTATTTTGTATAAATCTTTATTTTAGGATTTTAAATGGAAAGAAATCTTACCCTTTATCAACTTACATATTTTATCTTTCCTTAGGTAAGTATCCCTTGCATGGACATCCAATAGTTTTGTAAAACCTTGACACATGTACCCTTCTTTATGTTCCAACAAACACCTCCACAATCACGACCTATAAATTCCACAATCACTAATATCTGCCAAGCTCCGTGATCCACCGCCTTTGACTCAGCCCAAACCACCTCTCCTGACAACTGGACTGCCTCATAAACGCCTACCAGACTTCCTTCTTAATAATTGTTTTCCTTTCCAGGTATATTACAGCGACTTCTTTAAAACTTTTACACCTTGGTGATCAACCGACCCAGCTCGAAGACAGTTTCCAAACAATTACTTTACTTTTTCCACAACTCTTACCATGTCATAATAACCTTTCAATTTTATTTTGTATTCTAATGTAATTTTCTTCCTTATCCAATAAAACAACAGACCTTCTTATATATGTTTTAATTCAATAAATTTTCTTCTTGGTTTGTTATAACTTTACAATTTTAGTATACACATTTTGTATTACATAGCTTTTATATTCATAAATTTCTTTTTCTTATCAGTTTTAATTAAATTTTCAACTCATTCATAAAAAACACCACTGTTCATTTTTTAAAATTTTATCAATTCCCTTTTTTTTAATAATAATCATAATATCTCCCTGAGATACCTCTTTTCAACTATTTTTTCTTTTTTAATTCAAATACTCTCTATCTTAGGTGATTCTTTTACTTTGTTTCTAACTAATGTTCATAACCATAGCAGTGATTGAAATTATTATTATTGACTACAGAGAGGATTTTAATTATGCAAGAGAAATGCTTCATCATTTCTCTGGTATGCTTTTCTGTTTGATTTTTTTAAATGTTATCTCAGGATAAATGAATTGAACTTTCTTACTAGCTTTAAATTGTAATTGGAAGATTTCCTCTTCATAGAGTGTCCCTGATTCATCTTCCATATTCATCCAGCATCGTAAAAATCTTTCTTCGGTAAGGTCTGCATGAACGTCAACATCAATTAATACTTCTTCAACTAAAAACCTTAATTCCGTTTGTATTCTTCTTTCGAACTCAGATATCTTTGTCTTATTATTTTTGATTCGTCTTTGATGTAGCCTATCTTTACTTTCATTATCTCTTCCTGTCGTCTGTTGTCGTAAGTCAAGCCTTGTTGTGTTCTCTTTCTTTCCTGTTCTTTTATGATGAATTCTACTTTCTTCCATTTCAATTAATTTTATTTTGTGGATGGTAGTTTGGTAATTTTCTTCTCTTAAATTGTCTATTTGTGTCACCGCTCGACCAATTTCTTCTAACCGTTGCTCATGGTTCTCTTGGTTTTCTTTTAACTTCTTATTGGTTTCCATCCTAACATCTTCTTTAAAATTCTCCAATCTTTCTTGGATCATTCGTTGATTTTCTTCTTTAAATTCCATGAAAGTCTTTTCCACTCTCTCCTCTAACTTCGTCATTGTTTCAGATGTTTTCTTCATTTCTTCTGCTGAAATTGAAATTTTTTTATCAATCTTCTCTGCTGATTCTTCCCATTTTCTTTTCATTTCTTCCATAGATTTTCTTGATTCTTCAGCTGCTTTTCTTGATTCTTCAGCTGCTTTTGTAGATTCTTCAGCTGTTTTTCTTATCTTTTCCTCCATAGATTTACTTGACTCTTCCGCTGCTTTTCTTGACTCTTCAATGGCCTTAAGCAGAGTTTCCATCATTTTGTCACTTCCCGTTGGAGTAGTCAAATGTGGTTCAGCTGCGATTTCTTTAGTAATAACCTCTCTCTCTTGTATTTCCCCCTCTTCTCTTACAGTTATGATTATTTCTTGTTCTTCTTTTTCTTCATAAATTTTCGTCTGCGTACCTTCTGATTGTTTTGCTCGCTCTTCTTTGAAACCTTTAAAACCTACCTTTGGTTTGCTCGATCTTGTTGTTATTTTTTCGGTTTTATCCATTTTTATATTGACCTAAATAACCCCTAATACCTTTTATGTGTAAAATTTTTACAAATCAATTAAATAATAAAACGTATTTATCTAAACCTTTAATTAAATTTCACCTTTATTGTTAGTATAAAAATTCACGATTCCTCACACGTTGTAAGCAATTTTTTATATGATGAAATTACTTTACAACTCACCACTCACATTGGGCGCCATTAATTTGTACTGTTTAAATATCTTTACCATTCACTCTGCCTCACACGTTCCAGTACTATGAGAAATTTAAAATATATTATGTCAAGTTGTGAATTTTTTTTTTATAAATCTCAGGGTCTATCTACTATTAAATCATTGAAGTTATCTATTAATTTTCTTTATTAAGCATTAATATGAGACTTGCTTTATAATCCTTCAGTATGGGGTTCAGATACTGAAAGATTAAATCTTACCAGCCCAGAATTAACTTTTATTCATACACCTGTATTGGTTATTAGTTCTCAACAAATAAAGTTTGGTTATAAATCATATCCTTTGACATTTATATTTGAAATGTCAAACATGACAATCAACAATCCAAATAATTTTAAGACAGAATCAATAAATAGAGCATATATGGATTATTAGTTTTATTTATTTTGTATAAATCTTTATTTTAGGATTTTAAATGGAAAGAAATCTTACCCTTTATCAACTTACATATTTTATCTTTCCTTAGGTAAGTATCCCTTGCATGGACATCCAATAGTTTTGTAAAACCTTGACACATGTACCCTTCTTTATGTTCCAACAAACACCTCCACAATCACGACCTATAAATTCCACAATCACTAATATCTGCCAAGCTCCGTGATCCACCGCCTTTGACTCAGCCCAAACCACCTCTCCTGACAACTGGACTGCCTCATAAACGCCTACCAGACTTCCTTCTTAATAATTGTTTTCCTTTCCAGGTATATTACAGCGACTTCTTTAAAACTTTTACACCTTGGTGATCAACCGACCCAGCTCGAAGACAGTTTCCAAACAATTACTTTACTTTTTCCACAACTCTTACCATGTCATAATAACCTTTCAATTTTATTTTGTATTCTAATGTAATTTTCTTCCTTATCCAATAAAACAACAGACCTTCTTATATATGTTTTAATTCAATAAATTTTCTTCTTGGTTTGTTATAACTTTACAATTTTAGTATACACATTTTGTATTACATAGCTTTTATATTCATAAATTTCTTTTTCTTATCAGTTTTAATTAAATTTTCAACTCATTCATAAAAAACACCACTGTTCATTTTTTAAAATTTTATCAATTCCCTTTTTTTTAATAATAATCATAATATCTCCCTGAGATACCTCTTTTCAACTATTTTTTCTTTTTTAATTCAAATACTCTCTATCTTAGGTGATTCTTTTACTTTGTTTCTAACTAATGTTCATAACCATAGCAGTGATTGAAATTATTATTATTGACTACAGAGAGGATTTTAATTATGCAAGAGAAAATCAATATACCTTTAAATTGTTACATGATTTTTTTATTTTCAGGTTGACTGATGGCTAGATATCCTTTCCTTTTATTATCTTTGTTAATTTTAATACTGTATCATAATACTATAACCAATATATGCTATTACGTTCTATTTCCTTGTTTTATGATCATATACTAAACTTTTGTATTCATGGGATATCATTATGACTTTATATGTAAGTTTATTTGTTGAACATCAATAACCACATCTGTGTAATAATGATCCTTAAAATTTTCTATACTTATGAATACGCTCATATTAAATTTCCTACCACTGATAAATGTGAACCTCACAATATATATATATATATATATATATATATATATATATATATATATATATATATATATATATATATATATATATATATATATATATATATATATATATATTTGTCAAACCGCTTATACACACCCGTTTCGCTATATTCTACCGACTTGTCGGACCATTTTCGACGCTCTCAGACCCGGGCTTGGGTCTGGCAACGTTCTCCTATGTTTTCGAGGTCTACAGGATAAGATTTATCTAAAACTGCAATAAAAAAATATACAATTTGGGTTTGGAAAAGTAGGGTCTGTAAAAAGTTTTATACAACCGTAGTTCATCACAATGAACTATAGGGGGCGTCGCGCCTTTCTCAAGTGTATATCGTATATTTTTATACAAGACGCTATCAAACCCGCTATGTTCTACAGACTTCCTAAGCCCTGGATCTGGCAACATTGTCAGACGCATATGTTAAGCTTTGTTTTATAAACGTTTGGTTATAATAGCTCGCATTTAATGTTTGATGGAGAAAAGTGACGTAAGAATTACATCAACTCGTATGCGAGTTCTTTTGACATTTGTAAATAATTCTCTGGCTTTGAAAAATTCAAGGTTTTAATATTTATTAATAATAATAATATACTTTAATTATAGCATATAACTAGATAAATTCCATATAATACATTATAATTTCTTAAATATTAATGTAATTTATTACATATTTTTTACACTGTTTCTTAAATAATGTTAAAGATGTACAGTTTTTTACATTAGCTGGAAGTGAATTATATTCAACTAAACCTTTATGAAACAGATTATTTTGTCCTATATTGGTTGATTACTGTATGAACATAAAAATTATTTCTACTTCTAGTATTATAATCATGAACATCTTCTACGAATAGTAATTCATTTAAAATGTGCTCTGGATATATTCGGTTTTTTATTTTAAATATTATCATCGTATTATAAAATATATTTTGCTTAACACTTAACGAAGATGTAACTTGCAACATTCTTCTTATGCTAGTATACCTACTACATTTCAATATTATTCTTAACGCACAAATTTGTTTTTCTTGAAGATTGTTAATTTCAGTATTATTTAGGAGGTAAAGTATACTAGACCAATAATTAAAATGGGGAAATATTATTGTTTTATATAGTAATAATTTAGACCACTTGCTAAGATTTTGGCTTATTCTACCCATGAAATTTACTATTTTTTGCAACTTTACTGATAACATAGTTTGAATGACTAGAAAATGTTAAGTGACAATCTATTATTACGCCTAAGTACTTCCACTCATAAACTTGTTCTATTTTTTTACTATTAATTTGTATTCCCACATGACTAGATGTATCAATTTCGTTAAACTTATTTTTTATTATCATGAATTTTGTTTTATTTACATTTAAAGAAAGACTATTTTTTACCTAACCAGTTATATACATTTACTAATTCATCATTGATGATATTTCTTACTTTTTCAACATCATCTCCTATAAAATATATTAAAGTGTCATCTGCAAATAATTGAATGTTACATTTTTTAATTACATTAACAATATACAATACAAAGTACAAATAAATCAGGGCCTAATACAGTTCCTTGTGGAACGCCAAAGGTAGTTTTTTTAGCTGAAGATGTACTATTAAAGTATCTAGTTTTTGAAATCTGTTTTTGAGATATTCACTAAACCATTTTATAACTATTGGGCCGTACCTATATATTTTTAATTTCAATAATAATAGATCTCTATTAATAGTCTCAAAAGCACGTTTAAAGTCTAGAAAAACTACACCTATCACCTTCTTTTTATAAATAGTATTTTTCCATTTCAAAAGAACTGATTGTATTGCACTTTCACATCACATTCATTCACTTCAATGTAGTCACGAAACTGGATATTTACGACGGTCTCTAATAATTTTTCATAAGTTGGCACCATGTTGATCGGTCTGTATTCTTCACATTTGTTAGTGTTAGTTATCTTCTCAATGGGGATAATATGGGACGTCTTCAAGGTTTCTGGGAAGGATACACTTTCTAGACTCATTTGAATTAGATGCAAAAATCTCTGTCCTATTACATTGAAAGCTAATTTAAGAATCTTTACTGTAATACCATCGACACTACTATTCTTTTTAGGTAAATTGTTTATAATTTTTTTTTACTCCAAAAACTCTATTGGTAGAAATGTTTCAAACTTGCATTGATGTACATTAATGTGACTTAAATCAGTTTCAATTTGGGTTAAATTTGTTAATGTAATAATTTGTTGTATGCTGTTAATAAAGTAAATATTGAATTATTCTGCAATTTGAATTTCCTTTTTTTCTAACTCATTGTCAAAAATAATACCTTCCTTTTTTTGTCTGTTATGGCCTCTTGATAATAATTTCTCTTGTGGTTCCTGATCAAACTAACAATTCCATTTCTTTGTTGTCTATACCTATTCATATCACTTTCTTCTTGTGTAAAGATTGCTCTTTTATATAATCTGTCCCTTTCTTCAATTTCCAAGGCTATTCTGGGGTCCACCAACGCTTACAACTCCATTGACATTTAATGGTTTTTTAACAGATGGAGCATGCCTGTTTAGTGTGTCCATTATGGTTTTAACTCATGTTTCTGCTAGTTGATTGGTGTTTGTACAGGCCGGATTCCATGGTTGATCCATTAGATCTATTTGAAATTGCATTTCATTGAAGTTGCTCATGTCTCTGTGTTGTGTTGTATATTCTTCATATTTTTCTTTCACTTTTGTATTTACAGTTATTATTGAGTGATCGGTTATTTTTGGAACATGGTGTACCTGGGCATCAATGGTTTTTTCATTAGATACAAGAAGATCTATGAGTGTAGCACTGTCCTTAGTGATTCTTGTAGGTTGGTCGATAATCTGATGTAGTCCATTATTTTTAATTAAAGTTCTCAGCCTATTCTCATAATATGAATCTTTTAATAGGTCAATATTAAAGTCCCCGATAATTAGTAAGGTCTCTATAATTAGTAGATAATCTCTGATCTACTAGCATATACATCAAACAAATTTTCAAGTTTCATTAGAAATTGAGCATCACTAGAGTTTGGAGTGATATAAATTTATAAAGTTATATTTGTATGATTGAAAGCATATATTAATACCTACAATCCATGTGTTCATATCAATGGTATCTTTAAGTAGGACTTTATAACTGAATTCATTTTTTATATAAATGATTAGAGTAAGGTTAACAGGATTTTCGAACAAGTGAGACAACGTAACATAATACTGAAAAGTTAATTTCTGGGGGAAGTAGAAGGTTTCTAAATAAGGTGGAAAAGTACATATGTCATTTTCCGTAGTAATCAAACGATAAATTTCAAGAACTTGATTAAATTTTTTAGTATAAAAGTACTGTAATATCTTCTTTGTATGTTTGTTTGAAGGATTGTTTGTGGTTAATTAAAGCTTTATTCTTTTCCTGTTAAGAATGAATGCTTGAACTAATTGGTTTCTGCATTATTTTCTGATCCCTCGTTTACATTCGTTTCCTTGGATACTACAAAGTATCCAAGGCAACGGTCATCATCACATTTATTGCTCCCTTGTTTTTTAGAATTTGCCCAGCAGAAAAAGTCTCCATCAGTTTGCTTGAGGACAGGATTGGAAAGAACTAGTGAATGTACGCATAAGATGCGGTTGTGATTGTAAAGCAACTTGATAGATACGTAAAAAACCGCGTTTTTTTCTTTGGCAGGTTTTACAATTGATTAGTACAGGGCTGTTAATGCTAATGTTCGTTACAATGATAAGAACTTAACCTATAGAAATAAGCTAATAAGAATAACGTGAGAATCAAATGAGATAATTGAAAACGGTTAAAATTAAGACAGCAGATTCTAAATTCTAGGGCTCGTTGTAAAATGTAAATAACTAAAAACTACAAAACTTAACCTAAGAGGAACGTATGAGGATTCTGTTGGACTTGTAGGTTGTTGGTTGGATAATAATCGTATATGCAACATAAAACGAAAATAGTAAATGTATGTACACAAATATGTCTAACAGGTAACAAAAAGTAATTGCGAACGTTCTATACATAAACGGCAAAAAAAGATAAGAAGGATTTGTAATGGGCTGCATCCGAGTTTATCTGCTATGTATTCCCTGTGTTCCCGATCACACGAAGTAACGAATTTTTGGTACGACCAGTTCACAACAACCGATTTGTAATTATATGTTTTGCGACACACTGTTGTGTGGGTTTCTTGTAGGGTTCTGAAACTTTTTCTGGAATAAATAGGTTTAGCTCAGGTTTAAATAGATAATCTATGCCAACGAAATGGCATAATTCTTGTTGCATTCTAAGGATTGGAAAGTTATGACTAGCTTCTCCTTTTGAAATTTGCGGCGTCCTTTTGAAACTCCATCACTGTTCACTGTGTGGTCGAGACCAGTTAGTTCTTTGGCTTCAAAGATTGTTTTTTTAAATTTTATAGTAAACCGTAATGATATAGGCGTTGAAATACTTTCTTTAAATGCTGTAGATAGTCTGCTTTGATGGCAGAAAAATTTAGAACAGAAAAAAACTTTATACAACCGTGACTTCAGATAGATTATGACTTCAGCGATGGAACTGCTCCATGTACTGGTAGTGGTGGTGCTGAGAGAGTATTGATCCTCTACTGGAATTATGCTAATTGATTTCTCGGCATCTGCTTCATAAATAGGATCCTGGTATCTTGAATGGTATGCTTGCAAGAGTAAGTTTCTTGACAGATTGTTGCGTGTTCAATTAAAGTCGGCGGTCACCACATGTAATATCTTCTGTTTGTTTGTTTGAAAGACTGTTTGTGGTTAATGAATGCTTTATTCTTTTACTGTTAAGACGAGAGAATGAATGCTTGAACTGTTTGGTTTCTGAATTATTTTCTGACTCCTTGTTTATATTCGTTGCATTGGATACTACACGCACACATACATATCACTGGATCACAGTACTCACTCATACATATCGTCGACGTTAATGCATACTGGCGGAACTATTTTCTAGCAATTTTCCAGGAGCGCGGTTTAAATGCTTATAAAAACTTTGTTACAGATGGCATGATGAATTCATTGAAATCGCAACTAGCAACATAGCTAGTTACAACATTTCAAAGAATTAAGTTCATATGCATTAACGGCGACGATATGTACTATATACCACCAATAAATAACAACGTCGTAGACCATTCAGGGTAAAAATCGTGAGGTGTTGTGTTCTTTATCAAAAATTAAAATGGGCGAGCTAAGTTGAGCATCCTTTGTGACTTTTTTGCTAAAACGCGGAAGGAAAACTTTCTCGTCTGCAATTTGTAAGATTACTTAATGGAACTTTTAATGGAAACAGGGCACTCAAAAGGTTCGGAGGAGCAGTGTATGTTGCAACCCCGAATTGAATTTCATGAACATTGGTATGGGGTAGATGCAGTAGCAGCACTTCACTATAGCAACAAGAAACGGCCACCTCATAGAACAAAAGATAAACGGAATAAATTCTGTGGGACGTTCTTTAACAAAAATGAAACTGGGTGGGCTAATATGATTTGCGCCTGGTATATTTAGAACTACATATATTTCAAATGTAATCAGAAAATCTCTGGTGTACAATTCGTCACTAAGAATATAATACATCTTCCAATTCACAAATGGCTATTTCAGAATACAACAAAAATTGTTCTTTAACTTAGTACAAGTGCAATATAACGGAATTGAGAAAGGTTTGAAAAAACTTCTTCTGTTCTTCGTTACCTTTCGACGTTTCTGTTAAAGGCACTTAACCGCCATATAGTGTATACTGCTTTGTACCTTCAAATTCATTAAACAGAAAGTAGGGATCGAACATTCCATAATTTTCTTGTAACTGTACAAACGCACAGTAAAAATAGAAACTGCTATTTTTTTAATCTAGGTTAAACTAATCAAATGTAGTGTATTTTGGTCAGCTAAACTTGAAAATGACTTTATGCTTGATTTGTTCATGTTTACGAGTAGATAATATCCTGAACTTTTGTAAAATATCAATATTAAACCACGCCCCCAGATGGATTGTGTCGTTTTATTTTCAAAAATTGTTAGGTTTATGGACTGGTTGTTAAGTGGGTTAGATAAAATAAAGCTTATTTAATTGGCGCATGAATATATATCATACAGGATGTTTCACTTAAGATTCGTATCCTCTGAATAGGTGATAGTACACATAAAATGCAACAAAAAAGCTGAAAATCATTAGTGTCTATCTTTCATAATAACCGAAAAAAGAATGGTTTTTGAAGAAAAGTGGGTAGCAGGTCACTGGTCTAAGAATCACACTTGGAGCTGGATGTGCCTATCTGATACATTGACGCAGCAGCTGCTAGGTGATGTCGCAGTTTGTTTTGACTATAATTTCCAGCAGTTTCCAAAAGTTGAAGCAAATTTTTGTCGATTTGCGTAAAAACAAAAAGGGTTTTTTGTTCCTATTGATGAATACTATCACACATGCAATTTATACGAAAGTTGAGTAAAACACCCTGTATGTAGATCAACAATTTCTACCAATACATTTGACGGAGCAACTTTAGAACATAACTTATTGCGATCTTGTATTCGTCATCAAGTACTTAGCTAAGAAAAAAAATGTTGATTTCGCAGTGCAACTTTAGCATCACATCTGCAAATTTCATGAAGCGATGTTGTTGTTATTGTTGGTTGTAGTATTATGATAATTTTGCAGTAAAAAGAATATCTTTAGAAGAATACCCTGTACTCGATAATTATTTTATAGAAACCAAAATGTATAGGGCATTTCTCCTTGTTTTGAAATCTTTCTTACTTCGTTTGTATGTCATACTGCATGACGTTTTACTTTTATTTTCTTTCTGCATTTTATAGAGCATTATTTGACTTGTCACTATTCGATTTGGGTCAAGTATACCTGTTTTGTGAAGAATTAAATTTTGCATTCAATGGTGTATTCATTAAACATATCACTAGCACAGAATTCCGTATCTAGCGGTAGCGGGTACGCTACAGCTACCACAAGCACAAAATAACACTAGTGTATGTTCTAATAACAACTGTCCTTGAACACAAAATTTTATCCAAATTGCATTTTTGACTTTTTTATTTTGAAGGTCTATAGCTTTGTAACATTTCATTTTTGAACATAGATATGTTGTGCTTAATGGCAATTTTGATCAAAGGCATTGACCCTCAGGAATTGGCATCGTCTGCTCGAGATATCCTACATGTAAAATGGGTGAAGTCCCATTTAATGTTAAATATCTAGCTACATTTTAAAGCAGGCGTGGAATTAAGTCGTGAACTTAGAATTCCAAAACAAAAACCACTCAGGAAAAAAATTACTCGATACGAATATCAATATAAAGAACGAAGTAAGAGAGATCCAAAAACCCTGAAGTATCCTGTACGTTTTAGGTTCACTAAAAAGATTGATTAGTACAGGGTATACTCCTAAAATGTATCTTGCCAATACGAGAATTACCATATGACTAGCCCCAATAATAATGATAATATCGCCTCGTAGATTTTGCTGGAGATGCTGAGATAGAAGAAGACTGAACCAGGATCGCGTTCCATGCTCAACGAGATTTCCATAGCTATTTCATGATGAACATCAAATCACACAAAGTTATGCTTGAAGCTTCTCGTATAATATGTACCGATACAAATTATTTGTCTGTGTGACATATGATTGTTTTTCGATTACACAGAAAAAAGACAATATGCATAAAGTTTTCTTGGCTTTTTGGTATGAAAGTTAAATAAAATTCTATTTTATCTAACTGACTCCATTTTGATAAACCTAATAGTTTCTGAAAAAAACAGTAAAAATCATCTGGGGGCATGGCTTACCCTCATCAGCTTCTCTGGTTCACCACTTTTGAGTAGTAACTTTTAAGGGGTTGTTAAATAACCCCTATCACAAAGAAGGCCTATCAAAAATCCAAGGATCTACCTCAATTCCCCTCTATTTTTACTAATTTGACTGAACTGTTACCGTGGCATTAAAATATACATATCTTAGAAACTGTTCATTTGTGCTAAAAACATAACAGTAAAATGTTCAGGAGGTCAAAAGATTTGGTTATAACATTTATTTTTTCAAAACACATATACATGACGTGTCTTCGAAACTTTTAATTGTATTCTTGTAAACAAAAATAATCATGTTTTACGGAAAACGTTAATTTTTCTGCGTTTAAGGTTATTTATGGAATTTACGAACAAATCAACAAAAATAAAGATCACGTATGTGCTTAGCATCCCGAAATCATTACGTCAATCGTAATTTTATCTCTGATACATTCGGCAACGTTGCTGGGTTCGGTAGGGTAGGTAGGCTTGCTTAAGATTATACAAATGGGTCTGTAAACACTGTAATATGTATCGGGTTCAAGAACGACTGTCAAATATCACCAATATTTTTTTTCATATATTTTTACCCCTCGAGGATCTTAAATATTGCTTATCAGAAATAGATCAATATTATGTAAAATATACACATTTTAAAAATCAAAAAATGCGGGTCTACTAACGACCCTACCATATAGCGGGTCCGACAACGTCGATTAAACCTATATATATATATATATATATATATATATATATATATATATATATATATATATATATATATATTATAATTAATTAATTAATGGGTGAAGGTCTGTTTTCAGTAATCGATTTATTTCTTTGCTAATATTTCACTGAATAGTTTTCAGCATTGTCAAAGCCTATTTAAAACATATGTAAATGATAAATGAACAAAATTTTCTTAAAATATATACAAACTTACTTAGAAATGGAGATTACTATTAACAAATAACTACAAAAATAACAACAACGTTAACACTACACAACATTTATGTTTTTTGAATTCCGGAGGGAAATGTCAATTGTTTTATTTTGCTCCAAATATTAATACGTGGCTACCTTTTTTTAACTTACCGAGAATTGTTTTTATTTTTGTATTTTTAATCCAGGTTTGAATTTTATTAATAAAGTGTATATAGTACTTAAGTTGTTTATGTCATTTCTATTATTCATTGCATTATTATCATTTAATATGTAACACATTTCCAAAAAGGCACGTTTACTTTTATTTACGTCTCTGTCAAGAATTTTTGCGTCGTTATAGCCAATGATATGGTCCAGGTTGTTTACGTGAGTACTAAGTGCAGTGGCGTTCGGTTTAAGTCTATTGTCACTCTTATGTTGTATGAGTCTCTGTTTTAGTTTTTGTCCAGTCTGTCCTATATATGTTTGTGAACAATTTGTACATTTTAGTTCGTATACGACATTAGATAGGTCAGTAGTAGGAATTTTGTCTTTTAATTTACTAAAAAGGTTATTTATAGTCAAAGGAATGGTGTTACATATTAATATTTGATTTTCTTTAAAAACATTTCTTAATTTTGGAGTCAGGTTTTCAATATAAGGAAGAGAGAATGTTTGTTGAATGTTATGTCGTTGAAGGTGATTGTTAGTATTAGTGTTATTGTTACCTCTACTAATGTCTTTGTACAATAATTTTTTAATCAAGCAAGTCGGATATCCATTGTCTAGTAATATGTCAAATAATTTTCGTAAATTATCATCTTTAAAGTCAGGATGGGAGATTTTTAAAATTCTGTGTTTCATACCTAAAACGAAATTGATTTTTGTTTTCATTAGATGTTTTGAATAAAAATTAATGTATCGTCCAGAACTAGTTGGTTTTTGATACCAATCAGTTTTTATGGTATTCGATTCCGTTGTGATAACTTTTGTATCAAGAAAAGGTATTGAATTATTTTCTTCAATTTCCACGGTAAACTGTATATGATCATTAAAAGTATTGAATATTCTTATAGTTTCATCTATGGCATCGTGTGGAACTGAACAAACTATGTCATCAACATATTTTTTAATGAAAGGTAGATTGAAACTTAATTTTGGTATGCAGTTGTCTAACACAAAATCCATCACCATATGTGCCAGGACTGGGCTGAGGTTACTACCCATTATAAATAAATTATAAATTATAAATTATAAATAAAGGTCATAAAGCAAACAAACTATAATTATCAACATGGGATTTTTTAAAGACATAACAATCAGATATGGTTTAAACACCACCAAAAAGTTAAAAGAATGGACAAAATTTATTAATAAAATAGCTTCATTTAGAAATAGAAAAATCTTTTTACTACAATGCAAGAATAATGCAATTATTCCTACACACATACCCCAATCAATGAAAAACATCAAATATTTGATAGAAAATAACGGAGGTTCTGCAGAGAAATACTGCAAAAATATACAAGACCAAATTCTAAAATTAGAAATTAATCATGCTCACAAACAAACTTACAATTTAGAAAAGAAACTAGAAGAAATAAAAGAAGAGGTAGGCAGAATAATATCACGAGAAATTTATGAAGAATTCAACAAGCGACAAACTAAAAACTATAACAAAAAGTTTAAAAACATAAAGAAGAGCAACTTGAAGAAATTCAATAAATTAGTAGAAAAAGAAAAAGGAAAAATTAAAGTGAAAGATTATTGGTTTAAAAATTTAAGCAAAGAAGACATTCCTTTAGACATTAAAAACTTTTTAGCATTAGGGCCAAAATTTGCTATTACTCCACCACACACGCTATTAAATGTTAAACAGATTTTAGCTGATATAGAGATGATTATTTCAAAAATAGAAGATCCACAGAAAAATATATATAGAGCAAAAATCACAAACATATTAACTAATTACATACGTTCAAGTAAAACAGATGTTATTATCAATAAGATTTTCTTTAAAACAAAAAGATTTTTACGTGAACATCAAAATTTAATAATAACTAAATCTGATAAAAGTAACGTGACTGTAGCCATATCTAAACAAGACTATCATGACAAAATGACAGAACTTATAAATGACAAAAACTTTTATATACAACTAAAAAGAGATCCTACTAGTAAATTACAAAATAAGAGTAATCAATTAGTGAAAGTTTTATGCAATAAAAAATTTATTGATCAAATACAGGCAAGATCCTTATATATTTATAACAGCATTTCTCCCCGTATATATGGACTTCCTAAAATACACAAGGAAAATTTTCCATTGCGTCCAATAATAGCCGCAAATAATTCTCCTACAGAAAAGCTGTCTAAATATATAGCTACTATTCTAAAATCTTCTCTTGTTGAAAATTTGTATTTTGTAAAAGATTCTTTTCATTTTTCGGAAACAATTAATAATTTTCAAATCCCAGACGGTTATATTCTTATAAGTCTTGACGTTGTATCTCTTTTCACAAACATTCCTAAGGATTTAACCATACAAGTCATTGATAACAACTGGAATTATATCCAAAATAACTGCAAAATCAATAAAACAACATTCATTGAAATAATCAATTTTCTGTTTGATTCAAGTTATTTCCAATATAATGGGCAGTTTTATTCACAAATCTTTGGCTGTCCAATGGGTAGTAACCTCAGCCCAGTCCTGGCACATATGGTGATGGATTTTGTGTTAGACAACTGCATACCAAAATTAAGTTTCAATCTACCTTTCATTAAAAAATATGTTGATGACATAGTTTGTTCAGTTCCACACGATGCCATAGATGAAACTATAAGAATATTCAATACTTTTAATGATCATATACAGTTTACCGTGGAAATTGAAGAAAATAATTCAATACCTTTTCTTGATACAAAAGTTATCAGAACGGAATCGAATACCATAAAAACTGATTGGTATCAAAAACCAACTAGTTCTGGACGATACATTAATTTTTATTCAAAACATCTAATGAAAACAAAAATCAATTTCGTTTTAGGTATGAAACACAGAATTTTAAAAATCTCCCATCCTGACTTTAAAGATGATAATTTACGAAAATTATTTGACATATTACTAGACAATGGATATCCGACTTGCTTGATTAAAAAATTATTGTACAAAGACATTAGTAGAGGTAACAATAACACTAATACTAACAATCACCTTCAACGACATAACATTCAACAAACATTCTCTCTTCCTTATATTGAAAACCTGACTCCAAAATTAAGAAATGTTTTTAAAGAAAATCAAATATTAATATGTAACACCATTCCTTTGACTATAAATAACCTTTTTAGTAAATTAAAAGACAAAATTCCTACTACTGACCTATCTAATGTCGTATACGAACTAAAATGTACAAATTGTTCACAAACATATATAGGACAGACTGGACAAAAACTAAAACAGAGACTCATACAACATAAGAGTGACAATAGACTTAAACCGAACGCCACTGCACTTAGTACTCACGTAAACAACCTGGACCATATCATTGGCTATAACGACGCAAAAATTCTTGACAGAGACGTAAATAAAAGTAAACGTGCCTTTTTGGAAATGTGTTACATATTAAATGATAATAATGCAATGAATAATAGAAATGACATAAACAACTTAAGTACTATATACACTTTATTAATAAAATTCAAACCTGGATTAAAAATACAAAAATAAAAACAATTCTCGGTAAGTTAAAAAAAGGTAGCCACGTATTAATATTTGGAGCAAAATAAAACAATTGACATTTCCCTCCGGAATTCAAAAAACATAAATGTTGTGTAGTGTTAACGTTGTTGTTATTTTTGTAGTTATTTGTTAATAGTAATCTCCATTTCTAAGTAAGTTTGTATATATTTTAAGAAAATTTTGTTCATTTATCATTTACATATGTTTTAAATAGGCTTTGACAATGCTGAAAACTATTCAGTGAAATATAAGCAAAGAAATAAATCGATTACTGAAAACAGACCTTCACCCATTAATTAATTAATTATAATATATATATATATATATATATATATATATATATATATATATATATATATATATATATATATATATATATATATTGCTGTGGATGGTAGTTTCAAAATTTTGGAAAATTTTGAAAATTTTGTGAAAATATAAAATCTTTGTTAAATACTAACACTTTTGAATTTTTATCAACTTTTCCAGTTAAAAATAATTTTAAGTTATTTAATGGTGTGTCATTGATTTTGAAATCAATGTGTATACTTTTTAATAAGGTTAAATAATACATGTTTCTTTATTTATTATCAAATAGCTTACTCATCGATTACTTAAGTGTACGTAACATCCAGTTGTTCGAAAGTTTTTGTTGTGATGTAATTCAATTATGTATAATTTCAAATGTGTATATCGACGGGTTATGTGATTCTTTAAGGTTTTTGTTAATGTAAATAGATCGTTATTATTGCGTAAAAGTATTGTGTAATTAATGTGTAATAGATGTGTCACTTTTATAAGAATATTAATCTGCTATTATGTATCATATGAGTGGACAGTTTGTATTAGTTTGTAAGGTGACGTCAAATTGTGTAATATAATTATGTAAATAGTCTATAGTATATAAGCTTAGAAAATCATAGTTTTAAGGCACTTACTGATAGAAAGCGACGGTGTAAAGTAGTGTAAGATAAAAGACACTTACTGTTAAACGACGAAAGAGTAAAGATGTTATAGTATATCAAGCGACAAAGTAAATTCGTGGCTGATAATATTGTAAAAATTTAAATAGTCTAGAATTAAGTAGACAAGTTAAGTTAGTTGGTGATTTCAATACGGCGAAGGTGTAATAAGTATAAATTGTAAAAGTGTATATGATTATAAAGAACCACCTTTAAGATAAATTACTTGCTAAAGTTAGGCAAGATAATAAATCAACGTTAAAACCATAAACGGGTGTTTTATTTAATTAAACACAAAAACAACTATAAGTATTCTACGAAAAAGGGAAATTGAACCCGCAGTTAATACACAAAAGTGAGTTCCAAAGTCAAGTGTGCGGATGAGATTATATGGAAAATCCATGCAAAAGGAAGAAAGTCAACCCTGAATTGGAAACCAGCCCTGGGTCAACATAAAGTGATCTACTCTGCCTATGGTTTGGGAAAGAGGACATCTATACTAAAAGAAGGAAAAAAGAAGTATTATAAAAAGGTAGGAAGTTATTTCCTTTTTGTATTGGCATTTGCTGAAGAAAAGACTATCGTTTGTAAAGTGTAGTAAAGTGATTTGAACAATTTAGTAATAGTTAGAATTAATTAAGATTTCAATTTTAAAAGTGATTTCAAATTTCAATTTGTATATTTTTTATACCACAAGAAACCACATTCACCCTGAGATGAGTCTTTATTAAATATAATTCTGTTAATTTAAGTTATTTAACTGGCGCCCAACTCTCTTACGTAAACTTGAGTTAATCAAGAACTAACGTAACATTAATTTTATATAACCATTGCATTATTAAATCTATTAAAAGGTAATTTCAAATCATATTAGAATTTATAAAAGAGGGAAGTTGAGAAGCATTTCCAAAGTTCACAGTCATTTTAAAAAATCAATTTAATTATAAAGTAATTATCTACGATCGAACGGCAATTATTCACAGTTTCAAAATATATTATAATTTTTTTTAAAAATAATTTTTATTTTTAATTAGCCAATATTACAGCATTTATATATGGCGACCGGCAACGTGGGGCTTTTGTGGTACATATACCATTTGTGGTACATATAACCTTTTGTGGTTTATATAATCTTTTGAAAAATAGTAGGCTTATAGTAGCTTTTAATAGATTATTTGACTTTTGATATTATTTAGTTTTTGTAGGTTATTTTGCTTATAGTAATAGTTAGCTTGTTAGGATTATATTAGCTTGTTTAGATTATAATAGCATAATTAAAAGAAATAGAAAAGATTTTTAGTGGTTAATGTATGACGTCAGTTAAAAATATATATTCTGCCGCGGAAAGTAATTTAGTATTAAAAAAGAAGTATACAGATAAAGAATTAGTTGTGTCTGAGAAGCAGAAAGCTTTAACCAGTTCAGTAATGGAGGGGAACGGCGAAGAAGGCAAGCCAGCGCAATCTGAACTATCACAACTTATAGCACTTATGCAGGATATGAATGCTAAATTCGATGCTAGATTCGATAAACAATCAAAAGAAAGGGAACAAGACAAAGAAGAACTGAATACAAAATTTGACAAACAGTCTGAAGACATGAAAACCAAATTAGACAAACAATCCAAAGATCAAGAGAAACGTGATAAAGAAATGAAAGAAGAAATAAAAATTGTATCGGAGACAATAAAACAAGAACTAAAAGATAATACTGAGACGATTAAGAAAGAGATAGAAGCGCTAAAAGTAGACAATGAAAAAAAGTTTATAGAATTAGAACAAAAACATGAATCCGTTTTACAAGAGATAACTAAAGTTAAAGGAATTCAAGATACGCATCTAGTATATTTTAAAAATAAGATAGGCGAAGTTCAAGGAAATTGCATTCAAAGATCCGAATGTATAGAAGAGGATTTAAAACAAATTACTGTTCAGGTTAATGAATTAAAAAGTATCCATACTGAATCAAGTTTAGGACAACCTTCATTCGCACCTATTTTGTTACCATCTTTGAGTGAACAAAATATTACCAAATTTTATGGGGATAAGAGAATGCATCCCAAGACCTTTATAAAGAATACTAAATCTTATTTGGGTAATGTGAAGATAAGTCTTAAACAATCATATAATTTTGATTACGAATTATCAATTATTCGTGGACTGATGAAAGGAGAAGCAGAAAAATGGTTTTCAATAAATGAAAACAAAATACTTAATTTTGAAGATTTCGAAAGATTATTTTTGACACAGTATTGGGGTCTATCGGAACAAGAAAAAGTGGTAGAAAACTTAACATTTGGAAGGTTTAACCCTTTTCAATGTACTACAAGGGAAAACTATGCCTTGAATAAAATTTTTATGATTAATCAATTAGACAATCAGATAGAAGAGGCTGTTGTAATCAAACAATTAGCTAAACATTTTGAGAGACCTATACTCGAGAAGGTCTATACGGACGATATGAAAGAGTTTGAGCGATTTTTACAAATACTAAAAAACTTTGACGTATTAGATAATCTTAAAAGAGATTCAACAAGACCTGGTCTGAGAAATGTGAATTTTACACAGTCTAACTCTAGTTTTTCATATAGAAATAGGGATAATTATCGGGGAAATGTTAGAAATCCAGTTAGTGATAATAGATTTGATGAACGGGATGAGTATAGAAAATTTGAGAAACATGATAAAATAGAGCAGGAGCACGGAAGGGATGATAGATACGGTAGGAATAGTAAGGAGGGTAATTGTAGTAAATATAATACGGAGCGTGAGGTATCACGTAACATGCCTAGTCATTTATATAGTCCTACAAAGGAAAAAATTGTAAGTTTTAAGGAAAAGGAATCGCAACACGATGAAGAAAATTTTTAATTGCTTGTACCACTACTCAACACAATCAGGTAGAACCACAAGAATATTTTCATTTTTCTAAGGGTGGTGGTACAGAATCAAAAGAGAAAAAACTAGTTATAAATTCAATAAAATTAGGAAAGATAGATGTAGTAAATAATACCAATAAGGAAATTTTAAAGGAGGAAATAGTGATTGACAAATTAGAATGTAGAAAAAAATCTAAGAAGGAGGCTGTTGTAGTTAAACATATTAATGATGAAGAAAAATTAACAAACAAAAAGAAAGTGAAAAATTTAAGGGAATTAGGAAAGGTAGATTATAATAGAAAATGTAACAAAAAGGTTGTTATAGGTAAAAACTGTAGGAATAAGAAAGTAAAGTTGAAATACAAAGAAAAGAAAAACAAACGTAATAAAATCATGATTAGTAATTTAAAAATAGAAAAGAAAAATAAAAAGTTTAATAGAGGAAAGGGGAAAGATATGAGGATTGTAAATAAACCCTGGAAAAGACAAATATTACCAGTTGATAATATTCATCTAACGAACTATAAAAGCAGAAGAAAGAAATAAAGAGTTTTAGGATAATTATTTTAATTAGAATTTACGTAACCGATTGTGATAATATATCCAAGCATGATAAAGTAAACTAATTCAGACTTTATATAACCGATTTTGACTTTATGTAACCGATAATGACTAACAGGCTTATGGAATTTTATACTCAATTAGGACTTATGTATTATGTTATTAAAAATGAAAGAGGGAAAGTGTATGAATAAATTGAAAAATAAAGTTTAGATGAAAAATGGAATGTTTATGAAAATAGGGGAAAATGGGGATTAGAAAATGATATTAAAATAAAATTATGAATGAAAGATAAAAATGATGATAGGAAAATGAAACATTAATGAATAATGAGAAGATAGAAGTTTATAAGGTGAATAGTGATGAATTTGATTATGATAAATATAAGTATTTTGAAAATGAAAACAAAAGTAGAATTGTGGTTAGATAAAAATGGAAATTATGATTGAAATTTGATATTGATGAGGAAAAGATTAGTAAATTTGTTAAGAGTGCATTTATTAATAATGACGTAGGAAATAGAATGAGTAGGACGACACAAAGCAAAAGAATTATGAAATAATTAGATGAATATATGATGGAGATGAGGATTGATAAGATATAATTATTGTTGTATATATTGTAAATAGTTTAGTTAGCAGATTTAGAATAGGGCAAGTTTATTGGGATAAAAGATTAAAATACAAAAAGATTTTTGGTGTTTAAAAATATAAAATTATCTATTTGTATAACTTATATTGTTATTATTGCTGTTTTAACTTATTTGTGTTTAAAAGTAAAATTGCATTTTACAATTTTATTTGAAACAGGAGGGGATAAATGCTGTGGATGGTAGTTTCAAAATTTTGGAAAATTTTGAAAATTTTGTGAAAATATAAAATCTTTGTTAAATACTAACACTTTTGAAATATTTTTATCAACTTTTCCAGTTAAAAATAATTTTAAGTTATTTAATGGTGTGTCATTGATTTTGAAATCAATGTGTATACTTTTTAATAAGGTTAAATAATACATGTTTCTTTATTTATTATCAAATAGCTTACTCATCGATTACTTAAGTGTACGTAACATCCAGTTGTTCGAAAGTTTTTGTTGTGATGTAATTCAATTATGTATAATTTCAAATGTGTATATCGACGGGTTATGTGATTCTTTAAGGTTTTTGTTAATGTAAATAGATCGTTATTATTGCGTAAAAGTATTGTGTAATTAATGTGTAATAGATGTGTCACTTTTATAAGAATATTAATCTGCTATTATGTATCATATGAGTGTACAGTTTGTATTAGTTTGTAAGGTGACGTCAAATTGTGTAATATAATTATGTAAATAGTCTATAGTATATAAGCTTAGAAAATCATAGTTTTAAGGCACTTACTGATAGAAAGCGACGGTGTAAAGTAGTGTAAGATAAAAGACACTTACTGTTAAACGACGAAAGAGTAAAGATGTTATAGTATATCAAGCGACAAAGTAAATTCGTGGCTGATAATATTGTAAAAATTTAAATAGTCTAGAATTAAGTAGACAAGTTAAGTTAGTTGGTGATTTCAATACGGCGAAGGTGTAATAAGTATAAATTGTAAAAGTGTATATGATTATAAAGAACCACCTTTAAGATAAATTACTTGCTAAAGTTAGGCAAGATAATAAATCAACGTTAAAACCATAAACGGGTGTTTTATTTAATTAAACACAAAAACAACTATAAGTATTCTACGAAAAAGGGAAATTGAACCCGCAGTTAATACACAAAAGTGAGTTCCAAAGTCAAGTGTGTGGATGAGATTATATGGAAAATCCATGCAAAAGGAAGAAAGTCAACCCTGAATTGGAAACCAGCCCTGGGTCAACATAAAGTGATCTACTCTGCCTATGGTTTGGGAAAGAGGACATCTATACTAAAAGAAGGAAAAAAGAAGTATTATAAAAAGGTAGGAAGTTATTTCCTTTTTGTATTGGCATTTGCTGAAGAAAAGACTATCGTTTGTAAAGTGTAGTAAAGTGATTTGAACAATTTAGTAATAGTTAGAATTAATTAAGATTTCAATTTTAAAAGTGATTTCAAATTTCAATTTGTATATTTTTTATACCACAAGAAACCACATTCACCCTGAGATGAGTCTTTATTAAATATAATTCTGTTAATTTAAGTTATTTAACTGGCGCCCAACTCTCTTACGTAAACTTGAGTTAATCAAGAACTAACGTAACATTAATTTTATATAACCATTGCATTATTAAATCTATTAAAAGGTAATTTCAAATCATATTAGAATTTATAAAAGAGGGAAGTTGAGAAGCATTTCCAAAGTTCACAGTCATTTTAAAAAATCAATTTAATTATAAAGTAATTATCTACGATCGAACGGCAATTATTCACAGTTTCAAAATATATTATAATTTTTTTTATAAATAATTTTTATTTTTAATTAGCCAATATTACAGCAATATATATATATATATATATATATATATATATATATATATATATATATATATATATATATATATATATATATATATATATATATATATATATATATATCTATAGGGCACCACCAAGCGTCCCCCCATGTAAAATATTAGGTTCAAGCAGCGTCCGAAGTCACTCGGCGTCCGGATATACGGACGCAGGGTGACTTGTGCCTCAAAATTGCACCACATGAAGCTTAAAGTGTCTAGATGACGAAAATGTAAAAATTAGCTGTGCGCAGTTTGACACCCATTCCTGATTCGTGTATAAAATCGTAGTTCGAGCGTTTGCCACGCAGCGCAGCGCTAATAGCGCGGGATTTGTATACATTTGTATACAAATTTATGGCATAGGTTTACCCTGCGTCCGCATATTTAACAAGAATTGTGTTGGTAACACTGATGGCTTCGTGTCTAGACAGTGACGTCATTTCAACGGGACTTCACTTTATGCATTGTATTTCTGAGTAAAGATTGCGTCATTTAAGGTGATAAAAATTTTCTTACATATTATATTTTGTTAAAGCTACTTAATATTATAATTGTTATTATTATTATAATATATTTAATATTATTGATTTAAGTGAAACAAACGTTAACCATTATTATATTATCATTTAGTATTTAATCAATCACTGATGCTGTTAGCTAATAATAAATCTGGCTGTTTAAAATACTATCTTATCCCATATTATATTTTAAAATTCTTAAAACTCATATGTTTGTGAGACAGGCAGTGACATCATTTCAAACGGGACTTCTTATGCATTAAAATATTGAAATTAAATAACCTTTATAATTTCTAATTTGTTAGATGACATAGAAACTTGAGATTTGGCACAATTATAGGAATTGGGATTCTTGTAAGGAGGAAAATAAAAATATATATTTATGTCAACCCTCGCACCTCCTTTTAGGGGTTGTAAAACTTCTAGATGACTTAGAAATTTGAAATTTGGTGTAATTATAGGATTTAAGATTCTTATAAAGAAAAATATAAAAAAAATATTAAGATGTCAACCCCTGCACCCCGTTCGGGGGTTGTAAAACTTCTAGATGACATACAAACCTGAGATTTGGCACAATTATTAATTTATTAAGTCAACCCCCGCACTTTATTCGGGGGTTGTAAAATTCTAGATGACATAAAAACTTGAAATTTGGTATAGCGATAGAATTTAGGACTCCCCTAAAGAAAAATTTAAAAAAAATATTAAACCAACCCCCGTATTCCATTTGGGGGTTGTAAAACTTCTAGATGACATACAAACTTGAAATTTGGTATAGTGATAGGGTTTAAGACTCTCGTAAAGAAAAATATAAAAAATTTTTATTAAGTCAACCCCCTCACTTTATTTGGGGGTTGTAGAAATTCTAGATGACATACAAACTTGAAATTTGGTATAGCGATAGAATTTAAGACTCTCCTAAAGAAAAATTTTAAAAAAATATTAAACCAACCCCCGTATTCCATTTGGGGGTTGTAGAAATTCTAGATGACATACAAACTTGAAATTTGGTATAGCGATAGAATTTAGGGCTCTCCTAAAGAAAAATTAAAAAAAAATATTAAACCAACCCCCGTATTCCATTTGGGGGTTGTAAAACTTCTAGATGACACACAAACTTGAAATTTGGTATAGTGATAGGGTTTAAGACTCTCGCAAAGAAAAATATAAAAATTTTTTATTAAGTCAACCGCCGCACTTTATTTGGGGGTTGTAGAAATTCTAGATGACATACAAACTTGAAATTTGGTATAGCGATAGAATTTAGGACTCCCCTAAAGAAAAATTAAAAAAAAATATTAAACCAACCCCCGTATTCCATTTGGGGGTTGTAAAACTTCTAGATGACACACAAACTTGAAATTTGGTATAGTGATAGGGTTTAAGACTCTCGCAAAGAAAAATATAAAATTTTTTTATTAAGTCAACCGCCGCACTTTATTTGGGGGTTGTAGAAATTCTAGATGACATACAAACTTGAAATTTGGTATAGCGATAGAATTTAGGACTCTCCTAAAGAAAAATTAAAAAAAAATATTAAACCAACCCCCGTATTCCATTTGGGGGTTGTAGAAATTCTAGATGACATACAAACTTGAAATTTGGTATAGCGATAGAATTTAGGACTCTCCTAAAGAAAAATTAAAAAAAAATATTAAACCAACCCCCGTATTCCATTTGGGGGTTGTAAAACTTCTAGATGACACACAAACTTGAAATTTGGTATAGTGATAGGGTTTAAGACTCTCGTAAAGAAAAATATAAAAATTTTTATTAAGTCAACCCCCGCACTTTATTTGGGGGTTGTAGAAATTCTAGATGACATACAAACTTGAAATTGGTATAGTGATAAGATTTAAGACTCTCGTACAGAAAAATTAAAAAAAATATTAAGTCAACCCCCGCACCCGCTTTAGGGGTTGTAAAATTTCTAGATGATATACAAACTTGGAATTTGGCTTAGTTATAGGGTTTAGAGTTCTCGTAAAGAAAAATATAAAAAATTGTTATTATGTTAACCCTCCGCTACCCCTTTAGGGGTTGTAAAACGGGACTTCACTTTATGAATTTAAGTAATGAAATTAAATAATCTTTATAACTTCCGAATTTCTAGAGTACATACAAACTTGAAATTTGGTATATTTACAGATTTTCGGATTCTCGTCTAGCGAAAAATTAAAAAACGTTACAAAAACCCATATTTATATTTTCAAAATTTTGTTCTGTTTTGGGTAGCAGCCACCTCTTAGAATTTCTACACACGGGAAAAATAGTAAACAATCTTTGTTGCGTTTCATTTTCGAACGGGTGCCTTGAAAGAACATAAAAAGTCACCTATTTTATAGATTTATCGAAGTTCAGGGTCTAAGGGGGTAGCAACCAACCCTTAGAATTTTGAAATACGGGAAAAATAGTAAATAATCTTTATTGCGGTTCATATTTGAATGGGTGACGTGAAAGAACATAAAAAGTTACATACTTTACGGATTTTGCGACATTAAGAGTCTAAGGGGGTAGCCAGCCATCCCTTAGAATTTGCAAATGTGGAGAAAATAGTAAAGCAGTTTATTTGCGTTTCATTGTTGAATGGGTTGCGTGAAAGAACATAAAAACGCACATGCTTCACCGATTTTGCGAAATTCAGGATATAAGGGGGTAGCAGCGAACCCTTAGAATTTCTAAATGTGAAAAAATAGCACGATTTTTGTTGCGCTTCATTTTCATGGTTATCATGAACAAACATAAGAAGTTACATATTTTATGGTTAATAATGTAGAAGATACTTTTTAGATTTTGCAAAATTCAGAGTTCAAAGGTAGTACGAGTCACCACTTCAAATGTTTAAATGTGGGAAAAATAGTAAACACTTAGTCACTTAACGGGTTCTGGCCTATTTAACAGTCTACACTCAATCATTCGGACAAGCTTTTGGCTATAGCAATGAAATTAAAAGAGCTTTGTATATTTCGACCTCTAGTTCTACACTCAATCATTCGGACGAGCTTTTGGTTATAGTAATGGAATTAAAAGAACTTCGTAGATTTCGGCTTCTTGTTTACGAAAACAGTATTAGAATCCATTCACTTTATTATTTCATTATCATTCACTTTAAGCCTATAGTACCTTAATACTTTTTTTACTCAGAATCCCACTTGCTATCGATTTCCATACTTCAAATCTAATCGTTCCATTTAAAAAAATCCTCATGATGATATCCAGCACCAACACAAGTTCTAAGATGTGTTCTGATTTCGTAAACTAGAGGTCAAAGTATACAAAGTTCTTTTAATTCCACTGCTATAGTCACAAGCTTATTGGAATGATTCAGTGTAGACTGTTAAACAGGACACCCTGTATAGTCTTCAATATCTTCCTCTGAATCGCAGGAAAATTAATTTAGTGACAAGCGGTTTGGACAAAAAATTGGTTTTTTGTTACTGCACTGTTATTGTTAAAATTAGGAACATTGCTTTGAGAAAAATAATGCCTATATGAAAAGTGTTCATTTAACCAAAACGAAATCAAAAAATTAATAAACAAGAAAACACAATTCCCTATTTTTTTATATAAATCTTAAATGAATTGCTTTTTGGTCGAAAATTAATAGCTAAGAACCCCAAGGTTTCTTTCTATAACCCCTACAAAGATTTCATAGATATATGGCATGTACTTTCTGAGATAAAAACTAATTTGTTTTTAATAAAATTGTCCCTAAAAATGGGTACCTTTTATTACCTATTGTCTGATAAAAACAAAAGTAGCTATAGCATTTAGAAATATTATATTTTACTAATGTTAAGCTTTACTAAAGTCAGAGGACTCGAGAAAAAAATGGATATTAGATAATCTTTTAATGTTGTTTGTTAGGAAGACAATATTTCCTTGTAAGCATGGATTAAATTTCCGAAAATTCCCGACTATGTTTATTTACTGATTGCAGGTGTGGAAGTCTATAAAGTGACGTAATTTTGTGTTGCTTACACAGTCATTTTACGTATTTCTTACTATGAACTTGAATATTTTTCAAATTATGCACGATGGTATATTTTATATACTACAATGATTGCTTGAAGCTGGAAAAAGAACTTAAAATTTATAATTTCCACTCTTTTAAAAGTCACTCTTTTAAACAAAAAAAACAATTTTAATTCAATCCTTGCAATTTATAAGACTTTTTAACCAAAATTTGTTTCGGGAGGGTTTCAAGTAATCCAGAATAAATTTATGTAACGACTTTTACAATTAAATAATTTTTTAATAAATTTTTAATCGTGTTCCTTTTCAGGGATTTTCCAAGGAATAGAGGTTCTCTTTTGCAATTATGAATTTGATAAAGGTTACAGCTGTACATATAAGTAAATGTAAAAAACAATTCATTTATACAGCACTCATTCGGAGCATTTAAGAATTAAATATCTTTAAACACTTGTTCTCAGAATTGTATGATGATCAATTTGACGTCGCGTCATCAAACATCGTATCAAATATCATGTTACTGCAGATTTTAGTTGCCCATGCAAATTAAAATCTTAATTATTTATGCTGCCAGATTTTAAATTTTTCTTTATATTCTTGAATCTGGAATTTTTTTTTTAAAACTAACGGCATTAACGGCTTGAAAATACTTTAATAAATAAAATAAATAAAAATACAGTGTTGTAGGTTACATAAGTTATAAATTGGAGTTTAAAGTTGATTGACGCGTGTAAACCCCGTTTATTATAAAAAATGTAAAATTAAATGCAAATGTTTACACTTGAAACCACCAAAACAAATTTTGGTTAAAAAGCCTTGAATAATTATTGTTTTAAATGCGTTACTAGGATTGAATTAAGATTATTATTTTTTGTTTAAAAGAGTGACATGGAATTATAAATTATAGGACCTTCGTCCAGCTTCAAGCAATCATTGTAGTATAAAATGCACCATCGTGCATAAGTTTTTCTATCGAAGAAGAAGGAAAGTGGCAAACACTCTCTTATACTGCATGCACACAGGCCCCAGTTTTTTTCTGCCTGTCATTTTCATGAGTTTCTCAAAATATTTTTTTATGTCACTATATGTAGTTTTATAGCAATTTAACTTTGTCCAAAAAGCGTTGACCTTCGTACACTGGTATAACACCGTAAGCGTTTCAAAATAGAAGACAGCATTCCAATTATACTGTCTCAACAAGGATTTTCGAAGCTCCACTGTCTTTGAGGTACAGCCAAATGCATGAGAGTACCACTTTTAGGAGATGAATCCAGTGTTGTAACAGATACATTATTTTGTATATCTAGATACAGATACAGATACTATCAGAAAAAGGTACCTAGATACAGATACAGGTTTTACAGTGAAGTATCTAGATCCAAATACAAAGCTTAACATAATGTATCTAGATACATTTGTAGATACTTGTTTTTCACCCCGAATATAAGAACTTCCTAGTCAATTTTTCGTACCGAAAATAGTCATTTAACTAAGTATCAATTCCAGGGCTAGTCTAGGACAGCAATATTTATAAAAATTTATACATATTAAAAATTGTTAAGCAGAAACCAGTATCTAAAGATAAGTACATCATGCATTCAAACCTTTCCACTTCATTAAAGCATTCCAAACATGACATTTGTGTAGATTTTCTATCTTCAGTTTTGGTGTTGTGCAGAATATTAATAACTTGAATAAACTCCAATAATCTTCATTGTTTGAAAACCTAGAAAATGTTTTACCACTTTAACAGAAACCATCATAGCCTAGATATTATTTCTGATAACCTAGCTTCAAAGTATGTGTTGGTACGATTCACACTATAACAATTTGCTATTAGTTCGTAGTACTATTACACCCAAAAGTCGCTAAATCTCGTTGCTTTTAGTTACCCTTGGTGTAACGGAATATATTATAATTATTTGCTCTTCAACATATTTTCAAACGCACTACATTAAGATAGTTCTTACTTTGAAAGTTCTCAAATTGACTGTTGACAGAAAAAATAGGAGTGTGTAACAAAATCCGTATAGTGCCTTTACTGTACACGAAGACTCACCAGTGGCTTGTCGTACCTAGTACTTATCTACAAGTCCAGTAAAATAACCATTCCAGACTTGTTACGTAAATGTTAAATATAATAACATTACTACAACTATTACATGTAATAAAGAATGAATTCTCTTCATATCTGAAATTATGGTACACTTTTATCTAATTGTTGTTGATTGGTACAATCAGTAAATTATGGTACAAGTACCAATAATTATGGTACAGTTGGTAACACTGCCCTGGACGGACAAGAATGCTTCTTCCTCACACAATCGGTAATATCGTAATTCTGTAACAATATCCATTGTTTATAGAGTTTCTACATCTAGTCAGCCAGACCATACTGGCGGATCAGAGTAGCGCAAACAACCCCATTTTGTGGCGAGAAAAGCCCGAAATTGTTAATTATTATTATCCCCATTGAATTTAATTAAATCCATGTTTAGTTTAAAAGACTTTTCTACATAGTTTTCATTTTGACAGCCACAAATTGTAATATGCCAAATACGTAAGATGCGATTTTAATTAATGAATTACTATATTTTACACTTCTTTTATCTCAATATGGCGTCGATAGCGAAACTCTGATACGCCAAGTTGACCTGGCTGACTAGATGTAGTGACTCAATTGTTTAACGAGGTGACATATTTGATTTCATGATTTCAAAGCAATTCCAAATTAAAAATTAGTTTTATTATGTTCGGCGGTTTATTTCAAATTTAAGATTCTACACATCATTTATGACAATTTTTGTATTATAAAATCATTAAATTATGAAAATAGTATCTGCACAATACAGATACTCAGATACTACAGAAAATGTATCTAGATCCAAATACAGCTACAAAATTTTAAAAGTATCTAGATATGTATCTAGATACATTACAACACTGGATGAATCCCTCCAAGACCAAGCAATAGGTTGGGATTTTTTTAGACACACTGAATTACTTTGAGCATATGATGTACTTCTTCATTGCATTACAATGAACCCTTTAGTTCAGTTACATTTGATTTTCTAAGAAATAGAGAAACCATACAAGATCCTTGGGAAGGTTTTTACTTTATTTTCTTCGTTAACTACTATTTGTTTTGATAGTACAGTAGCTTTTGAGCAGTACAGTAGTTTTTTTCTTTTCCTTTGCGTCATAATAGTAGATAAGCTATAACAGTTCTAGCTCAAAATCCCATGTATTTTCTTATGAAGGTTCGTTTTACCATTCAAGGTCATCCGCGGTTCCCCACTCCTATCCCCACTACCCCCTACTTAGCCCCCTACTTAGGCCCCCCACTTAGCCCCCTACTTAGCCCCCTACTTAGGCCCCCCACTTAAGCCCCACTCCTATCCCTACTCAGCGGCCATTTTGAATAGCCATTTTGAATCGCCATTTTGAATCGCCATCTTGGATCGCCATTTTGAATCACCATTTTGAATGTCATTTACATATCCACCATTTTGTATCTGTCATTTCCAACTTGTCATCATTTCCCGCTGAAAGATTTGAATTCCTAGCGCTGCTAATGCCATCTATCGGTGACGTCATATGATCGGTATAGTAGATTTCTATACGCCTGTAGATAGGCAACCCACTATATTTTTTTATAAAAATCAATGGAGCCAACAGGGTTTGAACCGGGGACCGCTCGAATGGTAGCCAGCCAATGCATCCACTACACCAACGAGGTAATCTATTAAAGCACTGTAAACGGCTTATAAAAAAAAAATTGTTGACTAGCGACTACGTACTCATAACATAATGCATGTTAGTAATTTATAGTATTATATCATACGGCTCCCTCTTCCTCCTGCATGTGTCATGATTGATTGATTAAGTAGATGATTATTCCTGTGCTGTGATTGATTAAAGGGTCAACATATAAAATAAGTATAAATTATCATATCTAGAAAAAACAAGTTAAAAATTCAATTAAAGAATCATTAGATCTTTTACAGCCAAATATGTTTCAATCTTGATCTCAATGCCTAAGACTTTCATTAATTAAACTTTTACTGACGTTTTGTAAAATTGTATATAAAAAAATTGTTGACTAGCGAGCACGTACTCATAACATAATACATGTTAGTAATTTCATATTATCAGATATGATATCCATTATCTCAACAAAATCATTAGCAAAGACGTGTTTTAGTTATAAGTTTAAGCGATAACAAAATGATTGTAATTTCTTATTGTCAATACATATATCAGGGTTAGATTCAATAATTCGATATACATTTCACCATTCAAATATAAATTTCATAACAAAAGAATTAGCTTTTCTTGGAAGCGAATTTAAAAAAAACAAACATGTAAAAGACAATTTTAAAATATCAATATTTGAAACTCTGATTTCTTGTCTAACAGGGTGGACTCAACCATTTTTTTTTGTTTCAAGACTGTTTCTAGCCTAAGGATGTATAGCCCCAGGGTTAATTAATTGAGTTTGACCTGTAGAGCATTATACCTAAAATAAGATACAATATATTTAAAGCAATTTAAAACATTCGATTACACAATAAACAGAATTTGTTTGCTAAAGAATCAATTACAATAAAATTAATTTGTTTAGTTATAAATATTAAAAATTGTTATATTTAGGAATAATAATTTAAAAATTCGATAAAAGAATCATTAGGGTTTTTCTGAACCAGATAATTAAAAAGTTTGTTATTTCTAATAATCAACTAGATTGATTTTATTATTTTTAAACTTTCAACATATAAGCTTATACCTAAAATATTTAGATCTGTTCAGTTCAACTGAAGCTCTCATCATCGATTAATATATGTTTCTTGTTTTATTCTGAAATCCAATTTGGTTCTTTTAAATTACTGCATACGAGTTATTTATAAAAATGCTTTCACGTATATTTGATTAAAACCAATTTATTTAAAAATAATTCCCGGAAAATATTTATAAATATTGTACATTAATAATATTAAATCTTTAGGATTCAAAAATTATGTACTAAATTATCTAAAAGATTACATATGTACAACTAAGTTAAAATCTCATAAAATAAATACACAAATTAAAACTAAAATTACTTCTTTAAATTTTAGAGTTAATTCCATTTTATCTAATAGAGCAGTATCACTTTGTGCAAAACATTCAATTTCATCATCGCTGTCACTGTCGTAATTGACTTGATATTTTACAGTAGACATCTTTCATTTCCCACCATTAGATTTGAATTCCTAATGCCTCAACTGCCATCTATCGGTAACGTCCTGTGATCGGTATAGTAGACTTCTATACGCCTGTAGATAGGCAACCTGTTACACTTTTTATAAAAATCAATTTTGGAGTAACCAGGGTTCGAACGCTCAACCATCTGATTAGAACTCCATAGCTTAGCCCCGAGACTACGGAGCTTGTCTTTTAAATTACTGCATACGAGTTATTTATAAAAATGCTTTCACGTATATTTGATTAAAACCAATTTATTTAAAAATAATTCCCAGAAAATATTTATAAATATTGTACATTAATAATATTAAATCTTTAGGATTCAAAAATTATAAGCCAATTATGATTATCATCATGAGTCATTGAGATGAGACAATTATTAACCTTATATGAGCCAATCGTGAAGAAACTCAAGAAATATTTCTTGATACATCTTAAATATAACAATTTGAAAACTATATACAGATATTATTACTACATGAGGCCCGTAACATCAATGTGCTAAAATAAAAATAAATTGCACTATTGCGGTACTAAATTATCTAAAAGATTACATATGTACAACTAAGTTAAAATCTCATAAAATAAATACACAAATTAAAACTAAATCTTATTTACATAAAAATTAATAGATGTTATGCAAACACCTGGCATATATTTAATATTTTTAATTTCTGTATAGCATTTTTCGAATGCTACACAGAAATTATTTAGTTGGATGCTGCTTGGTGACGTGACGTATCTTCGGTTATCGATTAGAATACCACCCCCAGGGAGTTCTATCTCTTCCTCGTATGAAATAATTGCACCTACTTCATAATTAGTACTGCTACTACATCTGTTAATTACTTCTTTAAATTTTAGAGTTAATTCCATTTTATCTAATAGAGCAGGATCACTTTGTGCAAAACATTCAATTTCATCTTCGCTGTCACTGTCGTAATTGACTTGATATTTTACAGTAGACATCTTTCAAACTGTTTTGAAGAACTGATAATATTTAAAAAAAATGATTGACTTTATATAGTATTTTTCAGGAAAACCTTCTTCAGAAAAACCTAATAATTCTTAATTGAAATGTTTTCAAAATATGATTACATTTATTTATTTTAAATATAGTCATATACATAGTAAGGATTGTGGTTTTTCCTCTATTGTTAATGGTAATAACCGTACTGAGGTCAAGCTTTCACTAGATGAATTAAACATTTTTTATGAGAATACAAAATACAGTGATCTTTTCATGTATCATTCGTTTCCTCGCATAACTTTTAGATTATCTGTGAGAAATTCTATTTTATTTATTTAGTACATGATATGATTTTGTTATTTTTAAACTTTCAACATATAAAATAGGTATAAATTATCATATCTAGAAAAAACTGATTTTATTATTTTTAAGAAATTTTTCTTGATACATCTTAAATATAACAATTTGAAAACTATATACAGATATTATTACTACATGAGGCCCGTAACATCAGTAGATCCGCGGCTTTTTATATCAGTATAAAATAATTAGATATAGTTATATTTACTATATATTCTTTTAAACACCTGTTATACTTTCCATCAGTCTTGCATGGTTTTCAATTTACAAAACCTAATTGAGTTTGACCTGTTAGACAAGAAATCAGAGTTTCAGATATTGATATTTTAAAATTGTCTTTTACATGTTTCCATAGAGATACATTTCAACAGTAGATGATGAATGATAGGTAATCGCTATCTACATGGGGCAAAATTATACACAGAAATTCTTTTAGCTACAAAATCTACGGTTTCCTTTCCTTCGAACATGAAGCAGAACATAATGATAATTGTTTGTAAGCTACGCTTAGATAAATGTTTACTTCAATCATTATTACTAATGTGTGAATTACGTACAAGACAATTATAAGCCAATTATGATTATTATCATGAGTCATTGAGATGAGACAATTAGTCAGTCTTATATGAGCTAATCGTGAAGAAAGTCCAATTTTTCTTAATGCATCTCAAATCACTTTGAAACAATTATTACGTATGACTAGAGTCAGTTTAAATTAATTATAAATCTAAAAAATACATTTTTAAAATTAGGATGTAACCCCGAGCTGTTAATGAAAAGCAATTAACTCGTTTATACTGTTCCCCAAACTAGATTATTAGAAAAACAACCTTTCTAATTGCTCGGAAATTAACTAAAAATGACATATAAACTGAACGGTTTTTAAAAATAAATCATTGTGAAAGAGTTTTAGGAATCATCAAGACGCTATCCTACCTTCTCGTGTAAGTGTTTTAATTTTTAATTAGCTTATATATTAAAATACTATCTCATTTACGATATGTAATATGTAAATGTTTTAGATTGACTTTATTACAAAACTTTAATATTATAGCAGTATAATCAAAATGGATATCGTGAAACTTTTCAACAGTATAGTAGAAGATAAACCAATTGTATCCACAGAGGTGTTAGAAATCAATAAGGCTTATAAGATTTTAAGTCTGAAGGACATGGACACCAGATATGGAAGATCGATTTTAGTCGAGTTAAATAATTGTAAAATATTTCTACCAAAGAGATATAGCGAAAAAGTCGATAAGACTCTTATAGACGAGATCAATAGATTAGGTAATTTTTCAGTAACTATAACATCATTCAAAACATATGGCAGACATCATCAGAAGACGCCGGTGCTTGAGATGAAACAATTAGAAAAAGGTAATTTTTTTTTTAAATAATTTGATAAAAATATCTAAAAAGTATAAGACTCTAATTACATATTTTATTCTTTTACAGACTAAACAAGCAACCACCTGTAGTAAGATGAACTGGAAGTAGATGACTTTTTAATATTTTTCTATATTTATGTATATTTAAAAAATAAATAAATAAATAAACTTTTTATTGAATCGATGTTTAATTTCTTTGTTTGTAGTTGGAGGTTGAAACTTTTTTTCATCCTATATATCATGCATCTGATCTCTTTAAATTGATTTTTCTCATGTTGATTTGATAATTAATATTTAAATAACTTTTAATTTATAAACAAATCCGCAGTCAAAGGTTCAGATGAAAATAAAAAACAAATATTTTATACAAGAACTTCTATTGAAAGAAGAAGAAAATACATTTCATAGAGATATATTTCAACAGTAGATGATGAATGATAGGTAATCGCTATCTACATGGGGTAAAATTATATACAGTAAGAAGGTATATATAGAAATCGTTTACAAGGGTAGTAGATATAATGAAAAAAGGTTAAAAATCTGTTCAAAATTACATTACTAACGCTGATCAATACCTACATATTACTATTTTTCTGTGTTTCTGTAAGAATTTATTTTCTGTTTTTAATACCGTATGTCTCATTCACCTGTTTCAAAACGTTAATGCCCAGACGCTTGTAAACAATGAAATTAAGCAACATCAACTCAATAAATTAGTTTATTTTTAAATATAATCATATTATATTTTTAGTAGAAGATAAACCAATTGTATCCACAGAGGTGTTAGAAATCAATAAGGCTTATAAGATTTTAAGTCTGAAGGACATGGACACCAGATATGGAAGATCGATTTTAGTCGAGTTAAATAATTGTAAAATATTTCTACCAAAGAGATATAGCGAAAAAGTCGATAAGACTCTTATAGACGAGATCAATAGATTAGGTAATTTTTCAGTAACTATAACATCATTCAAAACATATGGCAGACATCATCAGAAGACGCCGGTGCTTGAGATGAAACAATTAGAAAAAGGTAATTTTTTTTTAAATAATTTGATAAAAATATCTAAAAAGTATAAGACTCTAATTACATATTTTATTCTTTTACAGACTAAACAAGCAACCACCTGTAGTAGGATGAACTGGAAGTAGATGACTTTTTAATATTTTTCTATATTTATGTATATTTAAAAAATAAATAAATAAATAAACTTTTTATTGAATCGATGTTTAATTTCTTTGTTTGTAGTTGGAGGTTGAAACTTTTTTTCATCCTATATATCATGCATCTGATCTCTTTAAATTGATTTTTCTCATGTTGATTTGATAATTAATATTTAAATAACTTTTAATTTATAAACAAATCCGCAGTCAAAGGTTCAGATGAAAATAAAAAACAAATATTTTATACAAGAACTTCTATTGAAAGAAGAAGAAAATACATTTCATAGAGATATATTTCAACAGTAGATGATGAATGATAGGTAATCGCTATCTACATGGGGTAAAATTATATACAGTAAGAAGGTATATATAGAAATCGTTTACAAGGGTAGTAGATATAATGAAAAAAGGTTAAAAATCTGTTCAAAATTACATTACTAACGCTGATCAATACCTACATATTACTATTTTTCTGTGTTTCTGTAAGAATTTATTTTCTGTTTTTAATACCGTATGTCTCATTCACCTGTTTCAAAACGTTAATGCCCAGACGCTTGTAAACAATGAAATTAAGCAACATCAACTCAATAAATTAGTTTATTTTTAAATATAATCATATTATATTTTATTTAAAATTAATCGCCTCCTTTTCTATAATAAAAAAAAATGAAATTTACATTAATTCATACGTATTGCCTTCGATTAACTAAACTTACCTGTACAATCCAGACTTCTCTATGATCCAGACGGACGAATAAGTATACATCCCTATACTTATAACCCTCTATATGTATTAAGTCTTCAGCTACAAGACACGCTGTAGCAGCTGGGTAGGGAGGCAGCTTTCCATCACATTTTAGTACATGTATCAAAAACTGCGGCTGATGACATGATGAATGTGGTTGATAGCGTAATTAATGTGGCTGATAGCGTGATGAATGTGGCTGATAGCATGATGAATGTGGCTGATAGCGTAATTAATGTGGCTGATAGCATGCTGAATGTGGCTGATAGCATAATGAATGTGGCTGATAGAATGATGAATGTGGCTGATAACGTAATTAATGTGGCTGATAGCATGCTGAATGTGGCTGATAGCATAATTAATGTGGTTGATAGCGTAATTAATATGTCTGTGAAATATAAATAGAAGTTGTGTTATAATGATGCTAATAGTTGTCTGCGGCTATTAAAGATGGACAGACTTGCTTGTAATCTCTGCAACAAAAGAATTCGACAATCTGATTTTGCACGTCATATGAGAATTCATCAGGGATATAAAGTGCAATGTCAGAAATGTTCCAGGGGATTCTCACGGACTGACAGTTATAAGAGACATTTGAAAGCAATGCATAATATGGAAGATGGGGAAGACGATATAATAAATGCTCGTAATGCGAAACATAGAAAAGTTCATCGTGATAAAACAGAATGTAGTTGTGATGACAAACTAAAAGAGATTATATCTCTATTAGAATCTATTGCTAAATCCAATAACAACTCATTAAAAGTTAAAAAACTACCTTCTTATACATCAACTACGTCGACATCATCGGAGTATGAAGAAGAAGAATATAATCAAGGGTCAGAGAAATATCATGATATTTCTGAGTATTACGATACGTTGATAGGAAGAAATATAGATAGAACGAGATATGGTCTCCATAAGGATAACGACGAATTGAGATTTGCTTCAGTTTCGGTAGGAATACAAGGAAAAGATATTCTAATTAAAAACAAACTTTTCAAGGGAACACCTGGACTATTTGATTTACTAACACTTAAACATCTAGGTTCTACACCTACGGAGGAAGATGTTGAAAATTACATGCAGATTATCTCACTAACCAATGCATACAGAAAAAATTATAGGCCAGAGGGTAAAATAATAAGCGTAAAACATTGGAAATATGAGCATATTATTAAACCTAATTTATACAGAATAACAGATTTTAGTCTTCCCAAATTTAAAAAGTTAAACAAAATGAAGCCTGATTGGATGCGTCAGAGCACACCTGACCAACTAGTGGATCGACTTCGTTTGCTGTACGCCGAAAAGAAAGAGGGTATGAGCAGTCACAAAACCGAAATAATTTCGATTATTTCTGAACTTAAACAGAGAAATATTATAGAATAAAAGAAGATTACGCAATATCACTAACCTTATATTAGGGTATGAACCCTCTAGAGGCCGAATACAGGCGTATATATTCAGTATATTACCTCGTAGTTAACATAGTATTTTATAAAATAATTAGATATAGTTATATTCCTCCTATATTTATTATTGTTTATTGTTTCTAGCCTTATTTTGTGGAACTCCATAATCATGAAATAAATAAAGATTATTAAAAGTTTCACAGTTTTATTAAAATATACCTGACAATATTGTTTCGACAGCTATGCTGTCATTATCAAAGGTAATATAATTATAAACAAACACGTCGCTAAGGTAGATACAAAATAGGTAACTAGATAAAATAATAATAATAATAATAAAAATTAATTATAAAAATCATAATTAAACATCTAATACTTCCAGTAACGGAGAATTACTGAGCTCAAGTTGTTCATTCATTAAAGGTACCCTGAGTTTGTGTTTGTATATTTCAAAGGCTTCTAAAATGTCTAATTTGCGTTTGTTATTACAAAAATGTAGGAATTTAATATTATTTTGAGGAGTCATTGTGTGATTTTGTTCTAAAAGGTGTTTGGCGTAATTCGATTTTTCAGGATGTTTATTTTTGTAATGACGTACGTGTTCTTTATATCTTATGTCAAAATTTCGAAGTGTTTGTCCAATATATACCGAACTACAAAAAGAACAATTTAAACGGTAAATGCCCGATTTCATGATATCATGTGTTCTGTCTTTAGCATTAAATAAAAATGAAAAAGTGTTAGTGTTGGTTTTAAATGTTATTTTATAATTGTTGGTTTTTCTTAGTATATGTGCAATTTTTTCTGATATTTTGCCAAAATATGGTATAGATATGTAATTTGTGTCTTCTGTTTGATTGTCAATGGGATATATTCTTTTGATAGCTAACCTATAATCTTTTTGTTTAATTAAAGTGTCAATCATGTTCGGATTATAATGATTAATCTCATCATTCTATCAACCACATTCATTATGCTATCAGCCACATTCAGCATGCTATCAGCCACATTAATTACGCTATCAGCCACATTCATCATGCTATCAGCCACATTCATCACGCTATCAGCCACATTAATTACGCTATCAACCACATTCATCATGTCATCAGCCGCAGTTTTTGATACATGTACTAAAATGTGATGGAAAGCTGCCTCCCTACCCAGCTGCTACAGCGTGTCTTGTAGCTGAAGACTTAATACATATAGAGGGTTATAAGTATAGGGATGTATACTTATTCGTCCGTCTGGATCATAGAGAAGTCTGGATTGTACAGGTAAGTTTAGTTAATCGAAGGCAATACGTATGAATTAATGTAAATTTCATTTTTTTTATTATAGAAAAGGAGGCGATTAATTTTAAATAAAATATAATATGATTATATTTAAAAATAAACTAATTTATTGAGTTGATGTTGCTTAATTTCATTGTTTACAAGCGTCTGGGCATTAACGTTTTGAAACAGGTGAATGAGACATACGGTATTAAAAACAGAAAATAAATTCTTACAGAAACACAGAAAAATAGTAATATGTAGGTATTGATCAGCGTTAGTAATGTAATTTTGAACAGATTTTTAACCTTTTTTCATTATATCTACTACCCTTGTAAACGATTTCTATATATACCTTCTTACTGTATATAATTTTACCCCATGTAGATAGCGATTACCTATCATTCATCATCTACTGTTGAAATATATCTCTATGAAATGTATTTTCTTCTTCTTTCAATAGAAGTTCTTGTATAAAATATTTGTTTTTTATTTTCATCTGAACCTTTGACTGCGGATTTGTTTATAAATTAAAAGTTATTTAAATATTAATTATCAAATCAACATGAGAAAAATCAATTTAAAGAGATCAGATGCATGATATATAGGATGAAAAAAAGTTTCAACCTCCAACTACAAACAAAGAAATTAAACATCGATTCAATAAAAAGTTTATTTATTTATTTATTTTTTAAATATACATAAATATAGAAAAATATTAAAAAGTCATCTACTTCCAGTTCATCCTACTACAGGTGGTTGCTTGTTTAGCCTGTAAAAGAATAAAATATGTAATTAGAGTCTTATACTTTTTAGATATTTTTATCAAATTATTTAAAAAAAAAATTACCTTTTTCTAATTGTTTCATCTCAAGCACCGGCGTCTTCTGATGATGTCTGCCATATGTTTTGAATGATGTTATAGTTACTGAAAAATTACCTAATCTATTGATCTCGTCTATAAGAGTCTTATCGACTTTTTCGCTATATCTCTTTGGTAGAAATATTTTACAATTATTTAACTCGACTAAAATCGATCTTCCATATCTGGTGTCCATGTCCTTCAGACTTAAAATCTTATAAGCCTTATTGATTTCTAACACCTCTGTGGATACAATTGGTTTATCTTCTACTATACTGTTGAAAAGTTTCACGATATCCATTTTGATTATACTGCTATAATATTAAAGTTTTGTAATAAAGTCAATCTAAAACATTTACATATTACATATCGTAAATGAGATAGTATTTTAATATATAAGCTAATTAAAAATTAAAACACTTACACGAGAAGGTAGGATAGCGTCTTGATGATTCCTAAAACTCTTTCACAATGATTTATTTTTAAAAACCGTTCAGTTTATATGTCATTTTTAGTTAATTTCCGAGCAATTAGAAAGGTTGTTTTTCTAATAATCTAGTTTGGGGAACAGTATAAACGAGTTAATTGCTTTTCATTAACAGCTCGGGGTTACATCCTAATTTTAAAAATGTATTTTTTAGATTTATAATTAATTTAAACTGACTCTAGTCATACGTAATAATTGTTTCAAAGTGATTTGAGATGCATTAAGAAAAATTGGACTTTCTTCACGATTAGCTCATATAAGACTGACTAATTGTCTCATCTCAATGACTCATGATAATAATCATAATTGGCTTATAATTGTCTTGTACGTAATTCACACATTAGTAATAATGATTGAAGTAAACATTTATCTAAGCGTAGCTTACAAACAATTATCATTATGTTCTGCTTCATGTTCGAAGGAAAGGAAACCGTAGATTTTGTAGCTAAAAGAATTTCTGTGTATAATTTTGCCCCATGTAGATAGCGATTACCTATCATTCATCATCTACTGTTGAAATGTATCTCTATGGAAACATGTAAAAGACAATTTTAAAATATCAATATCTGAAACTCTGATTTCTTGTCTAACAGGTCAAACTCAATTAGGTTTTGTAAATTGAAAACCATGCAAGACTGATGGAAAGTATAACAGCTGTTTAAAAGAATATATAGTAAATATAACTATATCTAATTATTTTATACTGATATAAAAAGCCGCGGATCTACTGATGTTACGGGCCTCATGTAGTAATAATATCTGTATATAGTTTTCAAATTGTTATATTTAAGATGTATCAAGAAAAATTTCTTAAAAATAATAAAATCAGTTTTTTCTAGATATGATAATTTATACCTATTTTATATGTTGAAAGTTTAAAAATAACAAAATCATATATGTACTAAATAAATAAAATAGAATTTCTCACAGATAATCTAAAAGTTATGCGAGGAAACGAATGATACATGAAAAGATCACTGTATTTTGTATTCTCATAAAAAATGTTTAATTCATCTAGTGAAAGCTTGACCTCAGTACGGTTATTACCATTAACAATAGAGGAAAAACCACAATCCTTACTATGTATATGACTATATTTAAAATAAATAAATGTAATCATATTTTGAAAACATTTCAATTAAGAATTATTAGGTTTTTCTGAAGAAGGTTTTCCTGAAAAATACTATATAAAGTCAATCATTTTTTTTTAAATATTATCAGTTCTTCAAAACAGTTTGAAAGATGTCTACTGTAAAATATCAAGTCAATTACGACAGTGACAGCGAAGATGAAATTGAATGTTTTGCACAAAGTGATCCTGCTCTATTAGATAAAATGGAATTAACTCTAAAATTTAAAGAAGTAATTAACAGATGTAGTAGCAGTACTAATTATGAAGTAGGTGCAATTATTTCATACGAGGAAGAGATAGAACTCCCTGGGGGTGGTATTCTAATCGATAACCGAAGATACGTCACGTCACCAAGCAGCATCCAACTAAATAATTTCTGTGTAGCATTCGAAAAATGCTATACAGAAATTAAAAATATTAAATATATGCCAGGTGTTTGCATAACATCTATTAATTTTTATGTAAATAAGATTTAGTTTTAATTTGTGTATTTATTTTATGAGATTTTAACTTAGTTGTACATATGTAATCTTTTAGATAATTTAGTACCGCAATAGTGCAATTTATTTTTATTTTAGCACATTGATGTTACGGGCCTCATGTAGTAATAATATCTGTATATAGTTTTCAAATTGTTATATTTAAGATGTATCAAGAAATATTTCTTGAGTTTCTTCACGATTGGCTCATATAAGGTTAATAATTGTCTCATCTCAATGACTCATGATGATAATCATAATTGGCTTATAATTTTTGAATCCTAAAGATTTAATATTATTAATGTACAATATTTATAAATATTTTCTGGGAATTATTTTTAAATAAATTGGTTTTAATCAAATATACGTGAAAGCATTTTTATAAATAACTCGTATGCAGTAATTTAAAAGACAAGCTCCGTAGTCTCGGGGCTAAGCTATGGAGTTCTAATCAGATGGTTGAGCGTTCGAACCCTGGTTACTCCAAAATTGATTTTTATAAAAAGTGTAACAGGTTGCCTATCTACAGGCGTATAGAAGTCTACTATACCGATCACAGGACGTTACCGATAGATGGCAGTTGAGGCATTAGGAATTCAAATCTAATGGTGGGAAATGAAAGATGTCTACTGTAAAATATCAAGTCAATTACGACAGTGACAGCGATGATGAAATTGAATGTTTTGCACAAAGTGATACTGCTCTATTAGATAAAATGGAATTAACTCTAAAATTTAAAGAAGTAATTTTAGTTTTAATTTGTGTATTTATTTTATGAGATTTTAACTTAGTTGTACATATGTAATCTTTTAGATAATTTAGTACATAATTTTTGAATCCTAAAGATTTAATATTATTAATGTACAATATTTATAAATATTTTCCGGGAATTATTTTTAAATAAATTGGTTTTAATCAAATATACGTGAAAGCATTTTTATAAATAACTCGTATGCAGTAATTTAAAAGAACCAAATTGGATTTCAGAATAAAACAAGAAACATATATTAATCGATGATGAGAGCTTCAGTTGAACTGAACAGATCTAAATATTTTAGGTATAAGCTTATATGTTGAAAGTTTAAAAATAATAAAATCAATCTAGTTGATTATTAGAAATAACAAACTTTTTAATTATCTGGTTCAGAAAAACCCTAATGATTCTTTTATCGAATTTTTAAATTATTATTCCTAAATATAACAATTTTTAATATTTATAACTAAACAAATTAATTTTATTGTAATTGATTCTTTAGCAAACAAATTCTGTTTATTGTGTAATCGAATGTTTTAAATTGCTTTAAATATATTGTATCTTATTTTAGGTATAATGCTCTACAGGTCAAACTCAATTAATTAACCCTGGGGCTATACATCCTTAGGCTAGAAACAGTCTTGAAACAAAAAAAAATGGTTGAGTCCACCCTGTTAGACAAGAAATCAGAGTTTCAAATATTGATATTTTAAAATTGTCTTTTACATGTTTGTTTTTTTTAAATTCGCTTCCAAGAAAAGCTAATTCTTTTGTTATGAAATTTATATTTGAATGGTGAAATGTATATCGAATTATTAAATCTAACCCTGATATATGTATTGACAATAAGAAATTACAATCATTTTGTTATCGCTTAAACTTATAACTAAAACACGTCTTTGCTAATGATTTTGTTGAGATAATGGATATCATATCTGATAATATGAAATTACTAACATGTATTATGTTATGAGTACGTGCTCGCTAGTCAACAATTTTTTTATATACAATTTTACAAAACGTCAGTAAAAGTTTAATTAATGAAAGTCTTAGGCATTGAGATCAAGATTGAAACATATTTGGCTGTAAAAGATCTAATGATTCTTTAATTGAATTTTTAACTTGTTTTTTCTAGATATGATAATTTATACTTATTTTATATGTTGACCCTTTAATCAATCACAGCACAGGAATAATCATCTACTTAATCAATCAATCATGACACATGCAGGAGGAAGAGGGAGCCGTATGATATAATACTATAAATTACTAACATGCATTATGTTATGAGTACGTAGTCGCTAGTCAACAATTTTTTTTTTATAAGCCGTTTACAGTGCTTTAATAGATTACCTCGTTGGTGTAGTGGATGCATTGGCTGGCTACCATTCGAGCGGTCCCCGGTTCAAACCCTGTTGGCTCCATTGATTTTTATAAAAAAATATAGTGGGTTGCCTATCTACAGGCGTATAGAAATCTACTATACCGATCATATGACGTCACCGATAGATGGCATTAGCAGCGCTAGGAATTCAAATCTTTCAGCGGGAAATGATGACAAGTTGGAAATGACAGATACAAAATGGTGGATATGTAAATGACATTCAAAATGGTGATTCAAAATGGCGATCCAAGATGGCGATTCAAAATGGCGATTCAAAATGGCTATTCAAAATGGCCGCTGAGTAGGGATAGGAGTGGGGCTTAAGTGGGGGGCCTAAGTAGGGGGCTAAGTAGGGGGCTAAGTGGGGGGCCTAAGTAGGGGGCTAAGTAGGGGGTAGTGGGGATAGGAGTGGGGAACCGCGGATGACCTTGAATGGTAAAACGAACCTTCATAAGAAAATACATGGGATTTTGAGCTAGAACTGTTATAGCTTATCTACTCATAATGTTTTGCAGTTTTCAATGGTCCAACACCATAGTGCCTTGTCGAATAATTTATATGAAGAAAAGAAGTTGTCTAGGAAAATATTATGATTATGGTTATTCTCTACAATAGATAGTAGATAAAAAACAAAGTCACCTCCCAAACCAAGTCTTGATTTTTTATTATTTGGAGGATAACTTGTATAAGTACCCTTCATCTGAACAGATATACCATAATTTGAAACCGAATCTCACCGGTTTTACTTTTAGAAGCATTTTGTTGCGAGTGCCGTCCAAAATATGGAACTATCTGTTCATCTAGTAATATAAGTTGCACGAGAATACTCCATACTGCATGAGTTTTTCATTCATGATGTAAAAATCACCTACTAAGATTTACCAAAAAGAATGAAGTGAATATAATCATGGGTGACTTCAACGGAAAGATAGGTAAAGGAAGAGTGCAATATATTGTTGGAGACCATGGTATTTGCAAACGACACGATAGGGGGGATATCTGGTACAGTTCTGTAATGAAGAAAACTTAATGGCAGCAAACACCTGGTTCCAACTTCCAGAAAGGCGATTGTACACTTAGAAGTGTACTTAGGACCAGGAAACAATGAAGGAAATATCATAAAAAATCAAATAGATTACATACTGATTGATACACGATATAGAAACGGAATTAAAGGTGTAAGAACTTATCCTGGATCAGACGTAAGATCTGATCAGAACCCCGTAGCTGAAAAACGTGAGATTAAATTGAAGAAAATCCGGAAGACAAATAAAACAAGACCTAACTTTGAGAAACTGGGGGAACCATAAATAAAAGAGGAAATAACACGAGTTTTGAATAGTAAGTTTAGGGAAACGGTATAATTGGAAACAGAAACAATGGAAAACTTTTGGCAGTCTATTAAAAATGTAAACATGAAGTACAAGAAAATGAATTGGAAAACCAAGAGCAGAGAGCAAAACAGAAATGGATGACGGAAGAAATCCTTTTATTGATGAACGAAACAAGGAAGTACAAACATAAAGACTATAATAAATATAAAGAAATCCATAAAAAGATTACAAGGCTTATAAGAGAGGCAAAGGAGGCCTGGATGGAGAAACGTTGTCAAGTGCTCGAAGAGCTGCCAAGAAAGCATGATTTCTTTAACACACAAAAAAGAAGATAAAAGAAATAACTGGAAATAAAACCCATCAACACAATATCTTAGTCACATATAGTAACAAAAAAACAATAGACCCAGACGAGATAGAAGAGATTTTGACAAGCTATATACAAGAGCTTTTTGATGATATCAGAATGTAACCAGAATCAAGAGAAATAGATCAAGAAGATTAGCCATTGAAAATTATTATAGCAGAAGTGAAACACGCAATAAAACTATCAAAACACGTAGAGTCCCAGGTGAAGATAACATCTATACTGAGATGCGTAAACGTATTAGACGATGAAAGCTTCAACATCTTAACATCTTTCTTAAATAGAATATACTATACAGGAATCGTACCACACGACTGGACCCAACCTATTTTTATTCCGATACCTAAAAAGAGCGGAGTAAAACAGTGCTTACAGTACCGATTGATTAGCCTGATGAGCCATGTACTGTAGATAATGCTAAGAACATGCATCAACTAGTACACACAAAATGCGAACAATATGTAGGAGAAGAACAATTTGGTTTTCGCTTAGGCATTGGAACTAGAGAAGCAGTTCAAGGTCTTAGGACTAGCAGAAATACATAAAACAAAATTAAATAGCTTATCGGTATCTCCAACGTAAGTGACTCCTGCGTACAATGTTGCTTCCTCACGACTTGCTCCAAAATTATAAGTCTGGATTTCTTCAGCTAGTTTGCAAGCATAATTTTCAGAGAAGTCTATATGTAGTAACCCTTCATTCTTACTAAGACTGTTTTTCAGTGTGTTCTAAGCAGCATTTTTATTTTTAATGTTAAATTTATATTTATTTTTAAAGTTTTCATTTCTTCTTGAACCTCTCCCTGCAACTCTCGGACAGGTTTAGTAACATTGATTTTAGCTGCAATCTTAACATTAAATTGAACCTTTTCTTCATTTTATTTTGACATTTCAGAGACCTGCCATACATATGCAATGCGGAAGCTTTACTACATGTTACAGGAGTTCATATGAATTGTCATTATCTACAAGTTTTAGTGGTTTTAGTTTTTACGCCCTACTGCATCGAAAAGGGTACTTTACATCTTGGTGACCGTGGCGGAAACGTTGACATTACATCGCGGGCGGTAAAGTGTAAAAAAATCGCCCGCTGTAAAAAAATCGCCCGCATAATCCAACTTTGACATTAAATCGCGGGCGGTAAAGTGTAAAAAAAACGCCCTACTGTAAAAAAAACGCCCGCATAATCCGCAATGTCACAATATTTTCAGTAAAATTTACAATTTGGTTTTATTGTTTACGCGTGAAGTCATAGTTACGATCAGCCATCACGCCGCCTATTTTTAACGTTGTGAAATTATGAATTATGATAGATGATTTTACGATAATTTAAAGTTAATATTTCTTTTGCAGTTGGGCGTAAAACGTTGTACGTACCTCGGGCCGAAAGTAGATTGCGCCCTTGGCTAAATTAAGGCCCTCCTTCGTCGGGCCTCAACCTTTAGCCGACGGGCGCAATCTTACACTTTCGGCCCTCTATACGTAAATAACTATTGTGGTTTGAAGCTTATGTTTGGGCGTTGCTTGTACAAACAGGTAGCTCTGTTTATTTCATTAGGTTTGCATACATGATATAGACGGTAATAACATAGGGATGGCATCGAGAGAATGTACTGTAGGATATTTTTGTTTTGTGTGCAAGGCCAATTGTTTTATTTGCTAAACTATAAAGACGGTAGTGACGAATATCAATGGACATCAACAAAGCACTTAAAAATCTTTTCCGTTGGTTTTTTGACCTCCAGCAACTCTCCAAGGTTTCACCAGCGAGTCGTGCAAAACTAGAGTAGGATTGCTTATTTCTCATTGCTTTTTCCTTTTCCAGGTCCAAGTCCAACAAAACGTTTCCGTGCAGTTTTTTTTTATTCAGAGATGGGCATTAGTTTTTCTTCAGGTGTTTTCATAACTGTATTGTTTTCAGTTTTTTTCTACTTAAATGCTTTCTTCTTCTTTTCACATTCTCAAGTTTGCTCAAAACAAATAACCAGAAACCCAAGTACAGAGAGGTTTCTTTTTGTATCTGAACTTGCCCGACGAAAAGAACACAAAAAATTGAACAGCTAAAAAATCATTTCGCAGGTCAATCACCGCTGGATATTTTTTAAAACTTTTTGATGATGAAGTTCAAGATATAGTATTGCGATTTTTTGTAAAGTAGGCTCATGATAAATAATACACACGATTTTATATTTACAAGGGAAAAACTTTTCAGTTTTATTGGCATCCTGTTTTTATTAGGCTATCATACGTTGCCCCAAGCTAATTTGTATTGGTATGTTGAAGAAGGCAAAGGAGTCGATATTGTATAGAACTGCATGAGTAAAAACAAATTCAGAAATATTCAGTAAGGTCGATAAAACTGTTACATTTTCTAACTTTGCGGCCTTTTTTACATCTTCTTTTTCTTAAGGTGCTGTCTTCTTATAGAAGGTTAGCAACAACTTCGGCAAATCGTTCACTATCTTTATGGATATGGCAGATATATGGCATGTACTTTCTGAGATAAAAACTAATTTGTTTTTAATAAAATTGTCCCAAAAAATGGGTACCTTTATTACCTATTGTCTGATAAAAACAAAAGTAGCTATAGCATTTAGATTTATAAATATAATAAATATTTTACTATTATAATTATGTAAAAATAAATTCAGCTTTCAGTCAGAGGACTCGAGAAAAAAATGGATATTAGATAATCAGGAATAATTCAATATTATAGTATAAAAGACGTCCTGTGGATTAAATTTCCCCAAAATTCCCGACTATATTTATTTACTGATTGCAGGTGTGGAAGTCTATAAAGTGACGTAATTTTGTGTATGCTATAACGACAGACTGCTTCCACAATCATTTTACGTATTTCTTACTATGAAATTGAATTGAACTACAATTATTACCGTAAACAATAGTAACCCTTTAAAACCATTAGTTAATTAATTAGAAATTTAAAAAACAAATCTAATATTTTTATTTTTTGAAATGAAAATATTTTCCTAATAAAAATGGCTTTCCTGCAAAGTTGATTAATAGTTACATAGAAAAAAAAGGTACGCACTTATGATAAATTAAGCATAACTCCACAAATCGACTAATTCAATTTAAACAAAATAATTTAAAATATATTTTTATCTCTCAGAACTTGTCCGATAATAATATCGAGCGGTCCATGGGACGATAACGAACAAATTATTACCTGGAACCAGACCAAAGTTGTAATTATGATAAAGAATGAAACTTAATACTTTATTATTTTATGAAAGATTTGCTAAGCTAATAGAGGATAAATTACATACACTACATGTTGCAGATTTAATATATTTTACATATTATTGTTGTAGTTGAACTAATAATATTAACTGGGAATTGAATTTTTTAAATAGGTAGAAATTTTATTTTATCTGCTAAATCCAGAAGGTTAATTAATAAGAAATTAATCTTAAATATTAATTAATAAGTAATTAATAGTAATTAATAATTACTAACTAATTGGGGAAGTTTACATACAACATTTTTTGACTTTTATTTCCTTTGTGAAATCAACCTTTAGCTAACTTTCCCTCGATTACAGTGGTGTGTGGCCAATTCGAGCACAAAGTGCCAGGACAAAATGCTGATATGCTTTATATTTCCTAGATTGTTGTTTTATTAACGAGATACCTACAGCGTGGAAATAAATGATTTTCATCGAGTTCCCTTTGGCATTTTTTCACATGTAAATTTTTCTGTGCCGCTCTACTCTTTTTGATTTAGTACTAAATTAGTTCTGTCAATAAATGAAATCAATCTGTCAAACAATTCATAGAATTTATTGAATTTGAGGTTATGGTACTGCCTTCTCTATTTTCGTAGAGCGGCACGTCGTGTTTTTACATGGGGAATGCAATGGTAACTTGATGAAAATCATTTATTTCCACCCAGTACTATCTTTTGTAAAAAAAAAGTTCTTGATTAAGGCTCCAGAAGGCCAGAATGCATTATCCTCTATTCCATAGAATAACCTGAGAAATAATACAGATACCAAATTACAAAAATTTCCACATACATAAAACACTATTAGCTACTTGCGTATATAATAACATTCAATTCTATCGAGTAGTTATTGAAATATTAATTGTTAAAGGCACGCTTTACGTCAAAACTCCCAAAAAACCGTACTTTTTGTAACATAATTCGCAAAAATTCAAAATCTAAAATCAGATAATTTTACAAATTTACTATTTTATTCAAAAATAAATTGTCTATCTAACTGTTTTTGTTTGAATTAATTTGAGCGGTTAGTTTTTTTGCTATGCGCATTCAAACTCAGCGCTCAAAACTTCTGCATTCGATAGTAGGCATCATGAGACATGCTTATGAGAAGCGTTGAAATATGCAGTATATCCATCTTTATTTTAAATACAGATTTTTTATATATTGCCGTTTCTATCACTCCCACTGGTTTGACAATTCGAGCGACCTTCAAGAGTACCATCCATGTTTATGCGCACGCATAGACGTGCATCTGGGTGACATGAGAAATGCACCAACTTTATGGTTACTATTTCCGATAACAAAATGCTATGACGCGCCGCTACTGTTTAGCTTGATGTCTCGAAAATTGTTAGAGATCTTTTGATTTCCCGAAGCCTGGGGCGTTGGGTGTCACGAGAACCGTTATAACACACCACTAGTTCGGACTAAAGAGGTGTTCAGATTATTCATAGTTTGCTGTAGTGATTATTTCTTGTGCATAGTTTGTGTTTTGTGAGTTTAATTTACAGTATGGGAGGTGTAACAAAAAGGGAAGCAGACACAAAACGTGTAAGATCCCTTTGCTCAAAAAGAATAAATCGAAGATTGGCTCAACGTAGGTTAGTACATACAATTGATTTTTTCTAGAAATGGTAAAATGGTATACGGGTATCTTTTGTTTGATTGATAATATATTCATTAGTCCTGAATCAGGCTACACTTCTGTAGGGAAAGTCGCGTAGTAGGGTATTTCGCCGCCAGTAGACAAGGCCAGTAGATTCAAAAGCGAATCTACTGGCCCGAAATGACGTCATGAAAGATGGCGTCCGGAAGATTCTTACTTTTTGAGATCTACCCGCTATTAGCTATTTTTCTGTAAGTAGTATATGTATAATGTAGGGCTTTATTAGACAATTCTAGTTAACAGCGGAAGAACCTTGTAAGCGAAGCAAATAAATAGGGCGAGCTAATAGAGTCTTCTTGTACATGCCGCAGGCAGATAGCTAAATCCCGCAAATAATTATATGTCTAGTCATTTACGAAGTGACGGGGCAGATGATAAAACGAAAATAAATCTATGCGATTTTGCTATGTGCCTAGGCGTTCGCTAAATACCATTGTTTAGAACAGGCAGTTAGTAAATGACTGCATGTGCTGTCGGCAAATAAGGTAATAACATGTGCATTTCTTTTTAGAACATGCTTTTTCACATGAGCATTTGGAAAAGCTTTGCCCATTGTAAAGAGAGTACTTAGAACTTACTTCTCGCAAAAAACCTGCTTATTTGTAGGGACATCTTGAATACTTAGGTTAGGTTAGGTAGCGATATATCATTATTATCTATTAACTATCGGTTCTAAATAACGGCATTAGGTAAATGCCTAGGCAAGGGCAAAGATTTTCCAAGTGCTCATGTAAAAAAGAATGTTCTACAAAGAAATGTGCATGTTATTACTTTATTTGCCGAAACACATTAAGTCCTTTACTAACTGCCTGTTCTAAACAACGGCATTTAGTAAATGCCTATAGGCATGTAACAAAATCGTATAGATCTGCCTGCGACTTATACAAGTTATAAAACTTTGTGTTCGGTTGCATTGTAGTACAAGTGTAAAATCTACAAATCGGACTGAATGAATCCGCTGCCATCTTTCATGACGTCATTTCTGGAAAGCGTACCTACTAGCGGTGAAACACTCGAGTCGAAAGTTACGAGTTAGTTGTGGGGTCCTCGAAACATTCCATTAAAGAACTGCCGACAACGCGACTTTTCTTGCAAAACTGTAGCCAGATGTAGGACCACATGATGAGTATCATATTTTTTATTATAGATCCCAAAAAAGGCTGGTAGAGGCGAACAAATTGATGTTACTACGGAAAATCCAATTTCACTTAATAAGGAAAATGTATCTCCAAATGTATCTATGACTCCACAACCGGGCTGTAGCCATTGGTCTGAAGACGGAGGAATGGACATAGACGTGAGCGAGACGACTACGTATACAGAAGAAAATCGAACATTTTCTGCAACTAACCGGCAGAAGAATTGTTGATATAAAACATTTCTTTGATCAAATCTTCTCAAACCATTTAAAACATAAGGTCGACTGCAACATAACAAACATGGAGTTTCTTCAAGAGACCAGAAGAGGACTTAAGAGTATTTTTTCTTTTAAATGCAAAATGTGCGGTCTTATCGACGACATAAGTTTCGAAGGTACCCCGGGGAATAATGTTCTAGATACCAACACAGCTGTAACATTAGCTGCTGTTTCAACTGGAATTGGTTATGCCCAACTGGATGAAATTGCTGCTACCGTGAACATGCCCATGATGTCGAACAAAACATATTTAAAATGTCACGAAATAGTTAGCGAACTCGTACACCACAAAGCTTCGGCTGTGATGGAGGAAGCCGGTAAAGAAGAAGCAAAGCTGGTCAGAGATCTTGGAGAAGTTAGCTAAGATAACATACCGTACGTAACAGTCGTGACTGATGGGGCTTGGTGCAAAAGATCGTACAATGTCAACTATGATGCTTTATCTGGGGTTGGCTGTATAATCGGTTATCGAACAGGAAAGTTATTATATCTAGAAGTACGAAATAAGTATTGCACTGTATGCGCTAGGGCCGAAACAAAACAAACTGAAATACCTAAACATCAGTGTTTTAAGAATTGGCAGAAAAGTTCTACGGGAATGGAAACCGACATCATTCTTGAAGGTTTTAAATCAAGTTTGGAACTTTATGGAGTTAGATATCTTCGCATGGTTGGCGACGGAGACAGTTCGGTGCATAAAAAACTATTAGAAATGAAACCATATGGAAACATGTTAGTCGAAAAAGTAGAATGCAGGAATCATTTGCTGCGAAATGTCTCTTCCAAACTACGGGATATTGTCACCAGAACCACAAGTAAATCTGAAAATAAGCCAGTACCTCCAGCTCTCAGACAAGAATTAAAGAAAAATGCGTATCGCCTCAGAATATCTATTTCAAAAGCTGCACGTCATAGAATAATAGAAGGCAAAACTCATGCTGAGAAAATGCAGCT